>CM039674.1:363830097-365053401 GCA_022496015.1 Hordeum marinum | reverse complement strand
GACAAGCTTGCACGGCGCGGCCACCCCCTGGTCGCGCCCCTAGGGCTTGTGGCCACGTCATGTACCACCCGGACTCCGTTTTCTTGTGGCGTACTCCTTCGGGGCAGTAAAAATTAATTATATAATCTCTTGAAGGTTTTGACTCTCGTATCACGACAATACCTCCCGTTTTCTTTTTGAGTTGTTTCTATAGTAGATTTAGAGCAAGATGTCTTTGCAAGAATCCGTGTGGGAGAACTCCTTCGGTCTAGCTACGGAAGAAGAGATGGAGCCTGACTTGAAAAGGATAGATGCCATGGTGGAAGACCAAGAAGTTACCTCTCATTCACAAGCTGGAGCCATGCTCGAAGAACTTCAGAGCTCAGCAATTCCGAATTAGGTTATCCCTTCCAATGCTAAATTTCTTACTTTTGAAAATATGAAGAGAAGTGTTGCTTTTTTCCTCGTAGCAATGAAACATCCATGGGTTAAAGGCACTCTAGCCATCACTGAAAAACTTTACAAGGAAATAATGGATCTCAGATGGCAAAATAACAAGCTTGAGGAGGAGAATCATATTCAGAAGGGCCTCATTGCCAAGTATAAAGCATCACCACCTCCAAAGCCAGACAACTAAACGCATGGGTATGGGCACTCCCCTTGGCTTGTTCCAAGTTTGGGGGAGGTGCCCCGGTATCGTATCACCATCACATCTTTCATTTTCATTTTTATTTTTATCATCTTTTCTTAGTTCAATCCTTTTGGTTATATCTTGATCTAGTAGAATAAAGTTTTCGTGTGATCTAGCTTTGAGTCTTTGCTTTATGATTCCTCCTATGTAAGCAAGTCTGTGAGTTATAATGAAAAGTGCTTCTAAGTTGAGGGCCTTGCTTGGTATATTAATCTTGAGAAAGATATAGTAGAAATAAGTGTGGAATAAAAGCAAAGATTACATATGAAAATCTTATGGGGAGTGATGACTTCACATATAAAACGTATGTCGATTGAAACCTGTTGTGGGTTGACAAACATAGCTGTTGGTCACTGGGGCACTTAAAAGGAAGTAATAAAGAAAGAGAGATTCACATATAAATATATTATCTTGGACATCTTTTATGATTGTGAGCACTCATTAAATTATTATATGTTAAGAAGTTGATGTTGGACAAGGAAGTCAACATAATGGTTTATGTTTACCTATTTCTGAATAGAAGTTATATTGTTATAGATCCCTCAACATGTGTTGCTTGCTTCCACCTCATATCAGCCAAAACTTCCTCACCAAGTAGAGGTACTACTTGTGCATCCAAACACCCTTAACCCAGTTTTGCATGAGAGTCAACCATACCAACCTAAGGATAGAATAAGATCCTTCAAGTAAGTTGTCATCGGTGCAAGCAATAAAAACTGCTCTCTAAATATGTGTGATCTATTAGTGTGAGGGAAATAAACTTTATACGAACTTGTGATAGGGAAGAAATAAAAGCGATGGACTGCATAATAAAGTTCTCTATCACAAGGGGCAATATAAAGTGACGTTCTTTTGCATTAAGAGATTGTGCATCCAATTATAAAAGCGCATGACAACCTCTACTTCCCTCTGCGAAGGGCCTATCTGTTACTTTATTTTCTAGTACTTACCTTTATGGAAGAGTCATGGTGATCTCTATCACCTTCGCTATTTTCGCCTTTATCTTCTGGCAAGTGTCACATGTTGGGGAAAGATCTAGGCACGTATATCCACTCGGAAGTGGATGAGCATGAGTTATTACTGTTGACGTTACCCCCCAAGTAAATAGTTGGGAGGCAACACTATAAGCCCCTATCTTTCTCTGTGTCCGATTGAAACTTTGAACTCATAGGTACCTCGTGAGTGTTAGCAATTGTGAAAGACTAAAAGATGATTGAGTATGTGGGTTTGCTTTACAAGCTCTTATATTGACTCTTTCCTACGTTATGATAAATTGGAATTGCTTCAATTACCGAGATCGTAGTTTGTCAGTTCTCAATAGAGTTCTTGATTCATACTTTGCCATTGTGAATGAATTATTACTTTATCATAAGAAATTATATGTCAATATATGTTGTTGTTCTAAAGATGATCATGGTGCCTTCAGGTCTGTATCTTATTTTATCGATACCTCAATCTCTACACATGTCGGCATATTTATTGATTTCGGCTTCCGCTTGAGGACAAGCGAGGTCTAAGCTTGGGGGAGTTGATACGTCCCTTTTGCATCATGATTTTATATTGATATTTATTGCATTATGGGCTGTTATTACACATTTTGGTACAATACTTATGCATTTTCTCTCTTATTTTACAAGGCCTACATGAAGAGGGAGAATGCCGGCAGCTGGAATTCTGGACTAGAAAAGGAGCAAATCTGAGATACCTATTCTACACAACTCCAAAAATCCTGAAAATCTACGGAGAATTATTTTGTAATATATATAAAATACTAGGCAAAATAAATACATCAGGAGGCCCACCAGAGAGCCACGAGCCTGCTGGCCGCGACCCCCCCCCCCCAGCCGTGGCGAGCGAGCTTGTGGCCCACCTGGCAACCCTCTAGTGCCCATCTTCTGCTATATGGAGGGTTTCGTCGAGGAAGAAAATCATAAGATACCTTTCGGGACGAAGTGCCGCCGTCTCGAGGCAGAACTTGGGCAGAACCAATCTAGAGCTCCGGCAGGGCGATCCTGCCGGTGGAACTTCCCTCCGGGAGGGAGAAATCGAAGCCATCGTCATCACCAATGATCCTCTCATCGAGAGGGGGTCAATCTCCATCAACATCTTCATCGGCACCATCTCCTCTCCAAACCGTAGTTCATCTCTTGTATCCGATCTCTGTCTCAAAAACACAGATTGGTACCTATGGGTTGCTAGTAGTGTTGATTACTCCTTGTAGTTGATGCTAGTTGGTTTACTTGGTGGAAGATTATATGTTCAGATCCTTGATTATGACTTATACTCCTCTGATTATGAATATGAATATGCTTTGTGATTAGTTATGTTTGTTCCTGAGGACATGGGATAAGTTTTGTTATAAGTAATCATGTGAATTTGGTATTCGTTCGATATTTTGATGAGATGTATGTTGTCTCTCCTCTAGTGGTGTTATGTGAACCTCGACTACATAACACTTCACCATTGTTTGGGCCTAGAGGAAGGCATTGGGAAGTAATAAGTAGAGGATGGGTTGCTAGAGTGACAGAAGCTTAAACCCTAGTCTATGCGTTGCTTGTAAGGGGCTGATTTGGATCCACACGTTTCATGCTATGGTTAGATTTATCTTAATTCTTCTTTCGTTGTTGCGGATGCTTGTGGGAGGGGTTCATCATAAGTGGGAGGCTTGTCCAAGTAAGGACAACACCCAATCACCGGTCCACCCACATATCAAATTATCAAAGTAGCGAACGCGAATCAAATGAGCATGATGAAAACTAGCTTGACATAAATTCCATGTGTCCTCGGGAGTGCTTTGCTTTATATAAGAGTTTGTACAGGCTTGTCCTTTGCTATAAAAAGGATTGGTCCACCTTACTGCACCTTTGTTACAATTTTTACTTGCTACCAGTTACGAATTATCTTATCACAAAACTATCTGTTGTCGATAATTTCAGTGCTTGCAAAGAATACCTTACTGAGAACCGCTTGTCATTTCCTTCTACTCCTCGTTGGGTTTGACACTCTTACTTATCGAAAGGACTACAATATATCCCCTATACTTGTGGGTCATCAAGACTCTTTTCTAGCATCGTTTTCGGGGAGTGAAGCGCCTTTGGTGAGTGGAACTTGCTAAGGAAAATTTTTATATAGTGTGCTGAAATTTACTATCACTTGTTACTATGGAAAGTAATACCTTGAGGGGCTTGTTCGGGGTAACTTCACCTCGACCGGAAACAGAAAGAGTTGTTCCTCAACCTACTGAACCTACTAAAAATATTTATTATGAAATTCCTTCGGGTATGATAGAGAAACTGCTAGCTAATCCTTATGCAGGCGATGGAACACTATATCCTGATTTGCATCTAATCTATGTGGATGAAATTTGTGGATTATTTAAGCTTGTAGGTTTGCCAGAGGTCATGTAAAGAAGAAGGTATTTCCTTTATCTTTGAAGGAGAAGGCATTGACATGGTATAGGCTATGTGATGATATTGGATGATGGAGCTACAACCGGCTGAAAATGGAATTTCATTAGAAGTTCTATCCTATGCATCTAGTTTATCGTGATCGGAATTATATTTATAATTTTTGGCCTCATGAAGGAGAAAGAATCGCTCAAGCTTGTGGAGTCTTAAGTGAATGTTATATTCATGCCCTAATCATGAGCTCTCGAGAGAAATTATTATTCAGAATTTTTATGCTCGGCTTTATCGTAATGATCAATCCATGCTCGGTACGTCTTGTGGTGGTTCTTTTCTGAAGAAAGATATTGAATTCAAATGGAATTTATTGGAAAGAATTAAACGAAACTCTAAAGATTGGGAACTCGACAAAGGTAAGGAGTTAGGTACAAATCTTAAGTTTGATTGTGTTAAATCCTTCATGGACACGGATGCTTTTCATGATTTAGCACTAAATATGGACTTGACTCTGAGATAGTAGCTTCTTTCTGTGAATCTTTTGCTACTCATGTTGATATCCCTAAGGAGAAGTGGTTTAAATACCATCCTCCCTTTGAAGTGAAAGTAATGGAACCTATTAAAGTTGAAGAGAAAATTATTACTTACAATGTTGATCCTATTATCCCTACTTCTTACATTGAGAAACCACATTTCCCTGTTAGGATAAAGGAACATGCTAAAGCTTCAACTATGGTTCGTAAGAGTTGTATTAGAACACCTACATCCCCTGAACAAATTAAAGTTGAAACTAGTATTACTATGGTTAAAGATCTCTTGGTTGATAATATTGATGTGCATGTTATTCATTTATGTGATGAAGTTGCTAGAATTGCTAGACCTGATACTAAGAATAAACATAGACCAATTGTTGGCGTGCTTGTTGTTTCTGTTAAAATAGGAGATCATTGTTATCATGGATTATGTGATATGGGTGCTAGCATAAGTGCAATTCCCTATTCCTTATACAAATAAATCATGCATGATATTGCACTAGTTGAACTAGAGGATATTGATGTTACTATTAAGCTTGCTAACAGAGACACTATTGAACCAATGGGGATTATTAGAGATGTTGAAGTGTTGTGTGGGAAAGTAAAGTATCCTACTGATTTTCTCATTCTTGGTTCCCCAGAAGATAATTTTTGTCCCGTTATATTTGGCAGACCCTTCTTGAATACTGTTAATGCTAAGATTGATTGTGAGAAGGAAATAGTTATTGTGAGCTTTGGGGATGTGTCCCATGAGTTTAATTTCTCTAAATTTCATAGACAACCCCATGACAAGGAATGGCCTAGTAAAGATGAAATTATTGGTCTCGCTTCTATTGTTGTGCCTCCTACTGATCCCTTAGAACAATATTTGCTAGACCATGAAAATGATATGCATATGAATGAGAGGAATGAAATAGTTGAAATTTTCTTTGAGAAGCAGCCTATTTTGAAACATAACTTACGTGTTGAAATACTTGGGGATCCTCCTCCACCCAAGGGTGATCCCGTGTTTGAGCTCAAGCAATTACCCGATACGTTGAAATATGTTTATCTTGATGAAAAGGAGATATATCCTATTATTATTAGTGCTAACCTTTCAGAGCATGAAAAAAGAGATTATTGAAAAGTCTGAGGAAGCACCGTGCTGCTATTGGTTATACTCTTCATGATCTTAAGGGCATTAGTCCCACTCTATGCCAGCATAATATTAATATGGAGCCTGATGCTAAACTAGTTATTGATGACCAACAACGATTGAACCGTAAGATGAAAGAAGTGGTAAGAAAAGAAGTACTAAAGCTTCTGGAGGCAGGTACAATTCATCCTGTTGCCGATAGTAGATGGGTTAGTCCCGTCCATTGTGTCCCTAAGAAGGGAGGTATTACCGTTGTTCCTAATGATAAAAATGAATTGATCCTGCAAAGAATTGTTACATGTTATAGAATGGTAATTGATTTTTAGGAAATTAAATAAACTACTAAGAAAGATCATTACCCTTTACCTTTTATTGATCAAATGCTAGAAAGATTATCCAAACATACTCATTTTTGCTTTCTGGATGGTTACTTTGGTTTCTCTCAAATACCTGTATCAAGCCAAGATCAAGAAAAAACCACTTTTACTTGCCCTTTCGGTACCTTTGCTTATAAACATATGCCTTTTGGTTTATGCAATGCGCCTGCTACCATGATCAAACTTTTCCAACTCGCATGCAATACATGAGGGCAAGCCATGGATATAGCACTATAGGTGGAAGAAAATATGGTGGCGGTTGTCAAGGAAAAGAAAAGATAGTCTCACATCAACTAGGTGAATCAACGGGCTATGGAGATGCCCATCAATAGATATCAATGTAAGTGAGTAGGGATTGGCACGCAACGGATGCACTAGAGCTATAAGTGTATGAAAGCTCAAAAAGAAACTAAGTGGGGGTGCATCCAACTTTCTTGCTCATGAAGACCTACGGCAATTTGAGGAAGCCCATCATCGGAATAAACAAGCCAGGTTCTATAAAGAAAAATTCCCACTAGTATATGAAAGTGAGAAAATAGGAGACTCTCTAACATGAAGATCATGGTGCTACTTTGAAGCACAAGTGTGGAAAAAGGTAGTAGCAATGTCCCTTCTCTCTTTTCTCTCATTTTTTTGTTGGGCATCTAAGTCCTCTTTTATTCATTTTTTATTTGGGCTTCGCTCGCCTCTTTTATTTTTCATAAAGTCCGGACTCTCATCCCTACTAGTAACGGACTCATAGCTTCCATCAGCCTTTCCTCACATGGGACATGCTCTATAATGAAAAACATCACACTTTTATTTACTTACAACTCAAAAGGAAAATTACAACTCGATACCTATGACAAAATATAACTCTATATGCAATATTGAAGTGATGGTGTGCATGTCATAAAAGGAAACTGTGGAAGTTGCATGGCAATATATCTCGGAATGGCTATGGAAAAGCCATAATAGGTAGGTATGGTGCCTGTTTTGAGGAAGGTGTTTGTTGCACCGGCGAAAGTTGCGTGGTACCAGAAAGGCTAGAAAAAGTGGAAGGGCAAGAGTGCGTATAATCCATGGACTCAACATTAGTCATAAAGAACTCACATACTTATTGAAAAAGTCTATTAGTCATTGAAGAAAAGCATTAAACGCATGCTCCTGGGGGGGAGGTTCGTAGGAGTTAACCATCGTACGCCCCCGACCCTCACACAAAGGTCGATAATCTATAAACAAGTCATGCTCCGACTTCCTTACATAGTGGTTCACCATACGTGCATGCTACGGGAATCACAAACCTTTAGACAAGTATTTTTACCAAATCACAATTTACTTCCTAACATGTCTCTCAACGTTACCATCTTTATATCTCAAAACTTTATGCAAGGAATCAAAATTCTCATAAATACTCAATGCACTTAATATGGAATTTTTTATTATATCCCTTTTGGATGCCCATCATATTAGGACTAAATTCATAACCTAGACCAATTACCATGTTGTTTTCAGAAACTCTAAAAATAGTATAAGTAAGGTACGAGAGTGTTGGGAGACGTGGTAGTAAATCAAAAACAATCCTACGTGTTCACCAAGATCTATCTATGGAGAAACCAGCAACGAGTGGGGAGAGTGCATCTTCATACCTTTGAAGATCGCAAAGCGAAAGCGTTACAAGAACGCGGTTGGTGGGGTCGTACTCGCAGCGATTCAGATCGCGGTGGAATGCGATCTTAGCGCCGAACAACGGGGCCTCCGCGTTCAACACACGTGCAGCCCGGTGACATCTCCTATGCCGTGATCCAGCAAGGAGGAAGGAGAGGTTGAGGGAGAGCTCCGGCAGCACGACGGCATGGTGACGGTGGAGCTACCAGGTACTCCGGAAGAGCTTCGCTAAGCACTACGGAGGACGAGGAGAGGAAGGAGTAGGGTTGCGTCGTGGGAGAGAGAGATGCGTGTCTCCGGCTGCCCCAAGTGCTCCACTATATATAGGAGGAGGTGGAGGGAGGGCTGCGCCCTAGGTTCCCACCCTAGGGACCGGCGGCAGCCCCAGACCCAATCTGGTGCGGCGGTCAGAGGGAGAGAGGGGAGGCCGGCACCCTAGGTGGGCCTTAGGCCCATCTGAGCCTAGGGTATGCCCCCTCTCCTCCATTTATGCACCTTGGGCCCTTGTGAGGGGCGCACCAGCCCACCTAGGGGCATGTTCCCTCCCACTTGCGGCCCATGCATCCCTCTGGGGCTGGTGGCCCCACTTGTGGACCTCCGGAACCCTTCCGGTGGTCCCGGTACGTTACCAGTAATCCCCGAAACACTTCCGGTGACCAAAACCTCACTTCCTATATATGAATATTTACCTCCGGACCATTCCGGAGCTCCTCATGACATCTAGGATCTCATCCGGGACTCCGAACAACCTTCGGTAACCACGTACACTATTTCCCTATAACCCTAGCATCATCGAACCCTAAGTGTGTAGACCCTACGGGTTCGGGAGACACGTAGACATGACCGAGACACCTCTCCGGTAGATAACCAACAACAGGATCTGGATACCCATGTGGCTCCCACATGCTCCACGATGATCTCATCGGATGAACCACGACGTCGGGGATTCAATCGATCCCGTATACAATTCCCTTTGTCTACCGGTATGATACTTGCTCAAGATTCGATCGTCGGTATCCCTATACCTTGTTCAATCTCGTTACCGGCAAGTCTCTTTACTCGTTCCATAACACATCATCCCGTGGCTAACTCCTTAGTCACATTGATCTCATTATGATGATGTCTTACCGAGTGGGCCTAGAGATACCTCTCTGTCACACGGAGTGACAAATCCGAGTCTCGATTCATGCCAACCCAATAGACACTTTCGGAGATACCCGTAGTGCACCTTTATAGCCAACCAAATATGTTGTGACGTTTGGCATACCCAAAGCATTCCTACGGTATTCGGGAGTTGCACAATCTCATGGTCTAAGGAAATGATACTTGCCATTAGAAAATCTTTAGAAAACGAACTACACGATCTTGTGCTATGCTTAGGATTGGGTCTTGTCCATCACATCATTCTCCTAATGACGTGATCCTGTTATCAATGACATCCAATGCCCATGGTCATGAAATAGTGACCATCTATTGATCAACGAGCTAGCCAACTAGAGGCTCGCTAGGGACATGTTGTGGTCTATGTATTCACACATGCATTACGGTTTCCGGTTAACACAATTATAGCATGAACAATAGACAATTATCATGATTAAGGAAATACAATAACAACATGTATCCGGTTTGCGACTTGGAGTCGTCCACATCTGTGTCAAAGCTAGCATCGACGTAACCCTTTACGACGAGCTCTTCGGCACCTCCATATACGAGAAACATGTCCTTTGTCCTTTTCAGGTACTTCAGGATATTCTTGACCGTTTTCCAGTGTTCCGCTCCAGGATCACTTTGGTACCTCCCTACCAAACTTATGGCAACGTTCACATCAGGTCTTGTACATAGCATGGCATACATAATAGAGCCTATGGTTGAAGCATGGGGGATGATACTCATCACTTCTCTATCCTTTGACGTGGTCGGGCATTGAGTCGTACTCAATCTCACACCCTGTAACACAGGCAAGAACCCCTTCTTGGACTGATCCATATTGAACTTCTTCAATATCTTTTCAAGGTATGTGCTTTGTGAAAGACCTATGAGGCGTTTCGATCTATCCCTGTAGATCTTAATACCTAATATGTAAGCAGCTTCTCCAAGGTCCTTCATTGAAAAACATTTATTCAAGTAGGCCTTTAGACTTTCCAAAAGTTCTATATCATTTCCCATGAACAATATGTCATCCACATATAATATGAGAAATGCTACAGAGCTCCCACTCACTTTCTTGTTAATACAGGGTTCTCCATAAACCTGTACAAATCCAAATGCTTTAATCACCTCATTAAAGCGAATGTTCCAACTCCGAGATGCTTGCACCAGCCCACAGATGGAGCACTGGAGCTTTCATACCTTGTTAGCATCTTTAGGATCGACAAAACCTTCTGGATGCATCATATACAGTTCTTCCTTAAGGAAGCCATTAAGGAATGTCGTTTTGACGTCCATTTGCTAGATCTCATAATCATAAAATGCGGCAATTGCTAACATGATTCGGACAGACTTCAGCATCGCTACGGGTGACAAAGTCTCATCGTAGTCAACTCCTTGAACTTGTCGATAACCCTTAGCAACAAGCCGAGCCTTATAGACGGTCACATTACCATCCGCGCCAGTCTTCTTCTTAAATATCCATTTATTTTCAATGGCTTGCTTATCATCAGGCAAGTCCACCAAAGTCCACACTTTGTTCTCATACATGGATCCTATCTCGGATTTCATGGTTTCCAGCCATTCATTGGAATCCGAGCCCGCCATCGCTTCTTCATAGTTCGAAGGTTAACCGTTGCCCAACAACATGATCTCCAGGACAGGGTTGCCGTACCACTCTGGTGCGGAACGTGTCCTAGTGGACCTTCGACGTTCAATAGTAACTTGATCTGAAGTTTCATGATCATCATCATTAACTTCCTCTCCAACCGGTGTAGGCTCCATAGAAAGAACTTCCTGTGCTGTGCTACTCTCTGGTTCATGTGGAGGTACAATTACCTCATCAAGTTCTATTTTCCTCCCACTTACTTCTTTCGAGAGAAACTCTTTCTCGAGAAAGGATCCATTATTGGCGACAAAGACTTTGCCTTCGGATCTAAGGTAGAAGGTATACCCAATAGTCTCTTTGGGATATCCTATGAAGACTCACTTGTCCGCTTTGGGTTTGAGCTTCTCAGGTTGAAGTTTCTTCACATAAGCATCGCATCCCCAAAATTTTAGAAACGACGGCATAGGTTTCTTTCCAAACCATAATTCATACAGTGTCGTCTCAACGGACTTTGACGGTGCCCTATTTAAAGTGAATGCGGCAGTCTCTAATGCATATCCCCAAAATGATAGCGGTAAGTCGGTAAGAGACATCATAGATCACACCATATCCAATAGAGTGCGATTATGACGTTTAGACACACCATTTCACCGAGGTGTGCCAGGCGGCGTGAGTTGTGAAACAATTCAACAGTTCCTTAGGTGCGTGCCAAACTCGTGACTTAAATATTCTCCGCCACGATCAGATCGTAGGCACTTTATTTTCCTGTCACGTTGATTCTCTACCTCACTTTGAAATTCCTTGAACCTTTCAAAGGTTTCACACTTGTGTTTCATTAAGTAGACATACCCATATCTGCTCAAGTCATCAGTGAGGGTGAGAACATAACGGTAGCCACTGCGAGCCTCGACGCTCATTGGACCGCATACATCGGTATGTATTATCTCCAAGAAGTCAGTTGCTCGCTCCATTGTTCCAGAGAAAGGAGTCTTGGTCATCTTGCCCATGAGGCATGGTTCGGACGTGTCAAATGATTCGAAATCAAGAGACTCCAAAAGTCCATCAGCATGGAGCTTCTTCATGCGTTTGACACCAATATGACCAAGGCGGCAGTGCCACATGTAAGTGGGACTATCGTTATCAACGTTACATTTTTTGGTACTCATACTATGGACATGTGTAACATCACGTTCGAGATTCATCAAAAATAAACCATTGACCCGCAGGGCATGACCATAAAACATTTCTCTCATATAAATAGAACAACCATTATTCTCAGATTTAAATGAGTAGCCTTATCGCATCAAGCGAGATCTAGATACAATGTTCATGCTCAAAGCTGGTACTAAATAAGAATTATTGAGGTTTAAAACTAATCCCAAAGGTAGATGTAGAGGTAGCGTGCCGACGGTGATCACATCGACCTTGGAACCATTCCCGACGTGCATCGTCACCTCGTCCTTTGCCAGTCTCCGCTTATTTCGCAGCTCCTGCTTGGAGTTACAAATGTGAGCAACTACACCGGTATCAAATACCCAGGAGCTACTATGAGCGTTGGTTAGGTACACATCAATAACAAGTATATCACATATACCTTTAACGTTGCTGGCCTTCTTATCCGCTAAGTACTTGGGGCAGTTCCGCTTCCAGTGACCGGTACCCTTGTATTAAAAGCACTTAGACTCAGGCTTGGGTCCATGCTTGTTCTTCTTCTCGACAACTTGCTTACCGGGCGCGGCAACAGCTTTGCCGTCCTTCTTGAAGTCCTTCTTACCCTTGCCTTTCTTGAAACTAGTGGTCTTATTCACCATCAACACTTGATGCTCCTTTTTGATCTCGACCTCCGCTAATTTTAACATCGAGTACAACTCAGGAATGGACTTCTCCATACCCTGCACATAGGTCATCACAAAGCTCTTGTAGCTAGGTGGAAGCGACTGGAGGATTCTATCAATGACCGAGTCATCCGGGAGATTAACCCCCAGCTGAGTCAAGCGGTTGTGCAACCCAGACATTTTGAGTATGTGCTCACTAACAGAATTGTTTTCCTCCATCTTACAACTGAAGAACTTGTCGGAGACATCATATCTCTCGACCTGGGCATGAGCTTGGAAAACCAGTTTCAGCTCTTGGAACATCTCATATGCTCTGTGTTGCTCAAAATGCTTTTGGAGCCCCGGTTCTAAACTGTAAAGCATGCCGCACTGAACCAGGGAGTAATCATCACAACATGATTGCCGAGCGTTTGTAACGTCTTGGTCCGCTAGGAAAATGGGTTGGTCACCTAGCGGTGCATCAAGGGCATACAATCTCTTGGAAGCCTCAAGCTACGGACCCAGTCCGCATAGTTGCTTCCATCATCTTTCAGCTTGGTTTTCTCTAGAAACGCATTGAAGTTGAGGGTGACATTAGCGTTGGCCATTGGATCTACAATATAGATTGTAAAGACAATTTTAGACTAAGTTCATGATAATTAAGTTCACATAATCAAATTATTTAATGAACTCCCACTTAGATAGACATCTCTCTAGTCATCCAAGTGACACATGATCCATGTCAACTAGCCCGTGTCCGATCATAACGTGAGACGGACTAGTCATCCATGGTGAACATCTCCATGTTGATCGTATCTTCTATACAACTCATGTTCGACCTTTCGGTCTTCCGTGTTCTGAGGCCATGTCTATACATGCTAGGCTCGTCAAGTCAACCTAAGTGTTTTGCGTGTGTAAATCTGGCTTACACCTGTTGTATGCGAACGTTAGAACCTATCACACCCGATCATCACGTGGTGCATTGGAACAACGATCCTTAGCAACGGTGCACAGTTAGGGTGAACACCTTTCTTGAAATTTTATTGAGAGATCTTATTTACTACCGTCGTTCTAAGCAAATAAGATGTAAACATGATAAACATCACATGCAATATATATAGTGACATGATATGGCCAATATCATCTTGCTCCTTTGATCTCCATCTTCGGGGCACCATGATCATCATTGTCACCGGCACGACACCATAATCTCCATCATCGTTTCTTCATGAAGTTGTCTCGCCAACTATTACTTCTACTACTATGGCTAACGTTTAGCAATAAAGTAAAGTAATTACATGGCGTTTATGATTGACACACAGGTCATACAATAAAATAAGACAACTCCTATGGCTCTTGTCAGTTCTCATACTCATCGACATGCAAGTCGTGAATCCTATTACAAGAACGTGATCAATCTCATACATCACAATGCATAACATCACATCCTTTGGCCATATAACATCACAAGGCATATGCTACAAAAACAAGTTAGACGTCTCTAATTTGTAGTTGCAAGTTTTTACGTGGCTGCTATAGGTTTCTAGCAAGAACGTTTCTTACCTACGCCAAAACCACAACGTGATATGCCAATTGCTATTTACCCTTCACAAGGACCCTTTTCATCGAATCCAATCCGACTAAGGTGGGAGAGACACACACCCGCTAGCCACCTTATGCAACAAGTGCATGTCAGGCGGTGGAACCGGTCTCACGTAAGCGTACGTGTAAAGTTGGTCCGGGATGCTTCATCCCACAATACCGCCCAATCAAGATAAGACTAGTAGTGGTAAGCAAATTAACAAGATAGACACCCACAACAACTTTGTGTTCTACTCGTGCATAGATTCTACGCATAGACCTAGCTCATGATGCCACTGTTGGGAGACGTAGTAGTAAATCAAAAATATTTCCTACGTGCTCACTAAGATCTATCTATGGAGAAACCAGCAACGAGTGGGGAGAGTGCATCTTCATACCTTTGAAGATCGCAAAGCGTAAGCGTTACAAGAACACGGTTGGTGGAGTCGTACTCGCAGCAATTCAGATAGCGGTGGAATCCGATCTTAGCGCTGAACAATGGTGCCTCCGTGTTCAACACACGTGCAGCCCGGTGACGTCTCCTACACCTTGGTCCAGCAAGGAGGAAGGAGATGTTGAGGGAGAGCTCCGGCAGCACGATGGTGTGGTGACGATGGAGCTGCATGGTACTCCGACAAAGCTTTGCTAAGCACTACGGAGGACGAGGAGTTTCAGGCATAGGGATGCGCCGTGGGAGAGAGAGATGTGTGTTTCCGGTTGCCCCAAGTGCTCCACTATATATAGGAGGAGGAGGAGGGAGGGATGCACCCTAGGGTTCCCATCCTAGGGGCCGGCGGCAGCCCCAGATCCAATCTGGTGCGGCGGCCAGAGGGAGAGAGGGGAGGCCGGCGCCCTAGGTGGGCCTTAGGCTCATTTGAGCCTAGGTTTTGCCCCCTCTCCTCCCTTGATGCGCCTTGGGCCCTTGTGGGGGCGCACCAGCCCACCTAGGGGCTGGTTCCCTCCCACTTGCGGCCCATGCAGCCCTCTAGGGCTGGTGGCCCCACTTGGTGGACCCCCAGAACCCTTTCGGTGGTCCCGGTACGTTACCGGTAATCCCCGAAACACTTCCGATGACCAAAACCTCACTTCCTATATATGTATCTTTACCTCCGGACCATTCCAGAGGTCCTCGTGATGTCTGGGATCTCATCCGGGACTCCTAACAACCTTCGGTAACCACATACACTATTTCCCTATAACCCTAGCGTCATCGAACCTTAAGTGTGTAGACCCTATGGGTTCATGAGACACGTAGACATGACCGAGACACCTCTCCGGTCAATAACCAACAGCGGGATCTGGATACCCACGTTGGCTCCCACATGCTCCATGATGATCTCATCGGATGAACCACGATGTCGGGGATTCAATCAATCCCGTATACAATTCCCTTTGTCTACCGGTATGATACTTGCCCGAGATTCAATCGTTGGTATCCCTATACCTTGTTCAATCTCGTTACCGGCAAGTCTCTAATCGTTCCGTAACACATCATCCCGTGTCTAACTCCTTAGTCACATTGATCTCATTATGATGATGTCTTACCGAGTGGGCCCAGAGATACCTCTCCGTCACACGGAGTGACAAATCCCAGTCTCGATTCATGCCAACCCAACAGACACTTTCGGAGATACCTGTAGTGCACCTTTATAGCCACCCAGTTATGTTGTGACGTTTGTCATACCCAAAGCATTCCTACGGTATCCAGGATTTGCACAATCTCATGGTCTAAGGAAATGATACTTGCCATTAGAAAAGCTTTAGCAAACGAACTACACGATCTTGTGCTATGCTTACGATTGGGTCTTGTCCATCACATCATTCTCCTAATGATGTGATCCCGTTATCAGTGACATCCAATATCCATGGTCATGAAACCATGACCATCTATTGATCAATGAGCTAGCCAACTAGAGGCTCACTAGGGACATGTTGTGGTCTATGTATTCACACATGCATTATGGTTTCCGGTTAACACAATTATAGCATGAACAATAGACAATTATCATGAACAAGGAACTACAATAATAACCATTTTATTATTGCCTATAGGGCATATTTCCAATAGAGAGTTCAAGTATTTCTATAAAACGAAAACACCACTGTGCTCTAAAAGATATAAGTGAAGCATATAGAGCAAAATTACCAAACTCAAAAGATCTAAGTGAAGCACATAGAGTATTCTAACAAATTAACGATTCAGTGTGTCTCTCTCAAAATGTAACATCCCAAAAATCCATTTTGGAATGTTATGAATATATCTATGCATCTATCATTGCTTGAATATATACAATTGTTGAAATGCTCCTTTTAACTTTCTGAAAGCCCCTTCCTATTTCTTCCCCATTGTTGCTTTCACCTATTTGAAATCTTGGTAAAAAGTTCAAATAAGAGAGGAGGAAGATGACACTCCACACCAGGACTAAGTTGGTGATTTATTTGAACAATAATTACCAGGAGTTATTTTGAAAATATTTGCAAAAAAGGATTTAAAACAATTAGGACATTTCTGAAAATAATATTTTTTTCAAAGTGTTCAAATACCACACTAAAAATGTTCAACTAATGGAATATTTTATTCTGATAATTTTGATATATAATACTCCTATATTTGGAAATATATTGTTTGCCATAAAAGCAGTTTATTACGTTGTTTTATTAAAAAGGAAAGGAATTAAAAACGATTCGGGCCGGCCCACCTCTTAAATGCTGAATCCCCTTGATTTCGGCCGACCGACGCGCTGCCGACGCTCCCGCTCTCGCTGACAGCCTGGACCCACCCGACCGCCGAAAATCCCGCATCGGTCACCCCCAACCTCGTGCGCGCGCCGACGCCGGCGAGATCCACTCGCCGCGGGATCTTCTCCCCTTCCTTTCCCCGACTCCCTCTCCGGCCTATATAAGGGCCCCAACTCCCTCGCCTCCATTTCCCCCCCGACCCATCTGTCCCGTTGCCAGACCATCGCAGGAGAGGTTGCTGGAGTTGCAGCCCCGACCGGAGCTCCCCATCTCTCGTAGCCGACGCCTCGGACCTTCCCGCGCCCCTCCGACCTCACCGTTCGACGCCGGACGTCAAACGCCGCCGCTCGGACCACTCCCCGACCTCCCTCGACCACCGGAGACGCCTCCTCGACCTCCTCCGACCACCGGCCACCGCCACCACTCGCCGGAGACCTCCTCGCCGGCGACCTCTTACCACGGTGAGCCCTCCCATCCACCCGATCTAGATCCGACGGCTAGGATTAGAAGCCATTATTTCCCGAACCGTTTTTCACTTCGGTCCGGTCGACGCCCGAAAAGCCCGCATGCACGCGCTAGCCAGCCAATAGGAACCCGCCACGTCACCTTGGCCTTCCCGTAGCTTATTTTTTTCTTTTCTGTTTAGTTCTAGTTAACAGAAGCTTTTCAAAATTTGTTTTAGTGATAACTTTGAATCTGTTTGATGTTTTGAGTTGATTCTTTTTGCAATAGCTCACATTTTTCATGTAGTTTCACCCTGTACTTTTAAATTTTAAATTTGAACTATAAAATTTGAATTGAATCAAATTTGCTCAAAACATTCAAATCTGAATAACTAGAGTTTGAAAATATATTTTGACATGAAAATTTTTGCTACTGTTTGGTCTTAGTTAGGACTACCTTCATGTTTAGTTTGAGAATTTTTAGGATGATTTTCTTAGTGTTTTAGCTATAAACAGATTCTGCCTATTAGTTAGTATAGTTTTATTTAACTTAGATTTAGTTAGTTTAAATTAGAATTTAGTTTTGTTTGTTTCATAGGTTCTGTTGCTTAAACATTTAGTGTTTTACTTACTGTTAATAAAAATATAAAATTGCTTAGTTTATTTCTTTATTAATATAGGAATCACAACTTCTTTTCTAATAGGTTTAATTTGAACTAAAACAACTAGTTAGTAATAGTTTTCTTTCAACAAAGTTTGATATAATTTAATTATGTTTTCTAAGCCAAGTTTTTAGTAATTTCCATTCTGTTTAGATAATGTCTTAGTAATAAATAATAAGTTTAGTTTCATTCTTTTGTTAGTAAAACTATAGTTGCTTCATATAGTATTTGGTTATCAAAACTTTACTAAAGTTTTTCTTACCAAACTTTAAATTGATTTTATTCTGTTTATTAGTAAAAATATTTATTGTTTACTTTCTGTCAACCATTTTTTTGTTAATACAAATAATTTTGTTATGTTAGTAGTGATTTTCCCCATCATCTTTTAGAAAACAAAACTTTGTATTTTTTTTCTTGCTTCTGATTTGTGCATTGTTTTGTGTTGATTGTTTACAAGTTCATTGTTGATGTTAGGAGTTACATATTTTGTTGTATGCTTATTGAGTGCTTGTTTGCCTCGTTAGATTATCCGAAGTGCAAAGCTTGTTACCTAGAGTCACTCACGTACGAAGATCATCAATCAGGCAAGTCACCTTGATCATGTTTTTACCCATGTTTTATATGCATTAGTTCTACCATCTCCCCAATTGCATGCAAGATAGGTTAGTTGGAAACTTGGTTACATTGAAGTAGTATCATGTGGTAGGTACCACCCCCCCTCAACCCCTTTGACATCTTTGACCCCGGGAAACGTTACATTTGTTTTGCTATGCTGTTAGTAGACGGGGTGGGTTGTGTGAATCATGAGGGTTGTGAGGTAATAACTTCAAGACCTATGATGATCAAGACTTCAAGACTTCAAGTTTTCAACTCACCCCTGGGTGGATGATGGTTGAACGGCGCCCTGGAGAAACCAGTGGTTAGCCTAGGTGATGCTGGAGATGTGCCAGTATTCACGCGGAAAGGTCCACCCAAGCACGAAGGGATGGAAGGATGCTTCAAGACCCATGGCTTACCTGCACAGCCACAAGCCATTATGGGCTCTGGCTTGGTTGGATATTGTGGCAACACTGGACAGGCGGTGCTACGAGATGTAGAAGAACGGTAGGAAAGGATGGGCACCGACAGAGTCTCAGTGGGACTCCTTAGAAGACCATGTTTTGGTCATCCGTTCCTCAAACACCCTGAAGTGCGAGGAATCCAACGAAGGTGATCAAATCTTGTGGGGAACGTGTGCAAAGCTCTGCAGAGTACTCAACCTAATCGATTAGCCGTGTCCATGGTCATGGACGACTTGAGACAAAGGAACTGAAACTTCCGGAATTCTCAACACAAATTAATATGATGATGTGGGTATTAATAATTTGGGTATGAGAATTGGTTGGCAGAACCATCTCATTAATCAACCAACTTAGTAATATTTTTCTTAGCCCCTCTCTTGATGTAGGAAAACCTTGGCCTTACGCAAAAACTTACCACCCCACTTGCCATATATGCATGTAGACTAGCTGATTATTTTCACCCCCCTCTCTTGTGACTTTGCCGGCATATTCCATATGCTAACCTACACGGCTGCAACGTATCATGTTGCAGAGTACTTTTCCGACCAGGAGTGAGGACACGCTCTACGCTTGGCGAGATGCCCTTGGAGTCAGATGGACTCATCTACCATGACGCTTCCGCAAGATTTAGTTATTCTCATGAGTTGGCCTTTGGCCACTTTATTGTAATGATTATTGTAATAAAGGACTCGATATGAGATTTCGTTAATAAAATGTTGTGTTATTTCCCTTTGATATATACATTGATGTACCGTGTGTG
Source organism: Hordeum marinum (assembly GCA_022496015.1). Taxonomy (NCBI): domain Eukaryota; kingdom Viridiplantae; phylum Streptophyta; class Magnoliopsida; order Poales; family Poaceae; genus Hordeum; species Hordeum marinum. Next base: position 365,033,823 of record CM039674.1, on the reverse strand, counting down.
TACCAGCATGATCTTGGGATGGTACGGAAACACCGGAGACTTGACCTTTCAGGTCGGGTCGCTACAGAAATGGTATTAGAGCACACACTGACCGTAGGACGTAACCTCTAGGATTGGAAAGCCTTAGGACTTATTTCTCTTTGTCTTTAAAATTCTTATACTCTCATCTACTCGTTTCTGACTTCTCTCCAAATACTTAAAAATTTATAGATGGCCACCTTCATCCCAGTGTTGATCACGGAGTTTTGCCAGCCTGACGCAACGATGCCCTTTGGTAAGGAGCTGATGAGGATCGTCAAGGACGTGAGGATTGCTTTGCCGAGCATCACTGGGACTCCTATCATGTCCTTTACCCAAGATGGACGCTACAGGATCGAGGTGCACATCCCAGGGAAGACCTTTGGGAATCGGAAGGAACCCATCGACTTCAAGTTTGTGGCACCCAGCTGGATACTTGGAAGAGACATGGCCATCCATCGTGCCCTTGGACATATTCAGGAGGAATACAGAGGTGGAACCATTTCACCAGGACTCAGCATGGTTTGTCATAGGGATGTCCATGGAAACATCATCACCAACCCCACTGGAGACTCCACCATTTCCTATATCCAGACCTTGGAGACTCACATCAGGACTCTGGAGCTTCGAGTTCGTGCTGATACGAAGACAATCAAGAATCTGATGAACCACGAGATTGACCTCGAAGCTGACTTACGAGAAGCCGAGTACGAGCATGAGTATGAGGTGAAGGGTTTCTTAGAGAGGATCGACAAGCTGAACACTCGCATCGCCACTCTGGAGGAACAGATGGACATGGGTGAAAATCTTCATCCCGAGGGAGACTTGGCTCCTTTCATTAGCGACGATGATGACTATGAGGAGAGCACCACTGGAGGAGGCTCAGTCACCATGTACTTCTAAGGAAAACTATAGTCATGCCCTCCATGTATCTTTTATTTTCAACGTTAAATCGTAGGTCGATGTTTAGTTTGACGGAGATTTGTATCTCGATGTTTGACATTGATTGAATAAATGAATGAGTGTTTGATGTGATATAATTGTGCATTGCATATGGGTAGTGAATTTCTTTCTAGACCCTTGTTCTATTCTAATTCTCATCCCTCTAAAAACAACAAGATGCCTCCACGCCGTGAGTCCGACTCCACCTTCCCGCCGGAACTCACACAACTCCTCCAGCAGCAGAATGCACTGATGCAGCTGTTGATTCAGAATCAGACCAACAACCAGAACAACAACAACCACCATCCCCCTCAGGCTGACAACCTCACCCGTTTTCTGAGGTTGAATCCTCCAACTTTCTCCAGCAGCACCGAGCCCACTGTGGCAGATGACTGGCTCCGCAAGATGGAGAGAGAACTCATCACCGCTGGATGCACTGACGCTGAGAAGGTGCGCTTTGCCGCACATCAACTGGACGGACCAGCAGCTTCATGGTGGGAGAACTACACCACCACTTATCCCATTGCAGGTGTGACTTGGGAGCAGCTCAAACTTGCTTTCTGCACCGCTCATGTCTCAGCTGGAGCCATGAGTCTGAAGAAGCGCGAGTTTCGCAACTTGTGCCAGGGTAATCGCTCCGTGGCCCAATATGTGGAAGAGTTCAGCATGTTGGCTCATTATGCGCCCGGAGATGTGGCCGATGATGCGGCCAAGCAAGAAAAGTTTCTGGAAGGACTCAACGATGAGTTGAGCATACAGCTGGTAGTGGCTACCTTAAACAACTACCAAGAGATGGTGGACAAGGCCCTCATCTTGGAGGGTAAACAACAGCAAATTGAGAACCGCAAGCGGAAGTACACTCAGGGGAAGTTCAACTCTGGAGCTCATCAGAAGCTTCGCTACTCCCCGTACTCAGGGAATACCGGATCAGGAACCGGTAAGTTTGGAAAGCACACTCATGCTATGCACAACCATGGAGGCCACAACCATGGAGGAAATGGGAACAACCGTCCCAACCATGGCAACTTCAAGAATGACAATGGGAATGGGAACAACAACCAGTACCGTCACGCTCCAACTCAGAAGGATCTGAGTCACATCACCTGCTTCAAGTGTCAGAAGACAGGGCACTATGCTACTGAGTGTCCCAGAGCAAGTAGGGAAATGGAAATGGCAACGCAGCAGCCAAGAAGCCAAATCTGTTTCCTTGTGCCCAGGTGAACCACCTCGACGTGGAAGAAGTCTATGATCAACCCGAGACTGTGGTTGGTAAGTTTTTATTGCATTCATGTCCGGTTACAGTACTTTTTGATTCCGGTGCAACTCATTCATTCATATCAAGGGTAGTTGTGGATAAGTATGGTTTGCCCACCAAAACCCTTAGTCAGCCCATTAAGGTCAGTTCCCCAGGAGGTATGATGATGGCAGGGATAGGATGCCATGCCTTGAAACTTCACATAGGAAACCATGTTTTTCCCACCGACCTCATCATCTTAGAATCCCAGGGATTGGATGTAATCCTAGGCATGGATTGGATGACCAAGTACGAAGGAAATCTTGACTGTCCCAGCAAGTCTATCTTGCTCACCACCCCGAAGAACAAGAGGATTAAGTATGTATCCCGACGCACACGGATGAGTGCTCGGTTAAATTCCCTCCCAGGAGTTGTTCAGGAGGAAGTACCTGTGGTAAAAGACTTTCCGGATGTATTCCCGGAAGAATTACCAGGCATGCCACCAGATAGGGAGATTGAGTTTCTGATAGAGCTATTGCCAGGAACAGCTCCAATTTCCAAGAGACCCTATCGGATGCCTGCAAATGATCTACTGGAAATCAAGAAGCAAATCAAGGAGTTATTGGACAAGGGGTATATTCGCCCAAGTTCTTCACCTTGGGGAGCCCCAGTACTTTTGGTGGAGAAGAAGGATAAAACCTTGAGAATGGTAGTTGACTATCGTGCCTTGAACGAGGTGACTACCGAGAACAAGTATCCTCTGCTGATGATTAACGACTTGTTTGATCAGCTCGTAGGAGCCAAAGTATTCTCCAAGATCGATCTTCGATCAGGGTATCACCAGTTGAAAATTCGTGAACAGGATATACCCAAAACAGCCTTCACCACAAGGTATGGCTTGTATGAGTATACCGTCATGTCTTTTGGTTTGACAAATGCTCCTGCTTACTTCATGAGTTTGATGAACAAAATATTCATGGAATACCTGGATAAGTTTGTCGTGGTGTTCATCGATGACATTTTGATATTCTCCAAGAACAAGGAAGAACACAAGGAACATTTGCGTTTAGTTCTGGAGAAGCTGAGAGAGCATCAATTATATGCCAAGTTCAGCAAATGTAAATTTTGGCTGACGGAAGTCGGATTCCTTGGACATATTATTTCCGGAGATGGAATAGCAGTGGACCCCGCTAAGGTTGAAGCCGTCACCGAGTGGAAGTCACCCACCTCAGTTAAGGAGATCCGCAGTTTCCTCGGACTTGCCGGATATTACCGGAGATTCATTGAGAATTTCTCAAAGATTGCCAAGCCCATGACGGGGTTGTTGAAGAAAGAGTCTAAGTATATTTGGACTGAGGAATGTGAAGCCAGTTTCCAGGAGTTGAAGAAACGTTTGGTCACAGCCCCAGTGTTGATTTTGCCCAATATTCGAAAGGACTTCCAGGTTTATTGTGATGCTTCACGTCTAGGACTTGGAGGAGTACTCATGCAAGATGGAAAGGTTGTAGCTTATGCATCCAGACAACTACGACCTCATGAGTTGAATTATGCCACCCATGATTTGGAACTAGCAGCCATAGTGCACGCACTCAAGACCTGGAGACATTTCCTTATTGGAGAAAGTTGTGATGTTTACACCGACCATAAGAGCCTAAAATATATCTTCACGCAGAAAGAGTTGAACCTGAGATAGAGGAGATGGTTAGAGTTAATCAAGGACTATGACATGAGATTACACTACCATCCAGGTAAGGCAAATGTTGTAGCCAATGCCTTGAGTCGCAAAGCTTATGTGAACACACTAACAGCGGGAGGATTACCCCAGGAGTTAGCTGATGATCTCAGAGAGCTCAGGCTAGAGATAGTTCCAAGCCGATATGTTGCCACACTGGAGATCCAATCCACATTGACCGAAAGAATTCGTGAAGCCTAGAAGACGGACAAGGAAATAGCTGAGATTAAGAAAAGAATGAAAGATGGTAAAGCTAAAGGTTTTCGTGAGGATGAGCAAGGAACTCTGTGGTTTGAGAACCGCATCTATGTGCCCAATGACCCAGAGCTCAGGAAGTTGATACTTTAGGAAGCCCACGATTCACCTTACTTGATACACCCAGGCAATACTAAGATGTATCTGGACTTGAAAGAGAGTTATTGGTGGACAGGTATGAAGAAGGATATTGCAGAACACGTTCCAATATGTGATGTTTGTTAGCGAGTAAAGGCGGAACATCAGAAACCAGCAGGGTTACTCCAACCTTTGCCGATACCCGAGTGGAAATGGGAAAAGCTGGGTATGGATTTCATCACAGGATTGCCCAGGACCCGTTCAGGTTAAGATTCCATCTGGGTAGTGGTTGATCGCTTGACCAAGGTGGCTCATTTCATCCCGGTGAAGACCACCTATACCAGTGCTAAGTTAGCCAAGATATACATGACCAGGATTGTGTGTCTGCATGGAGTTCCGAGGAGTATCGTGTCAGATAGAGGAACACAATTTACCTCAAAGTTTTGGCATCAACTACATGAATCTTTGGGTACGAGACTGGAGTTCAGTACAACTTTTCATCCTCATACCGATGGACAGACTGAGACAGTCAACCAGATTCTGGAAGACATGTTGAGAGCTTGTGCGCTAGATTATGGATCTAGTTGGGATGACAACTTACCTTACGCAGAATTCTCATACAACAACAGTTATCAGACCAGTCTGAAGATGGTCCCTTTCGAAGCCTTATATGGAAGGAGGTGCAGAACACCACTGACGTGGGATGGTGTTGGAGACCGACAACTTTTTGGTCCCGACCTTATTCGAGATTCAGAAGATAAAGTCAAGGTGATTCGTGATAGACTCAAGATAGCTCAATCCCGGCAGAAGAGCTACGCTGACAACAAACGCAAGGAAGTAGCATATGAAGTGGGAGACCGAGCATATCTTCGTGTGTCCCCACTTCAAGGAATCAAGAGGTTTGGTGTTAAAGGAAAGTTAGCACCTAGATTCATAGGCCCCTACAAAATTCTTGAACGTAGAGGCGAAGTTGCATACAAGCTGGTATTGCCGGAAGGATTGTCCGGAGTTCATGATGTGTTCCATGTGTCCCAGCTGAAGAAATGCCATGCTGAGATGGCTGATATCCCTTTGAGAGACACCGTGCCCCTAGAGGCCATACAGCTTGACAGTGATCTGACTTACGAGGAGAAGCTGTCAAGATCCTCGAGACTACCAAAAGAGTTACCCGCAGCAGGATCATCATGTTCTGTAAGGTTTTTTGGAGTCACCACACCGAGGAAGAAGCCACCTGGGAACGCGAAGAATATCTTCGTAGAGACCACCCGCACCTATTTTCTAGCCAACCCGAATCTCGAGGGCGAGATTCATCTTAAGGTGGATAGGTTTGTAACATCCCAAAATTCCATTTTGGAATGTTATGAATATATCTATGCATCTATCATTGCTTGAATATATACAATTGTTGAAATGCTCCTTTTAACTTTCTGAAAGCCCCTTCCTATTTTTTCCCCATTGTTGCTTTCACCTATTTGAAATCTTGGTAAAAAGTTCAAATAAGAGAGGAGGAAGATGACACCCCACACCAGGACCAAATTGGTGATTTATTTGAACAATAATTACCAGGAGTTATTTTGAGAATATTTGCAAAAAAGGATTTAAAACAATTAGGACATTTCTGAAAATAATATTTTTCTCAAAGTGTTCAAATACCAGAATAAAAATATTCATTAAATGGAATATTTTATTCTGATAATTCTGATATATAATACACCTATATTTGAAAATATATTGTTTGCCATAAAAGCATTTTACTATGCTGTTTTATTTAAAAGGAAAGGAATTAAAAACGATTCGGACCGGCCCACCTCTTAAATGCCGAATCCCCTTGATTTCGGCCGACCGACGTGCTGTCGACGCTCCCGCTCTCGCTGACATCCCGGACCCACCCGACCGCCGAAAATCCCGCATCGGTCACCCCCAACCTCGTGCGCGCGCCGACGCCGGTGAGATCCACTCGTCGCGGGATCTTCTCCCCTTCCTTTCCCCGACTCCCTCTCCGGCCTATATAAGAGCCCCAACTCCCCCGCCTCCATTTCCACCCTGACCCATCTCTCCTGTTGCCAGACCGTCGCAGGAGAGCTCGCTGGAGTTGCAGCCCCAACCGGAGCTCCCCATCGCTCGTAGCCGACGCCTCGGACCTTCCCGCGCCCCTCCGACCTCACCGTTCGACGCCGGACGTCAAGCGCCGCCGCCCGGACCACTCCCCGACCTCCCTCGACCACCGGAGACGCCCCTCGACCTCCTCCGACCACCGGCCGCCGCCACCACTCGCCGGAGACCTCCTCGCCGGCGACCTCTTACCACGGTGAGCCCTCCCATCCACCCGATCTAGATCCGACGGCTAGGATTAGAAGCCATTATTTCCCGAACCGTTTTTCACTTCGGTCCGTTCGACGCCCGAAACGCCCGCACGCACGCGCTAGCCAGCCAATAGGAACCCGCCACGTCACCTTGGCCTTCTGATAGCTTATTTTTTTCTTTTCTGTTTAGTTCTAGTTAACAGAAGCTTTTCAAAATTTGTTTTAGTGATAACTTTGAATCTGTTTGATGTTTTGAGTTGATTCTTTTTGCAATAGCTCATATTTTTCATGTAGTTTCACCCTGTACTTTTAAATTTTAAATTTGACCTATAAATTTGAATTGAATCAAATTTGCTCAAAACATTCAAATTTTAATAACTAGAGTTTGAAAACAGATTTTGACATGAAAATTTTTGCTACTGTTTGGTATTAGTTAGGACTACCTTCATGTTTAGTTTGAGAATTTTTAGGATGATTTTCTTAGTGTTTTAGCTATAAACAGATTCTGCCTATTAGTTAGTATAGTTTTATTTAACTTAGATTTAGTTAGTTTAAATTAGAATTTAGTTTTGTTTGTTTAACAGGTTCTGTTGCTTAAACATTTAGTGTTTTACTTACTGTTAATAAAAATATAAAATTGCTTAGTTTATTTCTTTCTTAATATAGGAATCACAACTTCTTTTCTAATAGGTTTAATTTGAACTAAAACAACTAGTTAGTAATAGTTTTCTTTCAACAAAGTTTTATATAATTTAATTATGTTTTCTAAGCCAAGTTTTTAGTAATTTCCATTCTGTTTAGATAAACTATAGTTTTTAGTAATGTCTTAGTAATAAATAATAAGTTTAGTTTCATTCTTTTGTTAGTAAAACTATAGTTGCTTCATATAGTATTTGGTTATCAAAACTTTACTAAAGTTTTTCTTACCAAACTTTAAATTGATTTTGTTCTGTTTATTAGTAAAAATATTTATTGTTTACTTGTTGTCAACCATTGTTTTGTTAATACAAATAGTTTTGTTATGTTAGTAGTGATTTTCCCCATCATCTTTTAGAAAACAAAACTTTGTATTTTTTTCTTGCTTGTGATTTGTGCATTGTTTTGTCTTGATTGTTTACTAGTTCATTGTTGATGTTAGGAGTTACATATTTTGTTGTATGCTTATTGAGTGCTTGTTTGCCTCGTTAGATTATCCGGAGTGCGAAGCTTGTTACCTAGAGTCACTCACGTACGAAGATCATCAATCAGGCAAGTCACCTTGATCATGTTTTTACCCATGTTTTATATGCATTAGTTCAACCATCTCCCCAATTGCATGCAAGATAGGTTAGTTGGAAACTTGGTTACTTTGAAGTAGTATCATGTGGTAGGTACCCCCCCCCCTCAACCCCTTTGACATCTTTGACCCCGGGAAACGTTACATTTGTTTTGCTATGCTATTAGTAGATGGGGTGGGTTGTGTGAATCATGAGGGTTGTGAGGTAATAACTTCAAGACCTATGATGATCAAGACTTCAAGACTTCAAGTTTTCAACTCACCTCTGGGTGGATGATGGTTGAACAGCGCCCTGGAGAAACCAGTGGTTAGCCTAGGTGATGCTGGAGATGTGCCAGTATTCACGCGGAAAGGTCCACCCAGGCATGAAGGGATGGAAGGATGCTTCAAGACCCAAGGCTTACCTGCACAGCCACAAGCCATTATGGGCTCTGGCTTGGTTGGATATTGTGGCGACACTAGACAGGCGGTGCTACGAGATGTAGAAGAACGGTAGGAAAGGATGGGCACCGACAGAGTCTCAATGGGACCCCTTAGAAGACCATGTTTTGGTCATCCTTTCCTCAAACACCCTGAAGTGCGAGGAATCCAACGGAGGCAATCAAATCTTGTGGGGAACGTGTGCAAAGCTCTATAGAGTACTCAACGTAATCGATTAGCCGTGTCCACGGTCATGGACGACTTGAGCCAAAGGAACTAAAACTTCCGGAATTCTCAACACAAATTAATATGATGATGTGGGTATTAATAATTTGGGTATGAGAATTGGTTGGCGGAACCATCTCATTAATCAACCAACTTAGTAATATTTTGCTTAGCCCCTCTCTTGATGTAGGAAAAACTTGGCTTTACGCAAAAACTTACCACCCCACTTGCCATATATGCATGTAGACTAGCTGATTATTTTCACCCCCCTCTCTTGTGACTTTGTCGGCATATTCCATATGTTGACCTACACGGCTGCAACGTATCATGTTGCAGAGTACTTTTCCGACCAGGAGTGAGGACACGCTCTACGCTTGGCGAGATGCCCTTGGAGTCAGATGGACTCATCTACCATGACGCTTCCGCAAGATTTAGTTATTCTCATGAGTTGGCCTTCGGCCACTTTATTGTAATGATTATTGTAATAAAGGACTCGATATGAGATTTCGTTAATAAAATGCTGTGTGATTTCCCTTTGATATATACATTGATGTACCGTGTGTGTACCACCATGATCTTGGGATGGTACGGAAACACCGGAGACTTGACCTTTCAGGTCGGGTCGCTACACAAAAGATGTGTGAATCAAGGATGATTGTGGCAAACTAACAAGCAAATACTCATATCATACAAGACTCTCCAAGCAAAACACATATCATGTGGTGAATAAAAATATAGCCTCAAGTAAATTTACCGATGGATTGAAGACGAAAGAGGGGATGCCTTCCGGGGCAACCCCAAGCTTAGGATTTTTGGCATCCTTGAATATTACTTGGGGTTCCTTGGTCATACCCAATCTTAGGCTCTTGGCACTCCTTATTCCATAATCCATCCAATCTTTACCCAAAACTTGAAAACTTCACAACACAAAACTTAATAGAAACCTCTTGAGATACGTTAGTATAAGAAAATAAATCACCACTTTAGGTACTCTTGTGAACTCATTATTTGTTTATATTGGTGTTATACCTACTGTGATATAAATTCTCCATGGATCATACCACATGATACAACCCATAGGTTCATTAAAATAGGCAAACAACTAAAAGAAAACAGAATCTGTCAAAAACAGAATAGTCTGTAGAAAATTGAAAACTTCGTATACTTCTGAAACTCAAAAGATTATGAAAAATTATGAAAACCTGTGAAATTTATATATCAATCTTGTGTGAAAATTTCAGATCAATTAGACTCTCTGAAAAAAATAGAAAATTTCTGGACTAAGTGCAAAAGTTTCTCTTTTTCAGCAAGATCAAATTAACAACTACCATAGATCACCCTAAAGGTTTTAATTGGATCAAACACTAAGTAAAACACCAAAAAACAATTAATACAGAAGTAATAATATGGTAAAAACTCAAAAACATAAGCAAAAACAGAACACAAAAATAAAAATTAGGTTGCCTCCCAACAAGCGCTATTGTTTAACGCCCCTAGCCAGGCAAAACGCAATAGATCTAGGTATTGTCATCTTTGGTACGCAACCCAAACTTGATCAAACCATCAAAAGATTTCCTAACTAGATCTATCCTTCCCTTTATTTCTTTCCTAGTAGAAGAACTTAAATCATGAAAAGGTCTCAGGCTAGTAATTTTAACATTCATAAACACGTAGTCTAGATCATCGCCATAAATATCATCATATAACACATGTATCTTATTTCTAACGGGTTCCTTAACCATATTTTCAAGCAAATCATCCTTATACCCTTCCAAAATTCCCCTAGTAATCCAATCAAATTACTCATTGGTTTCATGATACAAGGCGTGAGTGACTTCCGCGTAGGGAGCTCTCTTCCTAAGATTTTCACTATAAGATTGATAGTCTCTAGATTCTAGGCTACACAAGGTTTATTTATCATGGAGAATTTCTTAAATAGGAAGGTGTTTAACATCTTTGTCATAGAAAGCAAAAATCTCCCTAGCTTCTTGTATGATGAAATCAAATTCTCGCATAAGGATGATAGTAGCAATCTTTTTAGCCTTAGGATGATTAATATTGGGAGTTCATAAAACACTTTCTACAAAGCGGGATGAATGTGCAAAAATTTCCTTTCCAATTTTTCGATGAGCATGTCAATAGCATCCGCATAACTATTCGTGCTAAGAAGAATCTTACTCATAGGTATCGTTCCCGTACATTCAAAGAACTCTTGAATAACACTCTTACCAATAATGTTTCCGTCTCCAACTTGAAAACTTATAGTTTTAAGAGGAGGTTTAGTTTCATGATCTAGAGAGCAAGATTCAATTTTTTCCTCAAGATTAGTACTAGCAATACCCCCCAGATTTTCAGTGATAACCTCCCCTGCTTCAGACATTGTGGCAAGCATGCAATCAAGCACACAAGCAAACGAAAGGCGAGCGAAAGAAGGGCGAACAAAAAGGAAAATATTTTTGGAAAACCACTTTCGAAGTGGGGGAGAGGAAAATGATAGGAAAATGGCAAATAAAGTAAATGCAAGAGATGAGTTTGTGATGGGTACTTGGTAAGCTTGATGTGTATCCTCCCCGGCAACGGCGCCATAAATCCTTCTTGCTACCTCTTGAGCATGCGTTGGTTTTCCCTTGAAGAGGAAAGGGTGATGCAACGAAGTAGATAAGTATTTCCCTCAGTTTTTGAGAACCAAGGTATCAATCTAGTAGGAGGAACAAGCAAGTCACAAATGGATGCACCTACACAAATAATCAAACTCTTGCACCCAACGCTATAAAGGGTTTGTCAATCCCTTCATGGTTATTTTCAAGGATTATATCTGATGGAGATAGATGTAACGAGTGTGGAAAGTAAAAGGTAAATAAATTGCAGCAAGCATAGATCTGAAAATATATGATGGAAAATAGACCCGGGGTCCATAGGTTTCACTGTAGGCTTCTCTCTTGAAGGCAAATATCATGGTGGGTAAACAAATTACTGTCAAGCAGTTGATTGAAAAGCAAATAATCATGTAGTTATCCAAGGCAATGATCATGCATATAGGCATCATGTCCATGACAAGTAGACTGAAATGATTCTGCATCTACTACTATTACTCCACACATCGACTGACTCATGTCTGCATCTAGAGTATTAAGTTCATGAAGAACAGAGTAACGCATTAAGAAAGATTACATGATGTAGAGGGATAAACTCAAGCAATATGATGAAAACCCCATAATGTTACGCTTGATGGCAACAATACGTGCCTTGCTACTCCTACTTTGTCATTGGGTGAGGACACCTCAAGGTTGAACCCAAAACCAAACACTTCTCCCATTGCAAGAATTACTAATCTAGTTGGCCAAACCAAACCAATAACTCGAAGAGACTTGCAAGGATATGAAATCATGCATATAAGAAATCTGAGGAGATTCAATTAAGATTCATGGATAATCTGGACATAAAGTCACAATTCATTGGATCTTGACAAACACACCACAAAAGAAGATTACATCGGATAGATCTCCATGAAGATCATGAAGAACATGGTATTGAAGATCAAATAGAGAGAAGAAGCCATCTAGCTACTAGCTATGGACCCGTAGGTCTGTCGTGGACTACTCACGCATCATCGGAGGGGGGATGGAGTTGATGTAGATGCCCTCCGTGACCGATTCCCCCTCCGGCAGATTACCGGAGAAGGCCCCAAGATGAGATCTCTCGGGAATAGAGGCTTCCGGCGGCGGAAAAGTATTTCGTGGCTTGTTCTGATGTTGGGGAATATTTGGGTATTTATAGGCTAGAGAATAGGGTTAGGAGACCTGCCAGGAGGCGACAAGCCTGCTAGCCACGGCCAGGGGGGCGCGCCTAGCAGGCTTGTGGCGCCCTGGCACCTCCCCTGACATGCACTCCAAGCTTGGATGACTTGTTTCCTTCTAGAAAAATTCCTTCCGAAGTTTTTATTCCATTTGGACACCGTTTAATATTCCATATCTGCAAAACTCAAAAACAAGGAAAATAAGAAAGTGGCACTTTGCTCTAGATTAATAGGTTAGTTCCAAAAATAATATAAAATATCATATTAATGCATATAAAACATCCAAAACAGATAATATAATAGCATGTCATCATAAAAAATTATAGATACGTTGGAGATGTATCAGTTGTGCACAATTATTATGGATGACACAAACGCTTAAATATTATGGAATCTATGTTAAAAATGTGCCATTACTTTGTGACAATGAGAGTGCTATTAAGGTTGGTCATAATCCTGTGCAACATTCTCGAACCTAGCATATTCAAGTTTGACATCATTTCATTCGTGATCATGTTTCCAAAGGAGATATTAATCTTAAGCATGTTCATACTAACAAGCAATTAGCCGACATCTTTACTAAGCCACTTGATGAAAAAGTGTTTTGTCATTTGAGGAGTGAGTTGAACACTATTGATGCTTCAAACTTGAGCTAAGCTCACTCGGATGCATGCAAAGGGATGAGCTTCATTGTTTATTCCATGCTATTACCTTGAATATCATATCTTGGAATTCTATGCTCACTTGTCTTGCATCTAACACTTTTGTAGGTACTTGGAACAACAACACTACACAAGATTTCCAACAACTTATATCTTAAGCAATCTTGTCATGACCAAGTATCCACAACCTCGCTTTGATGATGAAAGGAAGAAGACAACAAAACATATCCTTGATAGATATTTTTCAATTGATATCAACTCACAATTGATATCTAGTCATTTGGATATATCATGTTCTTCCTTGCGTGACTAACCCATGTAGGTGAAAAGTGAACGAGAACAATAAGGATTGCTCCCAAATCAAGATGAACTTCATCAACCTCGAGCATCCTCATCAAGTTCGCCTACACGCTACATCATTAACATCACTCAAAGGTACGTACTCATATCCTTGCTATAGCTTTACTCCAAGTCATGAGATAAAGAAACTCAAGTGATATGAAGACATTAAAATGCTTAATCAAAAAATGGTTACCCCATTTTGAGATTAACGATGAGTATGACCTGTGATCAAGTATTCTTGCTTGGCTCCTAAGTGAATATACTCTAATCTAGGTGACCTAGTCACCACCCATCATCTGGTTAAGAATATTGTTTGGTTCATTCTCTATTGCAAGCCTTCTTGGAAGCATTGAAATCTTCTCTAGTTGATATTCTTTGTACAAACGATTTTTTACAAATTTGCAAGTTTCTCAAATTCCGCCAAGTTTCCGTTTTATGCCTGGGAGTCTCCGATACAAAGGACTCGGTTCTACCGATTCAGTAGATGAGCTGCATAACATTATATCGATACCACCGACAAATTTGTCTTGGAGCCACCAACTTTCAATCATATCTTAGTCTGTGTTTGCTTTTCAAAATCCCTATAATCCTTTTGTGATATTTTCATTCCTTCGATCATCCCTCTTAAGGGGGAGAAATACATTGAAGGATCCCTAACTCAAGGGGGGAGAAGTTCTACAAATTCTCAGTTTAGGCAAAGGGAGAGAAATTATTTTCAATGATTCCTTCATTTTTCTCATGATTTTCATATTCTATGAATCCTACATATTATGACCCTTGTTCTCAAGGATCCCTTCTTAACCAATGTTCCCTATATCCGACCCTATGTCTGGACTTTTTGCTAATTAATTCCAAAGTGGGACAAATGTACAAAGCTTCACAGCTAAAGAGGGAGATACATGCTTAGGCAAGGGGAGATATGATTTGGGGGGAGAGGAGGATGTCAAAAGTTCATACTTATATAAACAAGGGGAGAATACCAAAGTAGGGGAGAAAATTTGCTTGAAATAAATACATATTTCTCCATGAATACTCAAATGTTTATTGCATTTGATTTCTTATGTTAGAAGTTTCTCACCCTATGCAATCCCAATATCTACATGCTAAGATTCATAGGGAGAGGATGTTCTACTATTTCATTTCTAGGGGAGAAAGTTCTAAATGTTCTTGGAGACATATCAATCTTAAGGAATACTACCTTCTATATGTTCTCCATGTCTTGGTGTTTACTTTTTTAGTTGTATTGCTTTTTATTGGTAGAATACTCTTGGTGTAACACCGAGATTAACGCATCAGTGTCACCGAGTTTGATTTATTAGGTGTAACGGTTGTATTCTTTGGAGATGCCTATATATACCCCTCCACCACCACTCAGACGCAATAGAAGCACTCAGAACAGATCCCTACCTATCCTATCTGATTTTCTATGAGAGAGCCACCTACTCATGTGTTGAGATCATGCCATTCCATTCCAGCCATATGAATCTTGATCTCTAGCCTCCCCAAGTTGCTTTCCACCCAATCAATCTCTTCCACCAAAGCCAAATCTATGAGAGAGTGATTGTGTGTTGAGGAGTCTATCACCTTGAAGCACAAGAGCAAGGAGTTCATCGACATTATCGAGCCTATTACCTTTTGGAGAGTGGTGCCTCCTAGATTGGTCATGTGTCGCTTGGGAGACTCCTACTTTGGGTTGTGCAGTGAACCAAGAAATTTGTAAGGGCAAGGAGATCGCATACTTCGTGAAGATGTACCCATAGTGAGGCTAGTCCTTCGTGGACGAAAGCCGTTATGGAATAGTCAAGGTTGCTACTTCATGGACCCTTATTGGTGGAGCCCTTCGTGGACTCCCACGACCATTACCCTCCGTGGGTTGAAGACTCTATAAACATGGACGTAGGATAGCACCACCTATCGGAACCACGGGAAAAATCTTCGTGTCCTTCATGCGTTTGATCTCCCTATCTTTACTCTTTACTTCCATGTGCAATGCCTTTACTTTCTGCTGCTATACTTGATGACTTGCATGTGTAGGGCATGATAGACTTGCTATAATTGCTAAAATCTGCCAACACATAATTTTGCACCTTGTGTAGATTTTAATTTACTGCTAGTATTATTTTCACCCCCCCTCTAGACATACTCTTCTAGTGATCCTGTATAAGCTTTGGTGATGTGTCATGAATTTAATTTCTCCAAGTTTACTAATCAATCGCATGAGAAGGAATTACCTAGTAAGAATGAAATAATTGGTCTTGCTTCTATTGTCGTACCTCCTACTAATCCTTTAGAACAATATTTGCTAGACCATGAGAATGATATGCAACTAAATGAAAGGAATGAAATAGATAAGATTCTCCTCAGACAAACACCTATCCTTAAACACAACTTACTAGTTGCTATCCTAGGGGATCCTCTTCCACCCAAGGGAGATCCCTATTTGACTTCAAAACCTGACCTGATACTCTAAAATATGCTTATCTTGATGAAAAGAAGATATATCATGTTATTATTAGTGCTAAACTTTCAGAGCATGCAGAAAGAAGATTACTTAAAACTCTAAGGAAGCACGGGGATAATATTGGATATACTCTTGACTATTTAAAGGGCATAAAGCAGTTGTTGAACCAGATTAATATGGAACCAAATGCTAAACTTGTTGTTGATCATCAACACCGCTTAAATCCTCAAATGAAAGAAGTGTTAAGAATTGAAATACTAAAGCTTCTAGAGGCAGGTATAATCTATCCTATTGCTGATAGTGGATGAGTAAGTCATGTTCCTTGTGTCCCTAAGAAAGGAGGTATTACTGTTGTTCCTAATGATAAGAATGGGCTTATTCCACAAAGAATCATAACTAGTTATAGGATGGTAATTAATTTTAGGAAATTAAATAAAGCCACTAAAAAATCATTGCCCCTTGCCTTTTATTGATCAAATGTTAGAATGATTATCTAAGCACACACACTTTTGTTTTCTTGATTGATATTCTGGATTTCCCAAATACCTGTATCAAAAGAGGATCAAGAGAAAACTACCTTTATTTGTACTTTTGGAACTTATGCTTATAGACGTATGTCGTTTGGTTTATGCAATGCACCTGCAACATTTCAAAGATGTATGAATGCAATATTATCTGATTTTTGTGAAAAGATGTTGAGGTTTTCATGGATGATTTTTCTGGTTATGGAACTTCTTTTGATGATTGCTTGAGCAACCTTGATCGAGTTTTGCAGAGATGTGAAGAAACTAGTCTTGTCTTGAACTGGGAGAAGTGTCACTTTATGGTAAATGAAGGTATAGTGCTTGGGCACAAAATTTCTAAGCGAGGCATTGAGGTAGACAAGTCTAAAGTTGATGCGATAGAGAAAATGTCATGCCCGAGAGATATCAAAGGTATAAGTTTCCTTAGTCATGCTGGTTTTATAGGCGTTTTATTAAAGATCTGTGAAAGATTTCTAGGCCTTTAACTAATCTTCTTCAAAAATATGTTCCTTTTGTTTTTGATGATGATTGTGTAGAAGTTGTTGAAATACTTAAGAAGGCTTTAATTTCTACACCTATTGTTCAACCACCTGATTGGAACCTACCATTTGAAATTATGTGTGATGCTAGTGATTATGCTGTTGGCGCTTTTCTAGGGCAAAGAGTAGACACAAAATTAAATGTTATTCATTATGCTAGTAAAACGCTAGACTCTGCTCATATGAATTATGCCACCACTAAAAAGGAATTTTTAGCAGTTGTGTTTGCCTATGATAAGTTTAGACCTTACATTGTCGATTCGAAAGTAACTATTCACATTGATCATGCTGCTATTAAATGCCTTATGGAAAAGAAAGATGTTAAACCTAGACTCGTTATGTGGATACATTTACTTCAACAGTTTGACTTGCATATCAGTCATAGAAAAGGAGCTGAAAATCCAGTACCAGATAACTTGTCTAGGATGGAAAATGTTCTTGATGACCCACTTCCTATCGATGATAGTTTTTTTGGTGAGCAATCTCCTTCTATAAATACTTCACATAGTGCTCCTTGGTATGATGATTATGCTAATTATATTGTGGCAAAGTGCATTCCACCTAGCTTCACCTATCAACAAAAGAAAAAAATCTTTTATGATTTACAACACTACTTTTGGGATGACCCACATCTTTATAAAGAAGGAGTAGATGGTATGATTAGATGATGTATACCTAAGCATGAACAGGAACCGATTCTTCGGCAAGTCTCATTCTGAAGCTTACGGAGGACACCAGGCCAGTGACAGGACTGCACACAAGGTATTACAATCTGGTTTTTATTGGCCTACTCTTTTCAAAGATGCTCATAAGTATGTCCTTTCATGCAATATTAATTTCTTCAAAGTTATTTTTTTATAGCGTCGGAGCGGTAAACCCCCTCAACTAATACTTGATTCTTTGCCCGTGAGTGGTGAACAGGCAATGAATTAAGCATTATATTTCAGGTGCACCCATTAATGAAGAAATTAATGTCATCCAAGTCATCACACCGGAAGAACACATCAAGGAAGTCTTCTGAAACACTCCAGAAACTTGAAAAGGGGCGGGTATGTGGTACCATAAGTGAACCGAGTGTAATAATTCCATAAAAATATTTTTTGTTGTTTTTGGTATTTTAGAAAAATTATAAAAACAAAACGGAGTCGGAAGGACCCACGGGGGAGGCACAAGCCAACGGGGCATGCCCCTTGGTGGCGCGCCTTGATGGCTTGTGGGTCCCTCATGTGCCCTTCGGATTGCGATTTCTTCGTGAACACGTATTCTGACCTAGAAAAAATCATTATATATACTTCCGGATGTTTTGACCACCGCATCACAAGATTTTCCTCTGTTCTTGTCTCGGGCTATTTTGTGACAGATCAAGATCGCCATGACTTCCCCTACGCCAACCAAGGACAAGTTCTTCGATAAGGTCATGAATCCCTACCTGCTGGAGGTGATGAAGCACCCTCAAGCCATTGAGATGAGTGAGTGGGTGCTCCCCATTCGGGATGTTCTAGGTCCCCAAAAGGAGGGAAGCAAGAAGGCTAGGCTTGCGGAAGTGGATCAAGAAATCTTCAAGTGTCAAGGGATGGTTGAACGTGGCTTGAGTGCTAATCACTCTATGATCATGGACTTCATCCAAACAAGATGGACACAAAGAGCGTGGGGGAGGCTCTCTTCAAGATTCAAGAGTGGATCGAGCATCTCCAAGATCAACTCTATGAACTCCAACTCCAAAACTATGAGTATGAATCTTGGTTTAAAAGGATGAGCCTAGCTGTCGATTTCAGGACACCGAAGACAAGAGTTTCTTTCTTTGATGGGGAGCCTATGCCTTGGAAGATGGAGGATTACTGCACACCACCGCCATCACCAAAGAACACTTGAGTACATGGGTATGGGCACCACCCTTGGCTTGTTCCAAGCTTGGGAGAGGTGTCCCAGTATCGTGTCACCATCACTTTTTATCACCACTATCTATCTTACGTCAATCTTTAGTTTTAATGATTTAGGGAGTTAAAATTTAAGATTTGCTTTGTTTAGAGTCTTTGCTTTTAGTTCTACCTATCCTTGTAATTGAGTGCGGAAGTTATATAATAAAGTTAGTTGCGATGGTGTGCCTCTTCCTGACTTGCACTCATCATCTTAGCATGGCAATAAAAAGAATAGAAAAGAATCATATGCCTATCTCTTGAGAAGTAATGAATTCACATAGAAAAGAGGTATAAGCAATAAGAAGAGTTGAAAACCAACAAACATAATGTTAGTAATTGATATGATCTCTGCTAAACTTTGGTAGAGAAGAGGAGATTTACATATAAATATACTATTTCGAACACCTCCTATGATTGTGAGCTTCCATCAAAATATTACATAATGACCAAGTGTTGAAGTAGGACATGGAAGACAACATAATGATCATGGTTGTCTAAATTTGCATAGAAGTTATATGGTATTGAATCCTTCACCATGTGATGCTTGCTTAGGATCCTTTGCTAGCCCAAAGATTTGCACGAAGTAGAGATACTAATTGTGCATCCATAACCATTAAACCCAATTTATTTCCAAGATAGACCACCATACCTACCTATGGATTGAATAAGATCTTTCAAGTAAGTTTCCATTGTTGCACAAGGCAATAAAAATTGCCTTTAATCATGTAATATCTTTTATTGTAAGGGAAAGTAAGCTTTGTATGATCTTGTGATGATGAAGCAATAAAGTGACAGAGTGCATAATAAAGTTAGCTATCACAAGGGGCAATATGAAGTGATGTTATTTCGCATTAAGAGATTGAACATATCAAACAAATAAAATCTCATGACAACCTCTGCTTCCCTTTGCGAAGGGCCTATCTTTTACATTCTTACAAGTTTCATGTTCATGCAAGAGTGAGTAATATTTCCCTTGTTCTTATTCTTCAAACTCTTTAGTTGAAAGCATTAGGTGTAGAGGAAAGATTAAAACAAATATATCCAGATGAATGTAGATGATCATGTCCCATTATTGTTGACACTACCCTTGAGGTAAATAGGTTGGGTTGCAAGAACAATAAAGCCCCCATCTCCCTATGTGTCACACGGAATCACTTGTTCCAAAAACATGCCATGTTTGTTAGCAAACATAGAAGGCCACATCATAGTTGAATATGTGAACTTGCTAGAAATACAAAGCTCTTACATAGACTCTTCTCTCGATTGCAAAAGCTACCTCAAAGACTAATTGCATTGCTTGTTGGTTCTCAATCAAGATTATGCTTCATATTTCTTCAGTTGTGAATAGATTTTTACTTATTCCTAAGAGGTTATATGATTGAAAACTTGCTTCTATGATGATATTCATGATGCTCTCATGTCTGTATTCTGTTTTATCGACACCTCTCCCTCAAATTATGTGGTCATTATTTTAGAGTTCGGCTTTCGCTTGAGGACAAGCAAGGTCTAAGCTTGGGGGAGTTGATACGTCCATTTTGCATCATGAATTCTTACCACTAATTCCCTTATTGTTGTCCACTATTTCACATTATCACACAATTCTTATGTCTTTTCTCTCTGGATATGCAAGGTACATCATAAGGAGTGAAATATCTGGAAACTAGAATTCTGGACCGGAAAACCGAGAAAAAGGCAGAAAAATCACCAGTCTCAGAATGACCTGAAAATTCACGGAGAATATTTTTCGAATATTTAAGAATCTTTGGAGCAAAAATATACTATAGGGGGGTGATAGCAGGGCACCAGCCAATAGGGTGCCCCCTTGGTGGCGCTCCCTGATGGCTTGTGGGCCCCTGCTGGCCCTCTGATGCCCCTCTTCTCCTCTATGGTGTGTTTTACCCTAGAAAATATTATAAGCAACCTTTAGGGACGAAGCGCCACCGTCTCGAGGCAGAAATCTGGGCAAAGGCCCCTTTGCACTCCAGCAGTCAGATTCTGCCTAGGAAATCCCTCTCTGGGAGGGGGAGATCAAAGCCATCGTCATCACCAACGCCTCCTCTTTCGTGGGAGGACCAATCTTAATCAACATATTCACCAGCACCATCTCATATCCAACCCTAGTTTGTCTCTTCTATTCAATCTTTGTCACAAAACCTCACATTGGTACTTGTGGGTTACTAGGTGTGTTGATTACATCTTGTAGTTGATGCTTGTTGGATTACTTGGTGGCAGAGATTATGTTCAGATCCTTAATTATCATTATTACATCTCTGATCTTGAACATGTTGATTTTGTGTGAGTAGTTACTATTGTTCCCAAGGACATGGGAGAAGTCTTGTTATAAGTAATCTTGTGAAGTTGGCATGCGTTCGATATTTTGATCATATGTATGTTATTACTTCTCTTAGTAGTGTCATGTGAACATCGACTACATGACACTTCACCATTCTATGGGCCTAAGGGAAGTCATCGTGGAGTAGCAAGTAGATGACGGCTTGCGACAGTGACAGAAGCTTAAACCCCAGTTTATGTGTTGCTTCATAAGGGGCTGATTTGGATCCACGTGTTTCATGCTAGTGGTAGATTTATCTTAATTCTTCTTTCGTAGTTGTGGATGCTTGCGAGAGGGCTTAATCATAAGTAGGTTGTTAGTTCAAGTAAGAACATCACCTTAGCACTGGTCCACCCACATATCAAATTATTAAAGTAGCGAACGCGAATAACCTCAACATGGTCAACATGACTAGACAGAAATTCCCATATGTCCTTGGGAGCACTTGCTTAATATAAGAGTACTTTCAGGCCTGTCCTTTGCTAAAAAAGTATTGGGCTACCTTGATGCACCTTTTTTACTATTGTTACTTGTACAAATTACCTTGCTACAAAACTATCTACTACTGTTACTCACATAACTTGCAGAGAATACCTTGCTAAAACTTGCTTATCATTTCCTTCTGCTCCTCGTTGGGTTTGACACTCTTACTTATCGAAAGGACTACGATTGATCCCCTATACTTGTGGGTCATCACAGCTCCTTATTCTCCTCATATTGGTATCTCACCCAAAACTTGAAAACTTCAACCAGATAAAACTCAAAGGAACTCATGAGATGGGTTAGTATAAGAAAATGGGTTTTTTACATTTGTGCCCCTCATTCCTTAGCTCTACTCATTCATCCCCACGCTCTTTACATTTGCTCACTTTTCCCCACTCTTTAGTCTGAAACCCTCAGAAATGGTCACACGGGGGGATGTCGTTGGGTCAATGCTTTGACCGTTAACTACTCACGAGTGGGGCCGTGCTGGACTATGTCGCATGTTGGACCCGCCCCATTTCCGTCCACAAGGATGCCGAACGGACGTGCACGTGCTTTATCCTCCTCCTCCTCCTCTTAGGGGACGTGTGTCGGCCTTTAAAACTACCCACCATGTCCCAAAGTAAATGCGCACGTGCGACGGGTGTCGGTGTCAAAACCGGCGGATCTCAGGTAGGGTGTCCCGAGCTGTGAGACTAGGATCGATGGTAACAAGCGACGAAGGAGACAATGTTTACACAAGTTCGGGCCCTCCTATGGAGGTAAAAACCTATGTCCTGCTCGATTATATTGATGGTATGAAGGTTACAGAGTTGATCTACCTCAAGATCAGATAGCTAAAAACCTAGATGAGTTTCTCTATCCTACAATCTACCCCCCCCCCCAATTTATAGACATCGGGGGGTACCTAGGGTTTACACATGGTAGGTCTCCTGTCGGGGATGGATATGTCGACTTCCTCATCTTGACTTGGAGTGCACGACGTGCCTTCAGGATTTCCTTCTAGAATGAGGGTCTCAATGTATCCAGCCCCTCTTGCAATAGTCAGAATGCGGCCCACCAAGCTGGCCTATTAGGAGAAAGGCCAACGGCCCGAGGACCCCTTAATCCAAGACCCCCTCAATAGCCCCCGAACTAGGCCCCAATGCCAAGGATCCCAACTCTGGCAGCCTCATGTGATCAGTGTCTTCGGCTTGCGGGGTGAGTTCTTCTTCCTATTAATGATCAGCTAAGACTAGTTTGGCTTCCGATAACACATAATGTTTCTGATCATATGATCATCCGGACACCATGACTTGCTTAGTCCCGAAGAACAAACGTCAAGGTGTTAATAGTATTTTCTGATGACCTTTCTAACAAAGGGTCATGGCCAACCATGACCGCTGAACCAGTTATGAAAACTTGATTCGCAGTTTGATGCCTATTTTTCATTGGCATGACTCATCAATGCTTAAATCGTGCTCCGTTTCACACGGGATATGATTAACATCTCAATTTACTTTATGCGCATATAACGGCACACACATCTTGGGAAGCGGAGAAATTTGCGGTGCAATAAGGGAGGCTAATCGGTGGCATGCCTCATAAAAAGGGGGGAAATCCAAAGCCTATTCATGCTTCCATTCGCATCCACTACTTCCTCAATATCCCCAAGATTCAAGAGCCCAGATCCAGTTCTTCCTCAACCTCTCCTCCGAGCCTAGCCATGGCAGGTTTGGGCTCCAATGGCAAGTGGGAGGCTTCCACTATCACCGACCAGGACATCTGGGACCTATAGCTTGCCGGTTACCTCCCCACCAACGTATTCCACTGTGCCGTAGAGGCTAAATAGGTGGTCCCCACCCCCAAGCCAGGCGAGAGGGTGGTGTTGGCCCATCATTTCATCTGGGGACTAAGCTTCCCACTCCAACCATTTGTTAGGGGCCTCATGTTCTTCTATGTGTTGGACTTCCATGACCTCCCCCCGAATTCATTCATGCATATTTCGGCCTTCATCATTGTCTATGAAGCCTTCGTGCGGGTTGAACTGCACTTCGGCCTTGTGGCTCAAGGTCTTAGACATCAAGCCGAAGACCGTTATGGGCGAGCACATGGACTATGGGGGAGGGGGCGGTGATCAGCAAGCTCCCCCGCGTCGGATGGCCGACTGGCACCTTCGTCAACACCATCAAGATCTGGTAGAAGGAATGGTTCTACATCACCGAACCAAGGGAAGAGGGTCAACTTGCTCCCGCTGAGTTCAAATCCGAACCCCCCATGAGATTGACCTCATGGCTCAGGAAAGGCCTTGATTGGGGGTCGGATGTAGAGGTGGAATTATTGCAGAAGCACATCTCTTCAATGATCAAGGCCAAGATCGAATTGGTTAACGTGGTCCAGATCATGCTCCGTCGCCGTATCCTTCCCTGATAGCATCGGGACTCCCCCATGTGGGCTTATCAGCTTAATGATGATCCTACAGTACGCCAACTCTTCTGCACCACTCCTGAGAAACTATGGAAGGCGTTGTTCAAGCCCCGGAAGAGCTAGCCAGCCGAGAAGGAGGATTCGGGCCTAAGTGTCGATAACCCTCCTACCCAGGTACGATATAATCAATCAATTGGCTATATCTTTTGACAAAAGGACTGAACACCTTTTCCCTTATCTTTGTAGAAAAGGTTGAGAAAAGCCACATGAATTAACTGCCCAGCACCGTAACCCGAAGACCCCAGGCCGGAGCTATTGGCGGAGATGCTTGTCATGGCGTCGTACACGGCTGTCGGTGTCAAAATCGGCAGATCTCGGGTACGGGGTCCCGAACTATGAGACAAGAATGCATGGTAACAGGAGACAAAGGGACACAGATTTACCCAGGTTCGGGCCCTCCTATGGAGGTAATACCCTACATCCTACTTGGTTGTACTAATGATATTGGGGGATACAGGGTTGATCTACCTCGAGATCGAATAGCTAACCCTAGATGAGTTGTTCTCTCCCTATACCCTAAAACCCTCTGGCTTATATAGACACCGAGGATGCCTAGGGTTTACACATGGTCGGTTACACGCCAAAGAGATAAACATGCCTATTTGCTACATCAAACATGGATTACAAGCCACGCTTCTCGAAGCTTCCGTCCTGGCGACTAGGCCTTCAAGCATTCCCATGATCGGTAAGCGGCCCACATAGTCGGGCCCATAAGAACAGGTCGGCCTCCCGAGGACCCCTTAATCTAGGACTCCCTCAGTAGCTCCCGAACTTGCCTCAAACGCCAAGGGTCTTCAGCTCCAATTGCTTCACGAACAAAGTCCTCTGCTTGCGAGGTAAGTTCCTTCTACCGATAGGGTTCAGCCCCCGATGACAAATAGCTTCCGAATAGTAGCGTGTCCGAATACTGTGAAATAAGTTGGCTTTGAAGGCCAAACGTCAGGGGGAAGATAATGCTCCCTAACGACCTCTTCGACGAGAGGTCACGGCCCATCACGATCGCTAGGCCAGTTACAGGAACTCGATGTGCGGTTCGAGGCCGTTTCATTAGCATGATCAATCAACGCAGATCGTGCTCCGTTTCACATGGGATATGTTTAATCATGCATGCGCAAACATGCGCACGTCTCGGGAAGCGGAGGGATTCGCGGCGTGGCGGAGGGGGCTCAAACAATAAGCCTCATAAAGGGGAAAGAAAACCCTCGCAGCTATTCGTGCTCCCCATCTGCTTTCGTTGCCATCCATTCCTCTGAGCCTCCGACTCCCAGATCTAAATCTTCCACCCCCACCTCCGAGCTCACCAATGGCAGGCTCCGGCACCAACGGCAAGTGGGAGGCCTCCACGATCACCGACCAGGACATTCTCAACCTCAAGAAGGCCGGCTACCTCTTCGTTGACATTCCCCATCGTACACCGGAGAAAGGCCAAGTGATCCCCACCCCCCGGCCAGGCGAAAGGGTGGTCTTCCTCCCTCACTTCATCAGGGGGTTTAGCTTCCCACTTCACCCCTTCATTAGGGGGTTGATGTTCTTCTACGGTCTTGACTTCCAAGACCTCCCGCCAAATTCCTTTATGCATATATCGGCTTTCATCCTTGTCTGCGAGGTGTTTCTTCGGGTCGAGCCACACTTCGGGATCTAGGTCAATGTGTTCAACGTTAAGTCGAAGTGCGTCGGCGGGAAGCACGCAGACTGTGGCGGGGCTGTCATCGGCAAGCTCACCTGTGTCGTGTGGCCATCGGGCACCTTCATTGACACCATCAAGGTGTGGCAGAAGGAGTGGTTCTACATCACAGAACCACGAGAAGAAGGTCAAATTCCTCCTGCCGAATTCAAATCCGGTCCCCCCACCGGACTAGCTTCATGGCTAAGGAAGGGCCTTAACTGGGGACCGAGAAAGGAGGTGGGCGACCTGGAGAAGCGCATCGGCTCCATGGTCGAGAAGGACATCAAGTTGACCAATGTGGTCCAAGTGATGCTCCAGAGACACATCCTCCCCTGTCAGCACCGGGTGTAACATCCCAAAATTTCATTTTGGAATGTTATGATATATAGCTATGCATCATCATCACATTGTTTGAATGAATATAATGGTTGAAGTGTTTCTTTTGAATTTTTGAAAGGGCACTTTCATCTTTCCCTTTTTCTTGTTGCATCTATTTGAAAACCTCTGGAAAAGTTCAAAGAAAAGAGGGGAGTAACATGACACTCCACACCAGGGGCATCTTGGTGAAATACTTGAGCAATAAAACCAGGGGTCTATTTGAAAAATTATCTCAAAAAGGATTTAAAATCAAATAGCAATTTCTCAAAATATATTTTTCAAAGTATTCAATATGACAGAGGAAAAATGTTCATTTAATAGCATTAAATCTCCTGATCATTTTGATATATATATTTCCTGTATTTGGAAATGTTTTGAATGCTTTTAAAAGAGTTTTACTGCGCTGGATATTAAAAAGGAAACGGATTAATTTGAAACGGGTCGGCCCACCTGCGTTTAATTCCCGAAACCGCTATGAGCCGACCGACCGACGCGCTGACGCCGCCCTCAGTCTCTCTCTCTGATGCCCCGGCCCCACCGCCCGATCCCGAAGACGCCGCGGTCACCTTCCTCCTTGCGTCGACAGGACCTCATCGGAGATCCCTCCTCTCCGGATCTCCCTCCTCTTTCCCTCCCCGACCACCGCATCGGCCCTATAAATAGCCATGACTCCCTGCACCCCGTTCCACCCGTTTCCCCCTCGTCCAACCCCCTCCCCTCACCGGAATCCCATGCCGGAGCTCCACCCCCCAGCCGAAGCTCCCGGAGCTCGTGCCCGCCGCCTCTGTCGTCCCCAGCCCCAACCGTCACCACCAAAGTGCGCCAGAGACCGGCCGCCATCGTTTGAAGCCCTCGGACGCCATCCCCAACCACCAGAGCGCCGCCCCCGACGACCTCATCGCCTCGGCCTCACCGGAAAAAAAAACCTCGCCGGCGACCCCTTCTGTGTGAGCCCCCTCTCCCTCTCTTAACCGTTCGATCGTAGATCAACGCCTAGGATTAGATCACTTTAAAACCGAACCGGTACGCGCTAAGCTTCGGTCACCCGCCAGCAAACGCCCGCACGCACACCCTCTCGGCCAACCACAACCCGCCACGTAGCCCCTGTCCGATAAGTTCTATTTTCCCTTTTCTCATTCTGTTTTAGAAAACAGAATGTTTTCAAATCTTGTTTTTGTTATATTTTTTAAACTATTTGGTGCTTTTAGTTGATTATTTTTGCATTATTTCACAAATTTTATGTAGTTTATGTATGTATGCTTAGATTTCAAATTTGTCCTTTAAATTTTGAATCTAATCAAATTTGTTCAAATTACTAAAATCTGCATAACTATAGTTTAAAAATATATTTTTGAGTGAATCTTTTTGTCACTGTTTGGTATTAGTTAAACCTATCATTCTACATGATTTGAGTATTTTTTGAATAAATTTAGTTACTGTTTTTAACAAAAACAGAATCTGTTTAGTTCTTATTGTAGTTTAGTTATCTTAATTTTAATTTAATTTGAACCTGAATTAGTTTAACTTTTTTTAATAGTTTTCATAATTTTATGTTATTTCAAACATTTAGGTGACATTACTTGCTAATATTTAGAATGATTGTTTAGTTCTATACCATGTTGTTATAGGAATCTTTATATCTTTTTCATTAGGTATAGTTTTATAAAACAATATAGTTTTACTCTCACCAACTAGTTAGATGATTAAGTTAGAATTCTAATAAATAATTTTAGTAATTCTATTCTTTTAAGTAATATGATGATAATAATATTATTGTTTTGGTTTCCTATTCCAAAGTTATAGGAACATTCTAGTTATTTTCATTTTAGTAGTGTTTCTTTACACAAAAGTTTTAGTGAATTTGATTATGTTTACTAAAATTGATTTTCTTTACCATTTCTGTTTCTACTAGCTATTGCTTGGTTGTTTGTCTTAAAGTAGTAGTAGTAGTAGAAGATTTTTTTACACTAAAAATTTTTGTGATTCAAATTTTTTATTTTGATTTCTTTCTCTTGATTGATACTATTGAACGTTTTAGTATTGTTTGTTTAACCTTGCTGAATTGTGTGATTTGTTTTGAATTTATGCTTATGGTGTGCTCTTGTTTGATTCGTTAGATCATCCGGAGTGTGAAGCTTGTTACCTAGAGTCACTCGAGTACGAGGATCGTCAGCAAGGCAAGTCACTTTGACCATGTATACCTATGTTTTATTGCATTAGTTCTTCCATCACCCCAATTGCATGCAAAGTAGGTAAATTGGAAACTTGGTTACTTGTTGTAGTATCATGTGGTAGGTACCCCTCAACCCTTTGACACATTGGCCCCGGAAAACGTTGTTTTACATTTTGCTATGCTATTAGTAGACGGGGTTGGTTGTGTGATTCATGAGAGTTGTGAGTTAATAACTTCAAGACCTATATGATGATCAAGTCTTCAAGACTCCAAGTACTTCAACTTACCTCTGGTGGATGATGGTTGAACGGTGCCCTGGAGAAACCAGTGGTTAGCCTAGATGATGCTGGAGAAGTGCCAGTATTCATGCGGAAAGGTTCACCCAGGCACAATGAGATGGATGGATGCTTCAAGACCCAAGGCTTACCTACAAAGCCACAAGCCATTATGGGCTCTGGCTTGGTTGGATATCATGGTGACCCTGGACAGGCGGTGCTACAAGATGTAGAAGAACAGTAGGAAAGGATGGGCACCGATAGAGTCTCAGGGAAACCCTTTAAAAGACCATGTTTTGGTCATCCGTTTCTCAAACACCATGAAGTGTGAGAAGTCCAACGGAGGCGACCAAATCTTGTGGGGAACGTGTGCAAAACTCTGCAGAGTACCCAAACCTAATCGATTAGCCGTGTCCACGGTCATGGACAGTTTGAGCCAAAGGAACTGAAACTATCTCGAACTCTCAACACAATTAATTATATTGATGTGGGTTATTAATGTCAACTTGGGTATGAGAATTGGTTGGTGGAACCATCTCATTAATCAACCAACATTGTAGTAATTATGCCTTGCCCTCTCTTGTTGTAGGAAAATTTTGGCTTTATGCAAAAACTTACTACCCCACCTGCCATATTTGCATATAGACTAGATGAATTACTTTACCCCCCTCTCTTGTGACTTTGCCGGCATATTCAATATGCTGACCTATACGGCTGCAATGTATCATGGTGTAGAGTACTTTTCCGACCAGGAGTGAGGATACGCTCTACGCTCGGTGAGATGCCCTTGAGTCAGATGGACTCATCTACCTTTGGAGCTTCCGCAAGTTTATGGTTTAGTTTATCTCATGAGTTGGCCTTCAACCACTTTATTGTAATCATTATTGTAATAAAGGACTAGATATGAGATTTCGAAAAATTATTGCTGTGTGATTTCCCTTTGATATATACATTGATGTACCGTGTGTGTACCAACATGATCTTGGGATGGTACAGAAACACCGGAGATTCGACCTTTCAGGTCGGGTCGCTACAGAAATGGTATCAGAGCACACGCTGACCGTAGGACGTAACCTCTAGGATTGGAAAAGCCTTACGATTTATTTATCTTTTGTCTTCAAAATTCTTATACTCTCATCTACTCGTTTCTGACTTCCCTCCGATTATTTCAAAATTTATAGATGGCCACCTTCGTCCAAGTTTTGATCACGGAGTTTTGCCAGCCTGACGCAATGATGCCCTTTGGCAAGGAGCTGATGAGGATCATCAGGGACGTGAGGATTGCTTTGCCGAGCATGATCGAGACTCCTATCATGTCTTTTCCACAAGACGACGCTATAGGATCGAGGTGCACATCCCCAGGAAGACCTTTGGGAACCGGAAGGAACCCATCGACTTCAAGTTTGTGGCACCCAGCTGGATACTTGGGAGAGACATGGCCATTCAGTGTGCCCTTGGACGTATTCAGGAGGAATACAGAGGTGGAACCATTTCACCAGGACTTAGCGTGGTTGGTCGCAGGGATGCCAATGGAAATATCATAACCACTCCCACTGAAGACACCACCATTTCCTATCCAGACCTTGGAGACGCACGTCAGGACCTTGGAGCTTCAGGTACGTGCTGACACGAAGACGATCAAGAGGCTGAGGAACCGTGAGATTGACCTCGAAGCTGACTTATGGGAAGCCGAGTATGAGCATGAGTATCAGGTGAAGAATTTCTTAGAGAGGATCGACAAGCTGAACACTCGCATCACAACTCTGGAGGAAAATATGGACATGGGTGAAAATCTTCATCCCGAAGGAGACATGGCTCCTTTGATCAGCAACGATGATGACTATGAGGAGAGCACCACCGGAGGAGACCACTTCACCATGTACTTTTGAGGAAAACTCTAGTTATGCCCCAATGTATCTTCATTTTCGTCATTAAAGCGTAGGCCGATGTTTAGTTTGAATGGAGAATCGTATCTCGATGTTTGACCTTGAGTTGAATAAATGAATGAGTGATTGGTCTGATATGTTTGTTGCATTGCATATGGGTAGTGAATTTCCCTTTTAGGTCAATGTTCTATTCTAATTCTCACCCATCTAAAAACAGCAAGATGCCTCCACGACGTGAGCCCGACTTCACTTTCCCGCCAGAGCTCACCCAACTTCTTCAGCAGCAGAACGCCCTGATGCAGCTGTTGATTCAGAATCAAACCAACAACCACCCTTCACCTCAAGGTGATAACCTCACCTATTTTCTAAGATTGAATCCCCCAACCTTCTCTAGCAGCACAGAGCCCATTGTGGCAGATGATTGGCTCCGCAAGATGGAGAGGGAACTCACCACCGCAGGATGCACTGAGCCTGAAAAAGTGCGTTTTGCCGCCCATCAACTGGAGGGACCAGCAGCTTCATGGTGGGAGAACTACACCACCACATACCCCATTGCTGGTGTGACTTGGGAGCACTTCAAGCAAGCTTTCCAAACCGCACATGTCTCAGCTGGAGCCATGAGTCTGAAGAAGCGTGAGTTTCGCAACTTACGCCAGGGGAACCGTTCCGTGGCCCAGTACGTGGACGACTTCAGCACGTTGGCTCGTTATGCACCAGGAGATGTGGCCGATGATGTAGCCAAGCAAGAGAAGTTCTTGGAAGGACTCAATGATGAGTTGAGCGTGCAGCTAATGGTGGCTACCTTCAGCAACTACCAGGAGCTGGTAGACAAGGCCCTCATCTTGGAGGGGAAGCAGCAGCAAATTGAGAACCGCAAGAGGAAGTATGCACAGGGGAAGTCTACCTCTGGAGCTCATCAGAAGCCCCGCTACACCCCGTACTCAGGAAATACCAGATTAGGGACCGGTAAGTATGGAGGACACACTCATCTCGTGCACAACCATGGAGGCCACCACCATGGAGGAAATGGGAATAATCGTCCCAACAATGGCAGCTTCAAGAATGGTAATGGAAGTGGGAATGGCAACCAACACTGTCTCGCTCCAGCTCAGAAGGATCTGAACCATATCACCTGTTTCAAGTGTCAGAAGACAGGGCACTATGCCACTGAATGCCCTCAGAACAAGCAAGGGAATGGGAACGGCAACTCCGCAGCTAAGAAGCCAAATCCGTTTCCTCGTGCTCAGGTGAACCACCTCGATGTGGAAGAAGTCTGTGATCAGCCCGAGACTGTGGTTGGTAAGTTTTTATTGCATTCACGTCCAGTTATGGTACTTTTCGATTCTGGTGCAACTCATTCATTCATATCAAGGGTAGTTATGGAAAAGTATGGTTTACCCACCAGAACCCTTAGTCAGCCCATTAAGGTCAATTCCCCAGGAGGTATGATGATGGCAGGGATAGGATGCCATGCCCTGAAACTCCACATAGGAAACCATGTTTTTCCTACCGACCTCATCGTCTTAGAATCCCAGGGATTGGATGTAATCCTAGGCATGGATTGGATGACCAAGTATGAAGGAAACCTTGATTGTCCTAGCAAGTCTATTTCACTCACCACTCCGGAGAACAAGAGGATTAAGTATGTATCCCGACGCACACAGATGAGTGCTCGGTTAAATTCCCTCACAGGAGTTGTTCAGGAGGAAGTACTGGTTGTACAAGACTTTCCAGATGTATTCCCGGAGGAATTACCAGGCATGCCACCAGATAGGGAGATTGAGTTTCTAATAGAGCTACTACCAGGGACAGCCCCAATTTCCAAGAGACCCTATCGGATGCCCGCAAATGATTTAGTGGAAATCAAGAAGCAGATTAAGGAGCTATTGGACAAGGGATATATTCGCCCAAGTTCATCACCTTGGGAGCCCTAGTTCTTTTGGTGGAGAAGAAAGATAAAACCTTGAGGATGGTGGTCGATTATCGAGCATTGAACGAGCTGACTATCAAGAATAAATACCCTCTGCTGATGATTAATGACCTGTTTGACCAGCTAGTAGGCGCCAAAGTATTCTCCAAGATCGATCTTCGATCAGGGTATCACCAACTGAAGATCCGTGTACACGATATACCCAAAACAGCTTTCACCACCAGGTATGGCTTATATGAGTATACAGTCATGTCCTTTGGTTTGACTAATGCTCCTTTTTATATGCCTACTTCATGAATTTGATGAACAAAGTGTTTATGGAATATTTGGACAAGTTTGTCGTGGTGTTCATCGATGACATTTTGATATTCTCCAAGAGCGAGGAAGAACAGAAGGAACACTTGCATTTAGTTCTGGAGAAGCTTAGAGAGCATCAGTTGTATGCCAAGTTCAGTAAATGTGAATTCTGGCTGACGGAAGTCGGATTCCTTGGACATGTTATTTCCGAAGAAGGAATAGCAGTAGATCCCGCTAAGGTTGAAGCAGTCACTGAGTGGAAGTCACCCACCTCAGTTAAGGAGATCCGCAGTTTTCTCGGACTTGCCGGATATTACCGGAGATTCATTGAGAATTTCTCAAAGATTGCCAAGCCCATGATAGAGATGTTGAAGAAAGAGTCTAATTATATCTGGACTGAGGAATGTGAAGCTAGTTTCCAGGAGTTGAAGAAACGTTTGGTCACAGCCCTAGTGTTGATACTGCCAAACATTCGGAAGGACTTCCAGGTTTATTGTGACGCATCCCGTGAGGGACTTGGAGGAGTACTCATGCAGGAGGGAAAAGTTGTAGCATATGCATCCAAACAGCTACGACCCCATGAGTTGAGTTATGCCACCCATGATTTGGAACTAGCAGCCGTAGTGCATGCACTCAAGACCTGGAGACATTTCCTTATCAGAAATAGTTGTGATGTGTACACTGATCATAAGAGCCTGAAGTATATCTTCACGCAGAAGGAGTTGAACCTCAGATAGAGGAGATGGTTAGAGTTAATCAAGGACTATGACATGAGATTACATTACCATCCAGGAAAGGCAAATGTTGTGGCAGATGCCTTGAGTCGGAAGAGTTATGTGAACACACTCATAGCCGGAGGATTACCCCAAGAGTTAACCAAAGATCTCAGAGAACTTCGGTTAGAGATAGTTCCGCAAGGATATGTTGCCACACTTGAGATTCAGTCCACCTTGACCGAAATAATTCGAGAAGCCCAGAAATCAGACAAGGAGATAGCTGAGATAAAGCAGAGAATGAAGGAAGGCAAGGCTAAAGGCTTTCGTGAAGATGAACAAGGTACTCTATGGTTTGAGAACCGAATCTATGTGCCCCATGACCCAGAGCTCAAAAAGTTGATACTTCAAGAAGCCCACGATTCACCATACTCGATACACCTAGGCAACACCAAGATGTACCTAGATTTGAAGGAAAGTTACTGGTGGACAGGTATGAAGAAAGATATTGTCGAACATGTTGCGGTATGTGATGTTTGTCAACGAGTAAAGGCAGAACATCAGAAACCAGCAGGGTTACTCCAACCTTTGCCGATACCCGAGTGGAAATGGGATAAGCTTGGTATGGACTTCATCACAGGACTACCCAGGACCCGTTCAGGATATGATTCCATTTGGGTAGTGGTCGATCGTTTGACCAAGGTGGCTCATTTCATTCCAGTGAAAACCACCTATACCAGTGCTAAGCTAGCCAAGATATATATGACCAGGATCGTATGTCTGCATGGACTTTCGAGGAGTATCGTGTCAGATAGAGGAACACAATTTACCTCAAAGTTTTGGCATCAGCTACATGAAACTTTGGGTACAAGACTGGAGTTCAGTACAGCTTTTCATCCGTAGACCGATGGACAGACTGAGAGAGTCAACCAGATTCTGGAGGACATGTTGAGAGCCTGCGCGCTAGACTATGGGTCTAGTTGGGATGACAACTTACCTTACGCAGAGTTCAGGTACAACAACAGTTATCAGACCAGTCTGAAAATGGCCCCTTTCGAAGCTTTATACGGAAGGAGGTGCAGAACACCATTGACGTGGGATGGTGTTGGAGACCGACAACTTTTTGGTCCCGATCTTATTAGAGATTCTGAAGATAAGGTCAAACTGGTTCGAGACCGACTCAAGATAGCTCAATCCCGGCAGAAGAGTTATGCTGATAACAATCACAAGGAGGTGACATATGAAGTAGGGGATCGAGCATATCTTCGTGTATCCCCACTTCGAGGAATCAACAGGTTTGGTGTTAAAGGAAAGTTAGCACCCAAATTCATAGGCCCCTACAAAATTCTGGAACGTAGAGGCGAAGTTGCATACAAGCTGGAATTGCCAGAAGGACTGTCCGGAGTTCATGATGTTTTCCATGTTTCCCAGTTGAAGAAATGTCATGCTGAGATGACTCATATTCCTTTGAGAGACACAGTGCCCATAGAGGCCATACAACTTGACAGTGATCTGAATTACAAGGAGAAGCCTGTCAGAATCCTCGAGACTACCAACAGAGTCACCCATAGCAGGATCATCAAGTTCTGTAAGGTTCTATGGAGTCACCACACCGAGGAAGAAGCCACCTAGGAACGCGAAGAAGACCTTCATAGAGACCACCCGCACCTATTTTCTAGCCAACCCGAATATCAAAGGCGAGATTCATCTTAAGGTGGGTAGGTTTGTAACATCCCAAAATTTCATTTTGGAATGTTATGATATATAGCTATGCATCATCATCACATTGTTTGAATGAATATAATGGTTGAAGTGTTTCTTTTGAATTTCTGAAAGGCACTTTCATCTTTCCCTTTTTCTTGTTTCACCTATTTGAAAACCTTTGGAAAAGTTCAAAGAAAAGAGGGGAGTAACATGACACTCCACACCAGGGGCATCTTGGTGAAATACTTGAGCAATAAAACCAGGGGTCTATTTGAAAAATTATCTCAAAAAGGATTTAAAATCAAATAGCAATTTCTGAAAATATTTTTTTCAAAGTATTCAATATGACAGAGGAAAAATGTTCATTTAATAGCATTAATTCTCCTGATCATTTTGATATATATATTTCCTATATTTGGAAATGTTTTGAATGCTTTTAAAAGAGTTTTACTACGCTGGATATTAAAAAGGAAACGAATTAATTTGAAACGGGCCGGCCCACCTGCGTTTAATTCCCGAAACCGCTCTGAGCCGACCGACCGACGCGCTGACGCTGCCCTCTCTCTCTATCTAACGCCCTGGCCCACCGCCCGATCCCGAAGACGCCGCGGTCACCTTCCTTCTTGCGTAGATAGGACCTCGCCGGAGATCCCTCCTCTCCGAATCTCCCTCCTCTTTCCCTCCCCGACCACTGCACCGGCCCTATAAAAAGCCCTGACTCCCCGCACCCCGTTCCACCCATTTCCCCCCTGTCCAACCCCATCCCCTCACCGGAATCCCACGCCGGAGCTCCACCCCCTAGCCGAAGCTCCCGGAGCTCGTGCCCGTCGCCTCTGTCGTCCCCAGCCCCAACCGTCACCACCAAAGTGCGCCAGAGACCGGCCGCCATCGTTTGAAGCCCTCGGATGCCATCCCCAACCACCAGAGCGCCGCCCCCGACGACCTCATCGCCTCGGCCTCACCGGAAAAAAAAACCTCGCCGGCGACCCCTTCTGTGTGAGCCCCCTCTCCCTCTCTTAACCGTTCGATCGTAGATCAACGCCTAGGATTAGATCACTTTAAAACCGAACCGGTACGCGCTAAGCTTCGGTCACCCGCCAGCAAACGCCCGCACGCACACCCTCTCGGCCAACCACAACCCGCCACGTAGCCCCTGTCCGATAAGTTCTATTTTCCCTTTTCTCATTCTGTTTTAGAAAACAGAATGTTTTCAAATCTTGTTTTTGTTATATTTTTTAAACTATTTGGTGCTTTTAGTTGATTATTTTTGCATTATTTCACAAATTTTATGTAGTTTATGTATGTATGCTTAGATTTCAAATTTGTCCTTTAAATTTTGAATCTAATCAAATTTGTTCAAATTACTAAAATCTGCATAACTATAGTTTAAAAATATATTTTTGAGTGAATCTTTTTGTCACTGTTTGGTATTAGTTAAACCTATCATTCTACATGATTTGAGTATTTTTTGAATAAATTTAGTTACTGTTTTTAACAAAAACAGAATCTGTTTAGTTCTTATTGTAGTTTAGTTATCTTAATTTTAATTTAATTTGAACCTGAATTAGTTTAACTTTTGTTAATAGTTTTCATAAGTTTCTGTTATTTCAAACATTTAGGTAACATTACTTGCTAATATTTAGAATGATTGTTTAGTTTTATACATGTTGTTATAGGAATCTTTATATCTTTTTCATTAGGTATAGTTTTATAAAACAATATAGTTTTACTCTCACCAACTAGTTAGACGATTAAGTTAGATTTCTAATAAATAATTTTAGTAATTCTATTCTGTTAAGTAATATGATGATAATAATATTAGTGTTAATAATATTATTGTTTTGGTTTCCTATTCCAAAGTTATAGGAACATTCTAGTTATTTTCATTTTAGTAGTGTTTCTTTACACAAAAGTTTTAGTGAATTTGATTCTGTTTACTAAAATTGATTTTCTTTACCATTTCTTTTTCTACTAGTTATTGCTTGGTTTTTTGTCTTAAAGTAGTAGTAGTAGCAGTAGAAGTTTTTTTTGACACTAAAAATTTTTTTGAGTCAAAATTTTTATTTTGATTTCTTTCTCTTCATTGATACTATTGAATGTTTTAGTATTGTTTGTTTAACCTAGCTGAACTGTGTGATTTTTTTTGTATTTATGTAGCGACCCGACTCAAAACGAGTCAAACATCTGTGTGTTCTGTGCCATCCCTGGATCAGTATGCTGGCACACACAGTACATCAATGTATATATCAAAGTGCAATCACATGTAAATAACGTAAAACTGATATATACCTTAAAATAGCAGCGGATACAGTCAACGGAAGTGGAGTCCCAATAACACCAACGGCAAGTTGAGTGTGGACCGTAACCCTGAATCGTACTCTTACCCGTCGTAGAAGAGTATCTGCAACATAAGACGTTGCAGCCGTGTAGGTCAGTACATTGAATGTACTGGCAAGATCACCATAGTCGGACAGAAAAATAAAGACTATTCTATATGCAAAGGCTTTGTGGCTCTGTGTCTGAGTTTTTGCGTAAAAGCTGATTTTATTTTTCTACAACAAAGGAATATCAGGAATTTTCACTATAGAGTTACCTAGCATGACATGGTTCCGCCAACCGATGTCCAAATGCCCACAAG
Organism: Hordeum marinum; assembly: GCA_022496015.1. Classification (NCBI taxonomy): domain Eukaryota; kingdom Viridiplantae; phylum Streptophyta; class Magnoliopsida; order Poales; family Poaceae; genus Hordeum; species Hordeum marinum. The sequence continues at coordinate 364,996,156 of CM039674.1, read as the reverse complement.
TATCATTAAGTTGCCCACAATTAGTTATCAGTCCAGTGTTGAGAGTTCAGAGATAGATCCAAGTCTAGAAGCTCAAATTGTCCGTAACCGGGGACATGGCTAATCGATTAGGTTTAACTCTGCAGAGTGTTGTGTACTTTACCCACAAGATTCTTTCCCTCCTGGTAAGTCCTCGCACTGCCTGGTGTTTGAGAACAGGATGAAAGAAACATGGTCTTTCAGAGTGCTTCCCTGACTGTCCGACAGTGCCCATCCAATCCTAACGTCCACTACATCTCGTAGCACTGCCCAGCAGAGTCACAACAAAGATCAACCAAGCCAGAGCCCATAATGACATTGTGGCTACACAGGTAAGCTTCCGGGCATGAAGTATTCATCCTTCTCTTTGAGTCTGGGTGAAGCTTTCCGCAAGATGTCATGGCGCTTCTCCATGCATCCCGGCCATCCACTGGTTTCTCCAGGGATGCCCAATCAACCATCCTTCACCCAGTAGTGTGTATTGAAAATTTGTCTTCTCGAGTCTTGAAGTCTTGAGGTCTTGAAGATGCAGGACTTGAAGATGTCTTCATGAAGTCATCGTTTTGACGTGGAGTCCTTCTTCACACCACTCACGGACACTCATGCCAGACCCCGTCTACTTTAGCATAGCATTGCACTAACTAGCGTTTCCCGGGGCTTTAGTAACAAGTGGTGGGTTCCTACCTCATGCATTCTACTCAACTACAAGAATTTCAATAACACTACGGGAGGGATTCTGTTGAATGATGTCACTAAATGCAATAAAACATAGGTATGAAAAGATGGTCAAAGTGAACTTGCCTGTACTGTTGATGAAGAAAAAATAGATCGCTCCCAGAAATAACTTGATAGACTATTCGTCACTCTCCGATGATAATCTATAATCAAGCATTGCATTCATAAGCAAACACTTCTAACAAGCAATACTAACAATCAAAAGGTAACACAAGAAACAAAAACAACAAGGTTGATGAAGGAAATACTTAAGACAAAAGTTAAAATCAAGAAAACTACATCAACACAACTAAGGTGATGATGAGGGAAATACTTAAGACAAAATCAACAAAGTTTTCATAAAAGCAACTAAGGTAATTTCCCACTACAAGCAACTATTTTCAACAAAACAAAACCTAAAACAAAGTAAAATATACAAAAGGATTTTAGTAAATATTTTACTAGCAAAAAAATTACTTTTGAAGAACAAGTAAAATTGTGAAAACATTATCCTAAACAACAAGAGTGTTTGTCTAATGAACTTAACTACAAGCACAACCATAAACTAAGAGAAAACAAATTATGAAACAACTAAGTTAACCGAAAATAATTAATAAAATATATTTGTTACAAAACAGAATTAGATCATCTAAAACTTTGTGAAAATAATCTCTACTAAAACTAAGTTGTTTTATAAAACATTACCTAATGATAGAGAATATAGTTTCCTATAATAGAGTAAAACTAAACCATTTTTATTGACAAACATTTCTTAACAGAAAAGATTACTGCAAATTTTATTTGAAAACAGAATCTAATTATATAAAACTTTAGTTAAAAGAATTGTTACTAACAAATTTGCTTTTAAAACAACTATACGTATTTGAAAGAGGGTATAGATCCCTACAACAAAATTTATACACTAAACAAATTAATTTTTGTTAACAGCAAGCAATTTACTAAGGTTTGGAACAACAAAACTAAATGTAATCTGAAACTTAATATAAATCCTATTCAGTTTTTCGAAATAAAACAAAGTAAATCAATATAAATAAACTAATATGAAACTAAACAGATTCTGTTTGGTTTTGAAAACACTATTTAAAATTATTGTAAAAATTCTCAAACTCTACCAAATGATAGCTATGGTCACTAGTGACAACTAGGAAAAAGAATCATTCAAAAATTCATTTTAGAACTCATGATATTCAGAAAACAAAATTTAAATCAAATCTGTTCAAATTCAAATTTAAATGTTCAAACATAGCCAAATTTGATATCTACATAAACTAGATGAAATTTGTGACACTATACAAAAAGAATCATTTAAAAAAATTAAACAGTTCAAAAGATATAAAGGAAATAAAATCAGAACTTATTCTGGAAACAGAAATTAAAACAGAAAAGAAAATGCGTTTCTATCGGTCAGGGGGTACACGTGTCGCTTCCTGATTGGATAAAGGGGTGCGCGTGCGGGGCAAATACGAGCGGGTGCCCGACGCCTAGAAGAAAACTCTTCACGGTTTTATAGGTTCTAATCTGGATCGTCAGATCCAGATAGGACGGGGAGAGGGGTGGTGGAGCTCACCGCGGTGGTGGGTCGCCGGCGAGGGCTTCTCCGGCGAGGCCGAGGCGTAGTGGTCAATGTGGGCGGCGCTCCGGTGGTCCTCCGGCGACGGCGAGGGCACTAGTCGACGGCGGCGAGTACGGCGAGCACGTTGGTGGCGTCAGTGAGGCTCGGGGGTGATGGATGCGACGGGCACGAGCTCGGGAGTGGTTCGGTGGAAGTGGAGCTCCGGCGAGGGTGGGGTTATGGCGTTCCAGAGGCGGTTGAGCACGGGTAAGGGATGGAGTGGTGCGCACAGGCGAGAGGAGATCGGTGGTGCGCTCGGGAGAGGACGGGGAGGTCGGAGACGGGCGCTAGGTTGAAAAAGGTGCGGCGGCAACCGAAAGCTCCGGCGAGCTATTCCGGCAAGATGGGGGCTCGGAGAGAGGGGGAAGCAAGGGGAATGAGTGCGGGAGAGGGGTGGGTACTTATAGGGGCAGTGCGGGGTAGGGGGAGTAAAGGAGGGAGGGGGTCCGCGGCGAGGGGATCCGGCGACGGCGTCGGGCGCGTGGGAGGAGGAAGGCGACCGCGCGGGAGAAGGGAGCGGGCAGCGGGTCCCACACGTCAGCGAGAGCGGGCGAGCTGTTAACGCGTCGGTTGACCGGCGCGTATTGAATTCGCGAAATAAAGCCTGTGGGCCGGCCCGTTTTAATTCTAAAACCGTTACCGTTTTCTGTTTAATGTTTTTCTAGAGCGTTTCAAAAACCTTTAAAGCATTCAAATCGTCTCTAAATATAGGAGTATTATATATCAAAATTAACAGAATAATAAATGAAATTTAATGAACATTTTTATTCTGGCATTTGAATACATTAAAAAATCATTTTTCAGAAAATGCCTTAATTGGCTTTATTTAATTTTGCAAATATTTTTCAAATAACTTTTTGGGTTTTATAATTCAAAAAACTTCACAAATTACCCCCTGTCTTGGAGTGTCATGTTACTCCTTTCAAATTTTTGTCAAGGGTTTGAATACTTTGAAAATTTTGAATAGGAACCAAATATGAAATGGATTTTCAAAATAATCCAGAGGTTTTCAAAAGCTTTTTTTCAATTCCTTCTTTTAACTTCCAACTCATATTTCATATAATTTGAAGAAGTCATATTATCTTCTCTCATGAAAATCATTGAGTTGCATAAAGTTTTCTGAATTTGAAATATTTTCAAAATGGAAATTCAAATCATTTTCAAATCCCTTTTCATTTCTTTAAATGGAAGAAGTCATGTCATCTTCACTCTAGGGTTTTGTGATGAAATGAATTTGAATTCCTGGTGATCAAAATGCAAATTGAAAGTTTTGGGAAAGTCATTTCATTCCCTCTCAATGAACTTCAAAAAGTTTCAAATTTCACTCACTTTCAATCACTCAAACAAACAAACAAACAATCATTCTAATAATTATTATAACATTCCAAAGTTTGGGATGTTACAATTTATGCGTATGGTGTGCTCTTGTTTGATTCGTGAGATCATCCGGAGTGCGAAGCTTGTTACCTAGAGTCACTCGAGTACGAGGATCGTCAGCAAGGCAAGTCACTTTGACCATGTATACCTATGTTTTATTGCATTAGTTCTTCCATCACCCCAATTGCATGCAAAGTAGGTAAATTGGAAACTTGGTTACTTGTTGTAGTATCATGTGGTAGGTACCCCTCAACCCTTTGACACATTGGCCCCGGAAAACGTTGTTTTACATTTTGCTATGCTATTAGTAGACGGGGTTGGTTGTGTGATTCATGAGAGTTGTGAGTTAATAACTTCAAGACCTATATGATGATCAAGTCTTCAAGACTCCAAGTACTTCAACTTACCTCTGGGTGGATGATGGTTGAACGGTGCCCTGGAGAAACCAGTGGTTAGCCTAGATGATGCTGCAGAAGTGCCAGTATTCATGCGGAAAGGTCCACCCAGGCACAAAGAGATGGATGGATGCTTCAAGACCCAAGGCTTACCTGCACAGCCACAAGCCATTATGGGCTCTCGCTTGGTTGGATATCGTGGTGACCCTGGACAGGCGGTGCTACAAGATGTAGAAGAACGGTAGCAAAGGATGGGCACCGACAGAGTCTCGGGGAAACCCTTTAAAAGACCATGTTTTGGTCATCCGTTTCTCAAACACCATGAAGTGCGAGAAGTCCAACGGAGGCGACCAAATCTTGTGGGGAACGTGTGCAAAACTCTGCAGAGTACCCAAACCTAATCGATTAGCCGTGTCCACGATCATGGACAATTTGAGCCAAAGGAACTGAAACTATCTGGAACTCTCAACACAATTAATTATATTGATGTGGGTTATTAATGTCAACTTGGGTATGAGAATTTGTTGGTGGAACCATCTCATTAATCAACCAACATTGTAGTAATTACGCTCGATGAGGTGCCCTTGGAGTCAGATGGACTCATCTACCTTTGGAGCTTTCGCAAGTTTATGGTTTACTTTATCTCATGAGTTGGCCTTCAGCCACTTTATTATAATCATTATTGTAATAAAGGACTCGATATGAGATTCCGATAAATTATTGTTGTGTGATTTCCCTTTAATATATACATTGATGTACCGTGTGTGTACCAGCATGATCTTGGGATGGTACAGAAACACCGGAGATTCGACCTTTCAGGTCTAGTCGCTACACCGGGACACTCCCATGTGGGCTCGTCAGATCGACGATGCGCCCATAGTCCGGAACCTCTTCCGCACTATGCAAGAGAAGCTATGGAAGGCGCTCTTCAAGTCACAGGAGAACTAGCCATCCGAGGAGGAAGACAGAGGCATGTAGGCCTCCAAGCCTACTACTGAGGTATGGTACACTTCTGCTTGACCGGTTCTCACTTTTCCCAAACAGGATTCATAATGTTTTCTTTCGATCACTCCCTTGCAGAAATGGGTAGAGAAAGCTGTTAACATCAGAAGTCCAGCACGTCAACCCGAGGACGCTAGGTCCGGGCTGTTGGCGGAAATGCTTGTGGAGAAGCCTTATGAGGCCTCCACGAAGAAGGAGAAGAATAAGAAACTAGGCCGAAGCGGCCTTCATATCCAGGACCAGTCAGCGACTGTGTCTAGGCAAACTCATGCCTCCTCAAATCAAGAGGAGCATGAGGAGGAAGCGGAGGAGGAGCAGGAGGAAGAGGAAGAGGACTAAGCCAGGGGTGAAGGCAATTCCCCCCTCACAAGAAAGAGGGTGGTGTCATCGTACGCCCCAGAGAAGGTTCCCCCCTTCTCCGAAAAGGACGCATCGGGCACAGGTAGTCCTGTCCGACGATAGCTTGGACTCGGATACCGAGTCCGATAACCTTGAGGCGGTCCCGCAAAGGAACCTCGGGGTCAAGCCCCCGGCTCGAAGGTTAGGATCCGAAGACCCCTAATTCGTTCTTTTGACAAGCTTAGAGTTTACTAATACGCAGGTGTTTATGGACTTTGCAGGCCCCCCCCCACGCGTCCTCCCCACCGATCAAATATCGGATGGGGAGACCCCGCCTGCCGAACTAGCGGAGAGCGGGAATGCTTCGCATCCTGCCACCCCGAGCGCCACGAAGGATACCGCCGAGGTGTCATCCCATGCTCCTATAGAGCCTCCTCCATTACAATGGCCTCGGCTACCGCCTCAGCTACCGAAGACTAGGGGGAAGTACCCTGCCCAGACACTGAGGAGGTCGGACGAGCGGCCGCTCAGTCCCCTCCAAGGGCATCTCTGGAGCGTAGCACACCTCCGGAGGTTCTGGTTCAAACCCCGGTTGGTGATCGGGTTATCCGATCACCTCCGGCGCCGCCGACCAATGGGTGGCCGGTAATGGAGGAGGCTCTATTGAACGCCTCCATCTCCGAGGAGCATCGCACCCTCATGGGTGTGGTATTAAAGAGTATCCAGTCCGTTGACAACGAACTGAAGGAGGCCTTCAAAGGTCTCCTAACGAGTTTTCAAGTAAGTCACCTGATACTCTTATTTTGCGAAGTTTTTATTTATTTCCATTATATACATGGCAGCCTCCGAGCCCTAGGTGAGGTGAAAAAACTCACCTAGGGGTCACTCCTGTATCCGATACCGACTAGATACACTTTAAGTATCCGGCATGTTAGGATATCTCAACATATGATCGGATTGACTATAGTTCGGGAATTGAGATCCCATGTAATGTATCAACTATATGTGTAATGCAGGCTTTGTCATCGGCAGTGGCAATAAATGGCGCCGAGATGGATGAGCTCAATCGGAAGCTTAAGAACTCCGAAGATGAAGTCGAGGCCCTTAGCCGAAGATTCGACAAAGCCCAAGGTATGTCAAAACAAAATTTGAATTCCTTTGTCCGAGATCCATCGTCCGAATACTATCCATGCAGCTTTTTCACATTGTATGATGTATGCGTGACTTTGGCGAAAGAGACGGAAAGGCTCAAGGTCGAGCTCCAATGCGGGAAGGACAAAGTGGACGCCGAGAGGGCGGCTGCTAAAGAAACGGTTGTCGCCCTTTCTGCCATGCGAGCCACCAGTGGCAAGCATGAGGCTCGCATGGCAGAGATCCAGCAGGAGCTCAAGGATGCCAGTGAAAAATGCGAGGCCTTGGTGCAGAAGAATAAGGCAAGCTCGGCCGAACTGTCCACTTTAACAACTGAACTCCAGAAGGAGTGGGTGGACAGACGGTTCTACGAGGAGCAAGTGCACCAACCCAAGGACATAACAAATGGTAAGCCATACTCACTAAAGTGTGTATTCGGGGATAGCAAATTCGAATTGCTTACCCCGGTGTGGCGTTCATCAGGCGCCTCATCCAATCTCTAGAAGAGCGTGGCAGATGCCAATCAGTTGTTCACCTCGCGGGGAGAAGGGGATGAAGCTCGGCTGTTCTAGGCACAGTTCGGAGCCCCCGAGCATCCTTCTCTTCTAGTGGAGCAGCTGAAACAGTTGATGGAGCTGCACCATATGGTGGAGCCGGCCATGAAGGACCTCTACATCCGCTTATGGCCCGGTGAGCTGCTGCGAGGCAGCTATTTTGGCCTGGTGCAGAGGTTGATTGTTGCTTTGCCCTGCCTCGACACCGTCAAGTGCTCCTCCTGCATCGAGGGAGTCCGGATGGCCCTTCCAAGAGCGAAGGTGCACTGACCGGGACTAGATCCGATAAAGGTAGCCACCGCCCCGCCGCCTCCCGGGATGGAGCATAGACGCCCTGAGATTTATTTTGATGGAGTGATGGAGAGTGCTCGGGTGATAGCGTCCCAGTGTCGGGGCGTTCATTTATTTGAATGAAGTGTAACGCATCCGAAGACTTGTCCAAACTTTTGATAGTATTAGTTATTGTTCTTATATGATTTTGTATTCGTTTATCACTCCTATGTTGTCGTTTAATACCGAAAGATGCGAGTCGTCGGCTTCAGCCCCCATGTAGATACTACATGGGGTGTCTATGCCGATGCACTATGTCCCTTAGCTGAATTATTGGAACCCGAAGGCGGTACAGTGTGGCAGACTAGGCAATCAGACTATAGTGCTTTATTTCTTTCACTTATCAAAAGGGGCGCGAAAAGGACTACGGGAAGAGTACAATTAGCCACCAAAGTGTTGTGATGTTTCGGACGAACCGGGGCCAAATCCGGTATCACAATGTTTGCATACAGGGCAAATTCCTCGTATAACACAGAATAACCGCTTACGAGGATTGAAGTATAATACTTCCAGCTCGGGTTCGCAGACCGGATTTCGCATACTATGACAGTCTGTTTTCGGCTTTCTTCCCTGAGGTGCTTGACCAGACTATCCGGAAGCACAATCGCAGGGGTGCTCCCTTTGCCCTTTTAGACGAAAGAGCGGAACGTAAAGGGGCAAGCATAGGAGCCGGGCAACCCAACTATTGACCAAGACATAGCTCAGAAGCAATGCATATAAAGCGAAGACCAAGACACCGCATGCATGATAGAATGTACATAAGGCGATTTTTTTTTAAACTTGAGCCCCTGGTCCATTAGCCGGTTGCATCGCGTCATACCGAACAGGTCCACGAGAAGAGGGAGAGAAAAAATATGAGCCAAAAAAGGATAGATGAGGCAAACTTGTGCCACGCAATTTACATTTTCTCAACAACTCTTATAGCTCGGATTGCCGAAGCAACTATTTACAGGTATGTGAAAGAAATAAAAATATACAGGAGTTGTTGTACCAGGGATCTTCGATTGATAACCTGACATCCTCGATATGCCCCATTGCTAGTTGACTCCTGCTCTTAGAGGCACCTTGATGGGTGTTAGTGTTTGGTGAACGTATCTTACAAACAAGGTCTTGAGAGGCTGCCGAATTGTAGGTGAGCTTTACGCCATAGGCAGGTTATTTAGGAGCACATGCATTTTGTCCGAAGCCTTGCTAATGTTAGAGGTTCGGGGCAGCTAAACACCCGTCTTTATTTCCCCACCACTGCCCATGGAATTTTAATTGTGAAGTTGTGCCTCCTTGGCACGTCCTTTGCTGGCCTTAGGGTTGTGCGGTGGTGGGAGAGTCCCTATTGAAGGGAGGAGGAAGGATCTGAGCTTTCGGTCTGAGGCCGAACTCGCTTCCCAGCCTTGTGTGCCTTTATGGAGGATGTCGGAACTTGCCGATCTTCTTTGTAGCTGAATTCGGCCGCCAGGGCTAGTGCGTGTTCCTCGGTTCTAAGGGAGCGCTCTGTATTACCGTTAACAGTAATGACCCCCTTGGGTCCCGGCATCTTGAGCTTGAGGTATGTGTAGTGTGGGACTGCGTTGAAACAAGTGAATGTCGTCCGACCAAGCACGTGTGATAGCCGCTGCAGAAGGGCACAATGTCGAAGATCAAATCTTTGCTGTGAAACTTATCGGGTGAGCCGAACACAACTTCTAGGGTTATGGAACCCGTACATCGGGCCACAACGCCTGGGATCACTCCTTTGAAGATAGTGCTACTGGTTTCGATCCTTGACAGATCTATGCCCATCTTTTTCACCGTATCTGAGTAGATCAGGTTAAGGCTACTTCCTCTGTGCATTAGAACTTTTGTGAGGTGATACCCATCTATAATGGTGTCTAGGACTAGGGTCGCCGAACCCCCATGGCGGATACTGGTCGGGTGGTCACGCCTATCAAAGGTGATCGGGTAAGCCGACCATGGGTTGCACTTCGGGGCTACGGGTTCCACAAACGTAGACCTCCCAAAGGGCGGGCTTCCTATCCTTCTTAGGTATATGGGTGGTGTATATCATGTTCACCGTTTTGACTTCGGGAGGAAATTTCTTCTGTCCGCCACCAATTGGACCCCGAGGCTCATCCTCGTCCTTGCTGCGAGAGCTTTTGCCTTGGTCCTCGGGTGGTATCTTGCCATCCTATTTAAACACCCAGCAATTGCGATGTGTGTGGTTGGCGGGCTTCTCCGGAGTCCCATAGATTTGGCAAGGCCTTTCCATGATCTTCTCTAGTTGGGTGGGTCCATCGCGATTGCCTTTAGGAGGCTTCTTATGCTGCATAGGTCGGGAGTTGTGGAATCCGGCATTTACAGCCGTACCATCGGCATCTCTATTATTGTGTCGACGCTTATTCTTATTGATCTTTGGTTTTTCGTTGCCATCCCGAGCTTCAGAGGCTACGGGATCTTCGGAATTGTGGCTGCGTTTTGACAGCCAATTGTCTTCGCCCACGCAAAAGCAGGTCATGAGGGTAGTGAGGGCGGACATGGTCCGAGGTTTATCCTGGCCAAGCTGGTGGGCCAGCCATTCGTCCTGAATATTATGCCGAAAGGAGGCTATGGCCTCAGCATCCGGACAGTCTACAATTTGGTCTTCGTAGTCAAGAACCGATTCCAGAATTGCCGAGCAGACTCATCGGGCTTGTGGATGAAGTTGCTGAGATCGGAAGATTCTGGCGGGCGGACATAGGTTCCCTGGAAGTTAGAGCGGAAAGCGTCTTCCAGGTCTTCCCAGCATCCAATGGAGTTTTCGGGGTGGTTGTTTAACCAGTGCTAAGCTGACCCCTTAAGCTTAAGAGGTAGATATTTGATGGCATGGAGATTGTCGTCTCGCACCATGTGGATATGGAGGAGGAAGTCCTCAATCCATATAGTTGGGTCAGTAGTCCCATCATACTATTCTATATTCACATGTTTAACACCTAGAGAACTGATGTCGCATTACCTCATCTATGAAGCACAGTGGGTGAGCGGCGCCTCTGACCCGTGCTATGCCGCACCTGTATTCGGCGTCTATGTGGTCTCGGTTGCGCTCCCGGACTCTGTTGGTTTGTTCGAACCATGGTCTGTACCTGCCCCGTCTATTGGGTGAGTACTCTCTGGATCCGTAGATGGATCTTGTATGGCCGGATCTGTGATCCAGGTCATCTTGCAGGTCAAACCTGTCATTGGGCTCTAACGGCTCCTTTCCCCGTCTTCGGGGCATTGCCGGTATATAACCGGTGTCGTCAGCCGTCCTGTCCTGCCCGCGAGGGGGGTGGTCCGACTTGTCGTATGGAGTATGGCTCGAAGACGGAGTATTAGCGAGTTCTTCATCAAATTGCGGCAGCATCCTTCTTTATGGATAGCTTTTGGCCTAGTCCGACAGACCGGTGTCGTATACTTCCTCAGCTAAGAGGACTTTCGTCCATCGATCATTGAGGTCGGCATGTGCGGCTTTGAGTTGTTGTTCTTTAGCTTTCAAGCTGCGAGTCGTTGCTATGAGCCGCTGCATGATTTCTTCCTGATCTTTGAGGTTATCAGGTATGTACAAGTCATCGGCTTCTGGTATATCTTCCTCCTCGACGGGGGGGGGGAAGTAATTATTGTCTTCGGAGTCATTGACGTTATCGGGGTTGTTCTAGTCCTCGGGCCCTTTCGGACCCTCTAACGGGTGTTCGGGGATATCGAGATTGCCATGGTCAGCCAGGGTATTACCGTCCCCGTTGCTGATGATAGCTTTCCTTCCCTTTTTGCCTTTGGACCGCTTATGCAGTTTTCGGTGCCTTGCCGGTGAATCGCCCGACTTGTCGCCATCATTGTTAGGCGTGTTGTCGCGGTTATTGGTGGGAGTATCTACCATGTAGACATCGTATGTGGAAGTGTTGGCTCACCTCCCGGTGTTAATGGGGGTGGGAGCACGGTCCTCTTCATCCATGTATTCTGCCTCCTCGGAGGCATAGTCCAGCATGTTGGTTAAATCTTCGACACTGGCTATCAAATGGGTGGTGGGTGGGTCGAAAAATTCGTCCTGGCCGGCACCATAACTGATCTAAGCATAGATCGGGGTTGGATTGTCGGTGATCTTCATCGACGAGATCCGATCTAGGGTCTCATCAACCGCTGAGGGCCGTATCGGATCAAGTTGTTCAGAACATGTGAAGTTAACCTCCAAGGCGTCCGGACATGGGGATTATTCGGCGAGAACATGTGTCTGGTCATGTGGCTCAACGCCTGGACCAGGATAGGAGATCGGCCCATCGCCATGGATGACCCCATTTGCATGTCCAAAGAAGGGGCTCGAGGTTAAGGCCTCAGAGTCCTCGGGTGCTACAGGCGAAGCTACAAGCCCGATTAATGACAAGTCACCCCAAGAGTCTATGGAGAACTCTAAGTTTCCGAATTTGACCTTTCGATCAAGGGGGAAGCTCTTGATGCGGCCTAGATGGCCAGTGGGATCAGTGTGCAGCACGACGCTGCCGAAGGCGAAGATCTATCCGAGTACAAAAGTGTCCATGTTGTGGACCTTTTTGTTGATGACAAGGCGATACATAGATTTCATCTTGCTCATAGAGGAACTCTCAATGAAAGCACCATTGTCGGTGTCAAAACCGGCGGATCTCGGGTAGGGGGTCCCGAACTGTGAGACTAGAATCGATGGTAACAGGAGACGAAGGGGACACAGATTTACCCAGGTTTGGGCCCTCCTATGGAGGTAATACCCTACATCCTGCTTGGTTGTATTGATGATATTGGGGGTTATAGAGTTGATCTACCTCGAGATCGAATAGCTAACCCTAGATGAGTTGTTCTATCCCTATACCCTAAAACCCTCTGGCTTATATAGACGCCAAGGATGCCTAGGGTTTACACATGGTCAGTTACACGCTGAAGAGATAAACATGCCTATTTGCTACATCAAACGTGGAGTACAAGCCGCGCTTCTTGAAGCTTCCATCCTAGCGACTCGGCCTTCAAGCATTCCTGTGTTCTGTAAGCGTCCCACATAGTCTGGCCCATAAGAACAGGTCGGCCTCCCTTGGACCCCTTAATCTAGGACTCCCTCAACGGCGCCAGAGAAGAAGTAAAAGAACAAGAAGAGGGTCAGAGAAGGTCTCCGCATAAGGGACCAGCCGGACGCTATGTCCGAGGAAACACATGCCTCCTCCACTCATGAGGAAGAGCATGAGGAAGAGGGGGACGGCGATTCCCCGTCACAAGAAAGAGTGCGGTGTCGTCGGACACCGCGGAGGACGTACCTCCTCCAGCCCCCATAGAGGGTGTGTCAGCCGAGGTTAACACTGGTCGACAAGAGCTTGGACTTTGATGTCGAGTCCGAGGACTTCGAGGAGGTTCCCCAAAGGAACCTAAGGGTCAAGCCCCCAGCTCGAAGGTATGAATCTGAAGACTCCCTGAATCATCTATGCGAAGTTTTTAATGTTTTTAAATGCAAGGATGCCTTTTTGGTTTGCAGCCCACCACGCATTCTCCCCACCGACCAAGTTTTGGAATGGGAGTCACCACCCGCTGAGTTGGCGGAGAGTGGGACTGCATCGCACCCCACACCTCCAGGGGCTGCAAAGGATGCCGCGGAGGTGTAATCCCGCCAGGCTCCTTTGGAACCGAACACAAGTGAAGGGGGTGATGACGTTATGGCCGAGGTTAATGCCTCGGTCACCGAAGACCGGGGGGAGCCCCTCGTGGCCACTGAGGAGGACAGACAAAGGGATGTCCAGTCCCCTCTGAGGTCATCTCCGAAGTGCACTGTGCCTCCGGAGCTACCGGTTCAATCCCCGGTCAGGGGTCGGGTTAACCGGTCACCACCGACGCCATCGATGACTAGGTGGCCGATCATGGCGGAGACTCTATCAAGCATCTCCATCTCCGAGGATCACCTCACTCTTATGGGTGCGGTTTTGCAAGGCATTCAATCTGTTGATAGCGGACTGAAAGAGGCCTTCAATGGTCTCTTGACGGGCTTCCAGGTGAGCCACGTAATACTCTTGTCCTAAAATTTTAATTTTATTAGGTTAGTGATATCATTATATATATCAGCCCCGAGCCCTGGGTGAGTTTAGAAAAACTCACCCGGGGGTCAAATACAAATAAGAACCAACAAGGCATAAGACATTATTCGTCCCATAATGTTCTAACAGCCCTTAAGAGGGCTGGACATAGGGTCATGCTCTTGACAATTCGGGGGTCTGAACCCATAGAAATTGATAAATATATAATGTTTGTAGGACTCGTCATCAGCGGTGGCCATTAATGCTTCAGAGCTTGACGAGCTAAATTGGAAGCTCAAGAGCTTCGAAGAGGAGCTCGACTCCCTGAACAAGAGGTTTAATGAGGCGCAAGGTAAGCCGATTTGTAATATACGGGTTTTAGTGATCCACACCGGTGACTTAGTGTAATTATATAGTTATTCCTTACACAGTTTTGGCCAAAGAGGTTGAGAAGCTCAAAGTCGAGCTTAAAAATACGGAGCAAGTGGACGCGGATGAGAAGGCAGCAGCCGAACAAGAAGCAGTCGTGCTCTCCGCATTGAAAACCGTGAGTGCTAAGCATGAAGCCCGAGTGGAGGAGGTGCGACAGGAGCTCAAGGATGCCAGCACGAAGTGTGAGGGCCTTGAGTAGAAAGGAAAGGAACAAGCCACCGAGCTATCCACATTGATATCCGAGCTCCAAAATGAGCGGGTGGAAAGGCAGTTCTTTGAAGAACAGATCTGCTAAGTCAAAACTATCACATACGGTAAGCCGTATTTACTATAGTGTGCCTTTGGTGATAGCAGGTTCACATTACTCACCCAGGTGTGGCGTTCCATAGGCACCTGTTTGGACCTCCAAAAGAGGGTAGCAGACGGGAACCAATTCTATGCTTCGCGATAAGAAGGCGATGAGGCTCGACTCTTTTGGGCACAATTTGAAGCCCCAGAGCGCTCTCCTCTTCTCATCGAGCAAATGAAGTAGCTGATGGAGCTACACGGGATGACAGAGATGGCCATGAAGGATCTCTACATCCGGCTATGGCCCGACGAGCCGTTGCCGAGCAACTACTTCGGCCTGGTGTGGAGGCTGAGTGACGCAACACCTCAGATTGATGCGCTAAAGCATTCTACCTGCATCGAGGGTGCTCGAATGGCCTTTGCAAGAACCATGATGCACTGGCTGAGGCTCAATCCGACCGAGATGGCCACCGCAGCTCCACCCCCCTGGAAAGGAGTATAGGTGCCTTGAGCGATACTTCTCCGTAGTGATGGATGGTGCTCGGGTGATAGAGGCTCAATGTATGAAGGACAAACTTTATGAATGAGCGTGTTGTAATGTGTCCGAAGAAGGTTTAACGCTTTATGATGATTTTGCATGGTTTATCATGTCTTTTAAGTTTTGCATTCGCTATGACTCCCATGTGGCTGTTTAATCTAGAAGTTGTGAGTCGTCGGCTTCATTCCCCACGTAGATACTACGTGGGGTGCCTTTGCCTCCACACTGTGACCCTTAGCCGAGGTATCGGTGCCTGAAGGCGGTAGTGCGAGGGGGACAAGGCAATCAGACTATGATGCTTTATTTGTTTCAGTTAGCCTTAGGAGTGTGAAAAAGGAACGCGGGGGCTAATGACAAGCCCCCAGTGGTTTGTGATGTTTGGATGAACCGCGGCTAAAGCCAGCATCACATGATTTGTACGAGTACGAAACCCATCGTATTACACGGAATAACCTCTAATGAAGTTTTAGTATTTATGCTCAGATTTGTAGAGCGGTTCTCACATACTATGACAGTCAGTTTTCGGCTTTCTCCCCTGAGATGCTTGACCAGGCTAGCTGGAAACACAATCGTAGTGGTTCTCCCTTTGCCCTTTTAACCGAACAAGCGGAACATAAGAGGGCAAACACAGGAGCCGGGCAACCCAACTATTGACCCAAGACATAGTTCAGAACCAATGCATATAAAGCAAAATCCAAGACACCGAGCACATGATTGATTGTGCCGGGGTGATGCTTAGGGCGATATTTTAAGTTCAAGCCCCCAGTCTTTTAGCCGGTTGCATCGTAATATGTACCAAACAGTTTCACTAGAAGCGTTGATGAGGGAAGAAACAGAGTATGTATCATAAAATACAGCGAAGTGGCCATCCATAATGCTCTTATATTTTCTCAGTAACTCTTATAACTCAAATTGTCGAAGCCATTGTTTACAGATACTTGAAGATGAAATATAAAGTTTACAAGAGGGGTTGTACTAGGGGTATTCGATGGGTGGCCTGGTGTCCTCGATGTGGCCCGTCGCCTTTCCGCTCTTGTGCCTCCTAGGGATTTGCATTCCTTTATGGGTGATGCTGTCGGCAAGCGGACCTTGGAAAGAAGATCTTGATAATTCGCCGAAGTATGGATGGGATTTATGCTTTAGCGGGTCCTTGATGGTACCTATAGTATGTACGAAGACGTGTATTGGTAGTAGTTCGGTCCAGCCGAACACTTACTCTTTGATAGTTGTTCCCCACTGTTGCCCATGGAATCTTGAGTGCAAAGTTGTTCCTTCTTGGCACGTGTTTCATAGGCATTAGGGTTGTGCAATGGGGAGTGTGTCCCTATTTCTAGGGATAAGAAGGTTCTGGGAGTTCGGGCTAAAACCGAGCTCGCTTGTCAACCTTACATGCCTTTATGGCATATTTCTACATTTGCCGATCATCATCATAATGGAATTCAGCCGCAAGGGCCAATGCATGTTTCTTAGTTCAGATGGAATGCTTTGTGTTGCCGTTGACAGTAATGACCCCCTTGGGCCCGGGCATCCTGAGCTTGAGGTATGCGAAGTGTGGCACGACGTTAAAGCGAGCGAACGTTGTATGGCCTAGAACGGCATGATAATCGCTGCAGAAAGGTACAATGTTGAAGATCAAGTCCTCTCTATGGAAATTATCGGCCGAACCGAACACTACTTCCAGGCTCACAGAGCCCATGCACCAGGATTCGACGCCTAGGATCACTCCTTTAAAGGTAGTGTTGCTAGGTTTGATCCTTGATGGATCTATACCCATCTTTTTCACCATGTCTGAGTAAATCAGATTGAGGCTACTTCCTCCATACATTAGGACTTTAGTGAGGTGATACCCATCGATAATGGGGTCTAGGACAAGGGCGGCTGAACCCCCATGACGGATACTGGTCGGGTGGTCGCGTCGATCGAAGGTGATCGGGTACGCCGACCATGGGTTATACTTCGGGGCTACATGATCTACGATGTAAACCTCTTGAAGGGTGCGCTTCCTCTCCCTTTTGTGTATGTGAGTGGCATATATCATATTCACAGTTTTTATCTCTGGAGGGAACTGCTTTTGTCCGCCATTGATCGGACTGCGGGGCTCATCACCGTCCTCACTGTGTGGGCCTTTGCCTTGCTCCTCGACTGCGAGTTTGCCGGCTTATTTGAACACCCAACAGTTGCGGTTGGTGTGGTTGGCGGGCTTGTCTTGAGTGCCATGGATCTGGCAGGGCCTCTCCATGATTTTATCCAGCGGGTTAGGTCCGTCACGATTGCCTTTAAGAGGCTTCTTCCTCTGCCCGGATCGGGGATTGCGGAAACCGGCGTTAATGGCCGTGTTGTCGACATCACTATTGTTGTGCCGACGCTTATTTTTGTTGTGTCTTGGTTTCCCGTTTCCATCCCGAACTTTGGAGGTTCTGAGGTCTTCGGGGTTGTGGCTCCGTCTAGCTAGCCAGTTATCCTCGCCTGTGCAAAAGTGAGTCATGGGTGATGTAAGGGCGGACATTGTTCTAGGTTAGTCCTGACTGAGGTGGTGAGCTAGCCATTCACCCCGAATATTGTGGCTGAAAGAGGTTATTGCCTCGGCGTCCGGGCAGTCAATGATCTGGTTTTTCTTGGTCAAGAACCAATTCCAGAATTTTCGGGCGGACTCTCCTGCCTTTTGGACGACGTTGCTTAGGTCGGAGGAGTCCGGCGGCCGTACATAGGTGCCTTGGAAATTAGATCGGAATGCATCCTCTAGATCCTCCCAGCACCCGATAGAATTTTCGGGGAGGTTGTTTAACTAGTGCCGAGCTGGCCCCTTAAATTTTAGGGGTAGGTACTTGATGGTGTGGAGATTGTCTCCTTGTGCCATGTGGATGTGGAGGAGGAAATCCTCGATCCACACTGTTGGGTCAGTTTTTCCATCGTATTGCTCTATGTTCACGGGTTTAAACTCCAGGAACTGATGCTGCATCACCTCCTCAGTGAAGAACAGCGGGTGAGTGGCGCCTCTGACCCGGGCTATGTCACGCCAGTAGTCGACGTCTGTTCTGGCTCGGTTTCGTTCTTGACCTCTAATGTTGCGGTCGAGCCAAGGCCGGTACCCACCCTTTCTATCGGGGGAGTAACCTCTAGATTCGTAGATAGATCTTGTATGACCTGTTCTATAGTCCAGGTCCTGTCGTAGGTCAAACCTATCATCGGGCTCTATTGACTCTTTTCCCCTTCTATGAGGTATTGTCAGCCTATAACCGGTGTCATCAGCCATCCTATCTCGTCCTCGGGGAGGGCGGTCCGGCTGGCTATATGGAGTATGCTTGGGAGACGGCGTATCAGTAAGCTCATCATCGAATTGTGGCAGCAGTCGTTGATAACCCACAAGAATAGGGGATCGCAACAGTTTTCGAGGGTAGAGTATTCAACCCAAATTTATTGATTCGACACAAGGGGAGCCAAAGAATATTCTCGACTATTCGCTGCTGAGTTGTCAACTCAACCACACCTGAAAGACTTAATATCTACAACAAAGTATTCTGTAGCAAAGTAGTATGGAAGTAACGGTAACGATGGCAAAAGTGACAGTAGCAGTTTTGTAGTGATTGTGACAGTAGCAACGGAAAAGTAACTTAGCAAGGATCAATATGTGAAAAGCTCGTAGGCAGTGGATCGGTGATGGATAATTATGTCGGATGGCATTCAACATGCAATAGTTATAACATAGGGTGACACATAACTAGCTCCAATTCATCCATGTAATGTAGGCATGTATTCCACATATAGTCATACGTGCTTGTGGAGAAGAACTTGCATGACATCTTTTGTCCTACCCTCCCATGGTAGCGGGGTCCTAATTGAAACTAAGGGATATTAAGGCCTCCTTTTAATAGAGAACCGGACCAAAGCATTAGCACTTAGTGAATACATGAACTCCTCAAACTACGGTAATCATCCGAAAGAATCCCCGTTATTGTCACCCTCGGGGATGCGGATCATAACTCGTAATAGGTGTCCACAACTTGAAAGATATGATCAAGAACACATATATATTCATGAAAACATAATAGGTTCAGATCTGAAATCATGGCACTCGGGCCCTAGTGACAAGCATTAAGCATAGCAAAGTCATAGCAACATCAATCTCAGAACATAGTGAATACTAGGGATCAAACCCTAACAAAACTAACTCGATTACATGATAAATCTCATCCAACCCATCACCGTCCAGCAAACTTACGATGGGATTACTCACGAACGGCAAAGAGCATCATGGAATTGATGATGAAGGATGGTTGGTGATGACGATGGCGTCGATTTCCCCTCTCCGAAGCCCAAAACAGACTCCAGATCTAGCCTCCTGAGGAAGAACGGGAGGTGGCGATGGCTCTGTATCGTGAAACGCAATGAACTCTTCTCACTGATTTTTTTTCTCCACAAATAGGAATATATAGGGTTGGAATTAGGGTGGGAGGATCCATATGGGGCACAAGCTTGCCAGTCGCGGCCAGGGGGTGGCCGCGCCTGGTGGGCTTGTGACCTGTGGGTGGCCCCCCTCTGGTTGAATCTTTGGCCAGTATTTTTTATTAATTCCCAAAATAATCTCCATAAATTTTCAGGTCAATCCGAGAACTTTTATTTCTGTACAAAAATAACACCAAGGCGATTCTGCTGAAAACAGCGTCAGTCTGGGTTAGTTCCATTCAAATCATGCAAATTAGAGTCCAAAACAAGGGAAAAGGAGGTTGGAAAAGTGGATACAATGGAGACGTATCAACTCCCCCAAGCTTAACCCATTGCTTGTCCTCAAGGAATTCAGTTTATAAACTGAAAGTGATAAAGAAAAACTTTTACAAACTCTATTTGATCTTGTTGTTGTAAATATGTCTAACTCATGTTCAGATTTTCAGCAAAGATTATATACTAACCATGTTCACAATAACATTTAGGTCTCACATTTGCTCATATTAATGGCATAATCAACTAGCGAGCAATAATAATAACTCTCGGGTGACAACACTTTTATCAAAACAATCATGATACAATATGATATAATGGTATCTCTCTAGCCCTTTCTGAGATCGCAAAACATGAATGCAGAGCGCCTCTAAAGAACAAGGACTGACTAGACATTGTAATTCATGGTAGAAGAGATTCAATCACACTCATACTCAATATCAATTAATACCAAAGCATACAAATGACGATGGTGCTCTCTAACTTGTGCTTTTTATAAGAGGATGATGACTCAGCAATAAAGTAAATAGATAGGCCCTTCGCAGAGGGAAGCATTGATTTGCATAGGTGCTAGAGCTCGAGCTTTTAAAACATGAATGAATAACAATTTTGAGTGGTATGCTTTCATTGTCATAATAACGACCAAGAGATTTCAACATCTTCCATGCTAGATACATTATAGGCGGTTCCCAAACAGAATGATAAAGTTTTTACTCCCCCTCCACCAATCAATTACACTCCACGGCGAGCCGAATTCACAAGTACCGTCCATACAAACACAATCCTGGGGGACTTTTGTTTCATTATATTTTGATTTGATTTTGAGCATGGAACTGGGTATTCCGAATACCAGCCACTTTCTCATGAATGATAGTGAATAAACACATATTGTGAGAATAACCCACCTAGCATGGAAGATACTGACCACCCCCAGTCGCTACATGAGCAATTCGGGCATACAAGATAGAATATTATTTGAAGGTTTAGAGTTTGGCACATGAAAATTTACTTGGAACGGCCGATGAATACCGCATATAGGTAGATATGGTGGATTCAGATGAAACATCTTTGGGTTTGAGGGATTGGATGCACAAGCAGTATTCCCGCTTAGTACAAGTGAAGGCTAGCAAAAGACTGGGGAGCGACCAACTAGAGAGCGACGACAGTCATCAACATGCTAAGCATGAGTAGTATATAAATCACCATGAACATAAATATCATAGAGGCTATGTTGCTTTTGTTTCAACTACATGCATGAACATGTGCCAAGTCAAGCCACTTGAATCATTCAGAGGAGGATACCATCCTATCATACTACATCACAACCATTTTAATATGCATGTTGGCACTCAAGACAGACCATTATCCACTCTTAGATAATTAAGCATGGCATGAGTAACTATAATCTCTAATTGTCATTGAAAATATGTTTCACCCATAATGAACTGAATTCGAAATGATGAGCTAATCATATTTACAAAAGCAAAATAGGTTGAGTTCATACCATCTTTTCTCCATCTCGATATTTTCATCATATATCGTCATTATTGCCTTTCACTTGCATCATTGAACGGTGTGAATAATAATAAGAGTGCACGTGCGTTGGACTAAGCTGGAATCTGAAAACAGTAACTCAAAGGAGAAGGCAAGGTAATATGGGCTCTCTGATAGATAAACAATAATGCATATGAGAGCCACTCAACATTTTCATTGTGGTCTTCTCCTTATGACCCCAAGAAAGAAAATTCAAAACGAGAACGATAAAAACTATTTACACGGGAAAGCTCCCAACAAACAAAAGAAGAACGAAAAATCTTTTTTGGGATTCTTTTAAATACCACAACTAACAAACTAGAAGGTAAAGCTATAACTATTTTTTGAATTTTTCTCAAAGTTAATTAAACACACAAGAAGAAAGCGGAAAGAAGAAATAAACTACCATGGATGGTACAATGAAAAAGTATGAACACCGACTACTAAGATGAATGTGCGAACATAAATGTAAAGTCGGTGAGAAATACATACTCCCCCAAGCTTAGGCTTTTGGCCTAAGTTGTTCTAGTGCCATGGCTGGAAATAACCCTCTCCTGGATACTCCAGAGGGTCTTGAGGGTTCCATTGGTTGGCGAGCTCCTGTGGCTCCCACTGAAAAACTGGCTCCGGATACGGATCAAGAGCTGGTGCCGACTCAGGTGTTGG
The DNA here is from genome assembly GCA_022496015.1 of Hordeum marinum. NCBI lineage: Eukaryota > Viridiplantae > Streptophyta > Magnoliopsida > Poales > Poaceae > Hordeum > Hordeum marinum. The sequence continues at coordinate 364,974,485 of CM039674.1, read as the reverse complement.
GGGTTGCATCAGACCCCAATATCTGTAAATTTCCTTGGGCATAATAGTGTACCTGTCGGAATGTATATCGAACAAGGAAGAAGCAGGCAGGACAATAATCTCACAAGTACCTTGACTAAAAACTAAATTATAAAGCATCATCCTATCATCATTCTTCCTAATAACATCATGTGTTACCATACTGTCATAGTCTAAAATTTTTGAGGGCAGTAGCATCTCCTCTTCCTCGTCAAGCCTAAAGGGTATCTCAAAGTGTTTGGCTAGACGAGATGCATAGATACCTCCGAGTATGGCCCCCTCGAACGATTTAAGTTCAACCGTTGAGCCACCATAGCGCCCAGACTAAAAGTTCTATCCGCAAATAAAGCGTGGCGGAGAATGGCGAGGTCGGGAACACTAAGGCCTCCACTCTCCCCATGACCAACTAAACATCTTCCTGCAAATAATGAATAATAATGTAGAACAGGAAAATGTAAACTAGCTGCTCTTGCCTTTGACACCCCTCTCTCTTCTCCTACCATGATTGCGGCAATGAAATCTTCCATGTCTCTAGGATGTGGTTCCCTGATGCTGCCCTCGTAGGATATTTTGCAAACATTGCAAAATCGTAAAGGTCATTTTCTTAGGCACATCATATAAATGAAATTCTACCGTAGGAGGGTCTTCCCTATAATGAAACTAGATTTTTTGCATAAAGGTATTAGTGAGCAAGAGGTACTGGTCGAACTTATCATTGAGGAAGTCGGTGATGCCTGCTCTGCCAAATAATAGAAATCTTCATAAATTCCGACCACCCTCAAGAATGCATCACTTGGCCATTCACATGGTCGAACTTCTGCGACGCGAGGGAGATTGTACTTGGACTTCTTCTTCATCTCATTTTCATCTTCTTTAGAGCCCTGGCTTGAAGAGCCTCTTAACAATCTCCTCATCATTTCTTTTTCTAAAAAATTCTGAAATTTTAGTGACTCAAAATAAAGGTGAATAAAACTCAACAAAACTTATAACAACTACTCCCATAAGTGCCTAGAGGCTATACCATGCATCAAAACTACTTGGGACCATACATATGTGACATGCAAGCTCAAGAACAAGGTCACCAATCTCCTCATCATTTCTTTTTCTAAAAAATTCTGAAATTTTAGTGACTCAAAATAAAGGTGAATAAAACTCAACAAAACTTATAACAACTACTCCCATAAGTGCCTAGAGGCTATACCATGCATCAAAACTACTTGGGACCATACATATGTGACATGCAAGCTCAAGAACAAGGTCACCACAGCAGCAAAAAAAAATTGCAATATATAAAGCACTAGAAGAAAAACTAATTGGACCATTGGAGGAGTCACATACCGAAGAACAATCTCCTAAAGCAGTTTTGCAATTGGAGCTTTGCACAAGGAGATCAAAAATGGTAGCAAAATGAGCTAGAACATCGGTTTGAGCAATGGTGGGACCTTTCTGCGGGAAGACAAAGTGGATGGGAGCTAGAATAAGTGAAGGGGGCCTACATGGGACCCACAAGCCACCTACGCGTAGCCAGGGGATGGTCGTGCCCTATGGGCTTGTGACCCACTCGTGCAGCCCCCTGATGTGTGCTCGGTGCGAGATATTTTTAAATATTCCAGAAAAAAAGCATACTATATTTTCAGGGCATTTGAAGAACTTTTATTTTCAGGTCATTTTTCTAATGCACGGAAAACTCAGAAAATAGAAAAACAATAGCTTTTTTACTTTATTTTCTCAAACTAACAGAAAGTAAAATTGGGTACAGAAAGTTGTGCTTTCAAAATTCAACCATCTCATGCTCATCAAAAGGAATCCAGAAATAAAGTTGATCAAGTCTTATTAACAAAGTTCTTTCGAGTAACATGAAACCGGAGAATTTTCAAATAACACTAAGATACTTGCCCGAGATTCGATCGTCGGTATCTCTATACCTTGTTCAATCTCGTTACCGGCAAGTCTCTTTACTCATTCCATAATACATCATCCCGTGACTAACTCCTTAGTCACATTGAGCTCATTATGATGATGTCTTACCGAGTGGGCCCAGAGATACCTCTCCGTCACACGGAGTGACAAACCCAGTCTCGATTCGTGCCAACCCAACAGACACTTTTGAAGATACCCGTAGTGCACCTTTATAGCCACCCAGTTACATTGTGATGTTTGGCACACCCAAAGCATTCCTACGGTATCCGGGAGTTGCACAATCTCATGGTCTAAGGAAACGATACTTGACATTGAAAAGCTTTAGCAAACGAACTACACGATCTTGTGCTACGCTTAGGATTGGGTCTTGTCCATCACATCATTCTCCTAATGATGTGATCCCATTATCAACGACATCCAATGTCCATGGTCATGAAACCATGACCATCTATTGATCAACGAGCTAGTCAACTAGAGGCTCACTAGGGACATGTTGTGGTCTATGTATTCACACATGTATTACGGTTACCGGTTAACACAATTATAGCATGAACAACAGACAATTATCATGAACCAGGAAATACAATAATAACCATTTTATTATTGCCTCTAGGGCATATTTCCAATAGTCTCCCACTTGCACTAGAGTCAATAATCTAGTTACATTGTGATGAATCGAACACCCATAGCAATCTGGTGTTGATCATGTTTTGCTCGTGAGAGAGGTTTAGTCAACGGATCTGCGGCATTCAGATCCATATGCACTTTACAAATATCTATATCTCCCTCCTGAATGTAATAACGGATGGAGTTGAAGCGGCGCTTGATGTGTCTTGTCTTCTTGTGAAACCTGGGCTCCTTCGCAAGGGCAATAGCTCCAGTGTTGTCACAGAATAGAGTCATCGGGCCCGACGCACTTGGAACTACTCCTAGGTCGGTGATGAACTCCTTCATCCATACCCTTTCCTTTGCTGCTTCCGAAGCAGCTATGTACTCTGCTTCACATGTAGATGCCGCCATGACGCTTTGCTTGCTGCTACACCAGCTGACTGCCCCTCCGTTCAAAACATACACATATCAGCTTTGCGACTTGGAGTCGTCCGGATCTGTGTCGAAGCTAGCATCGACGTAACCCTTTACTACGAGCTCTTCGGCACCTCCATATACGAGAAACATGTCCTTTGTCCTTTTCAGGTACTTTAGGATTTATTGACCGCTGTCCAGTGTTCCGCTCGAGGATCACTTTGGTACCTCCCTACCAAACTTATGGCAAGGTTCACATCAGGTCTGGTACACAGCATGGCATACATAATAGAGCCTATGGCTGAAGCATAGGGGATGACACTCATCTCTTCTCTATCCTTTACCGTGGTCGGGCATTGAGTCATACTCAATCTCACACCTTGAAACACAGGCAAGAACCCCTTCTTGGACTGATCCATATTGAACTTCTTCAATATCTTGTCAAGGTATGTGCTTTGTGAAAGACCTATGAGGCGTCTCGATCTATCTCTATAGATCTTAATACCTAATATGTAAGCAGCTTCTCCAAGGTCCTTCATTGAAAAACACTTATTCAAGTAGGCATTTATACTTTCCAAGAGTTCTATATCATTTCCCATTATCAGTATGTCATCCACATACAATATAAGAAATGCTACAGAGCTCCCACTCACTTTCTTGTAAATACAAGGTTCTCCATAAACCTGTACAAACCCAAGCGCTTTAATCACTTCATTAAAGCGAATGTTCCAACTCCGAGATGCTTGCACGAGCCCATAGATGGAGCGCTGGAGCTTGCATACCTTGTTAGCATCTCTAGGATCAACAAAACCTTCCGCTGCATCATATACAGTTCTTCCTTAAGGAAACCATTAAGGAATGTCGTTTTGACGTCCATTTGCCAGATCTCATAATCATAAAATGCGGCAATTTCTAACATGATTTGGACAGACTTCAGCATCGCTATGGGTGAGAAAGTCTCATCGTAGTCAATTCCTTGAACTTGTCGATAACCCTTAGTGACAAGCCGAGCCTTATAGATGGTTACATTACCATCCGCATCAGTATTCTGCTTAAAGATCCATTTATTTTCAATGGCTCGCTTATCATCAGGTAAGAACACCAAAGTCCATACTTTGTTCTCAGACATGGATCCTATCTCAGATTTCATGGCCTCAAGCCATTTGTTGGAATCCGGGCCCTCCATTGCTTCTTCATAGTTCGAAGGTTCACCGTTGTCCAACAACATGATCTCCAGGACAGGGTTACCGTACCACTCTGGTGCGGAACGTGTCCTAGTGGACCTTCGACATTCAACAGTAACTTGATCTGAAGTTTCATGATCATCATCATTAACTTCCTCTCTAGCCGGTGCAGGCTCCACAGAAACAACTTCCTGTGTTGTGCTACTCTCCGGTTCGAGTGGAGGTACAATTACCTCATCAAGTTCTATTTTCCTCCCACTTACTTCTTTCGAGAGAAACTCTTTCTCGAGAAAGGATCCATTCTTGGCAACAAAGACTTTGCCCTCGGATCGTAGGTAGAAGGTATACCCAATAGTCTCTTTGGGATATCCTATGAAGACGCACTTTTTCGCTATGGGTTCGAGCTTCTCAAGTTGAAGTTTCTTCACATACGCATCCCCAAACTTTTAGAAACAACAGCTTAGGTTTCTTACCAAACCATAATTCATACGGTGTCGTCTCAACGGATTTTGATGGTGCCCTATTTAAAGTGAATGTGGTAGTCTCTAATGCATATCCCCAAAATGATAGCGGTAAGTCGGTAAGAGACATCATAGATCGTATCATATCTAACAGAGTGCGATTACGACGTTCAGACACACCATTTCGCTGAGGTGTGCCAGGCGGCGTGAGTTGTGAAACAATTCCACATTTCCTTAGGTGCGTGCCAAACTCGTGACTTAAATATTCTCCGCCACGATTAGATCGTAGGCACTTTATTTTCCTGTCATATTGATTCTCTACCTCACTCTAAAATTCCTTGAACCTTTCAAAAGTTTCAGACTTATGTTTCATTAAGTAGACATACCCATATCTACTTAAGTCATCAGTGAGGGTGAAAACATAACGGTAGCCACCACGAGCCTTGACACTCACTGGACCGCATACATCGGTATGTATTATTTCCAACAAGTCAGTTGCTCGCTCCATTGTTTCGGAGAACGGAGTCTTGGTCATCTTGCCCATGAGGCATGGTTCACACGTGTCAAATGATTCGAAATCAAGAGACTCCAAAAGTCCATCAGTATGGAGCTTCTTCATGCGTTTGACACCAATATGACCAAGGCGGCAGTGCCACATGTAAGTGGGACTATCGTTATCAACCTTACACTTTTTGGTACTCACACTATGGACATGTGTAACATCACGTTCGAGATTCATAAAAAATACACCATTGACCAGCGGGGCATGACCATAAAACATTTCTTTCATATAAATAGAACAACCATTATTCTCGGATTTAAATGAGTAGCCATCTCGCATCAAGCGAGATCCAGATACAATGTTCATGCTCAAAGCTGGTACTAAATCACAATTATTAAGGTTTAACACTAATCCCGAAGGTAGATGTAGAGGCAGCGTGCCGACGGCGATCACATCGACCTTGGAACCATTCCCGACGCGCATCGTCACCTCGTCCTTTGCTAGCCTCCGCTTATTCCACAGCTCCTGTTTGGAGTTACAAATGTGAGCAACTGCACCGGTATCAAATACCCAGGAGCTACTATGAGCGCTGGTTAGGTACACATCAATAACAAGTATATCACATATACCTTTAACGTTGCCTTCCTTCTTATCCGCTAAGTACTTGGGGCAGTTCCGCTTCCAGTGACCGGTACCCTTGCAATAAAAACACTCAGTCTCAGGCTTGGGTCCATTCTTGTTCTTCTTCTTCTCGGCAACTTGCTTAGAAAGCGCGGCAACAGCTTTGCCGTCCTTCTTTGAAGTTCTTCTTACCCTTGCCTTTCTTGAAACTAATGGTCTTATTCACCATCAACACTTGATGCTCCTTTTTGATCTCGACCTCTGCTGATTTCAGCATCGAGTACAACTTAGGAATGGACTTCTCCATCCCTTGCATGTTGTAGTTCATCACAAAGCTCTTGTAGCTAGGTGGAAGCGACTGGAGGATTCTATCAATGACCGAGTCATCTAGGAGATTAACTCCTAGCTGAGTCAAGCGGTTGTGTAGCCCAGACATCTTGAGGATCATGTCAGTTTATTGCTACTGTTTTCTACATGTCAAGTATTTGTTTCTATGACCATGAGATCATGCAACTCACGGCCACCGGAAGAGTGCCTTGTGTGTATCAAACATCGCAACGTAACTGGGTGACTATAAAGGTGCTCTACAGGTATCTCCGAGGGTGTCTATTGAGTTGGCATGGATCAAGACTGGGATTTGTGACTCCGTGTGACGGAGAGGTGTCTCAGGGCCCACTCGGTAATACAACATCACAATAATCCTTGCAAGCAATGTGACTAAGTGTTAGTCACGGGATCTTGTATTACGGAACGAGTAAAGAGACTTGCCGGTAACGAGGTTGAACTAGGTATGGAGATACCGACGATCGAATCTTGGGCAAGTAACATACCGAAGAACAAAGGGAACATTATACGGGATTAACTGAATCCTTGACATAGAGGTTTGACCGATAAATATCTTCGTAGAATATGCAGGAACCAATGTGGACATACAGGTCCCGCCATTGTTTATTGACCATAGAGGTGTCTCGGTCATGTCTACATAGTTCTCGAACCCGCAGGGTCTGCACACTTAAGGTTTGGTGACGTTTCGGTAGTATAGAGTTATGTATGGTGGTGACCGAAGGTTGTTCAGAGTCCTGGATGAGATCCCGGACGTCAAGAGGAGCTCCGGAATGGTCCAGAGGTAAAGATTCATATATAGGAAGTCCTATTTTGGTCGCCGAAAAAGTTTCGGGCTCATCGGTAGTGTACCAGGAGTGCCGGTAGTGTACTGGGGGACCATCGGGAGAGGTATTTCGACCCAAGAGGCTACATGGTCTGTGGGAGGGTGGAAACCAGCCCTTAGTGGGCTGGTGGAAGTCCTCTAAGAGGCCCATGCGCCTGGACTTGAGGAAGAGAGAAAAAAGCCAAGGTGGAAATAAATTCAAAGTAGGAAAGGAGGAATCCTAATCCTATTGGGATTGGAGGAGGATTCCTCCAATCCTCCTTGCGCAAGGGCAGCCTTGGCGCCAGCCCTCCTCCTCCCTCCCTCTTATATATACTGGTGGTATTGGGTGTTTCGCACTTGATTTTTATGGCCACGTGCTACCCGTTCCACCGGTGCTCCTCTAGATCGGATTTCCGTAGTGCTTAGGCGAAGCCCTGCCGGAATTGCTCCACCACCATCACCGGAGCGCCGTCATGCTGCTAGTGAACTCTTCTTCCTCTCCACTTCCTCTTGCTGGATCAAGACTGTGGAGATCATCATCAAGCTGCACGTGTGCTGAACGCGAAGGTGCCGTCCGTTCGGCGCTCGATCGGAAGGACCGTGATCAAGATCGCAAGACGGTTCGTGATGAGTTCGCGGGACGGATCATGATGAGTTCATGGGACGGATAGTGATGAGATCGCGGGACAGATCGTGATGAGATCGTGGGACGGATCATGATGAGTTCGCGGGACGGATCGTGATTGGATCACGGGACGGATCGTGATGTGATCGCGGGACGCTCGGCGATTTGGATCGCGAAGATGTTCGACTACACCAACCGCGTTTCTTAACGCTTCCCGCTTAGCGATCTACAAGGGTATGTAGATCCACTCTCCCTCTCATAGATGCTCATCACCATGGATAGATCTGCGTGTGCGTAGGAAATGTTTTGTTTCCCATGCGACGTTCCCCATCAGTGGTATCAGAGCTAGGTCTGTGTGTAGATGAGATCTCGAGTTGAACACAAAAGGTTTGTGGGCAATGATGCTTAGATTGCTTCCTCCCTTGGTCAGATTTTGGTTCAGCGGTATTGTGAGATGAAGCGGCCCAGACCAACATTACTCGTACGCTTATGAGAGACCGGTTCCCTCGATGCAACTTGTTGCCTAGATGGCTTGCGGGTGGCAGTTTCTCTCACTTTAGTTAGATCGGATTCGACAAAGGTGCTCCTTGATAAGGTTGAAAAGCAAATTATGTATCACCATTGTGGTTTATGTGTAGGTGAGAATTGTTCTTGCTAGAAACCCATAGCAGCCACGTAAAACATGCAACAACAATTAGAGGACGTCTAACTTGTTTTTGCAGGGTATGTTGTGATGTGATATGGCCAATTACATGATGTGATATATGTGATGTATGAGATGATCATGTGATGTATAGATTATCACGACTTGCATGTCGATGAGTACGGCAACCGGTAGGAGCCATAGGGTTGTCTTTAATTATTGTATGACCTGCGTGTCAATCATTAAGCACTATGTAATGCTTTACTTTATCGCTAAACGGTGGCAATAGTAGTAGAAGCATGCAGGGCATGACAACCCGAATGGCGACACGTTGATTGAGATATGGATGATGGAGATCATGGTGTCGTGCCGGTGATGATGGAGATCATGCCGATGCTTTCAAGATGGAGATCTAAAGCACAAGTTCATGGCCATATCATGTCACTTATGAATTGCATGTGATGTTAATCCTTTTATGCACCTTGTTTTGCTTAGTACGACGGTAGCATTATAAGGTGATCCCTCACTTAAATTTCAAGATAAATTGTGTTCTCCCTGAGTGTGCACCATTGCAAAATTTCATCGTGTTGAGACACCACGTGATGATCGGGTGTGATAGACTCTACGTTCACATAACAACGGGTGCAAGCCAGTGTTGCACGCGCAGAACACTCGGGTTAAACTTGACGAGCCTAGCATGTACAGACATGGCCTCGGAACACAAGAGATCGAAAGGTCAAACATGAGTCATATAGTAGATATGATCAACATAATGATGTTCACCATTGAAGCCAACTCAACTCACGTGATGATCGGACTTGAGTTGGTGGATTTGGATCATGTGACGCTCAGATGACCTGAGGGATATCAATTTGAGTAGGAGTTCTTAAGTAATATGATTAATTGAACTCATAATCATAAACATAGTCAGTAGTATCTTTGCAAAATTGTGTTGTAGATTACTAGCTCACGCTGTAGCTCCCTTGAATTTTATATATTCCTAGAGAAATAGAGTTGAAAGATGATGGTAGCAATATTGCGGACTGGCTCCGTGATCTGAGGATTGTCCTCATTGCTGCACAGAAGGCGTATGTCCTTAATGCACCGCTCGGTGCGCCAACCCCTCTAGAGTTCTTTGTAGATGTTGTGAACATCTGACACGCACGTTTTGATAACTAATTGATAGTTTAGTGCGTCATGCATTACAGCTTAGAATTGAGGCTCCGAAACGTTATGAACGTCATGGAACATGTGATATGTTCTAAGAGCTGAAATTAGGATCTCAAGCTCGTGCCCGTGTTGCAAGATATGAGATCTCCAACAAGATTATTTGCCTTCAAGATGAAAGAGAATAGCTCAATTGTTGAGCATGTGCTCAGATTGTCTGGGTGCTACAATCGCTTGAATCGAGTGGGAGTTGATCTTCCAGTAAGATAGTGATTGATATAGTTCTCCAAGTCACTGTCACTAAAGCTACTAGAACTTGGTGATGAACTATAAAACGCCAGGGATAGAAATAATGATCCTTGAGCTATTCGCGATGTTTGACACCGCGAAGGTAGAAATCGAGAAGGAGCGTCAAACTGTTGATGGTTAGTCAAAACCACTAGTTTCGAGAAGGGCAAGAGCAAGGAAGGAAACTTCATGGATAGCAAGTCAGTTGCAGCTCCAGTGAAGCAACCCGAAGTCTAACCCAAACCCGAGACTAAGTGCTTCCATTATGAGGAGAACGGTCGCTGAAGCAGAACTACCCTAGATACTTGGTAGATAAGAAGGCTGGCAAAGTCGACAGAAGTATATTTGATATACGTGTTATTGATGTGTACCTTGCTATTACTCCTAGTGGCACCTGGGTATTGGATACTGGTTCGGTTGCTAAATGTTAGTAACTTGAAGTAAAAGCTACGGAATAAACGGTTACTAGCTAAGTGTGAGGTGACGATGTGTGTTGGAAATGTTTCCAAGGTTGATGTGATCAACATCGCACGCTCTCTCTACCCTCCAGATTAGTGACGAACCTAAATAAATGTTATTTGGTGTTTTTGCATTGAGAATGAACGTGATTAGATCATGTTCATTGCAACACGGTTATTCATTTAAGTTAGAGAATAATGGTTATTCTATTTACATGAATAATACCTTCAACGCTCATGCACCCAGTAAGAATGGTTTGTTGAAACTTGATCATAGTAATACACATGTTCATAACATTGATGCCAAAAAGATACAAAGTTAATAATAATAGTACCACATACTTGTGGCACTGCCGCTAAATGTCATATTGGTATAAAATGCATGAAGAAACTCCATGCTGATGGATCTTTGGACTCATTCGATTTCGAATCGGTTGAGACATGCGAACCATGCCTCTTGGTCAAGATGACTAAGGACCCCGTTTTTTGTTTTGATGAAGCGGGCAAGTGATTTATTGGAAATGATACATGTTGATGTGTGCAATCCAATGAGTCTTGTAGCGTGCGGTGGATATCGTTATTTTCTTACCTTCACTGATGATTTGAGTAGATATAGTGTATATTTACTTAATAAAACACAAGTCTGAATCGTTTGAAAGGTTCAAGCAAATTCAGAGTGAAGTTTAAGATCATCGTGACAAGAAGATAAAAATGTTTGCGATATGATCGTGGAGGTGAATATCTGAGTCACGAGTTTGGCATACCACTTTAGACAATGTGAAAGTTGTTTCACAACTCACGCCACCTGGAACACCATAGTGTTATGGTGTGTCCAAACGTCATAGTCGTGCTCTATTGGATATGGTGCGTGCTATGATGTCTATTATCGTTTTGTTACTATAATTTTGGGGCTATGCATTAGAGACAACTACATTCACTTTAAATAGGGTACCAGCTAAATTCGTTAAGATGACACCGTGTGAATTATGGTTTGATAGAAACCTAAGCTGTCATTTCTTAATGTTTGGGGATGCGACGCTTGTGTGGAAAATGTTTTCACCTAATGAGCTCGAACCCAAAGTGGACAAATGCATCTTCATAGAATACCCTAAGAACAGTTGGGTGAACCTTCTATCTCAGATCCAAGCATAAAATGTTTGTTGCTAAAATTGGGTCCTTTCTCGAGAAAAGGTTTCTCTTGCAAGAATTGAGTGGGAGGAGGATAGAACTTGATGAGGTTATTGAACCTCTGTTTCAACCAGAAAGTAGCACAGCGCATAAACATATTTCTGTGAAGCCTACGTTAGTTGAAGAGGAAGTTGATGATGATCATGAAGCTTCGGATCAAGTTACTATCAAACTTCGTAGGTCAACAAGGACGTGTACGACAACCCTGTCTTGGAGGTCATGTTGTTGGACAATGATGAACCTACAAACTATGGAGAAGCGGTGATGGGCCCGAAAACCAACAAATGGTTAGAGGCCATGAAATCCGAGAAAGGATCCATGTATGAAAACCAAGTATAGACTTTGGTGGACTTGCTCATTGGACGGCAGGTCGTTAAGTACAAATGGATCTTTAAAATGAAGACAGACGCTGATGGTAAACATTACCATTTGTAAAGCTCGACTTGTTGTAAAGTAGTTTACGACAAGTTCAAGGAGTTGACTGCGATGAGACTTTCTCACTTGTAGCGATGCTAAAGTCTGTTGGAATTATGTTAGCAGTTGCTGCATTTTTCAATTATGAAATCTAGCACATGGATGCCAAAACATCGTTTCCTTCCTTAAGGAAAGGTTGTATGAGATACAACCAGAAGGTTTTGTCAGTCCTGAGGATACTAAAAGGTGTGCAAGATTCAGTGATTCTTCTATGAACTGAAGCAAGCATCTCAGAGTTGGAATATACACTTTGATGAGGTGATCAAAGTTTTTGAGTCTATACAAAGTTTACGAGAAACTTGTATTTGCAATAAAGTGAGTGGGAGCACTATAGAGTTTCTGATAAGTATATGTGGATGACATATTGCTATTCGGAAATGATGTAGAATTTCTGGAGAGCATAAATGGTTGTTTGAAAAGAGTTTTTCAAAGGAAGACCTGGATAAAGCTACCTAATTGTTGAGCATCAAAATCTATAAAGATAGATCAAGATGTTTGATAAGACTTTCAATGAGTACATACCTTGACAAGATTTTGAAAGAGTTCAAAATAGATTAGTTAGAGAGAAGTGTTCTCGCCTGCTTTGTAAGGTGTGAAGTTGAGTGAGACTCAAAGCTCGACCACGGCAGAAGAAATAGAAAGGACGAATGTCGTCCCCTATGCCTTATCCATAGGCTCTGTATAGTATGACATGTTGTGTACCGCACCTGTGTGTGCCTTGCCATGAGTCCGTCAAGGGGTACAAGAGTGATCCAGGAGTGGATCACTGGACAGCGGTCAAGATTATCCTTAGTAACTAAAAACTAAAGATATGTTTCTCGATTATGGAGGTGATAAAGAGTTCGTCGTAAAGAGTTACGTCGATGCAAGCTTTAACACCAATCCAGATGACCCGTAGTAGCAATCTGGATACATATAGTGGAGCAGCCATTTGGAATAGTACCAAGTGGAGTGTGGTAGCATTGTTTACGGTTTGACATAGAGATTTGCAAAGTACACACGGATCTGAATGTCGCAGACCCGTTGACTATAAGAACTCTCTCACATGCAAAGCATGATCGAGCCCCAGAACTCATTGGGTGTTAGATTCATGACAATGCGAATCACATGGTGATGTGAACTAGATTATTGACTCTAGTGCAAGTGGGATACTGTTGGAAATATGCCCTAGAGGCAATAATTAATTAGTTATTATCATATTTCCTTGTTCATGATAATCGTTCATTATCCATGCTATAATTGTATTGAATGGAAACACATTACATGTGTGGGTAAATAGACAACACTGTGTCCCTAGTATGCCTCTAGTGAACTAGCTCGTTAATCAAAGATGGTCAAGGTTTCCTAGCCATTGACATGTGATGTCATTTGATAACGGGATCACATCATTAGGAGAATGATGTGATGGACAAGACCCAAACTACAAACGTAGCATATGATCGTGTCAGTTTATTGCTGCTATTTCTGCATGTCAAAGTATGTGTTCCTATGACCATGAGATCATGCAACTCACTGACATCGGAGGAGTACCTTGTGTGTATCAAACGTCGCAACATAACTGGGTGACTATAAAGGTGCTCTACAGGTATCTTTGAGGGTGTCCCTTGAGTTGGCATGGATCAAGACTAGGATTTGTTACTCCGTGTGACGGAGAGGTGTCTCAGGGCCCACTCGGGAACACAACATCACAATAAGCCTTGCAAGCAATGTGACTAAGTGTTAGTCACGGGATCTTGTATTACGGAATGAGTAAAGAGACTTGCCGGTAACAAGGTTGAACTAGGTATGGAGATACCGACGATCAAATCTTGGGCAAGTAACATACCGAAGAACAAAGGGAACATCATATGGGATTAACTGAATCCTTGACATAGAGGTTCGACCGATAAAGATCTTCATAGAATATGTAGGAACCAATTATGACATCCAGGTCCCGCCATTGGTTATTGACCATAGTGGTGTCTCGGTCATGTCTACATAGTTCTCGAACCCGCAGGGTCTGCACACTTAAGGTTTGGTGACGTTTCAGTAGTATAGAGTTATGTATGGTGGTGACCGAAGGTTGTTCAGAGTCCTGGATGAGATCCCGGACGTCAAGAGGAGCTCCGGAATGGTCCAGAGGTAAAGATTCATATATAGGAAGTCCTATTTTGGTCGCCGAAAAAGTTTCGGGCTCATCGGTAGTGTACCGGGAGTGCCGGGAGTGTACCGGGGTCCATCGGGAGAGGTATTTCGACCCAAGAGGCTACATGGGCTGTGGGAGGGTGGAAACCAGCCCTTAGTGAGCTGGTGGAAGTCATCTAAGAGGCCCATGCGGATGGACTTGAGGAAGAGAGAAAAAAAGCCAAGGTGCAAATAAAATCAAAGTAGGAAAGGAGGAATCCTAATCCTACTGGGATTGGAGGAGGATTCCTCCAATCCTCCTTGCGCAAGGGCAGCCTTGGCGCAATCCCTCCTCCTCCCTCCCTCTTATATATACTGGTGGTATTGGGTGTTTCGCACTTGATTTTTACGGCCACGTGCTACCCGTTCCACCGGTGCTCCTCTAGATCGGATTTCCGCAGTGCTTAGGCGAAGCCTTGCCGGAATTGCTCCACCACCATCACCGGAGCACCGTCATGCTGCCAGTGAAATCTTATTCCTCTCCACTTCCTCTTGCTGGATCAAGACGGTGGAGATCGTCATCAAGTTGCACGTGTGCTGAACGCGGAGGTGTCGTCCATTCGGCGCTAGATCGGAAGGACCGTGATCAAGATCGCGAGACGGTTCGTGATGAGTTCGCGGAACGGATCGTGATGAGTTCACGGGACGGATCATGATGAGATCGCGGGACGGATCATCATGAGATCGCGGGACAGATCATGATGAGTTCGCGGGACGGATCGTGATTGGATCGCGGGACGGATCGTGATGTGATCGCGGGACGCTCGGCGATTTGGATCGCGAAGATGTTCGACTACACCAACCGCGTTTCTTAACGCTTCTCGCTTAGCGATCTACAAGGGTATGTAGATTCACTCTCCCTCTCGTAGATGCTCATCACCATGGATAGATCTGCGTGTGCGTAGGAAAAATTTTGTTTCCCATGCGACGTTCCCCATCATGAACAAGGGAGTAATCATCGCAGCGAGAATGCCAAGCGTTCGCAACGTCTTGGTCTGCTGGGAGAAGGGGTGGGTCACCTAGTGGTGCATCAAGGACATACAATTTCTTGGAAGCTATGAGGATGATCCTCAAGCCATGGAACTAATCCGCATAGTTGCTTCCATCATCTTTCAGCTTGGTTTTCTCTAGGAACGTGTTGAAGTTTAGGGTGACATTCGCGTTGGCCATTGGATCTACAATATAGATTGTAAAGACAATTTTAGACTAAGTTCATGATAATTAAGTTCACATAATCAAATTATTTAATGAACTTTCACTTAGATAGACATCTCTCTAGTCATCCAAGTGACACATGATCCATGTCAACTAGCCTGTGTCCGATCATCACGTGAGACGGACTAGTCATCCATGGTGAACATCTCCATGTTGATCGTATCTTCTATACGACTCATGTTCGACCTTTCGGTCTTCCGTGTTCCGAGGCCATGTTTGTACATGCTAGGCTCGTCAAGTTAGCCTAAGTGTATCGCGTGTGTAAATCTGGCTTACACCCGTTGTATGCGAATGTTAGAACCTATCACACCAGATCATCACATGGCGCTCCGGAACAACGATCCTTAGCAACGGTGCACAGTTAAGGTGAACACTTTTCTTGAAATTCTATTGAGAGATTATCTTATTTACTACCGTCGTTCTACGCAAATAAGATGTAAACATGATAAACATCACATGCAATCAATATAGTGACATGATATGGCCAATATCATCTTGCTCCTTTGATCTCCATCTTTGGGGCACCATGATCATCACTGTCACCGGCACGACACCATGATCTCCATCATCATGATCTCCATCAACGTGTCTTAATGAAGTTGTCTCGCCAACTATTACTTCTACTACTATAGCTAACGTTTAGCAATAAAGTAAAGTAATTACATGGCGTTTATGATTGACACGCAGGTCATACAATAAAATAAGACAACTCCTATGGCTCCTGCCGGTTGTCATACTCATCGACATGCAAGTCATGAATCCTATTACAAGAACATGATCAATCTCATACATCACAGTGCATCACATCACATCCTTTGGCCATATCACATCACAAGGCATATGCTGCAAAAACAAGTTAGACGTCCTCTAATTTGCAGTTGCACGTTTTTACATGGCTGCTGTAGGTTTCTAGCAAGAACGTTTCTTAACTATGCCAAAACCACAACGTGATATGCCAATTGCTATTTACACTTCATAAGGACCCTTTTCATCGAATCCAATCTGACTAAGGTGGGAGAGACAGACACCCGCTAGCCACCTTATGCAACAAGTGCATGTCAGGCGGTGGAACCAGTCTCACGTAAGCGTACGTGTAAAGTCGGTCCGGGCCGCTTCATCCCACAATACTGCCGAATCAAGATAAGACTAGTAGTGGTAAGCATATTAACAAAATCTACGCCCACAACAACTTGTGTTCTACTCGTGCATAGATTCTACGCATAGACCTAGCTCATGATGCCACTGTTGGTAGACGTAGTAGTAAATCAAAAAAATTCCTACGTATCACCAAGATCTATCTATGGAGAAACCAGCAACGAGTGAGGAGAGATTGCATCTTCATACCTTTGAAGATTGCTAAGCGGAAGCGTTACAAGAATGCGGTTGGTGGAGTCGTACTCGCAGCGATTTAGATCGCGGTGGATTCCGATCTCAGCGCCGAACAACGGCGCCTCCGCGTTCAACACACGTGCAGCCCGATGACGTCTCCTAATCCTTGATCCAGCAAGGAGGAAGGAGCGGTTGAGGGAGAGCTTCGGCAGCATGATGGCATGGTGATGGTGGAGCTACGTGGACTCCGGCAGGGCTTCGCCAAGCGCTACGGAGAAACAAGGAAGAGGAAAGGTAGGGCTGCGTCGAGAGAGAGAGAAGTCATGTCTCAAACCAGCCCAAACCCTTGAATATATATAGGAGGAGGGAGAGGGAGGGATGCCTTGGACCCTCCTCCAAGGAGGAGAGGTTCGGCCGAACTAGGGGGAGAGTCCACCTCCCACAAGGGAGGTGGATCTCCTCTTTAAAAACCCTTTTGCCCTTTATCTCTTGATCCCAGATGCATGGGCCTTTCTAGAAGGTCTTGTCCAGACCAATAAGGTCTGGCACACCTCCTCTAAGGTCCCACAAAGTCCTATGGTCGTCACACCCCTCCCGGGGGTCCTCCGGCACCCTCCCGGCACTCTCGGTACACTACCGATGAGCCCGAAAACTTTCCAGTGACCAAAACTGGACTTCCTATATATCAATCTTTACCTCCAGACCATTCTGGAGCTCCTCGTGACGTCCGGGTCTCATCCGTGACTCCGAACAACCTTCGGTAATCACGTATACCATTTCCCATAACCCTAGCGTCATCGAACCTTAAGTGTGTAGACCCTACGGGTTCGGGAGACATGTAGACATGACCGAGACACTTCTCCGGTCAATAACCAACAACGGGATCTGGATACCCATGTTGGATCCCACATGCTCCATGATGATTTCATCGGATGAACCACAATGTCGGGGATTCAATCAATCCCGTATACAATTCCCTTTGTCTATCGGTATGATACTTGCCCGAGATTCGATCGTCGGTATCTCTATACCTTGTTCAATCTCGTTACCAGCAAGTCTCTTTACTCGTTCCGTAATACATCATACCGTGACTAACTCCTTAGCCACATTGATCTCATTGTGATGATGTCTTACCGAGTGGGCCCAGAGATACCTCTCCGTCACACGGAGTGACAAATCCCAGTATCGATTCGTGCCAACCCAATAGACACTTTCGGAGATACCCGTAGTGCACCTTTATAGCCACCCAGTTACGTTGTGACGTTTGGCACACCCAAAGCATTCCTACGGTATCCGAGAGTTGCACAATCTCATGGTCTAAGGAAACGATACTTGACATTGAAAAGCTTTAGCAAACGAACTACACGATTTTGTGCTTTGCTTAGGATTGGGTCTTGTCCATCACATCATTCTCCTAATGATGTGATCCCATTATCAACAACATCCAATGTCCATGGTCATGAAACCGTGACCATCTATTGATCAACGAGCTAGTCAACTAGAGGCTCCCTAGGGACATGTTGTGGTCTATGTATTCACACATGTATTACGGTTTCCGGTTAACACAATTATAGCATGAACAATAGACAATTATCATGAACAAGGAAACACAATAATAACCATTTTATTATTGCCTCTAGGGCATATTTCCAATAGTTACCTCAATGGGGATATGCATATCCCCAACAATAAGTATATCATATTTCTTCTTAACAGTTGGAAGAGGGAATTCAAAGTCTCCAATAATAAGCGTTGAGGGAATCCTAGCTTCCATCATCCTTTCCTCACATGGCCTCTTTTTTTATTTGGGCTTCTCTGTCCTCTCTTTTTTTGTAAAGTCTAAAGACTCATCCCAACTTGTGAGGGAATCCTAGCTTCCATCATCCTTTCCTCACATGGGACAATGCTCTAATAATGATGATCATCACACTTTTATTTACTTATGACTCAAGAATTACAAGTCGATACTCAAAATATCACTCTATATCAATGCCTCCGACGGTATACTAGGATGTGCAATGATCTAGCATAGCAAATGACAGCAAAAAAACAGACAAGCCATGAAAACATCATGCTAGCTATGTTACAATCATGCAAAGCAATATGACAATGATGATGCGTGTCGTAAATGGAACGATCGAAGTTGCATGGCAATATATCTCGGAATGGCTATGGAAATGCCATAATAGGTAGGTATGGTGGCTGTTTTGAGGAAGAATATATGGTGGGTTTATCGCACCGGCGAAAGTTGCGCGGTACTAGAGAGGCCAGCAAAGGTGAAGGGTGAGAGTGCGTATAATCCATGGACTCATATTAATCATAAGGAACTCACATACTTATTGCAAAAGTCTATTAGTTATCGACACAAAGTATTAGATGCATTCTCCTAGGGGAGAGGTTGGTAGGAGTTAACCATCGCATGCTCCCGACCCTCACACAAAGGATGACAATCAATAAACAAATCATGCTCCGACTTTGTTACATAACGGTTCACCGTACGTGCATGCTACGGGAATCACAAACTTCAACACAAGTATTTCTTCTAATTCACAGCTACTCACTATTATGACTTTAATATCACCATCTTTATATCTCAAAACTTTATGCAAGGAATCAAATTTCTCATAGTATTCAATGCACTTCATATGAAAGTTTTTATTATATCCCTCTAGGATGCCCATTATATTAGGACTATTCATAAACTAACAAAATTAACATGCTATTTTAGAGACTCTCAAAATAATATACGTGAAGCATGAGAGTTCAACAATTTCTATAAAATGAAACCACCGCCGTACTCTACAAGATGTAAGTGAAGCACTAGAGCAAAAGACAAAACTACTCCAAAACATATAAGTGAATATCAATGAGTAGTCAAACAATTAAGTAGCTATGTGAGGAATTTCTCTCTCTCTCTCTCAATAAATATTTTCAGATATGAGAATGTTAGTTAACATCAAGCAAAATAAAAATAGCACTCCAAGAATAGAATGCATCATGTGAATGAATTAAAATTTAACCTCAACATAGGCTAACCGATAATTGTTGATGAAGAGAGATGGGATGCGTAGCATCCCCAAGCTTAGATGCTTGAGACTTCTTGAAATATTTACTTGGGGTGCCTTGGTCATCCCCAAGATTGAGCTTTTGTATCTCGTTCAAATCCTCTCATATCATGGTTTCACCTATTCTCAAAACTTCATCCACACAAAACTTGAAAAGAACTCATGAGATAGGTTAGTACACATAATAATAAATAAACTCTTCATGTACTTCCAAGACAAATTGCACAATAATTTTCAAACATTAGGTACTGTATACTATCATTTCCACAATTTATATTTACCAATATAGGCTATGGAAACTATAGGATAAGTAGATAAAAAAACTATGACAGCAATCTGTCCAAACAGAATAGTTTGTAGCAATTTATGAAAATAGTGTACTTATGTAACTCAAACAATTATTAAAATTTAGTCCGTGCTAAGTAATTTATGTGAAAACACCGTGTCAAAATTTCTGAAACTTCCCACGTTCCAGTAAAATATGAAAATTCAAACTCTATAGCAGAAGTTTCTGTTTTACCCAGCACATATCAAAACATGCAATGCAAGCATCCTAAGGCAATTCTTGGAACTATTTATTGAAAAACAATATATAAATAACACCTAACATAGAAAAAAATGACGCTCCAAGCAAAACTCATATTATGTGACGAATAAAAATATAGCTCCAAGTGAGATATACCGATAGTGTTGAAGACGAAAGAGGGATGCCTTCCGGGGCATCCCCAAGCTTAGACGCTTGAGTCCTCCTTGAATATTAACTTGGGGTGCCTTGGGCATCCACAATCTTAGGTTCTTGTCACTCCTTATTCTTCTCATATCGGTGTCTCGCCCAAAACTTGAAAACTTCAATCACACAAAACTTAACAGAACTTTGTGAGAAGGGTTAGTGTAGTAAAGATAAATCATTCACTTAGGTACTGTCAAGACAAGATTCATAATTGTTCCCACATGATACCTACTGTATTCCATCATTCCCACAACTTATATTACTCAATATAAGCTATAGGAACACTTGAAACCAGCAAACTATGCATGCAAAACAGAATCTATCAAAAACATAACAATCTGTAAATATCTGAATGATAACCATACTTCTATGACTCTAAAAATTCTGAAAACTCGATGAATTTGCATATAAATGTTGTGTAAAAAATTACGAATTTTTTGACGCTCCAGTAAAATCGTATAATTCATATACTGGACGTAAAACTTTCTGTTTTTGCACAGAATCACACAAACAAGTTTCCATACTATCCCAAAGGCTTTACTTGGCACTTTATTGAAATAAAAGATACAAAACATGATTACTACAGTAGGTTAATCATGTGAACACATCAAAACAGAAGGAAAAAAGTGTTGGGTTGTCTCCCAACAAGCATTTTTCTTTAATGCCTTTTAGCTAGGCATGATGATTTCAATGATGCTCGTATAGGAATAATAGTTGAAACATGCAAGAGAGCACCATGAATTACATGACAAGCACATTTAAGTCTAACCCACTTCCTATGCATAGGGATTTTTTGAGCAAACAATTTATGGGAACAAGAATCATCTAGCATAGGAAGGCAAAACAAGCATAACTTCAAAACTTTGAACACATAGAGAGGAAACTTGACATTATTGCAATTCCTACAAACATATGTTCCTCCCCCATAATAATTTTTAGTAGCATCATGAAGGAATTTCACAATATAACCAGCACACAAATCATTCTCTTTATTATCTACAAGCATAGAAATTCTACTACTCTCTACACAACAAAATTTCTTCTCATGCAAAGTAGTGGGAGCAAACTCAACAAAATAACTATCATGTGACACTTGATTGACATAACCACATTGAATATTATAATCATGATAATAGGTTTCATGGTTGTCATTACTCTTTATAGCACATGTGTCATCACAATAATCATCATAGATAGGAAGCAAGTCATGATCATAACAGTTTTGCTCATCAAAACTCGGGGGACTAAAAATATCATTTTCATCCAACATAGCATCCCCAAGCTTGTAGCTTTGCATATCATTAGCATCATTAAGATCCAGAGAATTCATACTAACAATATTTCAATCATGCTCATCACTCAAAGATTTAGTGCCAAACATTTTATAACTTCTTCTTTTAACAATTGAGCACAATTTTCCTTTCCATCATTTTCACGAAAGACATTAAAAAGATAAAGCATATGAGGCAACCTTAATTCCATTTTTTTGTAGTTTTATTTTATAAAACCAAACTAGTGAAAAACAAGAAACTAAAAGATTCAATTGCAAGATCTAAAGATATACCTTCAAGCACTCACCTCCCCGGCAACGGCGCGAGAAAAGAGCTTGATGTCTACTACACAACCTTCTTCCTGTAGACTTGTGTTGGGCCTCCAAGCGCCGAGTTTTGTAGGACAACGACAATTTTCCCTCAAGTGGATGACCTAAGGTTTATCAATCCGTGGGAGGTATAGGATAAATATGGTCTCTCCCAAATAACCCCGCAACCAAATAACAAAGAGTTTCTCGTGTCCCCAACACACCCAATACAATGGTAAATTGTATAGGTGCACTAGTTCGGTGAAGAGATGGTGATACAAGTGTAATATGGATGGTAGATATAGGTTTTTGTAATCCGAAAATATAAAAACAGCAAGGTAACACATAGTAAACAGTGAGCAAAACGTTGTATAAATGCTTGGAAACAAGGCCTAGGGTCCATACTTTCATTAGTGCAATTTCTCTCAACAATACTAACATAGTTGAATCATATGTAAATATCACTCGTGCGACAAAGAGTTCACTCCAAAGTCACAAATAATGGAGAAATAACGAAGAAATTATTGTAGGGTACGAAACCACCTCAAAGTTATCTTTTCTGATCAATCTTATGAGATATCCCTATAAGTGTCACAAACAGCCCTAGAGTTCGTACTAAAATAACACCTTAAGATACACATCAACCAAAACCCTAATGTCACCTAGATACTCCAATGTCACCACAAGTACCCATGGGCTTGATTATACAATATGCATTACATAATTTCATATTCATCATGTTCAATCCAACACAAAGAACTTCAAAGAGTGTCCCAAAGTTTCTACCGGAAAGTCAAGACAAAAACATGTGCCAACCCTTATGCATAGATTCCCAAGGTCACGGAACCCGCAAGTTGATCACCAAAACATACATCAAGTGGATCAATAGAACATCCCATTGTCACCACAGATATCCCATCGCAAGACATACATCAACTGTTCTCAAATCCTTAAAGACTCAATCCGATAAGAAAACTTCAAAGGGAAAACTCAATTCATCACAACAAGATAGAGAGGGAAAAACTTCATATGATTCATCTATATCAGTAAAGCTCGTGGTACATCAAGATTGTGCCATCTCAAGAACACGAGAGAGAGAGAGAGAGATCAAACACATAGCTACACGTACATACCCTCAGCCCCAAGGGTGAACTACTCCCTCCTCGTCATGGAGACCGCCGGGATGATGAAGATGGCCTCCGGTGATGGTTTCCCCCTCCGGCAGGGTGCCGGAACGGGCTCCTGATTGGTTTTTTATGGCTCTCGAGGCTTGCGGCGGCGGAACTCCCGATCTAGATTTCTTATCGGGGGTTTCTATATTTATATGAGTTTGTGGCGGCGGAAACAAGTCCAGGGGGTCCACGAGGAAGTGACAAGCCAGGGGGCGTGCCCTAGGGGGCTGGGCGCGCCCCTGTGGCTTGTGGCTTCCTCGGCCTTCCTCTCCGATGACTCTTCGCTCCGGTATTTTTTATATTTTCCAAAAATATTCTCCGTAAATTTTCAGGTCATTCTGATAACTTTTATTTCTACACAAAAACAACACCACGGTAGTTCTGCTGAAAACAGCGTCAGTCCGGATTAGTTCTAATAAAATCATACCAAAATCATATAGAGTAATTGTAAACATGACATGAATACTTCATAAATTATAGATACGTTGGAGACGTATCAACAATCACCTAAGCAATCAAGCATGTAAGCATTATGTTTCAATTGTCTACTAACATAAGCATTGAAATTTTCTTGCTTAACAACAAAATTATCAAACTCATTCAATTATTGGCTAGCAGCTTATTATAGGGAATATCGTCTTCATCAAATCTACGGAGGGAATTTACCTCTACTACCTGTGTCGGGTTATCAAGACCATGTACTTCTTCAATAGATGGTAGATTTTTGACATCTTCAGCTTTAATATCTTTCTCTTCCATAGATTTCTTTACCTCTTGCATATCTTTAGGACTGAGAAATAGAATATCTCTTTTATTCGGTTTTGGCTTCGGAGATGATTCAAAAATAGTCCAATCATTATCATTGCTCAATATATAAAAGAGTATTAAAGCTGCTAAGCCAGGCCTCACGCCGTGTGTTCCAGTGTAACACGAGGGCCTTTCTCTTTATGACGTATGGTGTTGATTTTTTTACTGCTGCTTCAGATTTACCACTCAACGCTATGAAAATATCTTCACATGGACCCACTATCCACCGTCAATCTCTCTCTTTTCCTTTCTTCCTTCTTCCAGAAAAACAGAGAGAAGGACGAGAGAAAGGGGCCACGATCCACCCTCGCGCCCCGCACTCGGAACCCATGCCGCCGCCGCTCCGCTGCCTCCGCGGCTCCCGTATCTTCCCCTCCTCCATCTCGGTGTGCCCATAGGGGCCCGGCTCTTCAAGCCAGTGGGTCTCGGGCGCCCCTTTCTCTCCCCCACCTCCATCCCCACTTTGGGTATGCCCCATCTTCCCCGTCTCTCCCCCATCTCCACTTCCTGATGTTACCCCTTCTATCCTCCCTTCCTTCTCTCCCATAGGAGCAGCTTGATTGCAGCTTATGAAGAAAATTGGAGGAATACCATTGGCAAACTATCACAAATTGTTTTCTTAATGGCAGTGCGAGCCTGTCCCCGCCATTCCCCTTACTCAAGCCTACACCATATGCTTTGAAGGTTGCAGCACAACAAGCCTATAAGCAGCAGCGAGCAATTAGTGGGCAAGGTGTCTGGTAGTTTTATTTTTGTTTGTGGACTGAAAATTTATGCTTACTGATATTTTAGTTGTACTGTCAATAAACAGTTTGAGAATAGATGTTTATAATTTATTGTCAAGTATTTGTATTGATGCGCTCATTAAAAGTATGATTTGGTTGCCGAACTGGTTTATTGCACCACTTATATTACACAAAAGCTTTTGCTTTGTTTCTTCATCTCGAATCATGTATCTATCATTCATTGTTCTTCTGAAACTTCCTTGTGGGAAGTTCGTTCTACTTCCAGCAAGATGCCTTATTATTCGGGTATATCGCTTCCTCTCCTCTTTGTGTATATGTGCTTTGTTTTCTCATTACTGGCATCAAATCCATTTTTTACGTACATGTTGTTTTACCTATTTTCGATTATAATTATCTGGTGCACTCTGAAGCCTGTGTGCAAGCTATCCTAGGCACATCTGATTTTATTCATTTGTATTACCACAAACTATTTTCTTGATATGTTACATTTTCAACAATGTGCTTTGCCCAAGGGTTTTTTCCAACTACAAATATGTAGTGTGGCGGCACATCATCGGCGCTCCACAATACAAAGTTACATTCAGATTTAGTGAGAGTGCATTTTGCAATATTTTGCATAACTGCAATTGATCACAATCAATAATTGTCAAAATCATATTACTATTTTCCTATTTTACAAATACTTTGTAGTTGATACCATGACACTACGAAGTACTATTTTTTCAGATCTCATAGGTTTGATAGACCAGTCCATAAAGATAGGATTATTTATGTTTATAGCCTACAACATTGAGGTAGTACCAAGTGTTAGATATGCCAGGATATACCATGTTCACATTAATTTTTCCTCCAGTTCTAAATACTAAACAAATTTGGGTACTTCCTTTTGCAGAATACACCTTCTTGCACTGTTGGCTCCCTTCCGTGGAGATAACTACTCCCTGTGTTATATGGTGCCATAAATTTCAGGGAATCATGGTGACACCTTTATCACGCGGTAAGATTTTTGATGGCTCTTTGGACAAATATTTCTTCCATGTTTCATCACATAATAATTTGTAGAGAAATCGTAGTGCGCGTATTATTGGCATACTTATCTTTCCTTCAAAATAAAAAATGTAGGAAATGGGATTGGCATGCCTTTTTTTAATCTGGAATGATGCATCAACCTGAGAACTATATGTGCTATATCCCCATAGACAATAGATATTTTTAGTTTCCATTAGCGCCAATTAGTAATCCTATCTGAACTTCATTTTCAGATTTACTTCCATGTTAGTGCTCCTATCTGAAGTCCATTTTCAGATGTACTTCCATGATTGACATTTACACGTTTATTATGAATTCAACATTCGGCATCTTGAGTCCAACTCTTCTGTGGTTCAGCAAAGCATTGCCGATAATACACATCGAGTACTATCCAGCTACACTCATGTACTGGATGTGATGCTTACAAGATCAGATAGACGATCTGGTTATTTTACTTATGTAATAAGCTACTTATTGGCAATAAAACATTAATAAGAGTGGGTCATACAACTATACGTGGAGATGTCACACTATTTTTTCTCTTCTATTTATGTCACTACTAACCCACTTGAATTTCCTATTCATAGTTAGTGACACTTCCATAGTTACAATTCACTCGAATGAACATACACTGTTATTTTTTTCTTGAAGGAGACTGCACTATTGCTCTTCATTTGTAACACCAACCAAGAAATTCAAATGCACCTCTAACTAATGTACGTTGGGACATAAACAAGTTGCGATCTCCATAGATGTTCTCACATATTCAAATTAAAGTACTTTCAGGTGAGTACTTTCTTCTCTAGAGAAATTGAATCCTTGTTGAGTTATGAATACTAAACATATTCAGCTTCCTCTCATATGCATTGAGGGAAGTTTTGCCATTTATATGCATGACACCTTTACTATGCATGGTCCAAAGGAGTGCATGTTTCTGTTTTACTATGCACTGCCACCGTTCTATTCTAATAAAAGTTGAGATGCATCACTTTCGTGTTGATTTCTCACGATCTGCCCATTCTCCCGTTTAGTCATCACAATTTTAAACTAGAAACCACGAGTGTTTATGCAGTTCTGTAGATTGTAGGTATGTGTCTTACTTCCACTGCCCGTTCTCCAGTGTTGCATGTGTTCTTTGTATTAAACTTTAGAGTTGAGAGAGCCAGTAATTAACCTCGTGATCTCTCATGATCTTCACCAAAAAGTGACACATGGTTTCTACTTTGTCATAATTTGTAGGAAGTCA
Organism: Hordeum marinum; assembly: GCA_022496015.1. Classification (NCBI taxonomy): domain Eukaryota; kingdom Viridiplantae; phylum Streptophyta; class Magnoliopsida; order Poales; family Poaceae; genus Hordeum; species Hordeum marinum. The sequence goes on along the minus strand of CM039674.1, from coordinate 364,947,682 downwards.
TAGTTGTATGTATGTTTCCTTAATGCTAAGCATTGGACAAACATCTGGCCTTATTTGCTTTCCTTATTTTAGTACATCTGAAATTAGATACCTGTGATACAAGCATTGCTTCAGTGATCATGGTTCTCCACTTGGTGACTAATAGCTATTCTGCCATGATTTCTTTGTCGGTCATGAACTAGACTTAATCTATGGAAGGATCACGCTCTGGGCAGAACTAGCGGGCCCATTCGATGTTGATGAACTAATGAAGATCCTCCAACACAGAGCCAATAATAGCTATGTCTGCCGACGTTCTGGTTGATCAGTATTAGGTAAAGCAAAGGTGATGTCCTTAATAATGTATTTTTGTCTAAAAGCGGCTATACAAGTGTAACAAATACCAATATTTTCAGGTATACTAGCGTTTAAACCATTTCTTAAGATTTTTCGCTTCCCTAATCATTTTCAAGTGCAGGTATATTTTGGTGCGCATTTTCAAGGTTGTATCTTAACAATGTGCAATTTTAGGCACCTGAGTTTGATATATAGATGTCATCTTTGGATAATACTTGAATGATGATTATTTTCATTTTCGCTTGATTTGCATTCTCGGATGCTAGACATCTTCGATCAAAATTTGTGTTCTCATTGCTTAACTTCCTACATTTAATCTGCTCATATAGGTATTGGCTTGCTAGATTCCTTCCATTGCAATATAACTTACTACTATGGTAGAATGGTTGTCTCAAACTTCGAAAGGACCATGATCTTCAGGGGCACAACCCCTGGCTTTGTTTTCATTGAAAATGAAACAAGACTGTGATGTAAAATGAGACGACATTAGATAATCATTCACTGCTACGCAATGCTTACTTTCCCTTATTTGTAAGTATTTGTAAAGATTTAAAATTGTTGGCATAAATTTTCTATTATTTTTATATGATTAGGGTTATTTCAGACAGCTAGACAAAAGTTTGATCATGTGATGTTTATATGAAATTGATCTTCTCTTGCCAAACCAACAACAACCATTTGGACTGGCTCTTTCACGGGCGTGGCGTGCCGCCATGCCTCTGCCTGCTAGTATTATTCAATAATAGTTTAGCTTGTTTAACAGTTTGTTTCCTGAAAACACAACCAGCACAACTATCTATGTGGTCCTTAGAAGCATCAGTTAGTCCATTATAAAAGATATCAAGTATTTCATTTTTCTTGAGAGGATGTTCAGGCAAAGCATTAAGTAATTAGAGAAGCCTCTCGCAAGCTTGCGAGAGACTCTCTTCTTCAATTTGCACAAAGTTAAATATTTCCTGCAAGTCAACTTATTTTTATGGGCAGGAATATATTTTTTAAAGAAGTAATATATTATATCCTAGGGACTAGGCATATAACCAGGAGCAAGAGAATTAAACCATATTTTAGCATCACCCTTTAATGAGAAAGGAAACAACTTGAGAATATAGTAATAACGAATTTTTTCCTCATGAGTAAATAGGGTGGTTGACCGAACTTGACATGGGAAGAGTCCATAAAGAGAGACATGAAGTATTGGAGCATCACCAAAGAACTAGCCATGGACAGGGGTGCGTGGAATCTTGCTATCCATGTGCCAAAACCATGAGTTAGTCGCGAGATCTTATGGGTTTCACCTCTAGCCTATCCTAACTTGTTTGGGATTAAAGGTTTGGTTGTTGTTGTCGTTGTTGTTGTTGTTGTTGTTGAGTAAATAAGGTGGCTATATCATTCAGTTTAGTAACATGTGCCACAACAGTTTCAGATTCATAACCATGAAAAGGATCAAATTCAATCAAAGTAATTAACTCAGGATCGACCGAGAATTCATAATCCTTATCAGTAACAAAGATAGGTGAAGTAGCAAACTTAGGATCATATTTTATTCTAGCGTTCAAATATGTTTATTTCCACTTTCATAGCAATTTCTTAAGATCATCTTTATCTTTACAAGCAAGAAAGTCCCTAGCTACCTCTTCTTCCTTAACATAACCCCCGAGTATATCAGGCAATTCATATCTAGGAGAGCTAGGTCTAGCAGGTATCTCATAGTGTTTAGTTTTAATAATTTCATCAGTTTCAAAAGTATCATCAGTTCCAGCATTGACTCTAGCAATTTGTTCATCAAGAAATTCACCCAGTGGCACAACATTATCAAGCAAAGTATCATCATAAGCATCATACATAGCAGAAGTGGCATCATCAATTACTTGCGACATATCAAAATTACTAGCAGGTGGTGGTGTCGTAAACTTACTCATAACAGAAGGTGGATCAAGTGCAGAGCTAGATGGCAGTTCCTTACCTTCTCTCGTAGTAGAGGGATAGATCTTGGTTTTTGGATCTTTCAGATCCTTCATAGTGATCAACAGATATAAATCCCAAGTGACTCAGAGAATAGAGCTATGCTTCCTGGCAACAGCACCAGAAAAAGGTCTTGATAACCCATAAGTATAGGAGATCGCAACAGCTTTCGAGGGTAGAGTATTCAACCTAAAATTATTGATTCGACACAAGGGGAGCCAAAGAATATTCTCGAGTATTCGCAGCTAAGTTGTCAACTCAACCACATCTGAAAGACTTAATATCTGCAGCAAAGTATTCAGTAGCAAAGTAGTATGGAAGTAACGGTAATGATGGCAAAAGTGATAGTAGCGGTTTTGTAGTGATTGTGACAATAGCAACGGAAAAGTAACTTAGCAAGGATCAATATGTGAAAAGCTCGTAGGCAGTGCATCAATGATGGATAATTATGTGAGATGGAATTCATCATGCAACAGTTATAACATAGGGTGACACAGAACTAGCTCCAATTCATCAATGTAATGTAGGCATGTATTCCATATATAGTCATACGTGCTTATGGAAAAGAACTTGCATGACATCTTTTGTCCTACCCTCCCGTGGCAGCGGGCCCTAATGGAAATTAAGGGATATTAAGGCCTCCTTTTAATAGAGAACCGGGTCAAAGTATTAGCACTCAGTGAATACATGAACTCTCAAACTACAATAATCACCAGAAAGAATCCCAGTTATTGTCACCCTAGGGGATGCAGATCATAACTCGTAATAGGTGTCTATAACTTGCAAGATAGGATCAAGAACACATATATATTCATGAAAACATAATAGGTTCAGATCTGAAATCATGGCACTCGGGCCCTAGTGACAAGCATTAAGCATAGCAAAGTCATAGCAACATCAATGTCAGAACATAGTGGATACTAGGGATCAAACCCTAACAAAACTAACTCGATTACATGATAAATCTCATCCAACCCATCACTGTCCAGCAAGCCTATGATGGGATTACTCACGAACGGTGGAGAGCATCATGGAATTGGTGATGAAGGATGGTTGGTGATGACGATGGCGTCGATTTCCCCTCTCCAGAGCCCAAAACGGACTTCAGATCTGGCCTCCTCAGGAAGAACGGGAGGTGGCGGCGGGTCCGTATCGTGAAATGTGATGAACTCTTCTCTTTGATTTTTTTCCACAAATAGGAATATATATGATTGGAATTGAGGTCGGAGGAACCACAGGGGGGGCCACAAGCTTGCCAGGCATGGCCAGGGGGATGGCCACGCCTGGTGGGCTTGTCACCTGTGGGTGCCCCCCCTCCGGTTGATTCTTTCGCCAGTATTTTTTATTAATTCCAAAAATAATCTCCGTAAATTTTCAGGTCAATCCGAGAACTTCTATTTTTGCACAAAAATAACACCAAGGCAATTCTACTGAAAACAACGCCAGTCCGTGTTAGTCCCATTCAAATCATGCAAATTGGAATGCAAAACAAGGGCAAAAGAGTTTGGAAAAGTGGATACGATGGAGACGTATCAGCCGTCGGTGTGGACACCTCTTGGGTTGGTCCAATAGACTGGTACTGTATCCTTCCATAGCTGATAGGACCCTCATCCATCTATCATTGAGGTTATCTTGTTCAGCCTTAAGCTGTCGTTCTTTTGCCTTCAGGCTTCGGGCAGTGGCTATAAGTTGTTGCCTAAACCGTTCCTGATCCTCAAGGTTTTCGGGGACGGCAAAGTCTTCGGCTTCTGGGCTATCCTCCTCCTCTACAGGGGGGAGGTAGTTGTCATCCTCGGAATCGTTTCGATCCTCAGGGTCGTGCTGGACCTCCGGCCTCTCTTGGTCCTCTAACGGCTCCTCGAGAATATCGGGATCGCCGAGGTCTTCCGGGATATTGCTTTCCTCGGTGCCAGCAATAGCTTCCCTTCCCTTTCTTGTCTTTGATCATTTGCGCAGTTTCCGGCGCCTTGACGATGCCTCATCCGACTTATCGCCATTGTTTGTGGGGGGGTGTTCATCGTTATCAGCTAGATTATCCACCATGTAGACGTCGTAGGTGGAGGTAGCAGTCCATCGCCCGATGTTGACGGGGTGGGAACACAATCCTCTTCATCCATGTCTTCTGCCCCCTCAGAGGTGTAGTCCAGCATATCGGTCAAGTCCTCGACAGTGGCTACCAAGTGGGTGGTGGGTGGGATGAAAAATTCCTCTTGACTTGCCTCAAGGTCGATCTGAATGCTGATTGGGGTTAGGTCGTCGGTAATTTTCATCGATAAGATCTGATCTAGAGCCTCGTTGAGTGTGAGAGCTCGATTGGGTCAATCTTCTCAGAGCTTTCGGAGTTAACCTCTTATGTGTCCACGCAAGGAGCGTGTTCGGCACGAACTGGTCCCCGGCCATCTGGTGCTATGGCCGGATCCGGACTAAAAGTCAGATCATCGTCGGGGCTAGTCCCGTGGACGGGATCAAAAGCGGAATCCGAGGTTAAGGCCTCGGAGTCTTTGGGAGCGTTTGATGAGATTGCGAGCCTGGTTAGCGAAATATCGCCTCGAGAGTCTACGGAGAACTCTAGATCAAGGGCGAAACTCCCGGCCCGACCAAGATGGCCGGTCAGGTCAGCGTGCAGCACAATGCCGCCGAAAGCGAAGATCTGTCTGAGGACAAAGGAGTCCATGTTACGGACTTCTTTGTTGATGACAACGCGAGCCATCGATTCCTTTGGCAATCACAGCGGAACTCTCAATGAAAGCACCAATGTCGGTGTCAAAACCGGCGGATCTCGGGTAGGGGGTCCCGAGCTGTGAGACTAGGATTGATGGTAACAAGGGACGAAGGAGACGATGTTTACCCAGGTTCGGGCCCTGCTATGAAGGTAAAACCGTACGTACTATTCGATTATATTGATGGTATGAAGGTTACATAGTTGATCTACCTCGAGGTCAGATAGCTAAAACCCTAGATGAGTTTCTCCGTCCTACAATCTTAAACCCTCCCAGTTTATATATACACCGGGGGTACCTAGGGTTTACACATGGTAGGTTTCCTGTCGGGGATGGAGATGTCGATTTCCTCATCTTGACTTGGAGTGCATGACGTGCCTTCGGGACATCCTTCTAGAATGAGGGCTCTCAATGTATCCGGCCCCTCCTGCGATAGTCAGAATGCGGCCCACCAAGCCGGCCTATTAGGAGATAGACCAATGGCCCGAGGACCCCTTAATCCAGGACTCCCTCAACGGGCCCCGGTCGTCAGCCACCCATGTTCGGGTCGCCGTCCTTCTTTAAGTGGAAACCCGTGGACCAGCCAGTCCACACTCCATAGTGGCTTCCGCTTCCAAAGCCAATCCTACCCCCTCCACCCCTGGTAGGTTCTAGAAACCCTAGCCCACCGTCGTCGCCATGACTTGGCCGTGGTCCCGAAAGGAGAAGCACGGACATGAGTCCGGCTCTGTTGGAAATATGCCCTAGAGGCAATAATAAATTAGTTATTATCATATTTCCTTGTTCATGATAATCGCTTATTATCCATGCTATAATTGTGTTGATCGGAAACTCAGATACATGTGTGGATACATAGACAACACCATGTCCCTAGTATGCCTCTAATAGACTAGCTCGTTTATCAAAGATGGCTATGATTTCCTAGTCATGGACATGAGATGTCATTTGGTAACGGGATCACATCATTAGGAGAATGATGTGATGGACAAGACCCAAACTATAAACGTAGCATATGACCGTGTCAGTTTATTGCTACTGTTTTCTGCATGTCAAGTATCTGTTCCTATGACCATGAGATCATGCAACTCACTAACATCGGAAGAGTGCCTTGTGTGTATCAAACATCGCAACGTAACTGGGTGACTATAAAGGTGCTCTACAGGTATCTCCGGGGGTGTCTGTTGAGTTGGCATGGATCAAGACTGGGATTTGTTACTCCGTGTGACGGAGAGGTATCTCAGGGCCCACTCGGTGATACAACATCACAATAAGCCTTGCAAGCAATGTGACTAAGTGTTAGTCACGGGATCTTGTATTACGCAACGAGTAAAGAGACTCGCCAGTAACAAGGTTGAACTAGGTATGGAGATACTAACGATCGAATCTCGGGCAAGTAACACACCGAAGAACAAAGGGAACATCATACGGGATTAACTGAATCCTTGACATAGAGGTTCGACCGATAAAGATCTTCATAGAATTTGTAGGAACCAATATGGGCATCCAGGTCCCGCTATTGGTTATTGACCGTACACGTGTCTCGGTCATGTCTACATAGTTCTCGAACCCGCAGGGTCTGCACACTTAAGGTTCGGTGATGTTTCGGTAGTATAGAGTTACGTATGGTGGTGACCGAAGGTTGTTCGGAGTCCCGGATGAGATCCCGGACGTCAAGAAGAGCTCCATAATGGTCCGGAGGTAAATATTGATATATAGGAAGTCTTGTTTTGGTCGCCGGAAAGGTTTCGGGCTCATCGATAGTGTACCGGGAGTGTTAGTAGTGTACCGGGAGACCATCGGCAGGGGTATTTCGACCCAAGAGGCTACATGGACTGTGCGAGAGTAAATACCAGCCCTTTGTGGGCTGGTGGAAGTCCCACACAAGGCCCATGCGGTTCGGAAGAAAATCCCAAAGATAAAAAGGTGGAAAAGGGCAAAAAAGGCAAAAATAAGGAGGAGTCCTAGTCCTACTAGGATTGGAGGAGGAATCCACCAATCCTCCTTGGTTCGGCCGACCCAAGGTCTGGCTCCTTGGGATCCAAGCCTCCTCCTCTCTTCCTCCTATATATACTAGAGGTTTTTGGGGTTTTGGCACTAGATTTTCAGCCATGTGCCACCCGTTCCTCCAGTGCATAGTTTCTCCTCTAGATCGGATTTCTGTATTGCTTAGGCAAAGCCCTGCCGGAATAGCTCCATCACCATCGCCGGAGCACCGTCATGCTGCCGGAGAACTCTTCTACCTCTCCGCTCCCTCTTGCTGGATCAAGAAGGCGGAGATCGTCATCGAGCTGTACGTGTGCTGAACGCGGAGGTGTCGTCCGTTCGGCGCTAGATCGGAAGGACCGTGATCAAGATCGCGAGACGGATCGTGATGAGTTCGCGGGATGGATCGTGATAAGTTTGCAGGACGGATCGTGATGAGTTCGTGGGACGGATCGTGATTGGATCGCGGGACGGATCGTGATGAGATCGCGGGACGCTCGGCGATTTGGATCGCGAAGACGTTCGACTACACCAACCGCGTTTCTTAACGCTTCCCACTTAGCGATCTACAAGGCTATGTAGATCTACTCTCCCTCTCACAGATGCTCATCACCATGGATAGATCTTGCGTGTGCGTAGGAAATTTTTTGTTTCCCATGCAATGTTCCCCAACAATGGCATCATGACCTAGGTCTATGTGTAGATGAGATTTCGAGTAGAACATAAAGAGTTTGTGGGCGTTGATGCTTAGATTGCTTCCTCCCTTGATCGTGTTTTGGTTCAGCGGTATTGTGAGATGAAGCGGCCCGGACCAGCATTACTCGTACGCTTACGAGAGACCGGTTCCCTCAACCGCAACTTGTTCCATAGATGGCTTGCGGGTGCTAGTTTCTCTCACTTTAGTTGGATCGGATTCGACAAAGGTGGTCCTTGAGAAGGTTGAAAAGCAACTAGTGTATCATCATTGTGGTTTTTGCGTAGATGAGAATTGTTCTTGCTAGATACCCGTAGCAGCCACGCAACAACAATTAGAGAACGTCTAACTTGTTTTTGCAGGGTATGTTGTGATGTGATATGGCCAATTACATGATGTGATATATGTGATGTATGAGATGATCATGTGTTGCATAGAATATCACGACTTGCATGTCGATGAGTACGGCAACTGGCAAGAGCCATAGGGTTGTCTTTAATTATTGTATGACCTGCGTGTCAATCATTAAGCGTTATGTAATGCTTTACTTTATAGCTAAACGATAGCAATAGTAGTACAAGCATTATGGGCACGACAACCCCGATGGCGACACGTTGATGGAGATCAAGATGATGGAGATCATGGTGTCGTGCAGATGACGATGGAGATCATGCCGATGCTTTCAAGATGGAGATCAAAAGCACAAGTTCATGGCCATATCATGTCACTTATGATTTGCATGTGATGTTAATCCTTTTATGCACCTTGTTTTGCTTAGGACGACGGTGGCATTATAAGGTGATCCATCACTTAAATTTCAAGATGAATTGTGTTCTCCCCGAGTGTGCATCGTTGCGAAAGTTCGTCGTGTTGAGACACCACGTGATGATCGGGTGTGATAGACACTATGTTCACATAAAACGGGTGCAAGCCAGTGTTGCATATGCAGAACACTCGGGTTAAACTTGACGAGCCTAGCATGTACAAATATGGTCTCGGGACACAAGAGACCGAAAGGTCGAACATAAGTCATATAGAAGATATGATCAACATGATGATGTTCACCATTGAAACCACCTCAACTCACGTGATGATCGGACTTGAGTTGGTGAATTTGGATGATATATCACTCGAATGATCGGAGAGTTGTCAATTTGAGTGGGTGTTCTTAATTAATATGATTAATTGAACTCATTATCATGAACATAGTCAGTAGTGTGTTTGCAAACTGTGTTGTAGATTACTAGCTCACGTTGTATCTCCCTTGAATTTCTATATGTTCCTAGAGAAATAGAGTTGAAAGATGATGGTAGCAATATTGCGGACTGGCTCCGTGATCTGAGGATTGTCCTCGTTGCTGCACAGAAGGCTTATGTCCTTAATGCACTGCTCGGTGCGCCAACCCCTCTAGCGTCGTCTGTAGATGTTGTGAACATCTGACAGGCACATCCTGATGACTACTTGATAGTTTAGTGCATCATGCATTACGCTTAGAATTGAGGCTCCCAAACGTTTTGAACGTCACGGAACATATGAGATGTTCTAAGAGCTGAAATTAGGATCTTAGGCTCGTGCCCGTGTTGCGAGATATGAGATCTCCAACAAGATTCTTTGCCTTCAAGATGAAAGAGAATAGCTCAATCGTTGAGCATGTGCTCAGATTGTCTGGGTGCTACAATCGCTTGAATCGAGTGGGAGTTGATCTTCCAGATAAGATAGTGATTGATATAGTTCTCCAAGTCCCTGTCACTAAAGCTACTAGAACTTGATGATGAACTATAAAATGCCAGGCATAGAAATAATGATCCCTGAGCTATTCGCGATGTTTGACACCGCGAAGGTAGAAATCAAGAAGGAGCGTCAAGAGTTGATTGTTAGTCAAACCACTAGTTTCGAGAAGGGCAAGAGCAAGGAGGGAAACTTCATGGATAGCAAGTCAATTGCTGCTCCAGCGATGCAACCCAAAGTTGAACCCAAACCCAAGACTAAGTGCTTCGATTATGAGGAGAGCGGTCGCTGAAGCAGAACAACCCTAGATACTTGGTAGATAAGAAGGCTGGCAACATCGACAGAAGTATATTTGATGTGCGTGTTAATGATGTGTACCTTGCGAGTACTCCTAGTAGCACCTGGGTATTGGGTACCGGTTCGGTTGCTAAATGTTAGTAACTCAAAATAAAAGCTACAGAATAAACGGGGAACTAGCTAAGGGTGAGGTGACGATGTGTGTTGGAAATGTTTCCAAGGGTTATGTGATCAACATCGCACGCTCTCTCTACCTTCGGGATTAGTGATAAACCTAAATAAATGTTATTTGGTGTTTTGCGTTGAGCATGAACATGATTAGATCTGGTTTATTACAACATGGTTATTCATTTAAGTTAGAGAATAATGGTTATTCTGTTCACATGAATAATACCTTCAATGGTCATGCACCCAGTGAGAATGGTTTGTTGAATCTTGATCATACTAATACACATGTTCATAACATTGATGCCAAAAGATACAAAGTTAATAATGATAGTACCACATACTTGTGGCACTGCCGCTAAATGTCATATTGGTATAAAGCGCATGAAGAAACTCCATGTTGATGGATCTTTGGACTCATTCGATTTTGAATCGGTTGAGACATGCGAACCATGCCTCTTGGGCAAGATGACTAAGGAACCCATTTCCAGACGGATGGAGCGGGCAAGTGATTTATTGGAAATGATACATGTTGATGTATGCAATCCAATGAGTCTTGTAGCGTGCGGTGGATATCGTTATTTTCTTACCTTCATTGATGATTTGAGTAGATATAGTGTATATTTACTTAATGAAACACAAGTCTGAATCGTTTGAAAGGTTCAAGCAAATTCAGAGTGAAGTTTAAGATCATCGTGACAAGAAGATAAAAATGTCTGCGATATGATCGTGGAGGTAAATATCTGAGTTACGAGTTTGGCATACAACTTTAGACAATGTGAAAGTTGTTTCACAACTCACGCCACCTGGAACACCATAGTGTGATGGTGTGTTCGAACGTCATAGTCGCGCTCTATTGAAAATGGTGCTTGCTATGATGTCTCTTATCGTTTTGCTACTATAATTTTGGGGTTATGCATTAGAGACAACTACATTCACTTTAGATAGGGCACCATCTAAATGCGTTGAGATGACACCGTGTGAATTATGATTTCATAGAAACCTAAGCTGTCACTTCTTAATGTTTGGGGCTGCAACACTTATGTGAAAAGGGTTTTCACCTAATGAGCTCGAACCCAAAGCAGACAAATGCATCTTCATAGAATACCCTAAAGACGGTTGGGTAAACCTTCTATCTCATATCGAAGCATAAAGTGTTTGTTGCTAAAAATGGGTCCTTTCTCGGAAAAGAGTTTCTCTCGAAAGAATTGAGTGGGAGGAAGATAGAACTTGATGAGGTTGTTGAACCTTTGTTCAACCAGAGAGTAGCGCAGCGCAGGAATTTGTTTCTGTGAAGCCTACGTTAGTTGAACAGGAAGTTAATGATGATGATCACGAAGCTTCGGATCAAGTTACTATCAAACCTCGTAGGTCAACAAGGATGTGTACTGCTCCAGAGTGGTACGATAACCCTATCTTGGAGGTCATGTTGTTGGACAACAATGAACCTACGAGCTATGGAGAAGCGATGATGGGCCCGGATTCCGACAAATGGTTAGAGGCCATGAAATCCGAGAAAGGATCCATGTATGAAAACCAAGTATAGACTTTGGTAGACTTGCTCATTGGACGGCAGGTCGTTGAGTACAAATGGATGTTTAAAATGAAGACAGACGCTCATGGTAAATGTCACCATTTGTAAAGCTCGACTTGTTGCAAAGAAGTTTATGACAAGTTCAAGGAGTTGACTGTGATGAGACTTTCTCACTCGTAGCGATGCTAAAGTCTGTTGGAATTATGTTAGCAGTTGCTGCATTTTTCAATTATGAAATCTGGCAGATGGATATCAAAACATCGTTTCCTTAACGGTTTACTTGAGGAAAGGTTGTATGTGATACAACCAGAAGGTTTTGTTAGTCCTAAGGATGCTAAAAGGTGTGCAAGCTTCAGTGATTCTTCTATGAACTGAAGCAAGCATCTCAGAGTTGGAATATACACTTTGATGAGGTGATCAAAGTTTTTGAGTCTATACAAAGTTTACGAGAAACTTGTATTTACAATAAAGTGAGTGGGAGTACTATAGAATTTCTAATAAGTAATGTGGATGACATATTGTTGATCGGAAATGATGTAGAATTTCTAGGAAGCATAAATGGTTGTTTGAAAAGAGTTTTTCAAAGGAAGACCTGGATAAAGCCACCTAATTGTTAAGCATCAAGATCTATAGAGATAGATCAAGATGCTTGATGAGACTTTCAATGAGTACATACCTTGACAGGATTTTGAAAGAGTTCAAAATGGATCGGTCAGAGAAAGAGTTCTCGCCTGATTTGCGAGGTGTGAAGTTGAGTGAGACTCAAAGCTCGACAATGGCAGAACAAAGAGAAAGGACGAATGTCATCCCCTATGCCTTAGCCATAGGCTCTGTATAGTATGCCATGCTGTGTACCGCACCTCTATGTGCCTTGCCATGAGTCCGTCAAGGGGTACAAGAGTGATCCAGAAGTGGATCACTGGACAACGGTCAATATTATACTTAGTGACTAAAAGACTAAGGAAACGTTTCTCGATTATGGAGGTGATAAAGGGTTCGTCGTAAAGAGTTACGTCGATGCAAGCTTTAACACTAATCCGGATGACTCTTAGTAGCAATCCGGATACGTATAGTGGAGCGGCCATTTGGAATAGTACCAAGTGGAGTGTGGTAGCAGTGTTTAACAGTTTGACATAGGGATTTCCAAAGTACATACGGATCTGAATGTCACAGACCCGTTGACTATAAGACCTCTCTCACATGCAAAGCATGATCGAGCCCCAGAACTTAATGGGTGTTAGATTCACAATAATGGGAATCACATGGTGATGTGAACTAGATTATTGACTCTAGTGCAAGTGGTAGACTATTGGAAATATGCCCTAGAGGCAATAATAAATTAGTTATTATCATATTTCCTTGTTCATGATAATCGTTTATTATCCATGCTATAATTGTGTTGATCGGAAACTCAAACACATGTGTGGATACATAGACAACACCATGTCCCTAGTATGCCTCTAATAGACTAGCTCATTGATCAAAGATGGCTATGGTTTCCTAGGCATGGACATGAGATGTCATTTGGTAACGGGATCACATCATTAGGAGAATGATGTGATGGACAAGACCCAAACTATAAACGTAGCATATGATCGTGTTAGTTTATTGCTATTGTTTTCTGCATGTCAAGTATCTGTTCCTATGACCATGAGATCATGCAACTCACTGACACCGGAACAGTGTCTTGGGTGTATCAAACAACGCAACGTAATTGGGTGACTATAAAGGTGATCTACAAGTATCTCCGAGGGTGTATGTTGAGTTGGCATGGGTCATGACTGGGATTTGTAACTCCGTGTGACGGAGAGGTATCTTAGGGCCCACTCGATAATACAACATCACAAAAAGCAGTGCAAGCAATGTGACTAAGTGTTAGTCATGGGATCTTGTATTACGCAACGAGTAAAGAGACTTGCCGGTAACGAGGTTGAACTAGGTATGGAGATACTGACGATCGAATCTCGCGCAAGTAACATACCGAAGAACAAAAGGAACATCATACGGGATTGACTGAATCCTTGACATAGAGGTTCGACCGATAAAGATCTTCGTAGAATACGTAGGAACCAATATGGGCATCCAGGTCCCGCTATTGGTTATTGACCGTAGAGGTGTCTCGGTCATGTCTACATAGTTCTCGAACCCGCAGGGTCTGCACACTTAAGGTTCGGTGACGTTTCGGTAGTATAGAGTTATGTATGGTGGTTACCGAAGGTTGTTCTATGTCCCGGATGATATCCTGGACAACATGAGAAGCTACGGAATGGTCCGGAGGTAAAGATTGATATATAGGAAGTCCTGTTTTGGTCGCCGGAAAGGTTTCGGGCTCATCAGTAGTGTACTGGGAGTGCCGGTAGTGTACCGAGAGACCATCGGGAGGGGTATTTCGACCCAAGAGGCTACATGGGCTGTGGGAGAGTAAATACCAGCCCTTTGTGGGCTGGTGGAAGTCCCACACAAGGCCCATGCGGCTGGGAAGAAAAGCCCAAAGAGAAAAAGGTGGAAAAAGGCAAAAAAGGCAAAAATAAGGAGGAGTCCTAGTCCTACTAGGATTGGAGGAGGAATCCTCCAATCCTCCTTGGTTCGGCTGACCCAAGGGCTGGCTCCTTGGGATCCAAGCCTCCTCCTCTCTTCCTCCTATATATACTAGAGGTTTTAGGGTTTTTGGCACTAGATTTTCAGCCACGTGCTACCCGTTCCTCCAGTGCATAGTTTCTCCTCTAGATCGGATTTCTGCAGTGCTTAGGTGAAGCCCTACCGGAATAGCTCCATCACCATCGCCGGAGCACCGTCATGCTGCCGAAGAACTCTTCTAACTCTCCGCTCCCTCTTGCTGGATCAAGAAGGCGGAGATCGTCATCGAGTTGTACGTGTGCTGAACGCGGAGTGTTGGGAGACGTAGTAGTAAATCAAAAGTATTTCCTACGATCACCAAGATCTAACTATGGAGAAACCAGCAACGAGTGGGGAGAGATTGCATCTTCATACCTTTTAATATTGCTAAGCAGAAGCGTTACAAGAACGCGGTTGGTGGAGTCGTACTCGTAGTGATTCAGATCGCGGTGGACTCCGATCTAAGCGCCGAACAACGGTGCCTCCGCGTTCAACACACGTGCAGCCCGATGACGTTTCCTATGCCTTGATCCAGCAAGGAGGAAGGAGAGGTTGAGGGAGAGCTCCGGCAGCACGACGGCGTGGTGACGGTGGAGCTATGTGGACTTCGGTAGGGCTTCGCCAAGCGCTACGGAGAACGAGGAAGAGGAAGGGTAGGGCTGCGTCGAGAGAGAGAGAGAGAGAAGTCGTGTCTCAAAGCAGCCCAAAACCTTGGGTATATATAGGAGGAGGGAGAGGGAGGGCTTCCTTGACCCCTCCTCCAAGGAGGAGAGGTTCGGCCGAACCTAGGGAGGAGTCCACCTCCCACAAGGGAGGTGGATCTCTTCCTTTTGAATCCTTTTCAGTCTTATCTCTTATCCCTAGCTGCATGGGCCCTTCCGGAAGGTCTTGTCCAGACCAATAAGGGCTGGTACATCTCCTCTAAGGGCCCACGAAGTTCTTTGGTCGTCACACCCCTCTCGGGGTCCTCCGGCACCCTCCCGGCACTCCCGGTACACTATCGATGAGCCCGACAACTTTCCGGTGACCAAAACTGGACTTCCTATATATCAATCTTTACCTCCGGACCATTCCGGAGCTCCTCGTGACGTCCGGGATCTCATCCGAGACTCCGAACAACCTTCCATAATCACATATACCATTTCCCTATAACCCTAGCGTCATCGAACCTTAAGTGTGTAAACCCTACGGGTTCGGGAGACACGTAGACATGACCGAGACACCTCTCCGGTCAATAACCAACAGTGGGATCTGGATACCCATGTTGGCTCCCACATGCGCCACGATGATCTCATCGGATGAACCACGATGTCGGGGATTCAATCAATCCCGTATTCAATTCCATTTGTCTACCGGTATGATACTTGCCCGAGATTTGATCGTCGGTATCCCTATACCTTGTTCAATCTCGTTATCGGCAAGTCTCTTTACTCATTCCGTAACACATCATCACGTGGCTAACTCCTTAGTCACATTGATCTCATTATGATGATGTCTTACCGAGTGGGCCTAGAGATACCTCTCCGTCACACGGAGTGACAAATCCCAGTTTCGATTCGTGCCAACCCAACAGACACTTTCTAAGATACCCGTAGTGCACCTTTATGCCACCCACTTACGTTGTGACGTTTGGCACATCCAAAGCATTCCTATGGTACCCGGGAGTTGCACAATCTCATGGTCTAAGGAAACAATACTTGACATTAGAAAAGCTTTAGCAGACGAACTACACGATCTTGTGCTATGCTTAAGATTAGGTCGTGTCCATCACATCATTCTCCTAATGATGTGATCCCGTTATCAACGACATCCAATGTCCATGGTCATGAAACCATGACCATCTATTGATCAACGAGCTAGTCAACTAGAGGCTCACTAGGGACACGTTGTGGTCTATGTATTCACACATGCATTACGGTTTCCAGTTAACACAATTATAGCATGAACAATAGACAACTATCATGAACAAGGAAATATAATAATAACAATTTTATTATTGCCTCTAGGGCATATTTCCAACAGTCTCCCACTTGCACTAGAGTCAATAATCTAGTTCACATCGCCATGTGATTAACACTTACATCACCATGTGATCATATCATCATGTGATTAACACCCAATCAGTTCTGGGGTTTGATCATGTTTTGCTCGTGAAAGAGGTTTTAGTTAACAGATCTGCGACATTCGGATCCGTGTGTACTTTGCAAATCTCTATGTCATACTGCAGACACTGCTCCCATGCTCCACTTGGTGGTATTCCAAATGGCTACTTCACTATATGTATCCGGATTGCTACCAAGAGTCATCCGGATTGGTGTTAAAGATTGCATCGTCGTAACCCTTTATGATGAAATCTTTATCATCTCCATAATCGAGAAATATTTCCTTAGTCCTCTAGTTACTAAGGATAATTTTGACCGTTGTCCATTGATCCACTCCTGGATCTCTCTTGTACCCCTTGACAAACTCATGGCAAGGCACACACAGGTGCGGTACACAGCATGGCATACTATATAGAGCCTATGGCTGAAGCATAGGGGATGACACTCATCTTTTCTCTATTTTCTGCCGTGGTCGGGCATTGAGCTGTGCTCAATCTCACACCTTCTAATATAGGCAAGAACCCTTTCTTGGACTGATCCATATTGAACTTCTTCAATATCTTGTCAAGGTATGTACTCATTGAAATTATTATCAGGCATCTTGATCTATCTCTATAAACCTTGATGCCCAATAATTAGGTAGCTTTATCCAGGTCTTCCTTTGAAAACCCCTTTTCCAAACAACCATTTATGCTTTCCAGAAATTCTACATCATCTCTGATCAATAATATGTCAACTACATATTCTTATCAGAAATTCTATAGTGCTCCCACTCACTTTCTTGTAAATACAAGTTTCTCATAAACTTTGTATAAACCCAAAAACTTTGATCACTTCATCAAAGCTCATATTCCAACTCCGAGATGCTTGCTCTAGTCCATAGAAGGATCGCTGGAGTTTGCATACCTTTTAGCATCCTAAGGATTGACAAAACCTTCTGGTTGTATCACATACAACTCTTCCTCACGGAAACCATTAAGGAAGCCTTGTTTTGACATCCATCTGCCAGATTTCATAATCGAAAAATGCAGCAACTGCTAACATAATTTTAACAGACTTTTAGCATCGCTATGGATGAGAGAATCTCATCGCAGTCAACTCCTTGAACTTGGCAGAAACTCCTTTGCGACAAGTCGAGCTTTATAAACGGTGACATATCACCATTAGCGTCTGTGTTCATCTCAAAGGTCCATTTGTACTCAACGACCTGTTGTTCAACGGGAAAGTCTACCAAAGTCCATACTTGGTTTTCATACATGGATCCTTTCTCAGATTTCATGGCTCCCAGTCATTTGTTGGAATCTGGGCCCACCATCGCTTCTCCATAGTTCGTAGGTTCATCGTTGTCCAACAACATGACTTCCAAGACAGGGTTGACGTACTACTCAGGAGCAGTATGCATCCTTGTCGACCTATGAGGTTTGATAGTAACTTGATATGAAGCTTCATGATCATCATCATTAACTTCCTCTTCAACTGACGTAGGCTCCACAGAAACAACTTTCTGTGCTGCGCTACTCTCTGGTTGAAACAAAGGTTCAACAACCTCATCAAGTTCTATCTTCCTCCCACTCATTCCTTTCGAGAGAAACTCTTTCTCGAGAAAGGACCCGTTTTTAGCCACAAACACTTTTGCGCTTCGATCTAAGATAAAAGGTATACCC
Organism: Hordeum marinum; assembly: GCA_022496015.1. Taxonomy (NCBI): domain Eukaryota; kingdom Viridiplantae; phylum Streptophyta; class Magnoliopsida; order Poales; family Poaceae; genus Hordeum; species Hordeum marinum. The sequence goes on along the minus strand of CM039674.1, from coordinate 364,929,881 downwards.
AATGTCTCCTTAGAGTATTATATGAAGATGCATTCGTCTGCTTTGGGTTCGAGCTCACTAGGTGAAAACCCTTTTCACATAAGCGTCGCAGCCCCAAACATTAAGAAATGATAGCTTAGGCTTCTGTCAAACCATAATTCACATGGTGTCATCTCAACAGACTTAGATGGTGCCCTATTAAAGTGAATGGATTTGTATTTAATGCATAATCCCATAACGATAGTGGCAAAACGATAAGAGACATCATAGTACTCACTATATCCAATAGAGAACAACTACGACGTCCGGACACACCATCACACTATGGTGTTCCAGGAGGCGTGAGCTGTGAAACAATTTCCACATTGTCTAAAATTGCATACCAAACTCGTAACTCAGATATTCATCTCCACGATCATATCGTAGACATTTTATCTTCTTGCCACAATGATCTTTAACTTCACTCTGAAACTCCTTGAACCTTTCAAACATTTCAAACTCGTGTTTCATTAAGTAAATATCCTCATATTCACTCAAATCATCAGTGAAGGTAAAGAAAATAACGATATCCACTTCGTGTTTCAACACTCATTGGACCACATACATCAACATGTATCAATTCCAATAAGCCACTAGCCCGCTCCATCATACCGGAAGACGAGGTCTTAGTCATCTTGCCCAAGAGGCATGGTTCGCATGTCTCAACAGATTTGAAATTGACTGAGTCCAAAGATCCATCAGCATTGAGTTTCTTCATGCACTTTACACCAATATGACGTTTGTGGCAGTGCCACAAGAATGTGGTACTATCATTATTAACTTTGTATCTTTGGTACCAGTGTTATGAGCATATGTGTTACTACGATCAAGATTCAATAAACCATTCCCATTGGGTGCATGACCAATGAAGGCATTACTCATGTAAACAGAATAACCATTATTCTCTAACTTAAATGAATAATTGTATTGCACTAAACACGATCCAATCATGTTCATGCTCAACGCAAACGCCAAATAACATTTATTTAGGTTCATTACTAATCCCAAAGGTAGATAAAGTGTGCGATGGTGATCACATCAACCTTGGAAACACTTCCAACACACATCGTCACCTTTCACTTAGCTAGCCTCCATTCAATATGTACCTTTTATTTCGAGTTGCTAACATTTAGCAACTGAACCGGTATCTTATACCCAAGTGCTACTAGGAGTACTAGCAAGGTACACATCAATAACATGTATATCAAATATACTTCTATCGACATTGCCAGCCTTGTTATCTACCAAGTATCTAGGATTGTTCCACTTTAGCAAACGTTCTCCTCATAATAGAAGCACATAGTCTCGAGTGTGGGCTCAACCTTGGGTTTCTTCACCAGAGAGGCAACTGGCTTGTCATTCCTGAAGTTTTTCCCTTCTTGCCCTTGCCCTTCTTGAAACTAGCGGTTTTCACTTAACCATCAACACTTGATGCTCCTTCTTGATTTCTACCTTCGCGGTGTCAAACAACACGAATAGCTCAGGGATCATTATCTCCAACCCTGGCATTTTATAGTTCATCACGAAGCTCCAGTAGCTTGGTGGTAGTGACTTGGAGAACTGTATTAATCACTATCTGGAAGATTAACTCCCACTCGATTCAAGTGATTGTAGCACCCAGACAATCTAAGCACATGCTCACCAATTGAGCTATTCTCTTTTATCCTGCCGGCAAAGAATCTTGTTGGAGGTCACATACCTCTCAACACAAGCATGAACCTGAGATCCCAATCTCAGCTCTTAGAACATCTCATATGTTCCATGACGTTCAAAACGTTTTTGAGCCTTAATTCTAAGTCGTAATGCATGACGCACTGAACTATCAAGTAGTCATCAGAAAGTGCATGTCAAAATGTTCACAACATCTACATACATCGCTTGAGGGAGTGGTGCACTTAGCGGTGCATCAAGGACATAAGCCTTCTATGCAGCAATGAGGACAATCCTCAGATCACGAACCCAGTCCGCATTATTGCTACCATCAACTTTCAACTTAGTTTTCTCTAGGACCGTATCAATAAAACAGGGGAGCTACAGCGTGAGCTATCTACGACATAATTTGCAAAGATACTTTTAGACTAAGTTCATGATAATTAAGTTCATCTAATCATATTATTAATGAACTCCCACTTAGACAAACATCTCTCTAGTCATCCAAGTGACACATGATCCACGTCAACTAGCCCGTGTCCGATCATCACGTGAGACGAACTAGTCATCAATGGTGAACATCTCCATGTTGATCGTATCTTCTATACGACTCATGTTCGACCTTTCGGTCTTCCGTGTTCCGAGGCCATGTCTGTACATGCTAGGCTCGTCAAGTCAACCTAAGTGTTCACGTGTGTAAATCTGGCTTACACCCGTTGTATGCGAATGTTAGAACCTATCACACCCGATCATCACGTGGTGCTTCGGAACAACGATCCTTACCAACGATGCACAGTTAGGGTGAACACCTTTCTTGAAATTTTATTGAGAGATCATCTTATTCACTACCGTCGTTCTAAGCAAATAAGATGTAAACATGATAAACATCACATGCAATCAATATAGTGACATGATATGGCCAATATCATCTTGCTCCTTCGATCTCCATCGTCGGGGCACCATGATCATCACTGTCACCGGCACGACACCATGATCTTCATGAAGACACAATGATGGATATCATGATGATGGAGATCATGGTGTCGTGCCGGTGACAGTGATGATCATGGTGCCCCGAAGATGGAGATCAAAGGAGCAAGATGATATTGGCCATATCATGTCACTATATTGATTGCATGTGATGTTTATCATGTTTACATCTTATTTGCTTAGAACGACGGTAGTAAATAAGATGATCTCTCAATAAAATTTCAAGAAAAGTGTTCACCCTAATTGTGCACTGTTGCTAAGGATCGTTGTTCCGAAGCACCATGTGATGATCGGGTGTGATAGGCTCTAACGTTCGCATAAACGGGTGTAAGCCAGATTTACACACGCGGAACACTTAGGTTGACTTGACAAGCCTAGCATGTACAGACATGGCCTCAGAACACTGAAGACCGAAATGTCGAACATGAGTCGTATAGAAGATACGATCAACATGGAGATGTTCACCATGGATGACTAGTCCGTCTCACGTGATGATCAGACATGGGCTAGTTGACATGGATCATGTGTCACTTGGATGACTAGAGAGATGTCTATCTAAGTGGGAGTTCATTAAATAAGTTGATTATGTGAACTTAATTATCATGAACTTAGTCTTAAATTGCCTTTACAATCTATATTGTAGATCCAATGGCCAACGCGAATGTCACCCTCAATTTCAACGCGTTCCTAGAGAAAACCAAGCTGAAAGATGATGGAAGCAACTATGCGGACTAGGTCCGTGGCTTGAGGATCATCCTCATAGCTTCCAAGAAATTGTATGTCCTTGATGCACCACTAGGTGACCCACCCCTTCTCCCAGCAGAGCAAGACGTTGCAAACGCTTGGCATTCTCGCTGCGAAGATTACTCCCTTGTTCAGTGCGGCATGCTTTACAGTTTAGAACCGGGGCTCCAAAAGCGTTTTGAGCAACACGGAGCATATGGGATGTTCCAAGAGCTGAAACTGGTTTTCCAAACTCATGCCCGGGTCGAGAGATATGACGTCTCCGACAAGTTCTTCAGCTCTAAGATGGAGGAGAATAGTTCTGTCAGTGAGCACATCCTCAAGATGTCTGGGCTACACAACCGCTTGACTCGGCTAGGAGTTAATCTCCCAGATGACTCGGTCATTGACAGAATCCTCCAGTCGCTTCCACCTAGCTACAAGAGCTTTGTGATGAACTACAACATGCAAGGGATGGAGAAGTTCATTCCTGAGTTGTACTCGATGCTGAAATCAGCAGAGATCGAGATCAAAAAGGAGCATCAAGTGTTGATGGTGAATAAGACCACTAGTTTCAAGAAAGGCAAGGGTAAGAAGAACTTCAAGAAGGACGGCAAAGTTGTTGCTGTGCCCGGTAAGCAAGTTGCCAGGAAGAGGAAGAACAAGAATGGACCCAAGCCTGAGACTGAGTGTTTTTATTGCAAGGGTACCGGTCACTGGAAGCGGAACTGCCCCAAGTACTTAGCGGATAAGAAGGACGGCAACATTAAAGGTATATGTGATATACTTGTTATTGATGTGTACCTAACCAGCGCTCGTAGTAGCTCCTGGGTATTTGATACCGGTGCAGTTGCTCACATTTATAACTCCAAGCAGGAGCTGCGGAATAAGTGGAGGATGGCAAAGGATGAGGTGACGATGCGCGTCAGGAATGGTTCCAAGGTCGATGTGATCGCCGTCGGCACGCTACCTCTACATCTACCTTCGGGATTAGTGTTAAACCTTAATAATTGTTATTTAGTACCAGCTTTGAGCATGAACATTGTATCTGGATCTCGCTTGATGCGAGATGGCTACTCATTTAAATCTAAGAATAATGGTTGTTCTATTTATATGAGAGAAATGTTTTATGGTCATGCCCCGCTGGTCAATGGTTTATTTTTGATGAATCTCGAACGTGATGTTACACATGTCCATAGTGTGAGTACCAAAAGTGTAAGGTTGATAACGATAGTCCCACTTACATGTGGCACTGCCGCCTTGGTCATATTGGTGTCAAACGCATAAAGAAGCTCCATACTGATGGACTTTTGGAGTCTCTTGATTTCGAATCATTTGACACGTGCGAACCATGCCTCATGGGCAAGATGACCAAGACTCCGTTCTCCGGAACAATGGAGTGAGCAACTGACTTGTTGGAAATAATACATACCGATGTATGCGGTCCAATGAGTGTCGAGGCTCGTGGTGGCTACCGTTATGTTCTCACCCTCACTGATGACTTGAGTAGATATGGGTATGTCTACTTAATGAAACATAAGTCTGAAACTTTTGAAAGGTTCAAGGAATTTCAGAGTGAGGTAGAGAATCAACGTTACAGGAAAATAAAGTGCCTACGATCTGATCGAGGCGGGGAATATTTAAGTCATGAGTTTGGCACGCACCTAAGGAAATGTGGAATTGTTTCACAACTCATGCCGCCTGGCACACCTCAGCGAAATGGTGTGTCTGAACGTCGTAATCGCACTCTATTAGATATGGTACAATCTATGATGTCTCTTACCGACTTACCGCTATCATTTTGGGAATATGCATTAGAGACTGCTGGATTCACTTTCAATAGGTTACCGTCAAAATCCGTTGAGACGACACCATATGAATTATGGTTTGGAAAGAAACCTAAGCTGTCGTTTCTAAAAGTTTGGGGATGCGATGCTTATGTGAAGGAACTTCAACCTGAGAAGCTCGAACTGAAAGTGGAAAAGTGCGCCTTCATAGGATATCCCAAAGAGACTATTGGGTATACCTTCTACCTATGATCCGAGGGCAAAGTCTTTGTTGCCAAGAATGGATCCTTTCTCGAGAAAGAGTTTCTCTCGAAAGAAGTAAGTGGGAGGAAAATAGAACTTGATGAGGTAATTGTACATCCACTCGAACTGGAGAGTAGCACAACACAGGAAGTTGTTTCTCTGGAGCCTACACCGGCTGGAGAGGAAGTTAATGATGATGATCATGAAACTTCAGATCAAGTTACTATTGAACGTCGAAGGTCCACTAGGACACGTTTCACACCAGAGTGGAATGGCAACCCTGTCCTAGAGATCATGTTGTTAGACAACGGTGAACCTTCGAACTATGAAGAAGCGATGGCGGGCCCGGATTCCAACAAATGGCTTGAAGCCATGAAATCCGAGATAGGATCTGTCGTGGATTTATCACGGCAGATGTCCGGGTGAACGGACTTGGATTCGAGGCCATCGCTAACGGGGTGGACTCAAAGGGGTTAGTCGGGACGAAAGACATAGATTTACCCAGGTTCGGCCCCTCAAGTCGAGGTAATAGCCTACGTCCTGCTTGTGTTTGTATTGCTTGTGTATCGATTACAAGGAGCTAGAAGCTTGACCCAGTTCTCGATAACTTGTCCTCTAAGTCGCCCCAGGTCTGCCTTTATATAAGAGGTCAGGACCACCGGGTCATTACAATTGCTAACCGAGTCTTACTGTATGTCCGAGTCTCTCTCTATCTTCTTGTCTAAGCTGTCTTTGAGACGGCTTACACGCCTGGGTCTTCTCTGTCCAGGCCATCATACGCCCCACACCTTGAGTCGCCTATCTTCCTAGGCCACCAGTCTTACGGCTCACCCCTGGGCCGGCTCACGAGCCAACAACATGACCCGAAGCCTCTAGGGCGGGTCATATCGTGGGGTTATATCCCCAACATTAGGCCCCAGGTTGAATTGAGCTTGCTCACTTCATCCTTCTCTTCTGTTCTTGGCGAGTCGCCCAGAAATGACCCGGCGTGATGTCATGAGATCTGCTGATGTATCCCCGAATCTTTCATTATATGTCATCCCGAGAATCGAGGCATCCGCCTCGGTCAAACGGTGTTGTCGCCTGGATTTTCGCGCCTTCCTTATTCCCTTTTTAAATACGACCCGTGCGGGTCGAAACTTTTCCTCCTCCCGCTCGTGCCTCTTCTTCTTCCTGTCGCCGCCGTTCCAGCATCCTCATTGTCCGGCGCCGTCTTCGCAGCTACACCGACCGGGCTGCTGCATCACCCTGATACGAACCAGAAATCTTCTGCCGCCGCCGCAACATCTCCGGTGAGTTCTTCTTCCTCTTTAGATCGCCCGCTGCCGTAGTAGGGTTCCACCATAGCAGGGTTCCGCCACCGCCGCTCGGGCTCTGGCACCGCCACCGCGAGTATATCTCGACGCCGTTGTCGCCTTTAGATCGCGCTCTCGCCCCGCCGCCGCGCGCGGGCCGGCCGCGCGTAATGCGTGGACCGCAATAGCTCCGCTCCATTTTCTTTCCTTCTGCTGTTCATTGCTAGGTCCAGATTAAAATCCTTTTTCGCCGCTTTATAGATCCATAGCTATAGTAATAGTTTGCGGAATCTGTTTTTTAGGACTTAGCCGATTTTCAATCTTCCTTTCCTCTGTTGAGTCGCTAGGCTTCTCCGGCTCTCATCAACCGGGTCTTTCCACTTTATCCGTAGAACCCTTAAACCTTTAAGTCGTCAAAAATATTTGCTTACGCTTTGACTCATCATGCCTTTTACCTTGCACAGCACTTAAGCCACCAATATGTCTTGTGCGTCCAACTCATGCAACTAGGTTGGTTCTTGCGTTACGGAGGAGTACTTAGCAGGTTATGTTGAAGCGGGTACTCTCCCTCCCAAAGAGGTTCTCAATTGGCGGGTTCCGGGTGACGAGACCCGGCCTTCTCCCCAAAAAGGAGAGATAGTAGTCTTCACTGATCACATCCAGCGAGGGTTTGTGCCGCCCGGCTTTAAGTTTTTTCGGGATGTCCTTCATTTCTACAAGCTGCATCCTCAAGATTTGGCACCCAACTCCGTCTCAAACATCTGCAACTTTCAAGTTCTCTGCAAGGCTTATCTGCAAACTAAGCCGTCCATGGGGTTCTTTCGAGAGTTCTTCTATGTCAACCGCCAAACGGAAATGAAGGGTGGTCCGAGTCTGGAGCTGGGCAGCATCTCTATTCAACGTCGTCGATACATCATCTTTCCTGCCACTCCAATGCCAAGTCACCCAAAGGATTGGAATAAGACGTGGTTCTACTGCCAAGAGACCTCTCCTGAGAAAGATCACTCATTGGCGGGTTACTGCCCCTCCCGTCTTAGGACAGGCACTGAGCTTCCTGACCGGCTCTCAGCCTCGGAACGTGCCAGATACGAGCCGTTCCACGCCAAGATCAAAGCGCTCCTGGCCAACGGCTTAATAGGATTGGATTTGATCTGCTGCTGGATTTCCTGGCGGATCATGCCTTTAAGCCGCAGAGGTCGGCTTATGTGCGAGTATGAAGGCAAATATGACAACTTGTTGTGCTTCAGCGAATCAACACTGACAAAGGATGATATTACCACTACCATCCGGAGCCTTGTCCACGAGGCTTCCGTCTCATGCAGTGCCATCGGCCTGGCGCCTTTCTGCGTCAATAACTCGGCTCCCGATGTAAGTTAATCTCTTCCCATCCGCCTCTTAGATGTCGTTTGTACTTTGTTGATTTGTTATTCATTCTCTGGGTCATTCCTATAGGCCGGCTCAGACTTCTGGAAGAAGGAATATGTTGCCCCTCCCAAGAAATCCAGGAAGAAGGTCGTGACCAAGAGGGCTAAAAAAGATGCCCCGCAAGAGAATTTTCTTGACCCGCCACCATCATCCAGCTCAGAGGTAATATTTTAACCGCTTTGTTTGATCTTTTACCTTCCTGCTTTATTAATGCTTGTTTTATTCACAGGATGAAGTGGAAACCAGCCGCGCCAATGCTCCTGAGGTAAATTATGTTTCTTCCGGCTCAGAATGTTTCGTCCCCCGAAAGCCACGGCGAGTTATCAGAAAAGTTCCTCTTTCTCACCCTCTTGCTTATCTGGCTCCCGATTTTCTCTTGAAAAAGCAACAGCAGGCCGAGTGTTGACAGGCCCGAAGCACCGGCTCTACTGAACTCATGTTCGGGTTACCAAATTCTCCGGCTCCAAAGAAATGCCCCACCGAGGTTTAAGTCTCTACTTTTCTTTTGACTTTCCTTTGTAAACTTGACACTTTCTTCACCTTTCTGTTTTATTATTTTTAGAAATCACCTTCCTCCGGCGACTCTTCGGCATCAATTCTACCACCGCCCAAGATCAATCTGCTGTAAGCATTCCTTACTGTGACATCCGGACATCCGGCTCTTAATGTGATAGTAACATCTTTCAACTGCTGGTCCTTCTATTTTGCAGTGCTCAAGCTAAGCGTCGCAAGACCAACAAGCCCTCCTCTGGCCCAGTTATCCAAGAGCCGGAGCCCGAACAACCGGAGAAGGCTAAAGCAGAAGAAAATCCACCAGCTGCCTCCATAGAGCCGACTGCTGCTGATATCATCATGGAGAGCCCCCCAAGGGCTCCTTCAAAACCGGCGACTCCTGCCAAGACCCCTGAAACTCCAGATGTAGTTATCATTGGGTCTGGTCATCAAACTCCTCTGGCTCATGTGTTGACCAAGCATACAGAGCCGACCGAGGCCTCGAAGAAGCTGAATTTTGACTCTTTGTACGAGAAGATGACAACCGAAGAGATCCATGCCGGGTATATAAACCGGGTTACCACCAGCCGGGATCTGGAACTTCGGCTGGTCTCTTTAATGAAGACAAAATACGAGGTACCTTTCCTTCTTACCATACCCTTACTTAGCCCCCAAGAGCCGGTTTAATGTACTCAATCGTTGAACCGGGTCTTCGTTTATCTTTTTGTTAGAACAAATTCATAGTCATTGTCCCCTAGAGTCGGCTTAATTTGTCAAGGTTGAGTCGGATCTTCCTTTAGATAACTTAAACTGCCAGTCGTAGCCCCCAAGGGCCGGCTCAAGCTTGATGAAGTTGAGTCGGATATTCTATTAGAAGTAAATTGAAAAGCCATAGTGTAGCCCCCAAGTTCCGGTTTAACTTCGAAGAAGATGAGCCGGAATTGCGCTGCATGCTGAAAGATCAAATATACATTAGCCCCCAAGTGTCAAATATATTGCTTGCAATATGTTTGAGACTTGCATAAATTTGCTTTTAATACTCGTCCTGCATTTTGGCGACTTACCCTGTATTTTGATGTCTTATAGGAAGCTTTAAGCGAAGTCGGCTCTCAATTGTCTGATATGAAGGCAAACTTAGCGGCTCAACAAGAGGCCCGCAGCGTCTCTGGCGAAAAGTGTCGGCTGCTGTCTGAAGAGCTGGTCCATATTAAGGCGGAGCTTTCTTCTTTAAAAGAATCTACTGAGTTGGAGAAAGCTGCGTTGACTAAGCGAGCGGATGACACCGACCAGCGGCTGATAGCCGTGGCGGATGAGCTTCAAGGCCTAAAGTGTCATATAACCAAGATGGCAGCCGCTCTCTTTGGTAAGTTCTTACTCACTTCCTATTTCCAGCATGTCTCATTCATCTGCTTGTGATGGCGACTCATCTTGCCCTTGTTTGATCTATACAGGCCCCAGAAGCTGGCAATTGGTTTCAGATAGCCTTTTACCCCTGAAGGCTATTTATACCTTTGCAGAACAGTTCTATTGTGGCGCTATTTTCACGATTAAGACGGTTCAATACAAGGAGAAGATCCCCACTGCTCTGAAAGGCGTCTTGGAACTCTTCTCCACAATGCCCAAGAAAATAGAGGAGCTGAAGAAGTTTGCCTTCCGCCAAGGAGCCGTCGCTGGATTGAGCCCGGCTCTGGCCTTCGCCCCCGAGCTAACGCCGGCCGAAATGATGGATGGTTACCCGTCCAAAAAAGATGACGGCTCAGAATTCACCGAAGAAGATTACATCTGGTGTGTCAAAGAGTCATGTTATATGGCCTCTGTACTGGCGGATGAAGCTGACTTGAGCACTTACCAGGCAGCTTACGACGCAGAGGAGAAGAGGATACGCGGGCCTCTCTACGAGTGGAAGGATCTGACACCCGCCCGCATTAAGGACCTCTTCCCTTGTGAGCTTGACGCGTCCCCTTTCCTTGAAGGGTCTTTTGCTGCTCTGGCTGACTATAATTGGGAATTGGGAAATCTCCAGATAAAGCCAGCGGAAGAGCTGGAGCGGGATGAGCCAGCCAATAACTGAAATTTGTTCTTTTAACCTTTCTGAGCGTAGACTCATGTACTGACCTATGTAATGACCCGCCTATGAGCGGTTGAAACTTTGGCAATACCTTTTGCTCCTTCTGAGAGTAGTTTTTGTAACAGAGTAAGGATGACCCTACCGTTTGCCGGCTGTATATATTTTCATCTCTCTGTGTGCACTTTCCTTCTCTCCGTGTTTCAATTTAATGCGTTGCCGGCTCTCTGTTGATTGCTCGTTCCTTTGCATAAATATACCTTGAGCTTTTCTGATGAGGGGTGTTTGTCTTTGAAGATGTCATTCCTTCTCCAAAAGATTAGAGCCGGATAATATCTTTGAGAACTCAAATTTTGTCAACCAGAGCAACATGGCTCCGGTTCTTGTCGGATGAATCCATTAAGGAGCCGGTTGTCTTAGGATAATGTAAGCTATACCTGATGGTAAGAAGCCTCTATCGACAACTGCGGCTATTGATGAACCGGAAGCGGCTTAAAGCCGGTTGTATGAAGGGTAATGTAAGCTACACCTAACGGTAAGAAGCCTCCTTTTAACAGCAAATGTTGTATGTGCGAACGCTGGCTGTTGATGGGAGATGTAAGCTATACCCTAAGGCAAGAAGCCTCCATCGACAGCCGCGGCTAATAATCAGCCTGAGACGGCATAAAGCCGGCTGTTTGAAAGGAGATGTAAGCTATACCCGAAGGCAAGAAGCCTCTTTCAACAGCTACAGTTGATAAGCAACTGAGGTTTGGCGTAAACGCCTGTTGTTAGGGTGAGATAAGCGAACCCGTCGGTAAGAAGCCCCCTTCGACAGCTGCGGTTAATAAGTAATCAGAAGTGGCATAAAGCCGGCCATTAGGGTGAGATAAGCGATACCCGTCGGTAAGAAGCCCCCTTCGATGGCCGTAGTTGATAAGCAACTGGAATTTGGTGTACACGCTGTTGTCTTAGGGTCATGTAAGCTATACCAAAGGTAAGAAGCCTCCATCAACAACAACGCTTAATGTAACCAAACTAGGCATAAAGCCAACTGTGCAAGGGAGATATAAACTATACCCGAAGGCAAGAAGCCTCCTTGCAACAGTTTAATAACAGCTGGCTGTGCAAAGGATATGTAAGCTATACCCGAAGGCAAGAAGCCTCTTTGCAACCGTGCTTAATTGGGCATAACGCCGGCTGTGCAAGGGAGATGTGAGCTATACCCGAAGGCAAGAAGCCTCCTTGCAACAGCATAAAAGCAGACTCTGCAGGGGAGATGTAAGCTATACCCGAAGGCAAGAAGACTCCGTGCAATAGCGCTTGATAGGGTATAAAGCCGGATCAGCCATTTTTGACGGCGAACAAACCACTTTAACTCAAATTTTTTAGCCAGAAAAATTTCATCTTTGATTGCACGAAGGTATACATAAGAGCAGAGGCCCTAGTCTTTGCGGGGATGCTAGCTTTTACTCATGTAAGCATGATATATACAATAATAGCGGCTTTTAACGCCTGCTAAGTAAAGTATGGTCGCAAATGTGCGATATTCCATGGCCGCAACGTCTCTTGACCCGCGGTTTCCGACTCATCTCGGATATCAATGAGGTAATATGACCCATTGTTAAGGTTTTTGCTGATCACAAAAGGCCCCTCCCATGGTGGAGATAACTTATGCATTCCAGATTGGTCTTGAATCAGCCGGAGCACCAGGTCACCCTCCTGGAACGTCCGGGTCTTCACCCTGTGGCTATGATAGCGTCGCAGGTCTTGTTGATAAATTGCCGACCTGGCTGCTGCTAACTCTCATGCTTCATCCAAGGCGTCCAACGCATCTTGGCATGCTACCTCATTATCCGTCTCAACATAAGCCGCCACCCTTGGTGAGTCGTGTCGGATATTGCTGGGTAGAACCGCCTAAACACCATACACCATGAAGAAAGGCGTGAAACCTGTATATCTGTTAGGGGTAGTTCTGATGCTCCATAAGACGGAAGGCAACTCCTCAACCCAACATCCGGGTGTCCGCTTCAAAGGAACCATGAGTCGTGGTTTGACACCTCTTAAAAATTCCTGATTGGCTCGCTCCGCCTGGCCATTAGACTGTGGATGTGCCACGGCTAAAACATCAAGCCGGATATGCTCCTTCTCACAGAACGTTTTCATAGCTCCTTTGGATAGATTTGTTCCATTTTCCGTAATGATACTATGCGGGTAACCAAAGCGATAGATCAGCTTCTTAATAAATTGAACCGCTATAGCCACGTCACATTTACTGACCGGCTCTGCCTCTACCCACTTAGTAAATTTATCAATTGCCACCAGAAGGTGTGTTTTCTTATCCTTGGATCTCTTGAAAGGTCCTACCATATCAAGCCCCCAGACCGCAAATGGCCAAGTGATTGGTATCATCCTCAACTCTTGAGCCAGAATGTGAGCACGCCGGCCAAACTTCTGACAGCCGTCACACTTACGGACTAAGTCTTCTGCATCTTTGTGAGCCGTCAACCAGAAAAATCCATGTCGAAAAGCCTTGTCCACTAAAGATTTCGACCCGGCATGATGTCCACAGTCGCCAGCATGAATTTCACTCAAGATCTGCCGGCCCTCCTCTGGTGAGACGCAGCGCTGAAAGACACCCGTCACACTATACTTATGTAATTCACCATTGATAATCGTCATAGATTTAGAATGCCGGGTGATCTTCCTAGCCAGACCCTCCTCTTGAGGTAACTCGCCGCATGTTAGATACGCCAAATAAGGCATAGTCCAGTCTGGGATGGCATGTAGAGCCGCCACCAATTCTGCTTCCGGGTCAGGAATAGCCAGATCCTCCTCAGAAGGTATCTTGACAGTCGGATGATGCAATACATCCAGAAAAACATTAGGTGGTACCGGATTTCGTTGAGAACCTAACCGTGATAAGGCATCAGCCGCCTCATTCCTGCGACAATCAATATGATCCACCTGGTACCCCTTGAAGTTATCGGCAATGATATCAACCGCCTGTCGATAAGCCGCCATCCGCGGATCCTTGGCGTCCCAAGTACCTGAAACTTGCTGAGCCACAAGATCTGAGTCGCCTAAACATCTGACCCAGCTTAAATTCATCTTTTTAGCGACTCTGAGACCATGGAGCAGTGCCTCATACTCAGCTGCATTATTAGTACAAGGGAACATTAACCAGAGCACATAACAAAACTTGTCACCCTTGGGGGAGGTGAGAACAACTCCTACACCAGACCCCTCTAGCTGCTTGGACCCATCAAAGTGTATAGTCCAATACGTGTTATCCAGCTTCTCTTCGGGGGCTTGACATTATGTCCAATCATTTACGAAATCCACCAAAGCTTGAGACTTTATTGCTGTACGAGGAACATATCTGATGTTAAGAGGACCCAGCTCTAAGGCCCACTTGGCAATCCTCCCTGTAGCTTCTCTATTTTGAATGATATCTCCCAGCGGGCGGAACTGACCACTGTTATCTGGTGCCCCAAAAAGTAGTGTTTTAACTTGCGGTTAGCCATGAAAACTCCATATACCAACTTCTGCCAATGCGGATACCTCTGCTTAGACTCTGCCAAAACTTCACTGATGTAATAAACCGGCCTTTGCACAGGATACTCCTTCCCTGCCTCCTTGCGCTCAACCACAATTGCTACACTGACCGCTCTATTGTTAGCCGCCACATAAAGGAGTAACGACTCTTTCTCAACCGGAACAGCTAACACTGGTGTCTCAGTCAACTGTTTTTTAAGAGCTTCAAGTGCTTCAGCCGCTGCTTTGCTCCACTTAAACTTGTCTTTCTTTTTCATCATCTGGTATAAGGGAATGGCTTTCTCCACAAGCCGGCTTATGAAGCGGCTCAACGCAGCAATCCGTCCTGCAAGGCATTGTACGTCATTAATGCACGTCAGCTCTCCTAAAGAAGTGATAGCCTTAATCTTATCTGGGTTAGCCTCGATGCCCCGCTCAGAGACCAAGAAACCCAAAAGCTTTCCTGCTGGAACACCAAAGACACACTTCGTTGGGTTAAGCATCATCTTGTAGACCCGGAGATTGTCAAAGGTTTCTTTCAGATCCTCTAGGAGAGTTTCCTTCTTTCTGGATTTAACCACGATGTCGTCTACGTAAGCATGAACATTTCGGCCAATCTGACTGTGAAGGCAGTTCTGCACACATCGTTGGTAAGTCGCCTGGGCACTCTTGAGCCCGAAAGGCATGGAGACGTAGCAGAACGCCCCAAAAGGTGTAATAAACGTCGTCTTCTCCTGATCTTTCGTTGCCATCTTGATCTGATGATAACCTGAATATGCATCCAGGAAGCATAAACTTTCACATCCGGCTGTAGCATCAATAATCTGATCAATATGAGGGAGTGCAAAAGGGTCAGCCGGGCAAGCCTTGTTAAGGTCCGTGTAATCTATACACATAGGCCAGGTGCCTTTCTTTTTGAGCATTAGCACCGGGTTAGCCAACCATTCCGGGTGAAAAACTTCCACTATAAAGCCTGCAACCAAGAGCCGGGCAACTTCCTCCCCAATAGCTTTACGTCTCTCTTCGTTGAACCATCGTAGAAACTATTTGATCGGCTTAAACTTTGGATCCACATTAAGGTTGTGCTCAGCAAACTCTCTCGGTACGCCCGGCATGTCAGAAGGCTTCCATGCAAAGATGTCCCGATTCTCACGGATGAATTCGATGAGCGTGCTTTCCTATTTGGGATCCATGTGAGCCCCAATGATGAACTTCTTGGATGAGTTGCCCGGATTGAAATCTACTTCCTTGGTATCATCCGCTAAAAACTTGAGTGGCGGCTCAACTTCCGTATAGGCTTCTTCAGCGGGGTCATATCCTCCGGGTCAACGTTCTCCTTGTAGAATTTCAGCTCCTCCTGGGCACAACTAGACTCTGCATACGCCGCATCTCCTTCCTCACACTCAAGAGCTATTTTCCGATTACCGTGAATGGTAATTGTACCATTTAAGCCGGGCATTTTGAGTTGTAAATAAACATAGCAAGGCCTAGCCATAAATTTGGCATAAGCCGGCCTCCCAAACAGCGCATTATAGGGACTTTTGATTTTGACCACCTCAAACCACAAGGACTCCACTCTGTAATTATACTCGTCGCCAAAAGCCACTTCCAATGAAATCCGGCCCACCGGGTATGCCGACTTACCCGGAACGACACCATGGAAGACGGTGGAGGGAGGTTTAAGGTCTTTATCAAGCAACTTCATCCACCGGAAAGTGTCATAATAAAGGATGTTGATGCTGCTACCTCCGTCCATGAGCACTTTATTCACCATATAGCCATTCACATGAGGGGCCACAACTAGAGCCAGCTGGCCCGGGTCATCTACCCGCGGCGGGTGATCCTCCCGGCTCCACATTATGTCATACTCAGACCACGGTAAATACCGCGAGAGAGCTGAAGCAATCGCATTAACCGCTCGCCTCCGCAACTTCTCGTCTCGTTTATCGTGACCGGTCGTGAATACGTGATACTGTTTAGAACTGAGCTGCTTCGGGTTACTCTGAAACCCGGACTGATTGCACTGCTGCTGATTGTTGTTATTACTGTTGTTGCCAGGATGCTGTTGGTGCCCCCCTTGGTTATTTTGACCCGGATGCCCGTGTCCTGAACCGCCGGCATCGAATCCAGCCCCTGATCCGCCGTGCCCTGAGCCACCAGGCGGGCCACCGCCCTGATTATTACGCGGTTGGGAATGCTGGTTTTTGAATCTCTACATGATAAAGCAATCACCCCACGCATGCAACGCCGGCTTGTCAGGCGTGCTGTGCTCCAGACAAGGCTTCCTAAGCGCTTCTTCTAGATTGAAAGGGCCTCTGTTCCTTTGGTGAAATGGCCTGAATTTTCCATTCCGGGATGGTTCTGTCATGTGTTGGTATTTGCCACTAGCTCTGACCCGCCATCAGCACTCTTCTGCTTATTCTGATTCCCATTGTTCACAAAACCTTTTCCTTGATTGTTTTTCTTCCCTTGATTGGCTTTCTCATCATCCGAGCCTGGATCCTTGGTGTTATGAGTCGGCATACTTTGTCAGGGCCGTCATGAGCTCTCCCATATCCTGACACGTGCACTTGAGCCGGCTGAGCTTCTGTTTCAACGAAACAAAATGACAGTTCTTTTCCAGGATAAGCACCGCTTGAGCCGCCGTGATCTGCTCCAAAGAGTGAATAATGGTCGACACCCGCTGGACCCAATGATGGGCCGACTCATTCTCCTGTTGAACACAATGGTCCAAGTCTACAATGGTCATAGGTTGCTTACAGGTCCCCTGGAAATTCTTAATAAACTTCGCTCTCAGCTTCGCCCATGAACTTATCGTGTTAGGCGGCAGACCTTTCAACCATGTACGAGCCGGACCCTCAAGCATCATGATGAAATATTTTGCACATACCGCCTCACTAACGTCCAGCATCTCCATGGCCAGCTCATAACTCTCAACCCACGCCTCAGGGGGTAGATCAGCTGTGTAATTCGGAACCTTTCGAGGTCCCTTGAAATCTTTCGGTAGTCGTTCACTTCTCAGAGCCGGAGTCAAACATGGCACCCCTACGGCTCTGGTACTAACTACTCCCATTAAGACGGAGAGCACCGGCTCTGGACGGGTTTCCGCTATCTTCGCCTCTCACCTGTTTCTCGCCTGGTCCGCGAGGGCTTGTGCATCTAGAGCCGCCCACTCGTCCTCCGGTGGTCCACGATGTGGATGACTGCTAGAACACGCCGGCGACTCGTAGCGCCAGCTGAAGCTTTGACTGGGGAGGGGGATAGAGTGAACCCGGCTCCGGCTGTGAGCATACCTCTCTTGCTGGGCCATGGCCGTTTGTAAATATCCAATGGCTTTTCGCACATCCTCCGCAAAGGGTGCTTCATCTGGGATGGGAATCGTCTCAAGCCGGGCGGCCGCTGCCACCATGTTCTCGGTCGGGTTAGAGTAATGACCCGCCAGTGTTGGAAAAGCTCTAGGTGAGATTTGGTTATGCTGGGGTGGATGAGTCGCCGGGCGTTCCATCGGGCGGCTTTTCGGTGCGCCCATAACCCGCCCCGCACCAGGGGTGTTAAACAGGTTCCTCGCTTCATAACGTTCTGGCAGACGGGATTGATGCCTCCTCTGGTGCACCGCGGCTGCTGACCTTTGGTCCAGCTCCAGATGGAAAGCATCGGCCTTGATACGCTCCGCTTCTTCCTCCATCCGGATCTTCAGCTCGGCCATCCTTTGTCATTCCTCTGCCATCCGGCCCTTGATCCGTGCCACCTCTAGATTCCTGGCTGCTTGATTATCCGGTGTTACTTCCGTGGCCATGAGAGCTATAAGTTCGTCCATCAATTCCACTAGAACCTGAGCCGGCGATGGCGGGCTATCACCCGCTGCGGCGGCTCCTGCAGCTGTGTCACCGGCGGCTGATGCCGATCCTGCCATGAACACCGCCGCATGAACCGAGGGTCTCAGAGCATCCGACTCAAAGCCCTCTACCTCAGAATAGGTGTCATAGTAGCCCCCAAGGCCTCCGTTACTGAGCCGATACACTGACTCTGTCTCCCCACTGGAGGACTCATCTTCTGAGCAAACAAGAGTTCCCTGTGACCCGGACGCTTCTAGGTCCATACCTTGAGTGAAGCCCACGAGAACATGCTTTTGACCTGGATGGGCACGGGCAGGCCGCACACCGCTCGCAGATTGGAGACACCGAGCCGGCTTGACGATGTTGGTGCAGATGTCCGACCCGGGTGTAGATCCATCTACCTTTCCAATGAAAACCTGGATCCCGCCAAATGGAACCCGGAATCCATACTCCACAGAACTAGCATCAAGCCCCTAGCCGGCGTCGTCAATGTAGAGCCGGCCGCGGCGACTCGTGCTCATCCTTCCAACCACGTATCCCTCGAGCCCTGGGAGAGAGCCCTTTGAGAACTCAACACCACCAAGCACTAGCCCCACGGTGGGCGCCAACTGTCATGGATTTATCATGGCAGATGTTCGGGTGAACGGACTTGGATTCGAGGCCATCGCTAACGGGGTGGACTCAAAGGGGTTAGTCGGGACGAAAGACACGGATTTACCCAGGTTCGGGCCCTCAAGTCGAGGTAATAGCCTACGTCCTGCTTGTGTTTGTATTGCTTGTGTATCGATTACAAGGAGCTAGAAGCTTGACCTAGTTCTCGATAACCTGTCCTCTAAGTCGCCCCGGGTCTGCCATTATATAAGAGGTCAGGACCACCGGGTCATTACAATTGCTAACTGAGTCTTACTGTATGTCCAAGTCTCTCTCTATCTTCTTGTCCAAGCTGTCTTTGAGACGGCTTACACACCTGGGTCTTCTCTGTCCGGGTCGTCATACGGCCCACACCTTGAGCCGCCTATCTTCTTGGGCCACCAGTCTTACGGCTCACCCCTGGGCCGGCTCACGAGCCAACAACATGACCCGGAGCCTCTAGGGTGGGTCATATCGTGGGGTTATATCCCCAACAGGATCCATGTATGAGAACAAAGTGTGGACTTTGGTGGACTTGCCCGATGATAAGCGAGCCATTGAAAATAAATGGACTTTTAAGAAGAAGACTGACGCGGATGGTAATGTGACTGTCTATAAGGCTCGGCTTGTCACTAAGGGTTATCGACAAGTTCAAGGAGTTGACTACGATGAGACTTTCTCACCCATAGGGATGTTGAAGTCTGTCCGAATCATGTTAGCAATTGCCGCATTTTATGATTATGAGATCTGGCAAATGGACGTCAAAACGGCATTCCTTGATGGCTTCCTCAAGGAAGAACTGTATATGATGCAGCCGGAAGGTTTTGTCGATCCTAAAGATGCTAATAAGGTATGCAAGCTCCAGCGCTCCATCTATGGGCTGGTGCAAGCATCTCGGAGTTGGAACATTCGCTTTAATGAAGTGATTAAAGCATTTGGGTTTGTACAGGTATATGGAGAACCCTGTATTTACAAGAAAGTGAGTGGGAGCTCTGTAGCATTTCTTATATTGTATGTGGATGACATACTGATAATGGGGAATGATATAGAACTCTTGGAAAGTATAAAGGCCTACTTGAATAAGTGTTTTTCAATGAAGGACCTTGGAGAAGCTGCTTACATATTAGGTATTAAGATCTATAGAGATAGATCGAGATGCCTCATAGGTCTTTCACAAAGCACATACCTTGAAAAGATATTGAAGAAGTTCAATATGGATCAGTCCAAGAAGGGGTTCTTGCCTGTGTTACAAGGTGTGAGATTGAGTACGACTCAATGCCCGACCACGACAAAGGATAGAGAAGAGATGAGTGTCATCCCCTATGCTTCAGCCATAGGCTCTATTATGTATGCCATGTTGTGTACCAGACCTGACGTGAACCTTGCCATAAGTTTGGTAGGGAGGTACCAAAGTGATCCCGGAGTGGAACACTGGACAGCGGTCAAGAATATCCTGAAGTACCTAAAAAGGACAAAGGACATGTTTCTCGTATATGGAGGTGCTGAAGAGCTTGTCGTAAAGGGTTACGTTGATGCTAGCTTCGACACAGATCCGGACGACTCCAAGTCGCAAACCGGATACGTGTATATTTTGAACGGAGGGGCAGTCAGCTGGTGCAGCAGCAAGCAAAGCGTCGTGGTGGCATCTACATGTGAAGCGGAGTACATACCTCCTTCAGAAGCAGCAAAGGAAGGAGTCTAGATGAAGGAGTTCATCACCGACCTAGGAGTAATTCCAAGTGCGTCGGGCCCGATGACTCTATTCTGTGACAACACTGGAGCTATTGCCCTTGCGAAGGAGCCCAGGTTTCACAAGAAGACAAGACACATCAAGCGTCGCTTCAACTCCATCCGTGATTACATTCAGGAGGGAGATATAGATATTTGTAAAGTTCATACGGATCTGAATGTCGCGGATCCGTTGACTAAACCTCTCTCATGAGCAAAACATGATCAACACCAGATTGCTATGGGTGTTCGATTCATCACAATGTAACTAGATTATTGACTCTACTGCAAGTGGGAGACTGTTAGAAATATGCCCTAGAGGCAATAATAAAATGGTTATTATTGTATTTCCTAGTTCATGATAATTGTCTATTGTTCATGCCATAATTGTGTTAACCGGAAACCGTAATACATGTGTGAATACATAGACCACAACATGTCCCTAGTGAGCCTCTAGTTGACTAGCTCGTTGATCAATAGATGGTCATGATTTCATGACCATGGACATTGGATGTCATTGATAACGGGATCACATCATTAGGAGAATGATGTGATGGACAAGACCCAATCCTAAGCATAGCACAAGGTCGTGTAGTTCGTTTGCTAAAGCTTTTCAATGTCAAGTATCGTTTCCTTAGACCATGAGATTCTGCAACTCCCGGATACCGTAGGAACGCTTTGGGTGTGCAAACGTCACAACGTAACTGGGTGGCTATAAAGGTGCACTACGGGTATCTCCGAAAGTGTTTGTTGGGTTGGCACGAATCGAGACTGGGATTTGTCACTCTGTGTGACGGAGAGGTATCTCTGGGCCCACTCGGTAAGACATCATCATAATGAGCTTAATGTGACTAAGGAGTTAGCCACGGGATGATGCATTATGGAATGAGTAAAGAGACTTACCGATAACGAGATTGAACAAGGTTTAGAGATACCGACGACCGAATCTCGCGCAAGTATCATACCGATAGACAAAGGGAATTGTATACGGGATTGATTGAATCCCGACATCATGGTTCATCCGATGAGATCATAGTGGAGCATGTGGGAGCCAACATGGGTATCCAGATCCCGCTATTGGTTATTGACCGGAGAGGTGTCTCGGTCATGTCTACGTGTCTCCCGAACCCGTAGGGTCTGCACACTTAAGGTTCGATGATGCTAGGGTTATAGGGAAATGGTATGCATGATTACTGAAGGTTGTTTGGAGTCCCGGATGAGATCCCGGACGTCACGAGGAGCTCCGGAATGGTTCGGAGGTAAAGATTGATATTTATGAAGTCCAGTTTTGGTCACCGGAAAGTTTTCGGGCTCATCGGTAGTGTACCGGGAGTGCCGGGAGGGTGCCGGAGGACCCCCGGGAGGGGTGTGACGACCAAAGGACTTCGTGGGCACTTAGAGGATGTGTGCCAGCCCTTAGTGGGCTGGCCAAGACCTTCTAGAAAGGCCCATGCGGCTGGGATCAAGAGATAAAGGGAAAAAGGATTTAAAAGGAGGAGATCCACCTCCCTTGTGGGAGGTGGACTCTTCCCCACCTTTGGCCGAAGCTCTCCTCCTTGGAGGAGGGGCCAAGGCAGCCCTCCCTCTCCCTCCTCCAATGTCCATGATGTGATCCCGTTATCAACGACATCCAATGTCCATGGTCATGAAACCATGACCATCTATTGATCAACGAGCTAGTCAACTAGAGGCTCACTAGGGACACGTTGTGGTCTATGTATTCACACATGCATTATGGTTTCCGATTAACACAATTATAGCATGAACAATAGACAATTATCATGAACAAGGAAATATAATAATAACCATTTTACTATTGCCTCTAGGGCATATTTCCAACACGGAGGTGTCATCCGTTCGGCGCTAGATCGGAAGGATCGTGATCAAGATCACGAGACGGATCGTGATGAGTTCGCGGGACGGATCATGATGAGTTCGCGGGACGGATCGTGATTGGATCACAGGATGAATTGATGAGATCGTGGGACGCTCGGCGATTTGGATCACGAAGACGTTCGACTACACCAACTGCGTTTCTTAACGCTTCCCGCTTAGCGATCTACAAGGGTATGTAGATCCACTCTCCTTCTCGTAGATGCTCATCACCATGGATAGATCTTGCGTGTGCGTAGGAAATTTTTTGTTTTCCATGCAACGTTCCCCAATAGTGGCATCATGAGCTAGGTCTATGTGTAGATGAGATCTCGAGTAGAACACAAAAGGTTTGTGGGAGTTGATGCTTAGATTGCTTCCTCCCTTGGTCGTGTTTTGGTTCAGCGGTATTGTGGGATGAAGCGGCCCGGACCAACATTACTCGTACGCTTACGAGAGACCGGTTCCATTGACTGACGTGTAACTTCATTGCACAAACATGGCTGGCGGGTGTCTGTTTCTCCTACTTTAGTTGGATCGGATTCGACTAAGGCGGTCCTTGAGAAGGTTGAAAAGCAACTTATGTATCACCGATGTGGTTTATGTGTACATGAGAATTGTTCTTGCTAGATACCCGTAGCAGCCACATAAAACATGCAACAACAATTAGAGGACGTCTAACTTGTTTTTGCAGGGTATGTTGTGATGTGATATGTCCAATAACATGATGTTATATATGAGATGTATGAGATGATCATGTGATGTATAGATTATCATGACTTGCATGTCGATGAGTACAGCAACCGGCAAGAGCCATAGGGTTGTCTTTAATTATGGTATGACCTGCGTGTCAATCATTAAGCGTTATGTAATGCTTTACTTTATCACTAAACGGTAGCAATAGTAGTAGAAGCATGTTGGGCGCGACAACCCCGATGGCGACACGTTGATGGAGATCATGGTGTCGTGCCGGTGACGATGGAGATCATGTCGGTGCTTTCTAGATGGATATCAAAAGCACAAGTTCATGGCCATATCATGTCACTTATGATTTGCATGTGATGTTAATCCTTTTATGCACCTTGTTTTTCTTAGGACGATGGTAGCATTATAAGGCGATCCCTCGCTTAATTTCAAGATAAATTGTGTTCTCCCCGAGTGTGCACCGTTGCGAAAGTTCGTCGTGTCGAGACACCACGTGTTGATCGGGTGTGATAGACTCTATGTTCACATACAACGGGTGCAAGCCAGTGTTGCACATGCAAAACACTCGGGTTAAACTTGACGAGCCTAGCATGTACAGACATGGCCTCGGAACACAAGAGACCGAAAGGTTGAACATTAGTCATATAGTAGATATGATCAACATGATGATGTTCACCATTGAAACCACCTCAACTCACGTGATGATCGGACTTGAGTTGGTGAATTTGGATCATGTATCACTCGAATGACCGGAAGGGATGCCAATTTGAGTGGGAGTTCTTAATTAATATGATTAATTGAACTCATTATCATGAACATAGTCAGTAGTGTCTTTGCAAAATTATGTTGTAGATTACTAGCTCATGTTGTAGCTCCCATGAATTTTTATATGTTCCTAGAGAAATAGAGTTGAAAGATGATGGTAGCAATATTGCAGACTGGGTCCGTGATCTGAGGATTGTCCTCACTGCTGCACAGAAGGCTTATGTCCTTAATGCACCGCTCGGTGCACCAACCCCTCTAGCGTCGTTTGTAGATGTTGTGAACATCTGACAGGCACGTTCTCATGACTACTTGATAGTTTAGTGCGTCATGCATTACTGCTTAGAATTGAGGCTCCGGAACGTTTTGAACGTCACGGAACATATGAGATGTTCTAAGAGCTGAAATTAGGATATCAGGCTCATGTCCGTGTTGCGACATATGAGATCTCCAACCAGATTCTTTGTCTGTAATATGGAAGAGAATAGCTCAATCGTTGAGCATGTGCTCAGATTGTCTGGGCGCTACAATCGCTTGAATCGAGTGGGAGTTGATCTTCCACATAAGATAGTGATTGATATAGTTCTTCAAGTCACTGTCACTAAGCTACTAGAACTTGGTGATGAACTATAAAATGCCAGGGATAGAATTAATGATCCCTGAGCTATTCGCGGTGTTTGACACCACGAAGGTAGAAATCAAGAAGGAGCGTCAAGTGTTAATGGTTAGTCAAACCACTAGTTCCGAGAAGGGCAAGAGCAAGGAGGGAGACTTCATGGATAGCAAGTCAGTTGCTGCTCCAGTGAAGCAACCCAAAGTTGAACCCAAACCCGAGACTATGTGCTTCGATTATGAGGAGAGCGGTCGCTGAAGCGGAACAACCCTAGATACTTGGTAGATAAGAAGGCTGGCAACGTCGATAGAAGTATATTTGATATACGTGTTATTGATGTGTACCTTTCTAGTACTCCTAGTAGCACCTGGGTATTGGATACCGGTTCGGTTGCTAAATGTTAGTAACTCGAAGTAAAAGCTACGGAATAAACGGAGACTAGCTAGGTGTGAGGTGACGATGTGTGTTGGAAATGTTTCCAAGGTTGATGTGATCAACATCGCACGCTCTCTCTACCTTCGGGATTAGTGATGAACCTAAATAAATGTTATTTGGTGTTTTGCGTTGAGCATGAACATGATTAGATCGTGCTTATTGCAACACGGTTATTCATTTAAGTTAGAGAATAATGGTTATTCTGTTTACATGAATGATATCTTCAGTGCTCATGCACCCAATGAGAATGGTTTGTTGAATCTTGATCGTAGTAATACACATATTCATAACATTGATGCCAAAAGATACAAAGTTAATAATGATAGTACCACATACTTGTGACACTGCCGCTAAATGTCATATTGGTATAAAGCGCATGAAGAAACTCCATGCTTATGGATCTTTGGACTCATTCGATTTCGAATCGGTTGAGACATGCAAACCATGCCTCTTGGGCAAGATGACTAAGGACCCCGTTTTCCAGATGGATGGCACGGGCAAGTGATTTATTGGAAATGATACATGTTGATGTATGCAATCCAATGAATCTTATAGTGTGCGGTGGATATCGTTATTTTCTTACCTTCACTGATGATTTGAGTAGATATAGTGTATATTTACTTAATGAAACACAAGTCTGAATCGTTTGAATGGTTCAAGCAAATTCAGAGTGAAGTTTAAGATCATCGTGACAAGAAGATAAAAATGTCTACGATATGATTGTGGAGGTGAATATCTGAGTTACGAGTTTGGCATACAACTTTAGACAATGTGAATGTTTCACAACTCACACCACCTCGAACACCACAATGTGATGGTGTGTCCGAACGTCATAGTCATGCTATACTAGATATGGTGCATACTATGGTGTCTCTTATGGTTTTGCCACTATCATTTTGGTGTTATGCATTAGAGACAACTACATTCACTTTAAATAGGGAAACATCTAAATCCGTTGGGATGACACCATATGAATTAGGGTTTCATAGAAACCTAAGATGTCATTTCTTAATGTTTGGGGCTGCGACGCTTGTGTGGAAAATGTTTTCACCTAATGAGCTCGAACCCAAAGCGGACGAATGCATCTTCATAGAATACCCTAAGAACAGTTGGGTATACCTTCTATCTCAGATCCAAGTGCAAAGTGTTTGTTGCTAAAACGAGTCCTTTCCCGAGAAAAAGTTTCTCTTGAAAGAATTGAGTGGGAGGAAGATAGAACTTTATGAGGTCGTTGAACCTTTGTTTCAACCAGAGAGTAGCGCATCGCAGAAACATGTTTCTGTGGAACCTATGTCAGTTGAAGAGGAAGTAAATGATGATGATCATGAAGCTTCGGATCAAGTTACTATCGAACGTCGTAGGTCGACAAGGATGCGTGGTGCTCTTGAGTGATACGACAACCCTGTCTTGGAGGTAATGTTGTTGGACAACAATGCACCTATAGGCTGTGGAGAAGTGATGATGGGCCCGAATTCCGACAAATGGTTAGAGGCCATGAAATCCGAGAAAGGATCCATGTATGAACACCAAGTATGGTCTTTGGTAGACTTGCTCGTTGGATGGCAGGCCGTCAAGTACAAATGGACCTTTGAGATGAAGACAAACGCTGATGGTGAATGTCACCATTTATAAAGCTCGACTTGTTACAAAGAAGTTTACAACAAGTTCAATGAGTTGACTGCGATGAGACTTTCTCACTCGTAGCGATGCTAAAGTCTGTTGGAATTATGTTAGCAGTTGCTGCATTTTTCAATTATGAAATCTGGCAGATGGATGTCAAAACATCGTTCCTTAACGGTCTACTTGAGGAAAGGTTGTATGTGATACAACCAGAAGGTTTTGTCAGTCCTAAGGATGCTAAAAGGTGAGCAAGCTTCAGTGATCCTTCTATGGACTGAAGCAAGCATCTCGGAGTTGGAATATACACTTTGATGAGTTGGTCAAAGTTTTGGCGTTTATACAAAGTTTACGAGAAACTTGTATTTACAATAAAGTGAGTGGGAGCACTATAGGATTTCTGATAAGTATATGTGGTTGACATATTGTTGATCGGAAACGATGTAGAATTTCTGGAAAGCATAAATGATTGTTTGAAAAGAGTTTTTCAAAGGAAGACCTGGATAAAGCTATCTAATTGTTGAGCATCAAGATCTATAGAGATAGATCAAGATGCTTGATGAGACTTTCAATGAGTACATACCTTGACAAGATTTTGAAAGAGTTCAAAATGGATCGGTCAGAGAAAGAGTTCTCGCCTGATTTGTAAGGTGTGAAGTTGAGTGAGACTCAAAGCTCGACAACGGTAGAAGAAAGAGAAAGGACGAATGTCGTCCCCTATGTCTTAGCCATAGGCTCTATATTATGCCATGCTGTGTACCGCACCTGGTGTGTGCCTTGCCATGAGTCTGTCAAGGGGTACAAAAGTGATCCAGGAGTGGATCACTGGACAACGGTCAAGATTATCCTTAGAAACTAAAAGACTAAGGAAGATGTTTCTCGATTATGGAGGTGATAAAGAGTTCGTCGTAAAGAGTTATGTCGATGCAAGCTTTAACACAATTCCAGATGACCCCTAGTAGCAATCTGGATACGTATAGTGGAGCAGCCATTCGGAATAGTACCAAGTGGAGTGTGGTAGCAGTGTTTACAGTTTGACATAGAGATTTGCAAAGTACACACGGATCTGAATGTCGCAGACCCATTGACTATAAGACCTCTCTCACATGCAAAGCATGATCGAGCCCCAGAACTCATTGGGTGTTAGATTCATAACAATGCGAATCACATGGTGATGTGAATCCTCTGGTAGGCACCGCTCCGGTCACTCTAGGAACCCACCACCACCACCACCTGCTTTGCCCGCTCCGCCCGCATTTGCATTACCCGTCAGCCGCCCCGCACTGCACGCGCCCGTACATCAGCGTGGAAATATGACGGAGGTACTGGGAGACGGCGACGCCATTGGCGTGGGGAGATGCCCACCTCCCCGACAACTAGCACCTGTCCGTTGATCGGGTATCAATCCCTCCGGTGCCAGTGAGCAGTCGCGCCCGCCATGAGGACATCGATCGACGTCACGAGCGCCTGCCTCTGGATCTCCTCCACGACCCAAGGTACGTCATCAACTCACCGATGTGGGATACGTGGTTCCACAACGAGCACGACCTGCGGCGGTAGTCAATTTTTGCCGGTCGTCCACCAAGCCCATGTCGACGACGTGCTGCTAGCCCGCCCCAAGTGCGCGGTCGTAGGCGTGTCCATGGCCACACCCCGACACCATCTTCGTCCACGTCACCACCACCTCCGATGACCGAGGAGGAGGAGGCCGAGCTCATTACGCGTGTCATGGAGGAATACGCGCACGCACGATGAGCGTCAATGGGCAAACATGGAGAGGTCGATGGCCCTCTCTACGGCCGGCGACCTGGCCATCCCTGAGCTGGAGATGGTCGTCGTTGTTAAGGAGGACATGAAGAAGGAGGTGGCGGAGGAGCCGCCCCTTGCGGCGTTGAACCCCCGGCTGGTGGGCCAGAAGTGGGGGTGGTCGGCCACTGCATCGAAGATGGCCGACGCGCTGGTTATCTAGTCGTGGGCACCCACGCCGCCACGGTCACCCGAACCGAAGCAGGAGCCACAGGAGGAGGTGTTGCAGGTGCCGCAAGCACCTCCGGCCTGGTAGGGGCCGCCAGCCCACCTTTGGCAGCCGCCTCCTTACATCGACCTCACCACCGATGATGAGGAGTAGGACGACGCTCCTGAAGATGGCGGCGGCTTCACCGGCGGGCGTTGTCTGTGTTTTATATTTTTATCTGTGTTTTCATATTAGTTGCTACTAGCCTTGTGTATATTTTAACCCTTTTATCTATGTTTTATATTTAAACTTGGATAGTTAATGCATGGTAGACTTATGAACTAGGGTACCCTAGAACTATCGTCGGCCTCTATGGTGAACTCTTCGGGGCATAGGCGGTTGAATAGAATGTCGCGTGCTTGAGAGTTGTATTGCAACATCTTCAATTCTTTCGTGCTCGCTTCTCAATCCGGTTCCTTTCCATCACCAAAGAATTCACCTTGCAATCCAACACGAACAACAGCCTAAACGCTAGGTTATGACCAAGAATATGCATTTCATTTTGTGCTCAAGCTAGCAAAGTTTGTACCATCAAAATATGGACCTCTATGGTGATAATTTACCTCACTATACTCCATACTCTCCTAGGTTGTGAAACCAATGCAATGCAGACCAAAGCTCCGATACCACTAGTAGGATCCAAAGTATGTCTAGAGGGGGGAGGGGTGATTAGACTACTTGACCAATTAAAAATCTAGCCTTTTCCTGATTTTAATGGTTGGCAAGTTTTAGCAATTCTATCAAGTCAAGTACACCCTAAACATGCAAATCTAAGAGTATAGCAGTGGAATATAAAGACATGCAAGTGTAAGTAGTGGGTAGGGATAGGAAGATCAAACACAATGGGGACTCGCAGATTTTTCCCGTGGTTCCGATATGTGGTGCTATCGTACATCCATGTTGATGGATACTTCAAACCACAAGGGTAGTGGTTGCACGAGTCCATAAAGGTCTCCACCCACGAAGGGTCCACGAAGTAGCAACCTCGTCTATTCCATCATGGCTTACGTCCACGAAGGACTAGCCTCACCCGGGGTAGATCTTCACGAAGTAGGCGATCTCCTTGCCCTCACAAACTTCTTGGTTCAACTCCACAACGAATTGAAGGCTCCCAAGCAACACCTAACCAATCTAGGAGATACCACTCTCCAAAAGGTAATAGATGTGGTATGGATGATGAACTCCTTGCACTTGTGCTTCAAAATATAGTCTCATCAACACTCAATCACTCTCTCATAGATTTCGCTTGGTAGAATAGATTGATTGGATGGAAATTAACTTGGGGAGGCTAGAAATCAAGATTCATATGGTTGGAGTGGAAGATCTTGATTTCAACACATGAGTAGGTGGTTCTCTCTCAAAAAATGGATGGGGCAAGTGTTGGATTGTTCTGAGTGCTCTCTCTATGAATGAGAGGGAGGTGGATGGGAATATATAGGCATATCCATAAATCCTACCGTTACAACATTATTGCCCAACTAGGTAAAACCGAAGCAGAAACACCGTTGCACCGACTAGTGCAAAATATGACAACTTTTGGGGTTCTTGGTGAGACCAATTTATACAACTCGATGAGACCAATTCGGGTGACCTAGTGCAGATTCAACTCTCGGTGAGACCGAAATGATAAACTCAAAAATTCCAAAATTTAACACTTTGGCAACAGAAAGTTGGCACCTACTTTTTGGATGTATCGAATGTGGTGTCGATAGCATCAAGATGCTAGGGTTTGGGTATGGAAACTGTCTAAGGAAAAGTCAGTATGGCCGATATGGTAATGTAGGCGGCACTGAATTTTTCTGTTAGGGTTTTGACAAAATATATCGTGGGAGAATTTATGAGGGTTTTTGGTGGCTAATTTCTAAGCACTTGAGAAACTAGATTATCATAGATACCTCATCCCATTTTAATAGTATTGACTTTCATATGGACTCAATTGTCTCACATAAATGCAAAATGTAGAGTCTTGAAGCTTTTGCCAATTGATGTTCCAAGCATCTAGGGGATCTCCTCACAATCCTAGACAATCCATTCATTGAACTTTCCTGAATATACTTGATAAAATTATTAGTCCGATAAAATAATGTTGTTATTAATGACCAAAACCACCTAGGAAAAAGTTATTCCTTTAGAATCCCTCTAACAATTTCAATGAGGAAGTAGTGTTAGAGGATTTTTCAAGTGAGGATGGTCCCTCATCTAAGTCTTGACAATAAACAAAGTAGCCTGAAAATGCCCCATTGTGTCACCCACCTATGGATCTTGATAAAGAAGGTTAGTATTAGCTGATCTCAATGGAGCATTGGTTCACCAATCCCAAGTGATCCATATCGTCGTGCGAGCGCTTGTTTCATGCGTTGGTCCATGTATGTTCCCACACAAATTCGATTTTAAGAAGTTTCTGGGTTTATTTTTTTATTCTATATTTTTGTGCTAGTTTTACTCGTACTATTTGGTTTTTTATTTTATTTTCTTTTACTTTTTGAAAATCACAAATAATTTTCTGATTTGCACTTTTTGATTTCCTAACATTTTCAAACCCACGAGTAATTTTCAAATCCGTGATCTTCTGTTATATTCACAAACAAATTTGAAATTTCTCAACCTTTTGTTTTTCAAATTCATGAACTATTTTCACATTTATGAAACTTTTCTCAAATTGTGAACATTGTTTTTCAAATTTGTGATTTTTTTTGCAATTTATGAACATTTTCAACTTGGTGAACACTTTTTTTCAATTTTTTTAAATTCATGAAATATTTAAAACTCATGTTTTTTTCGAATTCATGTTTTTTTAAATTCATAAACCTATTTCAAACCTTTGAACATTTTTTCAAACCCATGATTTTTTTTCAAATTCATCACTTTTATTTAAAATCAAGGTTAACGATCAAGTGTCAATGGTCAACGGTTGTAGTCAACAGTCACCAGTTTCTCCTAATAAACTATTTTTTCTAAAACCATTTGCACAACAGTAGCAGCAAAGCGACTGCAAATAACTAGCTTCACGAGCAGACCAGCCGAGCAAGCAAGCGGGCAGGGGAAAGCAAGGAATCCTACTGGGCTGCGATCGAAAGGGGGTGCATGATGATGCCTTCAACATTATTAGGAGCTGCCGGAGCTCACTATTAGCACCATTTATTTGTCAAAATCATTAGTTAAGGGTTACTCTTTGCAAAGGTCACTCCCTAACTTTTTTTCGGTGTTGACAAGTGACGCACTGTATGTGCGCCACTTCTGGCAACTTGAGAGCTTTTTCTTTTTTTATAGATCTTTTTTCTAAAAAAGGTTTATCTCGTGAAATGCGCGTTCAAATCCTGAGCCGTTTTTATCATTAAATTTGCTGCGTTGAGATATCAAAACTAGGTCCCATGTTCATAAGTTTTGTCTGACTTTTTTCATAGAAAAACCAAATCTGGTAAAAATTTAAAAAAATTAAAACCCGACAACTGAATTTTCTTTTGAAAACGTATGAAAAAAAACTAGATCCCAAAAGCACAGTTGCGTTTTTCCTTTTTCTGATGACGCATATGCTGTGTTTTTTCCTCTCTTCTTTGGGAGCACAAGTTATGCTTCTCGCATAAGCAAAGTTGTGCTTCTTTTCTCGCAGAAGCACGAGATGTTTTTTTTTTTGAGAAAGCACAACTATGCTTTTTTTCCTTTCAAAAAGTACAACAATACTTCTTGTGAAAGGATAAAGTGCTTCCCGTGAAAGCAAGACTGCACTTTCCTTTTTTTAAGCACAATTATATTTTTCTTCCTTTTGGGAAGCACAAACGTTCTTCTCTTAGAGGTATAGTATGTCCTTTTCGTGTTGTGAATGTTGGGTTCTATCATAGGTGCATCGCATGTAAATCAAAATTTTCCTACGCGCAGAACAACCAAGAACATGCTACGGAGATGGACCACAGATCGTTACCACTAAACGCGCAGTGCCGTGCAGCGGAAGTAGAGTTGGGGCAGCGCGTTCGTGTGGTCCGTCTCCTCCTCGTCCGATCTCCCTCGAACAATCGGCTCGATCTCCCTGGAACAGTCGGTTGCCCGATCCCACGTACGGGTTCGTCGACGCGGCGCAAATGCACCGCCTCTAACGGTATCCACGCGTGCAGGAGGAACACCATGCGGCGGACTGCTAGGTCCGATCACACAGTCGACGGTGGCAAGTGGAGGTGACTAGTTGCAACACATGCAAAGCCCTAATGACGGCGGCAAAGAAATCAACCAGATGGGTGTGCCGCACCTCCATTATATATAGCCATCCGGCGTGCAATTTGAGAAATATGAACATTCTCAGTGCTATCTGCTTACAGGCTTTTAGCGTTGATTAAACGGAACAGAGAAGCCTAACTAGAAGGAAGGGCTAGCTCCTCGAACTCTTCTTATGAAGAAAAGGGTTGGACCTCGCTTTGGAACACTCCTGTCCCGGCAAAGATTAGAGTGTTCTTATGGCGCCTTGCGAGACACTCGCTTCCCACGAAGGATGTCCGATACCACAGACACATGTCTATCACTGATAACTGACAACTATGCGGTGCGCTTGATTCATGGAAACACTCGCTTGTCGAGTGCACTTCAACCAGATGTGTTTGGGCTCTTGTGGACGAGGAATTATCGGAGAAATTGGTCGAGATGAGTGACCCAAGTGCAAAGAGGTGGTTCTTTGATCTCCGTGATTCTTTACCACATGCACAATTTGTCAGGATGGCTCTGACTTTATGGGCAACATGGACTGCTAGAAGAAAGACAATACATAAAATATATTTCAAAGTCCGATGGCTACTCATTTGTTCATTGGACGCTTCATCGGTGAACTTGATTCTATCAAGGAGATCAACCCTCCTTCGGCTCCTCGAAGAACTTCCCGGGCTAATGCTCCACTCTGGAAGCAACCGCCCGATGGTTTTTGCAAAATACATATTGACGGTGGGTTGTCAATTGATGGCAAAACTGGTGCCTCTGCAACGATCTGTCGAAACAGAGATGGTAGCTATATGGGTTCCTCATCACTTGTTCTTCCTGGAATTATGAACCCGTCAACTTTGGAGATGCTTGCTTGTCGCGAGGCATTGGCTTTAGCTGAATATCTCTCGCTATCGAAGATTATTATTGCATGTGACTGCAAGACAGTGGTAGAGAATATTACGAAGGGGCGAGGAGGCTCCTATGAGGCTATTGTAAAAGAATTTTTATTTAGATCTAGTTCCTTTTTCAGTTGCCTAGTTACTTTTAAAGGTAAAGCTTCAAACACGCAATCTTGTCAAACACGCTGCTATGCTTGATTAGGGTCGCCATGTGTGGCTTATTTCTTCTCATGACCCAACTTTTATCCCCTTAAACATAATCAATGATTAATAAAGTGTTGGAAAATATCAAAAATAATAATAATCAGAAGCTAACGAACACCGCTAAAAAACCCTAGAAGCTAACGAACCGATCGAATCGATCGCTCCCTGGTTTGATGCAAGAAGCTGGCCGCTGGCAGGCGGCGAAGGAATCGGAGAGTTGGCGACCGTGGTTCGTGAAGCACTCCCGAATTCTCTATTCTTAAATAGCTACAACCCACTACCTAATTTTTCTCTTCATGCAACAAGCCACATCACCAAGGCATGCATGAAGTCATAAGTTACTTTTTCCATTAATCTTTTCATGCAAACCATACCACCTCATGCATGCCTTTTTTCCGAGAATTAAGTCATGTAAAACACTTCTACTCCCTCCGTCCCGAAATATAGGTCGTTGGGGAAGTTTCCCGACCAGGTGAAAAAGGGGTGAAATGACCAGGTTACCCCTGGTTTGAATTCCACCAGATCCGTCTCCTACCTCCAGCCCCGCCTCCGCCCTCCACCCCGCCTCTGCCCTCCACCCCGCCTCCTCGCTCCACCGGTCCACCCCAGCTCCACCTCTCCATCCTCCATCCGCCCTCCACCTCTCCCTCCTTCATCTTCCATCCACCTCTCCCTCCTCCCTCCTCCCACCATTCCCTACTGCTGGCGACTCCATCCCGTGTTGCTCGCCTCCTTCCCCTGCTGCTAGCTCCTCCATCCCTGCTGCTGGCGCCTCCATCCCTGCTGTTGGCGCCACCATCCCATGTTGCTCGCCTCCATCCCCTGCTGCTGGCTGCTGGTGCCTCCATCCCCTGCTGCTAGTGTGTCCATCCCCTGCTGCTCGCCTCCTGTTCGCTACCGAGCAGGAACTGCTGCTGCCTTATCTTTGCTGCTGTTCCAAGGATCAGATGGTAATGTTCCAGTAACAGGTGAATTTCCTGCACACCAACAGACAAGATAAACAATGATGTGAACTACTGATGGCACTGTACTCTTCTGTAATGCATAACAAGGTAGTAATTGACTGAAACTCCTAATCCCAGATTCTGAGAATATAATCTTGAGATATTGTCTGAAGTTGTAATCGTATTATTCCAAAACCAGTTGTTGCCCTCTTTGTCCTATTATTGCATAAATCTTGGAAAGAAACAATAAATTTAGGAGTGCTCCTGCATTATTTGAAGTAAATACTGAACTGAGCCGAGCCTTACCTCATATCACAGGTCTATGCAAAATCCTTGCTCCCGGATGGGCTCCTCTCCTTGGTATCCTCCTTCTTCTCCTGCTACAGCAGCAACAACAAGTTAGTAATAGCAACAATGGACAACACCAGCATGTCAATAACGACAACATCAACAACAACTCGTGGAGATCAATAGCAGGTCAATAACAATTACCATGGACTTTGATCTAAATTGTACTCCAATCGAGGAAGAGGACATACCTAAAGAAGGCAATGTTGAGCAAGAAGATGATTTGAACATGGAAGAAGACCATCCATTGCAAGATGCAGGCGGTGAGTACTTCCGGAACATGCATTCGAAAGGAGAGGACTCAGTGAGTAGATATGATAATGTGAACATGCATTCATTCATGCTCATGCTCATGTTCATTCATTCATTTTCATGCTTATTCATTAAAATGTTCTTATGTTCTCATGCTCATGCCCATTCATGATCATTCATGCACTCCTTTTTATCACTACTCATGATCATACACTACTAAAGTTTGATAATATGATCATTTCCTCATTTCTTGATTTGAGTATTTCTTCATGCAGGTGTTGAGAAAGCAGTTCAAAAAAGGGATAGCCTTGATGACAAGCAAAAATATGTTGTTTATGTTGCATTGCATGCGTTGTGTATGAGTAGAAGGGGCAAACTTAATAGAGATGATAGGAAAAATGTTGCTGACTTTTTCGGAGTAGGTGTCTGGAATATTCAAAGAATTTGGAAGAAAGCGATGAGGCAGATTGCACAAGGTTTGAAGGTTGATGTTTCCAGTCAGAGAAAAGGAAACTGTGGAAGAAAGGCAAATGACATCAACCTAGACCAAATCCCTACAATCCCTCTAAACAGAAGGTCTACAATCAGGTCACTTGCTTGGCAACTCGGATGCAGCCCCACCACACTGATGAGAGAGTTCATGATAGATAATCTGCTACCAGCAATACAATCTTCTTGGCCTGAGAATGATGTTGGGCAAACTATCTTCATACAACAGGACAACGCAAAGCCGCATATGTTGCCTAATGACCCAGAATTCTTAACAGCCGTCGAAAGCATAGGACTCGACATTAGACTAATTCAGCAGCCTGCCAATAGCCCTGATTTGAATGGACTTGACCTTGGATTCTTCAGTTCGTTGCAATCTCTGACAGATTGTCTAAGCCCGAGAACCCTTCAAGACCTTATTAAGGGTGTGTTGGAAGAATTTGAAAACTATGAGGTTTACAAGCTGAACAGAGTTTTCTTATCCCTGCAGGCTTGCATGATTGAAATTTTGAACCATGCAAGTGGCAATGGCTATAAAATACTGCATGTGAACAAGGAAAGACTTGAGACTCTTGGGATTCTACCGCCAAGACTTACATGCCCTCAAGATGTTTACGCAAATGCCCTACACAATCTACAACTAATGGAGAGAGTTGCTTGAGGAGTTGAGGCTTGTTGATATGCTTGA
Organism: Hordeum marinum; assembly: GCA_022496015.1. Taxonomy (NCBI): domain Eukaryota; kingdom Viridiplantae; phylum Streptophyta; class Magnoliopsida; order Poales; family Poaceae; genus Hordeum; species Hordeum marinum. Next base: position 364,893,459 of record CM039674.1, on the reverse strand, counting down.
GATGAGGCTTGGGATGCTTGAGATGAGGCTTGTTGATATGTTCGAGATGAGGCTTGTCGATATGCTTGAGAAGAGAAGAATTAGGAGTAGAAGAAGTTTTTGATAATTAAAAAGAGAGGAGAAGAAGTTTTTGATAATGAAAAAGAGAGGAGCAAAAGTTTTACTCCAGAATTAGGAGTACTCATTTAATCCACTGAATTAGGAGTACATATTTACTCCAAAATTAGGACAGCTCCTAAATTTTGCACATTGGATTAATCCATGATTCATTGTAACTACGCCAAATCAGTGTAAATCGGTGCTACAGCTACTGCTACTCCAAATCAGTGCAAATCAGTGCTACTGCTACTGAAGCTTGATGAGAAGATTACTTAGGATACTAACATGAGTAGGTAACAGAAGCTTCATGAGAAGGTTAATGAAGAGATTAACAAAAACGTAGAGAAGAAAAGTTTAGATTTATTAACATAAAATGTTTCATTTAGATTAACACAAAAGGTTTCGTTTAGATTTAGTACTCATAAAACATTCAGTTAAGTTCATTTAAAATAAAATTCAGATTTCTGAACAAACACAAGGATAAGTACAACTAGTAAAATTTTGGTTAAATTCATAAAACATTCAGTTAAATTCATTTAAAAGATTTCACCTTGTGTACCACAGCTAAATTCAGTTAAATTCATATGCTCTTTCAAAATTGTGAAGTAAACTCAGTTTTGCACCTCAATTCACCTATATGCACAAACTAAGTACGCACTGAATGTACTCCAAGCAACCTTCCCATGTAAAGAAACGACGAATCCTTGAAGCAACCTTCCCATGTAGAGAAACGACGAATCCAGTACATGAAACATTGATCAGCAAGCCTGAAGGAAAAAGGTTGTGGAAAATAAGCTTGGGAAACACGAGGGTGCATCATGTCGTACATTCGCGAAGGAGATGGCGAGCCAACCGATGATGTTTAGAATCGCCGCGATCATCAGTGACTGAAAATTCAGTCAGACAGCAAGCACATTAGTGTAAAAGCATGTAACCTCAGTTTAAAACAAAAGCCTAAACTTTTTTCACTAATACTCCTGCAGTTGTTGATTCAGTTGAGTGTAGTAACTGCGAAGGACTACTTCATCAGCAAAAAAAATCACAACACCAGCTCCTAATTCCCACACGCAACTACTCTGGCTAAGTTGTTACTAAAACAATTATGAAGAAGCACAAATTGCATTCATATAACTAGCAGAAAGAAAGAGAAGAAGGTCCTCACAGTTGCCAAGAGCAGAGCACACTAGCAGCTGGCAGACAAGGGGTACCCCATCTTCGACGGGCTCTCCATCGGCTGCACCGACGCATACAACGGGTACAAGAGCAACGCGCCCAGGCCTGCAGCAACAGAGAACAACAGCAAATGGCCGCACGCGTCAGTCGAGTTCAGCAAGAACTGCATAAACAAGAACCGAAGGAAAGAAGATTAAATCTGTACATACCCTGCGGGATGTGAATCCAGAGCTTGCTCATCCTCTGCAGCTCTTCTTTTTCCCAGCTAGACAAATCAACACGGCCGGAACGCCGCGAGCATCAGTTGTACTTGCCGCTCATTGCTGCAACTGCAGTGCCTCGCCGGGTCAGCCGTCCGCACGAGCTCTTCCAGCGCCGTGGTAGCCACCCCGCAAGAGCTCCACATCCAGCGCCGCTCTGGATCCTGCGTCAGCACACGCGGATCCAGCGCGGAGGCATCCAGATCCAGCGTCTCCAACGATATACAAGTTCATCGCCGGCAAAAAGACTCAAGCTTGACGACGGGGTGGTGGGGAAACGGATGGTGCACGCGGTGAGGAGAGGAAAACAAGGGAGTAGGTCAGTGGGGAGAGGCCGGCTACGAGCAGACGCCGGTGGCCAGGGAGAGGAGCGAGGGGAACGGAGGGATGAGCGCGAGGGGAATGAGAGGGATGAGAGATGAGCGAGTGCTAGCCGACGGAGGGCAATTTCGGAAAGAGCGAAAATATCGTAGTGTTACGGGAATTACACTGAGAAACCTTTAACGATCTATAATTCGGAACGGAGGAAGTATATATTTTTACATTAATTTTAGTTTTATGTCACTTAACCATATATTATTTTAACAAGATTCCGGCATCATCTAGTAGCCTCTCAAAGTCTCAAGCCAAACCAAACTCCACGCATCACCTTCTCTGACTCGTAGTGTCGCAACAACAAAAAAGACTTCTCTGACTCGTAGTGTCGCAACAACAAAAAAGACTTCTCTGACTCATGGGGCCCTCTCCGCCGCCGCCGCCGCCGACCGGCCGCCTCCTCGTGCTCTACGCGTCGCAGACCGGCAACGCCATGGACGCCGCAGAGCGTGTTGGGCGCGAGGCCGAGCGCGGTGGCTGCCCGGCCGTCGACGTCCTCTCCATGGACAGCTTTGACCCCGTAAGTTGCTAACCCTAGAAAACTCACCCCGCAACCCTCCCACCTGAGGTCATATGAAACCTTCTTTTCTTTTTGTGCAGAGTTGCTTGCCGGGCGAAAGGTCCGTGGTGTTCGTCGCGTCCACCACGGGGCAGGGCGACCCCCCGGATTCCATGAAGGTAAGGGGATTTTTTTTTTGAGAGGAAGGTAAGGGAAATTGAAAACACATTTTTGTTTGCAAGTTTGTCGATTTTGGTTTGCTAATTGAGTTTTTTCCATACTTGGTTTCGCACGTGGCAGGCGTTTTGGAGATACCTTCTTAAGAAGGACCTTGGTGCTAGGTGGCTGGAAGGGCTCCGTTTTGCCGTATTTGGGCTCGGCGATTCGGGCTACCAGAAGTACAATGTTAGTCTTCTCATAACAAGGATATTGTAGCTTGTTATTGTGCCTTTTAAGATAATGATGTGCCATGATTTGTTAAAATTATTTGTAGTTCACTTTTGGATTTAATTTAATTATGGATAAACCACTCTAGTTTGCATCATGTTAGAAAATAAATATACAGTTATGACAAGCAGTACATGACGGCTATGTGTTCTGGACTTGCATTTGCTGCATGCTCAACTATGCTCATTTCTCATTGCTACTTTGCTGCGTGTTCTAAACAGTAGTATAGTAGGTTTTATCCTTTGTTGCTCATGGATCATGACTTCTATTTTTTTAAATCTTACTCGCTTCTTGTCTCTGTTTTCCTGCTCACTGTTGCATACACACTGCAGTTTGCTGCAAAGAAGATCGATAGAAGGCTTTTACAACTTGGTGCAGAACTAATCATAGAGATAGGCTTGGGAGATGATCAACACCCTTCAGGGTATGATGATATTCATTTGCATGTTTTGGAGAAGTTTAATGTCATATTTTGCTGGTTATAAAGAATTTAAGCATTATTTTTTCGTATTGAAATAAATTTCTCAAAGTTTCCAGGGATTATTTTGTTGTATGTCAGATATGAAGGAGCTCTAGACCCTTGGTTGCTGTCTTTGTGGGAATCACTGAATAAAGCAAATCCGTCACTTCTACCAAGAATAACTGATATCATTAATCCTAATTTGAATTATTTGGGGGATGCAAAGATCGAAGTCATATATTACTCTTGCAATGATGCCCCTCCAGATTCCATTTTTTCAGGTGTGAGTTATTGATCATTCTAATGTCAGCAGTAACCTGTAAACTGTTGTATATGTCTCTTCTAAAGATTCTGTCTGTCATTTTTTCATCAGACTCCAAGAAATTAATTAAGAGAGCACGCACAATGTCCCCTGCTCTGAAGTTCCATAATGATGGAGCGCCACAATACATGTTAAAAATGGCATGTTCTATACCCTCTCCAAGTGTTCAACAGTTTATAATCATTTTCATTTTATTTTTATCTCTCATTTACGGCTGGTTATTTCAGGTTCAGATGATCTAGCAGTTCTAAATATGAGTACACATTCATCTCTAGTGAATCTTCTCTAGTTACATACTCCCTCCGTTCCTAAATATAAGTCTTTTAAACATTTCACTAGGAGACTACATAAGGAGAAAAATGAGTGAATCTATGCTCTGAAGTATGTCTATATACATCCGTATGTATTCTTCTAGTGGAACCTCTAAAAAGACTTGTATTTAGGAACGGAGGGAGTATGAAATATTGCCCTTGTTGTGTCAATTTACTGAATGTAGTATTTGCTACTGAGAATAACACTATTTAAAGGGTTTGAACTGTATAAAGTAGACTTCGTAACCTATAATTTAATTGGTTATTTTGGAATTTTAACTCTGCTGAACTTGCACGGAATTTGTATCATGCATACGACTAGAGTAGATTTCTTGTTGACTGGCAAGGCACCTTACGCTGAATGTAGCTTATTTGACAATTCTTATTTCCAGCGGGCAAGTGTTCACCATAGACAAGCTCTTTTTTGTGGGGAAAAAAAGAGTGGACAAGTGTCCACAATACGCAATATTTTTTCTTCCAAATTACTGTAAGCAAGCTCTAATTGCAAGGCAACCTCTATAGCACTAGTTGATGCCCTGTTACTTGTTCTGTAGACACCTCAACTTGTCCATTATGCTGTGAGAAGCTTGCCACTAAATGTGCATGCCAAGTTCAAGTTGCAGTTCTATGTTATAAGTCTGAAGCTGCTTTACTTAGGAGATTCAATTTGCACAGGGAGATATTTACCATGCTAAAAAAATGTTGAACCTTAATGAACTAGAATAATAAATAGTATCTGGGTGGTAGTATGATAAATAACAGACTGGGGATGGTTATGGTTCATTGTGGGGATGCTCCTCCTGTTCTGTGAGTATATAATAGGTTGTTGATGTAACAATTGTTATAATTTAGTCGATCCATATTTAATCAGTTTAGTTCATGTCACTGATGATACTGCTAACCTTTTTAGGTAACAAATCAGCGTTTGACTAAGGAGGAATTTGAGAAAGATGTGCGCCACTTTGAATTGGAAGATCCATCTTCTGTGCGTTCTTTGTTCCATATGATGATGTTACCTCACAGTCATCTTAACATGAAGAGGTTGAAAGATTGTTTATTCTTTGTCATGTTAGGCGATCAGCTATCAAGTTGGTGATGCTTTAGAAGTTCTACCAAGTCAGAATCCATCAGCTGTTAATGCTTTCATTGAACGCTGTAACTTGGATCCAGATTGCTACATAACGGTAGGTTGTTCTGTTTTGTTTTATCTAGTTGATTTAGGTTCTTGTACCTGTGTGTTTTCTCTGCCACTGCCGCAACTTCCTTTATTATCTCGTTCTGTATTAGTAACTGTCTGCGCATTGTTTGTTGCAAAATTAAATACAACTGCCTTAATCGGGTCATTGCTTTTGTAGCAAGCTATATGGTTTAGATTTCCTACACTTTTTTCTTTCTTTCTCAAATACATGGTTATTGAGTTTATCATAAAGAGGAGAAAACCAGAGATAACTGTGTCTTTTTATATCTTCTCAACTAGTCAACCTGTTGAAGTTATTTAGCTAACTAGAAAAGAGACTATATTTTGTTTGCCCAGATTAGAGCAAAGGGTGGGAATGAAGTTTCCTACGATTCACTCCTGAATGGCTCGATGGGTCGCATCAAGTTACAGACCTTTGTTGCTTTGACAATGGATGTTGCATCAGCTTCCCCTCGACGGTATTTCTTTGAGGCAAGAACAGCTGCCCTGAATGCTTTATCCCATACACCTCCTTTCTAGCTGTTGATTAGCTTATGGATGCCAGTGATACCCTGGTGTACATATGACTAATGAGACATCTTTGATGTTCACACAACATCAATTTTCTGCTGTAGATCATGAGCCATTTTGCAACAGCTGAACACGAAAAGGAAAGGCTTCAGTATTTTGCTTCTCCTGAAGGAAGAGATGACCTCTACCAGTACAATCAAAAGGAGAGTCGGACTGTTCTAGAAGTAAGTTATGTCTTTACTGAAGATTTTATTTATGTTCTTGCAATACAAAAAATTGCGTGTGGAAATTATATGACAATAGGTCATTTGTCTTTGGAATTTATTTTTCATGGTTGAACAATGAGAGATGATTTTGTGCTACTTTTAGGTATTGGAGGATTTTCCCTCGGTGCACATGCCTTTTGAATGGCTGGTGCAACTAACTCCTCCATTAAAGAAACGAGCCTTTTCCATATCGTCATCGCCATTAGCACATCCAAATCAGATACACTTGACTGTTAGTATTGTATCATGGCTTACTCCTTTCAAGAGGACAAGGCAGGGTCTCTGCTCCACATGGCTGGCAGGTCTCAGTCCAAATGAAGGTATGGATTGTTTCTTTCCTTCCGTTCTTTTCCTGGATCTCACTGCTCCTGCTGCTGCTGTAATAATACATATTCTTCACTTTAACTTGGTACATCTACCCACTCACCCTGAAGAAAAAGAAGCATTGACCTCCCTTAATTGTCACTGTGCTTATGTGCAGACAATCTTATACCATGTTGGGTACACAAAGGATCCCTGCCTCCTCCACAGCCATCGATTCCTCTTGTACTCATTGGACCAGGAACAGGATGTGCACCATTTCGAGCATTTGTGGAGGAAAGGGCTGCACAGAGTGTGAGAGGACCAACAGCTCCCATTCTGTTCTTTTTCGGCTGTAGAAATGAAGACAACGATTTTCTATACAAGGACTTCTGGTTGGAGCATGCCCAGGACAAGGAAGTGCTGTCCCTGAAAGAGGGCGGTGGTTTCTTTGTTGCCTTTTCCAGGGATCAGTCTCAAAAGGTCTATGTACAACACAAGATAAAGGAGCAGAGTGCAAGAGTGTGGAACATATTATGCTCTGGGGCGTCGATATACGTTGCAGGGTCTTCTACCAAAATGCCCGCTGATGTTACAGCCGCACTAGAAGAAGTTGTCCGCCAAAAGGGCGGCGAGGCTGCTTCAGGATGGCTCAGGAAACTGGAAAGGGCTGGTAAATTTAACATTGAAACTTGGTCGTGATTGCCATCGTCAAACAGGGCTAGAAAGTATGTACAAACAATCAATCGTGCTCTGCAATTATTTACGGGGTAGCAATTCAGCGAAGATCAAAGGTTTTGAGAAAGTAGATGTATATCTGCACATAACTACAGATAAACAATCATTTATTCTCGGACAGAAGAAATTGCAAGGGGATGCAAACTCGTTCCAAGTTCCACTGTTGTATCTGTACTCGGTATGATGTAGGTTTGGTTCAAAGATGAAGAATGTCAGGTTGATTCTATGAAATTGGATAAAACATGAGAGATCAGGTGAGAGCACTAGTTGCTGTATTTGATGTGGTTTTAATCTGAGATGCCCTGTTCAATTTGTTGACCTTATGATGTAGGAGTATTATCTACAGTACTTCTGTACTCGGTGGTCAGTCTTGAATATTTACTATCGAGATTTCTGTTCGAACAGTTAAACCTGCAGCATCATTCACCTTGGAGACAGGCTAAATGCCCGTTTACCCGTCTGGTTGTAACCGCGGTAGAAGATATGATACGTTGAAAGTGTTGGTGCAGGCAGGCCTGGTGCTCTCGAATCATCTCCAGTTTATGTACCCGTTTGTCCTCGGTTCTTGGGAGCATTTGTTTCTTACTCCTTTTTTTTCTCTTAATTGCTGTACTGGTTGTGGTCCTGGATTGGGCCGAGACAACCTTGAATAAACCGGTGGCATCTTGATTGCCTCGTTCGTTGGTGAGATCTATTTCAGCCAAACAGACGATCTAAAACTTAAAATCTGTGTCTGGTTAAGTCGAGCCAGCCTCGTAATCAAAGTGTTGCCGATCAAGAGAAGTCTTTTTTTTTTACGTCATCGATCGTTTTTGAAATGGGAACAGCATTGATCAAAGAATTTGCCATAAAAGAGAGGTAAATAAGTAGTACCAGTCTGTTTATTGCATCAACGTGCTAAACTATACAGCAAACAGCCCACTCCATACAAGCTGGCGATACTGGCAGCGCCATCAAAATACAATAGGTAGCGACAACGGAAATGTATGCTAGGATACCATAAAGCAAACGTAAACGATGGCAGGCATCATCCAAATAGCAAAGCACTGAACTGTATGGTGCTTACGAGGGGCGCAGGTCCGGGCTTCATCAGCCGCTGCGGGTCCAGACGACGTGGTCCTGCGGCAGGAAGTGGCACACCGGCGCCCCGCCGGGCTTCACCTTGAGCACCTGGAACGCGACGTGCCTCGGGTTCCAGTCGGCCGTGTCGGCGTGGCACACCGCCACGGCCTCTACCGCCGTGCCGTCCTTGCCGGCCATGGACACCGTGTACGCCCTCGTCGCCTGCGTCAGGTGGCACGCGAACACGGCGTACGCGTACGGCTCCGCGTGGCAGGCCACGAGCTGGTCGGCGCCCGCCGCGCGCTTCACGCCGGTCATGGTGTACTCCTGCTCCGGCGACCCCTCCTTGCCGACCACCGTGGAGGCGGCCCTCACGTGGCTCGTCCCGAGGCTGGACGTGGCGAAGTCCACCATGGACTCCAGCGACGTGGCGCACCACTTCTTCTCGCCCTTGGCCGCCGTCGCCTCACACTCTCGCAGCGTCTGCTCCATCTCCGCCGCCTCGGCGGAGTCCGGCGCCACGGAGAACCGGCTGAGGATCTCGGGGACCTTCTCCGAGGAGAACGGGATGGCGTTGGCCTCGGTCCGCGGCAGGAACTTCTCTCCGGCGCCCGGGGTGGCCATGAAATGGACGCTCATCTTCTTCCCGGCGTGGAGGTCCTTCTCCAGGAAGAAAAGCGCGGCGCTGGGGTCGTCGTGCAGCTGCGTCTCCGTTGCGGCGTAGTTGTATACGAAAGGTGAGACGTTGACGTGGACAGGCTTACCCCGGGGTTTGCCGCCTGGCTTACCGTAGCCAGGCTTGACGTTGACGCCGACGCCACCCTTCCCGACGCCAACGGTGGTGCCGCCTGGCTTACCATAGCCAGGCTTGACGTTGACGCCGACGCCGCCCTTGCCAACGCCGACGGTGGTGCCGGTGCCACCGGGCTTGCCGTAGCCAGGTTTCACGTTAACGCCGACGCCACCTTTCCCGACGCCGACAGTGGTGCCGCCGCCAGGCTTCACGTTCACGCCGACGCCTCCCTTCCCTACTCCAACCGTGGTGCCACTGCTACCGGGCTTGCCGTAGCCAGGCTTGACGTTGACGTCCACGCCACCTTTGCCAACGCCGACCGTCGTGCCGGTGCCGCTGGGCTTGCCGCTGCCAGGTTTGACGTTGACGTCCACACCGCCCTTGCCAACGCTAACTGTTGTGCCCCCGGGCTTGCCGTAGCCAGGCTTGACGTTGACACCCACACCGCCCTTGCCGACGCCGACCGTAGTCCCGCCGGGCTTGGCGCTGCCAGGTTTCACGTTGACGCCGACGCCACCCTTGCCAACATCAACCGTCGTGCCCCCAGGCTTCCCATGGCCGGCGTCGACATGGACGCCGCCCGAGCCGACGTTCACCGACGTGCCTCCGGCTGTGGAAAGCAGGGAGAAGCGTCAATGCATGCTTTCCCGTGTACCGAAGCCGTTTGCTCAAGAGATAGTATGCGTACCTTGAGTGTCGAGGAGTTGAGAGAGGGAGCTTGGCATGGGAGTGTTAGGAAGAGCAGACTCCCAGTATTGCTCCGGAGCACGAGCTGCATGGCTTCCTACCGACGCGATCTGCATGCAAATTACATGGTCAGTTTCTACATAGGAGTATTCGATTTGAGATCAACAGCGATCATCATCTAAATTAGGAACGAAAAACGAAGGGCATGCTGACCAGTAGGAAGCCAAGGATGGCGGCTGCGACGAGCCTATCCATGGAGGAGGGCAGGGCACCAATGAGGAAACTGACGACAGCTCGCAAGGCGCGAGGATGATCTGCTTGCTCACTTGGAACTGCCACAGGAGGAGATGTGTCCTTGTACCGAGCACGAACGCCGATATTTATAGAACCGAGTCAGAGAGTAGATGCTGGTAGTTGTGGGGAATTAATTTGCGCAGCTCGATCTGTTAACTGCCCCGATGCAAACAATGCAGCACTCCTAGCTAGGCAGCAGTAGCAGCAGCAATGCATCACTGAGTCGCCGCCGCCGTGCAGGTAATACGTACAGTACAGTAGAGAGCTTGTTGTACACCATACGTAGCTAGAATTGCACCTGTCCAGAACGGAGGACGCATTCGAAAAACGACGTCCCGCGCAGGTGCAGCCACTGGTCGTCGTGTTTGATCGATCGACTCAAGACTCAACCGTCCCTGCCTCGCGCGCGCGATGGTATTGAATGTCGGTCGCCGTCGTCCCGTCCCATGCCGATACGGCTCCACCGGCGGCGTGGCGCGCGCCTCCACGTCTTCTCCGGCAGCTGACGGTTGCGCGGCGAGCGTGACTGCGAGACCGATCGTTCGCCGCCTGACCACTTCACACGTGCTAGGCATACGAGCCCTGGTAGGAGAGTACTCTGTATAGAGAGCAAGGCAGGATCAAGCATCAGTTTTTCCATGGACCGCACCGACCCCCATAATGGTCGTCCATCTCCGGTGGTTGCGGGTATTGCCCAAAGCACTTATGGAGCCATGCTGGCCTACGTACGTACGTACAGTACGAGCTGGTTGCTTGCTGCTCGTCAAGATCGGTGAACAGGGGCACTGGGGCAGCCGGCCCCCACGGCCATGGCCATGGGGGCTACGAATCTGGTATACGAGCGTGCTGCGTGCTGCGTGCTGCGTGCATGGCCATGGGGGCTACGAATCTGGTGTACGAGCGTGCTGCGTGCTGGTGATTCCATGATGCGGGCATCGCGGTCGCGACGTTGAGGGCGGCAAGTCTGAAGGGGCCGGGGGCACTAATGGGGTGTGGAAAATTGTGGCAGCCCGTCGGTCGCGCTGATAGTTGGGAGTTGGTTGGGGGCAAGCACGACGAGCTCGACACCGAATGCCCTTTACGTCACCCGGACACCACCTTCCGGCCGCCGGACCATGTGTTGAAACATGGTCACGGACAAGAGGAAATGACGTCTGTCCAGTCCACTGTGCTGCTGCTTTCTGCTATGTTGCCTCGGTTACACCGTGGAGTGGACGCTTGATGATTTTTGTTTTGCGGGAACTACGTGCGGTCTTGACACCTGTATGACCAGCACGTTAAATGTACCGTCATTGAATTAGGGTTCGATATTTGCCATCCCTATCTTCACCACTGTCTTCCACTTGTCTTGGTATATACTGCCACCAGCCCCGAAAGGGATCAAGATTCAAGAGGAATTATCTCGACCCCTTGCTCTTTCAGGTCGTTCGCACTTGAGTAAAATCTATTTTAAACCCTAAGTTTGTATAGGTAGTCGAAATCAAACCTCAACATCTCAATCCTTGAAATCCATACCTTGAACTTCTAATTCCCAACTCCAACGGGGCGACCTAAACAAACGCACGCTTTGTTCGTTTTTTATCCGTTTGGATCGGCCAGACAGATGTGCACGTCCGCATTTTAAAATGGGTCGGCTTGACCGCCCAACGGGGAGGCCGATCCAAATGTGCCGGCTTGAAAAAAAAACAAGTTGCACGAAATAAACATAATTAAACATAAAGTGGCCGGTTAAATCTAATAAACATTAGATAAAACATTAAAAAGTCTGCGCCTGCCTGCTGCCGCCCCGCACACTGCCCTAGACGTCGTCGGCCTTGCCCTTGCCCTTGCCGTCGACGCCGCCATCGTCGGCGAGGTCGATGAAGACCGGAGCAGGGTCAGCCCACCCGAACGCCGCCCGGTACGCTGCCAGGACAACCTCCTCCGGCGTCTGCTAGGGCGGCAGCATTGCGGTCAGCCGCGCGTGCTCCTCCTCCTCCTCCTCGAGCCGGAGCGCCTCCGCGTCACATTGGAGCATGGCCTCGTAGCGCATCTTCTCCTCGCCGTCGGCCTGCTCCGGCGTCGCGGCGAAGTGGACGGGAGGTGCGCTCACCTACTCGCGGTACTGGCCCGTCCACGAGTAGGCCTCCTTCAGCCAAGTGGGTGGAGGCGGGGAGCGCTTACGCGTCGGCTCCGGCTCCGGCTCCAGCTTGGGCTGGACGGGTGGCGACGATGGCGGTGGCGACACGAAGAGCGGGGTGTGGACGAAGTCCCTCGCCGCCGACAGGGCAAGGGCTTGCTCCAGCCCATCCCAGTGCGCGTCCTCCTCGAGGTGGCTAGCCTCCAGCGCATGCTCAAGGGCCTCCTCGAGGACGGCTTGGTACTCCGCCTCCGCCTCCATGTCCTCCGGCTCTACCTGCGGGGGTGGCGGTGGGAACGACGGCGGGACGACGTCGATACCCGAGGGCCGTTGCTCCTCGTGTTCGAGGGCGAACCACGCCTCCAGTTGGGGGAGTCAGCGGCGTACTCTGGAAGCCGACGATGCTCCGGCGTGAGCTGCGCGCGGCGCCTGCGCACCTCGTCGTCATGCGCCCGCTGGCTCCGTGGAACCGCGGGCACCGGGATTCGCTGCGGATCCAGATGCCAATGGTGCGGCAGCGTGACATCGGGGTACGACAGTGGCTTCCTGTACTCCCAGTGCCACCGCGCTTGGTGCACCGGGATGTGCAGGCGCCGGCGAGCAGGGCGGAAACGTGGCACCGCCGGATTAGGAGGGGGAAGGGGAGCACGGGAGGACGAGGCGCTAGGGATGCCCTTGCCCTTGCCATTGCTACTGCCGAAGAGGCCCATGGGCGCGCTAGGGTTTGCGGTCGCCGGCGAGGAAGCAAAGGGAGTGATGGGGGGCCAGATGTGAACGGGAGAAGTGGATGAGGCCGACCCCACCGCACGCGTGGTTAAAAAAGGACGCTTTCACTGGCTGACGCGTGGGCCCGCTATCGGTGGTCGTCATAAATAAGACAACCGGTGGCGGTTGGGTGGCCTACAGGTGGGGACGCGGCGGACGGCGAGGAGACGCGTTTCGCGTCCGCATCGACGCATTCCAGAAGCAATTTTGGGCCGGAAATGGATCGGCGTGGATGTTAGGCAGACACGATTTGAGTTTGGATCGACGTGTTGGGCCTCTATTTTTATCCGCGTCAATCCACACAGACACGAACGGACGAAATGGTTCGATCCATTGGAGTTGTTCTTACTTACCTCGGCTCGTTTTTTGACCGGGATTGCTGACGTGAACCAGGGTCATTGCAGTTCAGCGATGGCGTACTGGGAAAGAAAGGGCACTGGAGGTAGGGACTGGGACCTGGGCGTGGGATGCTGTTGGGTCACCGGCGAGCTCGCCGGCTGCAAATTAATCAAGCTCCCAAGGCAACCATGCACACAACAAATTGACACACACACTGACACACGTACTCCCTTAACAAAATGGGCTCCGAAGTAGGCTTCGTTGGAGCAGCCTGAATCGTCCTCCTACAGCGTTGGCTTCCTGACCTGCGCGAGTGACAGCAAAGGGTACCCCCCGTGATGCTGCTGTCGTGGACGACACCGGTGACCGCGCGCGCCGCGCTCGTCACGCAGCACAGCGCGCACGAAGTCAAAGGGGTTCACGGCGTCTCTCCGCGCGAGCAGCCAATACCGCTGCAGCCGAAGCAACAGCTGCCAGGATAGTCCTCGCACCGGAGCAGAAGCTGCCGTCGGCGTGGCCGGCGCCAAACGAAAGTGTCAGACTTTCTCCAGACTTTTTCCACATTGGGGCGGAGGACGGCCGAGCAGGGACATGTGGTGCTCGAAATCCTACTTGCTTGGTCCACGGCGCCGTGTCGCGGAGCAACTCCGGGGGCAGGACGGTGCCGTTGTGGAGCATCGCCATGTACGCCGTGCTGCAGCCGCCGTTGCCGAGAAACTGTTTCACCAGTCGGCCGTGAACTTTTAGCTCGCCCTTGCTGCCGTACAGGCGGACGTTCTCGCCGAACGCTCGGCGACCACCCGCATTCCGTACCAAGACATTTAGAGAAGATGGAGATGACACATGGGTCCATCTAGTCAGTGAGAGTAAAGGATACCCTAGGTGGATTGACTTTTTCCACATGCAGTAGCTGACTTAGCTATCCCGGCCTTCCTAGGGAAACCCTGTTTGGATGCGGCATGAAAGGATACAAATGACCGGGATTAGAAAAGACAGGGTACCGATTTGAGGGATTCAAAGGTCAGGGTTTATTTTCGACAACACATACAAAGTTAAGGTTTAAATTAGACTTTACTCTTCGCACTTTGCACCGTCTCCCTCCCCTTCCCTCACCTCCCGTTTGGTGCCATGGCGTGCGTTTTCTTTCCATGTTTTTTTTCCATACCATGCACAGTAGTACAGCTCCGCTGAAAGCAGTAGCCGAGCTGCACAAGCGAGGAAGATCAGGCAACGGATGGTGAATTGGTGATGACCGATGAGCGGTGGCCATTACTGATTTCGTGTTGCCGCAGAGCACAGCAGAGTATTAATTTGCACTGCTCCATTGAAAAGGCGACGTGAACAAGACCGACACATCTTCAAACCACTCGGGCCTGATGAGAGCGCAGCAGCCTGGCGACATATGAATGCTTGTGATGCCGACCACAAATCATCTTGCCCACGCATTTTGGAGGGACCGTTCGTGTTTGTAGGATGGCGCCGTACTTCGTATGTATGTGTGCCCATTCGACGATCCTCGTCGGCTTTGCAGTTTGCACGGTCCTCGCCGAAACTTGTACGAGTAGAGCTCAAAATGATGGTACGCGCAGTTATTTTGGCGGGACGGGAGCGTGGCACGGCCCGTCTTAAAGGTTGCTGAGCACGGTTGGTCGTTGGGTGTCAACTGGTAGGCGTCACGTACAAGGCTTAATCGCCACGCAGAGCACCTTTCCAACCCATTGATGTGGTTCCGTCGCAGCATCACATAGTTAGGACACAGCGTTGATTCACCTTCTTTTTTAAGAAAGACGCCCTCCCAAAATGCATCCTAGATTATTAGTTCTCAGAGAAAAAAAGGAATGTATGTATTACCAAGGAGCAAAGAAGTTCTTTCCTACGTAGGATAACAAATGTCCTGATTGCATTCACACCATTGTACGGTCCTAAATTAGCTATAATGCGATCGACATTGTCTTTGATCTGATAATTATCAAAGGAAATGACCAGTACAATGAAAAGATAACTGTCCGTAGAATGATCAATTAAAAATAAAATTACAAGGGAAGTTTATACTATTCTTCTTCCTCCGGTTGAATGCGGCCTGTAGGAGATTGAAAATCGTGCTAAACCAACAATAGATCTAATAACTAAGAACATCTACAATCGGATTCCTCGTATCCGTCTCAAACATCCGGATGGGCCGCCCGATCACTGAATGTCACGAAATTTCGACCTAGCTAAACCTCTTAAGTCGGCCTCAAACGCCCGGCTGACCAGTACCCCTTATATCCTTCTCAAATATGAGGCAAATATGGACACGCCCGCCACGTCAGCTTGACGATGGGACCCCACGCAGACTCGCTCGGAAACCTCACGGTCATACGGGCACGTCGACCGTCGCCGCAGTGTGAACGTCGCGTGGCGCCGCTCCGGCTCGTTAACCGAGGCCATAGCCGGCTATTTAAACCGGCATGCGTCCCCAGCCCTATCACATACATCTCCTTCCTCCCTTCGCCGCCACCCGAGCCTGTCCGCCTCCTCTCCCCTACTCTCCCATGCTCTCCGACGTCAATATGGCCCGCCATAGGATCACCACGTATGTTATGCTCACACGGAGCGGCGAATGCAGATCGAGGCAGAGATCCAGGCTCGACGCACCGCCCGCATCGACGCGGGTCTGCCTTCGGACTCGTCGGAGCCGGAGGAGGAGCAGTCGAAGGAGGAGCTACCAAAGGCGATGGAGGAGGACGAGGCGGACCAGCCTACTCTAGGCTTGAACATGGCGGAGGCGAAGGCAGAGTTCGCCGTCTCCCAAGCCGAGGTGATGTGGAGCATCAGGCCATCATGGATTCCATCCAGAATGAGGCCGAGGTGGAGGCCAATTGCAGGCTCATCAGGCAGAGGAAGACACCCTCTTCGATGAGCTCGACGCGGAGATAGCGATGAAGGAGGCCGCAGCGGAGGCACCAGAGGGGGCGGAGTTGCAGCTGCCGTCCATGTATGTAACGCCAAGATGCGATCCTATCCTTATTTTGGCACGAGGGCCTCGACAGGGATAGAAGCGCATCTCGTCGTTTCGCAAGAATGGATATCAGTACAAGTACATGTACATAAGAGATGAGTATATATGGAATTGGCTTACACTCGCCACAAGTTACATCAAAATCACATCAATACAACAACATATTCAATCATCATACAAAAGAGGAGGGTCCGACTACGTACGAAATCAAACGATAAAATGACATCCATCCTTGCTATCCCAGGCTGCCGCCTAGAACCCATCCTAGGTTGATGATGAAGAAGAAGAAGAACTCCAAATCAGACAAGCATCGCTCTTACGTCAAAGTGTCGCATTACCTGTACCTGCAACTGTTGTTGCAGTAATCTGTGAGCCACAGGGACTTAGCAATCTCATTTCGAAGGGTATCAAGACTGGCAAAGCTTAATGAGTGAGGTATGGTTAAGTGGTGAGGTTGCAGCAAGCACTAAGCATTTATTAGAGTGGCTAACTTATGAGAATAGGAATTAAATATGGTGACCTACGCATGATGGTTTGAACTAGTAATGATCACTAAGTGATCCTGAGCATTTACTTACATCAAACATAACCCCACCGTGTTCTCTCTCGGATAAGGACTCATGAGTATAGACAGTCACGGTTACGCACACAGTTGATATATTTTATTTGAGTTTACTTCAAGTTTGCTATGACCGGGTGTTAAACAAAGTTTCCAAGTTGCCACATAACCGTGGGCAGGGCTTCTCAAAAAGATTTAACCCTGCAGGGGTGCTCCAACTCACCCATCACAAACTAACCACATAATGCGTCGAATAACCTCGACCACGGAAAACCCGTGATCAACTTGGAAATTCTGTTGGAAAACCTCAACCTCGAGATAGCACAAAGTATCCTCAGAATCCCTCGCACAAGACGTTCGAGAAAGGTAAAACAAATCCAACAAGGCCGCCCGACGTGTCGACATACCCGATAGGAGCTGTGTATGTCGTTCTCAGGACATGACGGATGAGCGATGGTTACCACGCCAATCACCGAGTTGCCCCGGGTAGTGTTAATAAGCCGCTCTACGTTGAACCAACACTCATGAGGAGCACTGGCCCGGGTTGTTTATTAAAGATCCTCGGATTAATTACTCCCTATGCAGGTTTATTAGTTATTAGGCAAATGTAGTACCAATGTTGGGCCTTGCCAGGCGAGTTTTATCCCAAAACAAAAATCAAGGGGGTCTCCATAACAACCCCGAGCATGCTAGGAGCGCTCAATATGGAACATAACATTGGTACACAAGTAACCAGGGCAGCAAAAGTGGAACAAAACACCGAGCAAAAGACCAAGCCTTCCACCTTTTACCAAGTATATAGGTGCATTAAATTAAATATCAATAATATTATGATATAACAAAAATATCCATGTTGTCACATGGAAGCAATTGCACCCGCAGCTAGAAACGCTATAAGAAGGGCTAAGCAAGCAGTAACATAGGCAAACAAAGGTTTGCTGGGATGCGGAGGGGTTAGGGGCTTATCATGGAATATTTGGGAGGCTTGTCAAACAAGTGGTAGGTAGCATGACAGAGCGATACAAAATGAGACAACTATCATGGCAATGCTAGTAGTGGTTGTATGCATCTAGTGCCCCTTAGTGATTTTGGTGTATTGAAGACTTGTAGGTTAAGGAACTAATGTGTTTGTGAGTGTACACGGACTCTATAAGTTGATGAGGAGTTTGATATATTCGGAGATTACCGACCCCTAAAAATATGTCTTTAACTTAAGACTTTGGTGAAGACCTTGGTGAAGACTTTGCTGAAGACTTTGGTATTCCCTGAAGACTTTGAAAATGAAGAAGTTGGTGCGACCTTGAAGATATGAACGAGGACTATGAAGCATGAAGACTTTTGTTTTCGTAGTTTCATTTCCTTTCTTTGAGTCATAGGAAACACCGTACTATTAAAGGGGCCGAGGTAATACTAAGGAAAATTTCCAACTGATGCTCAACTCCAAAAGCCTTAACCTATCCAATCCTTCGAGTGAAGCCTTTAGAAATCTCTTGCAGTTCAGTGAAGTTCTTCAGTGACAGAGACGATGTTCTTCTGGTCTCTGAGGAAATTGATCTGACTGAGGAGTTAGGATTTCGCCAGTGCGAATTGCCTACAAGTGAGGAATATGATAAGCCTGAGGACTTTCATAGTTTTAAATTCTGACCATTGTTGTGCTTAACACCAGCTGTCCCCAATCATCTTATCCACATAACGGTCATATCATTGGGGGCATTTATGTCTTATCATGTCAGGTTGCACCCTGGCTATAAATAGCCACCCCCCACAACCACTAGTTGGTTGGCTGCTCCGAGAGAGAACCGACACTTGTCATTTGAGAGCAACCCATCCTCTGAAGACTTCGAGAGAAAATCATCAGTGAGGAAAAACCCAATTCCAAACCACCAAACCCAAAGTGATTGAGCATCATTGAAGATATTGTTCCTGTGTGGAACCGACGCTTGTTACCTTTGAAGACTGTGTAGCTTCCAGACGGTTAGGCGTCATGGTCTAGTGCATCCTCCAGTCAATTGGGGATCACGAAGTGACCTTGGTCTAGAGCATCCAGCAGTCAATTGTGGATCGCCGGGTGACTAGTTTGTGAGGGTTTCAGAAGTCTACCCTGAAGACTTACCACGAGTGTTGGGCGAGGACTTTGTGACCTTAGCTCAAGGAGAATACAGTAAGGACTGTGTGTCCTGGGACTGTGTGTCCTCTGGTTTAAATACCAGGGCGCTCCAAACCATACGTACGACTGTCACATCAGTTGGAACTGGGTCATCAAATCATTGTCTTCATTGAGCTACCTGGTTCTATTTCCTCAACCCTTTCATTTCCTCATATACCTGTTGATGAAATTGATCTTTACTGTTTGAAGAATTTGACTGAAGACTCTCACAATTTCCTCACATCAAATTCTTCAAGTTACCTTGTTCATCACCTGGTTATCCTGTATCATGCTACCTGTAATCTGTGCATGCTTTATTTCATCATGATGACTATTCTACTACTATGTTTCTCATGCACGTGATACTTATTCCGCTGCTAGTTATTCATCACATTTCAAATTCCTCAAGTGATGAATTTATAAAAATCGCCTATTCACTCCCCTCTAGTCGATATAATGCACTTTCAATTGGTATCAGAGCAAGGTACTCCCTTGTTCTATGTGATTTTGGTTTAACCGCCTGGAGTTCTAGTTATGTTGATTGCAGGTATGACCAAGGTTTCCGCAGGTTGTCCTACCTTCGATGGGACGGATTACCCCTACTGGAAGAACAAGATGCGCATGCATCTTGAAGCTATTGACAATGATCTCTGGTATGTTGTGGAAAATGGTGTTCCCCGCACTTCTCCGACTGTTATTGCTGCTGATACGAAGAAATTCAAGCAACTCGATTCTCAAGCGAAGAATATCATGTGTGGCCATCTAAGAAAAGGTCAGTATGGCAGAGTGAGTGCTTTGGAGTCTGCTAAGCTTATCTGGGATAGGCTGTCCAAAGTCAACGAAGGTGTTTCCACTCAACGTGACTCTCGTGTTGATGTTCTTCGCAATCTCTTCAACCGCTTCAACAGACTCGACAATGAGAATGTTCAGGAAACTTTTGATCGTCTCACTGATATCTCCAATGAGCTTCAAGCACTGGGTGCCACTGACATCACCGACCATGAAGTGGTGAAGAAACTGCTAAGATCTCTTGATTCTTCATTCGATACTCTTGCTTTGATGATTCAAGAGCATGGAGACTACAAGTCACTTGATCCTGCTGATATTCTTGAGAGACTCAATACTCATGAATTCCAACAAGCTGAGAAGAGAGACCTCTATGGGCCAAGCTATGGAAGATATTGTGCTCTAAAGGCAAAAGCAATTTCCTCATCCGAAGGCGAAGATTCTAATAGTAGCCTTGGTGATCCTGAAGAACTGAGTCAGGAGCTGGCAATGCTCGTGAGGAAATTCTAGAAGTTCTCAAGGAGATGCCGGTTTGGAAAATCATCAAAATGTGTCTTGAGGAAATCAGATTCCTCAGACTACTACAAGAAGAGAACTTGTCACAAATGCAAGAAATCTGGTCACTTTATCTCTGACAATCCTCTATGGGAAAAAGAATCAAAGAAGAATAAGAAGTACAAGGACGACAGTTCTGACGACTCGAAGAAAAAGAAGAAATCTTCAAAGTCCTCATCTGCAAAGTCCCCATCTTCAAAGTCCTCAGCGCATAAGAAGAATGGTTCCAGAAAGGCCCAGGCTTTCATTGGCAAGGAAATGGACTCAAAAGAAGAATTTGAAGAATATGAAGAAGAGGAAGAATCTAAGGTGGAGTTTGAATCTGGTATCGCTAGCCTTGCTCTCGCTACTGCCTTCGTCAGGAAGTCCATCTTCAACGATGAAGAAAATGACTACTCCAACGACTCTGATGGCATCAATGATGACTATGATCCTACTTACTGTTTCATGGCAAAAGGCATCTAGTCAGTCACAGAATGTCCCAATCTTGATGACATTGAATATCCCAGGTGGAAGGTTTTGATGAAGAAGCACCTCATGTCAATGAACAGTGAGCTATGGACTGTTGCCGAACTTGGACTGACTGAACTTTGCAAGATGGCAAATCCTAAGGAAATTTGTAAGTACACTCAACTTGATGCTCACGCGAGGAACATCATCTGCTCAAGCCAATCAAGCATCATGTTCAAAGGCATCTGTCATCTTCAAAACGCCAAGCTCATCTGGGATAGGATCATGGACATCAATGAAGCTATCACCCTCGTCAAGACCCCATGTTCATCGAACTCAAGAAAATCCTCAAAACCCAGGAATAAGATCCCGGTTCATCTTCTTCACTTTGTCTTATGGAAAAAGGTTCCAAGGTACATAAGCATCACTCATCCTCTGAATCAAGTGATGGTGAATCTGATGATTATGTGAAACCTAGCTATGCCAAACTTGCTAATATTGCCACTAAGCAACAAAGTGCACTTGAAAAGCTTCAGAAACTGCTAGGCAAAAGCAATGATTTGTTGAATGAAGAAGTGGATCAGACTCAAACTCTGTCGGGTGATCTCAAAAGTCTTCAGACAAAGTATGATAACCTTCAGAGTCATCATAATGCTCTCTTAGCTGATCATGAGAAGCTTTCTTATGAATTTCTTCAAAGAAAGCAAGATATTGAGAAACTAAGAGTGTCTCATGAGGATCTCCAAAGGGAAAACGATTCCTTACTAGTTCAACAGATCAGTACCGCTCAGGAAGAATTTGTTCCACCTTGTTTGAAATGCATCGAACATGAAACTGCTAATTCTTCACCTGAGTGTTAAAATGCTTCTACTACTGCAAATTCTTCAACTATTCCTGTTGGGGATATAACCCCACAGTGAGACCCGCCCTGGGGGGCTCCGGGTTAAACCGGACAGCTCGTAGCCAGCCCAAGAGTGAGCCGTGAAGACTGGAGGTCCCAACAAGCGTAGCGGCTCACAGGATGGGCCAGCGGGGTGGCCCGGATGAGAAGACCTGGGCATAAGCTGCCCAGGGACAACTTGGTCAGGATAGGCAAGAGAAGATAGAGGCAGACTCGGACATGTAATGAGAGTCGGCCACAACTTGTATGACCCATGGTCTTGACCTCCTATATAAAGGCAAGACCCAGGGCGACTTAGAGATCAGGTTATCGAGAACTAGGTCAAGCTTTAGCTCCCTTGTAATCGAAACAACAAGCAGTACAAACAC
This sequence comes from Hordeum marinum, assembly GCA_022496015.1. Classification (NCBI taxonomy): domain Eukaryota; kingdom Viridiplantae; phylum Streptophyta; class Magnoliopsida; order Poales; family Poaceae; genus Hordeum; species Hordeum marinum. The sequence continues at coordinate 364,871,676 of CM039674.1, read as the reverse complement.
AAGCAGGACGTAGGCTATTAACTCACCTTGAGGGGCCAAACCTGGGAACCCCTTTGAGTCCATCACGTTAGCGATGGCCTCGAATCCAAGTCCATTCACCCGGACATCTGCCATGATAAATCCATGACAGTTGGCGCCCAATGTGGGGCTGACGCTTGGTGGTGTTGAGTTCTTGAAGGGCTCTCTCCCGGGGCTCGAAGGATACGTGGTCGGAAGGATCAGCAAGAGTTGCCGTGGCCGGCTCAACATCGACGATGCCGGCTGGGGGCTTGATGCTGAGTCCGTGGAGTATGGATTCCGGGTTCCATTCGGCGGGATCCACATCTTCATCGGAAGGGTTGATGGATCTACACCCGGGCCGGACGTCTGCACCGACATCATCGAGCTGGCTCGGCATCTGCGACCTGCGCGTAACATGCATCCTGCCCGTGCTAATCCGGGTCAGAAGCATGTCTTCGTAGGCTTCACTCAAGGTACGGATCTGGAAGCTTCCGGATCACGGGAAACTCTCGTCTATTCAAAGGACAAATCTTCAAGTGGAGAAATGGAGTCGGTGTACTAGCTCCGCAACGGTGGCCTTGGGGGCTACGACGACGTCTGCCTTGAGTCAGATCGCTCTGAGTCGGATGATCTTGAGATTCCGATTCATGCTTCCATGTTCATGGCGGGGTCAGCCCCAGGCACGAGTAGTACAGCCGCGGGAGCCGCCTCCTCGGGTGATAACCCGCCGCCGCCGGCTCAAGTTCTTGTGGAGCTGATGGACGAGCTCGCGGCTTTAATGACCACTGAGGTCACACCAAATAATCAAGCAGCTCGGAATTTAGAGATCGCAAGGATCAAGGGCCGGATGACAGAGGAACGACAAAGGATGGCTGAGCTAAAGATCCAGATGGAGGAAGAGGCAGAACGTATCAAGGCAGATGCTTTCCGTCTAGGGCTGGAGCAAATATCAGCAGCAGCGGTACATCGGAGGAGACATCAATCCCTTCTACCAGAGCGCTATGAAGCAAGGAACCTCTTCAATACTCCTGGCGCGGGGCGAGTAACAGACACGCCCGAAAGCCGCCCGGCCCGGCGTAACCAAGCTTCACCTGGTGGCTTTCCAACGCCGGCGGGTCCTTATTCTAACCCGGCCGAGAATATGGTGGCAGTGGCCACCCGGCTTGAGACAATTCCAATCCCAGATGAAGCACCCTTTGCAGAGGATGTGCGGAACGCCATTGGGTACCTGCAGACAGCCGTGGCCCAGCAGGAGAAATATACTCACAACCGGAGTCGTGTTCATTCAACCCCTCTCCCCAGCCTCAGCTTTAGCCGGCGCTACGAGTCACCAGCAGGTTCCAACAGCAACCGACACAGAGAGATTCCGACGGGTCACCGGCCGGGTAGAGACACGTCAGCATTTGCAAACCATGCGGGAAGCCCACAAGAGGCGTCAACTAGGCCGGCTTACCAGGAGCCCGTGCCTTCCGTTTCGGTAGGGGCAGGAGTAAACTCCAGGACGGTAGGGCTGCCGTGTTTTTCACCAGCTCTACGGAGCGAACGACTGCCGAAAGACTTCAAAGGGCCCCGCAAGGTCCCAAATTATACCACTGATTTACCCCCGGAGGCCTGGGTGGAGAGTTATGAACTGGCCATGGAGATGCTGGATGTCAGTGAGGAGGTTTATGCCAAGTATTTTGTCATGATGCTTAAAGGCCCGGCTCGCATGTGGCTAAAGGGGTTACCACCTAATACCATCAATTCATGGGCGGAGCTCCGGGCCCGGTTCATTAAAAACTTTCAAGGGACGTGCAAGCAACCTATGACCATTGTGGATCTTGATCACTGTGTTCAATAGGAGAACAAGTCGGCCCATCATTGGGTATGGCGGGTCTCGACAATCATCCATTCCTCGGAGCAGATCACGGCGGCCCAAGCGGTACTGATCTTGGAGAAGAACTGCCACTTTGTTCCTCTGAAACAGAAACTTGGCCAGCTCAAATGTACGTGTCAGGACATGGGAGAGCGCATGATGGCTCTCATGAAATATGCCGACTCTGATAGCACGAAAGATCCGGGTTCTGATGATGAGAAAGCTGGCCAAGGTAAGAAGGGCAATCAAGGCAAGGGTGTGGCAAACAATGGTAGCTAGAGCAAGCGTAAGAATCCAAAGGCCGGGTCAGAGCTGGTGGCTAATACAAACACCCAACAGAATTACCGCAAAGGCAATAGGAGGTTCAGACTGCCCTTTGGCAATGATAGCTCTTCCTCGAACATGGAGGAGTTACTTAAGCGACCTTGTCCAAATCACAACCTGCCTGATAAGCCGGCAAACCACACATGGTAGAATTGCAATTTCATGCAGAAGTACAAGCGGTATTTCACACAACCTAACAATCGAGATGGTGGTCTGCCAGGCGGCTCAGGACATGGCGGGTCAGGAGCTGGGTTTGGTTCTGGCGGCACAGGGTCCAGTCATCTGGGTCAGGGTAATCAAGGGGGACACCAGCCGCATTCTGGTAACAATAATCAACAACAACATCATAATCAGTCTGGTTTTCAGAGTAATCCGAAGCAGCTCAGCTCTGGGTAGTACCACGTTTTCACGACCGGTCTCAACAAACGGGACCAGAAGTTGCAAAAGCGGGCAGTTAATGCGGTTGCACCGGCTCTTCCGCAATACTTAAAGTGGTCTAAATATGACATAACCTGGAGCCGAGAAGATCACCCGCCGCGTGTCGATGACCCGGGGCGGCTGGCTTTGGTTGTAGTCCCCCAGGTGGGCGGATATATGGTGAACAAGGTGCTTATGGATGGCGGCAGCAGCATAAACATCCTTTATTATGACACTTTTCGGTGGATGAAGTTGCTTGACAAGGATTTAAAACCTTCATCCATCATCTTTCATGGTGTGGTTCCGGGTAAGTCGGCGCATCCGGTGGGCAGGATTTCATTGGAAGTGGCTTTTGGTGATGAGTACAATTACATGGTGGAATCCTTGTGGTTTGAAGTGGTCAAGATCAAGAGTCCTTATCATGCATTATTTGGACGGCCGACTTATGCTAAGTTCATGGCTAGGCCCTGCTATGTTTACTTGCAGCTCAAGATGCCTGGCTTAAACGGTACCATTACCGTTCATGGTAACCGAAATACGGCTATTGAGTGTGAAGAAGGAGACGTGGCTTACCCAGAGTCCAGTTGTGCCCAGGAGGAACTTAAGTTCTATAAGGAGAATGTTGATTTGGAGGATATGACCCCGCTGAAAAAGCCCACCACGGAGGTTGAGCCGCCCCTCAAGTTTTCAGCGGATGATACCAAGACAGTAGATTTCACTCCGGGCGACTCATCTAAGCAGTTCATCATTGGAGCTCACATGGATCCCAAATAGGAAAGCGCGCTCATCGAATTCATTCGTGAGAATCGGGACATCTTCGCATGGAAACCTTCTGACATGCCGGGTGTACCGAGAGAGTTCGCTGAGCACAACCTTAATGTGGATCCAAAGTTTAAGACGATTAAACAGTTTTTGCGGCGGTTCAATGACGAGAGGTGCAAGGCTATTGGGGAAGAAGTTTCCCGGCTTTTGGCAGCGGGTTTTATCATTGAAGTTTTTCACCCGGAATGGTTGGCTAACCCGGTGCTGGTGCTAAAAAATAATGGCACATGGCGTATGTGTGTGGACTACATGGACCTTAACAAGGCTTGTCCGGCTGATCCATTTGCTCTCCCTCGTATTGATCAGATCATCGATGCTACGGCGGGGTGTGAAAGTTTGTGCTTCCTGGATGCGTACTCAGGTTATCATCAAATCAAGATGGCAGTTAAAGACCAGGAGAAGACGGCTTTTATTACACCCTTTGGGGCGTTCTGTTATGTCTCTATGCCTTTCGGGCTCAAAAGTGCCCAGGCGACTTACCAGCGATGCGTGCAGAACTGCCTTCATAGTCAGATTGGCCGTAATATTCATGCTTATGTAGATGACATCGTGGTCAAATCCAGAAAGAAGGAGACTCTCTTGGAGGATTTAAAGGAAACTTTTGATAATCTCCGGGTCTACAAGATTATGCTTAACCCAACCAAGTGTGTCTTTGATGTTCCGGCAGTCAAGCTTTTGGGTTTCCTGGTCTCTGAGCACGGAATCGAGGCTAACCTGGAAAAGCAGCGGGTGAAGCACTTGAGGCGCTTAAAAACAGCTCACTGAGCCGCCAGTGCTGGCCACTCCGGTTGAAAAAGAACCGTTACTCCTTTATGTGGCGGATAATAACTGGGCAGTGAGTGCTGCAATCGTGGTCGAGTGCAAGGAGGCCAGAAAGGAGTATCCACTGCAAAGACTGGTTTATTATATCAGTGAGGTCCTGACAGAGTCTAAGCAAAGGTATCCACATTGGCAGAAGCTGGTATATGGGGTCTTCATGGCCAACCGCAAGTTAAAACACTATTTCTTAGGGAACCAAATAACTGTGGTCAGTTCTGCTTCACTAGGGGATATAATCCAGAACAGAGAAGCGACAGGAAGGATTGCTAAGTGGGCATTGGAGCTGGGACCTCTCAATGTAAAATATGTGCCTCGCACAACTATCAAGTCCCAAGCCCTTATGGATTTCATAAATGATTGGACGAAGTGTCAAGCTCCCGAGGAGAAGCCGGATAACACATACTAGACTATACACTTCGATGGATCCAAGCAATTAGAGGGATCAGGGGCAGGAGTTGTTCTGACATCCCCCAAGGGTGATAAGTTTTGTTATGTGCTCCGGCTGATGTTCCCTTGCACTAACAATGCGGCTGAATATGAAGCTTTGCTTCATGGTCTTCGGTTAGCCAAGGAGATGAATTTGAGCTGAGTCAGGTGTTTGGGCGACTCAGATCTGGTGGCTCAGCAAGTTTCTGGCACTTGGGATTCCAAGGACCTACGGATGGTGGCTTATCGTCAGGCGGTTGATATTATTGCGTGTCACTTCAAAGTATATCAGGTAGATCACATTGATCGTTGCAGGAATGAGGCGGTTGATACTTTATCACGGTTAGGCTCTCAATGAAGCCGGTGCCACCCAATGTCTTTTTGGACGTCTTACACCATCCGACTGTCAAGATACCTTCAGAAGAAGATTTGGTTGTTCCTGACCCGGAGGCAGAATTAGTGGCGGCTCTACATGCTATCCCAGATTGGACTATTCCCTATTTGGCCTATTTGACCCGGGGCGAGTTACTTGAGAATGAAGACCTAGCCAGAAAGATCACCCGACGTTCTAAGTCCATGACAATAGTCAATGGTGAGTTGCATAAATGCAGCGTGACGGGAGTTTTCCAATGTTGTGTTTCACCATAGGAGGGCCGGCAGATCTTGAATGAAATCCATGCTGGCGATTGTGGACACTATGCCGGCTCGAAGTCTTTGGTGGCCAAGGCTTTCCGGCATGGGGTTTTTTGGTTGACGGCTCATAAAGATGCAAAGGACCTAGTCCGTAAGTGCGACGACTGTCAAAAATTTGGCCGGCGGGCTCATGTTCCGGCTCAGGAGTTAAGGATGATACCAATTACTTGGCCATTTGCGATCTGGGGGCTTGACATGGTGGGACCTTTCAAGAGATCCAAGGATAAGAAAACACACCTCCTGATGGCGGTGGACAAGTTTACCAAGTGGGTAGAGGCAGAGCCGGTCAACAAATGTGACGCGGCTACAACGGTTTTATTTATCAAAAAGTTGATCTACCGTTTTGGTTACCTACACAACATCATCACTGATAATGGTACAAATCTGTCCAAGGGGGCTATGAAAAAATTCTATGACGAAGAGCATATCCGGCTTGATGTTTCAGCAGTGGCGCATCCACAATCCAACGGTCAGGTGGAGCGTGCCAATCAGGAAATTCTAAGAGGGATTAAACCGCGGCTTATGGTTCCTTTGTAGCGAACGCCCGGGTGTTGTGTAGAAGAATTACCCTCCGTCTTATGGAGCATCAGGACCACCCCTAACAGATCCACGAGTTTCACGCCTTTCTTTTTGGTGTACGGGGCCGAGGCAGTTTTGCCCAGTGACATCCGACATGACTCGCCAAGGGTGGTGTCTTACGTTGAGGCGGACAATGAGACGTCACGTCAAGATGCATTGGATGCTCTGGAATAGACGCGAGAGCTAGCAGCGGCCCAGTCGGCAATTTATCAACAAGACTTGCGTCGCTATCACAGCCACAGAGTCAAGACCCAGACGTTCCAGGAGGGCGACTTAGTGCTCCGGCTGATTCAGGACCAGACAAATATGCATAAGCTCTCTCCTCCATGGTAAGGACCTTTTGTAGTCAGCAGAAATCTCAACAATGGGTCATATTACCTCATCGATATCCAAGATGACTCAGATACGGCGGGTCAGGAGACCCGCCGGCCATGAAACATCGCGCATCTCCGGCCTTATTTCACTTAAGGGTGTAGAGACCCTTCATTGTACACTATCATTGTACATGTCATAGTTATATAAAGAAGTATCACTGCAAAAGTGAAGTCCCGGTTCAGGAAAATGAGTCGCGGTGCCAGGCGTTATACCACAAAAGCCCGGCTTAGGAAAATGAGTCGCGGCGCCAGGCGTTATACCACAAAAGCCCGGCTCAGGAAAATGAGTCGCGGCGCGAGGTGTTATACCACAAAAGCCCGGCTCAGGAAAACGAGTCGCGGCGCCAGGCGTTATACCATAAAATCCTGGCTCAGGAAAATGAGTCGCGGCACCAGGCGTTATGCCACAAAAAAAACCGGCTCAGGAAAATGAGTTGTGGCGAGGGCGGCTTCTTACCTTTGGGTACAGCTTCTAACGCCTATCCGCCGGTGTCGTACGCCGTACTGCTGAAGGGGGCTTCTTACCGGCGGGTATCGCTTCTAACACCCTATCGACCGGCTTTATGCCAAATTTCCGGCTAACACGTTTAGCCGTGGTTGTGAGGTTTCTTCACCGACGGGTAGCTAACACCTCATAACCCACGAACGACGGCTTCTTACCTTCGGGTACAGCTTATAATGCCTATTAGCCGGCTTCATGCCACGTAAAACCGGCTAAGAAAAATTAGCCGCGGCGAGGGCGACTTCTTACCTTCGGGTACAACTTCTAACGCCTATCCGCCAGCGTTTACGTTGTAGTATTACCTTCGGGTACAACTTATAATGCTTGTTAACTGGCTTTATGCTACAAAACTCCGGTTGACATGATTAGCTGTGGACGGAAATCATGAAGTCCTTTCGGCCGACTCTCGACCCAAGAAGAAGAGACAACTGACGGAAATTATTAACTGGAATACATACAAGGAAGATGGCACTTTGAAAGATGGATTTTTTCTCATTAAAAAGATCAGCACAGAAAATATCACAGGAAATATATTACAAACGCTCTATGTAGAGCCCAAAAGTGTGGATCAAGTTTTTCAAGTCCTCTACTACGAGTTAAAGGAGAGCTGGCTATTACAAAGTGGAGCTAATCAACTGGCCGGCGGCTCATCCTGCTCTGGCTCTTCGGGTGCTTGGATCTGAAGGTTGTCCAAGTTACAGTTGCAGTCAGCTAGAGTTGCAAAAGTCCCTTCTTCAAAGAAGGCAGACGGGTCAAGATCAGAAGCGAAGAGGTCCTTACTGTGGGTGGGCGTCAAGTCCTTCCATTCGTAGAGTGGGCCACGAATTCTCTTCTGGTCAGCATCATAAGCCACCTGGTAAGTGTCCAGGTCAGTCTCTTCTGCTAAGCCAGAAGCCAGAAACCTGGAGTCCCTGACGCACCGGATGTACTCTGCTTCTGTGAACTCAGAGCCATCATCCTTCTTGGAGGGAAAGCCTTCCATCATATCAGCCGGAGTAAGCTCCGGAGCGAAGGCCAGAGCCCGGCTTATGCCTGCGATTGCTCCCTGGCGGGCGGCTGATTTCTTCAATCCGGAAATCTGCTTTGGCATGGTGGAGAAAAGTTCCAAGACCCCTTTGAGAGTTGAAGGGATCTTGTCCTTGTACTGCACAGACTTGATGGTAAACATCGCGCCGTAGTAGAGCTGCTCCGCCAAGGTGTAGATAGCCTTCAAAGGCAGTAAGCTGTCGGACGTTAGTTGACGGCTTCTAGGACCTGTATGAGCTGGAGGTTTTAATGATAAGTCGCCAGTTCAAATGTTATAACAACAATTAAGGAAAAGTTGTCAAGAGCTCACCGAAGAGGGCGGATGTCATCTTTGTGATATGGCGTTTCAAGGATTGCAGCTCGTCAGAGACGATCATCAACCGCTGATCAGCGTCGTCCGCCTGTTTGGTCAGCGTGGCCTTCTCAGACATGGCAGACTCTCTGAAAGCGGCGAACTCCGCCTTGACTTTAACCAGCTCTTCGGTCAAGAGCCGGCATTTCTCATCGGTGGCGCTCCGAGCAGCCTGTTGATCAGCCAGGTTGGTCTTTAAGCTAGCCAACTATGACTTGGCTTCAGTCAAGGATTCCTGCAAACATTTCAAAGCAGAGAGTAAAACGGACAAGTCTCAACCAGATTGCAAGCAATATGCATGACACTTGGGGGCTAATGTCTATTTTTCAGAAGTTCACTATGAAGAGTCCCGACTCAACTTTGAACAAGTTTGAGCCGGCCCTTGGGGGCTACTATTAGCTCTTTTAAATTATCTTCTCAGAAGTCTCGACTCAACTTTGAACAAGTTTGAGCCGGCCCTTGGAGGCTACTATTAGCTCTTTTAAGTTATCTTCTAAGAAGTCCCGACTCAACTTTGAACAAGTTTGAGCTGGACCTTGGGGGCTACTATCGGCTCTTCTGATTATCTTATACAGAATAATTCTATCTACAAGATAACTATGCAAAGTCCCGGCTCAATATGTCGAGAGATTAAGCCGGCACTTGGGGGCTACGAAGGGATATAAGGAGGAAAAGAATACCTCATACTTCCTCTTCATGAGATTAACCAGTTGGAGCTCCAGGTCCCGGCTGGTGGATAGGTGGGTCATATAGCTAGCATGAAGCTCCTCAACTGTCATCTTTTCCAAGGCAGAAGGCTCAAATTCAAGCTTCCTAGAAGTTTCAGCTATTTCACCCCGCTTAGTCAGCACGTGAGCCGGGGGAGAATGCAAACCAGCGCCAGTGGTTTCAACTTCTGGGCCAGTCATGTCCTTAGCCGCCTGGGCAGGGCTCGGCAGCTTAGCAGGATTCGTTGGTGGATTATCTGGCACAATATCATCAGCGGTTGGCTCTGCAGAAGCGGCTGGGATATCTTCAGCCGACCGCGAGTCATCCGGCTTTGAATGCTCCGGCTCTTGGGCAGCAGGGCCGGGGGAGGACTTGTTGGTTTTCCGACGCTTGGCTTGAGCACTGTAAAATGGGAGGATCAGAATCCAAAGGATACGATTGCCGCATAAAGAGCCGGATGTCATAGTGGGAAATACTTACAGCGGGTTGATCTTGGGAGGCGGCAGAGCGGTTGCCGAAGAGTCGCCGGAAGAGGGTGATTTCTGAGGGACAATTCAAGAAAGATGAGACAACGTCGAGATCGCAAAGTGAAATTAATTAAACGGAGATACATACCTCTGCGGGGCGTTTCTTCAGAGCTGGCGAGTTTGGCAAGCCGGACATAAGTTCAGTAGAACCAACGCTCCGGGTCTGGCGACGCTCAGCCTGTTGTTGCTTCTTCAAAACAAAATCGGGAGCCAGATAAGTAAGAGGTGAGAAAGAGGAACTTTTCCAATAACCCGCCGCGGCTTCCGGGGGACAAAATATTCCGAGCCAGAAGAAATATAGATTACCTCAGGGGCGTTGGCGCGGCTTGTTTCAACACCATCCTGTGAGTAAAGCAAGTGTAAGTAAAATAAGGTAATAAAATGGCAGAAAGCAGCCAAGGTTTACCTCTGAGTCGGACGATTGCGGCGGGTCAAACCATCCTTCTTGTGGGGCGGTCTTCTTGGACTTCTTAGCCAGAACTTTCTTCTTGGGCTTCTTCAAGGGAGGAACATACTCCTTCTTCCAGAAATCAGAGTTGGCCTGGAAAGGTAAACCGGTTAAACGGTAATGAGTCAGAAAAGTATAAGTGACAAGGAGAAAAAGGGGTGAAGAGTCACCTTACATCTGGAGCCGGATTTTTTGGCGTTAAAAGGCGCCAGCCCAATGGCGCTGCATGATCCGGATGCTTCATGGACAAGGCTCCGGATGACGGTGGTGATGTCATCCTCCGTCAATGTTGATTGGCTGAAGCATAATGAACTATCATAGTTGCCTTCATATTCACACATGAGCCGGCTTCTATGACTTAAGGGCATAATTCGCCTAGAAATCCAGCAGCGGATCAAATCCAGCCCGGTTAAACCATTGGCCATGAGGGCCTTGATCTTGGCATGAGCCGACTCGTACCTTGCACGTTCCGAAGCTGATAGCCGGCCAGGAAGCTCTGAAGTTGTCTTGAGCCGGGAGGGACGATAACCCGGCAGTGGACGCTCATTCTCAGGAGAGGTATCCTTGTAGTAGAACCAAGTCTTGTTCCAGTCCTTTGGATGACTCGGCATGTGCATGGCCGAAAAAGTAATATCCCTACGCCGTTGGATGGAGATCCCACCAAGCTCTAGACTCGGACCGGCTTTCATCTCAGTTTGCTGGTTGGCGTAGAAAAACTCTCGAAATAACCCCACAGACGGCTTGGCTTGCAGATAGACTTCACAGAGCACTTGAAAATTGCATATATTTGAGACGGAGTTGGGGGCCAAGTCTTGGGGGTGAAGCTTGTAAAAGTGAAGGACGTCACGAAAGAACTTCGAGCCGAGAGGCACGAATCCTCGCTCGATATGATTAGAGAAGACCACTACTTCGCCTTCTTGAGGAGTGGACCGCGTTTCATCACCCGGTACCCGTCAATTAAGGACCTCCTTGGAAGGAAGGGTACCCGCGTGAACAAAATCCAGTAAGAATTCCTCCCTGATGCAAGACCCGACCCAGTTGCATGAGTTGGAGGCGCGAGACATGCTGGCGGCTTAAAGACTATGCAAATTAAAAGTACGGCGAGTCAAGAGCAAAACAAATATCTACGACGGCTTACAATTTTAAGGGTTCTACAAATGATATGCCATGGTCCGGTTAATGAGAGCCGGAGAGGCCTGGCGAGTCAACAAAGAAAAGAGGAGGAGCGAAAATCGGCTAAGTCCCACGAAACAGATTTCGTAAAGTTCAGCTAAAATGACGGATCTACGAAAGCAGGAAAAATGCCTCTATTTTCAGACCTAAGGACGAACGGGCGAGGCGGACGAAACCTAAAATGGCAGGCTGAGCAGGGATTGATCTATGTGTTATTGCTCACCGCCTATTACACAGCGGCGCCGCGAGGTCGAGCGACTGTCCGGAGTTCATACGCTAAAGCACGGCCGGTGGCAATGGAGTTCGAGTTCTAAACGACGACGGTGGTGAAGTTATATAGAAACCCTACCAAAGATTGTTATGGGTCTAAGAGAAGAAGACTTACCGGCGACGGCGTGAGGAGCGCGAGATGAACTCTGGTTCGCAACAGGTTGATGCAGCGGCCAGTCGACGGCGAGACGGAGACGGCGCTGGAGCAGGAGAAGCAGGAGCAGAAGTATCGGAGAGGAAGGAGATGACAGCGCAAGCGGGAGAAAGGAAATGCCGCCCACAGTAGTCCTATTTAAAAGGAAAACGAGGCAGGCACGAAAATCCAGGCATCACAAATCATCCGACCGAGGCGGACGCCTCGATTTTCGAGCTAACCCTTTAATAGAAGGATTTGACGGTGCGTCAGCAAATCTTTTTTGCAGAGTCCATGCAACGTCACGATGGGTCACTACCGGGTGACTCGCCGAGGAACAGAAGAGAAGGATGAAATGAGCAAGCTCAAATCAACCTGGGGCCTGATGTTGGGGATATAACCCCACGGTTAGACCCGCCCTGGAGGGCTCCGGGTTAAACCGGACAGCTTGTAGCCAGCCCAAGAGTGAGCCATGAAGACTGGAGGGCCCAACAAGCATAGCGGCTCACAGGATGGGCCGGCAGGGTGGCTCGGATGAGAAGACCTGGGCGTGTAAGCCGCCCGGGGACAACTTGGTCAGGATAGGCAAGAGAAGATAGAGGCAGACTCGGACATGTAATGAGAGTCGGCCACAACTTGTATGACCCGTGGTCTTGACCTCCTGTATAAAGGCAATGGCCGGGGCGACTTAGAGATCAGGTTATCGAGAACTAGGTCAAGCTTTAGCTCCCTTGTAATCGATACAACAAGCAATACAAACACAAGCAGGACGTAGGCTATTAGCTCACCTTGAGGGGCCGAACCTGGGTAAACTCGTGTCCTTCGTCCCTGCCAACCCCTTTGAGTCCATCACGTTAGCGAAGGCCTAGAATCCAAGTCCATTCACCCGGGCATCTGCCGTGATAAATCCACGACAATTCCCGTGGTCACAAATTCCTCATCCGAGGATACCACAAGTATCACTAACGAAAATGCAGGGTTGAAGGAATTGTATGTGACAGGCATGTAGAAAAGTCTCAAAGGGCATTAAACCCTTTGCGATGTTCTCAAAAAGCAGATTCTGAACAGGAACCCTAGGAAAGAGGGTATTGCATTTGAGAGGAAACTCAATGCTGATGGATCCTACTGGACACCTGAGCAGTACCCGCAAACCTCATGGGTTGCTGCAAAAGGACCTCCTGTAGATCCATGCACTTTATCTGGCTTTACTTGTGAAACTTCATATTCCTATGATGAGTCACTTGACTCCAACTACAAATTCTTCAAAAATCAGAAAGGTGAAGTATTTGCCAGATTTGTTGGAACTAACTGCAGGAACGGTTCACCTATGAAGAAAATCTGGGTTCCCAAGAGCTGCTTACAAAATCTTCAAGTGAATGTCCTCACGACACCACTCATGAAGAATAGGAACCCCAGATCAAATTCCTCATATGGACCAAAGTCTTCACTTGGACCAAATTCCTCAAATGGTCAAAAATATCATTCTCGTGCTAATCCATCTGTTTTGCAGGAAAAATCTAAGAGTTCTGAATATGCGCATTATTCTTCAAATCATTATGTTCATAAGTCCTCAAAGAATTTCTCTGCTTATTCATATGCGTACACTAACCCTCGTCCTGTGAAACGAAGCGCACTATCTTCAATGCCTCCCTTCTCATATGGTGCTTGCAGAATGATGAACTCTTTGCCACCCCTCCAGATGTGGGTGGTGAAGAAATTGAACTAATCTCTTATGTAGGGTCAGGTCTCCAGATGAGCTTGAACTTCTGATGAATTTTCTAGAGACATGAGGAAATGCTTGAAAGGACGCAAGCTAATCATGCAGAAATGAATTCCTCATTTCTCACGTCCTCACACCGCTTTACTCACTATATTGTGTGATGAAATTCTGCCTGATGAATTTGATATCATATTCTTCTCTCTGAAGCATATGAGTTCATAAGTTGTACTAATTCATCTGCAGGATGAACCTCCAAAAGCTACTGAGTGGGCCCTCGACAGTGAATGCACAAACCACGTGACTCGTGACAAGAATCTACTGATGAATTTATCACTTGCTCCATCTCATCTGAAGCATATCACCTATGCTGACAAAGGAAAAAAAGCAAGGTATTGGGTCTAGGTAAGGTTGCAATCTCAAAGGACCGACACATGGATAAGGTGATGCTTGTCGAATCCCTCAGGTTGAACCTTATGTCTGTCTCAATGCTTTGTGATATTGATATGGTTGTCGTCTTTGGAAAATATCATTGTGTTGTCATCATGGAATCTGACAATTCCAAAGTCTTCGAAGGCTTTAGGAGAGGAGACTTATATATTGTTGATTTCTCTACAGGTCCTCAGCCTGCCACGTGCCTCCTTGCAAAGTCCTCAGAAGGCTGGCTGTGGCATCGACGACTTGGACATGCTGGTATGAGGAACTTGCACACGCTCGTGAAGAAAATGCACATCATTGGCATTGAAGGTGTCAAATTCCTCAAGGACCACCTTTGTGGTGCATGTGAGTCTGGGAAGATGATCAGATCCAAGCATCCCTCAAAGACAATCATGACCATGACTCAACCCTTTGAATTGCTTCACATGGACCTCTTTGGCCCCTCTCCTTATTCCACACTAACAAATTCCCAGCCACGTCAACCTGCTCATCCAAGAGTTGCAAATGAAGTGCATGTTGACAAAATCATCGATGACATCAATGCACCAGGTCCCCTCACTCGCTAAAGAGCTTCACATTTGACTAACTTTTGTGGGCACTTTGCTTTTGTCTCTATCATAGAGCTCACCAAATTTGATGAATCATTCAAGGAGCCTGAGTGGATTCAAGCTATGCAAGAGGAATTGCATCAATTCAAGCTCAACAATGTGTGGGAACTTGTCAGGTGGCCAGATCCTCGCAAGCACAACATCATAGGTACCAAGTGGATCTACCTCAAAAAGCAAGATGAAAATGGACTTGTGGTAAGAAATAAGGCTCATCTTGTAGCTCAAGGCTATACACAGGTTGAAGGAATTGACTTCGATGAAACTTTTGCACCTGTTGCTAGACTTGAAGCTATTCGCATATTGCTTGCTTGTGCTAACCATCATGGTATCATCTTATATCAAATGGATGTGAAAAGTGCATTCCTCAATGGTAAGCTTGAGGAAGAAGTATATGTTGCTCAACCCCCACGTTTTGAAGACCCTAAGCATCCTGACAAATTCTTCAGACTCAACAAGGCCCTTTATGGACTCAAGCAGGCCCCTCGGGCATGGTAAAACACTCTGAAGGAATTCCTCATGAAGAAAGGCTTCAAAACCAATTCACTCAACCCAACTCTTCTCACTATATCCTATGACAATGAACTATTCATATGCCAAATATATGTAGACGATATTATCTTTAGTTGTACTGACAAACGTTACAGTGATGAATTTGCGTATATGATGAGTGAAGAATATCAAATGTCTATGATGGGAGAGTTGAAATTCTTCTTAGGTCTACAAATTCGTCAGCAAGACAATGGTATCTTCATCTCTCAAGAGAAATACCTCAATGATGTACTAAGGAAATTCGACATGCAAGGTTGCAAAGGCGTCAAAACTTCAATGCCTTCAAGAGGCCACCTCTGCACTGACGAAAATGGTAAAGATTTCAATCAGAAGGTATATCGCGTCATGATTGACTCTTTATTGTATCTATGTGCATCTAGGCCTGATATTATGTTGAGTGTTTGCATGTGTGCCCGATTCCAAACAACACCGAAGGAATCACACCATAAGGCTATGAAGCATATTCTTCGGTACTTAGCTCACACACCAACGCTTGGATTATGGTGTCCCAAGGGCTCAAATCTTCACCTCGTCGGATACTCATATGCTGACTATGCTGGAGATCGTGTGGATCGCAAGTGAACCTCAGACACATGTCATTTCCTCAGACGATCCTTAGTCTGTTGGTCCTCGAAGAAGCAGAACTGCGTGTCACTATCTAATGGTGAAGCTTAGTACATTGCTGCTGGTTCATGTTGCGCTCAGTTGCTGTCGATGAAGCAAACCCTCAAGGACTATGGCATTAAGGTGAAGAATGTGCCTCTCTACCACGACAACGAGAGCGCTATCAAGATTGCTTACAACCCAGTTCAGCATTCCAAGACCAAGCACATCCAGATTCGTCATCATTTTCTTCGAGGTCATGTACTCAAGGGCGACATCTCCATCGACCACATCCCTACCGAAGAACAACTGGCCGATATCTTCACAAATCCCTTGGATGAAAAGAGATTTTGCAAGTTGTGATGTGAGCTAAATATCTTAGAATCTTCAAATTTTCTTTGAAAAAGACACACATCCTAACACTTAAATTGATGACTTAGATGTGCAACACACGAAGTAACGTTTTTCTTCAATCAATGAAGAACAACCCTCTAAGTGTGAATAAATTAATGAAGAATTTGATTCTCAGAACCCTACGACAATTGTACGCGATGTCTGAAATCATCATTCTTATACGGTGGGTCACGCCACCAACAATAGTTGAAATTCTTCAAAGTTGAGTTTTTTTCGTAATTTTGCAAATTCTTCGATCTGTCAAATTCTTCAAACTATAAAACTGATGTTCTTCATTGACTATATATATATATATTTGAGTTTTGAATGTCCTCAACAACATTCACTTATTGCTAATTCTTCAAGTTGATTTTCATCTAAGTGAATGTGATCGGACCCGTTCCCCCTCTATGCCAAACTCAACCTAGTCTGTCCTCAAATTCTTCATATGCGTTCTACTTTGAAACTCGTTCAAAGTCTTGATTGTGTCCTTAACAACTGAAGAATTTGTGAACGGAAACTTTAAGTTTTTTGTATCAAAATTTTCGGTGTTTCCCGCTCAATTGTTCCTATTCGCATGACTGGATAACCCACGATCCCCCACTATCTCCACTACTCACAACGTGGGTGATACATGTCGCGTGGAGAGCAAGGGTCAGGGGAAATCTGGTCCAAAATCTTCGGGCAGATTGGTTTTCACCTCCCCTATAAATACCCCTTCCCTTTCATTGTCCTTGGTTACTCCTCACTCCCACTCTCTCCCGAGATCAAACCTAGCGCCGCCGCTAAAATCATCGCCGCCGGTGTGGAAGAGCTTCACTGCCTCGACCTTGTCGTCGGCGTACTCGCATCGTCCACGGAAATCTTCACTCCGCCACCGCTGCAGCTGTCTCCCTCTGCCAAGCTAGGCTGTGGGAGATCTGGACGGATGAACTTCCCCAATTTCATCTCACTGTTCTTCGTGTTCTTCATCCGCGAATAAAATCTAGTTTTACTATCGTTATTTGATCTTCAAGTTTTCCACAATTTCCTCAAAGGTGTTTATTCTTCAAGAATCATATTCCAAAGCACCTTACATGTTCATTCCCTTGATGTTTTTCCTAAGTTATGATTTTCTTCAAGATTCCTCAATTGTGTGGATCCTCAAAATTTGCACGACTCTAGAACCTAAGGCAAGAACACTTAGTGAAATTTCTGAAGACATCTATGGTCAAAATTCCTCAACTTGATGTATTTTGAAAATTTCTGAGAACGCATATGACCTCTTCAAATTCCTCGCACCTATACTCTGTTCACAGGTACAAAATGTCTGCTCATGAATCACTAAGTTCTCATCAACTTAATTCATTTGTAGCGTTCCTTGAAGATAATCTGCACACTTCCTTAGAATCCTCAAAAGTTCAGAATCCTCAACCGAAGAAAATGGCTGATGGGAAAAAGCCACAGAAAGGTGGAAACAAACCTCAAGCGCAAACTGCGTTTGAGATACCTGATGAACTATATGAGGAATATTGCACTCCAGATGAAGAAACTCATGGCAAGGAAACTACAAAGCAGCAAAAGATTCACATTCAGAAAATTGGGAGGATATGGGAACAGGAGTGGAAAGAATATTGTTATGTCACTCCAAAATACATGAAGAAATTCACTGTTAAACCCCCTTGCAATAGGCCGCCCTTGGCTCCAAACCAAACTGCTAATCCCACTAGTCTCAAAACTGATGATGACTTTCCTCGAGAATGGGAAAGACAACAAACCAAGCTGGTAAAGAAGGCAAAAGAGGCTATGAGGAAATTCAATGAAGACTCTGCTTCTGCTGCCTCTGCTGGAGCCTCTGCCAGAGCTCCGAAGAAATCTATTGTGAAGAAATCTGCAGTAAAATCAAAGTCCTCATCTTCAAAATCATCATTGCAGAACCCTCCAGCAAAGTCTTCAAAGACCTCTGCAATGCCTTCAGTAGCTGCACAATCATCAGTTGCTGCCACAAAATCCTCAACACCTGTGCACCTTGCAACATGTTAGAGGACCGAGGGCTTCTCAATTGCTTCAGGGGTCTCTGCAAGTTCCTCTACCCAAGCACAGTCCTCATCTAGTCCTTCTCTGATGAAGATGAAAGGTACTGCTGGGCGAGGCACTCAACCAAGTCCTCAACCGAAGAAGGTGATGTTCAAAATACCATCAGATTCTTTAGATGAAGCTCATGATGAGGAACTAGCGGTAATCATCAGAAACAAGCAAGAACAAGTGGCTCAAGAAAAGGGCACTCAAACTCCTCTATGGCTGGATCCAAAAATGGTACTGAACTTCATTGATATCTGGCACAAGGATCCCAACACGCCAATTGATGATTTGAAGCTGCCTCCTGGTCCAGATCATGTCCTCACTGCCTTCATCGCTGAAGAAAAGTGGAAGTATGAGAAGGCTAGACAAACCAAGAAAGCTCAGTACAAGAAAGAGCACTAGTTGAAGAACAATGTTCTGATGCTTTCTCCTGAGGAGCTGGTGAAGATGAAGTGTGAGATCAAAGACCTCAGTGATAACTTCAACAGATACTGTGCTTATTGGCAAGGCACCAAAGTTTGTTTCTTCAATGTGACTGATAAAGGTCATCAAGGACCACAACAAGAGGGTTGCAGCTCGATCGCAACCTCAAATTCCTCAGGCTGAAGAATTTGCTCAGCCTGCTGAAGAAGCTGCTCCCGCAACTAAAGAAATTCAGACTGCGGAAGAACTTGCCAGGGCAACCTCCACTGTTGCGCGTGAAGAAATTACCAGGACAGCTGGAACTTTTGCTGTGCCTGATGAAATTGAAACCACAAGGATGACTGCATCAGTCATGCCTGAAGAAAATGCTCCTCCTTCACCCTCTGAAGAAGCTGCAAAATCCTCAAGGGTGAAAAACATCAACCTTCCTTCTGCATCAGAAGTGAAGAAAACCAAGGCTACGGAGAAAAAGGCACAGAAGAGAAAAACATCAACCTCAGACTCCTCAGTAGTGAAGAAATTGAAGACACTGCTAAGTCCTTCAACTGAGCCATTTGATGCAACTCCTATCAGCTCCGTGCCAGCCTATGAACTAGTACCATTTGGTGTTGACTATGTCATCCCAAATGATGATCAAGAAGAAGAGGATCAGTCCGCTGCTACCTCAAAGCAGATTGATGAAGAAATTGAAGTGGAAGCAAATGCTTCAATTCCACTGGTATCATCGCCCCAACCTTAGTTAACTGCTGAAGAGGCCGATGTTGAAGAAATGGAAGAGGATGTGGACATTGGAAACACTACACCTCTGATCAATGATGAATATTGGGAAGCTGCACACCCAAATTCACCAATGACTACTCCCCTGTCACAAATTCCTCAGTCTCCAGCCCGGACTAAAGAAATTCATACAGGATCTGATGATTTGGCTACAACTGTCACTAAAGATATTCCAGCTGCATCAGCTGAGGAAGTTGTTGCTCCAACTGCCACTGAGGAAACTATTGAGAAAATTCTTCAGTCTGAAGAAGTTCCTCCAATGACTAAGGAAATCGTGGGCCGCTTCAAGCCAAACCTTCAGCCGAAGCCTAAGATGCCATTCAAAGGCTCAAAGCGCCCCAAATTCATCAAGACCAATTTCTTCAATGAGCACATCTTCTTCACTGGACCAAATCCTTATTACTCTGCAAGTGCCGGTCGCACCAGATTATGGACAAGCATGCAGATGACCTACTATGCATCAGTGCTGTTTGACAAGAAGAAAGTCTTCCACTACAAGAAATATGTCAAGTTGTGACCTTCTGTCAGTGACCCTGGAAGAAATGGTCATTAATCTACGACCATTTGAGACCAATTGGTCGTAAGCTGTTCGGAGGTCTCCAAACCCTCAACTATAACGCCCATTTTGGTCAGAAAGGTCGTAATTTCCTTACATGAAATGGTCGTAAAGCAGACAACACTGGTCCGCTGCCTTACTTCTAGCTGATCACGACCAATACAGATGGTCATAACCTTGTAAATTTTGGTGGGTTGCGATGACTAGGCGCCACCTCATTAGTTTTGCCTATGTGTCATGTCCATGTGTCAATTTTTGCCCTAGGTTGTGAAGCAACCTATATTTCTGTTATTCCCAAAATTCCAAAAAAATTCTCATAAATTCTTTGGATTATATCTTCGTCAAATATGTCAAAAACCTTCCTTGCCTAGTTCAACAATAATTCAACAATATTCATTTTCCTATTTTGTTCAGAACAACACTTTGTGAAGGAAGTGATATTTATATATTCTTGATTTCCCTCAAAAAATTTGGGCACTCTTTCGTATCCAAATCATTTCCTCATGACAAAATTCATCTCCATTTGCCGAGTAAATCTTCCTCGGCAAATTTCCAAAGTTTTTGTTTAGCTAGAAGCTTTGCAAAGGAAGTACTAGCTATGCATATCCTAATGAGTTGAATTTTTTCCACATCTTCTATGTGCCCATATCATAGCTCTCCAAAAAATTAGCCCCATCTAACAATACATGAGAGCTCACCATCCAATCTTTGTTTGTGGTAGTATTTCCAGTTTGTGAAGCAACTATATTTTATATTGCTTTATAATTTCTGCAAGTTTACCAGGGCATGACCCTGCCCATAGAACCTCCCTCCACCAAATTTTAGCTCATTTAATTTAACCACTTTCCCTCAATATTTTCCCCTATTTTCTGTTCAGTGGAGAGCATTGTGAAGGAAGTACCAGTTATATATATCCAAATGGCATGAAATTTATAAAGTGACTTCATATGCCCAAATTATCACCCTCCTCCAAATTGCAGCTCAATCAAATCAACTATGTGAGCCCAGGTTCAATTTCTATTTTATGGCCAGATTGGCACATTGCAAAGCAAGTGCTATCTAGACCCCTCCTATTACCCTTAAACTTTTTGGGCACTCTTCCATACTCAAATCATTGCCACATGATAATATTCAACTCAATTTTCCTAGTAAATCTTCCTCAGAAAATTTCCAAAGTTTCTATCCAGAGAGAAGATTTGTGAAGCAACTATATTATGTATTGCTTCATTAGTTCTAGAAATTTACCAGGGCATGACCATACCTATGTAACTTACCTACACCAAATTTGAGCTCATTTGTTTAGTTTCTCTCACTAATTTTCCCAAGTTCTGTCCAAAGAAGAGAATTATGAAGGAAGTACCACTTTGGCATGTCCAAATGGTATCAATTTTCTATAGTGCTTTCCTATGCCCAAATAACCATCCTCCACCAAATTTCAGCTCAATCCATTCATTATGTTGAGCCTAGCTTCAACATTCATATTTATGTCCAGTGTGGTACTTTGCAAAGCAAGTACCACCTAGGCTCCTCCATTTAAGCTGAAAATTGTGAGGACAATCTTCTTAGTAGATGATCTTCCTCAGCCAAAAATCACGCCCATTGTCCATGTGCATTTCTCGTACCGCTTATCAAACACTTGGCTGCTAATTTATGTTTGAGCATAGTTCGGTCTCCTCGTGAGAATCTTCTGTTGTAATTTTCTTCCTAAAACCTACCTAGGGAGTGACCAACCCACTAGAAATACCTAGGCCACCCAAAATGCATGGCAACGCCACAGCCACACGGTGACCGCGCGGTGGGCATGCGAGTTTAGGGGCTCTGGAGTTGGGGCACTCAGCCACTGTCCAAACCTCGACGCATTGCCACCAAACCATGTATTATTGATTAAATAGATACTTATGTAACTAGAAATGATTTTTTGAAAAATTAAAGAGCAAACTATAAGGCAGCTGCAGTTCAAATTTGTCTTGGTTCCTATTGAATCGGCAGAGTTTTGTCTTTTTCACTAGAGGTGGATCGAAAGCTTTTGGCACCCAAATATTTTGTCAATTGTGCATTAAATATGTCCTAATATTTTATAAAAATTATTTTGTCCAATTTTGCAACAAATATTTGGTAGGTCCTTCACAAAAAAACTCATTTTGGGCACTCAAAAAAAGGAAAATGATTTTTTTGTGCAAAGAAAATGAAAACTCCCTTTGGAAACATTGTTTTCCATTTCAACATGCACCCTTGTACACAATATGAGATCATTTGAACAAACTATTCCATGAATGTGGCCATAAGATTGATCATTTGGCTTGAAAGCCATGAATCTTCACACATGATAGCTCATTTCTGAGAACACTTTTTAAAAATAATTACCGTATTACAACTTTATTATTTTTCCTGGTAACTTGGTCACATACGATGACACAACGCGAAGGTTTTGCATTTTTTTATTTTTTTTAATTATTTATGCCCGTTTCAAAATGCGATCGAAACGGCGGGCATGATCGTTCATAGCTAGGGGTTGAATCTTGCCATAATTTTGTTGGATACATGATTAAATAGATACTTATTTAGCTATAAATGATTTTTGGAAAAAATAAAGAGCAAACTATGAGGCACCTCTAGTTCAAATTTGACCCGCTTCCATCTGAATCAGTAGAGTTTTCTCTTTTTCACTAGAGGTGGATCGAAAGTTTTTGGAAGCCAATTTTTTTGTCAATTGTGCATTAAATATGTCCTAATATTTTATAAAAATGATTGTGTCCAATTTTGCAACAAATATATGGTAGGTCCTTCAGAAATAAACTCGTTTTGGACACTCGAAAAATGGAAAATGATTTTTCTGTCCGAAGAAAATGAAAACTTCCTTGGAAACATTGTTTTTTATTCCAACATGCACCCTTGTGCATAATACGAGATCATTTGAGCAAACTATGCCATGAATGTGGCCATAAGATTGATCATTTGGCTTGAAAGCCAAGAATCTTCATAGATGATAACTCATTTTCGAGAACAATTTTTTAAGTAATTACCGTATTACAAGTTTATTATTTTTCCTGGCAACTTGGTCACATATGATGACACAACGCGAAGGTTTTGCATTTGTTTTCATTTCTTGGAATTATTTATGCCCGTTTCAAAATGTGGTCGAAACAGCGGGCATGACCGTCCATAGCTAGGGGTTGAATCTTGCCATAATTTTGTTGGATCTCTAATTAAATAGATACTTCTTTACCTATAAATGATTTTTGGAAAAAATAAAGAGCAAACTATGAGGCACCTCTAGTTCAAATTTGACCCGCTTCCAACTGAATCGACAGAGTTTTCTCTTTTTCACTAGAGGTGGATCGAAAGCTTTTGGCACCCAATTTTTGTGTATATTGTGCATTAAATATGGCCTAATATTTTAAAAAATTATTGTGTCCAATTTTGCAACAAATATATGGTAGGTCCTTCAGAAAAAAACTCATTTTGGACACTTGAAAAATGGAAAATGATTTTTCCGTCCGAAGAAAATGAAAACTTCCTTGGGAAACATTGTTTGTCATTCCAATATGCACGCTTGTGCATAATAAGAGATCATTTGAGCAAACAATGCCATGAATGTGGCCATAAGATCGATCATTTGGCTTAAAGACATGAATCTTCACACATGATAGCTCATTTTCGAGAACGCTTTTTAATAATAATCATTTTATTACAAGTTTATTATTTTTCCTGGTAACTTGGTCACATACAATGACACAATCCGAAGATTTTACAATTTTTAGTGTTTTTTTGAATTTTGCATGCCCATTTCAAAATGCGATCAAAACGGAGGGCATTCCCGTTCCTAGCTAGTGGTTGAATCTTGGAAAACTTTTGGTGTTTCTGTGATTAAATAGATACCTTTGTACCTAGAAATAGTTTTTGCAAAAAATAAAAAACAATATATGAAGCAGCTGCAGTTCAAATTTGAGCCGCTTCCAGCTGAAATTTGTGTTTTTTCACGAGAGGTGGATCAAATGTTGTATGTTTTTATTTTCTATTTTCTTTTCATGTGTGGTCATCATGTTGGGACACGTAGTAGTAAATCAAAATTTTTCCTACGTGTCACCAAGATCTATCTAAGGAGAAACCAGCAACGAGTGGGGAGAGATTGGATCTTCATACCTTTGAAGATCGCTAAGCGGAAGCGTTACAAGAACGCGGTTGGTGGAGTCGTACTCGTAGTGATTCAGATCGCGGTGGACTCCGATTTCAGCGCCGAACCCTCCGCGTTCAACACACATACAGCCCGGTGACGTCTCCCGCGCCTTGATCCAGCAAGGAGGAGGGAGAGGTTGGGGAAGAGCTCCAACAGCAGCACGATGGCGTGGTGGTGGTGGAGCAGCAAGGTATTCCGGCAGGGCTTCGCCTAAGCACTGCGGAGGAGGAAGAAGAGAGGTAGGTTTGCGCCGTGGGAGAGAGAGATCAAATCTTGTCTCAAAACAGCCAAAACCTCAAGTATATATAGGAGGAGGGAGAGGGAGGGCTGCCTTGGCCCCTCCTCCAAGGAGGAGAGCTTCGGCCAAAGCTAGGGAGGAGTCCACCTCCCACAAGGCAGGTGGATCTCTTCCTTTTGAATCTCCATCAGCCTTATCTCTTTATCCCTAGCCACATGGGCCTTTCCGGAAGGACTTGGCCAGCCCAATAAGGGCTGGTACACCTCCTTTAACAGCCCACGAAGTCCTTTGGTCGTCACACCCCCGGGGGTCCTTCGGCACCCTCCCGGCACTCCCGGTACACTACCGATGAGCCCGAAAACTTTCCGGTGACCAAAACAGGACTTCCTCTATATATCAATCTTTACCTCCGGACCATTCTGGAGCTCCTCGCGACGTCCGGGATCTCATACGGGACTCCGAACAACCTTCGGTAATCACGTATACCATTTCCCTATAACCCTAGCGTCATCGAACCTTAAGTGTGTAGACCCTACGGGTTCGGGAGACACGTAGACATGACCGAGACACCTCTCCGGTCAATAACTAACAGCGGGATCTAGATACCCATGTTGGCTCCCACATTCTCCACAATGATCTCATCGGATGAACCACGATATCGGGATTCAATCAATCCCGTATACAATTCCCTTTGTCTACCGGTATGATACTTGCCCGAGAATCGATCGTCGGTATCCCTATACCTTGTTCAATCTCGTTACCGGCAAGTCTCTTTACTTGTTCCGTAATACATAATCCCGTGGCTAACTCCTTAGTCACATTGAGCTCATTATGATGATGTCTTACTGAGTGGGCCCAGAGATACCTCTCCATCACACGGAGTGACAAATCCCAGTCTCGATTCGTGCCAACCCGACAAACACTTTCGGAGATACCCGTAGTGCACCTTTATAGCCACCCAGTCACGTTGTGACGTTTGGCACACCCAAAGCATTCCTATGGTATCCGGGAGTTGCACAACCTCATGGTCTAAGGAAACGATACTTGACATTGAAAAGCTTTAGCAGACGAACTACACGATCTTGTGCTATCCTTAGGATTGGGTCTTGTCCATCACATCATTCTCCTAATGATGTGATCCCGTTATCAATGACATCCAATGTCCATGGGCATGAAACCATGACCATCTATTGATCAACGAGCTAGCCAACTAGAGGCTCACTAGGGACATGTTGTGGTCTATGTATTCACACATGTATTATGGTTTCCGATTAACACAATTATAGCATGAACAATAGATAATTATCATGAACAAGGAAATACAATAATAACCATTTTATTTTTGCCTCTAGGGCATATTTCCAACAGTCTCGCACTTCCACTAGAGTCAATAATCTAGTTACATTGTGATGAATCGAACACCCATAGCATTCTGGTGTTGATCATGTTTTGCTCGTGAGAGAGGTTTAGTCAACGAATCTGCGACATTCAGATCCGTATGCACTTTACGAATATCTATATCTCCCTCCTGAATGTAATCACGGATGGAGTTGAAGCGGCGCTTGATGTGTCTTGTCTTCTTGTGAAACCTGGGCTCCTTCGCAAGGGCAATAGCTGCAGTGTTGTGACAGAATAGAGTCATCAGGCCCGATGCACTTGGAATTACTCCTAGGTCGATGATGAACTCCTTCATCCAGACTCCTTCCTTTGCTGCTTCCGAAGCAGCTATGTACTCCGCTTCACATGTAGATGCCGCCACGACGCTTTGCTTGCTGCTGCACCAGCTGACTGCCCCTCCATTCAAAATATACACGTATCCGATTTGCGACTTGGAGTCGTCCGGATCTGTGTCGAAGCTAGCATCGACGTAACCCTTTACGATGAGCTCTTCGGCATCTCCATATACGAGAAACATGTCCTTTGTCCTTTTCAGGTACTTCAGGATATTCTTGACTGCTGTCCAGTGTTCCGCTCCGGGATCACTTTGGTACCTCCCTACCAAACCTATGGCAAGGTTCACATCGGGTCTGGTACACAGCATGGCATACATAATACAGCCTATGGCTGAAGCATAGGGGATGACACTCATCTCTTCTCTATCCTTTGCCGTAGTCGGGCATTGAGTCGTACTCAATCTCACACCTTGTAACACAGGCAAGAACCCCTTCTTGGACTGATCCATATTGAACTTCTTCAATATCTTTTTAAGGTATGTGCTTTGTGAAAGACCTATGAGGCATCTCGATCTATCTCTATAGATCTTAATACCTAATATGTAAGCAGCTTCTCCAAGGTCCTCCATTGAATTTTTTTATTCAAGTAGGCCTTTACACTCTCCAGAAGTTCTATATCATTTCCCATTATTAGTATGTCATCCACATATAATATGAGAAATGGTACAGAGCTCCCACTCACTTTCTTGTAAATACAGGGTTCTCCATAAACCTATACGAACCCAAATGCTTTAATCACATCATTAAAGCAAATGTTCCAACTCCGAGATGCTTGGACCAGCCCATAGATGGAGCGCCGGAGCTTGCATACTTTGTTAGCATCTTTAGGATCGACAAAACCTTCCGGCTGCATCATATACAGTTCTTCCTTAAGGAAGCCATTAAGGAATGCTGTTTTGACGTCCATTTGCTAGATCTCATAATCATAAAATGCGGCAATTGCTAACATGATTCGGACAGACTTTAGCATCGCTACGGGTGAGAAATTCTCATCGTAGTCAACTCCTTGAACTTGTCGATAACCCTTAGCGACAAGCCGAGCCGTATAGACGGTCACATTACCATCCACGTCAGTCTTCTTCTTAAAGATCCATTTATTTTCAATGGCTCGCTTATCATCAGGCAAGTCCACCAAAGTCCACACCTTGTTCTCATACATGGATCCTATCTCGGATTTCATGGCTTCAAGCCATTTGTTGGAATTCGGGCCCGCCATTGCTTCTTCATAGTTCGAAGGTTCACCATTGTCTAACAACATGATCTCCAGGACAGGGTTGCCGTACCACTCTGGTGTGGAACGTGTCCTAGTGGACCTTTGACATTCAATAGTAACTTGATCTGAAGTTTCATGATCATCATCATTAACTTCCCCTCTAGCCAGTGTAGGCTCCACAGAAATAACTTCCTATGCTGCGCTACTCTCCGGTTCGAGCGGAGGTACAATTACCTCATCAAGTTCTATTTTCCTCCCACTTACTTCTTTCGAGAGAAACTCTTTCTCGAGAAAGGGTCCATTCTTAGCAACAAAGACTTTGCCTTCGGACCTGAGGTAGAAGGTATGCCCAATAGTCTCTTTGAGATATCCTATGAAGACGCACTTTTCCGCTTTGGGTTCGAGCTTCTCAGGTTGAAGTTTCTTCACATAAGCATCGCATCCCCAAACTTTTAGAAACGACAGCTTAGGTTTCTTTCCAAACCATAATTCATACGGTTTCATCTCAACGGATTTTGACGGTGCCCTATTTAAAGTGAATGCGGCAGTCTCTAATGCATATCCCCAAAATGATAGCGGTAAGTTGGTAATAGACATCATAGATCGCACCATATCCAATCGAGTGCGATTACAACATTCAGACACACCATTTCGCTGAGGTGTGCCAGGCGGCGTGAGTAGTGAAACAATTCCACATTTCCTTAGGTGCGTGCCAAACTCGTGACTTAAATATTCTCCGCCACGATCGGATCGTAGGCACTTTATTTTCCTGTCACGTTGATTCTCTACCGCACTCTAAAATTCCTTGAACCTTTCAAAGGTTTCAGACTTGTGTTTCATTAAGTGGACATACCCATATCTGCTCAAGTCATCAGTGAGGGTGAGAACATAACAGTAGCCACCACGAGCCTCGACGCTCATTGGACCGCATACATTGGTATGTATTATTTCCAACAAGTCAGTTGCTCGCTCCATTGTTTCGGAGAACGGAGTCTTGGTCATCTTGCCCATGAGGCATGGTTCACACGTGTCAAATGATTCAAAATCAAGAGACTCCAAAAGTCCATCAGCATGGAGCTTCTTCATGTGTTTGACACCAATATGACCAAGGCGGCAGTGCCACATGTAAGTGGGACTATCGTTATCAACCTTACACTTTTTGGTACTCACACTATGGACATGTGTAACATCACGTTCGAGATTCATCAAGAATAAACCATTGACCAGTGGGGCATGACCATAAAACATTTCTCTCATATAAATAGAACATCCATTATTCTCAGATTTAAATGAGTAGCCATCTCGTATCAAGCGAGATCCAGATACAATGTTCATGCTCAAAGCTAGTACTAAATAACAATTATCAAGGTTTAAAACTAACCCCGAAGGTAGATGCAGAGGTAGCGTGCCGACGGCGACCACATCGACCTTGGAACCATTCCTGACGCGCATCGTCACCTCGTCCTTCGCCAGTCTCCGCTTATTCCGCAGCTCCTGCTTGGAGTTACAAATGTGAGCAACTGCACCGGTATCAAATACCCAGGAGCTACTACGAGCGCTAGTTAGGTACACATCAATAACAAGTATATCACATATACCTTTAACATTGCCGGCCTTCTTATCCGCTAAGTACTTGGGGCAGTTCCGCTTCCAGTGACCGGTACCCTTGCAATAAAAGCACTCAGTCTCAGGCTTGAGTCCATTGTTGTTCTTCTTCCCGGCAACTTGCTTAAGAAGCGCGGCAACAGCTTTGCCGTCCTTCTTGAATTTCTTCTTACCCTTGCCTTTCTTGAAACTAGTGGTCTTATTTACCATCAACACTTGATGCTCCTTTTTGATCTCGACCTCCGCTGATTTCAGCATCGAGTACAACTCAAGAATGGACTTCTCCATCCCTTGCATGTTGTAGTTCATCACAAAGCTCTTGTAGCTAGGTGGAAGCGACTAGAGGATTCTGTCAATGGCCGAGTCATCCAGGAGATTAACTCCTAGCTGAGTCAAGCGGTTGTGTAGCCCAGACATCTTGAGGATGTGCTCACTGACAGAACTGTTCTCCTCCATCTTACAGCGGAAGAACTTGTCGGAGACGTCATATCTCTCGACCCGGGCATGAGCTTGGAAAACCAGTTTCAACTCTTGGAACATCTCATATGCTCCGTGTTGCTCAAAACTCTTTTGGAGCCCCGGCTCTAAACTGTAAAGCATGCCGCACTGAACAAGGGAGTAATCATCGCAATGTGAATGCCAAGCGTTCGCAACGTCTTGCTCTGCTGGGAGAACGGGTGCGTCACCTAGTGGTGCATCAAGGACATACGATCTTTTGGAAGCTATGAGGATGATCCTCAAGCTACGGACCCAGTCCGCATAGTTGCTTCCATCATATTTCAGCTTGGTTTTCTCTAGGAACGCGTTGAAGTTGAGGTTGTCATTAGCGTTGGCCATTGGATCTACAATATAGACTGTAAAGACAATTTTAGACTAAGTTCATGATAATTAAGTTCACATAATCAAATTATTTAATGAACTCCCACTTAGATAGACATCTCTCTAGTCATCCAAGTGACACATGATCCATGTCAACTAGCCCGTGTCCGATCATCACGTGATACGGACTAGTCATCCATTGTGAACATCTCCATGTTGATCGTATCTTCTATACGACTCATGTTCGATCTTTCGGTCTTCCGTGTTACGAGGCCATGTCTGTACATGCTAGGCTCGTCAAGTCAACCTAAGTGTTTCGCGTGTGTAAATGTGGCTTACACCCGTTGTATGCGAACGTTACAACCTATCACACCCGATGATCGCGTGGTGCTTCGGAACAACGATCCTTAGCAACGGTGCACAGTTAGGGTGAACACCTTTCTTGAAATTTTATTGAGAGATCATCTTATTTACTACCGTCGTTCTAAGCAAATAAGGTGTAAACATGATAAACATCACATGCAATCAATATAGTGACATGATATGGCCAATATCATCTTGCTCCTTTGATCTCCATCTTCGGGGTACCATGATCATCACTGTCACCGGCACGACACCATGATCTCCATCATCATGATCTCCATCATTGTGTCTTCATGAAGTTGTCTCGCCAACTATTACTTCTACTAATATGGCTAACGTTTAGCAATAAAGTAAAGTAATTACATGCTCCTGCCGGTTGTCATACTCATCGACATGCAAGTTGTGAATCCTATTACAAGAACATGATCAATCTCATACATCACAATGCATCACATCACATCCTTTTTGCCATATCACATCACAAGGCACATGCTGCAAAAACAAGTTAGATGTCCTCTAATTTGTAGTTGCAAGTTTTTACGTGGCTGCTATAGGTTTCTGGCAAGAACGTTTCTTACCTACGCCAAAACCACAACGTGATATTCCAATTGCTATTTACCCATCATAAGGACCCTTTTCATCGAATCCAATCCGACTAAGGTGGAAGAGAAAGACACCCGCTAGCCACCTTATGCAACAAGTGCATGTTAGGCAGTGGAACCGGTCTCACGTAAGCGTACGTGTAAAGTTGGTCTGGGCCGCTTCATCCCACAATACCGCCGAATCAAGATAAGACTAGTAGTGGTAAGCAAATTAACAAGATCGACACCCACAACTGCTTTGTGTTCTACTCGTGCATAGATTCTACGCAAAGACCTAGCTCTGATACCACTGTTGGGAGACGTAGTAGTAAATCAAAAAATTTCCTACGTGTCACCAAGATCTATCTATGGAGAAACTAGCAACGATTGGGGAGAGATTGCATCTTCATACCTTTGAAGATCGCTAAGCGGAAGCGTTACAAGAACGCGGTTGGTGGAGTCGTACTCGTAGCGATTCAGATCGTGGTGGACTCCGATCTCAGCGCCGAACAACGGCGCCTCCGCGTTCAACACACGTATAGCCCGGTGACGCCTCCTGCGCCTTGATCCAGCAAGGAGGAGGGAGAGGTTGGGGAAGAGCTCCAACAGCAGCACGATGGCGTGGTGGTGGTGGAGCAGCAAGGTATTCCGGCAGGGCTTCACCTAAGCACTGCGGAGGAGGAAGAAGAGAGGTAGGGCTGCGCCGTGGGAGAGAGAGATCAAATCTTGTCTCAAAACAGCCAAAACCTCAAGTATATATAGGAGGAGGGAGAGGGAGGGCTACCATGGCCGCCTCCTCCAAGGAGGAGAGCTTCGGCCGAAGCTAGGGAGGAGTCCACCTCCCACAAGGGAGGTGGATCTCTTCCTTTTGAATCTCCATCAGCCTTATCTCTTTATCCCTAGCAGCATGGGCCTTTCCGGAAGGACTTGGCCAGACCAATAAGTGCTGGTACACCTCCTCTAACAGCCCACGAAGTCCTTTGGTCGTCACACCCCCCGAGGGTCCTCCGGCACCCTCCCGGCACTCCCGGTACACTACCGATGAGCCCGAAAACTTTCCGGTGACCAAAACAGGACTTCCTATATATCAATCTTTACCTCCAGACCATTCCGGAGCTCCTAGTGATGTCCAGGATCTCATCCGAGACTCCGAACAACCTTCGGTAATCACGTATACCATTTCCCTATAACCCTAGCGTCATCGAACCTTAAGTGTGCAGACCCTACGGGTTCGGGAGACATGTAGACATGACCGAGATACCTCTCTGGTCAATAACCAACAGCGGGATCTGGATACCCATGTTGGCTCCCACATGCTCCATGATGATCTCATCGGATGAACCACGATATCGGGGATTCAATCAATCCCGTATACAATTCCCTTTGTCTACCGGTATGATACTTGCCCGAGATTCGATCGTCGGTATCCCTATACCTTGTTCAACTCGTTACCGGCAAGTCTCTTTACTCGTTCCGTAATACATCATACCGTGGCTAACTCCTTAGTCACATTGAGCTCATTATGATGATGTCTTACCGAGTGGGCCCAGAGATACCTCTCCGTCACACGGAGTGACAAATCCCAGTCTTGATTCGTGCCAACCCAACAGACACTTTCGGAGATACCCGTAGTGCACCTTTATAGCCACCCAGTTACGTTGTGACGTTTGGCACACCCAAAGCATTCCTACGGTATCCGAGAGTTGCACAATCTCATGGTCTAAGGAAACGATACTTGACATTGAAAAGCTTTAGCAGACGGACTACACGGTCTTGTGCTATGCTTAGGATTGGGTGTTGTCCATCACATCATTCTCCTAATGATGTGATCCCATTATCAATGATATCCATTGTCCATGGTCATCAAACCGTGACCATCTATTGATCAACGAGCTAGCCAACTAGAGGCTCACTAGGGACATGTTGTGGTCTATGTATTCACACATGTATTATGGTTTCCGGTTAACACAATTATAGCATGAACAATAGAAAATTATCATGAACAAGGAAATAAAATAATAACCATTTTATTATTGCCTCTAGGGCATATTTCCAACACATCGTTGTGCACTGTCATACCCGCAATGCACTCCGTATGCCTCGCACACGCCGCACCACCTAGCGTCGTACTTCCGTTGCGTCGAGAACCCTGCCGTGAGGGCATCCCCGTCGGTGGCATTCCTGGCGGCTAGCGCATCCGCCATGGCCATTGCCGAGTCGTACAAGACGACTAAAACCAAGTTGCACCTGCACACCACCCCTAGGCCCACTACGTCCTCTGGTGTCGGATGTACATTGGACAGCCTATCATGATGCTTGATTCTGCTTTAATAGTAGAGATAATTGATTACGACCAATTGGAATAGTCATAACGTCATCATAGGAGGTACTGGGTTCTGATTGGTCCAAAAGCATGTCACACGGATCATGGATTAAGCACCATCCGATGTTGTTGATCCAATGGCAGCCCACGTCCCACCCACCAAAGCCAAATGAAAAAGGAAAAGAAAGAGCCCACATCGACCCCTACCATCATCTCCCACATCGCCACCACCACCCACCCACCACCTCCTCCCTCCCAAACCTTGTCGCCGCCTCCTATCCCTAGATTCAGATCTACGACGTAGTCCCCCCTTCCGTCGCCCCCCTTCCGTCGTTGCCCCTTCTCCCTAGCCTTGGCACCCCTCCCTTTTGCTGGCCCCTGCTCTCCATCCCCCGCCCCCTCCTATTTGACCTCAGGCAATAGATCCACCACCACCCACCTCAGGCTCGCTAGAGAGAGAGGCATCGCCACCCAGCGACCATGGCTAGCTTGCTCACCGGTGTGCACATGCATGCTTCGATGCGTGGCATTCCGTCGAGCTAGCCGTACCGCGACGCACGCGTGGCCTGCCTAGGGTTTGCGGTGGCAGCTCCACACGCTAGCCACAGCTATCCGCCCACTAGGATGGCTATGGCGCCGACACGAGCCTGGGAGGCCATCATCAACCTCACGCTGTAGGCTGGGGTCATCATCTTCTCGAGGGTGCCCCCACATCACCAGGCCGTGGACGCGTCGGATCTGAAGGCATCCACAAGGAGGAGCAGCGGCAACACTGGACCCATCTTCTAGTGCTCCCTTGATTTGTAGTCTACATGTTTACTAAATTGCGTCCATGATTTCTAGTTGTTCATTCGGTACATGCCTAGTATGCACTCCATCTGTTTGTGAATTTGCCTACCTGTTCTCATTTGACTCAATGAGCATGCTATATTTGTTATCTGTTGATGCAATTAATTTTTGCTATCATCTCATTTTTGTAGTTCACCCTATCGAAATATTTGGCTTGCTAATACCATCAATCTGCTGTTTGCTGATACTTAACTGAAGTAGAGTCTACCAGTCCTAATATTTCCACCACACTAAGGTGAGAACATGCTTTCCTATGTTGATATATACATGCTTGCAACCGAGTCTGAAATTCTGTGCACCGAGTCAGAAATTCTATTAGTGGCATATATATGTTCATGGTAGGACTGGAAGTTATATGTTTGTTCCTGGCATGGTTATTGAAATACTGATTTATCCTGTGTAACACAAGTGCTATATTTGTGGTGCATACCAGCTTAGTTCATCAGATTTTACTACTCCCTCTGATCTGAATTAATTGATGCAGCCTCTGTCAGTTTACATTGTATAGTGGCTACGTCAATTAATTAGGATCGGAGGGAGTATGTTATTGGTTGCAATTATGTACTATCTTTATTATTAGGTTATTATATAGCACTCAATTCAAATGATGCGCATTGATGTGTGTGTTTTTAGTTAATCAAGTGAAATTTGCTGTCATCTCACCTTAGTAGTGTGTTGTACTGAAATTGCTCGCTTGCCGATCTCCAGTCATCTACTGACATGGTTAACCTTATATATGTAGAAAAAAGTGTGAACTTTGTTTTCTGCGATGATGATACACAATCACCCATGTGTCTCAGGCCTGCATTCCTGTGTCTACTGACTATTAATTCAATGAATTTTGTTCTCACCTCGTCTCAATTTTCCAGAGTCTACATCTCTGATATTTCTGTTTTGTTGTGCGATATGATCTACCTGCTGTTATACTAGAGCCAAAGTGAAATTACTTATGTTTGGCATGTTGTTTGTTCTCTTTGAATGTGTAGATTGTATAAGATGGGAAATGGACAACTCCAACCATTCCAAACCAGTTCAAGGGACCATGGAAACAAAAGGTATACCATGAACTATCGCATGGCCATGTGCTAGGTAGATAATTTTCTTAGATAAGTAGTGATGTGCAAGTTCTGAGCAGAGCTGTGTCAGGTTCTTGCTGTGAAGTACAGTGACGTAACCATTGC
Organism: Hordeum marinum; assembly: GCA_022496015.1. Lineage (NCBI taxonomy): Eukaryota > Viridiplantae > Streptophyta > Magnoliopsida > Poales > Poaceae > Hordeum > Hordeum marinum. Next base: position 364,837,021 of record CM039674.1, on the reverse strand, counting down.
TACCTTATGTTCTTTTTACTTACAAAGCTACAATGCTCTCATACTATCATCACATTACCTGCTTATCTTGCTGCATACATGTATCTACTGGTGTAATATGCAAACAACAACACAACTAGTGATGCTATGTTAAAATTAATGTGTACTTGTCAATTCTAGCTTATACTGGTGTCTTGCAATCTTGTTCGAATTAATGTATATACTACAAGCCCTTGTTTTCCTGTCTAAATGTGTGCACAGAAGTTCACTTAGCTTCTAATAAATTGTTTGTGCATTTTTTAGTTTCTCAAATACAAAATAGCTTGCTCCGTTCAGTTGTGGCATCCCCAATGTTATCTTTATGATGATGTTGTTTGTCACTAACATAGTATTTACTGTTATTCATTTATAATGATGACTCGATTTGGTTGTTCTACTATTATTTATGCACATACTATGTACAAGTTAACATGTTGTTAGATGTGCTTTCATTTTGTTCATAAACATTTTGTTTTATAACATGCAGATGACTGCCTTCATTCATGTTTCAAGGCGAGCTAAGTTGGAAGAAGCAAGGCATGCAGGATCTAGGCATGCATGCATGCTCTCTTATCCATGCTTCTGCCCATAGGGAGATGTGAATTCTGTGACTTTTGATGTACTCTTGATTTTGCTGGGAATTTAGTTTATATTTGCTTGCTAAAGCATTGAATCTGGGTTGATTTGCTATTTAAATCCTGGGAGTTACGTACATATTTTTATAATACTATTCTATGTTTACCTGAAATGCATTTCAATATATTAGCATTGAATCTGGGCTGGTTGTATGTCCATGATATAAATATTATTTGATAAAACAGGCATGTGGCAAATCAAGAAGTGGCTAAAATGTCTATTGGACCAAATCTATTTGGGCTTTGAAAAGGATATGGCCAAAAAGGCTGAAAATTAAAATGAAATTGGACTGTAAAAATCCCGGGGCCTAAAAAAGAAATAGATCTAAAAAAGGCCACGACCCATGAAATAAGAAGGCCGAATTGTAGGGCTTGGCCCGTGTAGCTGACCAAAATTGGTAGGAAAAAATATAAATGGGCTGAATTAATGGGCTTGGCCCATATAGACACCAAACTGGACCGGGCTGATTCTTATTAACGACCAATTCAATTGGTCAAAATTTTGCCACGTCAGCTTGCCATATTGGATAGGACGTGGCCAGGGCAGGGTGCCAGCAACCAAAACAATTGGTCGTAGGACCAATGACCTTTTATTTTGGTCGTTACCTTCTACGACCTTATCACAAAGAAGGTCATTATAGTTCATTAACGACGGCCAACTTTTGACCAACTGTTTTTGGTCATAAAAAGGTCAAAAATGGAAAACAGTGACCATTCAGTGACCAATATTGATGGTCACAAGTTGACATATTTCTTGTAGTGTTCGAGCATCATCAAATTCCTCATGCGGATATGGAAATGATTCCATCCTTCACACCGGTGGTCGCAGTTCTCCATGATGCTGGAATTCTTCCGTTCTATGTGGGTATCTGTGAGTGGAATGAAGAGTTGATTCTTCAATTTTATGCCACCTTGCACATCACAGGTGATGCTTCTGACATCAACTCTTGGGTCTTGGACTGGATGACTGGATCTACTCACTACACTGCACCGGCCTCTGAATTGCTTCGATCAGTCCCAGTTCCAATTCCCTTAGAAGGAGCAAGATATCTGTTTGATGTACCTGCACTACCCAATCACATGATGCAAGTGTCGATGAAGCCTTTGGCTCCTGGAAAACCTCAAAGGATTACCTTGCTTGTGAAGGATTTTCTCTATGTGCCCAAGACAGTCTACCTCATTCTGACCAATACCCTCAGTCCTTAGAATGGCCACAACTTTGAAGAAGAATAAGTGGAGGGAGTCATGAAGAACATGCTATTCAACATCATTCATGGGATTCCCATCAACTACCATGATTTCTTCATGAGGCCTTTCGCCAATGCAGCATTATCCGCATTTGAATTGAAGCCTTATGCTCCCTGGATCATGAAATTCATGAGATCAAGGTCTTCAATTCCCTTCAAGGCTGACTTTCAGAATCACTTTGGCTTTTTGCCTCCTATTGAAGTCCTCAAGCACACATTTGCTTCAGTCGAAGGAAAAGGCGAAGATGCCATTAATGAAGGTACTCGTCCATTGGATGGTCAGTTTTGCAAAGATGCATCTTACTCCACCAATGATGACACTGCTACCCAAGACTCTACTCCAAAGGCCTCATCACAAAAGCCTCGAGAGTCTGCCCCTTGTGTGATGACTGATCGTGAGACGCTTATAAGTCTTCACGAGAAGGTTGATCGCAACCACAAATGGGTCAAATGATAGTTTGGTTCACTTCTTCAAGACATGACTGTCACGCACAACACTATGAGGAAGAACCAATACTACCTCCATGAATTCTTGAACCGCACTTGGGCCATTCTATCTCACCTCAAGACTCCCGAAGAACTGACGGAGATGAACCTTGAGAAGATCCTTGACTGGGCTCGTCCTCCTCAGAAGAAATTCAAGAAAGTTCAAGTTCCTCAGCTGGTTACAAGCTCATATTATTCATCGCGCGAGGCAGATGAAGCTGAGGATATTGACGACACTGCGGCAGGCCCTGCATCGACAAACGACCCCGACAATGCTGGCGCTCCTTCATCACCTTCACGATGAAATTCTTCAAGGGGTGTTAGTCCTCATTTGTTCATCCCTTTTGGTCCTCGATGATAACGGGGGAGAAAATTTGAGTTAGTCTTCAAACGGGTCTCTATATATGGGCTGGTTTTGTTTAAGTTACAACTCTCGCTCTTCTGAAGCTTTTGTTGGTTGAGTTGTAAACTTAAGTCCGATGGTGATCTGACTCTTTTGAATTTCTTTCCGCATGCTTATTTCCTCAAGTAACTTAATGCATGCATGCTGAATTTCGTCAAACACCATTTTCATCACGCATTTCAAATTCTTCATATCATATGTTAAATGCGTGTATGAATTACAAGATATAGGGGGAGTTCTCCATGTTTTTAACCTGCCATGTGCATTTGCAGTCCAAAGCAAATTCCTCAAATATGCACATCTTCAGGGGGAGTTCTTCTATATCTTGCAATGAAATTCCTCAAACTCAATACTTACATTCCATATTTTTATTCCCGTTGAAAATTTAACCTATTTGTCATCAATCACCAAAAACAGGGAGATTGTAAGTGCATCTAGTGCCCCTTAGTGATTTTGCTGTACTGAAGACTTATAGGTTAAGGAACTAATGTGTTTGTCAGTGTACAAAGGCTCTATAAGTTGATGAGGAGTTTGATATATTCAGAGATTACCGACCCCTAAAAATATGTCTTCAACTGAAGACTTTGGTGAACACTTTGCTGAAGACTTTGGTATTCCCTGAAGACTTTGAAAATGGAGAAGTTGGTGTGACCTTGAAGATATGAACGAGGACTATGAAGCATGAAACTTTTGTTTTGTTAGTTTCATTTCCTTTTTTTGAGTCATAGGAAACACCGTACTGTTAAAGGGGGCCAAGATAATACTAAGGAAAATTTCCAACTGATGCTCAACTCCAAAATCCTCAACCTATCCAATCCTTCGAGTGAAGCCTTTGGAAATCTCTTGCAGTTCAGTCAAATTCTTCAGTGATAGAGACGATGTTCTTCTGGTATCTGAGGAAGTTGATCTGACTAAGGAGCTAGGATTTCGCCAGTGCGAATTGCCTACAAGTGAGGAATATGATAAGCCTGAGGACTTTCATAGTTCGAAATTCCGACCGTTGCTGTGCTTAGCGCCAGCTGTCCCCAATTATCTTATCCACATAACGGTCATATCATTGGGGGCATTTATGTCTTATCATGTCAGGTTGCATCCTGGCTATAAATAGCCACCCCGACAACCACTAGTTGGTTGGCTGCTCCGAGAGAGAACTGAGACTTTTCATTTGAGAGCAACCCATCCTCTGAAGACTTTGAGAAAAAATCATCAGTGAGGAAAAACCTAATTCCAAACCACCAAACCCAAGGTGATTGAGCATCACTGAAGAGATTGTCCTGTGTGGAACCGACACTTCTTACCTTTGAAGACTATGTATCTTCCAGACGGTTAGGCGTCATGGTCTAGTGCATCCTGCATTCAATTGGGGATCACGGAGTGACCTTGGTCTAGAGCATCTAACAGTCAATTGTGGATCACTTGGTGACCAGTTTGTGAGGGTTTTGGAAGTCTACCCTAAAGACTTACCACGAGTGTTGGGCGAGGACTTTGCGACCTTAGCTCAAGGAGAATATGGTAAGGACTATGTGTCCTGGGACTGTGTGTCCTCTGGTTTAAATACCAGGCCGCTCCACAAAGAGAGCCTTGGCTTAGTGGTTGGGCATGAACCCCCTGTGCATCACCTGTCAATTCTAGGAATTGAACTCGGGTTGTTGGACTGCACAACCACATATTGATGAAACTCCACACTGAATTATTTAGTTCACTCTTGTTTAGGTACTCAGCCGTCAGAATTACCTGTGGCGCCGGTGTGATGGCAGGCCGTGGTGGTCCGCCGCCTGCTGCGGGGGCTGGGCGCGGTGGTCCGCCACCTCGGCATGGGCCGCCGCCCGCTACGGGGCAGCCCGCTTTGGGGCCACCGGCGAGAACTGCTACCGGACGGTCTAACGTGCGGCAGCAGGAGGAGCCTGCCCCGCCGGCGGCGGCCAAAGCGCAAGCAATCGGACATGGCCGCGATGCTTGTCCGAGATGGGCTGGACACGGCGCCAATGGCAGAGAGGGTCACCGCTACAACCAGTACGAGCAGTGGGGTGGCGATGGCTACGATGTTTATGGCGAGGGACAGCACCGTGGGTCGTCTTCTGGTGGCGGCCGAGGATTCAATGGGTACAATGGTGGCGGACCGGGACGCGGGTTCCAGGGACCGCCCGGAAATTTTGTGGAAGGTGTCGCTGGCCCCAATGACCGGTTCCGGGGTGGGCATCGTTTCCGCGACGGGAGAGGGGGAGGGCGGCGCCCACCTCCACCATCGCCGATTGTCGAGACGACGCAGACGCCCCAAGTGGCGATGATGGATATGACAGTAGCGTCGGTGGCGGCTTCACCTGCTTTATCCGAGGTGGCTTTAGACACAGTCCGTGCTATGGCAGCGGTTAACATTCCGGTAGCCAATTCTGGGGCTGCTAAGACAGGTGATGGTGGGGTTGACAAGGGTTCGGACAAACTAGATGGTGAAAAGCTTTCGAAGTGGGCTATGAAGAAGAAGAAGCTGCCTTGCTATAGATGTGGCGAGCCGGTACACTTTGTCGTAGAGTGTACTAATGAGCTTTGTCATTACTGCCTCAGATCGCAGCATGTGTCCGGTGAATGCCCGCTCCTTTCAGGTCCTAAGCCAGGGGTTAATATATATGGAGTATGCTGTCAGGAGTTAATGTTTTTTGATTCACCTGATGGGACACCTCTGACTCGCGTGGTGGAGAGCTCCTTTCTAGTAGTGGTTAAGGTTACCAATGGGTCCATGATAGAGACTCAGATTGTGAGGCAGTTGAGAGAGTTGGTACCGAGAAACTATCAGTGGAATCTTGACAAGTTGAAGAACCAAACTTACAAGGTTGATTTCCCAACTAAAGAGGATCAGCTGTATATCCTTAAGTTTGGCATGTGCAGAGTACCGAATACTAACATTATCATGGCTTTTGACGAGTGGAAGCAGAAAGAGCCCGAGGGTACACCTTTAGAGAAGGTCTGGGTGCGGTTCTATGGTGCACCACCCAAACCGCTTAATCACTTTTTGGTAGCCTAGAGCTTGGATCACTCATTGGTAAGACGGAACAGGTAGACATGCCTTTCACTCGAGCACATGGAGCTGCGAGGTTACTGGTCAGTGTAGTCAGTATTGAGTTCATGCCGGATGTGGTCAACTGGACGCATGCCGGGGTCACATACATGCTAGAGATTGAGATTGAGGATACACCGATACCTCAGAAGGGGGATGAGCATCAGGATATGGATACGACTGAGGGGTATGGAGCCCCTGGGAATCAGGACAAGGGGCCTGAGAGCACACCACGGGAGCCAGCTAAGGGGCCGAATTCACAGTCGGATAAGGCGGATAAGTCTTCCAAGGAGACTTCATCTTCCACGACTTCGATGAATACACTTCGATTTGTTTTTTTTGGAGCGTGGTCTGCGCCTAGTCGGTTATGGAGCAACCGAGTTGAGGTGGACGATCCGGCGGAACTTGAGGTACCGCCAGTGATGCTCCCTGACTGTGTATCGCCGACGGTACCCTCATCTCAGAGGGCGGTTTCCAGGCTGATGGTTTCGCCGAGACTTGAGGCGGTGGTGATTGGAGCGACGGACGACCAGGAGGCCAGTTCCTGCTCTCCACCTCCTTTACCTTCTACCACCACCCCGGGCGGAGCAGGGAGGAGCGCTCCGAGGGCCTCCGAGCGAGTTGTGGCCTCCCCGACTGTTGGTACGGTGGCCATTGGTTCGCTGGGCGTGTCTGAGGGGGGTAGTGGGCAGGAGGCCCGCACCACTAGTTCACCCGTGGCGGTCCCGAGACACCTTGGGGAGGGGCACGGACAGGAAGCCCGCGGCGTCCTCTCTCCGCGGGACAGCACCGGGCGGCACGGACTGGGGCACGGGCAGGAGGCCCGTAGCTCATCTTGTCCAGTGACGAGTCCACGCCGCAATGATAGGTTGGTGGGGAGTGGGACTGTAGAGCAGGTGGCTCCATGGTCTTGCTCTCCCGTTGCTACTATTGGCGGTTCCCGCTCGACCGCGCCTTACTCGACATCACTGGCAACAAGGGATGGGCATGGGAGCAGGGAGCAGACACCTCGGGAGAGGACTACGAAGGAGCTTATCGCTTTTGGTGGGATCATGGATCCGATGACGGTTGGCAGACGTGTCAGCAATTGGATCTAGGGACAACCAGATGCGGATGACCTCCAGTTAGGGTGCGCCATGAGGGCGGCCAAGCTTCGAGATGTCGAGGCAACTACAGGTATGCCATTCGATAAGAGTTGTTCAATTTTGCATTTCACTGATCATGAAATTATCGATAAGGCAAATGACTTAGGTATATCTTTGGGTTCAAATGAGAAAGAGGTTGCGAAATCGGTAAATGATCTTTTAGATTTAGAAGCGAAGAGGGCTTCTGAAATAATTCGGAATCTCGCATCAGTCAGACCAATGAATGACGATGACATGAAAAATTTAGGAATGGCAGATCCTGAAAACATTTGTAATAATCTCTTGCCTAATGCGGAGGCCGAAGGTGAGGAGGGGTCGGAGACTGCAGACATTGTAGAGCCTCTAATGATGGAGGGTACTGTCTCGAGTTCTGTTGGTCATACATTCCAGAAGGGAGATGGGGAGAAGCCCAAGAGACCCTGGAAACGGAAAGTATATCCTACTTCGGTGGTTCGTAGAAGTTCTAGGGTTAAGCTTAAAAAAAATTCCACGATCATCTATGAAAGGAATCTTTTGGAATAGCAGAGGTCTAGCTGACTTGGCTAAAAGAAGGTTCCTGGCAGAAACAACGATAGAGCAAAAATTAGATTTCATTGCTCTACTAGAAACAGGGCAAGATAATTTCACCTCACAGTTCCTTGGAACTTTATCCGGAGGAATTGATTTTGATTGGCACTGCTTACCTCCTAGAGGAAGATCCGGTGGGATATTGCTAGGGGTTCGGTGCGAAACGCTTGAGGTAATTAATGTGGTTCGGCGGGATTTTGCGGTCAAGTTTCGGGTGAGATCGAAATTGGATGGTTTCCGATGGTCTCTCGTAGCTGTATATGGGGCAGCACAACTCGAACTTAAATCAGATTTTTAGCCGACTTGGTGCGGATTTGTGGGGACGAGACTCTTCCAATCCTAGTCGGAGGGGATTTTAACATAATTCGAAGGAGAGATGAAAAGAAAAATGACAACTTTGATGGACGTTGGTCTATGATGTTTAACATGATTATTGAGAGTCTTAGTTTGAGAGAAATTGAGCTGACAGGTAGACAATATACATGGGCCAATACATTGCCCACTCCAACATATGAGAAGTTGGATAGGGTGCTCGCTAGTGTGGAATGGAAACAGAAGTACCCATTAGTGTCGGTACATGCGATGCAGAGGGCGATCTCAGACTACACACCATTACTAGTAGACTCAGGAGAGGTGTGACAACCCAAGTGCTGTCCCTACCTTATTTGGCATGTAACACCATGTATGAACCTTGTGTCATGAGCTTATGAGATGTAGGTTTGCTCCTTGCCATTCATGTGTGTGCATTCATGCATCATCATGCATAATTCTCATTTCATTTCTTCTTGCCATGTTGGTTTTTCTTGTGCTTGCTATGATGTGATGGTGGTGAGTGTGCTTATGTTGTGTGAGTGAGATGCTTGTGAGTGGTTGGATCCATGTGTGCATCTCCTATTCTTTTCCCCTCTCTTTTCCTTTGCAACATCCCCTCCAAAACCCTTTTCTCCCTATTATTATTATCATCAGATTTAGGTTGTTTTAAAATTGTTTAAAAATGTTCATGAGGTGGCCCCATGCGTTTTATGTATGTGAGTATGTTGGATTTAATGTTTGGGGTTTGTTTGAATTTTGTTTTAAATTAATAGGGGGCTGTCTTTTTAAAATTAATTAAACTTACTTGCCCTAAAAATCTTTTTAACATTTTTATTAAATGATGCTCATTATTTGGTTCACCAAAGTATTTTTGTTTGTCAGAAAATCCCTTTATTTATTTCTGTGGGTTCTTGTTTTAGTTGGCTGTTATTTAAAAGGGAGATCCTCCTGTTTTATTTTGAGAGGGAGTGAGAGAGAGGATGGTGGGCCGCGGCCCAGCCCAGGTGGACAGAACCGCCATGTGCCCCGTCTCCCACCTCCGTTAGGCGCAGAGAGAGCAGAGAGCAGAGAGAAGCCTCTCGCCGTCGCCGTTAGCCATTCACAGAGTTGAGGACCCCTCCTATTTATGCCTGGGCGTCTGTGCCCCCTCTAGGGTTTCTCCTCGCTGCCGCCGCTTCCCCCTCTCCTTCTTCCTCCTTCCTCCCCCTTCTCTGTCAGAGAGTGCAGGTGAGATTCAGAGAGTGCAGAGGTGGTGATCGCCGGTGTCGTCGTCTCCAGGGTCGGTCTCCTCCGCGTCCAGGGCGATGTGGCAGACATGGAGCGTCTCCGCATCTTGTTCCTGACGCTAGGGGGCCTCGGGAGGCCTTCTTCTTCCTCCTCGTCGCCGGAGCATCGCCAGGCCTTCTTCCTCTCCGTACGCGTCGTCTCCGCCTCTCCTTCCCCTTCGTCGTTGCCGCTTGCACCCCCGTGTCTTTGAGAGGCCCTCGGTGAGCAGCCGGTCCCCCGCTGTCCCCTCTCCTCGTCGTAGCTCGCAGCATCGTCGCCGTAGTGCCGTTGCCGCCGCCTGAAAGGATCGAGCTTGAGCTCGCCTCCGATCCCCCTCCTCGCAAGATGAGACGAGGGATGGAGCCCCCGTAGTTTCCTCTTTTGATTCCGCCGCTCCCCGTCACCGGAGACCCCTTGCGTCGCTGGGGATCGCCGTCGCCCTTCCGCTGTCGTTGCCACCGTTGCTCTACATATGTGTGTGTAGGATTCAGTTTCATCAGTTAGTAAGTGCGAGTGTGTGTATTAGAACGCCGAGCCCCCTCCTCTGTTACGATCCGGCTCGCTAGCGTAGTGGTGTGGTGCGTGTGTGGATGACCAGAGGTGAGGGGTTTGACCCCTGAACCTCCCCTTTTCTTTTTTTGTTTTCTTTTCTTTTCTTCTTTGTTTTTCTTTTCTCTTGCTATATATACATGTGTGTGTGTGTGCATTTCCAACATGTATGTGTGTGTGTTGATTTCTTTGACATGTGAGTGTGTGTGTGCACATGTGTATGTGTGTATGCACAAGTGGCATACATACACATGTATGCATATTTAGTGTATGAGTGTGTGTGCCTATGTTCATGTGTGTAGGTGTCCTTTTTTATTTGTTTTGTTGTGTGTGTGAGGTAGAGTGTATGTGTGTGTTGCTCATATGCATGGGTGCACATGTGTATGTGTGTATGCTACGCATACATACCTACATGTGTGTGTGTGGCTTTTCCATGTGAGTGTGTGTGTGCATGTAGGTGTGTGGTGCACCATGCATGACACATGTGTGTGTGTGCTCTTTGCACACCCATACATGTGTGTGTTCTTGTGTGTATGTGTAGTGTAGGATAAGTGTGTGTGCTTCTTGCATACACCCATATATGTATGTGAGTGAGGTGTATGTGTATGTGCATGTGGGCATACATGTATGAAAGTGTAGGTGTGCCTATATACACCCATGCTTGAGTGTGGTGTGGTGTGTAGGTGTAATGAGAGGTGTGTGTATGTTAAACATACACACACACTTGTAGGTTGAGTAGATATGCATGTTTAGGTGTATGAGGTTTTCTTCTTGCATGTTGCTGCCATGTTTAGGTAGATGAGAAGTGAGTGGATGGTAGACCTTGTGCATGTGTAGACATAAGTGTATGTGAGAGCTCTCTTGTGTATATGTGCATAGTTTCTCTTCTAGCTAGTTTTATCCTTACTATTGATGCTATGCCATGATATCATGTTCCTAGGATGCTATTTAACCACTTCCAACATTTGTCGATAGGGTTCATGCCATTTTGGGCCTTTTTCATAAGTATGCACGTGTCATAAGTCACTCATGACTTATAGGGGTCAATTTCGACCTAGGGTTTCTCCCTCTTGCTCCAAGAAAGTATAAGGGTATGAGTAATGCATTTGGGGTAGAATCAACCCACGAATGCATCTGTGAAGTCAGATTTGACTTTGGGGCAACTTCACAAAAATGCATTTTTATGCTGTGATGCCCTTTTGTCCATTTCATATGATTTATTCTATGCATGGTTTTAAGTTCTTGCCAACATGAGTTTGCTAGTTAAAGTTGCTGGGAATGTCCCAGTATTTTTGTTATTTGTGCTAAGTCACCAGATAAGTGGGTACCATGCTGTTGAGAGAGCAACTTTATGTTTCTGTTCAGCTTGCTTAAAAATGACTGTCTGGGAGAACTGCTGTTATTGTTTTGCCATGTAGAGTGGGTTGCAGCAAGTGATATGTTTGGAATTTGAGCATGCTCAGTGCTAGTTATTTGTAGTAGATATTGCCTTATACCATCCTGTTAATTTTCATGTCAATAGGAGCTATCTAGCATATTTAACCAGTGCTGTCAACTTGCTACTTTATTAACTCAGATTCCAGAAAACTGGAATTTTCACCAAGTCCCAAAAAGTTGTTTCATCATGCCAACTTGATTGCTTCTTGCTTATTGATGTGTGGCTCCTTTGCTGGTGGTGTAATTGGATGAATTGATGTGTGTGTTGAGTAGATTCTGTAAGTCTCTTGTTTGTGGCTGTAGGGTTCCTGTAGCTCAACTTGTGAGTTGTAGAAGTTGCTATGATGCTGTTTAGTGGCAGATTTGGTGTTTTATTGTTTTGTGACTTGTGGGAGCTATGCTCCATGGAATTTATTGATTCTTGAGTCTATTGTGATTGATTTTTTCATCACCTATCTAGTGGCTGCCTTGGAATGCCAAGAATCAGCCCATGGCTTGGTGATCTTGTGATATTGCCTCCGTACCTTGTCGTGAGTGTATTGTGAGAACCGTAACTCCTTTTCTTGTGATCTTTATATGCATTTCATTCGATTTTGCATGTTGCATCCATATTTGCCATGTTCATGCATGTATAAATAACTTAAGTTGAGGTTCTGTCCAGATTCATTAATTAACCAACGTTGCACGTGAAACATGACTAGTTTTGATTGCCATGTTAGAAATCTTCATAAATGATCATGCATCATTTTGATTGTGCATTGCACCTTGGTTGGATGTTTATTGTTGCTGTTTCTCTTGGGTAGACGCGAGTGTTGTTACTGAGTACGAGGAACCAGGAGAGTACCACTACGAGGATCTCGCTACTTGTTTCGCTGAAGAACCAACATGCAAGATGATCGTACCCGGATCCCGATACTATTTTGCTTGCTAGTTTCTCGCTCTTATCGTTACAATTGCGCTACCTACCACTTGATATCAGCCCCCATGTTTCCATGATAGCCTCTAACCTTCACATCCTAGCAAACCTTTGATTGGCTAAGTTACCGCTGATCAGCCCTCTTAGAGCATTTTAGTTGCACGTGCAGGTTGTTCCATGTTATTACATGGATTGGATATCACAATAAATTCTGTTCTTTAATTTAATGCACATATATATCTTGGTATTGGTGGAAGGCTTGGCCTTTTGCTAAGTGATTTGTTCCGCTATTATCGCCATTAGTTCCTTGTTATCGGTGTTATGTTTTCCATACTTTGCGCTCCTAACATGGTCGGGGTTGTTATGGGGACCCCCTTGTTTATTCGGTTGAGATTAAAACTTGTCTGGCAAGACCCAACATTGGTACTACATTTTCCTAACAACTTAATAAAATTGCATAGGGTCTTGCAAACCCGTGGATAATTTAATCAACCCCGAGCCAGTGCTCCTCATGAGTGTTGGTCCAAACTAGAGCACTGTGCGGGGCCAACCCAGGGCAACTTGGGAGATTTCTATCAGGCCTCCATACGCGTAGCTTATCCGTCGTGTCCTGAGACAGAGATACGCGGCTCTGATCGGGTTCGTCGACACGTCGGGTGGTCTTGTTGGATTTGTTTTACCTTTATCGAGTGTCTTGCGTATGGAGTCTGACTTTCTTCGGGTTTACTCGAGGTGTTGGAATTCCTTTGGAATTACTGATGATGATCGCGAGATCCGCGATCGAGGCATTCCCACGGAGTGTGGTTAATTTTGTAATGGATTAGTTGGAGCACCCCTGCAGGGTTAAATCTTTCGGAAAGACGTGCCCACGGTTACGTGGCAACTTGGATATTTGTTTAACACCCGGTTATAGTAAACTTGAAGTAAACTCTAATTAAAACACACCAACTGTGTGAGTGACCGTGATCATCTCTGCTCGTGAACACGATCCGAGATAGAACACGATGGGGTTGTGATTGACGTAAGTAAGTGTTCAGGATCTCATAGAGATCATGCTAGATCCGATCGTTGTTCGTAAGCCACTCATGTTTATTTGATGTTGCGTAAGCTAGCCACCATAAATGCTTAGTGCTAATGCAAACTAAACACTTACCCCATCCCAACCTTTAAGCTTGAATAGTCTCGGTACCCCGGCACATGATGTTGGAAATATGCCCTAGAGGCAATAATAAATTAGTTATTATCATATTTCCTTGTTCATGATAATCGTTTATTATCCATGCTATAATTGTATTGATCGGAGACTTGGATACATGTGTGGATACATAGACAAAACCATGTCCCTAGTATGCCTCTAATAGACTAGGTCGTTGATCAAAGAATGGTTAAAGTTTCCTAGCCATGTACATGAGATGTCATTTGATAAACGGGATCACATCATTAGGAGAATGGTGTGATGCACAAGACCCAAACTACAAACATAGCTTATGATCGTGTCAGTTTATTGCTACTGTTTTCTGCATGTCAAGTATATGTTCCTATGACCATGAGATCATGCAACTCATAGATATCGGAGGAGTACCTTGTGTGTATCAAACGTCGCAACGTAACTGGGTGACTACAAAGGTGCTCTACAGGTATCTCCTAGGGTGTCTGTTGGGTTGGCATGGATCAAGACTGGGATTTGTTACTCCGTGTGACGGAGAGGTATCTCAGGGCCCACTCGGTAATACAACATCACAACAAAGCCTTGCAAGCAATGTGACTAAGTGTTAGCCACGGGATCTTGTATTACGGAACGAGTAAAGAGACTTGCCGGTAACGAGGTTGAACTAGATATGGAGATACCGACGATCGAATCTCGGGCAAGTAACATACCGAAGAACAAAGGGAACATCATATGGGATTAACTGAACCCTTGACATAGAGGTTCGAACGATAAAGATCTTCGTAGAATATGTAGGAACCAATGTGGACATCTAGGTCCCGCCATTGGTTATTGACCGTAGAGGTGTCTCGGTCATGTCTACATAGTTCTCGAACCTGCAGGGTCTGCACACTTAAGGTTTGGTGACGTTTCGGTAGTATAGAGTTATGTATGGTGGTGACCGAAGGTTGTTCGGAGTCCCGGATGAGATCTTGGACGTCATGAGGAGCTCCGGAATGGTCCGGAGATAAAGATTCATATATAGAAAGTCCCAGTTTGGTCGCCGGAAAAGTTTCGGGCTCATCGGTAGTGTACCGGGAGTGCCGGTAGTGTACCGGGAGACCTCCGGGAGGGGTATTTCGACCCAAGAGGCTTCATGGGCTGTGGGAGAGTATTAACCAGCCCTTAGTGGGCTGGTGGAATATCCACAACAGGCCCATGCGGCTGAGGGAAGAGTCCCAAAGGAAAAAGAGTGGAAAAAAGGCAAAAAGGGAGAGTCCTACTCCCACTAGGAGTGGAGGAGGAGTAGGACTCCTCCCCCTTGGCTTCGTCCGACTCCAAGACGGGCTCAGCCCTGCGCCAGCCCTCCTCCTCCTCTCCTCCTATATATACTGGTGGAATAGAAGGGTTTTACACAGAATTTACGGCCACGTGCTACCCGTTCCACCGGTGCTCCTCTAGATCGGATTTCCGTAGTGCTTAGGCGAAGCCCTGCCGGAATTGCTCCACCACCATTACCGGAGCGCCGTCACGCTGTCGGTGAACTCTTCTCCCTCTCCACTTCCTCTTGCTGGATCAAGACGATGGAGATCGTCATCAAGCTGCACGTGTGCTGAACGCGGAGGTGCCGTCCGTTCGGCGCTAGATCGGAAGGACCGTGAACAAGTTCACGGGACGGATCGTGATGAGATCACGGGACGGATCATGATGAGTTCCCGGGACGGATCATGATGAGATCGCGGGACGGATCGTAATGAGATCGCGGGACGGATCGTGATGAGTTTGCGGGACGGATTGTGATTGGATCGCAGGACGGATCGTGATGTGATCGCGGGACGCTCGGCGATTTGGATCGCGAAGATGTTCGACTACACCAACTGCGTTTCTTAACGCTTCCCGCTTAGCGGTCTATAAGGGTACGTAGATCCACTCTCCATCTCGTAGATGCTCATCACCATGGATAGATCTGCGTGTGCGTAGGAAATTTTTTGTTTCCCATGCGACGTTCCCCAACAGTGGTATCAGAGCTAGGTCTATGTGTAGATGAGATCTCGAGTAGAACACAAAGAGTTTGTGGGCGTTGATGCTTAGATTGCTTCCTCCCTTGGTCGGATTTTGGTTCAGTGGTATTGTGAGATGAAGCGGCCCGGACCAACATTACTCGTACGCTTACGAGAGACCGGTTCCCTCGATGCAACTTGTTGCCTAGTTGCCTTGCGGGTGGTAGTTTCTCTCACTTTAGTTGGATCGGATTCGACAAAGGCGGTCCTTGAGAAGGTTGAAAAGCAACTAGTGTATCACCGTTGTGGTTTTTGCGTAGATGAGAATTGTTCTTGCTAGATAACCGTAGCAGCCACGTAAAACATGCAACAACAATTAGAGGACGTCTAACTTGTTTTTGCAGGGTATGTTGTGATGTGATATGGCCAATTACATGATGTGATATATGTGATGTATGAGATGATCATGTGCTGTATAGAATTTCACGACTTGCATGTCGATGAGTATGAAAACCGGCAGGAGCCATAGGGTTGTCTTTAATTATTGTATGACCTGCGTGTCAATCATTAAGTGCTATGTAATGCTTTACTTTATTGCTAAATGGTAGTAATAGTAGTAGAAGCATGCAGGGCGTGACAACCCCGATGGCGACACGTTGATAGAGATCAAGATGATGGAGATCATGGTGTCATGCCGGTGACGATGGAGATCATGCCGGTGCTTTCAAGATGGAGATCTAAAGCACAAGTTCATGGCCATATCATGTCACTTATGAATTGCATGTGATGTTAATCCTTTTATGCACCTTGTTTTGCTTAGTACAACGGTATCATTATAAGGTGATCCCTCACTTAAATTTCAAGATAAATTGTGTTCTCCCCAAGTGTGCACCGTTGCCAAAGTTCGTCGTGTTGAGACACCACGTGATGATCGGGTGTGATAGACTCTACGTTCACATACAATGGGTGCAAGCTAGTGTTGCACATGTGGAACACTCGGGTTAAACTTGACGAGCCTAGCATGTACAGACATGGCCTCGGAACACAAGAGACCGAAAGGTCGAACATGAGTCATATAGTAGATATGATCAACATGATGATGTTCACCATTGTAACCACCTCAACTCACGTGATGATCGGACTTGAGTTGGTGAATTTGGATCATGTATCACTCGAATGACCGGAGGGATGTCAATTTGAGTGGGAGTTCTTAAGTAATATGATTAATTGAACTCATTATCATGAACATAGTCAGTAGTGTCTTTGCAAATTATGTTATAGATCACTTGCTCGCGCTGTAGCTCCCTTGAATTTTTATATGTTCCTAGAGAAATAGAGTTGAAAGATGATGGTAGCAATATTGCGGATTGGCTCCATGATCTGAGGATTGTCCTCGTTGCTGCATAGAAGGCTTATGTCCTTAATGCACCGCTCGGTGCGCCAACCCCTCTAGCGTCGTTTGTAGATGTTGTGAACATCTGACAGGTACGTGCTGATGACTACTTGATAGTTTAGTGTGTCATGCATTATGGCTTAGAATTGAGGCTTCGAAACGTTTTGAACGTCACGGAACATATGAGATGTTCTAAGAGCTGAAATTAGGATCTCAGGCTCATGCCTGTGTTGCGAGATATGAGATCTCCAACAAGATTCTTTGCCTGTAAGATGAAATAGAATAGCTCAATCGTTGAGCATGTGCTCAGATTGTCTGGGTGCTACAATCGCTTGAATCGAGTGGGAGTTGATCTTCCAGATAAGATAGTGATTAATATAGTTCTCCAAGTCACTCTCACTAAGCTACTAGAACTTGGTGATGAACTATAAAGTGCCAGGGATAGAATTAATGATCCCTGAGCTGTTCGTGATGTTTGACACCGCGAAGGTAGAAATCAAGAAGGAGCATCAAGTGTTGATGGTTAGTATAACCACTAGTTTCGAGAAGGGCAAGGGCAAGGTGGGAAACTTCATGGATGGCAAGTCAGTTACTGCTCCAGTGAAGCAACCCAAAGTTGAACCCAAACCCGAGACTAAGTGCTTCAATTATGAGGAGAGAGGTCGCTGAAGCGGAACAACCCTAGATACTTGGTAGATAAGAAGGCTGGAACGTCGACAGAAGTATATTTGGTATACGTGTTATTGATGTGTACCTTGCTTGTAATCCTAGTAGCACCTAGGTATTGGATACCAGTTCGGTTGCTAAATGTTAGTAACTCGAAATAAAAGCTATGGAATAAACGGAGAACTAGCTAAGTGCGAGGTGATGATGTGTGTTGGAAATGTTTCAAAGGTTGATGTGATCAACATCGCACGCTCTCTCTACCTTCGAGATTAGTAACGAACCTAAAATAAATGTTATTTGGTGTTTTTGCGTTGAGCATGAACGTGATTAGATCATGTTCATTGCAACACGGTTATTCATTTAAATTAGAGAATAATGGTTATCCTATTTACATGAATAATACCTTCAACAGTCATGCACCCAGTAAGAACGGTTTGTTGAAACTTGATCGTAGTAATACACATGTTCATAACATTGATGCCAAAAGATGCAAAGTTAATAATGATAGTACCACATACTTGTGGCACCGCCGCTAAATGTCATATTGGTATAAAATGCATGAAGAAACTCCATGCTAATGGATCTTTGGACTCTTTCAATTTCGAATTGGTTGAGACATGCGAACCATGCCTCTTGGTCAAAGATGACTAAGGACCCCGTTTTCTGTTTTGACAGAGCGGGCAAGTGATTTATTGGAAATGATACATGTTGATGTATGCAATCCAATGAGTCTTGTAGCGTGCGGTGGATATCATTATTTTCTTACCTTCACTGATGATTTGGGTAGATATAGTGTATGTTTACTTAATGAAACACAAGTCTGAATCGTTTGAAAAGTTCAAACAAATTCAGAGTGAAGTTTAAGATCATCGTGACAAGAAGATAAAAGTATCTGCGATATGCTCGTGGAGGTGAATATATGTGTTACGAGTTTGGCATACAACTTTAGACAATGTGAAAGTTGTTTCACAACACACGCCACCTAGAACACCATAGTGTAATGGTATGTCCGAACGTCATAGTCATGCTCTATTGGATATGGTGCATGTTATGATGTCTCTTATCATTTTTCTACTATAATTTTGGGGTTGTGCATTAGAGACAACTACATTCACTTTAAATAGGGCACCATCTAAATCCGTTGAGATGACACCGTGTGAAATATGGTTTGATAGAAACCTAAGCTGTCATTTCTTAATGTTTGGGGCTGTGACGCTTGTGTGGAAAATGTTTTCACCTAATGAGCTCGAACCCAAAGCGGACAAATGCATCTTCATAGAATACCCTAAGAATAGTTGGGGGAACCTTCTATCTCAGATCCAAGCATAAAATGTTTGTTGCTAAAACTGGGTCCTTTCTCGAGAAAGGGTTTCTCTTGGAAGAATTGAGTGGGAGGAGGATAGAACTTGATGAGGTTGTTGAAACCTGTGCTTCAACCAGAAAGTAGCGCAGCACAGAAAGATGTTTCTGTGAAGCCTACGTCAGTTGAAGAGGAAGTTAATGATGATGATCATGAAAGCTTTGGATCAAGTTACTATCGACCTACAAAGAAATTAGAGCTTGATGAGGTTATTGAACCTTTACTTCAACCAGAGAGTAGCGCAGCGCAGGTAGTTGTTTCTGTGAAGCCTACCTTAGTTGAAGAGGAAGTTAATGATGATGATCATGAAGCTTCGGATCAAGTTACTATCAAACCTCGTAGGGCGACAAGGATGTATACTGCTCCTGAGCGGTACGACAACCCTGTCTTGGAGGTCATGTTATTGGACAACGATGAACCTACGAACTATGGAGAAGCGATGATGGGCCCAGAAACCAACAAATGGTTAGAGGCCATGATATCCGAGAAAGGATCCATGTATGAAAACTAGGTATAGACTTTGGTGGACTTGCTCGTTAGACGATAGGTCGTTAAGTACAAATGGATCTTTAAAATGAAGACACACACTGTTGGTAAATGTTACCATTTGTAAAGCTCGACTTGTTGCAAAGTGGTTTACGACAAGTTCAAGGAGTTGACTGCGATGAGACTTTCTCACTCGTAGCGATGCTAAAGTTTGTTGGAATTGTGTTAGCAGTTGCTACATTTTTCAATTATGAAATCTGGCAGATGGATGCCGAAACATCGTTTCCTTCCTTAAGGAAAGGTTGTATGAGATACAACCAAAAGGTTTTGTCAGTCCTAAGGATGCTAAAAGGTGTGCAAGCTTCAGTGATTCTTCTATGGACTGAAGCAAGCATCTCGGAGTTGGAATATACACTTTGATGAGGTGATCAAAGTTTTTGAGTCTATACAAAGTTTACGAGAAACTTGTATTTGCAATAAAGTGAGTGGGAGCACTATAGAGTTTCTGATAAGTATATGTGGATGACATATTGCTATTTGAAAATGATGTAGAATTTCTAGAGAGCATAAACGGTTGCTTGAAAAGAGTTTTTCAAAGGAAGACCTGGATAAAGCTACCTAATTGTTGAGCATCAAGATCTATAAAGATAGATCAAGATGTTTGATAAGACTTTTAGTGAGTACATACCTTGACAAGATTTTGAAAGAGTTCAGAATGGATTAGTCAAAGAGAAGTGTTCTCGCCTGCTTTGTAAGGTATGAAGTTGAGTGAGACTCAAAGCTCGACCACGACAAAAGAAAGAGAAAGGACGAATATCGTCCACTATGACTTAGCCATAGGCTCTGTATAGTATGCCATGTTGTGTACCGCACCTGTGTGTGCCTTGCCATGAGTCCATCAAGGGGTACAAGAGTAATCCAGGAGTGGATCACTGGACAGCGGTCAGGAATATCCTTAGTAACTACAGGACTAAGGAGATGTTTATCGATTATGGAGGTGATAAAGAGTTCGTCGTAAAGAGTTACGTCGATGCAAGCTTTAACACCAATCCAGATGACCCGTAGTAGCAATATGGATACATATTGTGGAGCAGCCATTTGGAATAGTACCAAGTGAAGTGTGGTAACAGTGTTTACGGTTTGACATAGAGATTTTCAAAGTACACACGGATCTGAATGTCGCAGACCCGTTGACTATAAGACCTCTCTCACATGCAAAGCATGATCGATCCCAAAACTCATTGGGTGTTAGATTCATAACAATGCGAATCACATGACTGATGTGAACTAGATTATTGACTCTAGTGCAAGTGGGAGACTTTTGGAAATATGCCCTAGAGGCAATAATAAATTAGTTATTATCATATTTCCTTTTTCATGATAATCGTTTATTATCCATGCTATAATTGTATTGATCAGAGACTTGGATACATGTGTGGATACATAGACAAAACCATATCCCTAGTATGCCTCTAATAGACAAGCTCGTTGATCAAAGAATGGTTAAAGTTTCCTAGCCATGGACATGAGATGTCATTTGATAAATGGGATCACATCATTAGGAGAATGGTGTGATGGACAAGACCCAAACTACAAACGTAGCTTATGATTGTGTCAGTTTATTGCTACTGTTTTCTGCATGTCAAGTATATGTTCCTATGACCATGAGATCATGCAACTCACGGATATCGGAGGAGTACCTTGTGTGTATCAAACGTTGCAACGTAACTGGGTGACTATAAAGGTGCTCTACAGGTATCTCCGAGGGTGTCTGTTGGGTTGGCATGGATCAAGACTGGGATTTGTTACTCCGTGTGACGGAGAGGTATCTCAGGGCCCACTCGGTAATACAACATCACAACAAAGCCTTGCAAGCAATGTGACTAAGTGTTAGCCACGGGATCTTGTATTACGGAACGAGTAAAGAGACTTGCCGGTAACGAGGTTGAACTAGATATGGAGATACCGACGATCGAATCTCGGGCAAGTAACATACCGAAGAACAAAGGGAACATCATACGGGATTAACTGAATCCTTGACATAGAGGTTCGACCGATAAAGATCTTCGTAGAATATGTAGGAACCAATGTGGACATCCAGGTCCCGCCATTGGTTATTGACCGTAGAGGTGTCTCGGTCATGTCTACATAGTTCTCGAACCTGTAGGGTCTGCACACTTAAGGTTTGGTGACGTTTCGGTAGTATAGAGTTATGTATGGTGGTGACCGAAGGTTGTTCGGAGTCCCGGATGAGATCCCGAACATCATGAGGAGCTCCGGAATGGTCCGGAGGTAAATATTCATATATAGGAAGTCCCAGTTTGGTCGCCGGAAAAGTTTCGGGCTCATCGGTAGTGTACCGGGAGTGCCGGTAGTGTACCGGGAGATCTATGTACACGCAAGATCTATCCATGGTGATGAGAATCTACGATAGGGAGAGTGGATCTATGTACCCTTGTAGATCGCTAAGCAGGAAGCGTTAAGAAACGCGGTTGATGTAGTCGAACGTCTTCGCGATCCAAATCGCCGAGTGTCCCGCGATCCAATCACAATCCGTCCCGATCAAGCACCGAACGGATGGCACCTCCGCGTTCAGCACACGTACAACTTGATGACGATCTCCGCCTTCTTGATCCAGCAAGAGGGAGCGGAGAGGTAGACGAGTTCTCCAAGCAGCGTGAAGGTGCTGCGGCGATGGTGGTGGAGTAATCTCGGCAGGGCTTCGCCTAAGTAGTCTCGGCTGCGGCGATGGTCCCCCGGTACACTACCGGCACTCCCGGTACACTACCGATGAGCCCGAAACTTTTCCGGCGACCAACATAGGACTTCCTATATATCACTCTTTACCTCGGACCATTCTGGAGCTCCTTGTGACGTCCGGGATCTCATCCGGGACTCCGAACAACCTTCGGTCACCACCATGCATAACTCTATACTACTGAAATATCACCGAACCTTAAGTGTGCAGACCCTGCGGGTTCGAGAACTATGTAGACATGACCGAGACACCTCTACGGTCAATAACCAATAGCGGGACCTGGATGCCCATATTAGTTCCTACATATTCTATGAAGATCTTTATCAGTCGAACCTCTATGTCAAGGATTCAGTTAATCCCGTATTATGTTCCCTTTGTTCTTCTGTATGTTACTTGCCTGAAATTCGATCGTCGGTATCTCCATACCTGGTTCAACCTTGTTACCGGCAAGTCTCTTTACTCATTCCGTAATACAAGATCCCGTGACTAACACTTAGTCACATTGCTTGCAAGGCTTATTGTGGTGTTGTATTACCGAGTGGGCCCTGAGATACCTCTCCGTCACACGGAGTAACAAATCCCAGTCTTGATCCATGCCAACCCAACAGACACCCTCGGAGATACCTGTAGAGCACCTTTATAGTCACCCAGTTACGTTGCGACGTTTGATACACACAAGGCACTCCTCCGGTGTCCGTGAGTTGCATGATCTCATGGTCATAGGAACATATACTTGACATGAAGAAAACTGTAGCAATAAACTGACACGATCATATGCTACGTTTATAGTTTGGGGCTTGTCCATCCCATCATTGTCCTAATGATGTGATCCCGTTATCAAATGACATCACATGTCAGTGGCTTGGAAACCTTGACCATCTTTGATCAACGAGCTAGTTCACTAGAGGCATACTAGGGACAAAGTGTTGTCTATTTATCCACACATGCAATGTGTTTCCAATCAAGACAATTATAGCATGGATAATAAACAGTTATCATGAACAAGGGAATATAATAATAAACACTTTATGTATTGCCTCTAGGGCATATTTCCAATAGATGTGTTATGTGTGTTGGTGACCGAACGTTCTCCGAAGTACCGGATGAGATCCCGGACGTCACGAAGAGTTCTGGAGTGGTCCGGAGGTAAAGATTCATATATGGGAAGTGTGTATTTGAGTTCCGAAAAAGTTCCGTGACCTGCAAGTGGTGTGACGGAGTGCCGGAAGTGTTCCTGGGGGTCCATCGGGTGGGCTCATCTACTCCAAAGGGTCCACATGGGCTGTGAGAGGGTGCGAGCCAGCCTCTGGTGAAAGGGGTGGGCTAGCCACCAAACTTGGTGGCCAAGCCACCCTAGCCGCCAGCCCACCTCCCTTGGCCACTGCACCAACCCTAGGGCGGCCAGCCTCCTCCTCTTCCCCTATATATATGTGAGAGGGAGGAGGGCAGCTGCACCCTAAGTCACGGTGCAGCCCTTCCTTTCCTGTCCGATAGCCTCTCGTCTAGATCTATTCGGCGATGCTTAGCGAAGCTCTGCCGGATTAGCTCCACCACCACCGCCGCCACGCCGTCGTGCTGCCGGCGAACCCATCTCCCTCTCTGCTCCCTTTTGCTGGATCAAGAAGGCGGAGATCTTCATCGAGCTGCACGTGTGCTGAACGCGGAGGTGCTGTCCGTTCGGCACTTGATCGGGAGTTCCTGGGACTGCTTACAATTTGTATCGCGGAGACGTACCACTACATCAACCGCGTTCTTTAACGCTTCTGCTTAGCGATCTACAAGGGTACGTCGGTCCAATCTCTCCTCTCATAGATGCTCATCTCCTAGATTGATCTTGGTGAAGCGTAGGAATTTTTTTGTTTCCCATGCAACATTCCCCAACAGTGTTGCCACAGAACAGAGTCATTGGATTTAGTGCACCGGGCACTACTCCAAGATCTGTCATGAATTCCTTCATCGAGACACCTTCCTTCGCCGCCTCCGAGGCTGTGATGTACTCCGCTTCGCATGTAGAATCGACTACCACGCTCTTCTTGGAACTGCACCAGCTTACCGCTCCCCATTGAAAATAAATACTTATCCGGTTTGAGACTTAGAGTCATCCAGATCAGTGTCAAAGGTTGCACCGACGTAACTCTTTACGATGAGCTCTTGATCACCTCCATAAATGAGAAACATTTCCTTAGTCCTTTTCAGGTACTACATTATATTCTTAACTGCCGTCCAGTGCTCCACTCCTGGATCACTTTGAAACCTTCCGGCCAAACTTATGGCAAGACTGACATCGGGTCTTGTGTACAACATTGCATACATGATAGAGCCTATGGCCGAAGCATAGGGGATGACACTCATCTTTTCTCTATCTTCTGTAGTCACTGGGCATTGAGTCTTACTCAACTTCATACCTTGCAATACAGGCAATAACCCCTTCTTTGACTGATCCATTTTGAACTTCTTCAAAACTTTGTTAAGGTATGTGCTCTGTGAAAGTCCTATTAAGCATCTCGATCTATCTCTATAGATCTTAATGCCTAATATGAAAGCAGCTTCTCCTAGGTCCTTCATTGAATTTTTTGTTCAAATATTCCTTCACGCTTTCCAGCATTTCTATATTGTTTCCAATCAGCAATATGTCATCCACATATAACACTAGAAACGCTATAAAGCTCCCACTCACTTTCTTGTAAATACAAGCTTCTCCGTAAACTTGTATAAACCCAAACACTTTGATCACCTCATCAAAGCAAAGATTTCAACTCCGAGATGCTTGCACCAGTCCGTAAATGGATCGCTGGAGTTTGTAAACTTTGTTAGCATTCTCTGGATCGACAAAACCTTCTGGTTGCATCATATACAACTCTTCCTTAAGGAAACCATTAAGGAATGTTGTTTTGACATCCATCTGCCAAATTTCATAGTCGAAAAATGCAGCTATTGCTAACATCATTCTGACGGACTTAAGCATCGCTACGGGTGAGAAATTCTCATCGTAGTTAACTCCTTGAACTTGTGAAAAACCTTTTGCCACAATTCGAACTTTATAGACGGTGACATTACCTTTCGCGTTCATCTTCTTCTTAAAGATCCATTTGTTCTGAATGATCTTATGCCCTTCAGGTAATACTTCCAAAGTCCATACTTTGTTTTCATACATGGATTCCATCTCGGATTTCATGGCCTCTAACCATTTCTTGGAATCCGGGTGAGGGAGTCTTGGTTGAAGGGGTCCTCGGGAGGCCGACCTGTTTCTCATGGGTCGGACTGTACGGGCCGCTTGCCGAGCATTGGATCGATCGAAGGCCGTGTCTCTAGGATGGAAGCTTCGGGAATTGTGGCGTGTCCTCCATGTTTGGAGTACTGAATAAGCATGTTTATCCCTTCAATGTGTAACCGAGCATGTGTAGACCCTAGGTACCCTCGGCGTCTATATAAGCCGTAGGGTTTTAGGTTGTAGACAGAAGACAACTCATCTTGGCTTTAGCTATTTGATCTCGAGGTAGATCGAATCTGTAACCTACATATCATCAATACAATCAAGCAGGACGTAGGGTATTACTTCCATAGGAGGGCCCGAACCTGGGTAAACATCGTCTCCTTCGTCTTCTGTTACCATCGATTCTAGTCTCACGGCTTGGGACCCCCGACCCGAGATCCGCCGATTTTGACACCGACATTGGTGCTTTAATTGAGAGTTCCGCTGTGATCACCGAAGGAATCGATGGCTCACGTCATCATCAACTAAGAGGTCCACAACATGGACACCTTTGTCCCTGGACAAATCTTCGCTTTCGACATCATTGTGCTGCACGCTGACCCAATCGACCATCAAGGCCGGGTCGGGAGCTTCGCCCCTGATCAAGAGGTCAGATTTGGGAACCTAGAGTTCTCCGTGGACTCTGGGGGCGATATTTCGCTAACCGGGCTCGCCGTCTCGCCTGCCATGCCCGAAGACTCCGAGGCTTTAACCTCGGATCCCTCTTTTGGTCACGTCTATGGGATTTACCCTGGGAATGACCTAACTCTCAGTCCGAATCCGACCATAGTGCGAGTTGACCGGATACCGGTTCCTGCTGAACATCCCCCTAGCACGGACACAACGAAGGTCAACACCAAAAGCTCCGAGCAGGTTGACCCGATCGAGCTCTCAATACTCAACGAGGCCCTAGATCGGATCTCGTCGATGAAGATTACCGACGACCCAACCCCGATCCATGCTCAGACTGGTCTCAGGGCGGGTCAGGACGAATTTTTCGTCCCACCCACCCCCACTTGATAGCCACAGTTGAAGATTTAACCTACATGTTGGACTATGCCTCCGAGGAGATAGAATACATGGATGAGGAATATTGTGCTCCCACCCCCGTTAACACCGGGCGATGGGCCGCCACCTCCACATACGATATCTACATGGTGGACACTCCACCCGCTAATGGTGAGAACACGCCTAAAACCGATGGCGACAAGTTGGGTGAAGCACCGTCAAGGCACCGGAAACCGCATAAACGGTCAAAAGGCAAAAAGGGAAGGAAAGCTATCATGGGCACCGGGGACGGAGATACCCCGGAAGACCTCGGCGATCCCGATATCCCTGAGCACCCGTTAGAGGGTCAGGAGAGGCCTGAAGACCAGCGCAACCCCGATGACCTAAATGATTCCAAGGACGATAATTACCTCCCCCCTATCGAGGAGGAGGACATCCCGGAAGCCGATGACTTTGACATTCCCGATAATCATGAAGATCAAGAACTGTTCAGGCAACAACTTATAGCCATAGCCCATAGCCTGAAAACAAAAGAATGACAGCTTAAAGCCGAACAACACAACCTCAATGATCGATGGGCCAGAGTCCTCGCAGCTGAGGAAGGATACGGTACCGTTCTATCATACGAACCTAAAGAGCTATCCATGCAGAAGGCTGCTGCCGCAATTCGACGACGAGCTCACTCATACGCTGTCTCCCAAACATACCCCATATGATAAGCCAGACCGCCCCCCCTCGAGGGTGTGACAGGACGACTGACTACACCAGTTATAGGCCGGTGATACCCCGAAGACGGGCAAAAGAGCCAATAGAGCCCGATGACAGGTTCGACCTACGACACGACCTGGACCATAGGGCAGGTCGCACAAGATCCATCTATGGATCCAGAGGGTACTCACCCGATCAATGGGACGAGTACTGGCCCTGGCTCGACCGTAACAATAGAGGCCAGGAATGAAACCAGGCTAGAACAGACACCGATCACTGGCACGACATAGCTCGGGTCAGAGGCGCCGCCCACCCACTATGCTTCACGGACGAGGTGATGCAGCATCAGTTCCTGGAGGGGTTTAAACCCGTAAACATAGAGTAGTACGATTGGACAACTGACCTAACCGTATGGATTGAGGATTTCCTCCTCCACATCCACGTGGCACGAGGAGATGACCTCCACGCCATCAAATATCTACCTCTAAAACTTAAGGGGCCAGCTCGGCACTCGTTGAATAGCCTCCCCCAAAACTCCATAGGATGCTGGGAAGATCTAGAGGATGCATTCCCATCTAACTTCCAGGGTACCTATGTTCGGCTACTGGACTCTCCGAGTTGAGCAACATCGTATAGAAGCCAGGAGAGTCCGCGTGGCATTTCTGGAATTGGTTATTGACAAAGAAAAACCAGATTGTTGACTGCCCGGACGCCGAGGCAATAGCCTCCTTCCGGCACAATATTCAGGATGAATGGTTGGCCCGCCAGCTCGGCCAGGATAAACCTCAGACAATGTCCGCCCTTACATCCCTCATGACCCGCTTTTGCGTGGGAAAGGATAATTGGCTCGCAATATGGAGACACAACCCCGAAGACCCTGGAACCTCTGAAGTTTGGGATGGAAACGGAAAACCAAAGGGCAATAAGAATAAGCGCCAACACAACAATAGTGATGCCGATGACACGACCGTTAATGCCGGCTTCCGCAATTCCTGACCCGGGCAGCAGAAGAAGCCTCCTAAAGGCAATCGCGATGGACCCACCCCGCTGGAGAAGATCATGGAAAGGCCCTACCAAATCCACGACACTCAAGAGAAGCTCGCCAACCACACCAACCGTAATTGTTGGGTATTCAAACAAGCTGGTAAACTCACATCCGAGGACCAAGTCAAGAGCCCACACAGCGAGGACGAGGATGAGCCTCGGGGTCCGATTCATGGCAGACAAAAGAAGTTCCCTCCTGAGGTGAAAACAGTAAATATGATATACACCACCCATGTACCCAAGAAAGAGAGGAAGCGTGCCCTTCGGGAGGTCTACGCCATAGAGCCTATAGCCCCGAAGTATAAACCATGGTCGGCGTACCCGATCACCTTTGATCGACGTGACCACCCGACCAGTGTCCGTCATGGAGGTTCGACCGCCCTTGTCCTAGACCCCATTATAGACGGGTATCACCTCACTAAAGTCCTTATGGACGGAGGAAGTAGCCTAAATATGATTTACTCAGATACGGTGAAAAAGATGGGTATAGATCCGTCAAGAATCAAACCCAGCAACACTACCTTTCAATGGGTGATCCCAGGCATCGGAGCCCGGTGCACGGGCTCCGTAAGCCTGGAAGTAGTGTTCGGCTCGCCCGATAACTTTCGAAGCGAAGACTTGATCTTTGACATTTTGCCTTGTAGCAGCGGCTATCATGCCCTCCTCGGCCGTACATCGTTCGCTCACTTTAACGCCATCCCACACTACACATACCTCAAGTTCAAGATGCCCAGCCTGAAGAGGGTCATGTTGGGATCCCGACTCATAAGTCATGATCACCGAATGTACGTGCACAGTGATCCCAGAGATCAATGCTCATTGAACCCACAGAAACTGAATAACAAGAGTCTTACATCCATTACATACCATTTGTACTCAAAAATGGCCTTTATGACCAAGTCTTCATATACTTGCAGCGGAGATCTTCAACAATAGCGTGAACCCATGCCATCTGCCTTAACCCTACAAGCATTCTGGCTGGGAAGCGTCCTAGTTCGCATGTTTGTTACCAACGAACTCTTCACTGTATTCCTGTTCTTCCATGCCTGGACAATTAATTAACCAGTGGTAAGCCAATGAGTACTTTGAATGTAGTCGGAAGCAACCCATGTTTGGAACAAGGTATAACAATGCATGATATAGCACTAAGTAGGTAAGTTTTGCAGAAAGCTAGTTTTGAGTGCAATGACATGATCAAATAACTTATGTAAGCATGCATCAACAGTTGGTAGATATCCATATGAACAAGTTATAGATATCATCATAAGCAGGGGTTGAACATCTCATGTTCAAACATCATGTCAAGTCATCTGACTTATCTCAAGTACCATCTTTGTCACACACACACACACACCAAGTTTGGGGAAACATTTGTACAAAGTTTAAGCAGCACCACCCAACTGTCCTTGATTCTGGACACGGCTATTCGAATAGTTTTACACTTTGTAGATGTTGCACACTTTACCCACAAGACTCGGGGAACTTCCATGTCATCCACGACTCGCGGTATATCACATACCCGAGGTACGCACCCGAACAATGCCTTTCCCATGGTGATACTAAACAAAGAGTCCACTCATTGGTGCCACCCCTCATGATATACATCACACGTATCATCCATGAGGGCACACAATGGTGTGCCCGGTGCCTGTAAAGACAACGCATGTACTTCCACTCCGGGACGACCCCGTCTCGAGAGTGACCACTTCACTCTCGCCATTAGTAATGCGGGCTCCCTGCTAGCACCAACCATAGTAATCAACAAAACCCCGTCCCGTATAGGGGTAGAGTGGCCACACATGTAAGGTTGGGACGGTCAACAAATCTTAAATCTAATTCGTTTTCAAAAACACACACACTCACTTGTTCCGGTACACCACTTCATTCTCAAGTGGTTACCAAACTCATCATCTCCCTCGGGCATTAGTGGCACCCGACAGGGTTTTTGAAAAGTCTTTGAAATCATTTTGTTTCCATCACCATGCATATTCCCATCCCACTTGCGTAGCAACTACTAGCATCCTAACTACTCCCACCCGCATAACCCTCATAAGGAGGTACGTTCATGCACGATGTAAGTATCAATAAGAAGTATCAGAGGCATCCCACTGAAGGGGAATACCACATCATCATGATCAATACAACGAAATAAAGTGTTATATGCCATTAAATAAAGGTTTTCATAGTCATGGTCACAGGGCTGCTTGCCTGGCTTACCAACGTCTTCGAGGTCTTCACACGCTTCTTGTCCACTCTGAGCACTCCGTCTATTTCGTCAACTATCACCGGAAATAACCGCAATAAGCAACACAACTAGCAGAGAAATAAAAGTGCTCTATAAATAGGAGTTTTATTTTTCTAGGACACCTCTCGTCATGAGAAAAATAACCAAGGAGGTTTTTCATGGATGTGGGTCAAGGGGGAGTTTTGAATGGTGGAAATGAAGGAAACGATGATCCTATAAGATGCCCATAGAAAGTATTTTTGTAAAAATGAGTCGAGGCACTCATCAAATAGGGCATGTTTTTAGGAACATGTGGGAAGTGGTTTCACTGGATTTGAAGTTGGTATGAATATTCTAGGGATTTGCAAAGTGGGTCACATATGAAGAAACAACCCAATAATTGACATAGCAGAATAAGTGTAAGGAAAAATGCTCACCACTTAGTGCATGAATTTAGATACACCTAGTAACTTGAATCACTCAATTTTGATTTGATTTGAATCCCCTAGGGATTTTGCAATGGGGACCTTCATAGTTGAAATTTAAATTTGAATTTGAACAGGGCAGAAACTTGTTATGAAAAAATTATGGAAGTTGTGCCAAATGATAGCTGGGATTATTAGAAGGCTATAGGAATTTGAATCATTCAATTTGGAGTTGAAATGAATTTTATATGAATTGATTTTGTTTCTCTGAAAAAGAAAAAAGGGCAAAAAAGAATTACCTAATGGGCCTAAGCTACGCACCAAGCGCAACTTAGCACCACAGCGCATTGGGCCGGCCTAGCTGCTTGGCCATGTGTGCGGAGCTAGCAACGTCGAAGGAGCCTTTCCAGTGGGGCGCTTTCGCAGCGGGAAGGCGGGTGCATGCGGGGGCGCCTCCACTTAAAAAAGGGGGCCCGACCGCTCGGTCGCTGACAGGCGGGGCCCGCTTGTCGGGTCCGTCTTCTCCCTCCCGCTCGAGCAGAGGCAATAGAGGAGCCAAGGCAGAGCCTCCGTTGGCGCTGTTCCGGCGGCTCAGGCCATCTCAGGCCAAGCTCCGGCTGCCGGTACGCTCAGGGAAGAGGCCTGGATCCGCCTGGGGGTCCATTCCGCCGGGGAGCGCTGGGAAAGGCGAGGTTTTGGCAACGACGGAGACCGGCTACGGTGGCCATGGGGGCGGTCCTCAGGCGGCAAGGAGGATGCATAGGGGCACAAGAGGATCTTGTGGGGGGCTGGGGGCTCTAGTGAGGCTCAAAGGGAGAAGGAGAGGCCGTCGTGGCTGAATTTGAGAAGAAGCCGGCGGAAGGGCTTCGGCCATGGGGACGGGTGGAGGGCACGGGGGCAAGAATGGCTGGGCTGGGGAGGTCCGCGAGAGGGAGAGAGAGCATATTGCATTGTAGGGGGGCTCAGGGATGACCTAAATGGCCGTGGCGCGGGTCCATCATAGACGTGTGCGCCGGTGAGGACGCAGGTGTAGCTGGAGGTCACGGGGGGCACGGGCGCGTGTCTATGGGTTTCGTGGACGAGTTCCATGTCCAGGGAAGAGGAGAGAGGGAGTGGGGGAGCGCTGGGGGCCTCGCGCGTGTGAGGCCCGCACTAGCCGAGCCGGGCGGCTTGGCACGCGCGGAAGGAGGAGAGAGAAGAGGGTGCCGACAAGCTGCCATGATGAGGACGTCGAGGCCGACTAGCTGGCGAGAGGGAGGGGCTCGAGGTGGTCGGGGCTGGTGATTGGGCGGTGGCTACAGTGCGGGTGTGCTCTGTAGCGCGCTCTAGAGTGCCCATATGGCATGCCATGGCATGCCATTGGCCTCTTGGGCGCGGCCATGCATGTCCAGCAGCTACAGGGTGGTAAAACAAAGTGAAAAATAGCATAGGATGCGCTGGGGGGGTCCATCATGGTGAGAGAGGAGTGGAGAGAGAGATGGTTTTTTGCTGTCCAGGAGGGGAAAATGATGTTTTACCCCATCAATCAATGACCAATGACCTTGGGGGTTTTACTGGAGGTATAAGGGGTTAAGTAAGGACTGTGGTAAAAATTGTGGGTCAACGAGAATGGTGGAAGTGGCCCAAACAACAAGTTTTTGTAAATGGTAGAAGGTGTTTGATGACTGTTTGAGCTAGCAAATTGATTCTCCTTGCTATGAAACTAAACAAGATTAAATGATAGATGGAATTGGGATTTATCACCAATTTTGGGCTCATTTGAAGAAGGTTGCCAATGTAAACTTGGTAAACCCTAGAAATGGACAGAAATGGGTTTCTATAGATCTGATCATGCTGAGGCTATCTCCTTGATTCTGCACTTGCTATGGTGGCATAATTTGGTGACTAGAGCATGCCTAAAAAGTTTGGGACCAAATGGGAAAACTTGACAATGCAAACATTCCCAATTCTTGAAATCAACAGAAAGGGGTTTGAGGGGATTGGGACAAGTTAATATGTTCTCCTTGATGCACCACTTGGTGTGGATGCATTATTGGATGATTAAAACATGTCCACAAAGTTTGAGATTAACAGGAGACAGTTGGCAATGTAGAGTTGCTCAAATTTGGATCTGGATAGAGAGGATTTTGGGATATTTTGGTGAACCAAAACAATTGGGATTGAGATGAAACTTGGCAAGATGACCACAAATATCATATGTGACATGCTAGAATTTTCCTGGATATATTTGAGAATATTTCTTATATAAATATTTCAAATGATTGAAATAGGTAGAAATGGTTTTGAAGGGTTTTGTCCAATATTTTGAACATGACCATGTGTTGAAACTCTTATATATTGACAATATATGTCCACTGAGTTTTCCTAAATTTTCTCAAATATTTTTAAAGCATTAAATAAATTTTCCCTATAAAAGACCATTTCTAGATTTAAGAAAACCCTTTAAATTAAATAGTAAAATAATCTTTAAAAATTAATATTTAGTGGTTTTGGGAAGTCTTATATATAGTGGGTTTCAAATAAAGTATTTGGGGAAAAGGATCCACCCAATTTGGGGACTTGCAGTGCAAACCTCGAATCAGGGGGGGTTTGAAAACCTAATTTAAATAAATGCTTTTTGGCCAAGACAATATTTGTAAAACTAGTTTTAAGTCCTATTCACATGGCATGATAATTGGACAAGAGTTAGTATCAAGGAAAAGAGTTCTTGAGGGTAGGAGGATGTTTTATGAATTATAGAGCACCAATAAGCAATCAAAAAAGCAAGCAAATAACACACAGTTCTAGCATTCATATGCACTCAAAAAAAGTTTTAATTGGCCCTAATTTTTGAGTCATGTTAACTTAGTCCTGAAGCAAATCACAAGGTGTGACATGTCATCACCGTGACGGCAATACAGACCGCTCCCTCCGAACTGAGGAACATGCGTTGGCCCTGGCAGCCGAATTCCATTACAACGATGATAGGCAAACGCCGGCACCTGCCGTTAAGGCACAGAAGGTTGGGAAGCGAGCTCGGCTTCAGCCCGAACTCTCAGAACCTTCTTCTTCCCGTAAATAGGGACTCACCCCCCATCGTGCAGCCCCGGGACCAGCAAAGTACGTACCAAGGAGGCACAACTTCGCACTCAAAATTACATGGGCGGCGGTCGAGAAAAAAGGGTAAGTGTTCGGCTAGACCGAACTACTACCATCAAATGTCTTTGGACACACTGCAGGTACCATCAAGGGCCTGCTAAAGGCGTAAAGCTCATCCACACTTTGGCGACTTCTCAAGTCCTTGTTTGGAAATCCGTTCGCCGAACAATACCACCCCTTGAGGTGCACCACTCCCTAGGAGGCGCAAGAGTAGACAAGCGATAGGGCACATCGAGGACGTAAGGTCAACAATCAAAGACCCCTGGTACAACCACTCCTGTAAAATTTCTTTTTTATTCAAATACCTGTAAATAGTTGCTTCCGCAATTTGAGCAATAAGAGTCGTTGAGAAAAATACAAAATCATTATACATGGTTGTCTCGTTGTCCTTTTTTGGCACATATTGTATTTTCTCCCTCTTCTCGCGAAACTGTTTGGTATATTGCGACGCAACCGGCTAATAGGCCAGGGGCTCGAGTTTAAAAAAATCACCTTATGCACAATTAATTACGCGTTCGGTGTCTTGGAATTCGCTTTATATGCATTGGCTCCGAACTATGTCTTGGGTCAATAGCTGGGTTGCTCGGCTCCTGTGCTTGCCCCTGTACGTTCCGCTCGTTCGGCTAAAAGGGCAAAGGGAGAACCTCTGCAATTGTGTTTCCGGCTAGCCTAGTCAAACACCTCAGAGAAGAAAGCCGAAAATGGACTGTCATGGTATGCGAGAACCGGTCTGCGAATCCGAGCTTAAGTTTTATACTCAAGATCCCATCAGAGGTCATTCTGTGTAATATGATGGGATTGGTATTCGTACAAACCATGTGATATCGGCTTTAGCCGCGGTTCATCCGAACATCACAAGTCACTGGAGGCTAGTCACCAGCCTCCCGCAGTCCTTTTTGCGTCCATACGGCTAAGTGAAAGCAAAAAAGCATTATGGTCTGATTGCGTGGTCTACCGCACTCTACCGCCTTCGGGTATTGATAGCTAGGCTAAGGGTTATAGTGCGTAACTAGAGACACCCCACGTAGCATCTACATGGGGGCTAGTCACCAGCCTCCCGCAGTCCTTTACGCGCCCCTACGACTAAGTGAAAGCAATAAAGCATTATGGTCTGATTGCTTGGTCTACCGCACTCTATCGCCTTCGGGTATCGATAGCTCGGCTAAGGGTTATAGTGCGTAACTAGAGACAACCCACGTAGCATCTACATGGGGGCTGAAGCCGCCGACTCGCAACTTCTAGTTTCAACGGCCACATAGGAGTTATAAAGGAACGCAAAACATAAAAAACATGATAAACCATGCATAAAAAATATACAAGCGTTCAAAGGTCTTCGGATTCAATCGTACATGTTCTCTTTCAAACATTGTGACTTTATTGCCCGAGCACCCTCCATTACTCCGAAGAAGTATAGCTCGGGGCGCCTATGCTCCTTTCTAGGAGGCGGAGGGGCGATGGCTATCTTCATCAGATCAAGCCCCAACCAGTGCACCTTGGCCTTCGCAAAGGACATCCGAGCTCCCTCGATGCAGGAGGAATGCCTTAGTGCATCGATCCAGGGCCAGGCGTCGCTCAGCTTCCGCACCAGGCCGAAGTAGCTTCCCAACAGTGGCTCGTTGGGTCATAGCCGGATGCAAAGATCCTTTATGGCTGGCTCTGCCATCCGATGTAGCTCCATCAGCTGTTTCAGCTGCTCGACGAGAAGAGGAGAGCGCTCGGAGGCTTCGTATTGCGCCCAAAACAGTCGAGCTTTACCTCCCTCTCCCTGAGAAGCATAGAACTGATTCACGTCCGCTACGCTCTTCTAGAGGTCGGAGCAGGCACCTGAGGAACACCACAACTGGGTAAGCAACTCAAACTTTCTATCCCCGAAGACACACTGCAATAAATACAACTTACCATATGTTATAACTTTTGCTTGGCGGGCTTGCTCCTCAAAGAACCTCCAATTCACCCGCTCCTTTTGGAGATCGGTTTCAGGGTGGATAGTTTGGCGGCCTGCTCCTTGCCTTTTTGCTCAAGGACCTCGTAATTTTGGCTTGCTTCCTTGAGCACATGTTGAATATATGAGTGATTTGGATCCTATCTTGCAAGTTGTATGCACCTATTACGTATCTTGATCCGCATACCCCGAGGTGACAATAATAGGGATTCTTTCTGGTGATTGTCATAGTTTGAGGATTTCATGTATTCATCATGTGTTAAAGCTTTGTTCCGGTTCTCTATTAAAAGGTGGCATTAATATCCCTTAGTTTCCAATAGGACCCAACTGCCACGGGAGGGTAGGACAAAAGATGCCATGTAAGTTTTTATCGCAAGCATGTATGACTATATACATAATACATGCCTACATTACATTGATGAATCAGACTTGTTCTGTGTCACTCTAGTGTTAACTGTTACATGATTGATGTCATCCATATCTTTCCATTGCTGCACCATGGCCTACGCTTTAAATATACCGAATCTTGCTAAGTTAATATTGTTGTTGTCATTGTCACTACTGTTACAAAATTGATGTCATCACTGTTACTGCTACTACTATTATTTTCCATGATACTAAACCTTTGCTACAGAGAGATATCCCAAGTGCGGTTGAATTGAAAACTCAACTATCAAGGCCGATAAATATTCTTTGGCTCCCCTTGTGTTGAATCAATAAATTAGGGTGAAATACTACCCGTGAAGACTGTCACGATCCCCTATACTTGTGGGTTATCAAGACCTTTTCCTGGCGCCGCTGCCAGGGAGCATAACTATATTTATTGTGTTAACTTGAGGATATCCAATTGCTACTATGAAGAATCTGAAATATACTCGAACTAAGATCATCCCCTCTTATACGAGAGGAGGTAAGGAACTGCCATCTAGCTCTGCTTTTGATTCACCTACTATTTTGAATCTGTTTATTACACCACTGCCCGTTGCTCGTTCTGATATATCGCTTGAACTTGATATGCTTCTTCTGAAATTAATGCTGATACTAATGCTACACTTGATGAAACTGAAACTGTGTCACTGAATGAATTACTTGATGCTCATATTTCTAAAGCTAGAGAACTTGAAAATGTTGAAACTGATGAAGATGTTGAATCACCTACTACACCTCGCTCTCCCAACAAATATGAATTGCCTTATGTACCTAAAGGTTATGTTATGGATGGGGACGTAGCTAGGGACTTTTTTTCTTGTGAAAATAGAGATGACTTGAAGAAACTACTATGCAAACTGAAAGAAAAATCTATGATGGAGAAAATGAAACGTGATCCTAAATTTGCTAGCTCTCCTATATTTGTTACTAATAAGGATTATGAATTCTCTGTAGGCCCCGAGTTGACTCCTATAGTAGAATCTGACGCTTTCCATTGTTATGAAACTGAAACTGTTGTCGGACATCTCATTAAATTGAATGATATTGCTTCTTTGTTTACTAATGAGGAAAAGATACGTTGCTATTATAGCCTTAAGCTTTTTTCCTTTCTCGCTAAAAGGCGAGGCTAAAGAATGGTTCCTTTCTCTTGCTCCTGGTTGTGTGCGTAGCCCCGGGATATGCTTTGTTACTTCTACAGAAAATATTTTCCCGCTCATAAGAAACAAGCTGCCTTACAGGAGATATTTAACTTTGTGCAAATTGAAGAAGAGAATCTCCCTCAAGCTTGGTGGAGGCTTATCCCGTTACTTAGAGGTTTGCCTGATCATCCTCTTAAGAAAAATGAAATACTTGATATCTTTTATAATGGACTAACTGATGCTTCTAAGGATTGCCTATATAGTTGTGTTGGTTGTGATTTCAGTGAAATAACTGTTGGACAAGTGGAAGAACTATTAAATAACATATTACAAAATGCCGATGATTGGACACTTCCCAAACCACCGTCGGAACCTATTCAAAAGCAAAGAGGTATTCTATTCTTCGGTCCTGAAGATATGCAAGAAACCAAAAGATCCATTAAAGAAAAAGCTATTAAAACTGAAGATGTCAGGAAATTACCACCTATCGAAGAAATACATGGACTTGACACCCCGACACAGGTAATAGAGGTAAATTCTCTCCGTACCTTTAATGAAAGTGATATACCTTACAGTAAGACTCCTAGTCAATGCATGGATGAATTCGATAATAATATTGTTAAGCAATAACATTTTAATAATTATGTCAAAGATCAATTAAGACGTAATGCTATGATGATAGATCGTTTGAGTGACTTGACGATTAGAATTGCTAATGATGTTAAGGGTATAGGTAAATATGCTTCTATGGTTCATACCCAACTAGACCAAGTTGCTAAGTCACTAAATGATTTGCTTGCTGAGATGACTGATAATATGAATGGCCATGTTGTTAGAGAAATGACTAGAGGAGGTCGCATGACTCAGGAACCTCTTTATCTTGAAGGTCATCCTTAAAAATAGAACATGATTCTCACAAAATTAATGATGATGTACCTAGTCCTTCTAATAAGAAAAATAAAAATGATAGCACTTTGCATCCTTCTAGTGAACCTATTATAGAAAAACCTGCTAAGAATCATCATGATGTTTCTATTTGTGATGCTGAGACACAATCTGGTAATGAACATTCACCTAGTGATGATGAGAATAATACGGTTCATGTAGATGCTTCACTAGATAGTAATAAAGAACCTGATAATGATGTGGAAATAGAACTTGCTGAAGATCTTGATAACCCACCTCCTAAAAATAAACGTTATGGGAAGAAAGATTTTGTTGCTAGAAAGCATGGAAACCAAAGAGAGTCATGGGTTAAAAAAACCCATGCCATTCCCTCATAAGCCTCCTAAGAGTAAGGACGAGGAATATTTTGAGTGTTTTGCAGAAATAATTAGGCCTGTCGTTTTCCGCACTCGATTGACTGATATTTTGAAAATGCCTTCGTATGCTAAGTATATGAAGGATATTATTACCAACAAAAGAAAAATACCTGAAACTGAGATTGCTACTATGCTTGCTAATTATTATTTTGATGGTGGAGTGCCTAAGAAGTCGGGAGATCCTAGTATACCCACAATACCTTTCTCCATTAAACAAAACTATGTTAGAACTACTTTATGTGATTTAGGAGCTCCTGTTAGTGTTATGAATTTCTCTCTTTATAAGATACTTGAATTGAATAAGCTTACACCTACTGAGATATCTTTGCAAATGACTGACAAATCCATAGCTATACCTATTGGATTTTGTGAACATGTTCATGTTGTGGTTGCAAATGTTACTATCTTGACAGACTTTGTTATTCTTGAAATGCCCAAGGAGGAAAACATGTCGATCATCCTTGGTAGACGCTTCTTAAATACTACAGGGGCTGTTATTGATTGCTACAAAAGCAAGGTCACTTTTCATGTTAATGGAAAACAACATACCATTCATTTTCCAAAGAGGCAAATCTTGGTTAATAATATCAGTATCATTGAGCCTATTGCCATAGTCATCATTGGAAAATTCAAAATTTCTCTACCTGCTGCCAAGAAGAAATACTATAATCCTATTGTTGGGGAAATGCAAATCCCCATTGAGGTAACTTGTGTCATAGGAAAATTCTCCGACTTCATGTCAATTGGAAACAGTTATTAATAAGACTTGATCAACCTTATTAATGGATCCTTTTTGAAATACATGTGGTTGATGAATTTAGTAGGCACAACTCTCTGTATTTTTAGTTTGCTCTTTGTTATTTTTGGTTGAATGAAACAAAATGCCATGATTATCCTGTTTTTTGAGTTTTTTCGTGCAATAAAAATTGACCCAAAAATAAAATGTCTCAGAATGCCACAAAATTTTAACATGATTTTTTCTGGAATATTTAAGAATCTTTGGTGCTAAAAACACATCAGGAAGGGGCACCTATGGGCCATGAGGCAACAGGGCGCAACCACCCCCTAGGGCATGCCCTGTTGTGTGGTGGGGCTCACAGTCCCCTACCTTATCTCTTCAGCCCATGTCATCCCTGACGTCCATAAAAAATTCCCTAGCTCTCTCTCTCTCTCCCTCTCCGGGGTTCTTCCTCCTGAAACTGAAATTTTCGATCTCTTTGCTCGGAACTTCGTTTCTGAAACTATTTTTAGGAATTGTTCCTTGGTATGTGACTCTCCCATTCCTCAAATTAGTTTTTGCTTTAGTGGTTTATATTTTGCATATTTTACTACACTTGGTGCTACTGAAAATGAGCTTGCATGTCTAATTCTTTGAGTTCCAGGTAATGTGAATGCTTGATATGTCCTCTAGGCATCCATATGAGTAGTTACTATCAATATTGCAAAGTTTTATTCACATAATTTTTGGTCCAAAAATTTCAGAAATTTGTCCATAGGAAGATGAACTTCTTTAGGAGAGGTTCTTCAAGCCGGAGCTCCAAAGGAGTTGTTAAGAGGACCCCGGACCAAGATATGAATATCCCTCTCAACACGGAGGTTAGGCTGTGTGAATGGCCACATACACCTTTCATGAGTGAGGTATGTTTTCATCGACAGTTCATGCAATTCATTGCAAATGTCGGGTTGACCAACTTCCTTGTAGATGAGTGTGACAAATACTATCTCCTTACAAATTCCTTTGTGCAATTGTTTTACTTCAACAATAGGCCCAATGCTCCCGTGGTTCGTTTTGATTTATATGCTAAACATCATGAATTACCACCCTCTGAATTCTGTGAAATATGCATGATTCCTTCTGACAGGGGAATTCGTGAGCCTAGAAGAGAGGATTTTGAGGAATTCCTCCTCACCTTAACCATGGGAAAAACTAGGGGCGTATCGAAGGCTAGGGCCACTAGTTTACATTTTCCTTCTGTGCATTACTTTGCTTTATTTATAGGGAAACGTTTAACTGCTATGACTCAGGGTGGTGGTCTCAGTGCCCCCACCGTCGCTATGTTACATCTCACACTTTATGACGACAATACCTACATCATAGGATCTATCGTTGCACGCCGCTTGCATCTTAACCGAATTAAGGAAAAAAAATCCTTGGTGGTATTTATGCCACCTGCCTAGCAAAGCGTTTTAATATTGCCATACATCCAACTCATTACTTATTACCTAAGGTTTATCTTGATCATCAGTCTATGTTAGATCTCCACTTCGTTGAGGAACCTAAACCCCCACAATACATTTGTTACAACTTAGTATACAACGAGACTACTCTCGATGTTATTATTTTTCATGCACCTTCTTTATTTAATTTTCATGACAGGCATGGCTATATCGTCATGCCGGAAGAATTAAGCTTACTCGAATGAGTTGGCTGCGACGGAGGCCGAGGCCCACGCAAGGGATGCTCAGGTGCCTCAACCGCAATACTTTTCCAGACGCGACGATTATTATCAATGGGGATCACCAAGCTAGGCAAATGCCTAAGCTTCGGGGAGTACATATTTCTCACCGACATTACATTCATGCAGACACACTTCATATAAACTGTCGATGTTCATACTCTTTCATTGTATATCTATGTTAGTTTTATTTTACCGCTTTCTTCTTGTGTGTTTGAAAAACTTTAGAAAACCTGAAAATATTTCTCGCTTCTTTATGTTTTTTCCCGTTTAATTAGTTGTAGTATTAATAGAAAACCCAAAAATATTTCCTTTACTTGTTGGGAGCTTTCCCGAGTAAATAGTTTTTCTAGTTTTTATTTTTTCCTTTGCTTATTTTGCTTTCTTCAAGAAAAAAAACTCCAAAATATTTCAGTGTGTTTCTCTGAATTTCTTTTCTTTTCTTCGAGTCGTCGAAAGGAGAAGACCACGATTAAAATGTTGAGTGACTCTCATATGTATTAATGTTGATCCAACCAAGAGCCAATATTACCATGTATTCTCGTTTGCTCAAATGCTTTGCAGATTCCAGCATAGTCCACATCACTCTTGCACTATTATTATTACATCGTTCGGTCATGCAAGTGAAAGGCAATGAAGACGATATTTGATGAAGTGACTGTGACAAAGGAAGCTGGTATGAACTCTTCTTGTTTTTCGTTTTTGTAAATATATTTAGCTCGTTCAATTTTGATTTAGTATATGAGTGAATATGTTCATGATGACAATTAGAGATTGTAGTTTCTCATGCCATGCTTAAGTATAGCTAGGTGTTGATAATGATTTATCTTATGTATTAGCATGCATTAAAATGGTTATGATATGGTATAGTAGTATGGTATTTCCCTCTGAGTAATTCGAGCGGCTTGTCTTGGCCCATGTCCAAACATGTAGTTGATTCAAAACCAATGCAACCTTCATGATGTTTAACTTAAAAGTGTTTATATCTTATTCATGCTAGTGTCCAACGTTAATTATTCACAATGCATGTCTATGACCATTTTTGCTCTCTAGCTGGTCGCTTCCCAATCTATTTCTAGCCTTCACGCGTACTAAGCGGGAATGCTGATTGTGCATCCAAAATCCTAAACCAAAGTTGTTTCACATGAGTCCACCATACCTACCTATATGTAGTATTACCCTGCCGTTCCAAGTAAATTTACATGTGCCACCTCTAATATTCAAACAAACATCTGTTTTGTGCACTTGGATCACCAATGTAGTAACGGGGCGGTCAGTATCTTCCATGCTATGTGAGTTATTCTCAAGACGGTCATTTATTTGCCGTGATTGCACGAGAGAGGCTAATAAAAAGGATGCCCCGTCCTGCAAAGGCAAAATTAATTAAACAAAACTCCTTGGGACAGCTAATATGTTGGCACCCGTGGATTCAGTTAGCCATGGTTTGTGTATGGATGGTGGCTAGGATTAAACTTTAAAATTCTGTTTGTGAACCGCCAATAATGATTTTAGCATGAAAGATACTGAAAACCTTTATCGTAACATTGACAGGAAAAGTGCACCACCCAAAATTACAATTTCAGTTCTGTTTTAGAACTTAAGCTCTCACACCTTTGCAAATAATGCTTCCCTCTGTGAAGGGCCTTTCTATTTACTTTTATGTTGTTCCCGAGTCATCACCTTCTTACTAAAAGCACCATACTGGAGAGAACTATTGTCACTTTTATGCATTGAGTCTAGTTAATGTTGTATGTGAGCATGACTCCATATCTTCTACCCTGAATTATAATGTTTAATTTCTGCTTGAACTTTAGAGATGCTCTGCATCTATGTTTTGCGATCTTAGAAAGGGCTAGAGAAATACCATGTCATCATATTATATGATGATTGTTTTGACAAATCGTTGGCATGTGAGATTTTTATTATTGCTCGCTAGTTGGTTATGTATTGCTATGAGTGAATATGATGTTTAATTGTTATCATGGATATGGTTACTTATGATTTATGCTGAAAACCTGAACACTAGCTAAGCATATATATGGCAATGAGAACAAAAGAGTCTGTATAAGTTTTCTTTATCACTTTTAGTTTATCAACTGTATTGCTTGAGGACAAGCAATGAGTCAAGCATGGGGGAGTTGATACGTCTTCAACGTATCTACTTTTCCAAATACTTTTGCTCTTGTTTTGGACTCTAATTTGCATGATTTGAATGAAACTAACTCAAACTGACGCTGTTTTCAGCAGAATTACCTTGGTGTTATTTTTATGTAGAAATAAAAGTTTTCGGAATTGGACGAAACTTTTTGTGCATTTTTCCTGGGAATTATAATGAATTATGATGCAAAGAACCACCAGAGAGGGGGGGGGGTTCCTTGTGGTCCACGAGGCAACAAGGCGCGACCACCCCCTAGGTCGCACCCTGTTGTGTGGTGGGGCCCACGAGGCTCCCCTGACCCTATCTCCTGTCCTATAAAATCAAAGAGAAGGTTTCATCGCGATCTAGGAGATGGAGCTTCCGCCACCTCACGTTCTTCCTCAGGAGGGCTGATCTGGAGTTCGTTTGGGGCTTTGGGGAGGGGGATTCGTCGCCGTCGTCATCACCAACCCGTCTCCATCAACTATTCCATGATGCTCACCACCAGGAGTCAGTAATTCCTTTGTAGGCTTGCTAGTCGGTGATGGGTGTGGATGGAATTGATGATATAATTGAGTTAATTTGATAGGGCTTGATCCCTAGTATCCACTATGTTCTGAGATTGATGTTGCTATGACTTTGCTATGCTTAATGCTTGTCACCAGGGCCCGAGTGCCATGACTTTAGATCTGAACCTATTATGTTTTCATGAATATAAGAGTGTTTTGGATCCTATATTGCAATTTTTATGCATCTATTACGTGTATTGATCTCCATATCCCAATGTGACAATAATTTGGATTCTTTCCGATGATTCCTGTAGTTTGAGGAGTTCATGTATTCACCATGTCTTAATGCTTTGTTTCGGTTCTCTATTAAAAGGAGGCCTTAATATCCCTTAGTTTCTAATAGGACCCCGCTGCCACGGGAGAGTAGGACAAAATATGGCATGCAAGTTCTTATCGCAAGCACGTATGACTATATACGGAATACATGTCTATGTTACATTGATGAATTGTAGCTAGTTTAGTGTCGCTCTAGCGTGTAACTGTTAGATGATTGATTTCATACATATCTTTCCATCGTTGCAACATGGCC
This sequence comes from Hordeum marinum, assembly GCA_022496015.1. Taxonomy (NCBI): domain Eukaryota; kingdom Viridiplantae; phylum Streptophyta; class Magnoliopsida; order Poales; family Poaceae; genus Hordeum; species Hordeum marinum. Next base: position 364,792,855 of record CM039674.1, on the reverse strand, counting down.
CATGCTTTACATATATTGAATCTTGCTAACTTACTATTGCTGCTGTCACTGTCACTACTGTTACACAATTGCTGCTATCACTATTACTACTACTACTATTATTTGTTGTGCTACTAAACCTTTGATGCAGAGACATATTACAGGTACGGTTGAATTGACAACTGAATTGTCAAGGCCAATAAATATTCCTTGGCTCCCCTTGTGTCGAATCAATAAATTAGGGTGAAATACTACCCGTGAAGACTGTCGCGATCCTCTATACTTGTGGGTTATGAAACTACCACCTTCTTTCGGGATTATTGCCCCCCTTCGTACTTTGGGCCAGACTTTGACCATCTATAGACTACTAAAATATAAAGTATATGCTATGAAACATTCTATTGTTGTATTTTTTGAAAGAGCTTTCCGACAATATAATTTTTGTAACATGTAGTTTACATTTTGTCAGTTAAATTTATAGGCCAAACGTTAGCCCAAAATAAGAGAGGGCCTAATAAACTCAGATGAAGGGATGACACTATAAACAAAATCCACAAGCATACGATAGCTAACCTTACAAACAAAATCCATAGCCATACACCAACTTCCCCTATATACAAACAATATCCATAAACATTCGAATGCTACCTCTACAACCAAAGTCCGTAAGCATACAATAGCTACCCCTACGAAAATCATTGATGCGAAGGCCGGGTCAAACTTGGGAGCTCACCTAAAATAGATGGAGTACATATGGGGAGGCCGATGGAGGTCGATGGTGCCAAGGTTTGGCTAGGGGTTGGCCGTGGAATGGGAAAGGGGAATGTCAGGTGAAATGGACGGAAATCAATGGGATGATACATGATAATCCTAAGAAAAAGATAAGGGAAAGGCTGAGCCCATATGTATTAACCAACCATAGACATTTTTGGTGGTAAAACCGCCTGCAGTGGCCCAGAATATAGAGCCCGCTTTGAGGAACTAACCCCCTCCAATCTTTCCTAGAGGCGGTTTTGGCTTAACAACCGTTCTGTAACTTGCCATGACAAAAATAATCCTCTCTTGTGTGGGTATTATAGGCGATTTTGCTCTGCTTGGTCACAACCACTTCCGAGGCCCGCTGCTAATGCAAGTTTTTCTACCAATGATTCTTTGTAACACAAAATATTGTCAAGGTTTTAGTGAAGAAATTGCAATCATGATGGGGCAGTGGTACTGTCGCTCATACACCTGCAGCTGCATGAATTTGACTACCTTCATAGGTTTCAAAAATCCTCTTGGGTCGCTCATCTAAAAGAATGGGAATTAGTGAGCACTGAACATACTTGAGATGGGGATAATACTTTGGCCAGTGGCTGCATTGCTAGGATATTTTAAACTTTCTTTCTTCTCTAGTCCTGCTGCTATGCTCTGGTTGCAGAATGTATCTCTGTTTTCCTGATCATGTTGGTCACTTCATTGTGGTTCTTTCCACTTTGCCTTATAGGACCTTTTCTTCAGCCCCCCCTCATAGTTTCTGCTTTTCCCCCTCTCTTATCATCTACAGAACTATGTGACACTCTTTGTACTATCCCTTTGAGCTGAACGAAAATTGGCACCTCTTGGAACCTTTGCTTGTTCAAAAAAAGGAAACGCCAAAAAAGCAACATAAAGCACCACTCCAAACTCATCAGATCCATATGAACGATGTGTGAGGACATACACCAAAAATCTGCAACTTGGACACACCAAACCTCTATAGACACAAACTCTCACATTTAGTGGCGCCGTTCTATAAGACACCACCATGATAAGAGAAAAATAGAGTATCTTCATTTTTGGCGACATCATAATCTAGATGATATTGATGAAAACCAAACAAATCGTGTGCATATGAAGATCCAAGCTCCCCCTCACTTTCCATCATGAGGGTCAGAGGTGAGGGAACCCGCAAAATCTGATGTTACAATAAATGACATATGAGGTCGTGGTCCATGCGACAGTGACCATAACAATAATGTTATTAAAACAAAGGATCTCAACCCAAAAAAATTGGGGATGCACTCTCAAATCCTCACTTGTTTCAGCTATCCAACTTTACGCTATTAAGAACGCGCTTGGTAGGTTACATACAACCCAACCAGGCCCGGGCATGATGAAATTGGGCCGTTTGGTTGCCTGTAGGCCGGCCTGGCTCGCATCTACATGGACCTTAAAGCACCCCTTAGCCTGGCTCGCTCGGAATGCTCAAATCGGCCGTTTCTAGCGAGCTAGGCTGAGTGGGGTGGAAAACGAAGACACGGCGTAGGGCGTGGTGCAGGGAGATGCGGGAGGAGATGACGGGACGGGAAAATTGGCTGAGGCGGGGTGGCGCCAAATATACCCTCACCACCCCATTTCCTCGCTCACCTCTATAGCTGTAGGACAAACCCTCCCCTGTTGTTGGCACCGGCGGTGGCGGCGACTGAGATCTGCGGCTGCGACACTCCCCTACAGCGGCAAGAGGAGGCAGGGACACTCCCCGGCAGGCAGTTGCTTCTCCCTTTCTTCTTCATCTCTGTCTAGCCCTCCTCGTCTACGCCATGTCTCCCCTGACCTCGAAGCTGGTAAGCTACCCCCTCCCCCTCCACCTCCTCTGTCATGTGTTAGGTCATTTGATAGGAGCGTTTAGGGTCGATAGGAGCGTCGTTGACCGCATCATGGATGTCGCTTAGGTTGTGGATGAATGGACGAAGCTTCTAGTTTAGGCAGCATTGCTAATAGCTGTGGTTCAGGCCTGGATCCTATTGGTCCATAAGAGAGCCATTCATTGGAATGAGAGACCTCACATCTGGTATGGCCCTGTTAATTCGGGATCAAGAGAGGATAGAGAATCCGAAGTACATCTACAACTACAACGACATAGAGGCTCTATGGATGCTTCGAATGAAAAGAGCACCTTTTGCCAGGCTTATGCAGACGTTTAGGAGCAGGGGGCTGCTAGAAGATAGCGCCCACACCGCTGTGGAAGAGCAAGTCGCCATGTTCCTTCATGTTGTTGGTCATAACCAGAGGTTTAGGGTTGTACACAACATCTTCAGGAGATCAATGGAGACCATCTCCAGGTACTTTAAGCAAGTGTTGTATGCTGTTGGGGAGCTCAGAGGAGAGATGATCAGGTCACCAACTGGACGGACTCCTACCAAGATTTGCACTAACCCAAGCTGGTATCCATACTTCAAGGTGAGCACTTGATATGTTGTTGTAGTTCATCCCTTGATATGTTGTTATTGTTCTATAGTAGACTAACAACATATTGTAATGCCGTTCTAGGATTGCATTGGAGCAATAGATTGTAATCATGTCACTGCTAGAGTGCCGAGGTCACAAGCTGCAGCATATAGAGGGAGGAATCACTACACAAGCCAGAATGTGCTAGCTGTTGTTGACTTTGATCTAAAGTTCACATATGTGTTGGCTGGCTAGGAAGGATCAACACATGATGCTAACATTCTGAGTGACAACATGAGTCGTCATGATGGCATCAACATCCCCGATGGCAAGTTCTACCTTGGAGATGCTGGCTATGCATGTCGGCCAAGTGTTCTTCCACCCTTCAGAAAAACCAGGTACCATCTGAATGAGTTTGCTGGTAGGAACTATCCTAGGACCCCTCAAGAACTATTCAATCTCAGACACTCTAACCTTAGAATGACTGTTGAGAGGGCCTTTGGAGCTCTTAAGAACAGGTTTAAGATCCTAGATCAGAAGCCATTCCACCCTTACCCTACCCAGGTGAAGCTTGTTCTTGCATGTTGCATCATTCACATCTAGATCCTGCAATGGGGAGTTGATGAATTTGTGCCGGAGGAGGAAGATGTGACTCCTGATGAGGTGATCAGCTCAGCCATGGTGTGGAGGCGTTTGACAACGAAACAGGGAAGAACAAAAGGTTGGAGTGGGCTTAGGCAATGTGAGATAACAGAGGTCAGACAAGGATCTGAAGCAGAAGAACAAAAGAAAGAAGAAGAAAGAGGGATCAACAGAAGCAAGAAAGAGGAAGCATCACATAAGCATCAGAGGAAGAGTAAGTACCTAGTTAGCATCATTGAACTATCCTTATTCAGCCATGTTGGCTCTTAATTAATAACTTGTACTGTCATTTGCTAGTAGTTAGGATAAACTGCCATTTCTTTCCTAGCTAGGACAAAACAATGTTCAGTGTGTGTGGTAAGATCACCACTAGTGAGAAGTGATGATCATATTTTTAGCCGTTTGCAACCAAACAACGTATTGTTTGTTTAACAACAGCGACATAGTCAACCAAAAAGCGTGCTGACTAGTTGATTCCTTCATGCAGAAAGCCTAATGCAGGCAATCAAACTACATGTAGATATTGATTTTTAGCCTGCATGCAATGTAGACACTTTCATAGATTTCAACCAAACGCACCCTAAGAGCATCACCAATAGTTCCCTTTTTTGGCAATTTTTTTTAGAGTTGGACCAAAAAAGATGCTCCAATAGTTTCCATAAAAGCGATTTTTTAGGTGACCCGTATTATCAACCCAACCCCCCTCCGTCTAGGCCCTTTCCATAAACCTTCTTGTATAAATGCCACATCAGCGCATCGTTGGAGGAGCTGTCGATGATACCGACCACCATCACGCCGCCACCATTCTCGTTGCCGTCGAACACCGCTGGCCATCGCAGCTGCCGCCGCTCGCTCGCATGCGTCTGGCAACCACTACCACCTGCCATTGATGCTCGCCAGCCGTCGCCACGCCACCGCCAAAGTTCACTGCGCCATCACGTGAGTGAGAGACAAAGAGCAAAATAGAAAGAAAAAAACTGAATTTCGGGACAGATTTTCACAGGACCTGAAAAAGCAGCTCACCTACTAACCTTTCCTAAATTTTATGGACACCTCATAAAATCAGTTTTATGGGTAGTTTTTTGACTGAGTTGTTGGCGATGCTCTAACTCTGTATGCAATGCAACATCGCCATGCCAGTTGCTAGACATTTAGGTTTTATTTTCTGTCAGAAATAGACATTCAGTCCGAAACCGGAGCATCATGTGGATGCGAGATGTCCACGGCGCACTTAAAAAACAATGTTCTTAGACACATGTGGAATTGCGACAAATTTATGTGGGATGCGTGGGCTATCCAACAAATCCCATGTCAAATTCACATCTATCCACATCTCTGCTAGGAAAAAAAAAAACTATCCACGTCGCCCACACGCGACCACGCAATGTAGCGGTTGGCGGCCATGCGATGCAGCGATCATCATGTCGACTGGGCGAGGCAACCGGCGGCCGGAGAGCCGCTGCTAGCTCCGCCGCCACGCATCTTCACGGTAAGCCGCGGCAGAGAAGGCACAGCTCCTTCACAATCGTGCGCGCTCTCGCGCTGATGGAGTAGAGTTCCGCCGTGGCCGCCGCTGGCTGCGCCACCAGGACGAAACACCACGATGGGCTTTGCCGCTTTGGCAACAGCCGATAACTCAGGGTCAAAATGGTCCTTGCAACTTAACAGGCAGTCGATTCAGATTGCAATGTAGCTAATGAGCATTACCAATAAGTATAAGAGTAAAACCCGGATTTTACCCCCTATTTTAACATTTTTAATATTAATTACCTCATTTAGCAAGATTTCATTCATTTTACATCATTTAGTAAAAGTTCTGTCACGATTTACCCGATTTAAAATTTCGTGAGTGTTTAGACCGACAGGTCCCAATCGTTAGGCCCAACTGGCGTTGCCACATCGACAATTTTCTCCGAACTATTTTCCCCCTGTTGAACCGGTCCTCGTAGGTTCTCCCGACCGGGACCGGACTGATGGAGGTCGCTCGTGTTGTGTGCAATACACAATGTCCTGTGCAGCTTGTCCATTGATATTGTTTGGTGTATTGTGTAGTTTGTGTAGTTATGAATTATCGTAGCTATATATAATGTTATTCAGCTGTACTGTAAGGTTCTGATGCTATATATAAATAGGAAGCATTATTCAACCTGTCTTGAACATGTGAATCCAAAGTAATCTGTAGTTTATATTAATAAGTTTTGACAGTAGTGTGAAGTATAAATACAGATGAATTGGCTTCATGACCTAGGAAACAAATAGGCAAAATAGTCGTCAGAAGCAGGAGCGAGAAACGACCCACGCTCCTGCTCGTCCGCGTCGCTCCCGCGTGGCGGTTAGAGGGGCACCTCTCCCTTGGCCTCCTCCTTCTCCCTCGGCCTCCTCCCTCCCCCCCGTCGCCGCCTGGGCGCGCCGCGGGGTGAAACCCGGTTGGTGTGGGCGGCGGCGGGGCTCTTCTGCCCTCCTCACTTGATGGTGGCAGTGCGGGTTGCTGCTGGCCAGCAGGGGCGTCGGGCTGGGTGTGGGGCTCGGCGGCAGGAAGGCTTCGTGGCGGCTACGTGTTCCCTGGTGGGGCGTGCCAGCATTGGTCAGGTTTTCAGATCGGGCGATGGCTGGATCTGGATCTCGACGGCGACAGGCGACGCGGGCTGTGATGGATCTGGTCGCCTCCTTGGCGGATGGCGACGAGGGCTACGGCGGTGCGAGATCACTGGATGGGGTCGCTGACCTCGGACAGATCTGGCCATGGCTGGTGGCTGAACGCGTTTGTGTTGTTCGGTGACTGGCTACCGGCCATGGTCACCGGGTGGCGAACGGCGCGGTGGCGGGTGCGGCACATCGGCGACTAGGCAGATCTCGACAGGTTCTTCTGATCACATCGGGATTCAACCCTGGTCTGGGTCCTTGACACCACGGGCAACTCTGGGGGAAACCCTAGATCTCATTGGGATCGAGCGATGGCGGTGCTTTTGCGTCGTAGTCCCTCTTGAGGACATCGTTTTTGGAGTTTGCTCAGGTTGAAGGGACCAGCGACGCCGACGACGCACGGCCTGGTGGGGCAACTGTCGATGAAAATCGTGCCGACTTCGGTCATGGCAGACGATGGCGGCGTCTCCGATGTCGTTTTCTTGTTGAGGCATCGTCGTTGCAGTTTGCGTCATCAGGATCGAGATGCTCCGGGGGAAACCCTAGATCTGGGTCTCCCGGATCGAATGATGATGGCGTCTTCGGTGTTTGTTCTCCCTCCTGGGGGCATCGTTTTGGAGTAAGTGCTAGCTGGAGGGGACTAGAGGAGGAGCGGTATTACATCTACCGCAAGGCCGACGGCGGATCCCGGCGGCATGGCGCTGCGGTGTTTCGGTGATGGGCACGTGTGGATTGATACGTGCAGGATGGTGGTGCTGTCTAGCATCGTGACGGTGTCGATGGTAGGCTTGGCAAGGTCGGTGCGTCAGTACCTGCTCTGGAGATGGATCAGTGGAAGACGACGGCGGCGGCGGCTTCTGAGAGTGCGTCGGACCGGTGTGTGACACAGTCCTGGTATGTGGTTGGGCTAGGGCATCCGACTTTAAATGTTAGGCTTTGGTGCGATGTCTGTTTGGTATTCGGTTCGGACATTCGGCACCCTTTCATCAAGGGGATAGGAGTAGCGACATGTGTTGCCAAGATGGTGGCTTCAGGCCTACTGATGTATTATTTTGTAAGGTCTTTGTGAATAATTAATAAAATGGCTGCATGCATCGCGCAGATGCAGAGGCCGGGGGTACATCCTCCTTTTCTAAAAAAATAACACATTTTTTTCACATTGTATTTCCATGATATGTTACAAATAATAGGAAAATGATCTGTTTTATAAATAATAGGAGAATACCATCAACTCCAAATATTAAACTGGGTAAATAGGGATAACACAAAATATTAAACGGGGTAAATTACGGTAACACTTTTAAAGTAAAACGGATGAAATCTCGCTAGATGGGGTAATAAGTGTTAAAAATGTCAAAATATGGGGTTAAAAGCCGGAATTTACTCTTAGTATAACAGTATTCTCGATTTTGGTAAAAACAGGTCACATACTGAAGATTCCGAATGTGCGATTTGGAGCCACTCATGGAAACCAATCTGTAACCTTTAAACAGTCATGACCATTCACACTAAGAATGCCGAATTTACAGCAGTTTTGTTTGCACCCTCGATTTCCCGAGCAGCTTTGGCCCACAAATCCAAGGTGCAATACAAGTTAGTAGTCTGCATCTGCATTCCACCGTCAGACACTCATGGCCATTCACGTTGCAGTGCTCGACAAGATCTGTTTCGTTTTCTTTCGGAGTGTCTTGGCGCTGGTGTGTTCCACGCTCCGCAAGTTTACCAGGCTGCTCTTCCCGGGTCTATTTAAACAGAGCCATGCGATGCATTTCAGAGCAGCACACTCACGATCATAGCTGCAGGCGACAATGGCCGGTCATCGACAATCGCTGGCAGCGGCTTCTCTGAAGCTGCCATCTCTTCTGCTTCTGTGGATCTTTAGCTGGAACTGTAAGTCCCCAATGCACCTGCAGGCTCCAGCCAACTAGATTAGTTTCTTATAGAATAGAATTATCATGAGAACTTCCAAGCTTGATAGCTGTTACTGTTATGTTTGTAAGGGGGGCATGCCGTGGCGAAGTTTGATCCTGCAAACATGACGGAACTCCAGAAACATGTCTCCTTTTTCGACCGCAACAAGGACGGCTTCATCACTCCTACGGAAACCATCCAAGGTGACTGCTTATTCAACAAATTATGCAAGATTGCTATTTTTTCTTTTCCTTTTTTTGCGAGGAAATTAGGCAAGCTTATTACTTCAGTAGAATCTCATGCATACGCACTGGTTTTTCAAATGATGCATCTGCAGCTTCTAATCTTACATTGAGGTACATGTGAAGTATAATTATAGTAGTATATTGATTTGCTATGTGTGTTATACTGACAATATTACATTTTTTAAATTAAGTGAAAGCATACCCTTTTTGTTTTTTTGCCACAATATCAGTCAATATGTTAGGTAACTTTGCCAATGTTCAAAAGTTATTAGTTGATCTCAAACGAAATGCCAAAATCACATGCAAGACCATTTTCTGAAAGCTTTTGGAGTAGCAACAAATGATAAAGCTTGTCTACATTTCACATGGAATCCTAGTATATAAATTATTTTTATTATATATATTAACATGTCTTTGAGATTGCAGGGTTTGTTGCAATCGGTTGCGAGTATGCATTTGCTACTGCTGCCTCTGCCACCATTCACGGTGCCCTTGCTCCTCAAACAACCCCGGTACCCCCATCTCTCTTACACATACAGGAACATGTGGGCATCCAGATAACTAACTCGTATGTGTTATGATGTCTTATTCAATTCAGGCTGGTACACCACTGCCTCACTTGACAATATACGTAGAGAATATCCACAAAGCTATGCATGGAAGTGATTCAGGTGTATATGATGCCAAAGGAAGGTAGTTGAAATCACTTGCTTTATCTCAGTCCTTGTCTGGGTTCATATAACTAGTAAAATCAGCCACGCGTGCTGAAAGCAAAAGGAAAAACAGTGGTGGCAGTAACTTGAATTTATTTGGTTTCTGTTAATCTATTTCGTGTTTATTTAGCGTCGAATTTTATACAACCGGTACATCCCCACCACATCAAACATGTGCATTTTTGTCACATTAGAGTATACGTCCTCCCGTTAAGCAATTTTTTTATGTAATCGCAAAAAAAAACTTTAGAATTTATGGCAGAAAAATATTTATGTATCCAACCATCAAATTAGGAATAATTACCAACACTAACAATACTAAATTGATATTATATATTTGTAGCTTCTGCCTTCGGTGCAAAAAATATATTAAATTTGTGAGAAAAAATGTTCTCATTATATAAATCATTTTACAGGTGTAAACTATTTTTAAACGAAACAACACATTTTTCTAGAAAAAAAATGATGGTCAAACTGATGTTTTAGACACCACATCAATGCCTTAAGCTACTTATATTACAAATCAAAGGAATTATACGGCTATATAGCCATGGTCCATGGAAACCTTAGAAACATATATAGACATGCATAGTAGTATATGTAACCTATTGTAGTTTCTTAGATATACATGAGTTGGATTTCTCAAGTGGATGTATGATATACTTCCCTGTTTTTTATCATGTTACTCTAGTGACGAGATGCTAGGTTATGTGTGCATTTTGAATTCGATTCAAGTTCATATATGTTCTAACATCACAAGTTACAGGTTTCTTCCCCAAAAGTTTGAGGAATTATTCAAAACATACGCAAAACTCCGACCAGATGCGTTGACTCTTGCGGAGATGCATGTGATGCTCTTAGCAAAACGAGATTTAGACCCTATATCATGGTAAGGTTTTAGTCTAGCCAATTGTTGGTGAAAATGGCATTCCCGAAGCATTGTTTCTCATAGAAATTTGATAATAGTTTCCTTCAGAATAACTTCCAAGGGATTCGGTAAAGGGTACAATGATCGTTTAAGACTCTTTAAAGTTATCTGAGTCTGCAGTTTCTCTTATATTTTGCAGGGCGCCACCTGAGATAGAGTGGGGCCTATTATTCACGCTTGCAAGCGACTTTTTTGGATTTCTTCACAAAGACAGTGTCAGAGGTATATATGATGGAAGCCTGTTTACCAAGTTGGAGAAGAAATGGCACCCTTTTCAAAGTGCTATGCGATGAAGTTGATGTCATATGGGACCCATATACCAACGACTGGAAAGGCCTAATTCGTCCACACCAGGAGTCCAGGTTGCCAATCTGAAATACATATTGTATCTCTAGTTATCCTAGTTATTAGTATAGAGTAAGAGTTTCGATATGGAAAGGTTTATCCCGAAGAAGGTTTTCCTGCTATCTCCAAATTCAACTAGAGTTTATTTTCTTTTTCTCGAAGTTGTAACCGGCTTTATAAGCCTTCCATGGCCGATCAATACAACCAAGCAAGTTGAATATATTTCCTGACCTTGTATTCTCTCTCATGTGCCCCTTGTTATGTTTGTGCCATGAGCGTCTATCCAAGATAAGCCATAAGCATAAGCCTCATCCACCTGTTGGCCACGACTACTATTGGAAATATTCCCTACATGTAATATTGTGATGATAATATTTATGTATGTATTTATGAGTTGTTTGTATTGTCCTTGAACATCATCGCTAACATTCTTGAAGTAATTATAGTTTCTCATATAAATTTGACAATATTTTTTTTCAGAATAATTTCAAGGGAATTCGGTAAAGGGGTGCAATGATCGTTTAAGGCTCTTTGAAGTTTTCCAAGTCTGCATTTTCTCTTATATTTTATAGGGTACTGTCCGGGGTAGAGTGGGGCTAATATTCACGATTGCCAGTGATTGACTTGAATTTCTTCACAAGGACGATGTTAGAAGTTATATTTATGATGGAAGGGTGTTTACCAAGATGGAGATGAAGTGAAATCCTACTCGAAATGATATGTGATGAACTTGATGGCATGTGCCTGTGGGGAGAGGGGGAGGGGGGGGGGGGCATACCAGTGACGGAATAGGCCCAATCCGACCACCAGGAGTTTAGGTCGCTGTAGGCAACCAACCAATCTGAGATGTGTACTAGACAATACGTATTAGTTTAGAGTAAAATTTTGGATATGGAAAGGTCCGTCTCAAATAAGGTTTCCCTGAAATCTCCAAATTACGTTAAGTTGTTTTGTTTTACTCAAAGTTGTTAATAGCTTTATAAGCCTTCCCTACTTGATAAATACAATCAAGCAAGTTGAATCAATATCTCTACCTCTTTGTATAGGCACCTGTCCAGGATGTGTCGTAAATAGAAGCCATGCCCACCTGTTGACCACAACTACTACCACCGCTCCAACCCAACAACTAACCAACGTCGTGACCTTTTTGGTATTAGACTTGGTGATCCCACTTCGAGGAGGACCATATCTGACCCGATGTTGACCAAAATATTCTATGATCTGAGGCCCTCCATTGTAATAACATATCAAACGTATCGATATTTCTGTTATGTGCATGCTATATTCGTGTCATTTGTATTTATATTTACCACATTTTCATGTGACTTTTATTGGATTAACATAAGTGTGTTTTTTGTGCAGAAAAAATAAATATTTTCCAAGGACAAAAAAGTAAAAGTATGCTAAAAAAAAGAATCACAATGGTACCAGTTGGGCCAAAAACATACTAGGATGTGTGAGCTAGAGCTTACTTTTGGAAATATGCCCTAGAGCCAATAATAAATTGATTATTATCATATATCTTTATTTATAATAATAGTTTATTATCCATACTAGAATTGTATTGACCAGAAACTCAGATACATGTATGGATACATAAACAACACCGTGTCCCTAGTGAGGCTCTACTAGACTAGTCCGTTGATCAAAGATGGTTAAGGTTTCCTAACCATAGACATGAGTTGTCATTTGATAAAGATGGTTAAGGTTTTTTAATCATAGACATGAGTTATCATTTGATAATGGGGTCACATCATTAGGAGAATGATGTGATGGACGATATCCAACCGTAAGCATAACATATGATCATATCAATTAGTTTATTGCTACTGCTTTCTTCATGTCAAGTATCTATTCCTAAGACCATGAGATCATGCAATTCCCTGACATCGGAAGAATGCCTTGTGTGCTATCAAATGTCACTTCGTAACTGGATGATCATAAAGGTGCTCTACAGGTATGTCCGAGGGTATCCGTTGGGTTGGCGTGGATCGAGACTGGGATTTGTTACTTCGTATGACATAGAGGTATCTATGGACCTTCTTGGTAATACAACATCACAAGAAGCTTGCATGAAATGTCACTAAGGAGTTTGTCTCGATATCTTCTATTACAAAACGAGTAAAGAGACTTGATGGTAACGAGATTGAACTAGGTATGGAGATACCAACGATCGAATCTCAGGCAAGTAACATATGATGGAAAAAAGTAACTGCATACGGGATTGACTGAATCCTTGACATCGTGGTTCGACCGATAATGATCTTCGTGGAATATCTGGGAACCAATATGGGCAGCCAGGTCCCGCTATTTTTTATTGGCGGAGAGGTATCTCGGTCATGTCTACATGATTGTTGAACCCGTAGGATCCGCACGCTTAACGTTCGGTGACAATAGAGTAGTATCGGGATATATACATTGGCGAGAGAATGTTCAGAGTCCCGGATGAGATCTCGGACATGACGAGGAACTCCGGAATGGCCCGGAGGTAAATGATTATATATGGGATAGGGATATTCGGATTCCGCCAAGGTCTCAGGATTTTCCGGTAGTGTACTAGGAGTGTCGAGGGGATACGCGAATGGTCCGGAGGTAAAGAATTATATATGGGATAGTGATATTCGGGTTCCGGAAAGGTTCCAAGATTTTCCGGTAGTGTACTGGGAGTATCGAGGGTTCACCGTAGGTCCACAGGTAGGGTCCCACCTGCCTCGGGGGGGGGGGGTCATGGGTTGAAGCAAGGGCGCACCATCCCCTGGTGGGCTGAGCGCCACCCCCTCCAAAAGGCCCATGCACCTAGGGTTGAGGGGGAACCCTAAAGGGGGGGGTGCCCCTCTTGCCTTGACGGCCAAGCCACCCCTTAGGCCGCCGCCCCTCCCTTCGAGGAGGTGCTAGTTGGCGCCCCTCCCCCTTCCCCATATATATAGTGGACGAGAGGGAGGTCAGCCGTACCCTAAGCCTTAGTGTAGCCCTTGCTATTGGGAAAAGGCTTATAGGTGAACCCCAATATATGGCGGGCATGATGGGGCACTAGCCACTGCTAGTTTTGAAAGCCAGCAGTGGCGGGTACAAGGACGAGCCCGCCACAACAACAAGCGTACCAGTGACAAGCATGAACACACGCTCGCCACAAGTGAACCATTCCAAATCTTATCGCATGATGAAACACAGTAGCGGCGGGCCGCAAATCTTGCCCACCACTGCTACTTCTATTAGTTGTGACGGGCCCTTCTCTGGATCCGCCATAGCTAAATGGTCGTAACTTGTGTGTGTGTGGGGGGGGGGGTCCCAGGTGGTCATTTTAGCAGTGGCGGCCTCCTGGTACGGACCGCCACTTCTTGTTGCCATTCGTGTGGCGGGCCATATACCCCACCCGCCACTCATAATTCACTACGCTGGCGATTCAAATATCACACAAAAACTGTTCACCCCACACCATCTCTTCGCCCCTCACATCTCGCCCAAGTCACAGCCGCGCCCCTCGGTGCTGTCGCTCCTCACCGCCATGCGCGCCCCTCATCACCGTGTCACCCCTTGCCGCCACGCATGCCCTCGTCGCCCCTCGCTGTCATGCGCGCTCTCGTCACCCGTGCCCCTCCATGCGTTGTCGCGGGTGCACATGGCCTCCTCCTCGAACACTGGAGGAGGCATCTCATCGCCGCCGCCACTGCCATCGTCAAGCTCCACCTCGATGGCTAGCCGTGCGGGCATGTCCCCTCCCCCACCAACATCCAAGACCTCGGGCTGCATTCAAACTATTCACTATGCATTCCCAGATTTGTGCCTAATGTGAATATTAGTAGTTTAGAAATAGATGCCAATGGTTCTTAGTGTTATTTTGTATGATTGTCAAATCTGTGTTTAGGGTAAATATATACTAGTAGTTTACAAATATTTTCTAAGTTTATGCGTAGGAACCCTTCTCGTGTGGTTGACTTATAGTTGTATGTTATGACATGAGTGTTAATGTTTTGGCGAAACGTCCATTCACTTACATTTTGACGAATTTCTGGCACTCATTATGTCCTCTTGTTAGCAACGGTCATGTCAAATTTTTCTTTCATTTTTAACTAGGATCCATTGTGGTATCGTTCGCTGATATTTGCAAGTATTGACATGAGTGCCAATGTTTTGGCGGAGCGTTGATTCATTTCCATTTCGCCGAATTTCTGGCACTCGTCATGGCCTCTTGTTAGCAAAGGTCATGTAAAATTTTTCTTTCATTTTTTAACTAGGATCCATTGTAGTATCGTTGGCTTATGTTTGCAGCTATCGACATGAGTGCCAATGTTTTGGCAAAAGGTCGATTCATTTCTGTTTTGCTGAATTTCTGGCACTACTTATGTCCTCTTATTAGCAAAGGTCATGTCGAATTTTTCTTTCATTTTTTGTAGGAGATATGCCCTAGAGGCAGTAATAATAGTTATTTTGTATCTCCGAGTTTGTAATGAATGTTTATGATCCATGCTATAACTGCAATGATTCTCGAGTCTGCAATATCCACGAGGCCCGAAGGGAAACTCATTTGCAAGTGTGGTATGATAAACGCTAAAATGTATTCCTACTCTTGCCTCTAAGACTGGCTCAACTATTGCATAATGATCCTGTTTTCCTGATCATGGGCATGGCTATGCCGACAATTTTGAGGGCGCAATGTTGGTAGAACACTTGTGTTGAATCAACCCGAATTGATGTTATGCTATGAGATACATTCGTCACAAGTTAATGGTTAATAACACGGAGATAGTTAATGTTTGCATAATTCCTTAGAGCATGAGAGTATCGAGTTCCTTCGTGCTTGCTTCGTGAAGTTTGGAGTTTGTTAAACGTCATCCGTTACTAGGTGGCTATTACGGCGGCTTACGGCTTCACGGAAAAGTGTGGCAAGTAGCAAGATAGCTCAAGATTGGGATTTGCACCTCCGACAATGGAGGGATATCTCTGGGCACTCTCGATGTTACAGTATCCATCATTGTCTGGCCAGACACTTTGTGATTTTATCACGGGGATGTCGGAACACGGAACGAGAAAAGAGAACAATACCGGTAACGAGGTAACTGGCATAGTGGACAAGATGTTGATCCACAGGGATATCAACATGCCTCACCTTGGGTATTTGTAACATATTGCGAAGCAACAGGAATATCACATGGCAACTGGAGGTTCACTCGAATATTCATTCATGTGGGTATAGGGGTCAATATGGATGTCCACGGCTCCGATGTTGATCATTGATCGGAATGGATTCCGGGTCATGTCTATACTTGACCGAACCTATAGGGTCACACGCTTAAGGGCCATCTATCTGTTGAATACTAGATAGGGAGTCTGAGAGAAATTTACCGAAAAAGTTTCGGAGACAACGGAAGAGTTCCAGAAAGAGAACATCGGAAGAGTTTCGGTAAAACCGAAAAGTTGTTTCGGAGTGTACCATTAAGTAAAATTGGTTTCGGCACATGTCTGGAAATTATTATTGGAGGGTACCAGAATTGTTCTGGTAACTTCTGAGATTTTTCAGATATAAAAACCTAGAAATGTTACGGAGCTGTCAGAACCGCTTTGGTTGCTTTTCGCAGATGAAAATCACTAAACCGGAATTGTTTCAGAACGCGTCCAAAATTATTTTAGTGGGTATTGGAAATGTTCTAAGACCTACAGAAATATTTTCGGATTAAAAGGGCGCGGTAAAATGTTTTCATGAATAGTGAAAACACTATTTTGAATAGTGGACACACTATATATAAATAGTGGACACACTATATTGTATATAGTGGAAATACTATTGTAAAATAGTGGAAACACTATTGTAAATAGTGGAAATACTATTAGGGGATGATGCAGACATGGTGATGCAGGCACGGTGATGCAGACAACACTATTTGGAGGCTTCCCATTTATGCCCTTGTGAAGGACACCTTTCATGGATATTTTGGTATTTTGGGAGCCACCCTACCCCTTAGATTTTCCTATGAATAGAGGTGGAGAGGCCCTCTCCACACTCATCCCTTCTCACATACACGTGCCATTTGACTTGTGTGGCTTCTCTCTCTCCCCGCGAAATAGTTTCATAGAGCCGAAAGGCTGTCTGGGTTCCGGCAGGAACTAGTTCTAGATGGCAAAGCCCTGCCCGATAGCTGGCACCGTATGTGTGAAACCCCATAGAGAGTCGTAGTTTCGATTTTTGCCCTAGGGGCTATCCGAGTTTCCGTTCGAGTTTCGAGGGTCCTCCCGAAGGGCTGTCCGTGACATTGTCCGAGGGACTGTCCGACCGCCTCTCGAAGGGCTATCCGACGAGGGAGTACATCCTCGCGGTTGGGAGGTTGTAAATCCTAGCTGCGGGGATCTGCACCAACGATCTCCACCGACTCTTCTTCTGTTGCGCTTCGAGTCGGTACGGATGAGATCAAACCTTACATGCAGTCTCCATAGTGATCCTGGGCGTGCTCGTTGTACTGATTTTTTTGTTTTCTGTCGTGTACCCCAACAGTAGCATCATGAGCCATGCTATGCATAGATGCAGGTTATGATCTAGAATACATGAGATGTATGGGTATTACATAATATAATTTTGTAGTAGATAAGATCTCTTGCTGAAAATTATTTGTGTGTGAAAGTGCGTTATATCGACTAGAGGGAGGGTGAATAGGCGATTTTTTACAAATTCGTCACTTGAGGAATTTCAACTTGAGGAATTTGAAATGTGATGAATAACTAGCAGCGGAATAAGTACTCAAGTGCATGAGGAACATATCAACAACATAGTCATCATGATGAAATGAAACATGCACAAATTACAAGTAGCGTGATACAGGATAGGCGGTGATGAACAAGGTAACTTGAAGAATTTGAGGTGAGGAAATTGTGAAATTCTTCAGTTAAATTCTTCAAACAGTAACGATCAATTTCATCAACAAGTTTATGAGGAATAGAGGGGTTGAGGAAATAGAACCAGGTAGCTCGATGAAGACAATGGTTTGATGACCCAGTTCCAGTTCCAACTGCTGTGACAGTCGTACGTCTAGTTTGGAGTGGCCTAGTATTTAAACCAGAGGACACACAGTCCCAGGACACACAGTCCTTAACGTATTCTCCTTGAGCTAAGGTCACACAGTCGTCGCCCAACACTTGTGGTAAGTCTTTAGGGTAGACTTCCAATACCCTCACAAACTGGTCACCCGGTGATCCACAATTTACTGTTGGATGCTCTAGACCAAGGTCACTTCGTGATTCCCAATTGACAGCAGGATGCACTAGACCATGACGCCTAACCGTTTGGAGGATGCACAGTCCTCAAAGGTAACAAGCGTCGGTTCCACACAGGAATTTCTTTAGTGATGGTCAATCACTTGGGTTTGTTGGTTTGGTTGTGGATTTTTCCTCACTGATGATTTTCTCTCAAAGTCCTCAAAGGATGGATTACTCTCAAATGACAAGTGTTAGTTCTCTCTCGGAGCAGCCAACCAACTAGTGGTTGTGGGGGGTGGCTATTTATGGCCAGGGTGCAACCTGACATGATAAGACATAAGTGCCCCTAATGATATAACCGTTATGTGGATGTTATGATTGGGGACAGCTGGCGCTAAGCACAGCAATGGTCGGAATTTCGAACTGTGAAAGTCCTTAGGCTTATGATGTTCCTCACTTGTAGGAAATTCGCACTGGCAAAATCCTAACTCCTCAGTCAGATCAATTTCCTCAGAGACCAGAAGAACTTCGTCTCTATCACTGAGGAACTTGACTGTACCGCAAGAGATTTCCAAAGGCTTCACTCGAAGGATTGGTCGGTTGAGGATTTTGGAGTTGAGCATCAGTTGGAAATTTTCCTTAGTATTACCTCGACCCCCTTTAACAGTACGGTGTTTCCTATGACTCAAAGAAAGGAAATGAAACTACAAAAACAAAAGTCTTCATGCTTCATAGTCCTCGTTCATATCTTCAAGGTCACACCAACTTCTTCATTTTCAAAGTCTTCAGCAAAGTCTTCACCAAAGTCTTCAGTTGAAGACATACATTTTTGGGGTCGGTAATGTCCGAATATATCAAAGTCCTCATCGACTTATAGAGCCTGTGTGCACTTACAAACACATTAGTTCCTTAACCTATAAGTCTTCAATACACCAAAATCACTAAGGGGCACTAGATGCACTAACAATCTCCCCCTTTTTGGTGATTGATGACAAATAGGTTAAGTTTTCAACGGGGATAATAATATGAAGTGTAATTATTGAGTTTGAGGAATTTGATTGCAAGATATAGAAGAACTCCCCTTGAAGATGTGCATATTTGAGGAATTTGCTTTGGACTGCAAATGCACATGGCAGGTTAAAACATGGAGAACTCCCCCTATATATTGTAATTCATACACACATTTAACATATGATACGAAGAATTTGAAATGCATGATGAAAATGGTGTCTCACGAAATTCAGCATGCATGCATTAAGGTGCTTGAGGAAATAAGCATGCGGAAAGTAGTTCAAAAGTGTCAGACCGCCATCGGACTTAAGTTTACAACTCAATCAACAAAAGCTTCAGAAGAGCGAGAGTTGTAACTTAAACAAAAACATCCCATATATAGTGACCCGCTTGAAGACTAACTCAAAATTTCTCCCCCTTTATCATCGAAGACCAAAAGGGATGAAAAAATGAGGACTAACGCCCCTTGAAGAATTTCATCGTGTTGGTGAGGAAGGAGCGCCAGCGTTGTCGGGGTTGTTTGTCGATGCAGGGCCTGCCGTAGTGTCGTCAATGTCCTTAGCTTCATCCATCTCATGCGATGAAGAATATGAACTTGTGACCATCAGAGGAACTTGAACTTTCTTGAATTTCTTCTGTGGTTGACGAGCCCAGTCAAGATGTTCCTCAAGGTTTGGCTCCTTCAGTTCTTTAGGAGTCTTGAGGTGAGACAATATAGCCCAAGAGCGGTTGAGGATTTCATGCACATAGTAGTGATTCTTCTTCACAGAGTTCTGCGTCACAGTCATGTTTTGCACAATGTAACCAAGCTGACGCTTCACCCACTTGTGATTTCGATCGACCTTCTGATGAAGACTGATGAGAAGCTCACGATCAGTCATCACACGAGGGGCAGACTCTTGAGGTTTTTGAGCTGAGGCCTTTGCTTCTGAGTCCTAGGTTGCAGTGTCATCATTGGTGGAGAAGGATGCAGCTTTGCGAAATTGACCATCCAATGGACGAGTGCCTTCATCAATGACAACCTTGCCTTTTCCTTCTACTGAGGCAATTGTGCTCTTGAGGACTTCAATCGGAGGTAGGAAGCCGAAATGATTCTGAAAGTCCGCCTTGAAGGGAACTGAAGACTTTTCTCTGATGAACTTCAGGATCCAAGGTGCATAAGGCTTTTGTTCAAATGGGGCTAGAGCAGAATTAGCCAATGTCGTCATGAAGAAATCATGGAAGTTGATGGGAATTCCATGAATGATGTTGAACAACATATTCTTCATGACTCCCTCCACTTCCTCTTCTTCAGAGTTGTGGCCCTTCTGAGGACATAGAGTATTTGTGAGAATGCGGTAGACCGTCCTGGGC
This sequence comes from Hordeum marinum, assembly GCA_022496015.1. Lineage (NCBI taxonomy): Eukaryota > Viridiplantae > Streptophyta > Magnoliopsida > Poales > Poaceae > Hordeum > Hordeum marinum. The sequence continues at coordinate 364,772,711 of CM039674.1, read as the reverse complement.
ACATAGAGCAAATCCTTCACTAGGAAGGTTTTTCGTTGAGGCTTTCCAGGAGCCAAATGCTTCATCAACACTTGCATTAGTTGATTTGGAAGAGCAGGTTCATCAAACAGTCGATGAGCTTCTTTTGAAGGAATTGGCACTAGGACAGATCGAAGCAATTCTGATGCTTGAGAAGTAAGATGAGTTGATCCTGTCATCCAGTCCAAGACCCAGGAGTTGATATCCGAGGCATCACCTGTGATGTGTAGTGTGGCATAGAATTGAAGAATCAGCTCTTCATTCCAGTCATAGATGTCCACACAAAAAGGAAGGATTCCTGCATCATGAAGAACTTGGAGCACCGGCTTGAATGATGGAAGTGTTTCCTTATCAGCATGAGGAATTTGATGGTGCTCGAAGACTTTCTTCTTGTCGAACAGTATTGAGGCATAATAATTCATCTGAGTGGCAGTCCAAAATCTGCTTCGACCGGCCCTTGCTAAGTCATACGGATTGGGACTAGTGAAGAACATGTGCTCATTGAAGAAATTGCTTTTGAGAAATTGGGAGCACGTTGAGCCTTTGAATGGCATTCTGGGCTTCGGCTGAAGATTTGGCTTGATGCGGCCCTTGATTTCCTTCGACATGGGAGAAATTTCTTCAGACTGAGGAATTTGTGGAGATGTTTCCTCAATGGCAGGTGGAGCAGCAAAGTCATCAGCTGATGCAGCTGGAATATCTTCAATGACTTTGGCGGTCAAGTCATCAAATCCTTCATGAATTTTTTAGTCTGGGCTGGGGACTAAGGAATCTGTGACAGAGGAGTAGTCATTGGTGAATTTGGGTGAGCTGTTTCCCAATATTCATCGTTGATGACAGGAGTTGTATTTCCCATGTCTACATACTCATCAATTTCTTCAATTCCGGCCTCTTTAGCAGTGAACTAAGGCTGGGGCGATGATACCCGAGGAGTTGAAGAATTCTCTTCAACTTCAATGTCTTCATCAATCTGCGTTGTCGAAGCAGCAGAATGATCTTCTTCATTTTCTTTATCTAGGATGACATAGTCAATGCCAAATGGAATGATCTCATAGGTGGGTGCTGAGGATAGTGGAGTGGCATCAAATGGTTCAGTTGAGGACTTTGGCAGAGTCTTCAACTTCTTCACAACTGAGGAATCTGAAGTTGAAGCTTTTCTTTTTAGTGCCTTCTTCTCAGCAGTCTTAGTTTTCTTCACTTCTGATGCAGAAGGAAGGTTGATTGTCTTCACCTTTGATAATTTGGTTGATTCAGCTGAAGGTGAGGATGGTACAATTTCTTCAGGCACGACTGATGCAGTCGTCCTTGTGGGTTCAGTTTCATCGGGCGCAACAAAAGCTTCAGCTAGCCTGTCAGTTTCTTCAGGCACAATAGCGGGGGTTGTCCTGGTATGTTCTTCAGCAGTCTGATTTCTTCAGCTGCACTTGGATTTTCTTCAGCAGGCTGAGCAGATTCATCAGCCTGAGGAATTTGTGGTTGCGATCGAGCTGCAACTCTTGAGTTGTGGTCCTTAATAGCAGCTTGGGCAGCCCTGACGAATCTCACTTTGGTGCCCTTCCACTCAGCATCATACCTTTCTTGTTCATCAGAGAGGCAGCGAATTTCAGTCTGAACAGTGATGAGTTGATGGGGTCAAATTCATCATGTTATTACTCAGAAATTTTTCTTTCCGAGCCCTGTTCCTCTTAGCTCTCTGAGCTTGTTCTCTTTTCCATTTTTCCTCAGCAATAAAGTGGGCGAGGACATGGTCCACACCAGGAGGTAGGTTCAGTGAGGAAATTGGGGTGTTGGGATCCTCATTCCATATGTCTATGAAATTGAGGATCACCTTGGGATCGAGCAGTAGTGGAACATAGTTGCCTTTGGCCATTGTAGCCTTTTGCTGACTTTCTCTGATGATTTCTTCAAGATCTTCATCATCAGCTTCATCCTCCTCCTCCTCAGACCCTGAGGCTACAGTTACCACTGCTTTGCTTGTGTTAGGACTTGGTTTTTGACCTCGTCCAGCAGTTTTCTTCAGTTTCAGCACTGTAGGACTTATTGAAGACTTTGCTTTAGCAGAGGGGCTTACAGAGATCTTTGAAGTATTTGAGAATCCCTCTGTTCTCTGACATGATGCAAGATGCACTAGAGTTGAGGACTTTGTAGCGGCAGCACAGGACCGAGTACCTACTGAGCCAGTGGCTGAGGCCTTTGAAGACTGAGGCCTTTGAGCTTGAGGAATCTGCTATGATGACTTTGAAGTTGAAGAAGTTGACTTCATAGCAGATTTCTTCATCATTGATTTCTTTGGAGCACTAGCAGAGGCTCCGACAGTGGCAGCATCAGAGTCTTCATTGAACTTCTTCACTGCAGCTTCGGCAGTTCTTTGAAGTTTGAGTTGGCACTTTGCCCAACTCAGCGGGATAGTCATCACCGCGAGCAACACTGGTGGGATCAACCACTTGATCATCAACTAGAGGAGCCCTAATGCAAGGGGGTTTGAGTGCGAATTTCTTCATGTATTTGGGAGTAACATAGTGATACTCCTTCCATTCCCTCACCCACCTCCGTTCAATTCTCCTAATTCTGATATTTCTTTGTTATTTTGTTTCTTTGCCATGTATGGATTCATCTGGTGTACAGTAACCTGCATACAGATGTTCAGGGATTTCAAAAGCAGTATTCTGTTCAGCCTTCTTTCCACCTTTCTGTGGCTTCTTCCCATCAGCCATTTTCTTCAGCTGAGGATTTTGAACTCTTGAGGACTCTGAAGAAGTGCACAGTTTTTCCTCAAGAAATGCTGCAAATGAGTTAAGTTGATGAGAACCTAGTGATTCATCAGCGGACATTTTGTACCTGTGAACAGAGCATAGGTGCGAGGAATTTGAAGAGGTCATATGCGTTCTCAGAAATTTTTCAACAACATCAGGTGAGAGGAATTTGACCATGAGTTTCTTGAGGAATTTCATTAAGTGTTCTTTGTCTCAGGTTCTAGAGTTGTGCAGATTTGAGGATTCACACAATTGAGGAATCTTGAAGAAAACCATAACTTAGGAAAAATCATCAAGTGAATGAACATGTAAGGTGCTTTAGAATGAAATTCTTGAAGAATAAACACCTTTGTGAAGATTTAGAAAAACTTGAAGATCAAACAAGGGCAGTAAAAATAAATTTTATTTACCCTGGTGAAGAACACGACGAACTGAGGAATGAGATTGGAAGTTCGTCAGTCCAGATCTCCCACGTCCTAGCTCGGTAGAGGGAGACAGTTACAACGGTGGCAGGGTGAAGACTTCCGCGGCCGAGGCGAGTACGGCGACAGTGAGGTCGAGGTAGTGAAGCTCTTCCACACCGGCGATGATGATTTTAGCAGCGGCGCTAGGTAGGAGCTCGGGCGAGAGTAGGAGTGAGGAGTAACCGAGCATAGTGAAAGGGGAGGGGGTATTTATAGTGGAGGTGAAAACCAATCTGTCCGAAGACTTTAGACCAGATTGCCCCTGACCCTTGCTCTCCTCGCGACAGGTGTCACCCATGTTCTGAGTAGTGGCGATAGTGGGGGATCGTGGGTTATCCAGTCGTGTGGTCGGAACCGTTTGAGCGGGAAACACCGATAATTTTAAGTTTCCGTTCGCAAATTCTTCAACTATCAAGGACACAGTGAAGACTTTGAATGAGTTTCAAAGTAGAACGCATATGAAGAATTTGTGAACAGAGTGGGTTGAGTTTAGCATAGAGGGGAAAAGGGTCCGATCACATTCACTTAGATGAAAATCAACTTGAAGAATTAGCAATAAGTAAATGCTGTTGAGGACATTGAAAAATCATATATATATATATATATATATATATAGTCAATGAAGAGCATGACTTTCATAGTTTGAAGAATTTGACAAGTTGATGAATTTGAAAAGTTGATGAATTTGCAAACTGACGAAAAACTCAACTTTGAAGAATTTCAACTATGGTTGGTGGCGTGACCCACCATATAAGAATGATGACTTCAGACACCGCGTACAATTGTCGTAGGGTTCTGAGAATCAAATTCTTCATTAATTTCTTCACACTTAGAGGGTTATTCTTCATTGATTGAAGAAAAACGTTACTTCGTGTGTTGCACATCTAAGTCATCAATTTTGTATAAGTGTTAGGATGTGTGTCCTTTTTCAAAGAGCATTCGAAGATTCTAAGATATTTAGATCACACCACAACTTGCAAAATCTCTTTTCATCCAAGGGCTTTGTGAAGATATTGGCCAGTTGTTCTTCAATGGGGATGTGGTCGATGGAGATGTCTCCCTTGAGTACATGATCTCAAAGAAAATGATGATGAATCCGGATGTGCTTGGTCTTGGAATGCTGAACTGGGTTGTAAGAAATCTTGATGTCACTCTCGTTGTCACAGTAGAGAGGCACATTCTTTAACTTGATGCCGTAGTCCTTGAGGGTTCGCTTCATCCATAGTAACTGAGCGCAGCATGAACCAACAGCAATGTACTCAGCTTCAGCAGTAGATAGTGAAATGCAGTTCTGCTTATTCGAGGACCAACAGACTAAGGATCGTCTGAGGAAATGACATGTGCCTGAGGTTGACTTGCGATCCACATGATCTCCAGCATTGTCAGCATTAGAGTATCCGACGAGGTGAAGATTTGAGCCCTTCGGATACCATAATCCAAGCGTTGGTGTGTGAGCTAAGTATCAAAGAATATGTTTCATAGCCTTATGGTGTGATTCCTTCGGTGTTGCTTGGAATAGAGCACACATGCAAACACTCAGCATAATATCAGGCCTAGATGCACATAGATATAATAAGGAGCCAATCATGGAGCGATATACCTTCTGATCAAAATCTTTACCATTTTCGTCAGTGCAGAGGTGGCCTTTTGAAGGCATTGGAGTTTTGACACCTTTGCAATCTTGCATGTCGAATTTCCTCAGAACATCCTTGAGGTATTTCTCTTGTGAGATGAAGATGTCATTGTCTTGCTGACAAATTTGAAGACCTAAGAAGAATTTCAACTCTCCCATCATAGACATTTCATATTCTTCACTCATCGTATAGGTAAATTCATCACTGTAATGTTTGTCAGTACAGTCAAAGATAATATCGTCTACATATATTTGGCATATGAACAATTCATTGTCATAGGACTTTGTGAAAAGAGTTGGGTCGAGTGAACTGGGTTTGAAGCCTTTCTTCATGAGGAATTCCTTCAGAGTGTCGTACCACGCCCGAGGGGCCTGCTTGAGGCCATAGAGGGCCTTGTTGAGTCTAAAGACTTTGTCAGGATGCTTAGGGTCTTCAAAACCTGGGGGTTGAGCAACATATACTTCTTCCTCAAGCTTACCATTGAGGAATGCACTTTTCACATCCATTTGATATAAGATGATATCATGATGGTTAGCATAAGCAAGCAATATGTGAATAGCTTCAAGTCTAGCAACAATTGCAGAAGTTTCATCAAAGTCAATTCCCTCAACCTGTGTGTAGCCTTGTGCTACAAGACGAGCCTTATTCCTTACCAAAAGGCCATTTTCATCTTGCTTGTTGTGGTAGATCCACTTGGTACCTATGATGTTATGCTTGTGAGGATCTGGCCGCTTGACAAGTTCCCACACATTGTTGAGCTTGAATTGATACAATTACTCTTGCATAGCTTGAATCCACTCAGGCTCCTTGAATGCTTCATCAACTTTGGTGGGCTCTATGATAGAGACAAAGGCAAAGTGCCCACAAAAGTTAGTCAAATGTGAAGCTTTTGAGAGAGTGAGAGGACCTAGTGCATTGATGTCATCGATGATTTTGTCAATCTGCACTTCATTTGCAACTCTTGCATGAGCAGGTTGACGTGGCTGAGGATTTTCTTCAGCACCATTTTCTTCAGGTGTATCAGCATGAATGTCTTCATTCGTTGGGTGACTTCCTCAGTGGGTATGATGTCTTCAGTAGCCTTCAGCTTAATAGATTCCTCAGGAGACTATTCATCTAGCACAGAAGGCTGGTGCTCTCTTTGCGAGCCATCAGTTTCATCGAACCACACATCTACAGTTTCAACAACCATGTGGTGGTAGGTGTTGAAGACTTTGTAGGTGTGCGAGTCCTTTCCGTAACCAAGCATAAAACCTTTCATTGACTTTGGCGGTGTTCGGTGCAAATTTAGAACTGTGGTGAGGATCTCTAATCCAGCATTTTGCACCGAAGACTTTGAGATAACTTACATTGGGTTTCTTGCCAATCATAAGTTCATAAGAAGTTTTCTTGAAGTATTTGTGAAGATATACCCTGTTGATGATGTGGCATGCAGTATCAATTGCCTCAGGCCAGAAGCGACGAGGAGTCTTGTATTCATTAAGCATGGTCCGAGCCATCTCAACAAGAGTCCCGTTCTTGCGCTCCACGATGCCGTTCTAATAAGGAGTATAAGGGGAAGATAACTCATGAGTAATACCAAGTTCATCAAGATATTCATAAAGATTGGTGTTCTTGAACTTAGTCCCATTATCACTCCTGATATGCTTGATCTTGATGCCGAAGTTGGTGGAGTCCCTTGAAGCAAATCGTCTGAAGACATCCTGCACTTCAAACTTGTACAGAATAATATGCACCCGGTGCTTGAAGCTCATTGGAGATATCAGTGAGGCGATCAAAAGTTTGTTAAACATTTTCATTGCCAAGTCTCTTGAACCGGTTGAAGAGATTGTGAAGAACATCAACACGAGAGTCACGTTGAGTGGAAACACCTTTGTTGACTTTGGACAGCCTATCCCAGATAAGCTTAGCAGACTCCAAAGCACTCACTCTGCCATACTGACCTTAGCTCAGATGGACACAGATGATATTCTTCGCTTGAGAATCGAGTTGCTCGAATCTCTTTGAATCAGCTGCAATAACAGTCGGAGAAATGCAGGGAACACCATTTTCCACAATATACCAGAGATCATTGTCAATTGCCTCAAGATGCATGCGCATCTTGTTCTTCCAGTAGGGGTAGTCCGTCCCATCGAAGGTAGGACATCCCACGGAAACCTTGATCATACCTGTAGTCGACATAACTCCAGGTGGTTAAACCAAAATCACACAAAACAAGGGAGTACCTTGCTCTGATACCAATTGAAAGTGCGTTATATCGACTAGAGGGGGGGTGAATAGGCGATTTTTACAAATTCATCACTTGAGGAATTTGAAATGTGATGAATAACTAGCAGCGGAATAAGTACTCAAGTGCATGAGGAACATAGCAACAACATAGTCATCATGATGAAATGAAACATGCATAGATTATAAGTAGCGTGATACAGGATAGGCGGTGATGAACAAGGTAACTTGAAGAATTTGATGTGAGGAAATTGTGAAATTCTTCAGTTAAATTCTTCAAACAGTAACGATCAATCTCATTAACAAGTTTACGAGGAATAGAGGGGTTGAGGAAATAGAACCAGGTAGCTCGATGAAGACAATGGTTTGATGACCTAGTTCCAACTGCTATGACAGTCGTACGTCTGGTTTAGAGCGGCCTGGTATTTAAACCAGAGGACACACAGTCCCAGGACACACAATCCTTACCGTATTCTCCTTGAGCTAAGGTCACATAGTCCTCGCCCAACACTCGTGGTAAGTCTTCAGGGTAGACTTCCAAAACCCTCACAAACTGGTCACCCAGTGATCCACAATTTACTACTGGATGCTCTAGACCAAGGTCACTTTGTGATCCCCAATTGACTGCAGGATGCACTAGACCATGATGCCTAACCGTTTGGAGGATGCATAGTCCTCAAAGGTAACAAGCGTCGGTTCCACACAGGAATTTCTTTAGTGATGCTCAATCACTTGGGTTTGGTGGTTTGGTTGTGGGTTTTTCCTCACTGATGATTTTCTCTCAAAGTCCTCGGAGCATGGGTTGCTCTCAAATGACAAATGTCAGTTCTCTCTCGGAGCAGCCAACCAACTAGTGGTTATGGGGGTGGCAATTTATAGCGAGGGTGCAACCTGACATGATAAGACATAAATTCCCCAATGATATGACCGTTATGTGGATGTTATGATTGGGGACAGCTGGCGATAAGCACAACAACGGTCGCAATTTCGAACTGTGAAAGTCCTCAGGCTTATCATGTTCTTCACTTGTAGGCAATTCGCACTGGCGAAATCCGAACTCCTCAGTCAGATCAATTTCCTTAGAGACCAGCAGAACTTCATTGTCACTGAGGAACTTGACTGTACCGCAAGATATTTCCTAATGCTTCACTCGAAGAATTGGATAGGTTGAGGATTTTGGAGTTGAGCATCAGTTGGAAATTTTCCTTAGTATTACCTCGGCCCCCTTTAACAGTATGGTGTTTCCTATGACTCAAAGAAAGGAAAGGAAACTACGAAAACGAAAGTCTTCATGCTTCATAGTCCTCGTTCATATCTTCAAGGTCACACAAACTTATTGATTTTCAAAGTCTTCAGAGAATACCAAAGTCTTCAGCAAAGTCTTCACAAAGTCTTCACCAAAGTCTTCAGTTGAAGACATACATTTTTAGGGATCGGTAATCTCCGGATATGTCAAACTCCACATCAACTTATAGAGCCTGTGTACACTTACAAATACATTAGTTCCTTAACCTATAAGTCTTCAATACACCAAAATAACTAAGGGGCACTAGATGCACTAACAGTGTGGGTAGTAGATGAAATCTATTACCCGATAGTCTTGTTGCTTCCCGTGAATTTGCGTAGTCCTGATTTTGACGACATGGTGGAATCTGACAAAGTTTTGGCAATGCACGATCCTTGCATGCTGCTCCTGAGTATGCTGATTGACAGATCAACAAAGTGCTTCAGTGTCTTAGGTTCCACCATAGTTGAGAAAGATGGATGTTTCGTAGATGAAGGGGCAATGCAGATGTGATCCGCATGGGGGTCATGCGTATGATGAAGTTTAGTATGGGGCTCAAGATTTTATTATCTCTTGTTTCGTACACCCTGGAAAGTTAATCTAGCAACTTGAATAAACATACTCGATGGTGAACGTTGGTAGATGCGGTTTATGTCAAAACCTTAGAAGCCACGTAAAATAAAATTTTGCATAAACCGATTAGATGCGTCTAAGTTGGTTTTGTAGGATGTGCATGAGATGTGGTATAGCAATGCTCATTTTCAATTTCATTATGTATGAGATGACTATATAATGTAAATTAACATGACCTATGTGTCATGATTCAGCATGATGGTTGGAGCCATATGATTGTCTCTTTAATGACCTGCGTGTCAAACTTATTTAATGCACTTATTTTATTAGCTATAGAGATAGCAATATTATCTGGTGCATCGACAAGGTGGTGGTAATCTTTGCGAAGGTGTACACCGACACGAATGCCGAAGACGAAGAAATGTTTGACTTCTCCGTCAGAAGGGGCTATACCATGTCATGCTAATTATGAATTGCGTGAGATGTTTATCCCTTATGATGCACCCTTCTTGATTGTGCGGTAGTCGCTTTTTATTAGGGTGATCTCTCACTTTAAAATATCAAAGTAGTTAGTGTTCACCCAAGTGTAGCACCGTCTGAAATTCATATCTTTTCGGGGTGCGCCATGTCCACATGGGTACGAATGAATCGAGAGGAATGAGGCGGGTGAGGTCAGGCCTCGCAGCAAGATCACTTGGTTGTCTTTGACGTTCAGGCAGGATAGTCCTGAGCTGGGAACACGCTCATCGAAAGATGAACAAGAGTCACATAAAGATGTGATTGACAAGTGTGCCTACCGATTAAAATTCCCATCATCGGTGATGTCCTCATCAATGGCGTTGAATTGAAATGTGGATCTTGAATCACTGATAATCAATTTTGGGAGATATTAATTTGAGTGGGAGAGCACTTTAGAATAAAACTGTCTATTCACTAGTGTAAATTCATTATGAATAAAGTCTAAATGAAACTTGTGTTTACCGTTGTAGATCAAATGGCTCGCGACAACGCGTTCAACTTAGGCCTGATGTTAGAGAAAGCGAAGTTAGTTGTGAATGGAAACAACTATGTGGACTAGGTCCATACCCTGAGAATTGTCCTCAGGAGTGCTACGAAAGTGTACGTGCTTGATGGACCTCTTCCACCTAGGCTGGTGGCAACCGCCCCGGCAGATGAACAAACTGTCGGGGCCAATAAGGATGATGACTTCAACTTAGTGCAGTGCCTTTGATATGATCAAGGAACTGGATGCTCTGTACAAGTTTAATGCACGGTGTGAACGTTTTGATATCGTGGAGATGATGATGGAGACCAAGATGTCCGAGGGCAATTCAGTTGGCGAGCACATAGTCAATATGATTGGCTACGCTGAAAGGCTTAAAACCCTGGAATTTCCACTTCCGAATGAGCATGTTATGGACATGTTGCTCGGGTCACTTCCCCCGTCTTAAGACAGGTTTATCATGAACTACAACATGAATGGGATGGACAAAACAACCAATGAGGTGCTTGCCATGCTAAAAACTGCTGAAGGAGGACTGCTGAAAAATCGCAAGCAAGTGTTGCTTGTGAATAAAACCACTAGTTTCAAAAAGAAAGGCAAGCCAAAGAAGGGTAAGGGCACCGGTAAGACCAGCTCCGAAAGCAAATCGAAGGGCGGAGCCAAGAATGAAACTGACTGCTTCTACTGCAAGGGCACATGACACTAGAAGAGAAGTATCTGGAAGATAACAAGTCCGGGAAAACCAGAAAAGGTATAATTGTTATACAAGTTAATGTCATTGACGTTTTGCTTGCTAGCAAAAATTCTAAGTCTTGGGTATTTGATACCGGATCGGTTTCTCACATTTGCAACTCGATACAGGGGCTTTAGAAGGTGCGCAAGCTGGCAAATAATGAAGTTGTGATGGGAGTCGGGAATGGCGCTGGGATCGCCGCTCAAGCCGTCGACATTATGACTCTACGTCTCCCTTGAGGATTTATTTTGGAACTAAGTAACTATTATTTTCTTCTGCTGTTGTGTAGAAATATTATCTCTAGATCATGTTTAGTACATGATGGGAATTCGTACAAGTCTGAGAACAATGGTTGTTCACTTTATTGTAAGGATGCATTTTATGGATTTGCACCCATTGTTGGGGGACTTTTCATACTAAATCTTGAATGTGGAAATGATGTCTTTAACATGAATGCTAAACACCTTAATAAGGCTGATACCACCACCACTTACTTGTGGCACTGTCGCCTTGGCCACATCGGAAAGAAACACATGCAAAGACTCCAGAGAGATGGAGTTCTACCGTCCTTTGATTTTGAATCATTTGACACGTGTGAAGCTTGTATGATGGGAAAAATGACCAAGACGCCGTTCATGGGTCATCCTGAATGGCGGGTGAATTATTGGAAATAATACATAGTGATGTGTGTGGTCCAATGAGCACAGCCGCACGGGGTGGGTATTTCTACTTCGTGACGTACTTTTACTGATGATTTAAGTAGGTATGGATATATCTACTTGATGAAGCATAAGTAGGAAACATTTGAAAAGTTCAGAGAATTTCATAATGAGGTAGAAAATCATTGTAACAAAAGGATTATGTTTCTGCGGTCTGATCACAGGGCTAAATACCTTAGTCATGAGTTTAGCCAACATCTGAGTGACCGTGGAATCGTTTCATAGCTTACGCCTCCCGGAAGTCCACAACTAAATGGAGTTTCGGAACGATGTAACCGATCCTTTTTAGACATGTTAAGGTCGATGATGTCTCTTACAGATCTGCCAATATGTTTTTGGGGTCACGCACTAGAAACTTCTGCTCACACATTAAACAGAGCATCGTCTAAGTCTGTTGGGACGACACCATACGAGTTATGGCATGTGAAGAAAGCCAATTTGTCACATCTCAAAATCTGGGGTTGTGAAACTTATGTAAAATGTTTACAACCAAGCAAACTCAATCCCAGATCAAACAAATGCTACTTTGTAGGTTATGCAAAAGAAACAGTTGGGTATTCTTTCTACCAGCCCTCCGAGAGTCGCTAGAAACGGAGTCTTTCTTGAGAAGGAGTTTCTCGCTAAAGAATTGAGTGGGAGGACAGTAGAACTTGATGAGATTACTGAATCTTCGGCAACCCTTGATATGGCTAAGGAATCAGAAGTAGTTCCGCAAATTATCCCTACAACCGAGCCGGAAGTTTTCGCATGTGATGCGGAAACTTCAAACAATGTTGTAACTGAACCGCGCAGATTAGGTAGGGCTATCCAGCCACTTGGGTGGTTTCATAACAAAATCTTTATTCTTGAAGACGATGAACCTACGCATTACAAGGAAGCGATGGCGGGGCCTAGAATCAAGGGAATGGCACAATGCCATGAAATCCTAAATGGAATCCATGTACGAACACCAAGTTTGGAACTTGGAAGAAATTCTAGATGGCGTAAAACCCATTGGTTGTAAATGGATTTTCAAAATGGAGTCGGACGCGGATGGTAACATTACTATCCACAAAGCTATACTTGTCGCGAAAGGGTCCATGCAAGTTCTAGGGGTGGACTACGACGAGACTTTCTCGCCCGTAGCTATGCTTAGGTCTGTTAGGATATTACTAGCAATTGCTGCTTATTTCGACTATGAAATATTGTAGATGGATGTCAAAAAAGCTTTCCTAAATGGAAACCTTGAAAAGGATGTATAGATGATATAGCCAGAAGGTTTTGTCGTTCCTAAGAATGCTAGAAAGGTATGTAAGCTTGAGAAAGCCATTTATGGTCTGAAGCAAGCATTAAGGAGCTGGATCATTCGTTTTGATGAAGTGGTTAAAGAGTTTGGCTTCATCAGGAGCGATGAATAATCTTGTGTTTACAAGAAGTTTAGTGGGAGCACAAAAACATTTCTAATATTGTATCTGGATGACACATTATTGATTGCAAATGGCGTGAATTTTCTTAGCAAAATAAAAGACTCATTGAAGAAGAGTTTTTCAATGAAAGACTTAGGCGAAGCGGCATATGTATTAGGCATCAGAATCTATAGAGATAGATCAAGACGCTTGATAGCGCTTATCCAAAGCACGTACATTGACAAGGTGTTGAAAAGGTTTAACATGGAGAACTCCAAGAAAGGCCTACTCCCCATGTCACCTGGCACAATGCTTTGCAAGAAACAGAGTCCTCAGACCCTTGATGAGCGAGTACAAATGAATGATGTTCCAAATGCTACGGAAGTTGGTTCTATTATGTATGCCATGCTATGTACAAGACCAAACATTTCCTATGCACTAAGTGTTAGTAGGCGATACCAAAGTGATCCAGGATTGGAACAATGGGCCGTAGTCAAGGGTATTCTTAAGTACCTCAGAAGGACCAAGGATTTACTCCTTGTGTATGGAGGTGATGAAGAGCTCATTGTAAGTTGTTACACTGATGCAGGCTTCATGAGTGACCCAGATGACTTCAAATCTCAACCAGGCTATGTTTTCATATTAAACGACGGCGCAATTGATTGGAAAAGTTCCAAACAAAAGACTGTGGTGGATTCTACGACAGAGGCAGAATATGTTGCAGCTTCAGAAGCCTCTAAGTAGGCGGTCAGGATCAAGTAGTTTCTTCAAGACCTTGGTGTGGTCCCAAGTGCATTGGACCCGGTGGAGATCTATTGTGATAATAGTGGTGTCGTGGCTCAAGAAAGGGTACCTTTTCGCACCATAAGACAATGCATATTCAACGCAAATATAAACTCATTCTACATCATGTCGAAGAAGGTTTAGTGAAAGTACGCAAAGTTCACACGGATCTGAACGTGTCAGACCCGATGACAAAGCCTCTACCATGAGAAAAGCATGAGAAACACCGGATAGCCATTGGTGTTAGGGAAGCCATGTAACTGGATTATGACTCTATTACAAGTGGGAGTCTGTGGGATATATGCCCCGGAGGCAGTAATAACAGTCATTTTGTATCTCCGAGTTTGTAATGAATGTTTATGATCCATGCTATAACTGCAATGATTCTCGAGTCTGCCATATCCACGAGGCCCGAAGGGAAACTCATTTGCACGTGTGGTATAATAAACGGTAAAATTTATTCCTAGTCTTGAATTTAAGACTGGCTCAAGTATTGCATGATGATCCTGTTTTCTTGATCATGGGCATGGCTAGGCTAGCAATTTTGAGTGCACAATGTTGGTAGAACACTTGTGTTGAATCAACACGAATTGATGTTATGCTATGAGATACATTCGTCACAAGTTAATGGTTAATAACACAAAGATAGTTAATATTTGCATAATTCCTTAGACCATGAGAGTATCGAGTTCCTTCGTGCTTGCTTCGTGAACTTTGGGGTTTGTTAACCGTCATCCGTTACTGGGTGGCTATTACGACTACTTATGGGTTCACAGAAAAGTATGACATGTAACAAGATAGCTCAAGATTGGGATTGGCTCCTCTGATGATGGAGAGATATCTCTGGGCCCTCTCGATGTTACGGTATCCATCATCATCTGGCCAGACCCTTTGTGATTTGATCACGGGGATGCCGGAAGACAGAACGAGAAAAGAGAACAATACCCGTAACGAGGTAACTGGCATAGTGGACAAGGTGTTGATCCAAAGGGATGTCAACATGTCTCACCTTGGGTATTTGTAACATATTGTGAAGCAACAGGAATAGCACACGTCAATTGGAGGTTCACTTGGATATTCATTCGTGTGGGTATAGGGGTCAATATGGGTGTAGACGATTCCAATGTTGATCATTGATCGAAAGGGATTCCGGGACATGTCTATACTTCACCGAACCTATTTGGTCACACGCTTAAGGGTCATTTATCTGTTGAATACTAGACAGGGAGTCTGAGAGAAATTCACCAAAAAAGTTTTGGAGACAATGGAAGAGTTCCGGAGAGAGAACAACGGAAGAGTTTCGGTAAAACCGTAAAGTTGTTACGGAGTGTACCATTAAGTCAAATTGGTTTCGGCACATGCCTGGAAATTATTGGAGGATACCAGAATTGTTCCGGTAACTTCTGAGAATTTTTAGAGACAAAAACCTAGAAAGGTTCTGAAGCTACCTAAACCGCTTTGGTTGCTTTTCGCAAATGAAAATCACCAAACCGGAATTGTTTCGGAATGCTTCCAAAATTATTTTAGTGGGTACTGGAAATGTTCTAAGACCTACAGAAATATTTTGGGATTAAAAGGGGGCGGTAAAATGTTTTCATGAATAGTGAAAATATTATTTTGAATAGTGGAAACACTATATATAAATAGTGGAAACACTATTGTAGATAGTGGAAACACTATTTTAAATAGTGGAAATAGTATTAGGGGATGATGCAGTCATAGTGATGCACGCATGGTGATGCAGACAACACTATTTGGAGGCTTCCTATTTATGCCCTTGTGAAGGACACCTTTCATGGGCATTTTGGTATTTTGGGAGCCACCCTACCCATTGGATTTTCCTATAAATGGAGGTGGAGAGGCCCTCTCCACACTCATCCCTTCTCACATACACAAGCTATTTGACTTGTATGGCTTCTCTCTCTCCCATGAAATAGTTTCGTAGAGCCGAAAGGCTGTCTGGGTTCTGATAGGAACTAGTTCTCGACGGCAAAGCCATGACGGATAGCTGACACTGTATGTGTGTAACCCCATAGAGAGGTCGTAGTTTTGATTTTTTGCCCGAGGGGCTGTCTGAGTTTCCGTTAGAGTTTCGAGGGTCCTCCCGAAGGGCTGTCCGTGACATCGTCCGAGGGACTGTCCGACCGCCTCGCGAAGGGCTGTCCGACGAGGGAGTACATCCTCGGTTGGGAGGTTGTAAATCCTAGCTATGGGGATCTGCAGCAACGGTCTCCAGCAACTCTTCTTTCGTTGCGCTTCGAGTCAGTACGGATGAGATCAAACCTTATATGTAGTCTCCATAGTGATCCTGGGCGTGCTCATTGTACCAATTTTTTTTTCTTTCGCGTTCCTCAACATTTTTGTGCTAGGGTCCATTGTAGTATCGTTGGCTTATATTTGCAGGTACCTACATGAGTGCCAGTATTTTGGTGAAACATCGATTCATTGCCGTTTTGCCGAATTTCTGGCACTCGTTATTTCCTCTTGTTAGCAAAGGCCCCGTCGAATTTTTCTTTCATTTTAACCAGGATCCATTGTATTATCGAATTTCTTGCACTCGTTCTGTCATCTTTTTAGCAAAGCTCATGTAAAAAATTTCGTTCATTTTTGTATGCATCATGACTCATAATTGCGTACTAAATTTCAGCAAACCCAAGAAATGCATTCTGGAGAACTATATTCTATAGACCCCTCTCAACATTGTAAAAATGGGAGAAAGCAAAAAAGGAAATTAGCCATTGAACCTACTGCCAGTAAGGCACCAGGAGAAGATGTGGTCAATATTTCTATCAGTCGTTACCTCATGAGAATGTTTAAGCTCGGTGAACGTATGTTGCCACAACACAAGTTGGGTGCACTAATCGTTGAAATTCATCTTCTACACAAAGACATAGTAGCTAGGCCAGGACAGGGTGAGATGTATTACACCGCCAATTTATAGATGGCCTTGGATGTCTCGACAAGTACCCTGCTCATAAAATATATCTTCGATTTGATAGTGTGGTCAACAACAATATTCTGTATTTGGACGTAATCAAGCCATCTTTGATGAGGCTTTGGTCTCTATGGCATGCTACAAATGCATTACTCCAAATGAGGAAGTTCGCTTCCTTTATATATATCTCATGCATTGGGCCAATGTGGATTCTGATAAAGGCCAACGTCTTATGATGAATTACCTCTACAAGGCCATTATTCATAGTCCTCACGAGCACAACTTTATCGTGCCTTACTTTGAAACATAAGTTCATTTCTTTTTGCTTGCACATATACACCTAGGTACTTTGATGTCAATGCCATTAATGTTGCATTGTTCAATTCCTTTGCACATCAATGAACACTGCATCGTCATCGTACTGATGCCTCTGGATGGACGAGCTTATTGCTGCAATTCCAGGAGAGACCCTAAGAAACCGTGGACCGATCTAAAGAAAGTTATCAATGTTGCTCTTCTTATGTGTCATAAGTCCGACCGAAAGAACATGCCGCATTCGCAGTGCAAATTTAACACTAGCTTTTGTTGCCGACAACAACCGAAAGGCAAAACCATGCATATGGCTGGCTACTAGGCCATGGTCTTGATGGATGACTATGTGTGTGGGAGACCACTGTGAAGAAGTGATTCAATTTTCGAGAAATGGTCCAAAGACAATGAGAAGGAATTTAAGCTAGCTCACTTTTGGAAAAAACACGAGCGCCTTGAGAGAGTGCTCACAAATATCATCAATTGCCATGTAGTGAGGGATGAGGGGGTGTTCTACTTCAGGGCAAAGAGTCAAGAAGAATGAGACATGAGAATGAAACATCAACATGGCGATATACATCCTCCTTTCTTGTCTAGTAAACCATGGAAAACATTAAACTATGTCATGACACAATGATTGTTACCTTGTGATCTCTACTTTATGTTTACGAGTGTCATGTTTATGTATTAACCTTGTGGTTTTTTCTATATGTATATATTTTTGAATGTTATTGCCTGATAAAAATAATAGATGGGAGCAGCAAAAGATTTGTGGGAGGGGGTCTCTACGGAGGACATGAAGAAGCACTCGCTGTGGACATGGGAAAAGTATCGGGTAGAGCACCTCAAGGAGGCAATGTTAGCTTGGGTCAAAAGTGTTCCAATGTTCCATTGTCCTCTCCTAGTGATTGACAAGATTGCAGAGAGGCAGTTCACCGACCTTGCAGTGTGCATCCTTGTGGCGGAGACCTCGGATGAGAGGCCGAGGATCTGGCTAGATAGGAGTCCAACCACCATACCCACGCCCGCTGAGGTTGCGGAATGGGATCTTCAAGAGGACAAACCTCCAATTCCTCAGCAAGCGTCCCGTTGGTCCCTATTTGTTCCATCAAGTACTAATTCATGTAGTATGTGCGGCTTCTACTAACGGTCTGTGTGTTGAACATCGGCCGACACTCATTTCACTCATATAAATTCTTATTAATTATTGTAATGCACTTCTTATATTTTGTAACTACTACTTTTCATTAATCTGAAATCATTCTAATGTGGTGCGTGTATGCGAACCAAGTTTCAAACCAGAATTTATGTATCAAATGCAACATGATGATATGATCAAGGTGCAATATGTTGTAATTCAATTATGTCGGCTTGGAACAATAGCAGTGGCAAGCGGTAGAAAATGATCGCAACAAAACCACATAAATCCTGTGACGGGTAACATCGAGTGCTATGGCGGGCACGACCTATAACCCTCCACTGCTCTTGGCCTAACAGTGGCGGGCGGTCTCCCTCTACTGATGGCATTCTAAAAGTGGAGGGAGGTCAATGGCGGGCGGCCTTGGTGTCGGTGTCATAACCGGCGGATCTCGGGTAGGGGGTCCCGAATTGTGAGACTAGGATCGACGGTATCAGGAGACGAAGGGGACACAAGTTTATCCTGGTTCGGGCCCTCCAATGGAGGTAATACCCTACATCCTGCTTGATTGTATTGATGGTCTATGGGAATACCAGGTTGATCTACCTCGAGATCGTATGTCTAACCCTAGATGAGTTATGCTCTCCCTATACCCTAAAACTCTTCGGCTTATATAGATGCTGAGGAGCCCTAGGGTTTACACATGGTGGGTTACATGCCAAAGAGATAAACATGCCTATTGCTACATCAAACATGGAGCGCAAGACGTGTTCCTTGAAGCTTCCATCCTAGAAACTGGGCCTTCAAACCGTCCAGTGTTCGGTAAGTAGTCCATATAATCCGGCCCATGAACAATAGGTCAGATATTCGGGGACCCCCTAATCCAGGACTCCCTCAGTAGCCCCCGAACTTGCCTCCAACACCAAGGGTCTTCAGCTCCAATGGTTTCGCGAATAGAGTCTTCAGCTTGCGAGGTGAGTTCCCTTCTGCCGAACTGTAGTTCGGCCTCCAATGATAAGTAGTTTTCCGCATAGTGGCACGTCCGAATCCTGTGAGATAAGTTAGCTTCGAAGGCCAATAGTTAGGGGGGAGGAATGGCAATATTTCTTGACGACCTTTCTGACAAAAGGTCACAGCCCACCACGATCGATAGGCCAGTTACAGGTACTCGATGCGATTCGAGGCCGTTCCATCCACATGATATATCAACGTGTCAATCGTGTCATGTTTTATACGGGATATACTTAATCACGCGCCCACAACGGCTCGCATGTATTGGGAAGTGGAGGGATTCATGACGCGGAAAGGGGAGCCTAAATTGACAGACGTCATAAAAGGGGACAGAAAACCCCAAGGCCCCTCACGCTCTCCATTCGACTTCTCCGCGTCCTACGAACCTGCACCTCCAGATCACAGATCCAGGTTTCTCCACCCTCGCTTCCGAGCCCAACAATGGCAGGCTCCAATGGCCAGTGGGAAGATTCCACGGTCAGCAACCAAGACATAATCGACCTCAAGAAGGCCGGTTATCTTCCCACCAACATCCCTCATCGCGCGGAGGAGAAAGGACAAGCAATCCCCACCCCAAGCCAGGAGAGCAGGTGGTGTTCATTCCCCACTTCATCAGGGGGTTGAGCTTTCCGCTCCACCCCTTCGTTAGGGGTTTAATGTTCTTTTATGGCCTCGACTTCCACGACCTCCAGACGGACTCCATCATGCATTCCTCCGCCTTCATCCTCTTCTGCGAGGCATTCCTACACATCGAGCCGCACTTCAGGCTCTGTCTACAAGTTTTCAACATCAAACCAAAGTGCGTCGGTGGCAAGCACGCCAACTACGGTGGTGCCGTCATCAGCAAACTCACGTGCGTCGAGTGGCCAGCGGGCACCCTCATCGACACCATCAAGGGGTGGCATAAAGAGTGGTTCTACATCACCGAACCATAGGAACAAGGTCTGCACCCCGCCGCCACATTCAGATCCGGTCCTCCGACCAGACTAGCTTCATGGATCGAGAAGGGTCTCGTCTGGGGGTCGAGCAAGGAGGTGGCCGATCTACAAAAGCGGATCCGCTCCTTGGTCGAAAACGGCACCAAGCTGGCCGATGTGGTCCAGGTAATGTTCCGAAGATGCATCCTCCCCTGCCAACGCTGGGACACTCCCCTGTGGACTCGGAAACTCGACGCCGAGCCCACAGTCCGGAAACTCTTCCGCACCATGCGGGAGAAGCTATGGAAGGTGTTCTTCAAATCAATGAAGAGCTGGCCAGCCGAGGAGGAGGACAAGGGCCTACACGCCGCCAAGCCAGACTCCGAGGTACGACTCATCCTAGTCTGATTGGCTCTATACATAGAAGGTCCATAACCCTGTTTCTGGTATGTTTATTCAGAGATGGCTGAAGAAAGCCATCAATATTAGCAGCCCGCCTCCTCAGCCCGAAGACGAGAGGACCGGGCTATTAGCCAAGATGCTCGTGTAGAAGCTTTATGAGGCTCCCACGAAGAAGGAGAAGAAGAAGAAACCAGGTCAGGATGGCCTTCGCATCAAGGATCAGCCTGATGCTGCTTCCGAAAACACGCCCGCCTCCTCAAATCAGGAGGAGGCCGAAGAGGAGGAAGAAGAGGAGGAGGAGGTCGAGAGCGAGGGAGGAGGCGATCTCCCTTGCACTAAGAAGAGAGCAGCGACTTCGGACGCCCCGGGGCAGGCAACCTCTCCTGCCCCAAAGAGAGTGTGGCAAGTGCGGATGATCTTGTCCGACGATAGCTCGGACTCAAGATCCGCGTCCGAAGATGCCACGGAGGTTCCCCGAAGGAGCCTTAGGGTCAAGCCCCCTCCATATAGGTTCGGATCCGAAGACCCTCCTTCCTATAACCAGTGAATTCAGAGTTTGCTCACACGCAGGCTATTGGTCCTACAGTCCCCCGCGCATCATTCCCATCGAGGTGGTATCGGATGGGGAGACCCCGCCCTCCGAACTAGCAGAGAGCAGGGATTCCTCGCACCCCACCACTCTAGGCGCTACGAAGGACGCCGTGGTGGTGTCGTCCCAGCCTACACCAATGGTGGTGGACACATGGGGTGAGGGAGATATTACCGTGGCCGAGGCTAACGCTTCGAGCACCGAAGACCAGGGGCAATCCCCCGTACGGACAACGAGGAGGCCGGCTGGACGGGCCATCAGTCCCCTACAAGGACATCTCCGGAGTGCACTATGCCTCCGGAGGTACCGGTCCAATCCACGGTGGGTGATCAAGAAATCCGATCATCCTCGGCACTGCCGACCAATAGGTGGTCAGCCATGGAGGAGGCTCTAATGTGTGCCTCCATCCCCGAGGATCACCGCACCCTTATGGGTGCGGTACTACAAAGCATCCAGTCCGTTGACAACGGACTGAAGGACGCCTTCAAAGGTCTCCTTGCGGGCTTTCAAGTAAGTCGCCCAGAATTTTGTTATGTATTTTTATTTATCCGTATTGTAGACATGGCAGCCCCCGAGCCCTAGGTGAGATGGAGAAGCTCACCTAGGGGTCATAACTTTAATTTAGGGAAGTGAGTGCCGGTGTAATGTATGCATTGTGTAATGTAGGCTTCATCATCAGCGGCGGCCAAAAATGGTGCCGAGCTGGACGAGCTAAATCGGAAGCTCAAGCGCTACGAGGATGAGGTGGAAGCCCTCAACAAGAGGTTCGACGAGGCGCAGGGTAGGTCTGAACTACATTTGGATACTTTCTCCGGAATATTGTTAATGCCGATTCCTAATGAAGTAGCATCATGATGCAGCTTCGTCGAAAGAGATTGAAAAACTCAAGGCTGAGCTTCAACGTGCCAAAGATGAAGTGGTCGTGGAAAAGACGGCAACCAAAGAAGCGGCCACCGCACTCTCCACCCTACGAGCCATTAGTGATAAACACCAGGCTCGTGTGGCAGAGATACAGGATGAGCTCAAGGACGCCAGCAACAAATGCGAGTCCTTGGAGGAAAAGAATACATCGATCTCGGCCAAACTGTCCACCATGAAGTCCGATTTCCACAAGGAGCGGGTAGACAGACGGTTATTCGAGGAACAAGTTCGCCAAGCCAAGAGATAGCCAATGGTAAGCCGTACTCCCTAAAATGCGTGTTCGGGGATAGCAAATTCGAATTGCTGACCTAGGTGTGGCGATCCTCAGGCGCGGCCGTCGATCTTCAGAAGAGCGTGGCGGACGCCAATCAACTGCTTTCCCCGCGGGGAGAGGAAGACAAAGCTCAGACGTTCTGGGCACAGTTCGAAGCCCCCGAGCGTCTTCCTCTTCTGGTGGAGCAACTGAAACAGCTGATGGAGATGCACGGGATGGTGGACCTGCCCATCAAGGAGCTCTGCATCCACCTATGGCCCAGCGAGCCAGTCCCAAGCAGCTACTTTGTCCTGGTGCAATAGCCGATTGATGCGACGCCCCACCTCGACGCCCACTACAAGAAATATGCTATCTTGTGACCTTCACTATTGGTCACTGAATGGTCACTGTTTTCCGTTTGTGACCTTTTTGCAACCAAAAAGTGATGGTCAAAAGCTGAGGGTCAAGAATGGAAATTAACGACCTTCTTCTAAAAAGGTCGTAGAACTTTATGACCAAAAAAAGGTCATAGGTTCAACGACCAATTTTTTGGTCACCAGCTGTCCGCCCACGCCACATCAGATCCACCGTGGCAAGCTGACATGGCATCATTATGACCAAATGAGAAGGTCATAAATTAGAATCAACCCGATCCATTTCGACTGCCTACATGGGCCAAGCCCAATAATTCAGCCCATTTTATGTTTTTTTCCTCTTTATTTTTCTTAGCTGCATGGGCCTGGGCCAATAAGTTGGCCTTTTATTTTCTGGGATGTAGCCTTTTGCAGTCCACTTTTTTTCCTAGTCAACTATTTTTTGGGCCACAACCTTTTTAGTCTAGTTCTTGTTTGGGCCATGGCCTTTTATTTTCTGGGATGCAGCCCTACAGACTAGTTTTTTTTATAGTCAACTCTTTTTTTAGGCCCAAGCCATTTTAGTCTAATTCTTGTTTGGGCCTCGGCCTTTTTGCGGTCCAACTAAGGTCAGAGCCCAATTCAATAATTATCCTGTGAACTAGGTGCTCAGCTTCACAAAATGGTCCAAACAAAACTCAAATAATTCACACAAAATGCATAACTTCACAGTTTGACAAAATGCATAACTTCACGGGTTCACAAACTGCATAACTTCACAGTTACACCAGTTCAGCATCACCAAAGTGAGCCTTCTATCTAAAATAGGTCCTACGACAGGTTAAACTTCACATGTTCACCAAAATGACCATAGAGCTTCGACGATGCTTCAGCCATCATAATGCTTTAGCTCCAAAGAGAGCCATCAAGTGGGCTAACTTCTCATCCTGTTCTTGAGCCTTCTTGCGCAGTAGCTCAAGTTCCTTGTCGCGTGCAGCTTCAGCTTCTTCCACCTTCATCTTGATTGCCGCCAGTTCTTCTTGCATCAATTCTGCTTGAAGCTCTGACGTCTCCAGCTTTTGCTCAAGATCATGAACATGAGCAGCCATAGCAGCACTTGCTTTGGCCGAGTTGTTCGTAGATGACTGGAGCCCAACATTCCTGAGGAATGTGCTTCGCTTTACTTTGGTCTTGAGCACTTTGTCAACAATTTCAACATCAGACTTTGGCTCTTCACCATTTGGTACCGGCGCGTCCTTCTTTTTCTCCATCTCAAGCTAGCATATGGAAGAAAATGATAGACATTAGTGGCAGATCTATTTCACATTTTGCAAACCAAACCAAGCAAGAGAAACCAAACAAGAATGCCACCAAACCAGCACACAAAATGAATTATTTGAAGTAACCAAACCAGCACACAAAATCTATACGTAGATATTTTACCATATCATAAAAATGCAACAAATAGCTACGCAAATTTTGTTATCTTTATTTAGAACTATACAACAAATTCTGATATCTTTGTTGAGATAGCAAACCTATCTTAGGCAGTAGCAAACAACATCAAAGCATGCAACATAGTTTGTGTTCTTGGTGGCTGTCACTCAAATAGTACATGACAGAAGTGTAAACTGGCTAGACAAACTAGCCAAACAACATCAAACCTATATTAGGCTCTAGAAGTTTGAAGTGGCTGGACAAAGCAGTCAAACAACATCAAACAGGGCATGACAGAAGTTTAAACTGGCTGTGAATCAAAACAGGGCATGACAGAATTATGAATCAAACAACATCAAACCCGTCTTAGGCTCTAGAAAACAGCCTCAAAGCATATCAAATCTAGACAAAAGTTTGAACTAGCTGGACAAAGCATGGAGTGACTTGCTATAACCTTCTTTACTAGCTCCAAAAACCCGTGCTTCTTGCTGTTGTGGGTGGCCTTGAACAAGTCAAATTGCAGACAACTCCTCACCCTTCCGCTCTTCTTTCTGAAATGATTTTCAACAAAAATCAAAATGTGATTCGGCAAGAATCAAAAATGTTATTCAACGAGGATCAAATGGTCAGGTCTCTAGATAAAAGTTCTCACAGTGGCAAAAATGTGTGTTGTGCAGTGCCTGGAACCAGTTGTCTGATGGTACACAACTTTTTCTCGACTCATCTTGTTTGACAGACAGGTTTCCTACAAAAAAGCATACTGTCAGCACGATCTAGCACTAGCATATCATGTGTAGAACATAAAGCAACAAACAAAGGAGAGACAAACCTTGTGTCTTGGGGTAGACCACATCTCCACCAGAGCTTGCCATTCACGGTCTGTCAGATCCGGCACCGGAGACTTGATGCTGACTTTGTTTGCTGATACGGTATCAAAATACTTCTTCTTGATCTAATGGCTTTAGTTCTTTAATTTTTCTATAGAATATCTTTGCAAGCGGTCTTGATGATCTCCGAGTCGGTGTTCATATCAAAATTTGCCTACCACGGCAGCAAACAAGGTAGGAACAATATTAGTGATCATACATAGGTGTAACAGAAAAAAGATAGCACATCAACTACAAAACAAGTAGCTTACAACAACTTTCCCAATGTAGTCTGCCATTAGATTAGAGTTTTTTGTATTCCTTGAAGTGAGGAAGAACTGGCAGATGGGTTCTTGCAACAAGTCCACACTCAGAAGCAAGCTGTGCTGCCTGCAGGGGCTTCTCTGAATGCTTCATCCCTTCGGCAATTTGGATAGGCACCTTGCTACCAAGAGACTTGGTGATTTTCTCTAGCCCTTTGCCCTTTCTCTGTCTAAGATTGGTAGTCAGTGCATCTAAAAGTGAAATTGAACTCATAAATTTGAAGACAAATCGACAAATGCGGGAATGGTTCTGCTAAATAGGTAACCATACATGATCACTTCCATTGGAATATGCACTAGTAAAAGAGAGCATTGCAAAGATGAACCTGCCTGATTGAAGCACAAGCTGGTGTTCTTCTTCACCGATGACAACATTCCTGCCAATAGAAGGTGCAACAGGGTTGAGGTCTGTGTGGACAGTGCCTGCTTCATCCATGCAGATAGCTCCTCCTTCATCTGGGCAGACAGTGCCTCTTTCATCCATGCAGACAATGGTTTCATCATCCATGGGCGGAAACTCATCACCCATTTGCACCGAGCTCTCAGAGTCCATGTGCAGCGTTCTTTCCTGATGGTCCATCACAGCCGACATGTTTGCTTTCTGCCTCGTGATTCTAGCAAGGTCCGGTTCATCAGGTTCCAGGATCCTCTTTGTTTGTCCTGGAGGTGGGGCCATCACCCTTCCTGGAGGCATTGCAATAGATGTTTCTGAGCTCTTCCTCTTCTTGTTGACTGTCTTCTTAACAGCAAGCCTCTTCCTGAAAGACGTCAGTGCCTCGTATAAATAGCATGGAAAAAACATTAGATCACAAGACAAATATGTGAGAACAAGGAAACACAGAGCATACAAGAACCGCAACCCTCCAAGCAAGACAGAGTTTGCACCTTAACAGTCTTCTGCACTACAACATCGTCCACTTCCTCCCCATCAATAACTCCATCCTCCTTAGGATTGTACTCTGGGTCATCATTGATAACTCCACTATGTTCTTGATCCTCATCAGTTCTACCTTCTTGTACAACATTCGAATTCCTAATCATCGACGCTATTGCGCCGATGCCAAGAGACTGGAACATCCGATTGTTCCTCATGATATTTCTAGCCCTAACCTTCTCGTACTCGGTGACAAGATCCTCTTTGTATGATAAAGGAAACATAATTATTAGGTGAATGGTTGGAATGCATGGACAGCCAGCCAAACATATCTTATAAGATTTTATTATCATTTAATCCTAGTTATTCGGGAACGAAAGACTAACAGCAAACATTTAAGACATCTTATTCACAATTAAGACAGCTTATTCAGATTATTCACAATTAAGACAACAAACATTTAATCCTAGTTGCACAATTAAGATAGCATATTCAGATTATTCACAATTAAGACAAGAAACATTTAATCCTAGTTGCACAATTAAGACAACTTATTCAGATTATTCACAATTAAGACAACAAACATTTAATCCTAGTTGCACAATTAAGACAGCTTATTCAGATTATTCACAATTAAGATAGCAAACATTTAATCCTAGTTGCACAATTAAGACAACTTATTCAGATTGCAACAATACATTTCACTTATCATATTAAGACACATATTTTATAAAACTAACAGTATAACCACAAGGAGCAAGTTGCATACCAACGGTTTGCCGATTACTTGACCTTGTCATCCTTGCCATGGATGATCTTGAGGTGGTTTTTGCAAAAAAGAATAAACAACAATCAGATACAACAGGGATAACGTAAAATGATGCACTGGTATCAATAAAGGAAAGCATTTGGACCAGCATGCACATACATGGAATACATGTGAAGCAAACTTGATGGATCAACAATGTAGTGATGTAGTGTTATTATTTAAGCAAAAATGTAAGTGCACTAAACAAGCATGCATGTACACTGGAAAGATATGAAGCATCTCTTAATATCTTCACTACATCAACATGGCAATTTATATGCAACATTTAATTATGATGAAGAACTCAAGCAAGGAAACAAATGAAATGGAATGATAGTTGATAACATTGAGTACAAAACAGGCTTACTGAACTATCTCTAAAACTTCTTATATCATTAGGAAAACAACATGGCTAACTGACAAGTGATAGAGATTTCTAGACTTAGTGAAAAACACAGTTCATGGCAGAAAACAGATTCATGATGCAATGTTTAGAGCTAGCAAACTACATGCAACATGAGTTGTTCATGGCAAATATGAGCATGACAGGCTTGTACTAGATAACATGAGCAGCCACAATAACTTCTTGTAGTAAAATAACAAGGCATTAACAGATTTGAGTAGGCAATAACAACGTGAGTAGCCACAACAACTTCTACTCCATCTACAACATGAGCAACAACCTCTACTCTATCTACAACATGAGCAGCAACAACATGAACCCTAACCCATGGCGTGCAACAAGAACCCTAACCCCATCAATAGTTTAGCCATGCTGCATAAATACACGATACCAGGAGAGCCAGCCTGAACAAGAATCACTATCAATCCTTCCCCATGAACAAGAAAAGTAGGAGATCCACCCCCATCCGGAACCCCATGAACCAGAGAGCAATGTGTACCAGATGAACCCTAACCCTAACCCCATGGATCTACCGAATCATCCCTATCCCCATCGATCCATCCCCATGAACCGTAGAAGAACCCATGATGGGGATCTACCGAACCCTAGAAAATCTACCCTAACCCTAGAAGATCGAGGGGAGATGGACCGAGGGGAGAAGTACCTGCTAGGTGATGTAGCGGTAGATGTGTCCGCGATCGTTGATGATGAAGCGGTGGTCGTCGTCGATGTGGCCGCCGTCATGGTGGCCTAGGGTTACGAGGCAGGCGATGCCGTCGATGGTGCTGTCATCGGGGAGAGGGGAGGAGTGGCGGTGCGGCGAAGAGCAGGGAAGGGACGGGGCGGCGGAGCGGCGGCGGGGCGGCGTGGTCGTGGGAAGGAGGAGAGGGGAGCGGAATGGGGAAATTTTGGGAGGGAGGAGAGGGTATCCCGTGGGTTAGTGGGAGAGGGGGTGGTGGGTCCCGTCTGTTAGTGGGAGAGGTTTTGGAGGGAAATTTTCGGAGAGTGGAGGGAAAATTTTGGGGTGGGAGGGAAATTCTTTTGGGTTTTAAGGCAGAAAATTTTAGGGTTTTTTTGTAAACTTTGTGCAAATAATGGTTAAAATCATACCGAATAGCTCAAGAAAACATCGGTATTCCAAGTTTAATATTTTTACTAGTTGGTAGGCCACATTTGATGATGTGACGTGGAGGTCTCCCATTTTTTTGAATTTTTTACGGTGTTTTCAAAAAACCGGTGTAACTTGTCGCGTTGGCCATCCGTGGCTAGGGGTTTGATCATGCACATCTGTTGGTGATTCTATGATGAAATGCCTACCTGTGAAGCTAAAAATGATTTTTAGCAAAAATAACGGGCAAGCTATGGAGGACCCGTAGTTCAAATTCCAGCCGGTTCCAGCAGAATCGGCTGATGGTTGTCTGAATGGCCGGGAGTAGCTACGAGGGTCGGAAATGCATGATTTTTGGAAACTATCCGTAGAATAGGGTCTACTTTGAGATAGACATGGAATGACGCCATTTGGAATGTCCCACTTTGTAGCCGCTTCATGAAAAACATGTGTTTTCGGCATTCAAAAAATGAAAAATGGTTTTTTTGTGAAACAAGCTGGAACCTCTCTTTGGCAACACTGTTTGCCATCACAAGATGGAGGCATGTGCCAAATTTGGGCATATTATCACAAACTATTCAACGAATGTGGCCATATCATTGCTCGTTTGGCTTGAAAGCCATGAATCTTCGTTGATGGTAGGTCGTTTTTGAGATCACTTTTTCAAGAAAACATCGGTATTCCAAGTTTAGTATTTTTACTAGTTAGTAGGCCTTTGATGATGTGACGCGGAGGTCTCCCATTCTTTTGAATTTTTTACGGTGTTTTCAAAAAACCGGTCTAACTTGTCGCGTCGGTCGTTCGTGGCTAGGTGTTTGATCATGCATATCTGTTGACAATTCTATGATGAAATGCCTACCTGTGAAGGCAAAAATAACGGGCAAGCTATGGAGGACCCGCAGTTCAAATTCCAGCCAGTTCCAGCAGAATCGGCCGATGGTTGTCTGAATGGCCGGGAGTAGCTACAAGGGTCGGAAATGCTTGATTTTTGGCAACTGTCCGTAGAATAGGGTATATTTTGAGATAGACATGGAATGACGCCATTTGGAATGTCCCTCTTTGTAGCCGTTTCACGAAAAACATGTGTTTTTGGCATTCAAAAAATGAAAAATGTTTTTTTTGTGAAACAAGCTCGAACCTCTCTTTGGCAACACTGTTTGCCATCACAAAGATGGAGGCATGTGCGAAATTTCAATTCC
The DNA here is from genome assembly GCA_022496015.1 of Hordeum marinum. Classification (NCBI taxonomy): domain Eukaryota; kingdom Viridiplantae; phylum Streptophyta; class Magnoliopsida; order Poales; family Poaceae; genus Hordeum; species Hordeum marinum. The sequence goes on along the minus strand of CM039674.1, from coordinate 364,743,289 downwards.
ATGAGCAAGCACAAAAACACACAATTTCATCATTCATCCATGAGCATCCACAAGCATGCACAAAATTTCGATTCCCATCAATTACCACACTGAGCTTGGAAGGTAATGGACAGATTAACATGACCACATACTTAACATTGACATGTTCAGATTTACATGACCTGACATACTTAACATTGACTTATTTTCTTAATATCTTCACTCCTCCTTCTTTTTCTCCTTCATCATCTTGATGCGCCTAGAGCGGCGAATTGGATGAAGTGGCTTACGACGGCCAGGCCGTGGGATGTACTCCTCTACCACAATTGGCATGGTCTTGTCGCCCAGCAGTGGGATTGCTAGCGCCATCGCGAGGCCATCGTTAGGCAGCGCCACCATCTCGAGGCCATTGTCAGGCACCACCAACGCTAGGTCATCCTCAGACACCACCACCATCTCGAGGCCATCCTCAGGCACCACCATCGCGAGGCCATCGTCAGCCACCACCATCGCCTGGTCAACGCCAGCCACCTCCTCATCCCCGCTCCGCTCCTCCTCATCCTCGCTCTGCTCCTCCTCATCCCCGCGATGCTCCTCCTCATCCCAGCTCTCCTCCTCATCCCCGCTCTGCTCCTCCTCATCCCCACGATGCTCCTCCTCATCCCTGCTTTGCTCCTCCTCATCCTCGCAGCTGCATTTGCTGTAGCCAGAGTCACTGTTGCTGCTCCTATTTCCTGACCAAGTGCAACAAGCAGGTTTATTTAACAATCGGTGTGAGACAAAGCCAAATGTAGAGGAAGAAGAGGCAGAGCGTACTTGCAGGATCGTCGTCCTGGTAGCGAATGCGGCACATATTCATGCTAAACACCTTCACGGTGAGCATGGCATCGTCGTCGTACCTGAGGACAAGGAAGTACCCATGCCGCAGGTCGTAGGCACGGACGAACTGCTTCCAGCCACGATCTAGGTACATGTGGCCGTCGGTGTCGACCACCACCTCCACGTCCCACAGCCTGCGAAGCCCGCTGCCGGCCAACCGCAGCTTCACTTTCTGTGGCCGATGGCCGTCTAGCATCTTCATAAAAGTGTCAGGCAGCCTCTACAGTGAGTGTCAAGCCGTGATTTAGCAAACAACAGAGTTATGATAAAGAGACGGGTGAAGGGGAGATCTCTTCTTTTATTTACCAGCCTGCTGCTGGAGGATATCTCAAGTATGACCGCGAAGAACTCGAAACCTTCCAAGTCGGCCATCTGAAAAGCAGCGATGTAGCAAACATTTACTATAAATGGCAAGAACACCTCTGTAGTACTACAATTTGGAATACTACTATAAGTGGTAAAACAATTCATGCTGAACAGAGAACAATTCTGTTAACATGGCTACTACTCTATCTACATCACTACTCTAATTTTGGACCATATCTGCCCATGTGCCCATGTGTACTATAAAAGGCAAACACAACTAGAACCATATCTACTATAAATGTCTACTATAAAAGGCAAACACAGCTAGAACTGTAAATTTCTAAAAGAACCACAAGAACCCTAATCCAACCACCCTAATCAACAGCGGGCCGCAAGAACCCTAATCCAACCACCCTAATCAAAACCTAATCCAACCACCCTAATCAAAACCTAATCCAATCCAATAGAAAACAACATCGGCGTCAAGAACCCTAATTCAATGGAATCAAACCCTAATCTAAACAACAACAGAAAACCATCGCGGGAGAGGAAGGAGTCAGCGGCGGATTCATACCTCCGCGGGAGAGGAAGGAGTCGTCGGCGGCAGTGGGGAGGGGTCGTCGTCGGCGGTGGGTTGATCCCCCGGCAGTGGTGGGGATGAGATGGCAGCGGCGGCAGGGAGGAGGAGAGGAGTGGGGGAAATGAGTGCGGTGGGAGTGGGGGAAATGAATACGGTGGGAGTGGGGGAAATGACTGCGGTGGGGGTGGGGGTGGGGCCAACTTGTCAACGAGTTGTGTGTTTGATACTTGACTGGTTTGATGCTTTCAAAAGAGATGGCATAGATTACATACCAGTAGCCTCTTCCTAGCACAGTGGTGGAAACACCGAGAAATGAGCGCACGGTCATGGGTTCGAGTCCCCGCTCGCGCATATTCTTTTGCCATTTCTCTGTGTTGCATCAGGAACCATTGATGAGAACAAGATCAACTTTTGTTGCATCAGGAATTCATCCATTGTCTGATCAACTTTTTTTGAACATCAAAATTGACAAAAAACAGCTCTGAAACAACAGCTCCATCAAAATCCATTTCTCTGTGCAGCCATATTTTGTGCAATCTTCAACTTAACATGATGGATGGATGAACAACAGCTCCATCAGGAACTATTTTTTGTAAACTTGTTCAACTTGACATGGATAAACAACAGCTCCATCAGGAACTAGACATGGATAAACATAATATCAATCTTCAACTAGACATGGATAAACATAATAGCAAACTTGTTCAACATAACAAAAGCAAACTTGTTCAACCACATAACTACAAATTGAGACACATAATATCAAACATAACAAAAGCAAACTGCGCGAGTAGTGGCGTCATCGTCTGGCAAGCACAAGCACAAGCACAAGCAACTACTGCCCCCTAGTAGTAGGGGTTATCCCAGTTCTCCTCCGCCTCTTGCCATAGCTCCAAACCTTGCTTGATGAGTTCGATTTTATTCCATGCCTCATAGGTGACGTATGCATCTTTCGCTGCGTAATCGATGAGGTACTTTGGCAATGGGCCGATCCCCATAGTTTGTGGTTCTCTTGCCTATTGATCTTCTGCTTCATTGCCCTAGAGGATGGGTGGATCAGGCTGGCTGCAAACTTAGACAAAGCTTGATACTGCTTTCCAGTGTTTGGAACTCTCCATTTGCGCTGCAGGTCGATGTACTTGTCGGGGTTGATCTCCAAACCAGACAACTCCAGCTTCTCCTTGTCACCTCCAATGCAGAAGCTGACAAAGGTGTACAGATTCTTCTCCTGCAGGAACGGGCGGAGTTCCTTGGGCCTGCATCAAGTCCAGAAATTAATCTGCTGCATCTACTTCATAAATTAATCTGGTGCATCAAATTCATCTACTTCAGAAACTACACTAGTACAGCGGGCTGCAAGAACCCTAATCCAATCCAATACAATCAACAGCGGGCGGCAAGAACCCTAATCCAACCACCCTAATCAAAACCTAATCCAACCACCCTAATCAAAACCTAATCCAATCCAATAGAAAACAACTTCAGAACTTCAGAACTAGTATTGCATCTACTTCAGAACTATTGCATCTACTTCAAAACTGTTGCATCTACTTCAGAAACTTCAGAACTATAGAAACTTCAGATACTACTAATTAGACAGATGCATGGTCAGATTGAATGAGTAGGATGGTTTACCATTTTGTTGCCGCGGTGACGTGGTAAACCAGGACGAGATCCTCAACGCATAACTGTAGAACTGCTGCGATTTGTGGAGGTTCATCTTCCCTGGTATACTCCACATCAACGCCGATGTTCCGCTTCAACATGCTGCCGAGCTTCATCCTCATCTCGCGGATCCTCTTGTGAGCGACTTCTAGATTGCTAGTGCAGATGACATCCAATGGCTCCTTCAGGTGGATTTCAACCTTGAGCTCCGTGGTGTAGTCTAGCTTCTACACGGCGGGGACCGGAACGTCGTCGTCGACCACCAGTGGCTCCTTGCCAGACTCCTCATCACTGTGGTGATGCTTGGCAGACGGAGGGGAGTTGCTCCACGATGCCATTCGCTTGCCATACCGAGGGGAGTTGCTCCACGAGGATTCCTCCACCATTGCCCTCCTGGATAGAGCAGAGGGAGGGGAGGGGAGGGGAAGGCTTGAGATAGAGCAGAGGGGAGTTGCTTGATGGTGCAGGCAGATGGAGCAGCAGAGGGAGGCAGAGGGAGCGGCAATGGAGCGGCAATGGAGAGGAAGAGGGGAGTTACCTAGAAGAAAAAACCCGGTCTGGCATTATGGGGAGTTGCTAATGGAGGGGAGACGTGGGGTTGGTTGCCTCGATGTGTGCATGGTTGCCTCGAAAACCCAACCGCCCAAGCGCTAGTGTGCCTTCTCTCGCAAGCGTGGTTTCTCATTTAATGGCCTTCTCGCATGCTCCGGCTGTTTCTGAAACAAAAAAATATTTTGCTCCTTTAGCTCTGAAACAAAATAAAATAATATTTTGCTCTAAAATTAATGATCACTGCAGCTATATTTTGCTCAATCCAAAATAGTCACTGCAGCCATCCAAAAATGGCACCAAAATGGCACCAGAGTCACCAAACCAATATTACAGCACAAAATGGCACCAAAGTATGAGCCAAAATGGCACTAGAGTCACTACAGCCATGTTCACCATCAGCCAAAATGGCACCAAGGCTACATGATTTTGCATTGTATCTTCACGATCTGCCTCTTCATCACCAAAGTCTCATGCATTTTGCTACCTGGAAAGAATTGTAGTAGAAAAACTACATCAGGATCACATCAACAAAAACTATAGAGAAGGTTGATCACCAATCAAAACAAGGAACATGTAGTAATAGTATTAGGTCACCAAGGAGACAAAATTTACCTTCATGTCCATTCGCTACTCATCATCGTTGATACCAACCAAAGGAACTCTATGCCCACTCCTATTTTCCTCATCATCACTACAATCACTACTAGAAAAAAGGCTGTTAGTGGCGCACCTATTTTGGCTATTAATGGCACACTATAGGTGCGCCATTATTATCATGCCACTACTAATAAATAGTAATGGCGCACGCCTGGTGTGCCACTGTTAATCTACACAATAGTGGCGCACCACCTGGTGCGCCATTACTATCCCAGACACTAATGGCGCACCTAAATATGGTGCGCCACTACTATGAATATTAGGATTTTTTTTTTGCTTTTCTGATATTTGCACAGGTTACAAAATACATTACAGCACAGAATATAAACATCACAACATATAAACAGTAGATTTATCGAATACAATAGAAGATTAGTCTCCGAATACAATTCATCATATTAGTCTCCAAATTCAAAATACCGAACAAAGTTAGAACATTACAAGTCTCGAGACCGCGAGTAGCGAGTTTGTCTTCACATTACAAGTCGATATCTAAACTACCATCACATAGAAGAGGGTTGCGGTCACGATGAGCATCATCGCGATGAAACTGATCTTTATCCGGTTCCTCCTCCGCTCCCTCCTCTCTCCCGCTAGATAGCGCGCGTATCTAGCTTCTGCCTCCGCCCTAGTGGTGTACCCTTTGTAACTGTTACCGCTAAAATGGTGAACCTGTCTCCGACACTCCTCCCAGTCGTCGTAGACTCCAGGAACATCACCCTTGTACATGACATATGACGGCATCTCTATGCACTAGACAAACAAAACATTAGTAGCAATTCACAGATAGTATATAAGCAATATATAAGTATGCAACAAAAGGACCAGAAGAGAAAAGCAACACATTAATAGCACGATTCATGGTCCTACTAATAAATAGCATCGATTACATATAAGTTGAACGAATGTCCAAACTAAAGAGACCTACAAGTTCATTAAAGTTTAATTACAACATGAGCTAATCGATATTTCAGAACTACATAGCATCAATACTTTCGACTTGACTCAGGGACCGGAGCGTGGATGAAGCCACCGTCTTTCGTGATGGTCATGAATGTATGGTATTTGTCAGCCTGCATTTGTAGAGTTGTTTCTATTTCACTATTGGACGGTTGACAGTTGAGGTAGAACTGCCCCGAGGTACAAAGGACATCTTGATAGATGATTTCCGCAAACTCCAACTGGATGCGAAAGAATTCTTGTCTGATGTCCTCGTCCTGGATTGTCGACAACCGTGCGACCCATTCTTTGAGATTATTTGGTAGCATAAGGTGATGCTGGTCCCGTACGATCGCCCGCATGTGATGGAGGGCGTAGTAGGCATCCTTCTAACTGCCAGGCGACTGCTTGACGCAGGGGAACGTCGTTACGTGGGTGAACACGTGCTTGCCGTACCTAAAAATTGGCCTCCTGAAGGTGCCTCCATATTTGGCGTAGCCGGGGAGAGCATCATCAAGAACTTTCTTGATATTTGTGTAGTCTTTCTTCGACTGACGTTTTGAGTCGAAATACGTGGCCATGGAATATTTCGGGCTTAAGAGGATGAGTGTGCAATGTGTGTCACTGCACAAAACACGGAATGTTAGAAAAAAAAGAACGATCGAAATCTAAGAAATCATATGTTACGGGGCGGTGAGGGGATGACTTACTCGGAAAAGTAAGGCACGCGGAAGTTATCCTTATCTGGGTTCGCCAGAATGACGCCTTCGAGGTAAGAACTCGCGACTTGCTAGTCCCCAGCGTTGCCCAAGATCTTGGCATGCATGTAGAAGGGGTCGACTATCACGATGTCCAGGGTCTTGTCTCTAATGATCTGGATCTCCATACTGAGCGAAAATAGCGAAATGAAGGTGTAGTGCAGCGGATAAAGGTTAAACATAGCGAAGATGTCATCAAACCGCAGGACGATCATACGCCCGATGGTGCTATCGACAAAGCCCTTGCCCTCTGGCACCTTAGCCACGAAAACCGGGTATGCCACATCATTCTCGGAGAGACGCCGCTTCTCCATAGAAAGAACACTGTCATGTAGACTCCGCATAGCACCGGTTGCAGCATTGAGCAGATTAGTCGGTAGCATCGGCCTACCCGCCACATTCACCCTCCTCGAGATATCCTTAGGTATTGGTGGCCCGTCCTGAACACGGATTGTAATCGGTGTCGGCTGGTTCGCACCCTTGTTATTTTTTCTTTTTCGTCCCTTCTGCTTCTTCTGTTGTAATGGGATCGAGTTCTGCTCAGAGACCACCTTCTTGAGTGTGTTGGGGTTTATAATATTTTGCACCTCGGCTATTTCATTCTCGGTGAAGGCGGCAGCTAGAGGCGTTGTTGGAAATATGCCCTAGAGGAAATAAATAAAGTGTTTATTATTGTATTTCCTTGTTCAAGATAATTGTTTATTGTCCATGCTATAATTGTATTGATTGGAAACATGGATACATGTGTGGATACATAGACAAACACAATGTCCCTACTGTGCCTCTAGTGAACTAGCTCGTTGATCGAAAGATGGTCAAAGGTTTCCTAGCCACGGACATGAGATGTCATTGGATAATGGGATCACATCATTAGGAGAATGATGTGATGGACAAGACTGATACAACAAACGTAGCTTATGATCGTGTCAGTTTATTGCTACTATTTTCTGCATGTCAAGTATATGTTCCTATGACCATGAGATCATGCAACTCACAGATATCGGAAGAGTACCTTGTGTGTATCAAATGTCACAACGTAACTGGGTGACTATAAAGGTGCTCTACAGGTGTCTCCGAGGGTGTCTGTTGAGTTGGCATGGATCAAGACCGGGATTTGTTACTCCGTGTGACGGAGAGGTATCTCAGGGCCCACTCGGTAATACAACATCACAATAAGCCTTGCAAGCAATGTGACTAAGTGTTAGTTGCGAGATCTTGTATTACGGAATGAGAAAAGAGACTTGCCAGTAACGAGGTTGAACTAGGTATGGAGATATCGACGATCGAATCTCAGGCAAGTAACATACCGAAGAACAAAGGGAACATCATACGGGATTAACTGAATCCTTGACATAGAGGTTCGATCGAGAAAGATCTTCGTAGAATATGTAGGAACCAATGTGGACATCCAGGTCCTGCCATTGGTTATTGACCGTAGAGGTGTCTCGGTCATGTCTACATAGTTCTCGAACCCGCAGGGTCTGCACACTTAAGGTTTGGTGACGTTTCGGTAGTATAGAGTTATGTATGGTGGTGACCGAAGTTTGTTCGGAGTCCCAGATGAGATCCCGGACATCACGAGGAGCTCCGGAATGGTCCGGAGGTAAAGATTCATATATAGGAAGTCCTGTTTTGGTCGCCGGAAAAGTTCCGGGCTTACCGGTAGTGTACCGGGAGTGCCGGGAGTGTACAGGGAGACCTCCGGGAGGGGTATTTCGACCCAAGAGGCTTCATGGGCTGTGGGAAAGTAATAACCAGCCCTTAGTGGGCAGGTGGAACAACCACAATAGGCCCATGTGGCTGGAAGAAAGAAACCCAAAGGAAAAAGGTGGAAAAAAGGCAAAAAGGAGGAGTCCTGGTCCTACTAGGAGTGGAGGAGGAGAGTCCTCCTCCACCTCCCACTTCGGCCGAAGCCTCCAAGGCTTGGAGGAAAGGCTTCCTCTCCTCCTCCCTCCCTCCTATATATACGAGTGGATTTCTAGGGTTTTTGCACTAGTTGTTCAGCCACGTGCAACCCTATTCTCTAGTGCATAGTTTCTCCTCTAGATTGGATTTCTGCAGTGCTTAGGCGAAGCCCTGCCGGAATTGCTCCACCACCATCGCCGGAGCACAGTCAGGCTGCCGGAGAACTCTTCTTACTCTCCACTCCTTATTGCTGGATCAAGACGGTGGAGATCGTCATGAAGCTATACGTGTGCTGAACACGGAGGTGCCGTCCGTTCGGCGCTAGATCGGAAGGATCGTGATCAAGTTCGTGGGACGGATCGTGATCAAGTTCGTGGGACGGATCGTGATCAGATCGCGGGACGGATTGTGATTGGATCGCGGGACACACGGCAATTTGGATCGCGAAGATGTTCGACTACACCAACTTTGTTTCTTAACGCTTCCCGCTTAGCGATCTACAAGGGTATGTAGATCCACTCTCCCTCTCATAGATGCTCATCACCATGGATAGATCTGCGTGTGCGTAGGAAATTTTTTGTTTCCTATGCAACGTTCCCCAACAGTGGTATCAGAGTTAGGTCTATGTGTAGATGAGACCTCGAGTAGAACACAAAAGGTTTGTGGGCGTTGATGCTTAGATTGCTTCCTCTCTTGGTCGGATTTTGGTTCAGCGGTATTGTGAGATGAAGCGGCCCGGACCAACATTGCTCGTACGATTACGAGAGACCGGTTCCCTCGACGCAACTTGTTGCCTAGATGGCTTGCGGGTGGCAGTTTCTCTCACTTTAGTTGGATCGGATTCGACAAAGGCGGTCCTTGAGAAGGTTGAAAAGCAAATTAGGTATCACCGTTGTGGTTTATGCGCAGGTGAGAATCGTTCTTGCTAGAAACCTGTAACAGCCACGTAAAACATGCAACAACAATTAGAGGACGTCTAACTTGTTTTTGCAGGGTATGTTGTGATGTGATATGGCCAATTACATGATGTGATATATGTGATGTATGAGATGATCATGTGATGTATAGAATTTCACGACTTGCATGTCGATGAGTACGGCAACTAGCAGGAGCCATAGGGTTGTCTTTAATTATTGTATGACCTGCGTGTCAATCATTAAGCGCTATGTAATGCTTTAATTTATCGCTAAACGGTAGAAATAGTAGTAGAAGCACGGTGGGTGCGACAACCCCGAAGGCGACACGTTGATGGAGATCAAGATGATGGAGATCATGGTGTCATGCCGGTGACGATGGAGATCATGCCGGTGCTTTCATGATAGAGATCAAAAGCACAAGTACATGGCCATATCATGTCACTTATGAATTGCATGTGATGTTAATCCTTTTATGCACCTTGTTTTGCTTAGTATGACGGTAGCATTATATGGTGAGCCCTCACTTAAATTTCAAGAAAAATTGTGTTCTCCCCGAGTGTGCACCGTTGCGAAAGTTCGTCGTGTTGAGACACCACGTGATGATCGGGTGTGATAGACTCTACATTCACATACAACGGGTGCAAGCTAGTGTTGCACACACAGAACACTCGGGTTAAACTGACGAGCCTAGCATGTACAGACATGGCCTTGGAACACAAGAGACCGAAAGGTCGAACATGAGTCATATAGTAGACATGATCAACATAATGATGTTCACCATTGAAGCCACCTCAACTCACGTGATGATCGGACTTGAGTTAGTAGATTTGAATCATGTGACACTCAGATGACCTGAGGGATGTCAATTTGAGTGGGAGCTTTAGTAATTTGATTAACTAAACTCATTATCTTGAACAATAGTCTAAGTGAACTTTGCATGTTTATATTGTTGATCAAGGCTTGTGCAGTAGCACCCCTGAATTTTAATGCGTTCCTAGAGAAAGCTAAACTGAAAGATGATGGAAGTAAATTTGTTGACTGGGCCCGTAATTTGAGGATCATCCTCACGGCTTCCCAGAAATCATATGTCCTTGATGCACCGCTTGGTGACCAACCAGAAGACATGACCTCTGAAGACGTTAAGAACGCTTGGGAGGCACGTACTGGAGACTACTCAATAGTTTAGTGTGCAATATTGTATGGCTTAGAACCAGGACTTCAAAGACGTTTTGAACGTCATGGAGCATATGAGATGTTCCAGGAGTTGAAGTTCATCTTTCAGAAGAACGCCCGGATTGAGAGGTATGAACCTCCGATAAGTTCTATGCTTGCAAGATGGAGGAGAACGGGTCTATCAGTGAACATATACTCAGAATGTCTGGGTATTCAAATCGTCTAGCAGAGTTGGGAATTGCCCTTCCGCCAAAGGCGATCACTGACAGAGTTCTTCAATCACTACCACCTAGTTACAAGAGCTTTGTGATGAACTATAACATGCACGGGATGAACAAGTCAGTCGCCGAGCTGTTTGCGATGCTGAAAGTCGCTGAGTCTAAAATCCAGAAAGAACATCAAGTGTTGATGGTCAATAAAACCAGTAGTTTCAAAAAAAATGGCAATGTCAAGGGCAAGGGCAAGAAGGGTAAAACCAAGAAGGATGGCAAAGCAATTGCCACTCCTGCAAAGAAGCCCAAGCATGGACCCAAGCCAGAAACTGAGTGCTTTCATTGCAAGGGAACTGGTCATTGGAAGCGGAACTGCCCCAAGTACCTAGCTGACAAGAAGGTGGCCAACGAAAAACAAGGTATATATGATATACATGTTATTGATGTGTACCTTACTAGCTCTCTTAGTAGTACCTGGGTATTCGATGCCGGTTCGGTTGCTCACATTTGCAACTCAAAGCAGGAACTACGGAATAAACGAAGGTTGGCAACGGACGAAGTGGCGATGCGCGTGGGAAATGGTTCCAAGGTTGATGTGATCGCCGTTGGCACGCTCTCTCTTCGATTACCATCGGGATTAGTGACGAACCTGAATAATTGTTATTTAGTGCTTGCGTTAAGCATGAACATTATATCTGGATCTTGTTTATTGCGAGACGATTACTCATTTAAATCAGAGAATAAAGGTTGTTCTATTTATATGAGTAATATCTTTCATGGTCATGCACCCAATGTGAGGGGTTTATTCATATTGAATCTTGATAGTGATGATACACATGTTCATAACATTGATGCCAAAAGATGTAGAGTTGATATGATAGTACCACTTTTTTGTGGCACTGCCGTTTAGGTCATATTGGTGTAAAACGCATGAGGAAGCTCCATGTTGATGGACTTTTGGAGTCACTTGATTTTGAATCACTTGACACATGTGAACCATGCCTCATGGGCAAGATGACTAAAACGCCGTTCTCTGGAACAATGGAACGGGCAAGTGACTTATTGGAAATCATACATACTGATGTGTGCGGTCTAATGAATGTTACAACGCGTGGTGGATATCGTTATTTTCTCACCTTCACTGATGACTTAAGTAGATATGGGTATATTTACTTGATGAAACACAAGTCTGAAATGTTTGAAAAGTTCAAGCAATTTCAGAGTGAAGTTGAGAATCACCGTAACAAGAAGATTAAGTTCCTGCGATCTAATCGAGGAGGTGAATATCTGGGTTATGAGTTTGGTAGTCACTTAAGACAATGTGGAATTGTTTCACAGTTGACACCACCCGGAACACCACAGCGTAATGGTGTATCCGAACATCGTAATCGAACCTTATTAGATATGGTGCGTTCTATGATGTCTCTTGGTGATTTGCCACTATCGTTTCGGGGTTATGCATTAGAGACAGCTGCATTCACTTTAAATAGGGCACCATCAAAATCCGTTGAGACGATGCCATATGAACTATGGTTTGGCAAGAAGCCAAAGTTGTCGTTTCTTAAAGTTTGGGGATGTGATGATTATGTCAAAAAGCTTCATCCTGAAAAGTTGGAACCCAAAGCGGAGAAATGCGTCTTCATAGGATACCCAAAAGAGACAGTCGGGTATACCTTCTATCTCAGATCCGAAGGCAAAGTGTTTGTCGCATAGAATGAAACATTTCTTGAGAAAGAGTTTCTCTCGAAAGAATTGAGTGGGAGGAAAATAGAGCTTAATGAGGTTATTGAACCTTTACTTCAACCAGAAGGTAGCAGAACACGGAAAGATGTTTCTATGGAACCTACGACGGTAGAATAGGAAGTTAATGATGGTGATCATGAAACTTCGGATCAAGCTGCTGTTGAACCTCGTAGGTCGACGAGGCCGCGTACTACCCCTGAGTGGTACAAGAACCCTGTCTTGGAGGTCATGTTGTTGGACAACAATGAACCTACGAGCTATGGAGGAGCAGTGATGGGCCCAGATTCCGAGAAATGGTTAGAGGCCATGAAATCCGAGATGGGATCCATGTATGAAAACAAAGTATGGACTTTGGAATTATTACCTGAAGGGCGAAAGGCCATTCAGAACAAATGGATCTTTAAGAAGAAGACAGACGCGGACGGTAATGTCACCGTCTATAAAGCTCGACTTGTGGCAAAGGGTTTTTCACAAGTTCAAGGAGTTGACTACGATGAGACTTTCTCACTCATAGCGATGCTTAAGTCTGTCAGAATCATGTTTGCAATAGCTGCTTATTTTGACTATGAAATTTGGCAGATGGATGTCAAAACAACGTTCCTCAACGGTTTCCTTGAGGAAGAGTTGTATCTGATGCAACCCGAAGGTTTTGTCGATCCAGAGAATGCTGACAAAGTTTGCAAACTCCAGCAATCCATTTATGGACTGGTGCAAGCATCTCGGAGTTGGAATAAGCGCTTTGATGAGGTGATCAAAGCGTTTGAGTTTAGACAAGTTTACGGAGAAGCTTGTATTTACAAGAAAGTGAGTGTTCGCTCTATAGAGTTTCTAGTATTATATGTGGATGACATATTGCTGATTGGAAACAATATAGAAATGCTGGAAAGCGTGAAGGAATATTTGAACAAGAGTTTTTCAATGAAGGACCTAGGAGAAGCTGCGTTCATATTAGGCATTAAGATCTATAGAGGTAGGTCGAGACGCTTAATAGCACTTTCACAGAGCACATACCTTGATAAAGTTTTGAAGAAGTTCAAAATGGAATAGTCCAAGAAGGGATTCTTGCCTGTGTTACAAGGTGTGAAGTTGAGTAAGACTCAATGCCCAGTAACTGCAGAAGATAGAGAAAAGATGAGTGTTATCCCCTATGCTTCAGCCATAGGCTCTATCATGTATGCAATGCTGTGCACAAGACCCGATGTCAGCCTTGCCATAAGTATGGCCGGAAGGTTTCAAAGCGATCCTGGAATGGAGCACTAGCAAGCGGTCAAGAATATCCTTAAGTACCTGAAAAGGACTAAGGAAATGTTTCTTGTTTATGGAGGTGATGAAGAGCTCATTGTAAAGGGTTACATCGATGCAAGCTTTGACACTGATCCGGATGACTCTAAGTCACAAACTGGATACATATTTATTCTTAACGGGGGAGCGGTAAGCTGGTGTAGTTCCAAGCAAAGCGTGGTAGCTGATTCTACGTGCGAAGCGGAATACATCACAGCCTCGAAGGCGGCAAATGAAGGTGTCTGGATGAAGCAGTTCATGACAGATCTTGGAGTAGTGCCTAGTGCACTGAATCCAATGAACCTGTTCTGTGATAACACTGGTGCCATTGCTCTGGCCAAGGAAACAAGGTTTCACAAGAGGACTAAACACATAAAGAGATGCTTCAACTCCATCCGCGATTACATCAAGGAGAAGGACATAAATATTTGCAAAGTACACATGGATCTGAATGTTGCAGACCTGTTGACTAAACCTCTTCCAAGGGCTAAACATGATCAACACCAGAACTGCATGGGTGTTCGATTCATTGCAATGTAAATCACATAGTGATGTGAACTAGATTATTGACTCTAGTGCAAGTGGGAGACTGTTGGAAATATGCCCTAGAGGCAATAAATAAAGTGTTTATTATTGTATTTCCTTGTTCATGATAATCGTTTATTGTCCATGCTATAATTGTATTGATTGGAAACATGGATACATGTGTGGATACATAGACAAACACAATGTCCCTAGTGTGCCTCTAGTGAACTAGCTCGTTGATCGAAAGATGGTCAAAGGTTTCCTAGCCATGGACATGAGATGTCATTTGATAACGGGATCACATCATTAGGAGAATGATGTGATGGACAAGACCCAAACAACAAACATAGCTTATGATCGTGTCAGTTTATTGCTACTATTTTCTGCATGTCAAGTATATGTTCCTATGACCATGAGATCATGCAACTCACAGATATCGGAAGAGTACCTTGTGTGTATCAAACGTCGCAACGTAACTGGGTGACTATAGAGGTGCTCTACAGGTGTCTCCGAGGGTGTCTGTTGAGTTGGCATGGATCAAGACTGGGATTTGTTACTCCGTGTGACGGAGAGGTATCTCAGGGCCCACTCGGTAATACAACATCACAATAAGCCTTGAAAGCAATGTGACTAAGTGTTAGTTACGAGATCTTGTATTACGGAACGAGAAAAGAGACTTGCCAATAACGAGGTTGAACTAGGTATGGAGATACCGACGATCGAATCTCGGGCAAGTAACATACCGAAGAACAAAGGGAACATCATACGGGATTAACTGAATCCTTGAGATAGAGGTTCGACCGATAAAGATCTTTGTAGAATATGTAGGAACCAATGTGGACATCCAGGTCCTGCCATTGGTTATTGACCGTAGAGATGTCTCGGTCATGTGTACATAGTTCTCGAACCCGCAGGGTCTGCACACTTAAGGTTTGGTGACGTTTCGATAGTATAGAGTTATGTATGGTGGTGAACGAAGTTTGTTTGGAGTCCCACATGAGATCCCAGACATCACGAGGAGCTCCAGAATGGTCCGGAGGTAAAGATTCATATATAGGAAGTCCTGTTTTGGTCGCCGAAAAAGTTCCGGGCTTATCGGTAGTGTATCGGGAGTGCCGGTAGTGTACCGGGAGACCTCCGGGAGGGGTATTTCGACCCAAGAGGCTTCATGGGCTGTGGCAAAGTAATAACTAGCCCTTAGTGGGCTGGTGGAACAACCACAATAGGCCCATGTGGCTGGAAGAAAGAAACCCAAAGGAAAAAGGTGGAAAAAAGGAAAACAGGAGGAGTCCTAGTCCTACTAGGAGTGGAGGAGGAGAGTCCTCCTCGACCTCCACTTCGGCCGAAGCCTCCAAGGCTTGGAGGCAAGGCTGCCTCTCCTCCTCCCTCCCTCCTATATATACTAGTGGATTTCTAGGGTTTTTGCACTAGTTTTTCAGCCACGTGCAACCCTAATCTCTAGTGCATAGTTTCTCCTCTAGATTGGATTTCTGAAGTGCTTAGGCGAAGCCCTGCCGGAATTGCTCCACCACCATCGCCGGAGCACCGTCAAGCTACTGGAGAACTCTTATTCCTCTCCACTCCTTCTTGCTGGATCAAGACGGTGGAGATCGTCATCAAGCTATACGTGTGCTGAACGCGGAGGTGTCGTTCGTTCGGCGCTAGATCGGAAGGATCGTGATCAAGTTCGTGGGACAGATCGTGATCAAGTTCGTGGGATGGATCATGATCGGATCGCGGGACGGATCATGATTAGATCGCAGGACGGATCGTGATTGGATCGCGTGACGCACAACGATTTGGTTCGCGAAGACGTTCGACTACACCAACCGCATTTCTTAACGCTTCCTGCTTAGTGATCTACAAGGGTATGTAGATCCACTCTCCCTCTCATAGATGCTCATCACCATGGATAGATCTGCGTGTGCATAGGAATTTTTTGTTTCCCGTGCAACGTTCCCCAACAGGCGTCGATACGGAGGTAACAAGTCGTCGCAGCCCCGCAGCACCCGAACCAGTTGAACCCTATCCACGGTGGGTGGCATCGGATTACCGTGGAACACGCGGTTGCCCGGTTCAACGATTTTGGCCTTGGCGACATCGATCAACTCGTCGTCCATGAAGTGCAGGAGAGTGCATGGAACATTGGCGGCGCCCTGCGAATACATGTAGGGCGTCTAGGATGCCCAGTCAAAGGCAAGGAGATGAAGTCATCGGCCGAGGCTTAGTTATCGTGATGGCGTAGAGCTCGGCTAATGTCGAGGCACCGCCAACAGTGGGCGTGCGAGTGACGGAGGGGCCGCTTGCTGCCGAGGTGCCGTCCGGCGTATTCTTCCCACACCCGGGTGCATTAAGCTCCAATACCGGTGCCGACACCGGAGACACCAATGGTGCCTCCGCCGGAGACACCAATGCCGGCACGTTGTGCGAGTTGCTGCCTGTGAAGCTGGGAATTAGGGGCGGCCCCTGTTGGCCGCCCGCAATCCACCCACGCAACCCCTCAAGCAAGGAAGGCATAATGGTGGTGATCGTTGCTCCCAGTTGGTCTCGCACTTGTTCTTGGACTATCTCCGGAATCCACGGCACTTGTGCCTTGAGTTCTTTAACCTCGTGCTCCTGGCTTTCCGAGCTGGTCTCTCTCTCCTTTCTCCCAGCCTTATAGTATTCCGACCATTTCGTGGACAAGCCTTCGCCGGCCACACGACCAGCTGACGACGGCTTACTGAACTTATCCTTCTGTTTCATTACGTTCAACGCCCTATTTAAAGTGATGTCCCAAGGGGCAGACGGGGAGCTCTGAGACCCCGCGCTACTGCTTTCAGTTTCCTGCGGAAGGAACGTGAACCATTTAGAAATTTCGCTTCATTAATTAGAATGCAACCATATGGAGCTAATTACGCGGGGGTGTATTCCTTACCAGAACACGCTCAAGCTCCTTCACCTTAGGAACCGTGGTAAGCTCCTTTGTTACCGGGTCCACCTTGTACCGGGCCCTGACATAGTTCCTGGTCTGCTTTTCATGGTATTTATCGAAGAGGGGCGGTAGGCCTTGCTTGGCATGCTCCGCATCCTCCTTGTCCCATTTAGGTTCCGCCACTTTGTAGCCGCCGAGACCAAGTTTGTGGACCCCTAAGTTCAAGTCCCGCATATCTTTCCCCCACTGACTTGATTCCGCGGATGCGTTGCTCTCGCACTTGATCTTGAACTCCAGGTAGTCAGCTTCACTGATCGAAGGATTTGTCTCCTTGATCTTCTCATAACTATCACCTCTTAGAATCCTTCTCTTCACCGCGGCTCTCCAAATAGCCAGGGCCGTGCTCATCTTCGTGAGGGCGACACTGTTCACTTTATTCCCTGAGAGGCGTGTGTTTGCGAAGTCACTGGGGCGTTCGTGCAGCTTCGTGAAGAGGAGGTTGCGCAAATTCCCTCGATCATGATGCCTTAGGTTCTCAGTGTTGATCGAGACGGTGCTCCAGAGAATGCACCCGAGTTGTCCCGCATACCCACCGACTAATTCTTTGGGCGTCGTTGGATGCCCACTGGAGGACACTTTGGTAAATTCCTCCTTGATGGTGCCGAGCACGTTCGGGCGTCGGTCCTTCTATTGCCTCTTCGGTTGGCTGCCATGTGTGCGTTCGCTGCCATCATCAGTGGTGGCATCCCCGGCGGCACCATCAGTGGTGTCATCCCCGACGCCACTAGGGGTTGTGTAGTCGGGATCGGTGTCTTCCGCGGCGTCCAGATAGCGGTGAGGTTCTTCCTCCATCTCCTGGGACAGCTCCCATAATGGCTTGCCCGAACTGCCGGCCTCATCATTGTCGGCCATGCTTGCTCTAAATAGGAAAAAGGCTACTAGAGTTATTGGATGAGATCAGGGTAGTATCTATTCTTCTCAGATTTAGAGGAAAACTGGGAAAAAAACATTGTCTCTAATTTTTCTTTCATTAGCATGACATATGTATGGAAGAAAAAATAGTTTGCATTTCAACTTAAGGGAAAACTATAAAAGCCACTTAGAAATATTTGCTTTGTAGAAATAACATTGTCTCTAAATGTTGATTAATTTTTGTTTCGGTTGAGAATCGGGCACCTTCTAGGTCAAGAAAATTGGGCATGACCTTTTATAATTTTCTTGACCTATGAGTGCCCCATTCTCAACCGAAATGGAAATTAATCAACATTTCAGGAGAAAGGGGTTTCATGCATTTCAGAAACTCCTCCAGGTACTTTCAAACGGTAGATTACCCTTTAATCTTCTAATCTACCAATCTACTCAAGCACTTAATTACCCTTTCCATCTCATCACATCTCATCAGCAACAACAAAGTTGTTGTTGTTGCTGCTGCTAATTGTTTAATAATTAGGGTGCATCAGGGATTGGTCTGTACTTCCATTTTTTGTGTTTGCTTGCCAAAAGTTCATACTTGCCCCAATGGAAAAATATGACAATACCAACTTATGTCTACCTATTCCTCAAACAATAATGTCTGGATGCCCAAGGTGGATTATATGCCCAAGATGTATTATATTCCCTATAATGAGTAGTCTGGTCACATATGCCCTAAAGTTGGGTGTAATTTCGTAATGGAAATTTTGCAATTTTGTTCATATGGCAATTTGCTTAACTGGGTTCTATTCCTAGCAACATATAACTCCTCGTGAGAAAGCTGAAATGCCCCTGTTCAAATTCCACCCCTTGTTGCTAACAAAGTAACAAGTAGCACTCATCTGTGTGTGGGCTGGAGACAGAGAGAATTACTCTAGTGTCAGCGAGCTTCTGAGACACACAACACCCTTCCCAAACAGCAGGCACAGCCAGCATTCATCTCTTCTCTTCTAACTAAAAAAATAATGGATCCATACCTAATACTATCAGTTTAAAGTGTTTCTCTTTGGTTTATTAAAGTTCCTTTAAAAATTAAGTGTTCCTCTGGTTGATGTTTCCGAACAGTATACTTGCCAAGGATAATTTGCTGAAGACGGGTTGATGTTTCCGAACAGTATACTTGCCAAGGATAATTAAGTGTTCCTCTGGAAGTGTAGGTTCTGTAGTGCCAATGAAACTGTTGATCATTTATTCATTCACTTTTCTTTACCCAGATATGTTTGGGGTGTATTGAACTGTGCTTTTTGTCTCAATGAGAATTTTGTCTCAGTACACGATGTTTGTAGCTGGGTTATGACATTGCTTGGTAGAATCAGAGATGTAGTTGTGGCAGAGTTGTCAGCTATCTTCTGGGCAATATGAAAAACTTGGAATAAAGCTTCCTACTACACATAAGAAGTACTGATTAAAGACCTGTAGGGACACACACACAACAGACGTGATAGCAACGCCCTAACTACACCGATGTTAATCGTTTGGAAATTATAATTATGGGTGAAGAGTTTTAAAAACTAGACGATACCCCACGCGTTGCCACGGGACTTATATCTCTGCATAGGAGGAGGATCATGGAGTGCAAAAATAGTAAACCATGAAAAGTAATAAAATGTAGGTTTATTTGAATCATTAATTCAATTATATGAAATCAGACATATTAGTCCGTAGTAGTGTATATTCACTGGGAAAATACATCTTTTATTTCGGGAATAGGAATGCATCGCTAACATAAAAGAGGAACATGTAATCTTATGAGACTTGTCTCATAATAATTGAAGATAATATAATTTGATTGGCTATTAGAATGCATCTTATAGGAAATAAAGACACTCCATGCTACTTAATTAATGGATGAGGCTAATATTTTGCTCCATTTCAAAAATAATAATATTTTTGCGACCCTTATCGTGTTAACACTTCCAAATAGAAATTAGCTTGCACTGTCTACTTTGATACATTATTCGACAAAGAATAACCCGGCGTATAGAAAATGGCATAGTTCTTCAAAAATATGGGCATGTGTTTTACTGAAAATTAATTAGCCAAGCCCGACACAAATGCCCGGAAACCTGAAGGTGTGACTGAGGGTTGACAAAAGAACAGAAAGAACTAACACGGATGCTGGTTTGGTTATCAGTAAAAGGAACACACACCCGTCAAAGGAAACACACACAATATGCACACATCTAGCAGCAACTCATGCACCCTTCAGATTTGCTAATTCACTTTTACCTGCTCGTAGAAAGCGCAAGCATGGGAGATATCATCCCCTGGATCTGTTTTTACCTCGGGTGATGCAGGATCCCAGGCGCGAGGGAGGGGGCGGCTAATTTGGGGCGCTCGAGCTGTGGCGGCGGAGCTGCAGCCTGCAGTTGACGTCGGGACCGAGGTTCAGGGGCGGATGGTGCTCGGGGGCGGGCGGGAGTTGGCGGCGGCAGGTAGAGGAGGGACAGGACCTGCGCGGGAGGTGAATGGTGGACCAGGGCAGCGAGCGCGACGAGGGAGCGCTGCCGGCGACCACGAAGAGGGCGGGGCGAGGGCGTGGGAGGGACGGTACCGTAGTGGGGGGAGGGAATGAAAGTAAGGGAAAGAGTAGGATAATGCGGGGGAGGGTTAGCAATGGCGCACCTCGGAGGGGTGCGCCATAAGCAAGGATAGCAATGGCGCACCTGAGAGGGGTGCGTCATAAACAAGGATAGCAATGGCGCACCTTTTAGGGGTGCGCCATAAACACCGTGATAGCAATGGCGCACCTTCTCCTGGTGCGCCATTACTAACTTTTTTTTTGGATTTTTTGTTGCATGTAATAATTTAAGAATTGAGATAAAAGAAAATGAAAATGCAAATGGAGTAATAAAACCATTGTGCACAGATTTAGAATTAGATGACATGGTTGAAATCAAGTGACATGAAATAATAGTCATCAAAGATTGAGCTTGCCACTAACACACACACGCGGCCAACATGTCGTGATTCGATCTTGGCCATCTTTTCGAAATCTTCTTGCCCTTTTTTCTCGCTGTTGAATAATTTAGCCCCAGAACCCCTTGAATTCTTCTCTTGAACGGACGTCCTTTAGGTAGGGTGGTCCTGCTTCTTCTTGTGGTGTATGGTACTTCATCGTCGTCGTCATCTTCCATCTTCGAGTCACCGTACATGTCGAAGTCTTGCTCATTGGCTACTCCATCCATTCCGATGATGTTCCTTTTGCCTCTCCTCACGACAACACGACTGGGCTTTGACGGGTCGGTAATGAAGAAGCATTGGTGCACTTGGCAAGCCAGTACCCATGGCTCATTTTTCGCGGTGACGTTTGCGCCCGCGGTCCTGGATTTCGCTTCGGGTATAACCATGGTGGTGAAATACCGGTCTTCTTTTAGGACGCTCTTGGCCCATCTGACACAGAACATCGGGACCTTCTCTCCAGCGTAGCTCAGCTCCCAGATCTCCTCGATCCTTCCGTAGTATCTGTCCTTGTCGTTACCGGTGTAGGATTCCATTGTTACCCCGGAGTTCTGATAATTGCTCTTCATGTCCTCTTCCTCGGTGTAGAATGTGTAGCCGTTGATATCGTACACCTCATAGGTTATCAGGTTGTGCTCGGCGCCCTTTGACAAGGCGAATATGAGTTTTTCTTTCGCGGAAGAATCCTCATGTAAAGGGTACGACAGAAGCTTGTCCTTGAACTAACGCGTGAAACATGAGTTGTGCTCTTTGATTATATCTCTGTTCGTACTCTGTTTGCCTTGGTCATTGTAAGTCTTCTCAATAAAGGTTTTGTGCTCTACCACCCAAGGATCAACCACGTCTATGTGTTGTAGCCTTCTGAGTTGCCTCATGCCAACCGACTTCCGAGAGATGACATCGAAAAAGTTGCATAGGCCAAATACGTTTCATGGACGTGCGCGTCCATGATCCCACGGATTTCAACTGGAAGTATCTGCGTCATCAGCACGTGATAGTCGTGAGACTTCATCCTGCTGAACTTCTGCTTCGCTGAGTCTAGGTATCTGCTTATCTTCCCCGTGTAACCGTAAGGAAGTTTTACTCCTACGAGGCAGGTGAAAAACTGCTCGATCTCCTTCTGACTTAGAGTGAAGCACGCAGGAGGGCAGTCATATTCGATCTTCTTGGCCTTTTTGCCTTTGCGATGACTTTCCGTGTCCTTCGCCTCATCATCATCATCATCATCATTAGGGCGTTTTGCGTGAAGCTCCTCCCTGATACCCATTGATTGCAAGTCTGCCCTTGCTTTCGGCCCATCTTTGGTCCTCTCTGGCATGTTGAGCAGGGTACCAAGCAGACTCCCGCACACATTCTTCGTGGTATGCATGACATCAAGGTTGTGAGGCACACGGAGGATCTTCCAGTACGGAAAGTCCCAGAAAACAGACCTTGTTTTCCATACCTTCAGCAGCAGCTTTGGCACCTTTCGCTTCTTTCCCGACGGTGGGCACTCTTTCCAATTTTTCAACAGCTCGTCTATTTCCTCGCCGCTCCTCCGACGTGGGGGTCTTCGGGGTTTGGTTTCACCATCGAACAGATCCTTGCGTTTTCTCCATGCGTCATCGTCGCGAAGCCACCTTCGATGTCCCATGAACACGGTTTTCGAAGACCCGATATCTCTATCTAGCTGGCGATACGTTGTGTCATCCATGCACCTGACGCATGCACAAAATCCGTGGACCACCTGCCCCGCGACATATCTGTAACCGAGATAGTCGTGCACCGTCGTGAGCAGTGCGGGTCTCATAGGGAAATATTGTTTCTCTGCGGCGTCCCACGTATTGGCTGGCATTTTCCACAGCGTGTCTAGCTCCTCTTTCAGCAGCCCCAGATACAGATTGATGTCGTTCCATGGTTGTGAGTGACGCCGCACACCGGACATATGGTAGAATCCGCGTGCTTGTCCCGATAAATGATGCAATCGTTCATGCACACATGGTATTTCACGTGCGGTAAATCCAGAGGACACACGATTTTGTTTGCCTCCTCGAAACTGGTCGGGCACTTGTTCCCCTTGGGAAGACGTTTGTGCCAGAATGACATGTTCTTGTCGAAGCATGCGTCGGTCATTTTGTGTTTTACCTTCATCTCCAAAGCCATGAGCGTTACTTTCAGGCGGGTATCGTCGGGCCTGCATCCTTCATACAATGGAGTAACCGCGTCTATCTCCAGTTGATCCAGCTTGGTTTTCTCTCGGGCGACAACTCTTGCGTTACCCGTCTGCTTGAGAACCAGCTCTTGAATATGAGGGTCCTGCACCTAGCCCATTGATGGTTCATCATCGTCTGCTCCGGCATCTTCATCTTCATGATCATGCCCTTCGTCTTGATCTTCCTCATCATAATGTCCTACATCTTCTACATGATGACTGTGTCCTGCATCTACTTCGTGATCATGTCCTCGAGATTCTTCGTCTTCTCACCCGCCCTCGCTGCTATTGTCTTGCTGCCCTTCCTTATTTCTTGCCCAACCCCCATGGACGATTTCATAATCATCTTCATCACCTTGCCACTGATAGCCATCCATGAAACCACGCACGAGCAGGTGGTCCCGCACCTGCCTGGAATCCGGGTCCATAAGGCTCTTTAGCTTGCATCTTCGACACGGACATCTTATCTCCGTCTCGTTCTTTTGAAGCATCTCGGCCTTCACGGAGCTCAAAAACCTATTCATGATGCCTTCGGTCATCGTGCGGACCATGGTCGCCTGCGGGGTAGAGCAAAACGATATTTTAGAACCAAATTTTTTTTTTGGCATGACTTTGCCTAAAAATAGGACCAAAAAGAATGCATAGTGCCAAATTCTCGCTGAAACGGAAATGAATCAACATTCCGACAAAATATTGGCAACCATCACATTTCAAATACCGGTACCTGCAAACACAAACATATGTAACACCACAAACATACGTAGATCTAGGCCATAAAAAGTGTGTACGTTGGAGGGAGAAAAAAGTAGATCTAGAACATAAAGAAAGCTTTCCCCTTACTTACCTATCAAAAAAAAGAAATTTAACCACTTAATTTGGGTGAATCTATGGTGCAAATGAGGTGAGAGGAGGAGGAGGCAGTCGAGACCAAGCTTGGTAGAGGTGGAGAGAATGAAGTGGGGAAAGTGAGTGTGGTAGGTGGCTGTCAAAAATATCTAGCTGCTCTCAGGTTACCAATGGCGCACCTCCTAAGAATGCGCCATTGGTAACTAGGGTTACTAATGGCGCACCTGGTGTGTGTGTGCCATTCCTAGTTTTGAAAAAAAATTGAATTTTTTTTAGTAGTGGCGCACCGTGGGTGTGGTGCGCCATTACTAGTTAAAACTAGTAATGGCGCACTTTCCCCTGGTGCGCCATTGCTAAGTCTGGGAAGGGGTGTGGGGACAGGACAAAGCTAGTAATGGCGCACCACTCACCAGGTGCACCATTAGTAATATGGCCATTAATGGCGCACCCATATCCGGTGCGCCACTGCTATATAGCAGTGGCGCACCACATACATGGTGCGCCATTAATGTCCGTATTAGCTATAGCCGTTTTTCTAGTAGTGAATATTGCAGCATGGTATGATTAGTCCTATTTTCCTCATCCTCATCCTCGCTCTCATGCCCATCCGCTACCACCTTTCTTGTTTTCTTAATGCCTTCAACTGTTGCAGCGTCAACAAGCACAGGTTCCCGGTCCCTTTGCACTCTGCTTTGCACCGGAACTTCCATAGAGTCATCACCAGCTTGCACCGGAACTTCCGTAGAGTCATCATTAGCTTGCACCGGAACTTCCATAGAGTCATCATCCTGGTATGTTAGTCCACTACCACTGGGGCCCTTTTCCATTTCAGTATCAGTCACACTCCACAAGTGTCTGTGCTGAAAGGTTTGCACAACTCGCCATTTTCCGTGCCAAAGAGTGTCAGACAGATAAGACACCATTGTTGCTTGTGCTGATAGAATATAGGGATCATTCTTATACCAGCACCTTCCAGTGTTGATAAGTCTGAAGTGGCCATCATAATTGACAAAAGAGTTTCTCTTCTTATTGCTACCCAGCTCAAACCAGTCAAAGCGAAATAAGACAACTGAGCGATGTTTGCCTCCACGAGAGTTGTACTACAACTCTACGATGCTTCTCACATGACCATAGAAGTCAATGTTCTCACCATCATGTGACCCCTCGGTGACGATTCCACTATTCCGTGTCTTCCTTCTTTCCTCGCGGTCAGTGGTGTGGTACCGGACACCGTCAGCAATGCATGCTGAATACACTCTCACTCGCTTATTCGGTAAGCATGCCAAAGCAAATAGATCATCACTAACCTTCTTCTCCTCATGCAACTTTCCAATATGCACAAATAAACCATTTAGCAACAATGGTATTTAACAGTTGGTGAATAACACAGAAAACATAAAACATGTGGCTAATGATCTCACATGGTTCTTAAACCATGTAGCAAATCCCTTGGCAACCCTTTTATCAACATGAATCTGGCTTCCTTCTTGATTTAAATCTTCCTTGCATTTCCTGCAATGCCAACAAAACATGTGAATTAAAACATTAGGCTGGTGCCAACCCAAGCAAAAAAATATAACGAGTGCACAAGATATAACGTACTCGATATATGGTAGAACCTCGTCGCAATTGCTGAGCACATACCAAACCATCTTTTCATACTCATCACCAGCCCCCAAGTATTTTGAGGCTCCAAGAAGTTTCACACCATGGTTGAAAACCGAGACATAACCACTTTGCGAATCAGACCGCTCTATATTTCTGGTCGGCTGGTTCCATCTCGTTTCCACATCTTCAAAGTATCTAGAGCAAAATCTCAAGCACTCGTCAACGACATATGCTTCAGCAATCAAACCTTCTGGTCTTGCCGTGTTTCACACATAACGCTTACAAGTAAGCGGCCTTCTTTCGATTGGGTACATCCAACCGTATTGCACAGGGCCTCTAAGCATTGCCTCTTTTGGTAAGTGCACCACCAAATGGACCATCACGGTGAACAAAGCTGGAGGGAAAATCTTCTCGAGCTTGCAAAGAATAATTGGGATTTCCTTTTCAAGTCTTTCCAGAACAGTTACCTTGAGTGTTTTGCAGCACAGTTCTCCAAAGAAATTTCCCAGGTTAGCAACCGCTTCATATATATCCGTGTCCATTATTCCTCGAAGGCCCGCAGATAAAATCCTTTGGAGGAGGATGTGGCAATCATGGGTTTTCAGTGCTGAAATCTTGAATCCATCAGAAGTAACACACTTTGCTAGGTCAGCAGCATAACCATCTAGAAATCGCATCGCTCCTATGAATTCATAGAATGCAAGCTTTTGTTCTTTAGTCATTGTATACCTTGCTCGTGGCATTTCAAATGAATCTTCATCTTCATTAGGCTGTAAATGCAAATCTTTTCTTATGCCCATGTCCTCCAAACCAATCCTAGAACTAATCGTGTCCTTTGTCTTCCCTTCAATTTTCAGAAAACATCCCTAGCAGATTCTCGCATATGTTTTCCTCAGTGTGCATTACATCGAGATTATCCCTTAATTTCAGATCAGCCTAGTATGGCAGGTCCCACAAACAAGACCTCCGGTCCCAACATTGACCTTCCTCACGCTTTCTTTTCTTGGAAAGCTTTCCTGGTCTCACATCTTTCACCCTTTCAAGTTGCTGCTCCAGCTCTTCTATAGTGAATTTAGATGGCTTGTCACGGGTTTCATTCTCACCATTAAAATCTTTGCTTCTTCGCCAGCGATGGTCTCGGGGAAGAAAGCGGCGGTGACCTATATAGCAGATCTTGTTCCTTAGTCTCTTTGTGCAAGGGTCTTTGTCACAATGGACACAGGCCCGATAACCCACCGTGATCCTCCCAGACAGAGTGTGCAGAGCCGGGAAATCATGGATGGACCATATGATTGCAACACATAGATTGAACCTTTCTTCCGGACTATAGGCATCATATGTAGGTACGCCTGTCCAGACTTGGAGCAGTTCTTCTATGAGGGGCTCCATAAATACATCAAAATTCTTTCCTGGAGACTCTGGACCCGGGATAAGCAACGCCATCATGAAGTTGGACCGATCCATGCATGCCCATGGTGGCAGGTTGTACGGCACCACAAAAACAGGCCACATGCTGTAAGACGTGCTCATGTTCCCAAATGGATTAAAGCCATCTGTGGCAATGCCGAGTTTTATGTTCCTTGGATCTGCAGCAAAATCCAAATGTTTACTATCAAATTCTTTCCACGCATCTCCATCCGCTGGATGGCTCAGCTCATTGTCCAGAGGTTGCCGCTTCAGCTTGTGCCATTATACCTCCAGTGATGATTTCTTTGAGATAAACATCCACTGCAGCCTTGGTATCAATGGAAAGTGCCTCAGTACCTTCTCCGGTATTGACTTATTCCCATCAAGATCTTTCCACCTAGAGGCATTGCATTTTGGACAGTTGTCATGCTTCGCTAAATCATTTCGAAACAAGACACAGTTATTTGGGCACACATGTATTGAAACATAACCTAGCCCCAGCCTGCGGATTATGCTCAATGCTTCATCGTAAGACCTGGGAATGCAGCTATCAGGGACTTGCAAGGTCAAAAGGTGGAGTGTTGCGTTGAATGCAGCATTGCTAATCTGGTAGAAAGACTTGATGTGGAGTAACTTAACGGTGAAGGTGAATTTTGAAAATTTACCCCCTTCATGAGTTGCGCGCTTTGCCTCCTCTAACACCTCAGCAAACATCGACTTCTATCCATCAGCACGGCCTTCAGAGTTGTAGAGATCCTTCAACAGGTCAGGAATCTTACCATCTTCATGCCCATCCTCTTCCTCCAAACCAGCATTCCCTCGCAAAACCTTTTCCATAAAATAAATGCCAGCATCACCACCACCCTTCATATGAGGGGTTTGTGTATCATCTTCAAATGTTGAGGTTGTCCATCTAAAGGTTCTCCATGATATATCCATCTATCATATGTGCTGGCGATCCCATGAAGAAGCAGATGATCTTCCACCATTCCTTGTTCTTTTCTTTTACGGTTGAGGCATTTGTAGCATGGGCAAACAATGGCAGCATCCTTGGCAAATTTTCCCGAACAAATTACATAAATTCATTAACTCCCTTCATATGTACTTTGGAAAACCTTCTAACTCCTTTTGTAATCTAGCTTCTGTCCATCTGCCAAATACAACAAATTGCTGACAAGGATAAATCAAATGTATCAAAACCAACATTGTAGAAGGATGTTGTTTCACGGAAAGACCAAGCTAGCTAGCTCCTAACAATTACTATGCAGACAAACAATCTGCACACAAGCAATCTACAGACAAACAAGCTGATGAACACCTAACTCCTAACAATCTGCAGACCAAGCTAGCTAGCTCCTAACAATCTGCATCAACAAAATTCATCTATGCAGTTTCTACCAGTGCACATCTAGCTCCTAACTCCTAACAGTGTGCATCTAGGGTTCTTTAACAGATTTAGATCATAAGAGAGGGGAGAGGAGAGGGGGAGAGGAGAGGCGGGAGAGGAGAGGAGGGGGAGCATACCGGGATGCCTGCTTGCAGCAGCGGTGGCGGCAGAGAGTCCCTCATGCTTGGCGAGCCGCTCCTGTCGAGCCAAGCGGCCCCTGCCAGTTGCTTCCGCCGTTGTGGGCGAGGCGCATGCCGAGGAAACACCAGCGTCGGTGGCCCATGGCCCTGCCACCCCCGCCGGTGGCTTCCGCTGCCGCCTATGCTGGACCTAAGAAGCGAGAGGGGGAATTTTTTTGCTAAGTGTTGGAGACAGCTGCCGCTCTAGTCCCTGCTCGATGCTGCCGTTGGAGTGAATTGGTCCCACTTGTCAATGAGTTAAGACAACAACTGGATATATAATACATACAATACTACTGCTAGTTGAGCAACAGAGCTTCTCTAGACTAGTGGCTGGGAGCGCCGTCCCACTACCTCAGGTCGCGGGTTCGAGTCCCCGCTGTGCTTCTTTTTTAACGAGTGAATAAATAAATTAAGGCGTCTGTCAAATGGGTCCCATCTTTTAGAGTGTGATCCTGTCAGCAAAAATGACACGTAGACATTGACACATAAGCGAGATTGCAGAGGTGGCTGCCTAATCATCCTAATGCATTCGAACTCAAGTGTAATGACCTTTTATATTGGTCATGATCAGTTAGAAATAAGGCACCGGACCAGTGCCATCTGCTTGATGACCTTCTGGTGCAATGAAATTACGACCTTTCTGACCAAAATGGTCATTGGTGTTTAGGGTTAGGACCCCTCCGGATAGCTTACGACCAATTTGCCTCAAAAGGTTATAGATTTACGACCATTTTTTCCATGGTCACTGACAGAAGGCCACAAGATAGCTTGTTTCTTGTAGTGGCCGTCAAGCGCTCCTCCTACATCGAAGGAGTTTGGATGGCCCTTGCCAAGGCCAAAGTGCACTGGCTAGGACTAAATCCGTTGAAGTTCGCCACCGATCCACCGCTGCCCAGAAAGGAGCACCGACGCCGCGAGCTTTACTTTGATGGAGTGATGGAGAGTGGACGGTTGATAGCATCGCAGTGTTCGGGCGAAAATATATTTGAATGAGCTTGTAATATGTCTGAAGACTAGTTTATAACTTTCAATGATATTAGTATTTGCTCTTATATTGTTTTTGCATTCCTTTATAACTCCTATATGGTTGTTTGATACTGAAAGATGTGAGTCGTCGGCTTCAACCCCCACGTAGATACTACATGTGGTGTCTATGCCAATGCACTGTGTTCTTGAGCCAAATTATAGGAACCCAAAGGCGGATTAGTGCGGCAGACCAGGCAATCGGACTATTATGTTTTATTTCTTTCACTTAACCGAAGGGGCGCGAAACAGGACCGTGGGAAGCGTACGATTAGCCACCAAAGTTTTTGCGATGTTTGGACGAGCCGAGGCCGAAGCCAACATCATAGTGTTTGCACAAAGGGCAAATTCCTCGTATAACGCGGAATAACCGCTTACGAGTGGTGAAGTGTAATTCTTCTAACCTGGGGTTCACAGATCAGGTTGCACATACTATGACAGTCCATTTTCGGCTTTCTCCCCTGAGGTGCTTGATCGGACTATCGAGAAGCACAATCGCAAGGGTGCTCCCTTTTCCCTTTTAGCTAAACGAGCGGAACATAAAGGGGCAAGCACAGGAGCCGGGCAACCCAACTTAATGACCAAAGACATAGTTCCAAACCGATGCATATAAAGCGAATGCCAAGACGCCAGACACACAATAGTTAAGGCGATTTGTGTTTGAGATCGAGCCCCCGATCTATTAGCCGGTGACCTCGAGTCATACTGAACAGTTTCACAAGAAGAGGGAGGGACGAATAAAGTATGTGCCTAAAACATGACAAATAAGGCGTACGTGCACCATGCATTTTCGCATTTCCTCAACAACTATTATAACTTGGATTACCGAAGCAGTTGTTTACAAGTATGTGATAAGAAATAAAGTCCTACAGGAGCTGTTGTACCAGGGGTCTTCAATTGGTGACCACATGCCTTTGATATGCCCTGTTGCTAGTTGACTCCTGCTTTTGGATGTACCTTGTATGGATGTTGGTGCGGGCGGATTTTGCGAACAAAATCTTGAGAGGCCGCAGTGTTAAAGTTGAGATTTACGCCATGGGTAGGCTCTTTTAGGAGCACCTGCAGTTTGTCCAAAGTCGGTTGATTGTAATAGTTCGGAACAATTGAACGCCTATCGTGGGTTCCCCATCGCTACCCATGGAATGTTAAGTGCAAAGTTGTGCCTCCTCGGCACATACTTTGCTGGTCCTGAGGTTGTGCGATGGGGGGCGAGTCCCTATTGAGGGGGGAAAGGAGGGTTGGAGTGTTCGGTCTAAACCCGAACTCGCTTCCCAGCCTTCCATGCCTTTATGGCGAATTGTAGGTCGTCTTGGTAGCTGAATTCGGCCGCCAGTGCTAGTGCATGTTCCTCCGTTCTAAGGGACCGCTCTGTATTGCTGTTGACAGTGATGACCCCCTTGGGGCCTGACATCTTGAGCTTGAGGTATGCATAATGCAAGATTGCGTTGAACTGAGCAAACGCGGTCGGCCGAGCAGCGCGTGATAGCCACTGCGAAAGGGCACAATGTTGAAGACCAAGTCCTCGCTGCGGAAGTTATCAGGCAAGGAGAACACAACCTCCAGGGTTACAGAGCCCATACATCGGGCCTCAACACCTGGGGTCACTCCCTTGAAGGTAGTGCTCCTGGGCTTGATCCTTGATGGTTCTGTACCCATCTTTTTCACTGTGTCTAAGTAAATCAGATTGAGGCTACTTCGTCTATCCATTAGGACTTTAGTGACGTGATACCCATCTATAATGGGATCTAGGACGAGGGCAGCGGAGCCCCCATGACAGATACTGGTCTGTATGGGCATGCCGGTCGAAGGTGATTGGGTATGCTGACCATGGGTTATACTTTGGAGCTACGGGCTCTACGTCATAGACCTCCCGAAGGTCCCTCTTCCTCTCTTTTTTAGGCATGTGGGTGGCGTATATCATATTCATCGTTTTGACTTCGGGAGGGAATTTCTTCTGACCGCTACCTATTGGACCCCGAGGCTCCTCTTCGTCCTTGCTGAACGAGTTCTTGCCCTGGTCTTGGGGTTGTATTTTGCCGGCCTGTTTAAACACCCAACAGTTACGATGTGTGTGATTGGCTGGCTTTTCCAAAGTTCCATGAATTTGGCAAGTCCTGTCCAGGATCTTCTCAAGCTGAGTGGGTCCATCACGGTTGCCTTTAGGGGGGCTTCTTCTGCTGCCCAGGTCGGGAGTTGCGGAATCCGGCATTAACTACCATGTCATCGGCATCGTTGTTGTTGTGCCGGCGTTTGTTCTTATTGCGCTTTGGCTTTGAGTTGCCATCTTGGGCTTCAGGTGCCACAGGAGCTTCAGAATTGTGGCTGCGTCTTGCCAGCCAGTTATCTTCGCCCGCGCAAAAGCGGGTCATGAGGGAGGTAAGGGCGAACATAGTGTGAGGCTTGTCCTGGCATAGCTGGCGGGCCAGCCATTCGTCCCGAATATTGTGCCGGAAGGAGGCAATGGCCTCGGCGTCTGGACAATCAACAATTTGGTTCTTCTTAGTTAAGAACCGGTTCCAGAACTGTCGGGCAGACTTGCCGGGCTTCTGGACGACGTTACCAAGGTCAAAAGTGTCCGAAGGGTGGACATAGGTCCCCTGGAAGTTAGAGAGAAACGCGTCTTCCAAGTCTTCCCAGCATCCTATGGAGTTTTCGGGGAGGCTATTTAACTAGTGCCGAGCTTGCCCCTTAAGTTTAAGAGGTAAGTATTTGATGGCATGGAGATCGTCTCCTCGTTCCATATGCATATGGAGGAGGAAGTCCTCGATCCATACAGTTGTGTCAGTGGTCCCGTCATACTGTTCTATATTTATGGGTTTAAACCCTTCGAGTACCTGATGCCGCATTACTTCATCTATGAAGCACAGTGGGTGAGCGGTGCCTCTGACCCGAGCTATGTCCCTCCTATACTCGGCGTCTATATGGGGCCGGTTGCGTTCCTGGCCTGTATGGTTTGGGTTGAACCATGGTCTATACTCTCCCCGTCTATCCGATGAGTAATATTTGGATCCATAGATGGATCTTGTATGGCATGCTCTGTGATTTAAGTCGTCGCGCAGGTCGAACATGTCATTGTGTTCGAATGGCTCCTTACACTGTCTTCGAGGCATCACCGGTACATAACCGGTGTCTTTGGCCGCTCTATCGTGCCCATGAGGAGGGCGGTCTGGCTTGTCATATGGGGTATGATGCGGAGACGGAGTGTCAGTGAGCTCATCGTCGAATTGTGGCAGGAGTCTTCTCCGAGGGTAGCTTTTGGGATGGTTTGATAGATCGGTGCCGTACACTTCCTCGGCTGAGAGGACTTTCGTCCATCGATCAGTGAGGTTAACCTGTTCGGCTCTAAGTTGCCATTCCTTGGCCTTTAGGATGTGAGATGTTGCTATGAGCCCCTGCCTGATTTCTTCTTGATCCTCGAGGTTATCAGGGATGTAGAAGTCATCGGCTTCTGGTAAGTCCTCCTCCTTGACCTGGGAAGGTAATCATCACTCTCGGGGTCATTGATGGTATTGGGGTCATTCTGGTCCCCAGGCTCTTTCGGACCCTCAAACGAGTGCTCGGGGATATCGGGATTGCCATGATCGGCGAGGGTATTATCGTCCCCATTGCTGACAATAACTTTCCTGCCCTTTTTTCTTTTGGACCGCTTATGCGATTTCTGTCGCCTTGATGGCGCGTTGCCCGACTTGTCACCGTTGTTGTGAGGCATATCGTCGATGTTGGTGGCAAGAGTATCCACCATGTAAACGTTGTATGTAGAAGTGGCGGTCCAACTCCCGGTGTTAACAGGGGTCGGAGCATGGTCCTCCTCATCCATGTATTCTGCCTCCTCAGAGGCGTAGTCTAGCACGTCGGTTAAGTCTTCGACAGTGGCTATCCAGTGGGTGGTGGGTGGGTCGAAAAATCCATCCTTGCCCAAATATTAATCAGGCTGGACATGGATCGGAGCTAGAGTGTCGGTGATCTTCATCGATGAGAATTGCTCCAAGGCCTCGTCGACCATTGAGGGCCCGATCGGATCCAGCCATTCATAACTCGTGGGGTTAACCTCCATGAAGCCCACCCAAGGGGAGTGTTCAGTAGGAACACATGTCCGGTCATATAGCTTGATGGCCAAACCAAGATTAGAGATCGGACTGCCGCCATGGGTGACCCCATTGGCATGTCCGACGAAGGGGCTTGAGGTTACGGCCTTAGAGTCCTCGGGGGCTACGGGTGAAGCCGTGAGCCCGATTAGTGACAAGTCGCTTCAAGAGCTGACGGAAAACTCTAGGTTTCCGAATCTAACTTCCTGATCGGGGGCGAAGTTCTCCACATAGCCTAGATGGCCGGTGGAATCAGCATGCAGCACCACGCTGCCGAATGCGAAGATCTGCCCGGGGACGAAAACATCCATGTTCCGAACATCTTCGTTGATGACCAGGCGAGGCGTCGATTCCATCTCTCTCACAGAGGAACTCTCAATGAAAGCACCAATGTCGGTATCAAAACCGGCGGATCTCGGGTAGGGTGTCCCGAACTATGAGACTAGGATCGTAGGTAACACGAGACGAAGGAGACACAAGTTTACCCAGGTTCAGGCCCTCCAATGGAGGTAATACCCTACGTCCTACTTGATTGTATCGATTGTGTATGGGAATACAAAGTTGATCTACCTCGAGATCGTATGTCTAACCCGAGATGAGTTATCCTCTCCCTATACCCTAAAACCCTCTGGCTTATATAGATGCCGAGGAGGCCTAGGGTTTACACATGGTCGGTTACATGCCGAAGAGATAAACATGCCTATTAATACATCAAACATGGAGTGCAAGCTATGTTCCTCGAAGCTTCCATCCTAGAAACTGAGCCTTCAAACCATCCAGTGTTCGGTAAGTAGTCCATATAATCCGGCCCATGAACAACAGGTCGGATATCCGCGGATCGCCTAATCTAGGAGTCGCTCACGTGGGAGCCTTGCCCGCCACTTCTGGGCTTTTCCCACTACCACTGCTAGGCATTCATGTAGTTGTGCCCCTCCCCCTATATATAGTGGAGGAGAGGGAGGGCTGCTGCACCCCAAGCCTTTGCATAGCCCTCCCTATCTCCCTAGTCCGTTTTCTCCTCCGTTCGCGGTACCGATAGCGCTTGGCGAAGTCCTGCAGGGATAACACCGTCACCATCATCGCCACGCTGTCGTGCTGCCAGCGCCCCATCTACCACTCCGCCCTTGCTCTCTAGATCAAGGAGGTGAAGGTGTCATCGAGCCGCATGTCTGCTCAACGCGGAGGTATTGTCCGTTTGGCGCTAGATTGTACTAGATCATAATTGGATCATGAATAACTACGACTACCTCAACCGCGTTATATACGCTTCCGCTTAACGGTTTACGAGGGTATGGAGAACCACTCCCCAACTCATTTCTATGCATCTCCATAGATAAATCTTGGGTGTTCCTAGTTTTTTTTGTTTTCCATGCTTGGTTCCCCTTCAGTGGTATCAAAGACATGTTTATGCGTAGATGATATGCAATAGTAGAAGAGAAAGAGGTTGTGGGCATGATGTTCAGATTTCTTACCTCCCATGTCTTAGTTTGATTAGACAATATTGTGGGATAAAGCGGCTTGGATCAACCTTACTTGTCCTCGCACAAGAGACCGGTTCCACTGAATAACATGCAACTTGTTTTGCATAAAGTAAATGGTGGGTGTGTTTGTCTCTCCTACTTTAGTTGAATTGGACTTGACAAAGGCGGCCCTAGTAGAAGTTTCAAAGGCAACTTGATTATCACCGTTGTGGCTTTGTGTGGGTAAGAATGGTTCTTACTAGTTACCCATGGTAGCCACGTAAGATTTGCAACAACAAAGTAGAAGACATCTAACTTGTTTTTGCAGGGTATGTTGTGATGTGATAAGCCAAAGACGTGATTTGATATTGATACTTGTAAACTGTGTTGGGTTTTTTCCTGAAGAGGAGAGGATATGCAGCACACTAGAGATAAGTATATTCCTGAGTGAGAATCACACAAACTCTCGTCGTCAGCACCTACACACAGAGAATTAAACGCTTGCGCACAACATGGGCAAGAGGGTTGTCAAGCCCCTTGAACTCATTACTTGCAAGGATTAAATATTGACAGATAGATAGAAATATAATATAAAATAATATAATATAAATGTCAGCAATATTTTTAGGGTTTTTGTAATATTTCTTATGTAGACCCTGGGGTCATCATTTTTGCTAGAGGCTTCTCTCTGAAAGATAGCATACGGTGGGTAGACAAACTACTGTCGGACAATTCATAGAATAGCACATAGTCATGAAATATTTATGCACGGTAATGATCATGTATATAGGCATCACGTCCATAAGAAGGTAGACCGACTCCTGCCTGCATCTACTACTATTACTCCACTTATCTATCGCTATCCAGCATGCATGAAGAAATTTAAGTATCAAACATACTAATGCTTTGAGCAAGATGATATGATGTAGACAAAGTAAACTGACGCAATACGAATAAACACCATCATTTTATCCTTAGTGACATCAAGGTAAATATGTGTCATGTCCTTATCTGTCACTCGGATTGAGCACCACAAGATTGAGCCCATCACAACACGCCACTCTCACGGAAGATAAATCTATCTAGTTGGCCAAACCAAACCGATAGATCGAAGAGGATAATAAACACACAATTCATGAATAATCTGATCATGAATGCACAATTCATCGGATCCCAACAAACACACCACAAAAATATTACATCCAATAGATCACCACGAGAATCACTATGTACTTTGGATTGAAGATCAAAGAGAGAGAGAGACATCTAGGTACTAGCTATGGAATCGTAGGTTTGTGGAAGACTACTCACACAAAATCATGAGAGCAGCAAGGTTGATTTAGAGGCCCTCCATGATGCAACCCCCCCTCCGACAGGGCACCGGAACAGGGATCTAGATGGAATCGGGATGGAACAGAGACTTGCGGCGGTGGAAGAAGTGTTTCCGGTGGCTCTCTATAGGTTTTATGATTTTTAAGGATTGATAGAGGCAGAGTTAGGTTAATCAGATCCACGAGGTGGTCCAAAGGTAATTGGGCGTGCCCTACCCCTTGGGCTCCCCCTGTTTCCTTGGTGCTCCCTCGTGTGGCGTCTGGCCTCCCTATGAAGCTTCCAAGTCTTGTTTTTTCCCAAAAAATTGTCAAAACGTTTGGTAGCGTTTGGAGTTTGTTTGGTACTGATTTCTTGAAAAGCCAAAAACACACAGAAAACAACAACTGGCACTAGGCACTAGGTTAATAGTTTAGTTCCCAAAAATGATATAAAACAACATATAAAGTATCCTAGAATGATAATATAATAGCATGGAACAATAAAAAACTATAGATACATTGGAGACGTATCAACGCCCCCAAGCGTAATTCCTGCTCGTCCTCGAGAAGGTAAATGATAAAACATAATTTTTTATGCGACATGCTACCCAACATGTAATCTCTTTCAGGTATGATCTTTGAGAAAAAATGAACTAATAAACATCAACATAATAATATCCATAAACAAAAATAATATAATCACTCATTTTCAAAATGTACGATCCTTAAAGAGTGTTACTCCCCACTCATTTTATCATACTAGCATGCATGGCTCCATCTTCACCACATAAGTACAAATCATAAGCACCATGGTATCAAATCATGCAATTGGATCGTACTTCTAATGGGCTTCAACATTTTCAACATCACTTAGTACATCGGCGTGAACCATGGACATAGCATATGGGTGAAATAGAGTATGGTGGTAGAGATCAAAAGGAATCAAAGTGGAAAGAAAGTCTCGCATCTACTAGGCAGA
The DNA here is from genome assembly GCA_022496015.1 of Hordeum marinum. Classification (NCBI taxonomy): domain Eukaryota; kingdom Viridiplantae; phylum Streptophyta; class Magnoliopsida; order Poales; family Poaceae; genus Hordeum; species Hordeum marinum. The sequence continues at coordinate 364,705,893 of CM039674.1, read as the reverse complement.
CTAAGGGGCTATGGAGTATCTATAATATGTCTTTTGATCTCTACCACCATAGCCCCTTGGTTCGCCGAGTTGATGTGATACTTTCTTTTCCACTTTTACTCCTTTTGATCTCTACCACCATACTCTATTCCACCCATATACCATGCCCATGGTTCATGCTCATGTATTGAGTGAAGTTGAAAATGTTGAAGTGTGTTAGAAGTATGATCCAATTGCCTGATTTGACACCATGGCGCTTATGATTTGTACTTATGTGGTGAAGACGGAGCCACGCTATGCTAATATGATAAAATGAGTGGGGAGTAATGTTCTTTAAGGATCATATATTTTAGAAGTTAATGATGATTGTGTTATTTATGTTTATGTATATTACTAAGTTGATGTTTATTAGTTCGTCATTTCTCAATGATTATACCAGAAAAGGATTGCATGTTGGCCAGCGTGTCGCATCAAAAAATCTGTTTTATCATTTACCTACTCGACCATGAGCAGGAATTAAGCTTGGGGATCCTGATATGTCTCCAACGTATCTATAATTTTTTATTGTTCCATGCTATTATATCATTCTTGGATACTTTATGTGCATTTAAATGTTGTCTTATATCATTTTGAGAACTAACCTATTAATCAAGTGCCTAGTGCGAGCTGTTGTTTTCTGCATGTTTTTTGGCTTTTCAGAAAATCAGTACCAAACAAAGTCCAAATGCCATGAAACTTTATGACGATTTTTTCTGGACAAAAATAAGACATGGAAGCTTAGCAGGGAGGTCGGGAGCCGCATGAGGCGGTGCCAATGCAATAGGGCACGCATAGGGGGTAGGGGCTTTTTGATTTCTTGGGGCCACCCCCTGACTCCCCCTGAGCTAACTCTGCCTCTATAATTTTTCCAAAATCAGGAAAACACCAGATATTTACCCAAAATACTTTTTCCGCCGCCGCAAGTCTCTGCTCCACTATGATCCCATTTGGAGCCCAGATCCGGTGTGCTATTGGAGGGGGGTCAGTCACGGAGGGCGTGTACATCAATCTTGATGCTCCCATGATGTTGTGTGAGTAGTCTACCATAGACCTACGGTTCCATATCTAGTACCTAGATGGCTATTTGTCTCTCTATGATCTTCAATACAAAGTTCACCGCGATTCCTGCGATGATCTATTTGTTGTAATCTTCTTTGCGGTGTGTTTGTTGGGATGCAATGAATTGTGGGTTTATGACCAGATTATTCATGAATATATCTATTGAGTCTTTGTTGCTTTCTTATATGCATGACTATTATAGCTTGTATTTCTCTCTGATCTATCGGTTTGGTTTGGCCAACTAGATTGCTTTATCTTCAGTTTGAGGGGTTTTGATGGGTTCTATCTTGTGGTGCTCAATCTCAGTTATAGAAGGGTACTTGACACATATTTGTATTTCTTCCATTAAGGATACAATGATGGGGTTTATTCATATTGCTGGAGTTTACTTTGTCTACATCATGTCATCTTGCTCCGAGCATTATTCTGTTTCATACTTAATACTCTAGATGCATGCTGGATAGCAGTCGATGAGTGGAGTAATAGTAGTAGATGCAGGCATGAGTCGGTCTGCTTTGTTTATGGACATGATGCCTATATATATGATTATTGTCGTAAATAAATTTTCCATAACTATGCAATATTCTATCAATTACCCAACAATAATTTGTTTACCCACCATATGCTATCTTCGAGAGAGAAGCCCTATGCAATATTCTATCAATTACCCAACAATAATTTGTTTACCCACCATATGCTATCTTCGAGAGAGAAGCCTCTAGCGAAAACTATGCCCCCTGGTCTACACAAAATATATTACTAAAACCCTAAAAATATTACTTCCATTTATCTTATGTTATTTTATTTCATATTTATATTATATATCCATCACTACTTAATACTTGCAAGTAATGAGTACACCGGGCTTGACAACCCCCTTGCCCGAGTTGGGTGAAAGTGTTTGCTCTTTCGTGTGTGTGTGTGCAGACGGCGAGAGTTTGTGCGGTTCTCCTATTGTTTCAATAACATTGGTTATCACTGAGAGAAATACTTATCTCCAACGTGCTGCATCTCCTCTCCTCTTCAAGGAAAACCCAATGCAGTTTACATAGCATTGAAAGACAAGAAACAAGCTTTAATTATCAATATTTGTACTGACCAACAATCATGTACTCATGCCCTTTCATATTACCACATAAATATCATTAACCCACCATTTCTCTTATATGGTGAGCTACATGAAAGTTTTTATTATATCCTCCTTGAATACCTATCCTTTTGGGACTAGTATTACAACCCATGGAAATTAAAGTTCTATTTATTAGACTCTCAAACATATATGAGTGGATAATGAGACTAAAATTATTTCTGTAAAATATGAATGACGTCGTACTATAAAATATATAAGTGAAGCACTAGAGCAAGTGCCTTGCTCAAAATATCTAAGTGAAGCACATAGAGTATTCTATCATATCATGATGAACATGTGTATCTCTCAAATAGGTTTGTCCAGAAAATAATGATTGTGAAAAACTGAAAACAAAGCAAACTATAATACACGATGCTTCAAGCAACACACTTATCATGTGATGAATAAAAATATAGCTCTGAGTGACATACCGATGGAATGGAGACGAAAGAGTGGATGAATTTCGGGTCATCCCCAAGCTTAGATGCTTGAGTCTTCCTAGAATATTACCTTCGGGTGCCTTGGGCACCCCAAGCTTAGGGTCTTGCCAATCCTTATTCATTCATCCATCATGCTCACGGCCAAAACTTCAACACACAAAACTCAACAGAAACCTCATGAGATTTATTAGTATAATTGGCAAATGACAAACTTTAGGTATTGTTATAAATTGATTCATATTTAATTATTGCATAAGGTACTGTATTCTGATTTCTCCATGACTTATACACCCCGATATAATCCATAGCATCATCAAAACAAGCAAACTATGCAAGCAAAAACAGAATCTATCTAAACACAAATAGTTTGTAATGATCAGCACTAAAACCATACTTATCTAACTCCGAAAATTATGAAAAATAGGAAAACCTGGTCAATTTTTCTATCAATGTTTTGTAAAATTTCAGACCAAAAGTATGTTCCAGTAAAATCAAAGAAATTCTGCACTAGACTTAAAAGTTTTTGTTTCTGTAGAAGATCAAATCTACTATCATCCAAATCATCCCAAAGGCTTTACTTGGCACAAACACTAATTAAAACTTAAAAACACAGTAACTATAGTAGTAATAATCATTTCAACACAAACTAACGTAAAGTGGAACAAAAAATTTAAGATAATTATTAGGTTGCCTCCTGATTCGTCTCCATCATATCTACTTTTCCAAACTCTTTTGCCCTTGTTTTGGACTCTAATTTGCATGATTTGAATGGAACAAACCCAGAGTGACGTTGTTTTCAGCAGAATTGCCTTGGTGTTATTTTTTTGCAGAAATAAAAGTTCTCGGATTGACCTAAAAATTCACGAAGAATATTTTTGGAATTAATTAAAATACTGGCGAAAGAATCAACCATAGGGCGTGCCTAGGTGGCTTCTGGCCCCCATGCAGCTCCACCGACCTCAATTCCAACTCTATATATTCACATCCGTGGAGAAAAAAAATCAGATAGAAGAGTTCATCGTGTTTCACGATACAGAGCCGCCGCCACCTCATGTTCTTCCTCGAGAGGGAAGATCTGGAGTCCATTTTGGGCTCCATAGAGGGGAAATTGATGCCGTCGTTATCACAAACCATCCTTCATCACCAATTTCATGATGTTCTCCGTTGTTTGTGAGTAATTCCATCGTAGGCTTGGTGGACGGTGATGGGTTGGATGACATTTACCATGTAGTCAAGTTAGTTTTGTTAGGGTTTGATTACTAGTATCCACTATGTTCTGAGATTGATGTTGCTATGACTTTGCTATGCTTAATGCTTGTCACTAGGGCACGTGTGCCATGATTTGAGATCTGAACCTGTTATGTTTTCATGAATATATATGTGTTCTTGATCCTATCTTGCAAGTTGTAGACACCTATTACAAGTTATGATCCACATCCCCCAGGGTGACAATAACTGGGATTCTTTCCAGTGATTACCGTAGTTTGAGGAGTTCATGTATTCCCTAAGTGCTAATGCTTTGGTCCAGTTCTGTATTAAAAGGAGGACTTAATATCCCTTAGTTTCCATTAGGACCCCGCTGCCACGGGAGGGTAGGACAAAAGATGTCATGGAAGTTCTTTTGCATAAGCACGTATGACTATATCTGGAATACATGCATACATTACATTGATGAATTGGAGCTAGTTTTGTGTCACCCTATGTTATAACCATTGCATGATGAATGTCATCCGATATAATTATCCATCACTGATCCATTGCCTATGTGCTTTTCACTTATTGATCTTTGCTAAGTTACTTTTCCGTTGCTACTGTTACAATCACTACAAAACAACTACTGTCACTTTTGCCATCGTTGCTGTTACTTCCATACTACTTTGCTACTAAATACTCTGCTGCAGATATTAAGTCTTTCAGGTGTGGTTGAATTGAAAAATCATCTGCTAATACTCGAGAATATTCTTTGGCTCCCTTGGTTCGAATCAATAAATTTGGGTTGAATACTCTACCCTCAAATACCGTTGTGATTCCCTATACTTGTGGGTTATCAAAACCTTTTTCTAGCGCCGTTGTCGGGGAGCATAGCTCTATTCTCTGAGTTACTTGGGATTTATATTTGTTGATCACTATGAAGAATCTGAAAGATCCAAAAATCAAGATCTATCCCTCTACTACGAGGGGAGGTAAGGAACTGCCATCTAGCTCTGCACTTGATTCACCTTCTGTTATGAGTAAATTTGCGACACCACCACCTGCTATTGATTTTGATATGTCACAAGTAATTGATGCTGCCACTTTTGCTATGCATGATGCTTATGATGATACTTTGCTTGATAATACTGTGCCATTGGGTGAATTTCTTGATGAACAAATTTCTAGAGTCAATGTTGAAACTGATGATATTTCTGAAACTGAACACTATGAGACACCTGTTAGACCTAGCTCTCCTAAGAATTTCCTAATATACCTAAGGGTTATGTTATGGAGGGAGAGGTAGCTAGGGACTTTCGTGCTTGTAAGGATAGAGATGATCTTAAGAAATTGCTATGCAAGTGGAATGTCACATCCCCAGCAAGTTGTCCTAGGATAGCATTTGCTTGCATCATGTTTCATCTATTTGCATCAACATGAAATGGGGAACAAAAAGAAACCCCAAGCCCACTTTGAATCCAAACAATTCAAACTTGGTGAAAATTCAACAAATCCAAAATGCCCACTAAAAATGTTCCCTATGTCTCGTAAATTTGGACATGATTATAGCAGGGATCATTTTAATTATTTGAACAATCAAAACAATTTAAAATAAATGATAAAGCTCCTGAAATCATTAAATAAAGCACTATCATTATTTTTGTTTTCAAAATATCCTGAAACTTTTTAGACAAGTTTGAAATATTCAAACTTCATTATAGAAAATACTTGGGATATTTTGCAAAGTCATTTTGTACCTGAAAATAAAATAAACAAATGTCAGTAAATGAAAACAGAGAAGAAAAAAAAAGAAAGGCCCAGGCCAGGCCAGCCCACCTGCCTGGGGAGGTCATCGTCCTCCTGGCGGCCAGGAGGACGAGCTTGTGGCCGGAGCGCGCGCTACTGTGCCTCCACGCCGGCAGCTGCCTGCCTGCTTCCCCTCGCCAGCACGACGGGGATAAGCTCTGAGAGCCGTCCCCTTTGCTCCCTCTCTCTCTCTCTCGCCCGCCTCTCTTCCTCCCCCTTCTCTGCTCCGCCTTGGCCGAGCCGTGCTCGAGCTCGCCGCCGTCGCGCTAGCCGCTCCCCCTCGCCCCTAAGCCCCCCAATCGATCCGCCTAGCTCCCCTCTTCCTCCTCGCCGAGCCGTGCATCGCTAGGAGCTCCCCATCGCCGTCTTCGTGTCGTCTTCAACCTCCGGCCACCGGAAACCAAGTGCAGATCGTGTTGCTCCAGGCCCTCCCCGAGCCCGCTCTCGACGTCTCTGCGACCGCCGTGAGCCCCTAGATCTTTTCCCCCTCTTTTCCCCTTCTAGTGAACCCTCTAGCATCGAGAATCCTCTGAGCCCGAAAGATTCTCGCCGCCGGCGAGGTCGTGGCCGCCGTTGCAGCGGCCCAAGCTTGCGTCTGAGCACGCGGTCGTGCTCAGAATGTTCCCAGGCAGCCCTAGGAGGCCTTAGGTGCCCCGTTTGAGCTCCGGCTCGATGAACCCGTGCTCGCCAGAGCTCCGGCAGCCGCCAAGCTTGATGTCGGCGTCGATTCCGACCATCTCAGCTCCTGGGAGGGGTCGGAATGGACGCGCGCGTGTGTGCTGAGTTGTTTGGTGCCCTCCGCCGTCCTTTTGGTCGCCGGAGAAGGGATCCCTAACCCCTCTGCCATCTCTAGAGCCACCGGCGGCTCAATGCCGGTGGGTCTTGCCGGAGTTGACAACGGGGTTTGACCCCCTGAGTCACTGGCAGGTGGGGCCAGGCCCTCACAGTCAATGGTTAATTGAGAAATAAACTAATTAATTTAATTAACCTAATTAGGCACTCATAGTGGGCCCAGTTTCTATTAATTAGTTGGATTTAGTTTTAATTAGTTAGTTAAGTGACTAAGTCACTAACATGTGGTCCCCACATGTCAGGTTTGACTCTGGCCCGGTCAGTTGACCAGCTGACCTCATAATGATGTCATGCTGATGCAATTAAAGTAGTTTCTAGTTTAAAAATAATTCCAGAAATTATTCAAAACTTCAAAAATTCATATAAATTCATATAAATTCATATAAATTATTCAAAACTTCAAAAATTCATATAAATTAATCAGATGAAAATAATTTATATATGAAAATTTATCAAAAAAATCCAATGAATCCAATGGTGCTATTTTCATGCATGTTAGAGCAATCTAAATAGGCGAACATTGACATTTACTAATAGGTTAGTATTCGGTATTTGAAATAAAGAAAGATTTTGAACCTATATTCAAATTCATTTCAAATCAACATGATCATGAGTTGCATTAGCTCATCCATACATGCTATCATGCCATGATCATGCATCATATTGTTGCACTTGCGTGTGTTGATTATTTCTTATCTGCATTGCGGTAGGCCCTACTTCTGAGGATACCTCCGAGTATCCCGATGAAGGAGAGAACCTTTCCGCTACCCAGCAAGGCAAGCAACCCCTTTGACCATTCCGATAATATCCCACTCTCTTGCTCCTGTTCTTGTTTATTGCATTAGGACAATCGATCACATGTCAGTCATCCACGGTAGATGATCCTATTCTGCTGCATGGCCTATTATTGTCACAGTAAATAGCTAAACCTTGCAACCTACCATACCTGGTAGATGCTTGTGCCATGATGTGCTTAGCTTACTTTGCCTGCGATGCTTGCTATGCTTAGAGTTGTGTCAGGTCGGATTCATCTGGGTGATGAACTGAGTGAAACGATGTTGTTCTGATGTGATGATGTTATGATGAACTCGAGTTGGTAAAGGTAGCGATGAGAAGCTATGTAGGAGTACATAGCGGGTTGTCTCATTGGGACCGTTCTTAGGAACTGAGTTCCGTGTTTGTGATCCAAGACTAGCTACTACCACACATTGGGTTCCGGTAATTCGACCCCTCTCGACTTATCAGTCGCTTAGTCCTGAGTCCAGGAGTTGCAAGTAGTTTCTGGTGTTTATAGCTTGCTGGAGGCCATGCGTAGCGCTGACCCTAGGGGTGGGTTACGACGCGGTAGGCAGTGGCACGGTGTACCAAGGGTCACCCGAATGGTGGGCTTGGGAACCCTGCGCATATCGTTTGGGGCCGTAGAGGAAACTTCGCCCGGACTTCCGTGTGGGTTCAGTCTCAAATAGGCGATAGCCTGGACTAGAGGTCTTATGTGATTGACGGTCGTGGCCGAATCCCTCGCTGGGCTTCCGCTTGAAGGTTGCTGAGGTGCAAGGTTTTATGAGCACTGAGCGATAAGTGGCGAGAGCGTGTGTGAAGAAGTACACCCCTGCAGGGTATGAAACTATTCGAATAGCCGCGTCCTCGGATATGGACTACTTGGAGAACTTATGCTGTTCATAGATAATCAAATGGATACTCATAAAAATATCAAGACAAGTGTGAGTACCATAGATGGCACTCTCCCAGGAGAGGGAAGTGAATCTATGGTGGTGTATTGCTATGGAGTTAGTGGACTCGTGTGCGATATCTAAAATGTAAACAAAGAGTTAAATTGAGTAGTGTAGGTTAGCCATGAGTCAAAGCTGGCATTGCTACATTAACTCCACCTCCCCCTTTTGTTGATACTTGAGCATGAATAGAATAGGTCTGTTTTAAAGACTTGCTACGTACAATTGTACTCATGTTTGCTTAATAAATGTTGCAGATGAAACCGAGGACCCTTCAGGTGGGTTCTTTCTAGATGTCGACGATGTCGAATAGCTTGTGTCCCAGCTACGACCTTACGCCTGTGGCGGGCTATAGATAGTCAGGCCATGTGCCTTTTTACCCCTTTCACCTGTTTGTACTCAGACAGCTTTATGCTTCCGCTTGGTTTGTATGAACTTGTTTGTATGACTTGAGTGCCGGGTCATGTGAGCCTATCTGTAAGAACACTTTATGCAAGGCTCGCCTGAGCCTCTTAAATAAAAGTCATGTTGTTGTATGGTTATGTTGTGATGCCATGGTTGTATCTATGCATATCAGGCATGTCGTGCGTACGTGTGACGTGCAACGGTATGTATGGGATCTGACACCTAGTTGTGTGCCTTTAGTAGTACTCTTTACGGGAAACTGCCTCTTTGTGCTTCCACCGAGCCAGGGTAGCTTGCTACTGCTCCAGACACATTGATTGACCGGCATGTATCCTTCTTTGCTGCTGTGTCTGTCCCTTCGGGCAAATATCTCGCCGTGTAATGGAGTCCCTGTAGCCTGCTACGACTCGTCTACGTGCAGTGATGGCATTTATGTCTCACGGCGTAATGGAGTCCTTGTAGCTTGCTATGACTCATCTACACACGCTTGAGGCCAACACTTGCATTGCTAGGTTATGCATGCCTGTTTCCATACGGATGTGCCGCTTGGGTTCTATGACTAGTCATGTCGGCCCGGGTTCTCTGTCGTTTGATTGCTAGCGACATGTTCACATACGTGAGCCAAAAGACGCAAACGGTCCCGACTAAGGTAAGGCTGCAGCCGTGGAACTTACCGTGCGTGAGGCCGCAAAGTGATGTGATATGTTACAGTCTGGATTCATATGACTTAGGATCGGGGGCCCAACATGGAAGGAAAAATCTTTGAATGCTAGAATGCAATATGATCCTAAGTTTGCTACTTCACCGATCTTTGTTACTAATAAGGATTATGAATTCTCTGTCGATCCTGAGTTAATTACTTTGGTTGCATCTGATCCGTTCCATGGTTATGAATCTGAAACTGTTGTGGCACATCTTAATAAATTGAATGATATAGCCACCCTATTTAATCATGAGGAAAAAAATTGTTATTACTATATTCTTAAGTTGTATCCTTTCTCATTAAAGGTTGATGCTAAGATATGGTTTAATTCTCCTGCTCCTGGTCTGTGCATAGTCCCCAGGATATGATATATTACTTCTCTAAAAAATATTTTCCCGCCCATAAGAAACAAGCTGCCTTGCAGGAAATATTTAACTTTATGCAAATTAAAGAAGAGAGTCTCCCACAAGCTTGGGGGAGGCTTCTGCAATTACTTAATGCTTTGCCTGATCATCCTCTCAAGAAAAACGAAATACTTGATATCTTTTATAATGGACTAACCGATGCTTGTAGGGACCACCTAGATAGTTGTGCTGGTTGTGTTTTCAGGGAACGAACTATTGAACAAGATGAACTACTATTGAATAATATATTTAGCAATGATTATGATTGGACTATTCCTGAACCACCTCCAAAGCCCACTAAGAAGAAAAGAGGTATTCTATTTCTCAGTCCTGAAGATATGCAAGAGGTATAGAAATCTATGAAAGAAAAAGGTATTAAAGCCGAAGATGTTAAGAATCTACCACCTATTGAGTAAATAAATGGTCTTGATAACCCGACACAGGTAGTAGAGGTAAATTCTCTCTATAGATTTGATGAGGGTGATATTCCATATAATAAGTCTGCTAGCAAATTCTTGGACGAGTTTGATAACTTTGTTGTTAAGCAAAAAAAATCATTACTTATGTTAGTAGAAAATTAAAACATAATGCTTACATGCTTGATCGCTTAGGTGATTATATGAGTAGAACTATTAATGATCTTAAGCTTATTAGTAAACATGCTTGCATGGTAACTACTCAAGTAGAACAAGTACTTAAGGCACAAAATGATTTGCTTAATGAGATGAATGGTAAGAACAATGACCATTCTGTTAGAGTTGTGACTAGAGGTGGTAAAATGACTCAAGAACCTTTGTATCCCAAGGGCCATCCTAAGAGAATTGAGCAACATTATCAGGGAATTAATAATGATACACCTAGTCGTCCCATTAATAAAAGGAAAAAAGAATGATGATAGGACCTTGCATGCTGCTAGTGAACCTGTTATAGATACACCTGAAAACCCAAATGATATTTCTATTTTTGATGCTGAGCCACAATCTGGTAATGAAAATGATCTTAGTGATAATATTAATGATGATGTTCATGTTGATGCTCAACCTAGTAATGATAATGATGTGGACATTGAAACTGTTGTTGATTTTGATAACCCACAACCTAAGAATAAAAGATATGACAAAAGAGACTTTGTTGCTAGGAAGCATGGTAAAGGAAGAGAACCATGGGTTCAGAAACCCATGCCATTTCCTCCTAAACTATCCAAGAAAAAGGAGGATGTGGACTTTGAGCGTTTTGTTACTATCCTAACGTGCTTTGTTATTCTTGACATTCCCGAGGACGACAGTATTATCGATCATCCTTGGTAGACCCTATTTGAATACTGCAGGGGCTATTATCAATTGCAATAAGGGCAATGTGACTTTTCACGTTAACGGTAATGAGCATACGGTATACTTTCCAAGGAAACAACCTCAAGTTTGTAGTATCAATTCCATTGGAAAATTTTCAATGATTATTATTGGAGATTTTTAATTCCCTCTCCCTACTCCCAAAAATAAATATGATATACTTATTGTTGGGGACATGCATATCCCCGTTGAGGTAACCTAGTGCTATTCAAAAATTCTCCGGTTCCGTGTCATTCGAATAAAGTTTCTCAATAAGACTTGATCAACCTTATTGATGGATTCTTTTTTGATGAGCATGAGATGGATGAATTTAGGAGGCACAACCTTCTGTACCCAACTTTTACTTTCTATTATTTAAATTAAACAAAGTAAAAATGGTACTATTTTTCTGTTTTCTAATCTATCCATGCAGTAAAAGATGACCTGGAAATAAAAGTCCTCCAAATGCCCTGAAAATGTAGTATGATTTTTTCTGGAATATTTAAGAATTTCTGGCACTAAGAACATATTAGGGGGCTGCACCAGCGGGCCATAAGCTCACAGGGCGCGTCCACCCCCTGGGCGTTCCCCCTGGCTTGTGGGTCCCACGTAGGCCCCCTCACTTATTCCAGCACCCATCCACTTCATCTTCCTCTAGAAAAAAAATCCTACCATTGCTCTAGCCCGTGTTCTAGCTCATTTTGCTACCATATTCGATCTCCTTGTGCAAAGCTCCATTTGCAAAATTGTTTTGGGGGACTGATCTTCGGTATTTGACTCCTCCAATGGCTCAATTAGATTTTGTTTTAGTGCTTTATGTATTGCAAATTTTTGCTGCTGTGGTGACCTTATTCTTGAGCTTGCATGTCAAATTTGTATGGTCCCGAGTAGTTTTGATGCTTGATATAGCCTCTAGGCACTTGTGGGTGTAGTTGCTATAAGTTTTGTTGAGTTTTGTTCACCTTTATTTTGAGTCACTAAAAATGTCAGAAATTTTTCAGAGAAATAAATGATGAGGAGATTGTTAAGAGGCTCTTCAAGCCGGTGCTCTAAAGAAGATGCAAATGAGGTGAAGAAGAAATCCAAATACAATCTTCTTCGTGTCGCAGAGATTCGGCCATGTGAATGGCCAAGTGATGCATTCTTGAGTCTGACCGAAATTTATGAAGATTTCTATTATTTGGTAGAGAATGCAGGCATAACCAACTTCCTCAACGACAAGTGTGACCAGTACCTCTTACTCAGTAATATCTTTGTGCAAGACATTCATTTTTATCCTAGGAAGGATCCTCCCATGGTAGAGTTTTACTTGTATGATGTGCCGACTCTTTACGATTTTTGCAATGTTTGCAAAATACCTTATGATGGCACCATCAGTGAACCACGTCCTAGAGACACAGAGGACTTTATGCCGCAACCACTATGGGGGAAGAGATAGGGGTCTCAAAGTCAAGAGCAGTTAGTATACATTTTTCTTGTTCTATGCTATTATTCATTATTTGCGGGGAGATGTTTAGTTGGTCATGGGGAGATTAGAGGCCTTAGTGCTCCCGACATCGCCATTCTGCAGCACACTTTACTTGCTGATAGAACTTTTTGTCTAGGAGCTATGGTGGCCCAATAATTGAACTTAAACCGTTCGAAGGGCCCCATATTCTGAGGTATCTATGCATCTCGTCTAGCCAAAGACTTTTAAGATACCCATTAGGCTTGATGAAGAAGAGGAAATGCCGCTACCTACAAGATATTTAGACTATGACAATATGGTAACACATGATTTTATTAGGAAGCATAATTATAGGAGGCTCCTTTACAACTTAGTATTTAGTCAAAGTACTTGTGAGATTATTACTTTGCCTGCTTCTTCTTTGTTCGATATTCAATCAGGTAGGTACACTATTATGGCCGATGACATCTATAGATATTGGGGTCTATCGCAACCCCCAGCAGTTGAGCCGGCACTAGCTCTTGATCCGTATCAAGATCCAGTTTTCCAGTGGGAGCCATAGGAGCTCGCCAACCAGTGGAACCCTCAGGACCCTCCACAGTATCCAGGAGATGGTTATTTTCAGCCATGGCCCTACACCAACTTAGGCCAAAAACCTAATCTTGGGGGAGTACGTATTTATCACCGACATTACATTCATGTTCACACACTCATCTTAGTAGTCGGTGCTCATACTTTTCCATTGTACCATCCATGGTAATTTATTTCTTCTTTCCGCTTTCTTCTTGTGTGGTTAATTAACCTTGAGAAAATCCAAAAAAAATAGTTCTAGCTTTACCTTCTAGTCTGTTTAGTTGTAGCATCAAAAGAAAACCCAAAAAAGTATTTCTCGTTCTTATTTTGCTTGTTGGGAGCTTTCAGGTGTAAATAGTTTTTCTCGTTCTTGTTTTGAAATTACTTTCTTTGGGTCGTAAGGACAAGACCACACTGGAAATGATGAGTGGCTCTCATATGCATTATTGTTTATCTATCAGAGAGCCCACCTTACCTTGGCTTCTCCCTTGAGTTACTGTTTGTAGATTCCAGCTTAGTGCAATGCACGTGCACTCTTATTATTATTCACACTATTTGGTCGTGCAGGTGAAAGGCAATAATGACGATATATGATGAAGTGGTTGAGATGGAGAAAAGCTGGTATGAACCCGACCTATTTTGTTTTTGTAAATATGATTACCCCATCGTTCTGGATTCAGCTCATTATGGATGAAACATGTTTGCAATGATAATTAGAGATTATAGTTACTCTTGCCATGCTTAATTAGCTAAGATATATAATGGTTTGTCTTGAGTGCGAACATGCATTTTAAAATGGTTGTGATGTAGTATGATGGGATGGTATCCTCCTTTGAATGATTCAAGTGGCTTGACTTTGCACATGTTCACACATGTAGTTGAAACAAAATCAACATAGCATCCACGATATTTATGTTCATGGTGATTTATATCCTACTCATGCTTGCATTCAATGTTGGTTAATCTCAATGCATGTTTATGACTGTTTTCGCTCTCTAGTTGGTCGCTTCCCAGTGTATTGCTAGCCTTCACTTGTACTAAGCGGGATTACTGCTTGTGCATCCGCTTCCTTAAACCCAAAGTTGTTCCATCAGAGTCCACCATACCTACCTATATGCGGTATTTACCTTCCACTCCAAGTAAATTTGCATGTGCCAAACTCTAAACCTTCAAATAATATTATGTTTTCTATGCCTGAATCGCTCATGTAGCGACTGGGGGCGGTTAGTATCTTCCATGCTAGGTGGGTTATTCTCACGATATGTGTTGATTCACTATCATTCACGAGAAAGTGGCTGGTATTCAGGATGCCCAGTTCCATGCTCCAAAATCAAATCAAAATATAATGAAACAAAACTCCCCAGGATTGTTGTTTGTATGGACAGTACCCGTGGATTCGGCCAGCCGTGGAGTGTGTTCGATTGGTGGAGGGGGAGTAAAAACTTTATCATTCTATCTGGGAATCGCCTATAATGTATCTAGCATGGAAGATGGTGAAATCTCTTGGTTTTTATGTTGACAATGAAAGCATACCGCTCAAAATTATTATTCATCGCTATTTTAAAAGCTCGAGCTTTGGCACCTCTACAAATCAATGATTCCCTCTCCAAGGGCTTATCTATTTTACTTTACAGTTGAGTCATCCTCCTCTTATAAAAAGCACCACTTAGAGAGCACCACCGTCATTTGTATGCTTTGCTATTAACAGATATTGAGAATGATCGTGACTGGATCTCTTTTACCATGAATTACAATTTCTATTCAGTCCTTGTTCTTCAGGGGTGCTCTGCATTTTTGTTTTGCGGTCTCAGAAAGGGCTAGCGATATACCATTATATGATATTATATCATGGTTGTTTTTATAAAATTGTTGCCATACGAGATTTATTTTTATTGCTCGCTAGTTGATTATGCCATTGATATTGTCGGCGTTCCGGGAACGGGGGTACCCAGACCTGCGTGCCTGCGGCCCAGGACATGGTCCACCTCGTCAGCCAGACATGGCTTGACGCGGCTTCACTCAAGACAAGCCCCGCACGAGGACCTCAGGATCGCGAGGAAGAACGAAACCAAGACCAGCGAGGATGGGCCTCCTCAGGCCCCCTCCAGAGCAGCGGAGATCTCTATGTAGAACCCGGCGTCAAGAGTCAAAGATGATACAAGGAAGGACGGGCGGGGGCCAGCGCTCCAGGCGATGCAGTTTCCCCTTTTGTGCAAAGGGAGGAAGGACGTACACGGGTTCCAAAAGCGCCACCCAAAGGTTTCCACTCGAGTGCAACAAGACCACGATGACGAGACCCGTAGGGGGGATGTCATCGCCGAGCCCACCTCTGCATCATCAACAACCATTTTGCAGGCAAAGACCACCTTTGGACAAGGCGCAGATGTACTCCTGTGCCCCTTCAAATTTGGCCGTTGTGGGATCCCTTCCCGCCATTATGATAAGGGAAGAGGACCCAGGCCACTATTATATATAGAGGCTAGGTCGTACCGTAGAAGGGATCCCCTCAACTGAACCACCCGACAAACCACAAGACAAGGCAGAGAGACAAGAACACCACTAGAGCTCCCTCGCGAGGCTCAAAACCATTGTACTAGTTCATCCACACCACCTCCCCGAGAGGCAATCCACCAAAGCGTAAGTAGGGATTACACTTCCCAGCGGCCTGAACCTGGGTAATCCACTGTGTTCATCTCGTCATCGTGTGAGTCCGCTGTAGAAACCGTCACACAGTGAGGTAAGTAGGGCGAGGCTACGGGGATCTTCACACACGCCCCTGTGTTCGAACCATGAGGGTTTGCGGAGCCCGAAATCCAACATTTGGCGTGCCAGGTAGGGGGCGTGTCGAAGCCTTCCTCGAGCCAAGCTCTTCTCCCACCTCGCCGCTCAGATGGCTGACGCCCGCCAGGCCCGCACTGAGCGCTATGCTGCCCATACTGCCTAGATGGCGCCCGCAGGCCGCGCTGGTGCGCGACGGTCCCTCTCGCCTACGGCCAACGTCGCCACGGGCTCGGATGCCCACGAACAACAAGACTCGTCCTAGTCGGTCACCACGCAGCATGGGCCACACCGCCACTCCGTCGATCATTCCAGCTACCGGGTCTTCCTCCCACATTTGGCCCAGGCCAGCGCGCGATTCAGGTGCACTTGCCATGGGGAACTTGCTGCTCCGCTACCGCCCCACCCTGACCGCTATGATGACTGGCTTCGGCACATCGCGAAGCTCATCAGTGCTGCTTGCGATGCCCCAGCGCTCTCCTACTCGTTCTGACCCTGACCTTCCCTGGCAAACGACATGGCCCATGATGCACCACCACCTCATACGCAATGCGACGTTGACCCCGTGCCCAGGCGCAAAGCACGCCAGCGCGACCAGCCCCGCGGGCCGCGGGCAAGGGAAAGAGATGAAGTAAGCTGCCAGGTGGTGCCCCGGCCGTGCATCAATGCGCGCGTCCTCCCCACGCTGTCGAACCAGTGTTGCGATCGGGAAGCACTCGGGGTGGCCCCTCAGGAGCATCAAGACCTGGCCCCGCCCGCACGTGCAGCAACACCCGTCGAGCCGGTGGGCTGCCTCGCCATCTCGCTGGAGCACCATCCAACTACATGGCCCTGTAAGTTTGAACCCAACCTACCCCCTCGCTATGACGGCACCCCGTATCCCGCCGAGTTCCTACAGCTCTACTCGCTGAGCATCCAGGCGGCTAGGGAGACATCAAGGTCAGGGCGTGCTGGTTCCCATGGCGCTCAAGTGTGGCGCGCTCTCCTAGCTCCTTAACCTCCCAGAGGGGTCCATCGCATCTTTGGATAACCTGCGCAAGTGCTTCATTGCCAACTTCCAAGGTACTCTTGACCGTGCGCTCACCGTGAATGACCTGTAGTGTGTGAAGCAACAGGATGGAGAGACCCTACACAAGTTCATACAATGCTTCATGACTACGCGCCTCAAGGTCCCGAAGGCGTCGGATGAGGATATCATCTCCGCTTTCATCGAAGACATCACGGATCTCAGGATGAAGGAAGAGCTCTCCATGAACGACTAACTGTGCTCTACCCTGGAGATGGTCGACCTGGCGTACAGGTGCGCCAAGGCCGAAGAGGGCCGCCTGTCACTCCGCGAGACTCCGGCGATGAAGCTAGAAGAAAAGAAGACCAAAGCCAAGGAGGCAAAGTGCAAGGCTCCAGCGATACTCGCGGCCGAGCTTGAGGCGAAGCGCAGCCGAGGCGAGGAGCATCTCGGAGGGGGGAGACCGACCTGCATCTTCCATGGCACCAACAACCACGACACCGCCGACTGCCAGGAACTCCGACTGGTTCGCGTCGAACACTTCGGTCGACGCCCTGGCCGCACTAATCGTGGCTTCGAACGCCGCGGAGGCCGTGGTGGAGGCCGTTGGGACAACCGGATCTGCATCAGGGCGGGCGCGGCCAGCCTCGGGAGGACCGCTAGCGCGATCAGCCTCAGGAGGACTACTAGCATGATTAGTCTCGGGAGGACCGCTGGTGCGATGACCCTCCGGAGGGGTCACGCCGTGGTCAGCCTCGTGAGGTTCGCCCTCATGAGGCCGTCCTGCCACCACTACCACCTCCACCCAGAAGGAAGGAAGAGGACATGCAGGACGATGGGGCTGGGGGCTTCTAGGAGATCAGGGCGGTAGCCTGCAACCTGGGCGGCGCCCAAGCCCCAGCATCGAACCGCGTCTTCAAGTAGTTCACGCGGGAGGTGAAAGCGGATGTCCCGAAGCCCGAGGCAATGCGTCCCCTCAAGTGGTCCCAGATTGCCATCACCTTTGACTCAAGGTATCAGCTCAGGTGCTCGGCAATGGCCGGCAAGCTCCCCATGTTGTGCACTCCGACCATCAGCAATGTCCTCGTCACCAAGACCGTCATCGACAGTGGAGCGGGCCTCAGTGTCCTCTCCATTGAGACCTTCGAGATGCTCCAAGTACCGTATGACAAGCTCATGTCGACCAAGCCCTTCTCAGGAGTCACCGATGGGTCCACCATTCAAATTGGGCAAGTGCGCCTGCCCGTCACCTTTGGCAGGTGCAAGAACTACCACGTCGAGACCATCGTCTTCGACATCGCCAACATCCACCTCCCGTATAGTGCGATCCTTGGGTACCTGGCCATCTCCAATTTATGGCTACAACTCATCACGGCTACAATGTCCTCAAGATGCCAGGAAGTGGCAGCGTCATTACCGTCGCCTGTGATGAGAAGGATGTTGTCTACTCCCTCGAGCCTGCTTACCGCTCTGCTGCGGCCGAGCGCTCGGATGACGAGGAGGATGCCCTGCCTCGTGAGGATGCGTGCAAGAAGAAGAAGCAGCTCACCCCCGCAAAGCGCCTGGGGATGGAACCTCCAGGGGCAGAGCCTCAGGCTCTGCATCCGCGAACGGGGCCCCACCTCCCATCGCATAGGAAAGCACGCTCGGCGCCCGCTTGGGCCGGGCTCAGGGGCTCCCACACAGGAGGCCCCCGGTTTGGCCGGTGAGATAAGGGAGGCGTTCGGGCCCAACCTGAAGGTGCGTCCTGATGCGGGACTAATAGGACCAGGGGCACGACGCGAAGCGTCGAGCTCGCGAGAGTCAGTCATCAAGGCAATCGAGGAGCTTTAGGAGGCACACGCCAAGAGAGGAAGGGACTGCCCTGCACCACCAACTGCAGCCGCCATTGTCGGCCCGATTGAGCAACCATACCTCAGTGTCGACACGCTCGCAATCAACAGGGCCTTGTCCCAGGGCCTCTTTTAGTCGACACACGCCGACCACGGGTGGGCCTACCCGAACAACTAGGTCTGCATGCCCTTCGGTCTGGCAAACACCAGCGTCATGTTCCAGTGCCTCGCCCGGCCATGCTCGCACCTTGCTTGGCAAGACGGGACGAGGAGTTGGAGGAGATGCCCGGACCGAGCATGGGTCCTAGGCCCTAGGAGACGACGGGCCCGTGAGGGTCGCGCTCGTGGTGCTACAAGATCAGGCTACAATGACAGCTTCGGCTCTTGAAGAACATTGCCTCTAGGTGACTTTTTGTTGATCTGTGTCAGGTAATTTTTTTTGCTTGTTCCGTCAAAAGGCGCCCGCCGGGCCGCACCATTTTCTGGCGATCAGGGCGTACCCCTGCAGTTGCCGTATTTACCCATATTTCAACAATTTTTCATGCATGTGATCTGTTTCCTAACGTTTCCCCTTGTCTGCACGGCTCTTTGCCGATGTGAATGTCATCACTCTCGAGCGGTCCTTCCTTCGGCCGCCTCGTGAGAGGACTGGGCACTGCGTTTGTGCTCGGGTCCATCCCCGTGGCATTGATAAATCCAATGGTTGAGCTCTGTCTGGCAGGCCTCCCCCGTTCACGTCACCTCCTGGGGTCACTGGTGCTTGGCGCTCTCGCGCTATGGCCCTAGGGAGGACACTCGGTGCAGGCTGTTATAAAGTTTGCGGGACCTTGGAGGGCACCATCGACAAGAAGACCCAGGCGCAAACCGCCTTTGAGGTAGGAACCTCGTGAGGCCAAAGCGCCCTCATGAGCTCCCAAATACACCTCCCAGTTGTACCGTGCCAGCCACGTGTACGAACTGAATGGGTTGTACACACCCGGAGCCCCCTAAGGACGCGGAGGGATTCCTTCCCACGCAATGTGGAAGCCACAGATCCACGCTAGCAGACAAGTCAACACTGCCTACCAATGGCTATGCCCACGCAATGTGGAAGCCACAGCTCTGTGCTGGTGGACAACACAGTCTACCAATGGCTATGCCCATGCAATGTGGAAGCCCTACGCCCTGTGCTTGGGATAAACAACTGAGGGTGCCCTAGCGGCTGCATCCAACCTCAAGAAAGCTCCTTGCAGCCCCGTTTTGCTGTATTCCCTGGGATGTACGTGTGAGCGGGCTGCATAGGGGCTACTACCGGGCCTGTCATGGTACGCGCCACCTTTTCCAGTCTACCAAACCTGGCCTTCACGCTCCCCTCTCAAGAAAAGCCGGCGAGGATAGGTATGGTAGCCGCTCGTTCATCAAGGGGGACTCCTGAGAATCGCGACTCAGGAGCCTCACTGGCCACACAGCACCTCATCCCTTGGAACCGTCCTTGGTGATCCGGGCGGCCCAACGGCGGTTGAGGTATGCACGGGGCCGGGCCCTGCCAATGAAGAGCATCAAAACAATCAAGAAGGAAACAAGGTGAGGAGGGCAATCACGTAGATCAATAGTTATTACAAGCATTAAAAGTTTTTCGCGAACACAGACAAGTTTAACGCCTCCACGAGGCATGTTGTATGTTGCAGGAAGGAACAAGGAAGAGGAATCAGGAGGAGCTCCTGCTACCACTCATCCCATCCGCGGGGAGCTTGACGTCGACATCACCAGCATCGTCTTCTTTGCTAATCCCTGCAGGTTCAGGAGGTGGAGGAATGGTGATGGGAGTGAACTTCTTCACCAGTGCCTCAACGATGCCCTTCACTACCACCGCAGCGCTGCTAAGGACCTTGGGGGTGACCGGGCGGATCATGGAGTCGAAGCCAAACCCTGGCTCGTGAAGGTGAAGGTGGCTGAATACGCGTGTCGCAGCCTCAGAAAAGAGGTCGCGGCACTCGCTCTCGTAGACCCCCTCCACCTTGACAATGACGCCTTCCAGCACCTCGACAAGCTTCGAAGCGAGCTCCGCAAAGCCACTCTCTGGAGCCACCAGGGTTTCCACAAATCCTTCCCGGTAGAGGGAGTGGAGCGCATGGCGCAGCCTGAGATCGATCGGGGGAAGGGTGCTGAGCTCCGCGGACTTCTCTTCTTTGGCCTCAACTAGAGCCTTCTCCGTGGTTTTGAGCCGGGCCTTCTCCAGGTCAACCTCCTTCTCCCTCGCGTCCTAGCACTCTTGCACCATGGCACAATCGGCCCTTGCCTGGGACAGCTTGCAGCCCCGCTCGGCGAGCTGGGCCTTGCAGGCCTTGAGGGCCTCCCGCTACTGACGTAGTTCTTCCTCAAGCACAGACTTCTCCTCCTAAAGACCCGCAAGCGGGACTTTGCCTCACCATGACGCAGTTCCCGAGGGGTGATTGGGCCGACATGGACTCTCTCTCGTTCTTCACCATGTCGGCCTTGGACTGACCCCAGACCACCACGACAAACACGACGACCTGGAGCCACCCGAAGAGAAACCCCAGGCGCCCACTCGCGAGGCGATCATCAGAACCCGCGAGGGCATCCCGAACTTGACCCAGAGTGGTGAAGGCCCCATCCAGGACATCGAGGCCGTGCGACGAAGGCACCAACGCCTCCTCCGGAGGAGTCGCCTGCACGATCGTAGGTGACGTCCCCCGGGAGACAGTAGCATATGGAGTAGGAGGCTCAGGAGGCTGCACAACGACCAAGGGCACGACGGATACAGACGGATCGACGGGCGGCCGGCCCTCGGGTGCTAGCCCTCCGAACAGCGGCACCGACACAACCTCAAGGGCGGGAGCGACCATGCTAATAGGCACTAGGGCTCGGGTGGCTCGCGGAGGTCACCAGGAGGGTTGCCTCGCGAGCCTCCACCCCCTCGCATGCAGGCACCTCGTCGGTGGCATGACAGGAGTAGGCAGATCATCGGAAGTCGCCTTTGGATTGATGCCTGGCTTCTTCCTCCTCATCTTCAGCATGGCGGCATTCCTAATTGACAGGCAAAGGAAGAATCATTAGTACTCAAGCTATCAGTAGGCGGGCAAGGCCGAACCTGGTTACTTGCTCCTCAATGTCGATCCACTTCCTCTTCCTCTCCGCTGTGATGATTATGGCGGCGTCCTCACCTCTCCCGGTGAAGGCACCACCGCGCCAGGGAGCGGGGGCACAATACGCCAGAGCAGCCGCCGGAGGGATCGCCCCGGCCCCAGCCTTGTCCACCTGGCCCGCGGGCTGTGATAAGGGCGGGGGCGAGGCCGACACCTCAGCTTCCATGCCTGCAGAGGTAGGGCACACCGGAGGAGACTCTGCTCCATGCTTCTTGAGGATCGCCAGGCAGGTGGACCATGTGGCACGAGGGGCCGACCCTAGCCCCTTGGGGACCTTGGCGGTACATGAAGAGCCTACAACAGAAGCTTCATGAGCATCGTCGTCATCCTCAAGATCGTGCAAGAGCGCGCTCTGTGGCGGGGGAGAATCCCCCACCAGGTCATCGTCCGCCATCTTCTCTGAATCCTCCCCTCCCGTGGTGTTGCCGGAGGAAACCATCACCGGGGAGCCAAGGCCCTCAACTAGGGAGAGTCCCAGTTCGTTGAAGACAGCCATCTCGGCGACCAAAGCGGCCACATCATCGCGGTGGTACGGCAAGGTGCATGCGTCGGGGAGATCTTCAGGGTCGCCATTGAGCAGGGTTAACACAACCCCGCTTAATTCCTCAAGGGTTATGTGTGCGGACCAAAGCCTGAGGCTGTCGCCGCTGCCCCGATTGTCCCACAGGGGCCAAGAGTGAGACTGGAGGGGCGCCAGGCGCTCTGCCAAGAACTCCTTCACTATCACCCCCAAGTCAGCTTCCTGGCGTTGATGTTGTGAGAAATATGCTCCAGGATGGGTTTGGACCGGGGAACAGAAAGCTTCACGGAGCTCCACGCGGAGGTCTTATTCAGCAGCCCCTTCGGCGGATCTAAGCGGGGGTTGGAGCAACCGAGATCCATGAAGACCCAACGGTGCTGGAAGTTCTCTACCTTCTTCCCGGCCTATAAGAGCATGTTACCACCCTGGACCGCGACGAAGGAGACGCGCGCCGACCGCTGAGTGCTGTCATGCAAGCGCAAGCTGAAGAAGTGCCGGAAGAGGGCCACCAAAGGCTTCACACCCGCGAAAGCCTCGCAGTAAAAGGTAAAGATGGACAAGAGAAAGATGGAGTTGGGCTGAAAGTGAAGGGCTTGAATCCTGTAGTGGTCAAGGATGGCGGTAAAGTACACGGAGAAAGGCGGGACAAGCTCGACAAATATGCTATGAAGGAAGAAATGATAGGCCGACCTGGATGAGGGCCGATGCTCTGAGGAGCCGCCCCATATCAAGGTCCATCCGCACTCATTGGCCCCTTCCGCCGTTAACGGGAGCGCTGGGACAAGGTCTCCGTCCTTGGCAATGAACGACTCAGAAAGCACCAATGAGACGGGACCGAAGGTTGAGCTCTGGGCCTCTGGCTTCGGTTTGCTAGCGGGAGCCATTGGGAAGATCGCATCGCCGACGTGGTAAGAAGTAGGACGGAGCGACGCCAGATCTAGAAAGGTCTCTGCTAAGGCCGGAGATCTAGGAGGAAGAGCAAGTGAGTAGAAGAGGAAAGCATTAATGGCTCGGTGCTGGAGGTCATGCTTTAATCGATTCGAGCGGTAGCGGAGGAGGCGTTTGACGCCAAGCACCGACCGAAGGATGCGCGCCAGCCCTAGCCCGCAGGCGTTTGGGGTTCGTGGCGCTTTGGGCCGTCACTGACGGCTTCGCCCGTAAGCCAACTCGTGCGCACCTTGGGCCTGGGGGCTACTGTCGGCATTCCAGGAATGGGGGTAACCAGACCTGCCTGCCTGCAGCCCAGGACATGGCCCACCTTGCCAGCCAGACACGGCTCGGAGCGGCTTCACTCAAGACAAGGCCCTCGCGAGGAAGAACCACACCAAGACCAGCGAGGATGGGCCTCCTTAGTCCCCCTCCGGAGCGGCGGAGATATCTATGCAGAACCCGGCCTCAAGAGCCAAAGATGACACAAGGAAGGACGGGCGGGCACCATCGGGCCAAGCGGTGCAGTTTCCCCTTTTGTGCAAAGGGAGTAAGGACGTATGCGGGTTCTAGAAGCGCCACCCAAATGTTTCCATTCCAATACAACAAGACCACGACCATGAGACTTGTAGGACGGATGTCATCGCCGATCGCACCTCTACATCATCAACTGTCACTTTGCAGGGAAGACCACCTTTGGACAGGGCGCAGATGTACTCCTGTCCCCCTTCAAATCTGGCCGTTGTAGGATCCCTTCCCACCATTGTGATAAGGGAAGAGGACCCGGGCCACTGCTATATATAGAGGCTAGGTCACACCGTAGAAGGGAGCACCCCTCGTTAGAACCACTCTACGAACCACAAGACAAGGCAGAGAGCCTAGAACACCACTAGAGCTCCCTCGCGAGGCTCAAAACCATTGTACTAGTTCATCCACACCACGTCCCCGAGAGGCAATCCACCAAACAAGGAGTATGGTATTACGCTTTGCAGCGGCCCAAACCTAGGTAAACCATTGTGTTCATCTTCTTCCTCATCATCATGTAAGTCCGCTGTAGAAACCGTCGGACAGCGAGCTAAGTAGAGCGAGGCTACGTGGGATCTTTGCACACGCCCTTGTGTACGAACCTTGAGGGTTTTGCGGATACCGAAATCTGACAGATATGAGTAAATGTGAGACCTAAATGTTATTGTGAACGTGGTCAGTCTAAAATCTTTGCTGAAAATCTGAACATCAGTTAGACATATTTACAACAACAAGATCAAACAGAGTTTGTAAGCGTTTTTCTTTGCCACTTTCAGTTTGTCAACTCAATTGCTTGAGGACAAGCAATGGGTTAAGCTTGGGGGAGTTGATACGTCTCCATCATATCTACTTTTCCAAAGTCTTTTGCCCTTGTTTTGGACTCTAATTTGCATGATTTGAATGGAACTAACCCGGACTGACGATGTTTTCAGTAGAATTGCCTTGGTGTTATTTTTGTGCATAAATAAAAGTTCTCGGATTGACCTGAAAATTTACGAAGAATATTTCTGGAATTAATAAAAAATCTGGCAAAAGAATCAACCACAGGGGGTGCACCCATTGGCCACAAGTAAGGGGGCGCCCCTAGGGCGCGCCTAGGTGGCTTGTGGGCCCCCTGCAGCTCCACTGACCTCAATGCCAACACTATATATATTCACATCCGTGGAGAAAAAAATTAGCGAGAAGAGTTCATCGCGATCCACGATACAGAGCCGCCGCCACCTCGTGTTCTTCCTTGGGAGGGTAGATCTGGAGTCCATTTTGAGCTGCGAAGAGGGGAAATCGATGCCGTTGTCATCACCAACCATCCTTCATCACCAATTTCAAGATGCTCTTCGTCGTTCGTGTGTAATTCCATCATAGGCTTGCTGGACGGTGATGGGTTAGATGATATTTACTATGTAATCGAGTTAGGTTTGTTAGTGTTTGATCCCTAGTATCCACTGTGTTCTGAGATTGATGTTGCTATGGCTTTGCTATGCTTAATGCTTGTCAGTAGGGCCTGAGTGGCATGATTTTAGATCCGAACCTATTATATTTTCATGAATATATATGTGTTCTTGATCTTATCTTGCAAGTTGTAGACACCTATTATGAGTTATGATCCGCATCCCCCAGGGTGACAATTACTGGGATTCTTTCCGGTGATTACCGTAGTTTTTGATATTTTTGGGAAAGAAAATATAAAGGCAGATAAAAGATAGAACAAGTGAATGATAATGTGTGCAAAGGAACCTAATAAGAATTTGATTGTGTCTCCCTGACAATGGTGCCAGAAATTCTTCCTTCTACTTGTAAATTGTGTTGGGTTTTTCCCCGAAGAGGAGAGAAGATGCAGCACGTTAGAGATAAGTATTCCCCTCCGTGAGAACCAAGGTTATCGAACCAATAGGAGAATCATGCAAACTCTCATCATAAACACCTACACACACATAATCAAACACTTGCACCCAACGCGGGCAAGAGAGTTGTCAAGACGTTTGAACTTGTTACTTGCAAGGATTAAATACTGATAGATAGATAATATAAATATGAAATAACAGAACAAAACTTAATGGAAGAAATATTTTTACGGTTTTAGTAATATATTTTATGTAGACCTTGGGGCCATAGTTTTCACTAGAGGCTTCTTTATAAAAGATAGCAAATGGTCGGTAGACCTATTACTATTGGGCAATTGATAGAATAACACATAGTTATTAAATCCTTTTTCGCGGAAATTATCATTTATATAGGCATCGTGTCCATAATCAAGTATACCAACTCCTGCCTACATGTACCACTATTACTCCATTCATGGATAGCTATCCAGCATGCATCTAGAATATTAAGTATGAAACGGAGTAATGCTTTGAGCATGATGACATGATGTAGATGAAGTAAACTCAAGCAATATCAATAAACCGCATCAATTTATCCTTAATGGAAGTAATACAAATACATGTCATGTCCCTTTCTGTCACTGGGATTGAGCACCACAAGATTGAACCCATCACAACCATTCCCACTAAAGATAAATCAATCTAGTTGGCCAAACCAAACCAGTAGATTTGAGGGTAATACGAAGCTATAATAATCGTGCATATAAGAAACCAACAAAGACTCAATATGTATTCATGAAAAATTTGATCATAAACCCACAATTCATTGGATCCCAACAAACACACCGCAAAGAAGATCACATCAAATACACCGTGGTAATCACACTGAACTTTGTATTCAATATCACACACACACACACACAGAGAGAGAGACAGAGAGAGATCTAGGTACTATCTATGGACCCGTAGGTCTGTGGTGGACTATTCACACAACATCAAGGGAGCATCAAGGTTGATGCAGAGGCCCGCTGTGAT
This sequence comes from Hordeum marinum, assembly GCA_022496015.1. Classification (NCBI taxonomy): domain Eukaryota; kingdom Viridiplantae; phylum Streptophyta; class Magnoliopsida; order Poales; family Poaceae; genus Hordeum; species Hordeum marinum. The sequence continues at coordinate 364,679,219 of CM039674.1, read as the reverse complement.
TGATCCCCCTCCGGCAGGGCACCGGAACAGTGCTCCAGATGGGATCACGGCGAAATAGAGACTTGCAACAGAAAAAGTGTTTTGGGTGGCTCTCTATAGGTAGTCTGATTTTTGAGGATTTATAGTGGCAGAGTTAGGTCAAACAGAGGCACAGGGTGGTCCCAAGGTAACTGAGCGTCCCCTGTTGCCTTGGCGCTGCATCGCACCGCGTCTCGCCTCCCTTTGAAGCTTCAAGGTCTTTTTCTAGTCACCGTAATCCGCAAGTTGACGCCATAACATATATCAAGTGAATCACCTAAATACCGCAATGTCACTACGGGTCTCCGCATGCAAGACATACAGCAAGTGTTCTCAAATCCATAAAGTATTCAATCCAATAACAACAAAATCTCAAAGGGAAAATTCAATTCATCACAACAAGATAGAGAGGGGAAAACACCATGTGATCAAACTATATTAACAAATCCCATGATACATCAACATCGTGCCATCTCAAGAACATGAGAGAGAGAGAGATTGAACACATAGCTACTAGAACAAACCATCAGCCCCGAGGGTGGACTACTCCCTCTTCATCATGGACATGGTCGGGGTGACGAAGACGGCCACCGGAGATGATCTATCCTCTCCGGCAGGGTACTGTTTTCTCTCCAGATTGTTTTTTCGTCGATACAGAGGCCTTGTAGCGGAGGAACAAGGAGTATATGGTTATTCCTCATGGTTTCTATATTTATAGGAATTTTTGGCGTTGGTTTCATGTGGAGATGGGCCACGAGGTGGGTATGCTCCACTAGGGCACGAGTAGGGGGGCTGGCCTGCCCTGGTGTAGGGTGGCCACCTCGTGACTCTTCTGGCCCTCCCACGAAGCATCGAAGGCCTTTTTTGTTCCAAAAAAATCGTCAAAAAGTTTCGGGCGATTCCAAGAACTTTCATTCTCTACACAAAAAACAACACCATGGTAGTTCTGCTGAAAACAACGTCAGTCCGGGTTACATCTGAATAAATCATATAAAGTGCATCAGAACCATATAAAAGTATTGTAAACATAGGTGAATATAACATGAATACTTCATAAATTATTGAGACGTTGGTGACGTATCAAACGTCAACAAAGGAATATTTGATATACATGTTTTTGATGTGTACCTTACTGGCTCTCGTAGTAGCGTATGGGTATTTGATATCAGTTCGGTTGCTAATATTTGTAACTTAAAACAGGAGTTATGTAATAAACAAAGGCTAGTGAAGGACGAGGTGACATTGTGCATCAGAAACGGTTCCAAGGTTGATGTGATCGCCGTCAGCACGCTCCCTCTTGGATTACCTTCGGGGTTATTTTTAAACCTAAATAATTGTTATTTGGTGTCTGCGTTGAGCATGAACATTATATTTGGATCTTATTTATTGCGAGGCGGTTAGTCAATTAAATAAGAGCATAATGCTTGTTCTATTTATATGAGTATATCTTTTATGGTCATGCACCCAATGTGAATGGTTTATTCTTATTGAATCTCGATCGTAGTGATGCACACGTTCATAACATTACTGCAAAAAGATGCAAAATTAATGATGATAGTACCACTTACTTGTGGCATTACCTCTTAGGTCATATTGATGTAAAACCCATAAAAAACTCCATGCTGATGGACTTTTGGAATCACTCGATTTTGAATCGCATGATACATGCGAACCATCCCTCATGGGCAACATGACCAAAACCCCGTTTTCCGACATGATGGAGTGGGCAAGTGACTTATTGGATATAATACATGCCGATGTATGCGGTCCAATAACTGTTGAGGCATGCGATGGATATCATTATTTTCTTACCTTCACTAATGACTTTAGTAGATAGGGGTATATTTACTTGATGAAACATAATTCTTAAACTTTTGAAAAGCTTAAACATTTCGAGAGTGATGTTGAAAATCATCGTAACAAAAAGATTAAATTTCTACGATCTGATCATTGTGGTAAATATCTGAGTTACGAGTTTGGCACACAGTTAAGCCAGTGTGGAATCATTTCACAACTCACGCCACCTAGAACACCATAGTGTAATGGTATGTTCGAACATCGTAATCGTACTCTATTGGATACAGTGCATTTTGTGATGTTTCTTATCGATTTGCCACTATTGTTTTGGGGTTTTGCATTAGAGATACATGCATTGACTATAAATAGGGAACCATCTAAGTCCGTTGAGATGACACCGTTGTTGGGGAACGTTGCATGGGAAACAAAAAAATTCCTACGCACAGCAAGATATATTCATGGTGATGAGCATTTACGAGAGGAAAGTGGATCTACATACCCTTGTAGATCGCTAAGCGGGAAGTGTTAATAAATGCGGTTGACGTAGTCGAATGTCTTCACGATCCAAATCGTTAGCTGTCCCGCGATCCAATAACGATACATCTCGCATCCAATCGCGAACCGTCACGTGATCCTATCACTGTGCTTTGGATCTAGCGCCGAATAGACGACACCTCCGTGTTCAGCGCACATACAGGTCGATGACGATCTCTGCCTTCTTGATCCAGCAAGAGGGAGCAGAGAGGTAGATGAGTTCTCCAGCAGCACGATGGCATGGTGGTGGAGGTTGTGAACTAATCCGGCAGGGCTTCGCCGAGCTCCGCCAAACTAATCTAGTGGACAAACGATCTAGAGGAAGAAGAGGACAGCACGTGGCTTTCTTAGGGTTAGGCTGTCCTTAAAATACTATATATAGGAGGAAGGGAGGGGAGGAGGCAGCCTCAAACCCGCCACAAGAAGGATTCAGTCGAACCTACGGGGAGGAGTTCTCCCCCAACTAGGATTCCTGGTGTCCTGGGAGGACTCCCCACTTGGCCCCCCTCTCTCCTCTTTGCATGGGCCCTTAGGGGATGACTTGCCGAGTCCACTAAGGGCGGGTGCGCCACCCCTAAGGCCCATGTGGCCCCTCGGAGTGGGTGGCCCCTCTCGATGGACACCCGAAACCCTTCCGGCACCCCCGATACACTACCGGTGACGCCCGAACTTTTTTTGGTGATAAAAATGGCACTTCCTGTATATCAATATTTACCTTCGGACCATTCTAGAGCTCCTCATGACATCCAGTATCTCATCCAGGACTCCTAAGAACCTTCGATAACCAGGATACATAACTCAATACTACCAAAACGTCACCGAACGTTAAGTGTGCAGACCGTGCGGGTTCGAGAACTATGTAGACATGACCGAGACACCTCTACGGTCAATAACCAATAGCGGGACCTAGATGCCCATATTGGTTCCTACATATTCTATCAAGATCTTTGTCGGTTGAACCTCTATGTCAAGGAGTCAATTAATCCTGTATGATGTTCCCTTTGTTCTTCGGTATGTTACTTGCCTATGATACGATCGTTGGTATCTCTATACCTAGTTCAATCTCGTTATTCACAAGTCTCTTTACTCATTCCGTAATACAAGATCCCGTGTCTAACTTTCTAGTCACTTTGCTCGCAAGGCTTATTGTGATGTTGTATTACCAAGTCGGCCATGAGATACCTCTCTGTCGCACGGAGTAACAAATCCCAGTCTTGATCCATGCCTACTCAACAGACACCCTTGGAGATACCTGTAGAGCATCTTTATAGTCACTCAGTTATGTTGCGATGGTTGATACACACAAGGTATTCCTCTGATGTCAGTGATTTGCATGATCTCATGGTCATAGGAACAGATACTTGACATCCAGAAAACTATAGCAATAAACTGACATGATCATATGCTATGTTTATAGTTTGCGTCTTGTCCATCACATCATTCTCCTAATGATGTGACCCCGTTATCAAATGACATCTCGTGTCCATGGCTACGAATACTTGACCATCTTTGATCAACGAGATAGTCTATTAGAGGCGTACTAGGGACATGGTGTTGTCTATGTATCCACACATGTATCTGAGTTCCGATCAATACAATTCTAACATGGATAATAAACGATTATCATTAACAAGGAAATATGAAATAACTAATTTATTATTGCATCTAGGGCATATTTCCAACAATCGTATGAATTATGGTTTCGCAAGAAACCTAACTTGCCATTTCTTAAAGTTTTGGGATCCGACGCTTACGTCAAAAGGCTTCATCATGATAAGCTCGAACCCAAATCGGAGAAGAATTTATTCATAGGATAGCTTAAAGAAATAGTTGGGTATACCTTTTATCTCAGATCTGAAGGCAAAACCTTTGTTGCCAAGAATGGATCCTTTATAGAGAAGGAGTTTCTCTTAAAAGAAGTGAGTGGGAGGAAGGTAGAACTTGATGAGGTTACTGAACTGTCACTTCAATTAGAGAGTAACACAACACTCAAAGATGATCCTACAACTCATGGAACAATTAAAGAGGAAGCTAATGATGGAGATCATGAGACTTCAGATCAAGTAACTACCAAACCTCGTAGGTCGACAAGGGCAAGTACTGCCCCTGAGTGGTACGGTAACCTTATCTTGGAGGTCTGTTATTAGACAATGGTGAACCTACGGGCTATGAAGAAGCGAAGGTGAGCCTGGATTCCGACAAATGGCTAGAGGCCTTGAAAACGGAGATAGGATCCATGTATGAAAACCAAGTATGGTCTCTGGAGGGCTTACCTGATGATCGTAAGGCCATTCATAGCAAATGTGTCTTTAAGAAAAAGATGGGCGTTGATAGTAATTTCACTGTCTATAAAGCTTGACTTGTCACAAAAGGGTTTTCACAAGTTCAAGGAGTTGACAACAATGAGACTTTCTTACACGTAGCAATGGTTAAGTACGTCGGGATTATGTTAGCTATATTTTCATTTTTTGATTATGAAATCTGGCAGATCGATGTCAAAACATCGTTCCTTAATGGTTACCTTAGGAAATAGTTGTATATGATGCAATCGAAAGGTTTTGTCGATCCTAAAAATGTTGACAAAGTATGCAAGCTCCAGTGCTCCATTTATGGACTGGTGAAGCGTCTCGAAGTTGGAATGTTTGCTTTGATGAGGTGATCAAAGCTTTTGGGTACATACAAGTTCATGGAGAAGCTTGTATTTACAAGAACGTGATTGGGAGCTCTATAGCATTTCTAATATTATATGTGGATGACATATTGCTGCTTGGAAACAATATAGAATTTTTGGAAGGCATGAAGAAATATTTGAACAAGATTTTTTCAATGAAAGACCTCAGAGAAGCTGCTTACGTATTAGGCATCAAGATCTATAGAGATAGATCGAGATGCTTAATAGGATTTTCAAAAAGCACATACCATGATAAGATTTTGAAGAAGTTCAAAATAGATCACTCTAAGAAGGGGTTCTTGCCTGTTTTACATGGTGTGAAGTTGAGTAAGACTCGATGCCCAGCAACAACAGAGGATAGAGAAAAGATGAGAGTCATCTCCTATGCCTCAGCCATTGCCTCTGTCATGTATGCAATGATGTGCATACGACTGGATGTGCGCCTTGCCATAAGTATGGCTGGAAGGTTTCAAGGTGATCCAAGAGTGGAACACTGAACAACATTCAAGAATATCTTAGTACCTGAACAGGATTAGGGAAATGTTTCTCGTTTATGGAGGTGATCAAGAGCTCGTCATAAAGGGTTACGTCAATGCTAGCTTTGACATTGATCTGTATGACACTAAGAGTCAAACCGGATATGAATTTATTCTAAATTGGGGAGAAGTTCGTTGGTGTAGCTCCAAGCAAAGCGTGGTACCATCATCTACATATGAGGCAGAATATATAGAAGCTTCGGAAGCAGGACAAGGTGTCTGGATGAAGCAATTCATGATGGATATAGGAGTTGGGCCTAGTGCATTGGATTAATGATTCTCCTTTGTGACAACACGGGTGCCATTGCCAGTGCCAAGGACCCCAGGTTTCACGAGAAGACCAAGAATATAAAGTGCCACTTCAATTCCATCCGCAATTACATCAAGGAGGAAGACATAGACATTTGTAAAGTACATACGGATCTGAAAGTTGCAGACCCATTGACTAAACCTCTCTCATGAGCACAACATGGTCAACACCAAAACTCTATGGGTGTTAGATACATTACAATGTAAGATAGATTATTGACTCTAGTGCAAGTGGGAGACTGTTGGAAATATACCCTAGAGGCAATAATAAATTGGTTATTATCATATTTCCTTGTTCATTATAATTGTTTCTTATACATGCTAAAATTATATTGACCCGAAACTCAGATACATGTGTGGATACATAAACAACACCGTGTCCCTAGTGAGCCTCTACTAGTGTAGCTTGTTGATCAATGATGGTTAAGCCTTCCTAACCATAGACATGAGTTGTCATTCGATAACGGGATCACATCATTAGGAGAATGATGTGTTGGACAATACCCAACCGTAAGCAGATCATCTGATTGTATCATTTAGTTTATTTCTACTACCTTAGTTTTCCGAATTGCGACTCAAGTCTTAGAACCTTACGAAGTTACGATCCAAACTAGCCCCTCCGATTCTACGATTTTTCTATTAGAATATAAGTTTCTGTGAACCTAGTAGTTACTATTGTAAGATTTTAGATCCTACCAACGGAGCTTCGATCCTATTAGGAATCTTGATTCTGAGAACTTACTGTGTTCTTCATGTCAAGTATCTGGCCCTAAGACCATGGGATCATGAAACTCCCTAACACAACAAGAATGCCTTGTGTCCTATCAAACATCACTTCATAACTGGGTGATCATAAAGGTGCTCTACAGCTATCTCTGAGGGTGTCTGTTGGGTTGGCATGGATCGAGACTAGGATTTTTCACTCCATATGGTGGAGAGGTACCTCTTGTCAGATTTCGGGCTCCGCAAAACCCTCAAGGTTCGAACAGAGGGGCGTTTGCGAAGGTTCCCTGCAGCCTCGCCCGTCCTTGCTCGGTACTCGATGGTTACCACGACAAACTCGCACGATGACGAGGAAGAGGAAGAACATGGCAGTTTACCCAGGTTCAGGTCGCTGTGAAGCGTAATACCCTACTCCTGCCTTGGTGGATTGCCTCTCGTGGAGGTTTAGTGTATGAACTAGTAACATGGGCTTGAGCCTCGCGCGGGCCCCTTTATGGTGTGACCTAGTCTCTATATATAGCGGTGGCCCGGGTCCTAATCCCTTATCGCAATGGCGGGAAGGAATCCCACAATGGCCAATTTTTAAGGGGGACACGAGTATATCCGCCCCTGTCCAAAGGTAGTCTTCGCCTGTAAAGTGGTTGTCGATAATGTAGTGATGGGCTCGGTGATGACATCTGTTCTGCGGGGCTTATGGTTGTGGTCTTGTTGCACTAGAATGGAAACCTTTGGGTGGCACTCCGGGAACCCACGTATGTCCTTGTTCCCTTTGCACCAAAGGGGAAACTGTGCCGCCTAGCATGCTGGCGCCCGCCTGTCCTTCCTTGCGTCACCTTTCACTCCTGAGGCTGGGCTCTGCATAGGGATCTCCGCCGCTTAGGAGGGGGCGCGAGGAGACCCATCCTTGCTAGCCTTGGTTCCATTCTCCCTCGTGAGCTCGGGGTCCTTGCGAGGGCCTTGTCTTGAGTAGAGCCACGCTTGGCTGACGAAGTGGGCCATGTCCTGGGCCATAGGCAGGCAGGGTTGGGTACCCCCATTCCAAGAATGCTGATAGTAGCCCCCGGTCCCAACGCGAACTTGAGCAGGCTTCGGGGCGAGGCTTTGAGGATGGCTTGAAGCTCCGTGGGCCCCAAACGCCTGCGGGCTAGGCTTTACACGCGTCGAACGCATGTGCAGTGACACCCCCGCTCCCCAAAGGAGTCAGGAATCGCCCCTAGTCAATCGGATGCGACACCTGCGCACAACACCGACCATCATTACCTTTCTTTGAATGTTGTCGCTCCACCGGGATTCCAACCTTCGGGTCACGTGGATGTGACACAATAGCATCAGGTGAGGCGACGTGAGGCAGGCGTGCGCCCCGATCGAGCCGCCTCTTTCGGCACCCGAGGGGCGCACGTCGCCTGCTCTCCAATGGCGCCTCCTGGCCTTGATCCCGCCTATAAATCCTCCTTCCCCGTGGTGGAGCCTATCCATCTCGCAACTCCAGAGAAATCCGCCTGCTCCCGTGACTTCAGAGAAAACCCTCTTCCTCTCCTTAGCTTCTTCCTTTCCTCATGGCATTGGGAGGAGGCGCCGCCAGTGCAGGGGAGCGCACGGGGCCGTCAGCCCCCTCGCTCTCCTCCAGGGGCAGCGACGGAGGGCCCTCGAGGTCGGCGCAGTTCCGCCGGCACTGGGCCATGGTGGACGGGTGAGTGTTCCGCCAACCCCTTCTTTCTTTTCTTGACTTGTACAATGTGCCAGGCTTGATTGTCTCCTCCTTCAGGGCGCCGACGGCCAAGAAACGCAAGCGCGTCGAGCTTCAAGAGGAGGTGGACGCGCTACGCGCCCAGCTAGCGATTGCCGCCACCGCTTTCCAAGCCGCCCTCAGGGGCGAAGCGGAGGCTAGGGCGAAGCTGGCGTATCTCCATGCCCAGGTCAAGGAAGCGACCGACGCCATGCAGGCTGTGCAGGATGAGGCGGCCTATGCCAAAATGCTGGAGTCCCAGCAAGCCAAGAAGTACCTCGACATCGCCCATCGCGCGTCCGGTGCGATGGAGCGGTTTTTAGGGGATGCCCCCACCCTCACCAACGTGCAGGGCAACGGGGGCTACCTCGACTTCTTCCGCAGGGTGGTGGAGATGCTGGAGGTTGGCGTCTCCCACATGAATGCATGCAGCGAGGCCGACGCATAGGACCTCATGGAGCTTGCTTCGACGCACGTCTTCTCCAACCTGCGCCGCCTCTTCCGGGAGCTCAACCTCCAGCGCGTTGTGAAGCGGGTGCCCGAGGGGCTCCGGAGGCCTCTCCGGGACAGGGTGCGCCCGCATGTGGATGTTCTGGTCGCGCGGTTCATCCAGGTGCCCCTCCCGGGGGAGAAGGCGGCCCCGGTGTCATGGCGGCCGTTAACTCGGACATCGACAGTGACTCCTCCGCCTAGATTCCCCCCTGCTTCTTCCTCCTGGTACCCGTAATAGCTTTAAATGAACTTGGCCCCCATGGGCATTGACCTTTTGCACATTACCTATCTTTTGCTTCTTTCCCTTGATTCACCATTGCGCCCGGAGAAGAGTGAGGAGCCACGTCCCTCTGCGCGACGGCGACCAGCTCCGCGACGTGGTCGGCCCACGCATCGAAGCACCCATGCGTCAGGCGGTGGCGGAGCATCTCGATTGTCAGCAGCAAAGCGTTGTGCGTGTCAAGGTCCCCCACGTAGGTGTGACACGATGCATATGTTGAAGGTGTTGCCCGCCCGTTGCACACTAGCGCTCCACGAGGGGCGGCGGCGGTGGAGGCGGCGCTGGCGGCCTGATATTGTCCGCCCAGCACCAGGCCGCTGGTACACGAGCCTCCGGCGGCGGCGGTGGGATCGATGGAGGCTGGTCCATCTAACAACCCAAAATTTTAATATTGTTTTATTAATTAAAATTTTTTCAAAAAGATTTACTTCCTATTTTCTAGCTTTTCTATTAATTCCAGAGCCACTTCTTCTCTCTGGATTTCAATTTTTTTATCCAAAACATTTGAATAATATTGTGGGACTTAAGTAATTCCTTCAAGCATATTATCTCATTTAGTAAAACTAGTGAGGTTATTTTTATAATAAAACTTGCCTTGCTTTAATTCTTTAAAAGCGTTTCTATTCTTTTAAAGGCATGAGTTACACTACAACCACTTCATAAACCCTTTTAAAAATTCCACAAAAATTTGTAGATGGCATGTGATGTACCTAGATAATTTTTATGCAAAAACCCAGCTTGGTCATTTGTAAATTTTTATCCCTACCTCAAGTTTTGAAATCTGGTTCAGTTTGTAGTTTGCACTACAACCTGTTTGAATAATTCTTTAAAAAATCCATAAAAAATTGTAGATCACATGTGTTGTCTCTGGATCACTTTTATGCTAAAACCTAACGTTGTGTTGTGCAAATTTTGAGAAAATCATCCTATTTTGCATTTTGGTCCAGTTTGGTATTTTCTACTGCAACCCTAATGTATTTATCTCTAGTTGCCTTGCAAGTTTTCATGCTTGCAGTAAACCCTACCAAACTCTTAGGTCCAAGAGTTTAGGTCAATTGGGATAATTTTAACCCATGCGATAGTGCCCTTTTGTTTCTGTCCAGAAATGGTTTTCTCAAAAACTTGCACCAGAAAGTTTCTGGTTTTCTTAGTATGACCTTGCCATCCTCTTTATCATCTACACAGACTATGATCTGGAAATTTTGGTCACTAGCAAAACCTTCTGGATGCCCCTAGCATTTTGTCAAACACCTAGAGAGCAGGAACAGTTTTGGCATGGTTTTGTTATTGCATTGGAAAGTTGCCTCCTAGTCCAAACCAGCATGTCCTCTAGGCATGTTTAACCCAAAACCATAGTCTTGTTAATTCCCATTTGCATCCAAGCAAGATAGATTTCCCTGGGATTTTAGCAAGCAAGCAGCATGCGTGCACCGGGCGCAGCCAGAGCGCGCGTTTTGCACGTGCTGTGCCCGAACCGCCGCGTCCCTGGACAGTGCCCCGAGCTCATCCTGATCCTCTACCGCACGCTGCATAGCGCCAAGGCCTGCCCTGCATCGTTCACGAGCACCACAGCATCAGCCACGTCTCCGGCAAGCCAGGCGCTATCCGCCATCGCCGCCTGCGGTGGTCGGTGCCATACGGGCCACCTGGCGCGCCTCGAGACCCCCCATCTCGACGTGCTCATCCACAACCTCGTCGCCTTCCTCTGCAAGCTCAGGCAGTCAGCCCCCACCTCCCCTATTCTGCAATAGTGCCGTCGCCATCGTGCTTATCCACAGGCAGCCGACGAACCGACTTTTGGCACCTATAAAAGGACCCCCTAGCTCGCCCAGACCTTCAGAAAGACATCGATCATCCCTCTCGAGCTCCCTTAGACCCCAATCGACCTGGGGAGGTCATCTTCCCTAACTCCGGTCACGGTTCGGCCGCCCCACCCCTTGTCAAATTCAAGGCTAGCCTGCTCCTCCTTCCTGCTTCTCTATCAGAATGAACCCGCCCTGGAACCGAGAGTGCTTCCCCCTCTCAATTTTGCCTGAGAGGAGCCGTGGGCAAGGATCCCTCGTAGACCCACGTCACCGTCCGCCGACCATCGAAGCCACCGGAGCTTCTAGGCCCTCAAGTGAGAAAGCCCCCATCCATCAAGACCGCCATGAACCCCTGATCTCGAAGGTGCCCTCAGTTGCCGGAGTGGAGCCCCGAATCGCCGGCAGGGATCGCCGGACGTCACTCCTCCCCCTCGGCTAGAGGAGGGAGAGGACCAGTTTCACTGTAGTCAAACATATCCGTGGACCCCGCTCGTCAGTGACAGAGCCAACCAGGAGCCGTCTTAAGTGAAAGCGTAAACACTTGTGGTACGTTTTCTGTTCTGGAAAACATAAAATCCCCGAAGCGTTTTCTATTATTTGTTTTAGTTTAAAACAGAGCTGGACTCCTATTTTGACTGGCTATATCTTTTAAAATAAAACTCCAAATTTGTTGATTCTTTTTCCCACATCTCTCTAATTCCACCTAGTTTATTTTAAGATTTATTTTAAAAATATGTAAGACAACGTTTTGTACTGTTTTTGAATTACGTGTTAATTCGAATATTTTCAAAATAGGAAATGGAGAGAGAAGAAAACTTTCAAAATTTATGTGATGCATCCTACCTCTCCACACATTAAAGGCAAGCATTCTGAACCCCTGGTATAGTATTTGTTGTGTGATGTTTGGTGTGACGAGTGAAACTACAACACATGAAGTGCACGTTATTTCATGTGAAGGTGTGATCATGTGTGCAAGTGAAATGATGAGGATTTCGTGCTAATGAACTTGAGATGATTGTGGCAGTAGTCACCATCTTGTGTCACTCATGCCTACCGAAGGGAATCCGGTATAGGACTCTGTCTCGGGTGGACACGAGCTTGGGCTGACATCTCGTTGGAGCAAGGATGGTCAGTGAGGCATGATGGGATGTGATGAGTGGGGATTTTGTGTGGAATTGTGAAAAATATTTGTTGTGCTAATCATGCAGGGAACACATAAAACCTCCTGAGTCGACCGTAGATCGAGTCTTGTTCCAGTAACCCCCATACTTGTTTCATACTACCACTTGTCCCTATCACAGGTAGGGTATGGTTCAGTAAGTTGTGAACCCCTTTCTTGTCACACACCATACAGAGAGGCCACAATGGAAGATACCAGATGCATCTGGTAGGCAAGCCACTTGGTTCGGGGGCATGGGTGTTTCCGGTTGGGACCGAGAGGGGGGCACCCCTTAGAGCGCGCGATATAAGTTTGATCACATGCTAATCGAGGTTGTGGCCTCCCCACTTAGAGTTTTTCTTAATGAGTGTCGTGGGTGATTCTAGGCATCGGAAGTTAAGCTGGTGTGTGCAGGTTAGGTGTGTATTCTATTCAAAGACCATAGGCGGAATTAGTCTCGGTGGGCTAAAGGAATCCGTTACTCGTGGGTAAAGAGTACACCCTCTGCAGAGTTAATATCTATTCGAATAGCCGTGTCCGTGGTTAAGGACTACAGTCTGGGATGGGTCGCGTGTCGATCTTAGTGTCGGTCTTCAGAGGAAAACTTCTAAATCAGCAAATTGAGCATCCCATATGACAAATGATGATTAAGATTATTATTATTATTATTCTGGACTAACCATGTTATTTATTTGTTTTTCTGAGTATCACTTGGGATGGTTCTACCCCTTGGATACTCACTATCATCATTATATAAGCCCTATATGTGGCATCGCACAGACGCCCGACTGTGGCATGCATGTTGTTTGCTTTATAAGCCCTTTATGTGGCATCGCACAGACGCCCGACTGTGGCATGCATGTTGTTTGATTTATAAGCCCTTTATGTGGCGTCGCTCAGACGCCCGACTGTGGCATGCTTGCTATTTATTTTCCTTATAAGCCCTTTATCTGACATCGCTCAGACGCCCGACTGCTGCTCGCGTGTTATTTCTTTTCTTATAAGCCCTTTCTGTGGCGTCGCTCAGACGCCCGAGTAAGGCATGCTTTATATTTTTTTTCTTTTTTTCTTTTCGAGGCGTCACTTCAGACACCCGATCAGTTAATTTGATTTTCATTCTTTGATTGCTTATCCCTGTTTAATATGTGTGACATGCTTGCATGCATCATGAAATTTATTTTGTGACTAACTAAGTGATCATGGATTGTTTCAGTGCATGATTATCACCTACTATATCGTACCTGCTTTCATGATGTTTGCGAGTACATTCAAAGTACTCACTGGCTTGTCCCTGGCTATTGTCTTGGCCTGATTCCATGCTTGGAGAGGAGTGCAATGACGACAGCTCCGGAACCTAGGCAACAAAGATAGCAGACACGCGAAGATAGGAGTTATCCAAGTCAGCTGTTCCTGTCGGAAATGGACTCCCATAGATGCTGATGATCTGCAACCCCTTCCACCACCAACGACTAGAAACCTTTTGTTGTACTCATAGACCACGATGGTCTTGTACTTCAGCTTTTGTAAATTTTGCTTGGAATTTCTGTATCAAGATTGTGTCTCATCAGTTAACAGTAATCCTGGGGCTGATGAGCACAAGGGCCATTTACTGGGAATTTAATATCCCAGAAAACCGGTCCTCATAGTCCGCCACAGCCAGGAGAAGCTTGTTGGGCGCCGGCCATTGGAGTGGTGGAGCAGGGGAAGAGCAAGGCCTGAAGAAGACTCCGACACGCCCCTACCTAGCGCGCCAAATGTCGGATTTTGGGCTCTGCAAAACCGTCAAGGTTCAAAAACAGGGGCATGTGCAAAGGTTCCCTCCAGCCTCACCCGTCCTAGCTCGCTACTCGATGGTTACCACGGCAAAGTCGCACGATGACGAGAAAGAGGATGAACACGACGGTTTACCCAGGTTCGGGCCACTGTGAAGCGTAATACCCTACTCCTGCTTTGGTCGATTGCCTCTCGTGGAGGTTTAGTGGATGAACTAGTACTGTGGGCTTGAGCCTCGCGAGGGCGCTCAAGGGGTGTTCTTGGCTCTCTGCCTTGTGGTGGTTCGTTGAGTGGCTAAGGATCGGATCCCCCTCTATGGTGTGACCTAGCCTCTATATATAGCGGTGGCCCGGGTCCTCCTCCCTTATCACAATGCCGGGAAGGAATCCCGCAACAACCAATTTTGAAGGGGGGCAGGAGTACATCCACCCCTGTCCAAAGGTGATCTTCGCCTGCAAAGTGGTTGTCGATAATGAAGTGGTGGGCTCGGCGATGACATTTGTTCTGCGGGGCTCATGGTTGTGGTCTTGTTGCACCAGAATGGAAACCTTCGGGAACCCGCGTACGTCCTTGCTCCCTTTGCCCCAAAGGGGAAACTATGCCGACTGGCACGCTCGCGCCTGCTTGTCGTTCCTTGCGTCACCTTTGACTCCTGAGGCTGGGCTCTGCATAGGGATCTCCGCCGCTCAGGAGGGGGCCTCAGGAGGCCCATCCTTGCTAGCCTTTGTCTTGAGTAGAGCCAGGCCACACCTGGCTAACGAAGTGGGCCATGTCCTAGGCCACAGGCAAGCTGGGCTGGTACCCCCGTTCCCAGAATAGCGACATCTCTGAGCCCTCTCCATAATAGAACATGACAAGAATCTTGCTAGCAATTTGACTAAGGAGTTCGCCACGGGTTCTTGCATTACGGAACGAGTAAACAAACTTGTCGGTAACGATATTGAACTAGGTATCGAGATACCGAAGGTCGAATCTTGGGGAAGTAACATACCAATGGACAAAGGGAACTACATACGGAATTGAGTGAAGCCTTGACTCTTGGATTTTACCCACAAGAACAATTACATCAAATCACGATGAATACGTGCACACTTGAAAACTTTGGCCAATGGCACGTGTCATGCCTTGTTCTTCTCCTCTTTATTTATTTTCCGGTTTCTCCACTCATGATGTTACACTGTTTTCTCACACTAGTACAAATCTCATGCCATAGGTTGTACATATATACACGTACCATATATATGCACCCTAAACTAACTAGGACCTCAACCGACCTAAACCTACTTGGAATCTTACAAATATGTCGTCGTTTTCTCATGACAGTTGCCATAGGTAGGCTTATCGAAGATGGTAGGGGCCGGAGGATGCCGATGGACGCTGATGGACTCCTGGAGCAGGATTGGGTACAAGCGGTGGTGGACACTCGATGTACCCAGGTTCAGGGCCCTCCGTGGGAGGTAATACCCCTAGTGCTGCTTGGTCTAGGTTGATATATGGTTATGGATATAATGGTGCTCCTTGAGCTGTTGTCTAGAGGTGGAAGAAGGAGGGGGATCATAGGGGTTTTATAGGCCGACCCCCCGGCTTACGGTATCACTAAAGCACTGGTTGGGGGGACCCGGCTGGCAGCCTCTCCGGCCGACCAAGGGGACCACCCACTGAGCCACCTCGTCGTCGATAGGGGCCGCCGGCTGGCCCGATGATTGGCCCAAGCTCACCTGCCGCAGCACGGGCCACCTCAAGTGGTGTCGCCTAGCGCCCGCCGGCCGAGGTCTCAGGTACAGCTGGCAGCTCTGTAGCCACAAGGGGGCAGGTAATGGAGTAGGTTGAGTTGTGCCGGCAGTGTCGCCGCGCTCGGTGGCCGTCAGCGGTAAGACTGGCTGGACTATAGCGGTCACTATGGCCATGCCAGGGACGATCATGGGGGTCTTGTCTTGTCGCCATACATGCACATAGAGGGATGGGACGGGAGCTTGTCCATCTGAAGGACAACGGAAGAGCCGGCCTGGTGGCAGCCGACCCTACTCTAGCCAAGGGTCGGACGGCCGGCTCCTTGACTAGCCGGTCGTGAGCCAGCCAGCGACAAGCCTGCCGGCTATGCGCCAGCCAACCGCGAGGCAGCCGGCAGCGCGACAGCCGGCCAAGGACGAGCCGGTGGCATGATTTTTCTTGAAAGGGGGGATAACCCCTTAGCTTTGGCCTACCTAGGGGTAATAACCCCGTCAAAATCCTAACCGGACCTGGTACTTTTCCGTAGGAAAACTACCTATGCCACAGATACGTCTTAGCGCATGTAGATAGCTAAGTTCAACTCTTAAACGAACTCAGCTAGTACCACCCTACATGCATGCCGTGTATAAGTAAGACACATAGCCTAATCTTTGGCAACGCTGATCACAATTACTTTAAACTATTTGCATTAGAACAAGATTATTGCCAACAATCTTCTCCTAACCTCGTCATCTCCTAATTTTGACATGTCACATCCTTATGATCCTTCTGATCTTGACCCGTTGTAAATCCGCGACTTGACAATCCACCTCAACATATGATCTGAACTCCTAATCACGTTGCTAGGAGACACCAGCATTCACCCCTAACGCAATACATGCCAACGGATCACACATCATCCCATGTAGAGACAGGTCCTCATTGAAGAGGTTCCGCTTCATCGGTCCTCGTCCCACTACATGCTAGAGCTTGATCTCCACTTCATGTCTTCGCCCTTGGTGCTACACCACACCGGACATCCCATTGACCGTGACATGCTTCATCTTCAACTGACCCTCATAGAGACGAGTACTTGTACATGACGACAACGACTCACTGGCACGACGATGACCGAGATGTGCCAACCCGCATGATTCCTTGATTCATCTAACTATCTGGGACGATTATCCTGATGACTTTCTAGCACCGCACCTCGGTACCACTGCTCCCCATCAATGATCATCTTCCAATGCCATGCCGAAGATAACCTGCCACCAACCACCTTGTCGCTTCGCTGAAGGATGGTCGCCTAATCCTCCTCGCCGCTGCATCACCCAATCACTTCATGGCCTGCCCCGAGGCACTAGTCAGGTCACCTCCCTAGGGCAAGCATGACTTCAAATTGACCTTGCACTAGATACCAATTGTTGGATTTCACCCACAGGATCAATTACATCACATCACGGTGAATACGTGCACACTTGAAAACTTTGGCCAAAGGCACGTGTCATGCCTTGTTCTTCTCCTCTTTATTTCTTTTCTGGTTTCTCCACTCACAATGTTACATTGTTTTCTCGCACCAGCACAAATCTCACGCCATAGGCTGTACATATATACATGTACCAACCATATGCACCCTAAACTGACTAGGACATGAACTGACCTAAACCTACCCGGACTCGTACAAATCCTAAATGGACCTAGTACTTTTCCCTAGCGAAACTACCTATGCCATGGACATGTCCTAGCACATGTAGAAAGCTAAGTCCAACTCTTAAATGGACTCAACTAGTACCACGCTACACGCATGTCCTATACAACTAATACACCTAGCCTAATCTCTAGCCACGCTGATCACAATTAGATTAAAGTATATGCATTAGAACAAGATTATTCCCAACATGGACATCGTGGTTCGACCGACAATGATCTTCATGAAATATGTGGAAACCAATATCGGCATCCAGGTCACGTTATTGGTTATTAGCCAAAGAGGTGTCTCGGTCATGTCTACATGATTCTCGAATCCGCACGCTTAACGTTCAGTGACGATACAGTAGTATCGGGATATGTACGTTGCTGACCAAATGTTGTTCGGAGTCCTGGATGAAATCCGGGACGTGTAAACCCTAGGTATCCTTAGAATCTATATAAGTCGGAGGGTTTTAGGTTGTAGAGAGAACAACTCATCTCGGGTTTAGCTATTTGATCTCGAGGTAGATCGACTCTGTAACCTAGACATCATCAATACAACCAAGCATGACGTAGGGTATTACCTCCATCGGAGGGCCTAAACCTGGGTAAACATCGTCTCCCTTGTCTCCTATTACCATTGATTCTAGTCTCACAGCTCAGGACCCCCTACCCACGATCCGTCGGTTTTGACACCAACGTTGGTGCTTTCATTGAGAGTTCCGTTGTGATCACCGAAGGAATCGATGGCTCGCTTTGTCATCAATGAAGAGGTCCGCCACATGGACACCTTTGTCCCCGGACAGATCTTCGCTTTTGGCAGCATTGTGCTGCACGCTAACCCGACCGGTAATCCAGGCTGGGTCAGGAGCTTCGTTCCCGATCAAGAGGTCAGATTTGGGAGCCTAGGGTTCTCCGTGGACTCTCGGGGTGATATTTCGCTAACATGGCTCGTAGTCTGACCTGCCATGCCCGAATACTCCAAGGCTTTAACCTCGGATCCTTCTTTCGGTCACGACAATGGGATTTTCCTCGGCAACGACCTCACTCTAAGTCCGGATTCAGCAATAGTGCAGGATGTCCGGATACTTTTTCCTGCCGAACACTCCCCTCGCACGGACACAACGGAGGTCAACGCCGAAAGCTCCGAGTAGGTTGAGCCAATCGATCTCTCGATACTCAACGAGGCCCTAGATCGGATCTCAACGATGAAGATTACCGACGATCAAACCCCGATTCATGCTGAGATTGGTCGCAGGGCGGGTCATGACGAATTTTTTGTCCCACCCACCACCCACTTACTAGTCACAGTCGAAGATTTAACCAACATGCTAGACTATGCCTCCGAGGAGAGAAAACACATGGATGATGAGGATTATGCTCCCACCCCCATTAACACCGGGCGATGGGCCGCTACCTCCACATACGACATCTACATGGTGAATACTCCTGCCGTTAACGGCGAGAACACGCCTAATAACGACAACGATAGGTCGGGTGAAGCGCCATCAAGGCGTCGGAAGCTGCATAAACGGTCAAAAGGCAAAAAGGGAAGGAAAGATATTATCGGCACCACGGACGGAGATACCCCGGAAGACCTTGGCGATCCCGATATCCCCGAACACCCGTTAGAGGATCAGGAAAGGCCTGAAGACCAGCTCAACCCCGACGACCTAGAGGATTCGGAGGATGATAATTACCTCCCCCCCAGTCGAGGAGGAGGACATCCGAGAAGCAGATGACTTCGACATCCCTGATAATCTTAAAGATCAAGAACTGTTCAGGCAACAGCTTATAGCAACAACCCGTAGCCTGAAAACAAAAGAATGACAGCGTAAAGCCGACCAAGATAACCTTAATGATCGGTGGAGGAGAGTCCTCATAGCTGAGGAAGGATACGGTACCGGTCTGTTGGACCAACCTAAGAGCTATCCACGCAGAAGGCTGCTTCCGCAATTCAACGACGAGTTCACTGATACGCCGTCTCCTAAACATACCCCATATGATAAGCCAGACCGACCTCCTCGAGGACGAGACAGGGCGGCTGACGACACCGGTTATAGGCCGGCGATGCCCCGAAGACGGGGAAAGGAGCCACTAGAGCCCGATGAGAGGGTCGACCTATGACACGACCTGGACTATAGAGCAGGTCGTACAAGATCCATCTACGGATCCAGAGGGTACTCACCCGATAGACGGGACGGGTACAGACCCTGGCTCGACCGCAATAATAGAGGCCAGGAACGCAGCCGGGCTAGAACAGACGCCGAATACCGGCGCGACATAGCTTAGGTAAGAGGTGCCACCCACCCACTATGTTTCACGGACAAGGTGATGTAGCATCAGTTCCCAGAGGGGTTTAAACCCGTGAACATAGAGCGGTACGATGGGACAACTGACCCAACCGTATGGATTGAGGACTTCCTCCTCCACATCCACATGGCACGAGGAGAAGATCTCCATGCCATCAAATATCTCGCCCTAAAACTCAAGGGGCCATCTCGGCACTGGTTAAACAGCCTCCCCGAAAACTCCATTGGATGCTGGGAATACCTAGAGGATGCATTCAGATCTAACTTCTAGGGCACCTTTGTTCGGCCGTTGGATTCCTCCGATCTAAGCAACATCGTTCAGAAGCCCGGAGAGTCTGTGCGGCAATTCTGGAATTGGTTCTAGACCAAGAAAAACCAGATTGTTGACTTCCCGGACGCCGAGGCAATAGCCTCCTTTTGGCACAATATTGCGGATGAATGGTTGGCCCACCAACTCGGCCATGATAAACCTTGGACTATGTCTGCCCTTACATCACTCATGACCCGCTTTTGCACGGGCGAAGATAACTGGCTAGCAAGACGCAGCCACAACTCCGAAGATCCCGACACCTCCGAAGTTCGGGACAGCAACTGGAAACCAAAGTGCAATAAGAACAAGTGTCGGCAAAACAATAGTGATGCTGATGATACGGCCGTTAACGCCGGCTTCCACAATTCCCGACTTGGGAAGAGGAAGAAGCCTCCTAAAGGCAATCGCGATGGACCCACCCCGCTGGAGAAGATCATGGAAAGGCCTTGCCAAGTCCATGGCACTCAAGAGAAGCCCGCCAACCACACGCATCGTAACTGTTGGGTGTTCAAACGGTCCGGCAAACTCACGCCCGACGATCATGGCAAGTGTGAGGATGAGGCTCGGGGTCCGATGGGTGCTGAATAGAAGAAATTCGTTCCAGAACTAAAAACAGTAAATATGATATGCGCC
The DNA here is from genome assembly GCA_022496015.1 of Hordeum marinum. Lineage (NCBI taxonomy): Eukaryota > Viridiplantae > Streptophyta > Magnoliopsida > Poales > Poaceae > Hordeum > Hordeum marinum. The sequence goes on along the minus strand of CM039674.1, from coordinate 364,658,739 downwards.
ACCCATATGCCCAAGAAGGAGAGGAAGCGCGCCTTTTGAGTGGTCTACGTCAGAGAGCCTGTAGCCCCGAAGTATAACCCATGGTCGGCATACCCGCTCACTCTTGTTCGACATGATCACCCGATCAGTATCTCATCTGTCGGTTTTCGAGCTCCGCAAAACCCTTATGGTTCGAACACAGGTGCGTGTGCAAAGGTTTCCCTGCGGCTTCACCCAACCTAGATCGCTACTCGATCGACACAACAACTAAGTTGCTCGATGACGAGGAAGAAGATGAACACGACATGTCGTGGTTTTGTCACGGCAGATGTCCGAGGACTTAGATTCGAGGCCATCGCTAAGGTGATGGACTCAAAGGTGTTCGTTGGGAAGAAGGACACGAATTTACCCAGGTTCAGCCCCTTCGGAGGAGGTAAAGGCCTATGTCTTGCTTGAGCTATATTGATTGGAGTATTGATTACAAGGTAGCGGATTCGCTTGACCTAGTTCCCGATTAGTTGGTTTCTATTTAAGTCGCCACGGGTCTTGCCCTTATATAGGATGTCAAGACCACGGGTTACACAAGTCTCATGTCGACTCTTACAACATGTCCGACTCTAACTCTACACTGTCTTGCCTTCCGGAGCAAGCCGTCTCCGGGCGGCTTATCCTCCCGGGTCTTCTTTGCATTCTTTGCGTGGGCCTAACCTTGCCCCATGTTATTGAGCCGCCATACATCTGGGCTTATGTCTCCAGGCCTACCCTTGGTCTAGCCCATGAGCCGCCAATCATGACCCGGACCCACCTGGGCGGGTCTTACCACGGGGTGATATCCCCAACATTAGGCCCCAGGTTGATTTGAGCTTGCTCATTTCAATCTACCGTCTCACTTGGCGGCGAGTCTTGCTCAATCTTGTGTCTCACTTGGCAGCGAGTCTTGCTCATTACCACCTGAAAGTAATACAAAGTAACCCGCCGTGACGTCATGCCAGCGATATCAAAAAGATTCCCTAATGACCGCAACGGATCTTTCTGCTATTAAACTGATATCCCGAAAATCGAGGCGTCCTGTCTTCGTTTATTAACCTTCGTCGCCTCGATTCTCACGCCCATTTCCACTTTTTGCCTATTTAATAGGACCGCAGGGGTAGTTTCATTTCCTTCTCCGCTCGCGCCTCTTCTTCTTCCTCCCGACGCCGTCGCTCCAGCGTCCTTCCGCTCCGATGAAGCTTCCATGCCGTCATCTCTCCGGGCCGCTGCATCAACTTGGTCGGACCAGAACATCGCCCGCATCCATCGCGTCATCTCCGGTGAGTTCTTCTCTGCTTCTGAGATCTATAACTTCCGGTAGGGTTTTCATGGCGTTCCTCCGCCGCTAGAACACGAGCTTCTCGCAATGTCCGATAGTAGGTAGATCAGTGCGCTTGAAAATGCCCCCCTTTCTAGCGCGGTAGATCGCAGGAAGTAGATAGTAGCACCACGCGGTCCTGTAGTTGTTCTATTTACTGTCTTCTAACATCACTAGTTCAATTGTTCGTCGCTAGGTTTGGAATAAACCCGATTTTCCCCTGTTTTGTAAATCCGTAGTTGCATAGAAAGTCTGTGAAACCTGTTTGTCCACACTTAGTAAAATTTCCCTCTTTTCCTGCAACTTGACTCGCCAGTGACATTCTGACTCTCAGCAAAAACTGTTCCGGCGACTTAACTTTATGAAACTTAGGCTTTTTCACCGCCCTTAGTTGTCTGTCACCTTCTGACTCGTCGCACATTGTTACTTTGCATAGTTTGAAGCCGCCACCATGTCTCGTGTGTCCAATTCTTGCACTTGGGTCGGCTCTGCTCTCACCGAAGAATTCCTGATGGATTTTGTAAACGCGGGGACCTAACCAGCCAACGATGTCATCCATTGGTGAGTTCCAAGCAATGAGTTGAGGCCCGTTCCCCAAGAGGGTGAATTAGTTGTTTTTACAGATCATCTCGTGCGCGGGTTTAGCGCACCTAACTCAAAGTTTTTTCGAGCCGTCCTTCACTTCTTTAAACTGCGTCCTCAAGATATCGCTCCCAATTCTGTCTCCAACACGTGCAACTTCCAAATACTCAGTGAAGTTTACTTACAAGAAGAACCATCCGTGAGTCTCTCTCGTGAGTTCTTTTACGTGAATCGCTAGATGGAGGTGAAAACTGGTCCAAGCCTAGAGCTCGGTGGCATCTCCATTCAGAGGCGACGGGATATGACCTTTCCGTTTGTTCGGATGCCTAGTCATCCCAAAGACAAGAATAAAACTTGGTTTTACTTCCAGGACACCTCTCCGTAAGGAGAGCATTCCTTGCTGGGTTACCGTTCATCTCGGCTTAAAACAAAAACTAAGCTCCCTGGCCGGCTTTCCGACGCTGAGCGGGCAAAGTACGCTCCGGCTCACGCAAATATTAAAGCCCTTATGGCCAATGGACTGATGGGCCTGGATCTAACCCGTTGTTGGATTTCTTGGAGGGTCATGCCCCTGAGCCGACGAAGCCGTCTCATGTGCGAGTATACGGGTGAATCTGATGACCGCCTTTGCTTTAACTCCACCACGTTATCAGAAGATAACATTGTGGCCTCCATCAAGAGCCTTGTCCATGAGTCTTTACGAGCTTGCAGCGCCACCGGGTTAGCGCCTTTGTGTGCAGCAAACCCGGCCCCAAACTTAAGGGCGACTCTCGATCTCCTCATTCCCGCGTTAGCTATTCATATATACTTAACAATCTTTTGACCTATGTCGGCTTATACTTGCAACCCAACTCCGGCTTCTGGAAAAAGAAGTATGTTCCTCCTCCAAAGAAGTCAAAGGACAAAGCTGCCGGTCGAAAGAAGAAAACCGCACCTCAAGAACAGCCGGAATCTGACGACTCAGAGGTAGAACTTGACTCTCTTGGCCGTCTCTTCATGCTCCTTATCAATAATAATCCACAAGACAAAACAGAGACAAGCCACACCAACGTTCCCGAGGTAACTTATGTTTCATACGACTCAGAACATCTTGAACCTCAGAAGATACGGTGGGTCTTCCGAAAGGTCCCACTTTCTCATCCTGTTGCTTACTTAGACCCCCACTTTCTTTGGAAAAAGCAACAACAACTCCCCCGACACCAGACCCGGAGCACCGGCTCTAACGACCTTATGGCCGGGTTATCTCATTCTCCGGCTCAATGGAAGCGAGCGGCTCAGGTATTTATTCAACCTGGCTTTGGTTTATCAACCTTGCTTTTATAACTCAGCATTGTCTTATATTGTCTTAACTGCTTTCAGGACTCACCTCCGTCCTCCGGTGACTCTACCGGAACTGCTCTTCTGCCTCTGAAGATCAATCTAGAGTACGTGCCTTTCATGCTTATGTTTAAACTAGTATTATCTGTAAATCTCAATCCATGAATTTTGTGTTTTCCAGGGCCCAGGCAAAACAAAGAAAGACCAGCGGGTCTACCCCTGCTCCCAAGGCTCAAGAAACGGAGCCTGCCAAACCGGATTCTCTTGCACCGCGCGCTGATCCCTCTGCGGCCTCCAAGGACACACCTGAAGAAGCTCATCACTCTGGTGAGCCGACAACCGGGGATATAATCCCTGAGAGTCCTCCGAGGGCCAATTCTAAGCCGCCGAGCCCTTCACCAGTTGTTGACGATTCGGGTACTCCGGATGTTACCATTACAGGCACTGGCTTTCACTCTCCTCATCCTCATGTATTAACAAAGCACACTGAGGCGACTGAAACCTCGAAGAAGCTAGAGTTTGAGATCCCCGTGCTAGAAAAGCCGACAACTGATGAGCTTGACGTTGGTTATCTGAACCGCCTGTCTACAAGCCGGAATATGGAGCTCATGCTTGTGAACTTGATGAAGAAGAAATATGAGGTACTATCGCTTTCTTTCCCTTATACCATTACGTAGCCCCCAAGGGCCGGTTTAATATCTACCAATGGTAAGCCAGGTCTTTGCATCTTGATATAAGTAGAAACACTTAACCTGTAGTCTTCCATGATTAGCTTTAGACTTAATGCATAAGCCGATGTTTGGATGCGTAAGTAGTTGTTTGAAGTGCCATCTGTAGCCCCCAAGGGCCGGCTTGTCTTGATAAAAGATGAGCTGGAACTTTAGTGTAAATAGACCAAAAAGCCCGATGTATCCCCCAAGGGTCGGCATAATTTCGAAGAAGATGAGCCGAAACTTTAATATAGATAGTCCAGAGAGCCTGATGTAGCCCCCAAGGGTCGGCTTAAATTCGATGAAGATGAGTCGGGACTTCCTTGTAGGTAGAGCAACGAGCCATATGTAGCCCCCAAGGGTCGGCTTAATTTTGACAAAGATGAGCCAGGACTTCCTTGTAGGTAGAGGAACGAGCCATATGTAGCCCCCAAGGGCCAGCTTAACTGTAATCAAGATGAATCGGGACTTACTTGTACCCTTGGAGAACAAATAGACATTAACCCCCAAGTGTCGAACATATTGCTTGCAATCTTCTTGACACTTGCCTTATATCATCTTACTTTTAACCATCTGGTAATATACCATCCTAGCGACTTAACCTTCATTTTTGTTTTTGATATGTCACAGGAGGCTTTGAATGAGGCCGGGTCTGAATTGGCCGGCTTAAGGAGCCATCTGGCCACCCAGCAAGCCTCCCGAGGCGAAGCAGATGAGAAGTGTTGGGTCGCCGTTGAGGAACTATAGAAACTTCAAGATGAATTTGCTGCCTTCAAGAAATTGGCTGAAACAGAGCAAGCCGCCCTTACCAAACGAGCAGACGATGCTGACCAGGGACTCATGGCTATGTCTGATGAGCTTTCTGCCTTGAAGCGCCATATTGCAAAGATGTCTGCTGCCATTTTTGGTAAGTAATAAACACCTAGCCATTACTCTTGGCAGAATACTTAAACCGACGACTGATAATTGAAAATCCGTCTTATGCAGGTCCAAGGAGCCGGCAACTTGCTACTGACAGCTTGCTGCCATTGAAAGCCGTCTACACTTTGACAAAGCAACTATACTACAACGCTCTTTGCACAATAAGGGCGGTGCTCTATAAGAATACCATTCCTCCCACTATGAAGGGGGTCATAGAGCTGCTGTCCACCCTGCCGAAACAGATCCAAGAACTTAAGAAATCAGCTGTCCGAAAGGGAGCTATCGCAGCCATAAGCCGGGATTTGGCGTTCGCCCTAGAGCTAACTCCCGAAGACATGATGGACGGGTTTTCATCCAAGAAAGATGACGGCTCAGAGTTCACGGAGGCTGACTACGCGCGGTGCATGAAGGCTTCTAGAGTCCTCGCCTCCGTGTTAGCAGAAGAAGTGAACTTGTCAACCTATCGGGCGGCTTATGATGCCGAGCAGAAGAGAGTACGCGGCCCAACTTTTGAAGCCAAGGACTTGACGCCTGCACGCCGTAAGCACCTCTTCGCTCCTGATCTTGACCCTCCCCCCTCTTTGAAGAGGCAAATTTTGTGGCTTTAACCAACTGCAATTGGGACGTGGACAATCTTCAGATCGTGGAGGTCAAAGACCGCCGCAGGTTGACCCGCCATCGAACTAACGACCCTGGTACCATCATGGATAACCCGGCCTTATGACCCGCCATAGGGCGATGTTAAAAACTTTAAGCCATAACTTTTGAGCTCTGCTGAGAGCATTGTAATAGGCTTTTAGTAAACTTTGCCTTGCATGAACTGTGCCATCATGCACATATGAATTCCTCCGGCTTATAATATGACATCTGTCTTGTGCCTTCAACTCTTTCAAGATGTTGTGGCGGCTCTTGGCAATTAACCAAAGTGCAAAAATAGAATGACTTTCGCATTGTTAAGAGGGCGGCTTATAATAGCACAACCCAAAAAGATGTTGTATCCTTCTTGACTTGCGTTTTTGCAATAACTCATATACCGGTTCTACTGGGTTGAGTCGCCACTTAAAACTCCTTAACAGTACAGGGTCTCTATCGAGATTGGCCGTCAACGCATTTGAGCGGCCCAGGGTCTCTACGCGAGATTAACTGAAAGGAAGTGTGACGTCCCAGTAGAGACTCGGCAGGGAATGAGTACCCTGATAGCCCATGAAATGCCTCTCACGTGACATAAATCCCTCATTTTAACCTTAAACAGTACATGGTCCTTAAGGATTAACTGTCTTAAGAGTATGAACATGCCACATAGCGGAGAGTCGGCAACACATGGGCGAGTTTATCCTTGCTTTCCGTAAGCCGGCCCTCATGTGACACGAGTCATCGTTTTAACCTTTAACCAGTACAGGGTCTCTATCCAGATTAGTCGTCAACTCAGTTGAGACGGCTCAGGGTCTCCAGGTGAGATTAACTGGTAAGAGTTTGGCGGGTCACCTAGGGGAGTAGCATCAGCTTACAGGCAGGTTTCACCCTGTTTGGCTTAAGAGCCGATCAAGAGGGTGTGTAAGCTAAACCCGGTGGGTTGGAAGCCCCCAAGTGACCTTTGTTGATGGAATCAACTGTTTTGGCTTAAGAGCCGACCTATAGGGTGTGATAAGCTAAACTCGGTGGGTTGGAAGCCCCCTGGACGATCATGTTGGCAGAGTCAACTATTTGGCTTGAGAGCCAATCAATAGGGTGTGATAAGCTAAGCCCGGTGGGTTGGAAGCCCCCTGATTGACCATTTTTGCATAGATTGAGATATGAAAAATGGCAGAGGCCCCGGCTTGTAGGGATGCCAACTTTATTCATATATATATATATATATATATATGTATGATATGTACAATGCAGGTGTACAATATCAAGGCTTAACAACTTAAGTATAATAAGGCCATAGATGCGCTATGTTCCACGACCGACGGGTCTCTTGCCCAGAAGTATATGAGTCGTCTCGGACGTCAATGAGGTAATATGACCCGGTGTTGAGATTTTTGCTGACCGCGAAAGGCCCTTCCCATGGAGGAGATAACTTGTGTGCATCTAACTGATCTTGAATCAACCACAGCACTAAGTCGCCTTCTTGAAACGTCTAGCTCTTAACCCTGCAGCTATGATAGCGACACAAGTCTTGCTAATAAATCGCCGATTGAGCCGCTGCCAGATCACGCTCTTCCTCCAAGGCGTCCAAGGCGTCTTGACGCGCCATTTCATTAGCTGTCTGAACGTAAGCCGTAACTCGGGGTGAGTCATGACGGATATCACTAGGTAACACGGCTTCTGCACCGTAAACCATGAAGAAAGGTGTATAACCTGTGGATCTGTTGGGAGTGGTCCTGATGCTCCATAAGATGGACGGCAACTCCTCCACCCAACAACCCGGCGTTCTCTGCAAAGGAACCATGAGCTGGGGCTTGATACCTCTCAAGATTTCTTGGTTAGCATGCTCGGCTTGACCGTTGGACCGTGGATGAGCAACTGCAGAAACATCAAGTCTGATGTGCTCACTTTCACACAATGCTTTCCTAGCCCCCTTGGAGAGGTTTGTACTATTATCTGTGATGATGCTGTGAGGATAACCAAAGCTGTAGATCAGTTTCTTAACGAACTGAATCGTCGTAGTCGCGTCACACTTGCCGACCGGCTCAGCCTCCACCCACTTGGTAAACTTGTCAACCGCCACCAGTAGGTGGGTCTTCTTGTCCTTGGATCTCTTGAAAGGTGCGACCATATCAAGCCCCCAGACTGCAAACGGCCAAGTAATTGGGATCATGCGCAGCTCTTGAGCCGGGACATGAGCACGCCAGCCAAACTTTTGACACCCATCACACTTGCGGACTAAGTCTTTCGCATCTTTATGAGCCGTCATCCAGAAGAAACCATGTCGAAAGGCCTTGGCCACTAGAGACTTTGAGCCGGCGTGATGACCACAATCACCGGCATGAATTTCATTTAAGATCACTTTGCCCTCTTCAGGTGAGACACAACATTGAAACATGCCGGTGACGCTGCATTTATGTAACTCGCCATTGATTATCGTCATGGACTTAGACCGCCTCGTGATTTATCTAGCAAGATTTTCATCATCAGGTAACTCGCCATGTGTTAAGTACGCCAAATAAGGCACGGTCCAGTCTAGAATAGCATTTAGAGCTGCCACCAGCTGCCCCTCCGGGTCAGGAATAGCCAAGTCTTCCTCTGAAGGTAACTTAACCGATGAGTGATGTAGCACATCCAGGAAAACGTTAGGCGGCACCGTCTTTCGTTGAGAACCCAGCCTTGACAGAGCATCAATCGCCTCGTTCCTACGACGATCGATATGATCCACCTGATAACCCTTGAAGTGACCCACAATGATATCAACCGTCTGGCGGTAAGCCACCATCCGTGGGTCCTTGGAATCCCAAGTGCCTGAAACTTGCTGGGCCACAAGATCTGAGTCGCCGAAGCTCTAACTCGGCTCAGGTTCATCTCCTTAGCCACCCGGAGGCCATGAAGCAGAGCTTCGTACTCAGCTGCATTGTTGTAGAAGGAAACATCAACCGTAGCACATAACAGAACTTATCACCTTTGGGGGAGGTTAAGACAACCCCTGCCCCTGATCCTTCCAGTTGCCTGGATCCGTCAAAGTGTATTGTCCAATATGTGTTATCTGACTTTTCCTCGGGCGCCTAACAGTCAGTCCAGTCGTTGATGAAATCCACCAGGCCTTGTGACTTCACCGCCGTGCGAGGCACATATCTCAAACTGAGAGATCCAAGCTCCAGTGCCCACTTAGTGATCCGGCCCGTGGCTTCTCTGTTTTGAATTATATCTCCCAATGGGGCAGAGCTAACTACTGTAATCTGGTGCCCCAGGAAGTAGTGCTTCAGCTTGCGATTGGCCATGAACACCCCATACACCAGCTTTGCCAGTGTGGATATCTCTGCCTGGATTCCGTTAGAACCTCACTAATATAGTAAACCGGTCGCTGAACCGGATATTCCTTCCCTGACTCCTTACGCTCAACAACAATTGTGGCACTGACAGCCTGATTATTAGCCGCCACGTACAGGAGCAAAGGTTCTTTCTCAACCGGAGCGGCTAAGACCGGCGGCTCAATGAGATGCCTCTTGAGCACCTCAAATGCTTCACCCGCCGCCGTACTCCAGACAAAGTTGTCTCTCTTTTTCATCATCTGATACAAAGGGATAGCCTTCTCGCCAAGGCGGCTTATAAACCGGCTTAATGCAGCAATCCGTCCCGCCAGGCGCTGAACATCATTGATGCATGCCGGCTCAGATAGGGAGGTGATAGCTTTAATTTTATCCGGGTTAGCCTCAATGCCATGCTCAGATACCAGAAATCCCAAGAGCTTGGCTGCCGGAACACCGAAGACACACTTAACCGGGTTAAGCATCATCTTGTAGACCCGTAAGTTGTCGAAAGTCTCCTTCAAGTTGTCAAGAAGAGTCTCCTTCTTTCTTGACTTGATCACAATATCGTCCACATACGCATGAACATTACGCCCAATTTGGCTGTGAAGACAGTTCTATACGCAGCGCTGGTAAGTCGCCTAGGCACTGTTGAGCCGGAAAGGCATAGACACATAGCAAAAAGCACCAGAAGGCGTGATGAAAGCCATCTTCTCTTGGTCCTTGACTGCCATCTTGATTTGATGATAACCAGAATAAGCATCCAGGAAGCATAAACTCTCACAACTCGCCATCGCATCAATGATCTGGTCAATGCGAGGGAGAGCAAACGGGTTAGCCGGACAAGCTTTGTTAAGATTCGTGTAGTCCACACACATACGCCACGTGCCGTTTTTCTTGAGCACTAGCACCGGTTAGCGAGCCACTCTGGATGAAAGACCTCAACGATGAAACCCGCCGCCAAAAGCCAGGCTACTTCCTCCCCAATGGCCTTGCATCTCTCCTCGTTGAACTGACATAGAAACTGCTTGATTGGTTTGAATTTAGGATCCACATTAAGGTGGTGCTCAGCGAACTCTCTCGATACACCTGGCATGTTAGAAGTTTTCCACGCAAAGATGTCCCGATTCTCACGGATGAATTCAATGAGCGCGCTTTCCTATTTGGGATCCATGTTAGCTCCGATAGTGAACTGCTGAGATGAGTCGCCCGGATTGAAATCCACCAATTTGGTATCAACCGCCGAAAACTTGATGGGCGGCTCAACCTCTTTGGTAGGCTTTTTCAGCGGAGTCATGTCCTCCGGGTCAACGTTCTCCTTGTAGAACTTGAGCTCTGCCTCAGCACAGCTGGATTCTGCATAAGCTGCATCTCCTTCCTCGCACTCAATGGCTGTCTCGCGATCACCATGCATCGTAATCGTACCTTTGATACCCGGCATCTTGAGCTGCAAGTATATATAACAAGGCCTAGCCATGAATTTGGCATAAGCCGGACATATGAACAGAGCATGATACAGACTTTTGATCTTAACCACCTCAAAACACAAGGTCTCCACCCTGTAATTGTATTCATCATTGAAGGCGACTTCTAGAGAGATCCTTCCCACTTGATACGCTGACTTGCCAGGCACCACGCCGTGAAAAACCATGGAAGACGTCTTAAGATCCTTATCAAGAAACTTCATCCGGCGAAAAGCGTCGTAGTATAAGATATTGATGCTACTGCCACCGTCCATAAGCACTTTAGTGAACACGTAGCCTCCAACCTGGGGAGCGACTACCAATGCCAGCCGTCTCGGGTCATCAACGCGCGGCGGGTGATCCTCTCGGCTCCAAGTTATGTCATACTCAGACCACTTTAAATATCGTGGTAGAGCCGGCCAGACCGTATTAACTGCCCGCTTGTGCAACTTCTGATCTCGCCTGTCAAGGCTGGTCATAAAAACATGATACTAACCCGAGCTGAGCTGCTTCGGATTACTCTGATTTCCCGACTGGTTATTCTGTTATTGATTGTTGCCGCCTGAGTGCGGATGATGTCCTCCCTGGTTGCGTTGGCCGTGATGGCCGGATCCTGAGCCACCAGACCCAAAACTGGCTCTTGACCCACCCGGTCCTGAGCCGCCGGGCGGGCCACCATCGTTGTTATGCTGTCGCAGGCTGTAGTCCTTGAATTTTTGCATAACGTGGCAATTACCCCACGTGCGACCCGCCGGTCTGTCGGGTCGACTGTGCTTAAATTTCCTGTTGCCCTTGGCATGGTTGTTGCCGGTGCTGGCGTTGGCCACCAGCTCTGACCCGCCATCCGGGTTCTTCATCTTGCCTTGGTTACCATTGCCTGCCGCACCCTTGCCGTTGCCGATCTTCTTGTTGTGACCAGGCTTCTCTTCATCAGAGGTCGGATCCTTCGTATTATCAGAGTCAGCATATTTCGTGAGAGCCGCCATGAGCTCCCTCATGTGTTGACACGTGCGCTTGAGCCGGCCGAGCTTCTGCTTCAAAGGCGTAAAGTGGCAATTCTTTTCCAGAATCAAGACCACTTGAGCCGTCGTAATCTGCTCAAACGAGTGGATGATAGTTGAAACCCGCCGGACCCAATGATGAGCCAACTCATTTTCCTGCTGTACATAGTGGTCCAAATCCACAATTGTCATGGGATGCTTGCACGTCCCTTGGAAGTTTTTGATGAACCTTGCCTTTAACTCGGCCCAAGAATTGATGGTATTGGGGGGCAAACCCTTCAACCATGTGCAAGCGGGCCCTTGTAGCATCATGGTGAAATACTTCGTGCATACCGCGTCGTTGACGTCCAACATCTCCATGGCCAGCTCATAACTTTCAATCTAAGCCTCCGGAGGTAGGTCAACTGTGTAATTCGGGACCTTGCGAGGGCCCTTGAAATCCTTCGGCAGACGCTCGTTCCGCAGAGCCGGCACCAAGCATGGTACACCCACGGCCCGGGTGGTTACTCCTGCTCCAATCGAGACGGAAGGCGCAGGCTCTAGATGAGCCACCGCTGCCAGAGCCGCCGCCTCATGTTGTGCCCTCGCCCGATCTACGAGCGCCTGAGCATCCAAGGCCACCTCATCTTGCGGCAGTTCTTGATGCCGATCAATGCTAGAAACCACTGGCGATTCATAGCGCCGGCTGAAGCTACGGATGGGGAGGGGGGTGGAATGCACACAACTTCGGCTGTGGGTATACTTCTCTTGCTGGGCCTTCGCCGTCTGTAGGTATCCAATGGCATTCCGCACCTCCTCAACGTAAGGCGCCTCGTTAGGAATATGAATTGGTTCAAGCCGGGTGGCCGCAGCCACCATTTTCTCCGCCAGGTTTGAGTAATGACCCACCGGCGTTAGGAAAGCCATTGGTGAGGTCTGGTTTCATCGGGCCGGGTTAAGCTGTTGTCGAGCCGCCGGGCGACTTCCAGGTGCTTCCATTGTTCAACCCGTTCCTGGCGTTTTAAAAAGGTTTCGAGCCTCATACTGCTCTGGCAGGCGGGATTGATGCCTCATCCGCCGCACCGCGGTCGCCGACTGCTGTTCCAGTTCAAGGCGGAAGGCGTCCGTCTTAAGGCGCTCTGCCTCCACGTCCATCTGAGCTTTTAACACGCCGATCGTTTGTTGGACCTCCGCCATCTGATCATTTAGTCTCGTGATCTCCAGGTTCCGAGCGGCTTGATTGTCAGGCGTGACTTCAGTTACCATCAAGGCTGTGAGCTCGTTCATCAGATCTAGGAGAACCTAAGCCGGCGACGAGTCAGCCCCCGTGTTTGTTGCCCCGGCGGCCGCACCGCTTGTGCCCTGCTCTGTCCCCGCCATGAACACGACTGCATGAGTTGGCAATGTAGGATCGTCCGGCTCAGACCGCTCCGACTCGGGGTAAAGCTTGTCGTTGTAGCCCCCGAGCCCTCCATCGTGAAGTTGGTAGATTGATTTCGCCTCTCCGCTCGAAGATCCATCATCTGAATAGATGAGGGTATCCTATGACTTAGAAGCCTCGAGATCCATACCTTGAGTGAAGCCAACGAAAACATGCTTCCTGCATGGGTTAGCACGGGCGAGTTGCACGTGTCGGGCGGGTTGCATGCGCCGAGCCGGCTCGATGATGTCGGTGCAGATGTTCGTCCTGGGTGTAGATCCGCCGACCTTGCTGATGAAGACGTGGATTCCGCCAAAGGGAACCCGAAACCCATACTCTATAGAGTCAGCCTCAGGGCCCCAGCCGGCGTCATCGATGTAGAGTCGGCTGTGGCGACTCTTGTTCATCCTTCTGACCACGTACCCTTCGAACCCCGGAAGAGAGCCCTTTGAGAACTCAACACCACCGAGCGCTATCCCCACGGTGGGCGCCAACTGTCGTGGTTTTATCACGGCAGATGTCTGAGGACTTAGATTCAAGGCCATCGCTAAGGTGATGGACTCAAAGGGGTTGGTTGGGACAAAGGACACAAATTTACCCAGGTTGAGCCCCTCCGGAGGAGGTAAAGGCCTACGTCCTGCTTGAGCTATAGTGATTGGAGTACCGATTACAAGGGAGCGGATTCGCTTAACCTAGTTCCCGATTAGTTGGTTTCTGTTTAAGTCACCCCCGGTCTTGCCCTTATATAGAATGTCAAGACCACGGGTTACACAAGTATCATGTCGACTCTTACAACGTGTCCGACTCTAACTCTATGCCGTCTTACCTTCCGGAGCAAGCCGTCCCTGGGCGGCTTATCCGCCCGAGTCTTCTTTGCCTTCTTTGCCTGGGCCTCACCTTGGCCCATCTTATTGATCCGCCATATGTCCGGGCTTATGTCTCCAGGCCTAACCTTGGTCTAGCCCATGAGCCGCCAGTCATGACCTAGCCCCACCTGGGCGGGTCTTACCACGGGGTTATATCCCCAACACGATAGTTTACCCAGGTTCGAGCCGCTGCGAAGCGTAATACCCTACTCCTGCTTTGGTGGATTGCCTCTCGTGGAGGTTTTGGTGGATGAACTAATACAATGGGCTTGAGCCTCACGAGGGCACTCAAGGTGTGTTGTTGGCTCTCTGTCTTGCCATGGTGAGTGGAGCGACTAAGTGTTTGATCAGATCCCGATCCCCTCTACGGTGTGACCTAGCTTCTATATATATAGCCGTGGCCCGGGTCCTCTTCCCTTATCTCAATGGCGGGAAGGAATTACACAATGGCCAATTTCGAAGGGGGACAGGAGTACATCTGCACCTTGTCCAAAGGCGGTCTTCGCCCGCAAAGTAGCCGATGGTGATGCAGTGGTGGGTTTGGCGATGACATCCGCCCAGCAGTGCTGACAGTCATGGTCTTGTTGCACTAGAATGGAAACCTTTGGGCGGTGCTTTGGGAACCCCCGTATGTCCTTGCTCCCTTTGCACCAAAGAGGAAACTGTGCTGCCTAGCGTGCTGGCGCTTGCCCGTCCTTACTTGCGTCACTCTTTACTCCAGAGGTCGGGTCTTGCATGGAGATCTCCACCCCTCGGGAGGGGGGCCTGAGGAGGCTCATCCTCGTGGGTCTTTATGTCATTCTTCCTCGCGAGCCCAGGTCCCTTGAGAGGGCCTTGTCTTGAGTGATGCCGCACCGGGCCTCGCCTAGCTGACGAAGTGGGCCACGCCTTGGGCCATAGGCAGGCAGGAGAGGGTACCCCCATTTCTAGAATGTCGAAAGCATCCCCCAGGCACAAGGCATGCTTGAGATGGCTTCGAAGTGAAGCTTTGAGGTTGCCTCGGATCGCCGCATGCCCCAAACGCCTGTAGCTCAGGCCCTCTACACGCGACCAGCCGCGTGGCGATGCTTGCGCTCCTCGAAGGCATCAGGAACCACCCGAGTCAAACTGATGTGACGCCCACGCTAGTGCTAGCCATAATTACCTTTCCTTGAATGCTATTGATTCCTTGGGCTTCCCTCTCTCGGGACACGCGGATGTGACCCAATAATGGTTGCATGCCTCCCAGGACGCGAGGAGGCACCTGTTGGACCTAGCTGTACTTAAGCCAGCGCGGGGCGAGAAAACTTCATTCTTCTTTGTATTCCTCACCTTCCATTATCCTAGACGCCGCCCTTCCCCCAATCATGGCTTCAGTGAGGAAGCACCCCGCGCCACCGTCATCCAAGAGGGGTCGCGGCCGCCCTTGGAAGTATGTCGCGACGCAGGCGGCGGCTTCCCGTGGGCGAGGTCGTCCCCCAGCGCTGTTTGGGGTCTTCATCGGCAGTCGGGGCGTTGGACCGACCAGCGCGGGCACCCGTGGCAGCCAAAGTAGCGGCGCCCGTGGTGGGAGGGCGGTCGCTGCGGCCATGCCACCGCGTCCGCAACTCCACATGACCGACTCGCCCCGGGAGTTCGTGGTGTGGGTGGAGAAGCCGGAGGCTGTAGGACCGAAAGTGTAACGACCCGAACCTGGTAAGATTCGATGTCTTTGTGCTTACTGTGCTAGTCCCTGGATCAGTAGCTAGCACACACAGTACAAAATCAAATACCAAGAATAATCCACATGTCATAAGTATTACATCGTAGATCCAGAGTACAATTTATTACATAGTGCTTAGCTCGAAGGCTAGCTCAAAATAAAACACAACGGAAAGCATAAAAGACAATTGTGGAGTCCCAACAACACCACTGGAAAAGCTGAGTGTAGACATCGTAACCCTATGCGCATCACTCACACGTCGTATAAAAATCCTGCAACATGAAACATTGCAGCCACAAAGGGGTCAATACTTTGAATGTATTGGCAAATCACACCAAAATTGTTATAATAGACCTACCATATCTATATGCAAGGATATGAGACAGGAAAGGCTTATGGTTTGTTTTTGCAGAAAGCTGATTTTATCTTACTTCTATCTACTAATCAAGTATTTCATATTTACTACACTTTAGTTCATTAATTGTTAAACTGGACTGCCTCCAATTTAACCCGCCTATGAGAGCCTCTGAGGATCATAGGTATAACTAAGCCCACTTCACATTTAATTGTATTGAGGTGATAAGATCTTCCAGAGGTTTCAAGTCTAGCTGCTCAAAATTGTCCATAACCGAAGACACGGCTAATCATGATTAGTTTTTACACTCTACAGAGGTTAGTACGCTTTACCCACTGGACTCAACCCGAAGATTGAGACAAAGTCTTTCAGAAGCAGTCACCTCCACCCAACGGAGGCCCGTACCAACTATCCCGC
The DNA here is from genome assembly GCA_022496015.1 of Hordeum marinum. Lineage (NCBI taxonomy): Eukaryota > Viridiplantae > Streptophyta > Magnoliopsida > Poales > Poaceae > Hordeum > Hordeum marinum. The sequence continues at coordinate 364,642,756 of CM039674.1, read as the reverse complement.
TACATCTGTTGGCACATCCGGGTAAGGTTTCCACAACTGATCAACTAAGCCAGAGCCCATAATAGCCAGTGGTCGCACATGGAAGTTACTTGATATGAAACATGTTCAACCTTTTTAAACCTGGGCGGCATTCCCCACCGTTCCTGAGTCATGTAGAGCCTCCCGGAGGATACATACTTGTCGACTGGTCCCAACATACCAATCCGCCCAGATGATTCATTAATTAAATATTAATATTGCAAAGCCTCCCGGAGGATACAATAAAATACATGTTGTTATATTCATCATTACTTAACTTCACTCAGAACTTCCATCTGACACACAAAACCCAATCCACGTCTACCATAGCAAGGCTAAGCAATAATTGAAATATAATGGTACCCAATATGGTGACAAGGATATCAAGGTCAGACTAAGCATATGGCTATCCTAACTGGGTTTAGCATATCATACCAACATAACAATTCCTACACATGCAATATAATAGTGTGACATAGAACTACATGCATAGAAAATAATAGAATGAAGGATGATTAAAGGTGTAACTTGCCTTATTCCTGGTTCTCAAACTCGCACTCTGGACAATAATTTGCCTTGCACTCCGGACAATCTACACATTTCAAACAACACAAAAAATCAATCATCACACTCAAATAACATCAAATAAAACCAACAGCAGGAAATCATTTTTTTAATTCAGACAATAGTAGCATAACAGTAGGTGAAAATCAGCTACAACCAAATAGGATCATAATGCAAAAATAATCACTTGAATTGGATCAACGGTTTGAAAGATGTGGCCTCCGGAAGTTTAAATTCAAATTTAAATAGTTCAAAAGTTTGAAAAATTGATTCTACAGGATTCTACTAACTATTATGAGTGCACAGGAAAAAGAATCGATGAATTTGGAGTTACGGATCTCAAGGTATAGCTAAAAGAAAATTTGAATAAAATCTGTCCAACTGCTGGATTTGTAGCTGCGGTAACTGTAGTGTCGCCACATGGCGCAATGTGAGTGGCCAAAAGGTGTTCGCTGTGAAGCTTAACCGACGAATAGCCGCAATATAACAGAAAACGGTTCGGGAGTAAATAAACAAAATACAGATCTAATCTCAGGCGTACACGGTAGATCGGACAGCTGAGGTTTGCTCACCGGAGAACAGAGAGGATGGGCACCGGACTTGGAGATGAACGGCGACGGGCGGCTCTGGTTCGACGGTTCCGACGTCTTGGAGGCTCCCCGGAGCTCTCGGAGGTAGGGACGACGTTCGTACGGAGTCTACGGACTCGGGGACATCTTCAAAGACGACCAGGGCTTGCTCCCATGAGGACACAGAGTGGCTGGAGCAGCGGCTGGTGACGGGAACTCCGGTGCTAAGTCGAAGCGCTCGGTTGGATGCCTCCCTACATGATATAGATGGTCAGGGAGATGGAGAAAACCTAGGAGAATACCTCAGAGAAGAAGGAAGGAGCTAGGAACCCCGGGTGGCTCTCGAATCGACGGCGAAACCTTCTATTGGCAGCAGACTCCGGCGAGATCGGGACGGAGCTCTAGGGCACGAGGAACTCCGTTTTTGAAAAAAATTGGACGAGGGGAGGTAGGGGAATACTAATAAGAGGATTCCGTGGACGAGGGGCAGCGGATCGATCGAATCGATCGAGTTTGGATCGGCTTCGGTCTCCAGGAAGAACATGGGTGGGGAAAAGTGATGACATCATGGGGTCAGCTCGTCAGTGAGAGGGCAAAGGAAGAGAAAAAAACCAGAAGGGAGGGAGTTGCGGGGCGGGGTCCTCTACAACACCGAAATGGGTCGGCATGTTGCTGCTGCTGCTGCGTGCGCGCGGGCGAGGGATAGAGATGGGCCAGACTCAGTTGAGTTTTGGATTAGGAATAGGTTTTCCTATTTATAAGTTTACAGAAACTGATTTTGGCTAATGATAAAAGTCATTTACAAATAATAGCAGAACTTTTTCAAAGGTATAAATACAAATATAGGAAACAGTGAACATTTTTAAAGACCAAAATCTAAATACAATAAATATAATATTTTTATAAAAATATTTTGGGGTTTATAAATGTTCCGCAAAACACTTTTGAACTCCAGATAATAAAAAATACAAATAATAATTTAAGGAACTTACAAACAAAACTGCATTGAAGGAGTCATATTTCCTTCGCTCATAATATATTGGTTTTGAGTTGGATTTGTTTCTGAATAATATAAAAACTTCAAATGGAAACATATCCAACTATTAAACAGATTTATAATTTGAGGAAGTCATGTCATCCTCTCTCATATTTGAATTGGAAATATTTTGAGTATCCTCAAACCCCAAATAAGATTTAAATGAATAATTGGGAAAGTCATGTTATTCCCTCTCATTTGGTTATTCAATAAACTCCAAAAGTTTAAATCCTAATCAAATTTAGCTAAGACCAATCAACACAAGCAAGTTTTAAGTTACTCCTATTCAAATAACTAACATTCCAAAATTCTAAATTTTGGGATGTTACAAAAAGTATGTCTAGAGGGGTCTAATTAGACTACTTGACCAAATAAAAGTTTTGCCTACATCAAGTTTTAGGGTTGACAGTTTTCTGCATTTCATGGCAAGTCAAGTACACCCTACATATGCAAGTCTAAGAGTATATAGCAGCGGAAAGTAACAACAAGCATGTATAGAAGGGATAGGGTAGGAAGATCAAACGCAGTTGTAGACACGATGATTTTTCCCGTGGTTCCGATCGGTGGTGCTATCGTACATCCACGTTTATGGAGTCTTCAACCCATGGAGGGTAACGGTCGCGAGAGTCCACGGAGGGTCCACCCAAAAGGGTCCACGAAGTAGCAAACTTGACTATTCCATAACGCCTTCCATCCACAAAGGACTAGCCTCACTATGGGTAGATCTTCACAAAGTAGGCGATCTCCTTGCCCTTACAAACTTCTTGCTTCACTCCACAACACAAAGTAGGAGGCTCCCAAGCGACACCTAACCAATCTAGGAGGCACCACCCTCCAAAAGGTAATAGGCTCGGTAATGACGATGAACTCCTTGCTCTTGTGCTTCAAGATGATAGATTCCTCAGCACCTAATAAATCTCTAACAGATTTGGCATGGTGGAAGAGATGGGATTGGTGGAAAGCTACTTGGGGAGGCTAGAGTTCAAGATCCATATGATTGGAGTGGAAGATCATGACCTCAACACAAGGGTAGGTGGTTCTCTCTCAGAAAATCTGATAGGATAGGTATGGAATAATTCTGAGTGATTCTCTTTCAGGTAGGTGGTGGTGAAGGGGTATATATAGGCATCCCCAAAATCCAACCATTACACACAAAATGACCAACTCGGTGACACCGATGTGTTAATCTCAGTGGTACCGAAGTGACCAAATGGTGGCAACTTTTGAATCTTGGTGAGACCGACATAGGAAACTCAGTTGCACCGATAAAGTGACTAATGGTCAGATTTCCAATCTTGGTGACGCCAATCCAACATTCTCGGTGAGACCGAAAATGTGAATTTGCGTAACAGAAAGTTCGCAACCTAAACTCGTTGGCACCGGTATGGAATCGGTTGCACCGAAGTGGCTAGGGTTTAGCTGAGTCTGTCTAGGTTCTGAAATCGGTGGCACCGGATGGGAAAGTTGGTTGCACCGATTTTGAGTGTTAGATACAGAACATCCTTTGGTGGGAGAGTTTGTGGATGTTTTTGGAGACTATCACTTGTGCACGTTTGAGCATATTGTTCACCAACAAAACCTTACCCCCTTTTAATAGTATTGGCTTTTCTATGGACTCAAAGTGATTTCTCACAAATATAAAATGTAGAGTCCTCTTTCTTGAAGCTTGTCCATCCTATTTCCTTGCATCTTGGGGTATGTCCACAATCTCCTTTTGCCAATCCTATCATTGAACATTTCCTAAAATATACTTGGTGGAAACATTAGTTCAATGACTTATATGTTCTTATTAATTACCAAAACCACCAAGGGAGCAAATGTGCTTTCAATCTCCCCCATTTGGTAATTGATGACAACATATAGATCAAAGCTTTGACATATGATAAAATCAATGAATATAATTGTCGCTTTGAGAAGTATGTGATAAGCAAGAGCTCCCCCTAAATTTGTGCATTATTTTGAATTTGCGTTTGAATGCAAATGCACAATCGATTAGGTATATGGGGCACTTCTTCCATGTCACACACAACTTGGTGGTGTGCGAGAATAATTAGAACAAATAACAATGCACAACACAATCAAGCAAAGGTGAATGATCATCTCATATGCATTAAGATGATAGGAATAGTAGCATCACACATAACAACGTATGATCACACATAAACACAAAAGTATCTCATGTCAAACCAACAGAACCAAATGTTTTGAAAAGAAACAAACACCAAAACGCTCTCTCGCTCGAAGCCTATAGATCTATATACACTTCTCCCCCTTTGGCAACAAGTTACCAAAAAGTTCAAAGGTATACATCTAATCGTTCTTGGGTTGATCTCCTCCGATTGTTGATGAAGGAGTCGAGATAACAGCATCGGCGAAGATCTCAGCAGATGTTGTGGATGGAGTTGGAGTGGCAGCTGGAGGAACTAGAGCAAATGGAGCAGGAGCTGTGCTGACAGTAGCAGGAGCTGATGAAGAGGGCCTCAAGTCTTGTGCAGGCACTGTGACTGATCTAGTCGGAGTGGTGAACTGAGTGCCCGGCCTTAGAGGTGATTCATCCTCATCATCATCATCATCATCATCGTCATCATCTGAAGTAGAAGAGACCCAAGGGATGTGCACGGAGTCAACTTCCTTCTGAAGCTCTCTGACTGTCTTAGTCAACCTGTCCACCTTATCATTAAGGGTCTTGATCCTAGTTTCAAGGATCCTGACAAGACTATTCTGGTTGTCCAGAATCCCCTTAATGTCCTTCTGCATGCCCTGAACTGATGATATCAACAGATCCATTTGCTCATGCCTGGATCGAGGGGCTTGAGCATTGGTGGCTCTAACTGCCTCTGCTTCTGCCTGAGCTGCAACTGAAGTGGGATGATCAGCATCCATCACCACAACATTGTCCTCGAGATCTGGCTGTAGGGGTAAATGTGGATGATCTAGATCAAAGATGTGCTTCTCCAATTTTGAATTGATAAGCATCTGGATGTATGGTGCATAACAGCAAGAGCGCTTCTGGTCAGCAGCAACCCTCTTGATTGTCTCAACAATCAAATCCATGACTCTGATCCTGGTGTGTCTGTCAAGGTGGATCAACATATTGATGGAGTGGCCTCGGATCATCTTGTCATCTCCTGACTTGGGCATCAAAGTTTGCCTCAGAATGGTGTTCATCATGCGGAGGCCGGCTTGAAGAAAGTAGATGGATCCTAGCCTGTGAGACTTCACATTGGCAGCAGGGATCTCCTTGTACATATTTGGCATAGCATTGTGGCTCGCCTTGGATTCTGAGTATACATCCAAGTCACCATCCTGTGCTTCAGGAACTCCTAAGATAGCAGCCCATTCTTCAACAATTGATTCATACCTTGCACCTTCAGTCATCCATACAATTCTACCATCTCCATAGAAATGTGCAGTGGAGTAGAATTGCATGATCATCTCATCATTCCAAGATGTGAATTCTCTGCCAACAAACTCATCCAAGCCTATGCAGAGGAAATTGTCTCGGACACTTGGAAAGTAGTCCTCATTCTCCTTGATGAATTTCCAATCAACATATTGCATATCACTAACAGCTGGACTCTTGTCAAAGAGCACAGTCTCATATAAATCCTGTTGCTCCTTGGTATAAAATCTGTAGTCCACAGCTGTCTTCTTCCTCTGGGCATATGGATCTATAGCTCTCTAAGCTCTCAATCATGAGTCCTTCCTCTTCTTCATATCCTCAGCTAGTGAGTAGCTGGGATTGTGTACTGGAAGATGTGGTCCGAGCTACATCAAAGTTGTCAAGTCATCATCCTCTTCAGCTGTGGAAGCAGTCCATTTGTTCTTCTCAGAAGCTGGAATCTGCCTAGATGTCCTCTTAGGCTTCTCAACAGCAGCCTTCTTGGATGTGCTAGACTTAGGCATAGCATCAGCCATAAGCTTATTTTGCCTTGTCTGGGGAGGGCCTTCTCAACATGCTCTTCCTCCTCTTCAGCATCAGCACCAGCAGCTTCTTCAGGACCCTCATACATGGAAGTTTTTCTACCAATAACATGAATAACCCTCTTTCTAGCTTTCTTCTCTCTTGCCTTCTTAGGCATAGCTTTCTTGGGGACTTCAACTGAAATAGTTTCTCTGGCAGTCTCATGAGCCTTGAATGTTGAAGGAGCATAGATCTTGCTGACAACCCTCCTGGAAGAAGTGGCTTCAGTAGCAGACTTCTTAGCAGCTTTCTCTTGCTTCTTAGCAAGAATCTCCTCAGGGATAAAGTGTGAATCCTCTTCATCTGAGTTCAGCTTCTTTCTGGTCCTTATAGCATCTTTGGGCAACCCATGGGAGCTGGGTGTTCCTGGATCTAAAAATTAACTGGGCTCTGGGCTTGTGCCTGAACTCATGTCTGCACCCTGCTCTAGCATGTTTTGACTGTCCTCTACATCTGGCATAGTGACCCTGTGATTGGAATATAGATGAGCAGAAGTAGATGAGTCATCACAAAATTATCAGCTGGTTTTTGATGTTTTGAACAAAGGACTTTCAAAGTTTTGTATTCTGTCAGAAACAAATCGGTAAGGCCGAAGAAAAAGTTTCGGTGACACCGAGACTGACTGTCCCTCTTAACAGAAACTTGGCACCCTTTTTGGTGATACCGAAAAGGAGTGCCCGGTTTCACCGAGACAGTTCTCGGCACACAGAAAAGAAAATTGGTGGTACCAATTTTCTTGATTCGGTTCTACCGAGTTGCATCGGGTGGAAGGCAAAACCCTACAAATCAATGTTTCGCTAGCCTATGGGGATTTCTTTTGGATAGGAATAAGTGCAATGAGTGGATTATAAAGAAAATCAAGTCCAATGCACAAGAATCAGAAGGGAGAGCGAAGCGCGGTCGAATCCGTACCCTAACTTGGTGCGGATCCGCTACGACGGCGACGATCGAGCAGATTCTTTGACGGCGGCGATTCTGAGCGACAGACGAGCACAGGAAGACAAGGGCGACGACCAGGGGTCTCGAGGCGGCGGCTTAGGGTTCTGAGGCGCGACATTTGAAGATAGAAATTTCAAAGCATCGGGGTCCATAGCATATATACCCTCCATTGTCGGTGATACCGATTTTATGTTTGCTGTGTCACTGAGTTCCATAACTGTCAGCTGACAGGGAAACTCGGTGTAACCGAGAATATGAAATCGACAGTACCGAGATTGAAAACTAGATCAACCCTAGGCATTCGGTGAGACCGATATTGTGGGGTTGGTTCCACCAAGATGCACTTGGGAGGTTTTAATGGTCAGTCCTTGTCGATACGGAACTCCGAGTGCTCCACACACAGAGGGATCGAAAAGCACTTGTTCAAATTTTGTGATGCAGCATGAATGGAATATGAGGTGAGAAAGCATAGATAACTAAAGAGTGGTCCTAGGCATTCTTGTCCATCCAATTGGCAAAAGAGAAAATCAATAACCAAATAGCAACAATTGGATGTCCTCGAATGAGAAAATAAATGCAGACCAACATGCTCACACAATAAGATGTCAAAAGAAATTATGACAAACATGCATAAACACACTAGCATCTAACAAGAACCTGGGCGATGATGAAGTCATCTATATATGAGTATTCGACTTAGGAGCCAAGTAATAGTACTTGATCATAGGTCATACTCATCGTTTAAGCACAAGTGGGGTTACCACTTTTACATAAAGCATTTAATGTTGTCACATGCTAAGAGATGCTTTGACTCAAGTCTTAGAGTAAAGCTCCCTCTTGATGTGACATCCCCCCATAAGAGGGATAAACTAACCTTGGGTTTTGTCGATGAAGACTTCATGTTGGTTAGGTAGTTGTGGATGCTCGATGTTGATGAAGATCACCAAGGGTTGGGAGCATCCTTTTTTTTCTTACTCTTCTCACCTACATGGGTTGGTCCCAACACACAAGAGACAAATACAAGGATATCTATGGGTATGTCCATTGATTAGTTGATTACCTTGTCCCTTGCTTACCTTTGAGGGAATGTGTGACTCCTTGAACTATTGCATTGAGTTGATGTTGAGTGCAAAAAGTCCTTGCTAATAATGAATGTGAGTGAATTTCATTGGCGGAGTCACCCCTCAAGAACTTACTAGTTCTTATTCTTGGGGACCCACATCAAGTTTTTGGGGATCCTTAGTGTTGAAGTAGCCTTTGTAGTAGTTGAGCTTGAACTAGCCTTGGGAACCCACTCCACCAAAGCTAGGGGTTCATCTTCATATGAGTCAATGTCCTCTTGGAGCTTGTTCTTGCCCTTGAGCTTGTGGTCTTGTGGTGGAAGGTAATCTTGAGTGTTTGTCCCCTTGGGAAGAGTATTTTCATACTTGTACCTTTGAGGAACAAACTTGGGCTTGGGATATTGACCTTCTTCCCATTCAACTCCATTAGCGTTGAAGTAGCCAAAACCATGATTCTTCCGGTATCCTCTGTGCTTGCGTACAATTTCCTCAAATTGCTTACATTTGGCAAGACTCTTGTAGATACCTTTTTCTATAATTCTGTTCAATAAAGCATTTTCTTGCTCAAGTGTAACTTGGCTAAGAGAATCATCATTAGTGTAATCAATAGAACTACTAGAAGCAACATCATTGGGTTTAGCATTTTTATTGTTGCTACTAGATGAAGAACATTTCTTGCCTTTCTTACTAGATTGCTTAGTTTTCACTTGAGGCATGAAAGTAGACAAAAGTAGTCATTTGGCTAGATAAGATGAAGTCTTGTTTCGGAGATCGTCATTGATAGCTTTGAGAAACTCATGCTCTTGCTTCAAGTTGAGCTTCTCGAAGAGTAACTTCTCATGAGTTCTCACAAGATCTCTATGATCCTCGAGAGTAGATTCATGAGCTAACTTGAGAGTGTTTAGTTCTTTAGTTAGTTGTTCTATTTTCATCTTATCATCATCAAATGACTCATCTTGACTAGCATGAGAATTATCAAGTTCATTATGATCAACATCACTAGTTTTATCACAAAGCAAGTTATCATCACAAAGCAAATCATATTCACAAAGCAAATCATCTTCATCACTATCAACTTACACTCCCTTCGTTTGGTGAATCAAATAGATCGTAGGAGTTGGTAGTCACTAGAGCAATTCTGGCAACACCATCATCTTGACTATAGTCGGAGTCGGATTGATAGCTTCTCTCAGAGTTGTTGTCGAAGTCAGAGACGGAAATCCATTCACCAACATGATCTTGTTTTCTTCTTGTGTAGCTCTTGCTGTACATCCTTCTTCTCTGAATCTCTACTTCTCTTTGAGTGTCTTCGTTCATAAAGATCATCTCTACTCCTTCTCTCTCTTTGTGGTGATTCATTCCTTGAGCTTCGTCTTCGAGGTGACTCTTTTCTTCTTTTGTAGGGAACCGTGCACTCATTTTAGTAGTGTTCGGGCTTCCCACAATTGTAGCAATTGCAGACACAACTTGACGAACGCTTCTCTTCATATCTTGAGTTGGAGTTGCTTTCTTTGGCTCTATTCTTGTAGAACTTGTTGAATTTCTTGACCATGAGGGTTATCTCTTCATTGGTGACAAGGTTGTTGCTTGAAGTTGCGGGAGCATCACTTGTGGATTTGTAAGCACCACTAGACTTGTGATGAAGTTCTTCTTTATCTTTGAGTGTCATCTCATGAGCAAAAATCCTTCCAATGACTTCCGTAGGCTTGAGATCTTTGTAGTTTGGCATCATTTGGATCAATGTGCACACGGTGTCGTATATCTTATCCAAAGCTCGAAGTATCTTCTTGATGATGAATTTGTTGGTCATTTCTTCGCTTCCTAAGCCAGCAATCTTATTTGTGATGAGAGCTAGCCTAGAGTAGATCTCTACGACTCCTTAACCATCCTTCATCTTGAACTTGTCAAGCTGAACTCGAAGAACATCTAACTTGGATTCTCTCACGGACTCGGTTCCTTCGTGCATATCAACCAAAGTATCCAAAATCTCTTTTGCATTCTTAAGACGGCTGATTTTGTTGAATTTTCGGGGCATAAGCAGTTGAAGAGAATATCACATGCTTGAGCATTGAGTTGCAACATCTTCAACTCATCTGCGATCGCTTCACGATCCAGTTCCCGTCCATCCGCAAAGAACTCACCTTGAAAGCCAACACGAACAACAACCCAAATGGCAAGGTTATGACCAAGAATATGCATTTTCATTTTGTGCTTCCAACTAGCAAAATTAGTGGCATCAAAGTACGGACCTCTATGGTGATAACTTCCCTCACTAGACGCCATACTCTCCTAGGCTGTGAGACCTAAGCAATGGAGACCAAAGCTCTGATACCACTCGTAGGACCGAAAGTATGTCTAGAGGGGGGTGATTAGACTACTTGACCAAATAAATTTTTTGCCCACACCAAGTTTTAAAGTTGACAGTTTTCAGCATTTCATGGCAAGTAAAGTACACCCTACACATGCAAGTCTAAGAGTATATAGCAGTGGAAAGTAACAACAAGCATGTATAGAAGGTATGGGGTAGGAAGATCAAACGCAGTTGTAGACACGATGATTTTTCCCGTGGTTCCGATAGGTGGCACTATCGTACATCCACATTTATGGAGTCTTCAACCCATGGAGGGTAACGGTCACGAGAGTCCATGGAGAGCTCCACCCAAAAGGGTCCACGAAGTAGCAACCTTGACTATTCATAACGACTTCCGTCCACGAAGGACTAGTCTCACTATGGGTAGATCTTCACAAAGTAGGCGATCTCCTTGCCCTTAAAAACTTCTTGGTTCACTCCACAACACGAAGTAGGAGGCTCCCAAGTGACACCTAACCAATCTAGGAGGCACCAACCTCCAAAAGGTAATAGGCTCGGTAATGACGATGAACTCCTTGCTATTGTGCTTCAAGATGATAGACTCCTCAGCACCCAATCGCTCTCTCACAGATTTGACATGGTGGAAGAGATGGGATTGGTGGAAAGCTACTTGGGCAGGCTAGAGATCAAGATCCATATGATTCGAGTGGAAGATCTTGACCTCAACACAAGGGTAGGTGGTTCTCTCTCAGAAAATCTGATAGGATTGGTATGGAATAGTTTTGAGTGCTTCTCTTTCGAGTAGGTGGTGGTGAAGGGGTATATATAGGCATACCCAAAAATCAAACCGTTACACACAAAATGACCAACTTTGTGACACCGATGTGTGAATCTCGGTGGTACCGAAGTGACCAAAAGGTGGCAACTTTTGAATCTCAGTGAGACCGATATAGGAAACTCGGTTGCACGGATAAAGTGACCAACAGTCTGATTTCCAATCTTCGTGACGTCGATCCAACATTCTCGGTGAGACCGAAAATGTGAATTTGTGTAACAGAAAGTTGGCAACCTAAACTCGGTGGCACCGGTATGGAATCGGTTGCATCAAAGTGGCTAGGGTTTGGCTGAGTCTATCTAGGTTCTGGAATCGGTGGCACCGGTATGGGAAAGTTGGTTGCACCGATTTTGAGTGTTAGGTATAGAAAAAATTTGGTGGGAGAGTTTGTGGATGTTTTTGGCGACTATCAGTTGCGCACGTTTGAGCATATTGTTCACCAACAAAACCTTACTCACTTTTAATAGTATTGGCTTTCCTATGGACTCAAAATGATTTCTCACAAATACAAAATGTAGAGTCATCTTGCTTGAAGCTTGGCCAACCTATTTCCTTGCATCTTGGGGTATGTCCACAATCTCCTTTTGGCAATCCTATCATTGAACATTTCCTGAAATATACTTGGTGGAAACATTTGTTCAATGACTTATATGTTGTTATTAATTACCAAAACCATGAAGGGAGCAAATGTGCTTTCAGAGGCCGCCTGGCTTCAACTTCCGAGCTCCTTTGCAGGGGTGCTGCCGACCGGGGGTCCCAACGGCCTATGGCTGCAGGTCGACGGCTGCTGCTGCGCGACATCATGGGTAGAGGCTGAGGTCACCTTGAGGGTTTATGTGTACCTGATCACGGGTGGCAAACGTTTGCCTGCACCCACGGCCTGATGGGGAGGCGCACCCTTCACTTCAAGTTCGATAGGGAGGTGACACTCTTCGTCAAGATCTTCTATGGCGAGGGTGACCGCCTGGGTTGCTACCCGGAAGACATTGGCCGCGACGATCCTGGAGGTGAGCTTGCCCTTCACAACGAGCGTCGTTCCTACAGCAGCAGTGTGGGGACCCTGACTCATAAGTCATGATCATCGAATGCACTTGTACAGTGGTCCCAGAGATCAATGCTCACTAAACACATAGAAGCTGAATAACAAGAGTCTTACATCCACATTTAGCGTCTTACACAAATAAAGACCATGAAGGTTTAGTCTTACATAGATAGGGCCACAAGGACCAAACACTTAAATAGAACAAGCAACAGAAATCTTGATCGAAAGCGTGAACCCATGCCATGCCATCATTCAATTTGACAGAATATCACATATATATCCAACATATCAACAATACAAGTTTCCAACAAGCATACCAACAATAAGTTACAACAAGCATACCAACAATAAGTTCCAACAAGCATACCAACAATAAGTTCCAACAACATATCCAACATATAAAAGTTTCGAACAACATATCCAACATACATATCCAAAACAAGTTTCCAACAAGTTTCCATAAACAAAAAGGAAGCAGAAGTAGAAGAGTACACTCCATCAATGCAAGCTTCCTCATCTATAGCAAATCTGCAAAGTAGGAAAGATGAAAGTTAGAAGAAGAAGAAGACTAGCTAGAAGAAAAAGAAGAAAAAGAAGAAGAAGAAGAAGAAGAAGAAGAAGAATTTATCTTCTCTTTTTTTTTCTCCTCTCCTCTCCTCTTCTCCAAGGTAGTAATGCCATTTTCGAGCTAACTAAGCATATCAAGTCATTTTGGAGGAAAAAAATGCTAAGTATAAGTCATTTTATAGCTATCCTAGGTGGAATGTATCATTTTAGAGGTAAGTAAGTTTATTATGTCATTTTTGAGGAAAAAAAGTAAGTATAGGTCATTTTGGAGCTAAACCAAGGCTATTATGCCATTTATTAACTAAGTGAGCTAATTATGTCATAAATGAACTAGCTAAGCTAATTATAGATCATTATTGAGCTATCCTAGGTAGTTATGCCATTTTGTACCTAAGTGAGCTAATTATGTCATAAATGAACTAGCTAAGCTAGCTATAGATCATTATTGAGCTATACTAGGTAGTAATGCCATTTTCTAGCTAACTAAGCATATCAAGTCATTTTGGAGGGAAAAAATGCTAAGTATAGGTCATTTTATAGCTATCCTAGGTAGAATATACCATTTTCTAGCTAACTAAAGATATCAAGTCATTTTTGAGGAAAATAAGCTAAGTATAGGTTATTTTGGAGCTAAGTAGGTCATTTCTTAAGCTAAGTATGCATTTTTTAATGAAAACACTTGGGAAAACTTATGATCAATAATTGAATACCTCACATTACTAATATTAATCTTCAACGTCTATATATGCTCTGGGATCAATAAATGCATTATCATCATCATTATCAGTAATGGCGTGCTCATCAGCATCATCAATAAATGCATCAACATGTGGAAGGCCTCTATGTAATCGGTCAAGCATTGTCAGGTCATCCGCAACAGTAACCTCTTCTTCTTCCGTCTCTTCTTGTTGCTGCTCAGGGGTGAAGTTCGGTTCACTGTCGCTGTCAACCTCAATGTTCTGGCTGTCGACCTCAATGTTCTGAGGTGAAGTAGAGCGGTTCTTGAAACGTTTTTTGGAAACACGTGTTTCTTGGAAGAATTCTCCTTCATATGTTTCTGGGTTAATGTGAGGTTCATAATCATCTTCATTGAGGGGAGGTGGTCTAAAATGTGGCGGCACATCATAAACGACATCCCAACCTTTCAAATTTGGATCCATTTGGTAGGCCCACGGTAGATAGAAAACTTGGGTCGCCTGTTGAGCCGTAATATAGACATCGGGAACATCTAAATGGGTGCTTTGTTTGATTTCGACTAGCCCTATATGTTCATGAGTCCTTCTAGTCTCCTTTGGCTGGAACTAATAACATTTGAAGACTACGACGTTTGGTGGGTTTTCACCAAAGAATGTAAGTTCACAAATTGCTTCAACTCTTCCATAATACTCAAACCCTCCTTCGCCGACAGCGGAGACACAACAATTTGTAGACTTTCAGTCGGCCATCGATAGCTCTTTGCCAAAAGTACAAAAGCGATACCCATTGATGTCATATTTGTCAAATGAACGGACCTTAAAGTCAAAACCATTAGCGACTTGTCTCAATTCGAAGTCCATAGACTCTGCATTAGCCTACAAGTTTAATATGAAAGGATTGTTGCATTAGCCGCAAACTAGGCGAAGAAATGAAATCGTCTAATTAATGGAAATTACCGTTTGCTTGAACCAAGAGATGAAACCGGGATAGCCGCCCCCCAATCTTGCCTCGGTCAGGAGATGCAAAATCAAATGCTGCATTGGATTAAAGAAGCCCGGTGGAAAGATATTTTCTAACTTGCAGATCAACTCCGATGCCAACTCTTCCAGTTCGTCTAGCACGTCAGGCAATAGTTCTTTCGCACAAAGAGCACAGAAGAAATAGCTCAGCTCTGCCAGTACTAGCCATTCATCCTTAGGGATAAAGGCACGCAACATCACCGGCATTACCCCCTCAAGCCATATGTGCCAATCATGACTCTTGAGACCAAATATATTGAATTTGTCAAGACTCGCTCCCCTCTTTAGATTCCCTGCATACCCATCGGGAAACATCAACTGCATTTTCACCCACAAGATCATTTCCCTCATAGCTGGCCTTCCAAGATTGAACCATGCCTTAGGCTTCCTCCAGTTCTTCTTTCCTTTCGGTTGTCGAATGTTTTGTAACGGTCTATCACGTAGAGCCTCCTGGTCGACTCTAGCCTTAGGATTATCCTTCGACTTCCCCTCTATGCTGAACAATGTACCAAAAAGGGCCTCTGCGATATTCTTTTCAGTGTGCATCACGTCGATGTTGTGTGGGCAAAGGAGGTCTTTAAAGTAAGGTAGATCCCACAAACATATCTTGTGAGTCCAGGCGTGTTCCATATTATGCCCTTTGAAATACCCTGGACGATCTGGATCCGGCTCGAGAGCCTTTATCTGATCCAGGATTTGTTGGCCTATCAACGCAGGTGGTGCAGTGTTTTTGACAACTCTACCTTTGATGAAATTCTTATGATCTTTTCTGAACTTATGGTCAGGATCCACGAACTGTCTATGCATGTCGAAGCAAGAAAACTTGCGACCCGCCTCCAGCCAACGGAACTAAAGAGCTACCTTGCATGTGGGGCACGGAAACCTTCCATGCACACACCAGCCAACGAATAGCGCATACGCCGGCAAGTCATGCATTGAGTACATGTACCACACATGCATTTTGAAGTTCTTTTTTGTAGCAGCGGCGTATGTCTTGATCCCATTATCCCGGGCTTCTTGTAATTCATCCTTAAGCGGTAGCATGTACACATTCATATTCTTCCCCGGATATTTGGGCCCTAGAATTATCAATGTCAGTAAAATGTTCTTTATTTTCATAATCTCTCGGGAGGGGGGGGGGGAGATTGAGTGGAATGACAAATACAGGCCAAAAACTGTATTGTGCTGCCGTCATACCATACACATTGAACCCATCCGTGCTGATGGCAACTCGAGGATGCCTTGGATCTGCCGCTTTATCCTTATGTAATGCATCGAAGTGCTTCCACGCAAAAGCGTCTGAAGTGTGTCCCAACATCGGATTCCCATCTGCATCTAGTTCTGTTCTTTTGCCAAATTTATGCCACGTCATCTGTCTAGCCGTCTCTTCGACCATGAAAAGACGTTGAAGTCTTGGTATGATTGGCAGATACCGAAGAACATTAATGGGGATTTTGGTCTGACTCTTCTCACCCATACCGTTGTGTACCAGAACATACCTAGATGCATTGCAAATGGGGCAATAGTTCAAGCCCGCATACTCAAGCCTAAATAAGGCACATCCATTCTCACAGGCATTTATCTTCTCATAGGGCATCTTAAGCGCATGTAGGATTTTGTCCGACTAGTACATGTTTGGTGGAAATACATGGCCTTTGGGTAGAAAGCATCCAAATATCGTCATCATCGCGTCGTAGCATTCTCTGCCCAGGTTGAACCGAGCCTTTAGAGCCATTACTTGCGCGATGGCATCCAGCTGACAAAGCTCAGTGTGCTCGTGGATAGGATGTTTTGAAGATTCCAACATTTCATAAAAGGCCTTTGCAAATTCCTCCATCTCATCATCTGAATCCCGAGCATCATCAAAGTCTTGCACCATGTCTTCGATCTCGGTACCATGCTCGTCGATGCAACGACGAACCACCTCAGCTCTGGCACGTTGGACAGACTCGCCATGAAATGTCCAGACCGTATAATTAGGCATAAAACCCCACTTCTGCAGGTGTTTGATCATTTCAAACTTTGACTTCTACTTATAGTTGTCGCAATCGACACATGGGCAGCAGGTTGTTTTCTGTCCATTTGCAAATGCGACTCTCACAAACTCCTTGGTTTTTGTTAACCATTCACGGGTCATGTCTTTCTGACTAGTTTGACCAGTGTACATCCACCCACGATCACTCATCTGGCCTAGCTACTGGACACACACAAAATATATACATAATTCAGAAAACCATATTCATCAGTTAATAGAGTTTGTCAGTTTCATTATGTCCATGCAACCTAGACGCTAGTAGGTAAAGATAGGTCCTAATCCCACCCGAGTATTTGTAGATTGGGTTCGTCTTCCCATGCTCCGCTCCGGATCCGATGCACAATTTCGGCAGCACCTCCCCGCTGTTCTCCTGATACACGCCTCGGCAATAAGCAGAGAGGATGTGTACCCGGAGAACAATAGGGAGGCACTGACGAAATTCTGCATCGAATCCGGAGCAGAGCATATGGGAAAACGAACCCAATCTACACATACTCGGGCTATCCATGGATAATGTTGAACAATTCGAAATAATCACGGTTATAAATATGCTAATGAATGCATATTTATAGATGTAACCCTTTCGAACGGGAGACACATAGTGGTCACGCATACTGATGATTGAACACACCTATAGCTAGCAAGTTTCATTGGCACGAAGACCGGAACAGAGCAAAAAAAATTAAGGGTGCCGCGGGAGAAGATCTCATTTGTGCTCACCAATGAACGCAGTTGGGGAGCTCGTCAAATGCACGGGGAGTTCGTCGAACAACTGCACATTGAAATTCACCATATCAACACAAAATATGATGTTTTTTATAACAAAATAGGAAAATATGTGACCTAGCTCATAATTTACAAAACTATGACCTCCTCGGCCTCACGAAGGCCGAAGAGCACCTTTTTGGTCAATAGGAGGTAGAATAGGTGTCGGGGGTCAGGGGTCAGTGGCATCAGGGGTCAGTGGTGTTGGCGGTCGGGGCCGGTGGTGTCGGGAGTCGGGGGTCGATGGGGGGTCGATGGCGTCGGTGGTCGGTGGTTGGTTGTGTCGGTGGTCAGGGCGATGGCGTCGGTGGTCTGGGGTCGGGGAGCGATGGCGTCGATGGTCGGGCGTCGGGGGTCGGGGGTCCGGGGCATCGGGGGTCGGTGGCGTTGGGGGTTGGGGTTGGTGGCATCAGGGGTCAAGGGTCGGTGGCGACGGAGGTTGGGGGTTAGTCAGCACCGGTTACATCGGCGCCGACGCACCCCTCCTCCTCCTCTTCTTCTTCTTATTCTCCTTCTTCTTTTTCTTCTTTTCTTCTCCTCCTCCTCCTCCTCCTTTTCTTCTTCTTTTTCTTCTTCTCCTTCCTCGTCTCTTCTTATTCATCTCCTTCTTACTCCTCTTCTTCTTATCTCTTCTTCTAATTAACTACAACTAATTAACCAAACTACATTACTAAATTACTAACTAAACTAAACTTTAACTACAACTAACTAACTAAATTTACTAACTAAACTAATTAACTACAACTAACTAACTAAATTACTAACTAAACTATTAAAAAATGAAAAAATAGAGAGGGGGAGGGGCACACCGGAGTGGGGGAGGTAGAGGCCGACATTGGTTGAGGTGGAGGAGGCCGACACCGGCGGTGGGGCATCGGGGCCGGCGGGTGGCGCGGCAGGGGCGGTGGCGGTGGCGGTGGGGTGCCGGGGTGCCGCAGAGGGAGAGAGGGGCCTGGTGGTGGGCGGTGAGCGCGGGCGGCAGCCGGCGGTGGCGACGCGGCGGTGGGGGTGGGAGGCGCGCGGCGGCAGGGGCGACGCGGCGGTGGGGGTGGGGGCGGTGGGCGCGGGCGGCGGGGTGGTGGGCGCGGTGTTGGAAATATGCCCTTCAGGACATAATAAATTAGTTATTATCATATTTCCTTGTTCATGATAATCGTTTATTATGCATGCTATAATTGTATTGATCGGAGACATAGATGCATGTGTGGATACATAGACAGAACCATGTCCCTAGTATGCTTCTAATAGACTAGCTCGTTGATCAAAGATGGTTAAGGTTTCCAAGCCATGGACATGAGATGTCATTTGATAACGGGATCACATCATTAGGAGAATGGTGTGATGCACAAGACCCGAACTACAAACGTAGCATATGATCGTGTCACTTTATTGCTACTGTTTTCTGCATGTCAAGTATCTGTTCCTATGACCATGAGATCATGCAACTCACTGACACTAGAGGAGTACCTTCTATGTATCAAACGTCGCAACGTAACTGGGTGACTATAAAGGTGCTCTACAGGTATCTTCGAGGGTGTCTGTTGGGTTGTCATGGATCAAGACTGGGATTTGTTACTCCATGTGACGGAGAGGTATCTCAGGGCCCACTCGGTAATACAACATCACGATAAGCCTTGCAAGCAATGTGACTAAGTGTTAGTCACGGGATCTTGTATTACGGAACGAGTAAAGAGACTTGCCGGTAACGAGGTTGAACTAGGTATGGAGATATCGATGATCGAATCTCGGGCAAGTAACGTACCGAAGAACAAAGGGAACATCATACGGGATTAACTGAATCCTTGACACAGAGGTTCGACCGGTAAAGATCTTCACAGAATATGTAGGAACCAATATGGGCATCCAGGTCCCGGTATTGGTTATTGCCCGTAGAGGTGTCTCAGTCATGTCTACATAGTTCTCGAACCCGCAGGGTCTGCACACTTAAGGTTCGGTGACGTTTCGGTAGTATACAGTTATGTATGGTGGTGACCGAAGGTTGTTCGGAGTCCCGGATGAGATCCCGGACGTCACGAGGAGCTCTAGAATGGTCCGGAGGTAAAGACTGATATATAGGAAGTCCTATTTTGGTCGCCGGAAAAGTTTTGGGCTCATCGGTAGTGTACCGGGAGTGCCGGTAGTGTACCAGGGGACCATCGGGAGAGGTATTTCGACCCAAGAGGCTACATGGGCTGTGGGAGGAGGTAAACCAGCCCCTGGTGGGCTGGACGAAGCCTCCTCTAAGGGCCCATCCGGCTGGAGTGGTTTGAGAAGGAAAAAAAATCCAAAACTGGAGAGGTGGAAAGAGTTTGCAAGCGGAAAGGAGGAATCCTACTCCTAATAGGATTGGACTAGGACTCCTTCACCTCCAATTTCGACCAAATCTTGAGGGTTTGAGGCTGCCTCCTCCCCTACCTCCCTCCTATATATACTGGAGGATTTAGAGGAAAAATCTAACCCTAATAGCCACGTGCTACCTCTCCTCTAGATCGCAGTTTCTCCTCTAGATCGGTTTTCACCGGTGCTTAGGCGAAGCCCTGCTGGTATAGCTCCACCACCATCGCTGCAATGCCATCGCTCTGCCGGAGAACTCATCTACCTCTCCGCTCCCTCTTGCTGGATAAAGAAGGTGGAGATCGTCATCGAGCCGTACGTGTGCTGAACACGCAGGTGCCGTCCGTTCAGTGCTAGATCGGAAGGACCGTGATCAAGATCACGAGACGGATTGCGATGAGATTGCAGGACGGATCGTGATGAGTTCCCGGGACGGATCATGATTGGATCTCGGGACGGATCATGATGACACCGCGGGATGCTTGACGAGTTGGATCGCGAAGACGTTTGACTACACCAACCGCGTTTCTTAACGCTTCCCGCTTCACGATCTACAGGGGTATGTAGATCCACTCTCCCTCTCGTAGATGCTCATCACCATGGATAAATCCTGCGTGTGCGTAGGAAATTTTTTGTTTCCCATGCAACGTTACCCAATAGTGGAATCATGAGCTAGGTCTATGTGTAGATGAGATCTCGAGTAGAACACAAAGAGTTTGTGGGCGTTGATGCTTAGATTGCTTCCTCCCTTGGTCGTGTTTTGGTTCAGCGGTATTGTGGGATGAAGAGGCCCAGACCAACCTTACTCGTACGCTTACGAGAGACCAGTTCCATTGACTGACATGTAACTTCGTTGCACAAAGATGTCTGGTGGGTGTCTGTTTCTCCTACTTCAGTTGGATCGGATTCGACTAAGGCGGTCCTTGAGAAGGTTGAAAAGCAACTTATGTATCACCCTTGTGCTTTATGTGTAGGTGAGAATTTTTCTTGCTAGATACCCGTAGCAGCCACGTAAAACACGCAGCAACAATTAGAGGACGTCTAACTTGTTTTTGAAGGGTATGCTGTGATGTGATATGGCCAATTACATGATGAGATATATGTGATGTATGAGATGATCATGTAATGTATAGAATATCACGACTTGCATGTCGATGAGTATAGCAATCAGAAGGAGCCATAGGGTTGTCTTTAATTATTGTATGACCTGTGTGTCAATCATTAAGCGCTATGTAATGCTTTACATTATCGCTAAATGGTACCAATAGTAGTAGAAGCATGGTGGGCGCGACCACAAAGATGGCGACACGTTGATGGAGATCAAGATGATGAAGATCATGGTGTCATGTCGGTGATGATGGAGATCATGCCGGCGCTTTCAAGATGGAGATCAAAAGCACAAGTTCATGGCCATATCATGTCACTTATGATTTGCATGTGATGTTAATCCTTTTATGCACCTTGTTTTGCTTAGGACGACGGTAGCATTATAAGGTGATCCCTCACTTAAATTTCAAGATGAATTGTGTTCTCCCCGAGTGTGCACTATTGCGAAAGTTCGTCGTGTCGAGACACCACGTGATTATCGGGTGTGATAGACTCTACGTTGACATAAAACGGGTGCAAGCCAGTGTTGCACATGCAGAACACTCGGGTTAAACTTGACGAGCCTAGCATGTACAGACATGGCCTTGGCCTAGCATGTACAAAGGTCGAACATGAGTCATATAGTAGATATGATCAACATGATGATGTTCACCATTGAAACGACCTCAACTCACGTGATGATAGGACTTGAGTTGGTGAATTTGGATCATGTATCACTGGAATGACCAGAGGGATGTTAATTTGAGTGTGAGTTCTTAAGTAATATGATTAATTGAACTCATTATCATGAACATAGTTAGTCATGTATGTGAAAATTATGTTGTAGATTACTAGCTCACGTTGTAGCTCCCTTGTGTTTTATATGTTCCTAGAGAAATAGAGTTGAAATATGATGGTAGCAATATTGCGGACTTGGTCCGTGATCTGAGGATTGTCCTCATTGCTGCACAGAAGGCTTATGTCCTTAATGCACCGCTCGGTGCGCCAACCCCTCTAGCGTCATTTGTAGATGTTGAGAACATCTGACACGCACGTTCTGATGACTACTTGATAGTTTAGTGCGTCATGCATTACGGCTTAGAATTGAGGCTCCGAAACGTTTTGAACGTCACGGAACATATGAGATGTTCTAAGAGCTGAAATTAGGATCTCAGGCTTATGCCTGTGTTGTGAGATATAAGATATCCAGCTAGATTCTTTGCCTGCAAGATGAAAGAGAATAGCTCAATCGTTGAGCATGTGCTCGGATTGTCTGGGTGCTACAATCTCTTGAATCGAGTGGGAGTTGACCTTCCAGATAAGATAGTGATTGATATAGTTGTCCAAGTCACTGTCACTAAGCTACTAGAACTTGGTGATGAACTATAAAATGTCAGGGATAGAAATAATGATCCCTGGGCTGTTCGCAATGTTTGACACCGGGAAGGTAGAAATCAAGAAGGAGCGTCAAGTGTTGATGGTTAGTAAAACCACTAGTTTCGAGAAGGGCAAGGGCAAGGAGGGAAACTTCATGGATGGCAAGTCAGTTGCTGCTCCAGTGAAGCAACCCAAAGTTGAACCCAAACCCGAGACTAAGTGCTTCGATTATGAGGAGAGTGGTCGCTGAAGCGGAACAACCCTAGATAGTTGGTAGATAAGAAGGTTGGCAACATCGATAGAAGTATATTTTATATACGTGTTATTAATGTGTACCTTGATAGTACTCCTAGTAGCACCTGGGTATTGCACGCTGGTTCAGTTGCTAAATGTTAGTAACTCAAAATCAATGCTACGAAATAAATGGAGAACTAGCTAAGGGTGAGGTGCCGATGTGTGTTGGAAATGTTTCCAAGGTTGATGTGATCAACATCGCACGCTCTCTCTACCTTCGGGATTAGTGACGAACCTAAATAAATGTTATTTGGTGTTTTGCGTTGAGCATGAACGTGATTAGATCGTGTTTATTGCAACACGGTTATTCATTTAAGTTAGAGAATAATGGTTATTCTGTTTAGATGAATAATAACTTCAATGGTCATGCACCCAGTGAGAATGTTTTGTTGAATCTTGATCGTAGTAATACACATGTTCATAACATTGATGCCAAAAGATACAAAGTTAATAATGATAGTACCACATACTTGTGGCATTGCCGCTAAATGTCATGTTGGTATAAAGCGCATGAAGAAACTCCATGCGGATGGATCTTTGGAATCATTCGATTTTGAATCAGTTGAGACATGCGAACCATGCCTCTTGGGCAAGATGACTAAGGACCCTGTTTTCCGGTTTGATGGCAAGGGCAAGTGATTTATTGGAAATGATACATGTTGATGTATGCAATCCAATGACTCTTGTAGCGTGCGGTGGATATCATTATTTTCTTACCTTCACTGATGATTTGAGTAGATATAGTGTATATTTACCTAATGAAAGAAAAGTCTAAATCGTTTGAAAAGTTCAAGCAAATTCAGAGTGAAGTTTAAGATCATCATGACAAGAAGATAAAAATGTCTGGGATATGATCGTGGAGGTGAATATCGGAGTTACGAGTTTGGCATACAACTTTAGACAATGTGAAAGTTGTTTCACAGCTCACGCCACCTGGAACACCATAGTGTGATGGTGTGTCCGAACGTCATAGTCATGCTCTATTGGATATCGTGCGTGCTATGATGTCTCTTATCGTTTTACTACTATAGTTTTGGGGTTATGCATTAGAGACAACTACATTCACTTTACATAGGGCACCATCTAAATCCGTTGAGATGACATCGTGTGAATTATGGTTTGATAGAAACCTAAGCTGTCATTTCTTGATGTTTGGGGCTGCGATGCTTGTGTGGAAATATGTTTTCACCTATTGAGCTCGAACCCAAAGCGGACAAATGCATCTTCATAGAATACCCTAAGAACAGTTGGGTGAACCTTCTATCTCAAGATCCAAGCATAAAGTGTTTGTTGCTAAAACTGGGTCCTTTCTCGAGAAAGAGTTTCTCTCGAAAGAATTGAGTGGGAGGAAGATAGAACTTGATGAGGTTGTTGAACCTTTGTTCAACCAGAGAGTAGCGCAGCACAGAAAGATGTTTCTGTGGAGCCTACGTCAGTTTAAGAGGAAGTTAATGATGTTGATCATGAAGCTTCGGATCAAGTTACTATCGAACCTCGCGGGTCGACAAGGACACGTACTGCTCCTGAGTGGTATGACAACTCTGTCTTGGAGGTCATGTTGTTGGACAACAATGAACCTACAAGCTATGGAGAAGCGATGATGGGCCCGGATTCCGACAAATGGTTAGAGGCCATGAAATCCGAGAAAGGATCCATGTATGAAAACCAAGTATAGACTTTGGTAGACTTGCTCGTTGGACCGTAGGTCATCAAGTACAAATGGACTTTTGAGATGAAGACAGACGCTGATGGTAAATGTCACCATTTATAGAGCTCGACTTGTCGCAAACAAATTTCAGACAAGTTCAAGGAGTTGACTACGATGAGACTTTCTCACTCGTAGAGATGCTAAAGTCTATTGGAATTATATTAGCAGTTGCTGCATTTTTCAATTGTCAAATCCGACAGATGGATGTCAAAACATCGTTTCCTTAATAGTTTACTTGAGGAAAGGTTTTATGTGATACAACCAGAAGGTTTTGTCAGTCCTAAGGATGCTAAAAGGTGTGCGAGCTTCAGTGATCCTTCTATGGACTGAGGGAAGCATCTCGGAGTTGGAATATACACTTTGATGAGGTGATCAAAGTTTTTGAGTCTAAGTTTACGAGAAACTTGTATTTACAATAAAGTGAGTGGGAGAACTATATAGTTTCTGATAAGCATATGTGGTTGCCATATTGTTGATCGGAAATGATATAGAATTTCTAGAAAGCATAAAGGGTTGTTTGAAAAGAGTTTCTCAAAGGAAGACCTGGAAAAAGCTACCTAATTGTTGAGCATCAAGATCTATAGAGATAGATCAAGATACTTGATGAGACTTTCAATGAGTACATACCTTGACAAGTTTTTGAAAGAGTTCAAAATGCATCAGTCAGAGAAAGAGTTCTTGCCTGATTTGTAAGGTGTGAAGTTGAGTAAGACTCAAAACTCGACCATGGCAGAAGAAAGAGAAAGGATGAGTGTCATCCCCTATGCCTTAGCCATAGGTTCTATATTATGCCATGTTGTGTACCGCACCTCGTGTGTGCCTTGCCATGAGTCTGTCAAGGGGTACAAGAGTGATCCAGGAGTGGATCACTAGACAGCGGTCAAAATTATCCTTAGTAACCAGAGGACTAAGGAAATGTTTCTCGATTATGGAGGTGATAAAGAGTTCGTCATAAAGAGTTACGTCGATGCAAGCTTTAACACCAATCCGGATGACTCGGAGTAGCAATCTAGATACGTATAGTGGAGCAGACATTTGGAATAGTACCAAGTGGAGTGTAGTAGCAGTGTTTACAGTTTGACATAGAGATTTGCAAAGGACACACGGATCTAAATGTCGCAGATCCGTTGACTATAAGACCTCTCTCACATGCAAAGCATGATCGATCCCCAGAACTCATTGGGTGTTAGAGTCATAACAATGCGAATCACATGGTGATGTAGACTAGATTATTAACTCTAGTGCAAGTGGGAGACTGTTGGAAATATGATTTAGAGGCAATAATAAATTAGGTATTATCATATTTCCTTGTTCATGATAATCGTTTATTATCCATGCTATAATTGTATTGATCGGAGACTTAGATGCATGTGTGGATACATAGACAAAACCATGTCCCTAGTATGCCTCTAATAGACTAGCTCGTTGATCAAAGATGGTTAAGGTTTCCAAGCCATGGACATGAGATATCATTTGATAACGGGATCACATCATTAGAAGAATGGTGTGATGGACAAGACCCAAACTACAAACATAGCATATGATCATGTCAGTTTATTGCTACAGTTTTCCGCATGTCAAGTATCTGTTCCTATGACCATGAGATCATGCAACTCACTAACACCGGAGGAGTGCCTTGTGTGTATCAAATGTCGCAACATAACTGGGTGTCTATAAAGGTGCTCTACAGGTATCTCCAAGGGTGTCTGTTGGGTTGGCATGGATCAAGACTGGGATTTGTTACTCCGTGTGCGGGAGAGGTGTCTCAGGGCCCACTCGGTAATAGAACATCACAATAAGCCTTGCAAGCAATGTGACTAAGTGTTAGTCACGGGATCTTGTATTACGGAACAAGTAATGATACTTGCCAATAATGAGGTTGAACTAGGTATGGAGATACCGACGATCGAATCTCGGGGAAGTAACATACCGAAGAACAAATGGAACATCATACGGGATTAACTGAATCCTTGACATAGAGGTTCGACCGGTAAAGATCTTTGTAGAATATGTAAGAACCAATATGGGCATCCAGGTCCCGCTATTGGTTATTGACCGTAGAGGTTTCTCGGTCATGTCTACATAGTTCTCGAACCCGCAGGGTTTGGACACTTAAGGTTCGGTGACGTTTCGGTAGTATAGATTTATGTTTTGGTCGCCGGAAAAGTTTGGGGCTCATCGGTAGTGTACCGGGAGTGCCGGTAGTGTACCAGGGGACCATCGGGAGAGGTATTTCGACCCAAGAGGCTACATGGGCTGTGGGAGGAGGTAAACCAGCCCCTGGTGGGCTGGCCGAAGCCTCCTCTAAGGGCCCATGCGGCTGGAGTGGTTTGAGAAGGAAAAAAATCCAATGGTGGAGAGGTGGAAAGAGTTTCCAAGTGGAAAGGAGGAATCCTACTCCTAATAGGATTGGAGTAGGACTCCTCCACCTCCAATTTCGACCAAATCTTGAGGGTTTGAGGCTGCCTCCTCCCCTACCTCCCTCCTATATATACTAGAGGATTTAGAGGAAAAAGCTAACCCTAATAGCCACGTGCTACCTCTACTCTAGATCGCAGTTTCTCCTCTAGATCGGTTTTCTGCGGTGCTTAGGCGAAGCCCTGCTGGAATAGCTCCACCACCATCGCCGCAACGCCATCTTTCTGCCGGAGAACTCATCTACCTCTCCGCTCCCTCTTGCTGGATCAAGAAGGTGGAGATCGTCATCGAGCTGTACGTGTGCTGAACACGGAGGTGCCGTCCGTTCGGCGCTAGATCGGAAGGACAGTGATCAAGATCGTGATGATATCGCGGGACGTATCGTGATGAGTTCGCGGGACGGGCTGTGATTGGATCGCGGGACGGATTGTGATGAGATCGCGGGATGCTCGACGATTTGGATCGCGAAGACGTTCGACTACACCAACCGCATTTCCTAACGCTTCTCGCTTAGCGATCTACAAGGGTATGTAGATCCACTCTCCTTTTCGTAGATGCTCATCACCATGGGATAGATCTTGCGTGCACGTAGGAATTTGTTTGTTTCCCATGCAACGTTCCCCAACACGCGGGCGGCGGGCGGCGGTGGCGACGCAACAGGGCGCAGGGGGCCCCGGCACGCGGCGGCGGGGGCAACGCGACGGCGGGGGCGACGGGGCGGCGGTGGCATCTGGGGCATTGTGCGCGGGCGATGGGGTCATCGGGCGACGGGGAGGAGAGAGGAGAGAGAGAGAGGGGCGGGCCGGGGGGGCATTAGCCATTAGTTAACCCCCCCCCTCTTTGTCGTCCACTAGCGGGCGGCAAAGAGGGGGGCCGTTAGGACAAGTTGCGGGCTGGGTTGTCAGTGGCCCCCTCCCTCTTTGCTTTCTGCTAGCTGATGGCAAAGCCACTCTTTGCCGTCCGCTAGCAGACGGCAAAGAGGTGGCAGACGGAAAATCTTCTGATTCCAGTACTGCCCAACTCATCATCATCTCCCTCGGGCTTTAGTGGTACCCGACGGGGTTTTCAAAAAGTCTTTGAAATCATTCTTCCTTTCCATCACTATGCATAAACCAGAACCCACTTGCGTAGCATCTACTAGTTTCCTATCTACACCCACCTGCATAACCCTCGTAAGGTGGTAGGGTCATGCACGATGCAAGTGCCAATGGTAAAAGTGTCGGAAACAGCCCACCAAAGTGGTCACCTCCACATGATCAGGTATAACGAAAGTAAAGTGCTATATGACATGCAATGAAAATGGTTTCTTAACATGGTCAAAGGGTTGCTCGCCTAGCTCAACAAAGTCATCGGGATCTTCAAAGTCTTCAGGTCCAATTCCTCGTCAATAGCATAATCTATCCTCATGATAAATAACGGTAAAAATAGGCACCACACAAAAACAGAGCACACAAGCTACTATTAAAAATGCTAACCTACTCTGATAAATACTAAAAGCTATACTAAAAATATTTTTCTAGGGTTTTGAAGTTAAAAGATATCCAAAAATATTTAAAACAGGGGCTGATAATGCCAAATAGGGGTTTTAAATTGATATAGTACAAAAAATATTTTCAAAAAATTTATACAAAAGGCACTATTGAATTCTATGGAATATTTCAAGAATTTGGGTGGAAAAATTATGGTTATAGGACTTATTTTTAGACCTATGGAATTTTTTGGAAGCAGGGAAGAAAAAGAAAAAGGGATAAGCCACTGTGCCCTAGGCCAGAGCCATCCAACTGCTGGGCCGGCCCAGGCCAACTAGGCCAGGTGTGCTGGTGCCCTCACGCGCGTTAGGATTCAAACCTGACGTGCGGGGCCTAGTGGCCAGCGGGAGAGAGAGAGCGCGGGAGGGGAGAGGTGAGAGGCCGACAGGTGGGACCCCCCTGTCGGATCCTTCTCCCTCCTCGGGACAGGAAGGGGGAGAGCTCACCGGCGGTAGCGTGGGGCACGGCGGAGGCACACGAGAGCAGGGATGGGCTCAGGGCTGAGCCACCGGTCCCCTGGAGGTGGAGGTGGCACCGGAGCTGGCCGGAGTCGCCGGCGGTGAGAGCGCGCGGCGGAGAAGCTTCAGGAGGGGGTCGTCGGGGCCTACTCGAACTGCCAGGAGGATGGAAATGAGGGGGTTTGCATCAGTGCAGTGAGGAAGGACTAGGTGGAGAAGAAGGAGGGCTAGAGAAGGTCGCTACTAGGAGATCGACTGTGGCGACGCCGTGGCGATCTCCGGTCGATCCCGAGTGCTCGAGGACGGGGAGGTCAAGCTGGTGGCGCACGGCCGCTCTGGAGGAGTAGGAGTGTCAGCAGAGAGAAGGAGAGGCCTTGGTGGTGGCTTAAATAGCCAGCCCCTGGTCCACCGTGCATGCGTGCGCCGGCGACAACCCAGGCGGGGGCTACTGGCCTCGAGGGTCTGTGGAGAAGGGTCTGGGGTGTTACTGGGCGATGCCTAGGACTAGCAGGAGGGAGAGAGAGGGCGGAGGTAGGCCCTAGTGCCCGCGCGTGCGAGCTCGCATGTTGGCCGGCTCGGTCAACGTCACGCATGAGCGACCAGGGGCGAGAGAGAGCCAGGGAGGAGGGGGCGGTGTTTTGGAGGGTTCAGGACGTCGAGGTGTCACACCCTGTGATTTGCCTCATGACTCAAAATTCAGGGCCAATAAAATTTTTGTGTGCTTGTTATGCTTGACTTGATTGCTGATTGTCTAATTGCTTGCTAGTGCTCTATATTCATAAAAATCCCTCCTACCCTCAAAACTCTTTTCCTTGATCCCAACTCTTGTCCAATGATCATTTCATGTGAATAGGGCTTAATTATATTTTCACAAAATATTATTTTGCCCAAAAAGGTTTTATTCAAATTAGGTTTGCAAAACCCCCTGATTTGAGATTTGCACTTCAAGTCCCCAAATTGGGTGGATCCTTTTTTCCCCAAATGCTTTATTTGAAACCTAATATAATTATATAACTTCCCAAAACCACCGAATGTTATTTTAAAAGATTATTTTCATATTTTATTTAAAGGCTTTTTCTTAAGGCTAGAAATGGTCTTTTATAGGGAAAAATTATTTAAATGCTTTAAAAATATTTACGAAAATTAAGGAAAACTCAGTGGACATATATTGTCCATATATAAGGGTGTAAACACATTGTCATGTTCACCATATTGGACAAAACCCATCAAAACCATTTCTGCCTATTTCAAGCATTTGAAATATTTCTATAGGAAATATTCTCAAATAAATACAGGAATATTCTAGCATGTCACATCTGAGATATGTGGTCATCTTTCCAAGTTTCATCTCAATCCCAATTGTTTTGTTTCACCAAAATATCCTAAAGCCATTCCTGTCCAGAGCCAAATTTGATCAACTTTACATTGTGAAGTATCTCCTATTGATCCCAAACTTTGTGGGCATTCTCTATTACCCAAATGATGATGCTACATCAAGTAATCAAGGGGAATAGAATTTCATGATCAGATCTATAGAAATAAATTTCTGTCCATTTCTAGGGTTTACCAAGTTTAGATTATTAACTTTCTTAAAATCATCTCAAAACTTGTAATCAGGACCAAATGGACTTACCATTTACCCCTGGTAAATCTTAAGGTCATAGGATTCCCCTAACTAGCCCAATCACAGCACAAACACCTTTAGCCATAAACTTGTGAACAAGCAAAGTGGGCCCAAAAAGATTCTCCTTGCCACCAACTTTTTACCACAGCATATTATATCGCTCTTCTACCTCCAGTAACTTTTCCATGTCCTCTGGTAAATTATTTGTGGGGTAACTCCCTCAATCTCCGTCTCTTTTACCATGGCAAGACCTCTTCTTTCCCCTCTCCCATTGTTATGTTCCTAATAATGCACCGAAACCTTTCCAAAGCATCCTATGCATCAAACCAAACCCATATATGGCATGTTCATGTGGAAAATATGACCAAACCATCTGAATCTAGTTTATGACAGTAAGTGTAGCTTTGTACTACAAGTACCTTTACCTCTCATCTCCATGATCTGAAAATTGGTGTGCATGTACTCCCTCCATAGCTATGTCTACTAGACAAGGTTTTATCTATAGTTCCCTACAGTAACTCCAAGTAGATCAGCCCCGAGTTTGCTGCTTCAAACTTACCCTCTGTGGAAAACCCCTCTAACCATATCCATTTACCATGAGCTTTTACCAACACTCTTCTACATGCATGCATTGCATGCCAGACATAGTTACCCAGACAAAAGATTCCTCCAGACATGAGTTGGCGTCATGACCACGCATCCGGCATGCAAAACCGGCGCTCTGCCAACATGAGCTGTCCTGTAGCTCGTGACTGACTGTGGAAGGGTGTCTACGCACGCCAAGAACCTTCCCTCTGCCTCCCACGCCCCTTCCCGATGCTCGCAAGGCTCCAAGGAGGTTCTGGCTCGCGTGCTCCCCGCGCCCGAGGCCCTCCGGCGGCCACCTGAGCTCCCTCTTGGTCGCCTCCCTTTTTCTACCCGCTTCCGAGCCACCTCTCGCCCCTATTGGCTCTCCCTCGCCTCATTGGACCTCCCCATTCCGAGCCCCCGTGCTCCCGTGGCCTTTTCCTCCTGCCATGGCCGCCATGCCTGCCATGGCCGCCGCTTGGATTCGGGATCCCCCGTGCCTCTCCTCCCCCTTGAACCTCACCAGGCCACCACTAGCGCCACCACCACCTTCACTCGCTTGTCGCCTCGTCCTCCGGTGGCCGGAGCCCCGAGCCCCGTGGCCGTCATCGCAGGGATCCGCCGCGGGAGAGGCCGCGCGCGTTTGGCACTCCCCGACAGAGGGAAGGACCCCGGGTATCGTGCGGCTCCTTCTCCTAAGCGCGCCGATGGCCGGAGCCTCGCTGGAGGCGGCTTGAACCGCCGGGGGCATCGCCGGCACCCCTCGGCCGTGCCTCCCCTGTTCTCCCGTGCCTAGGCGGGAGGAGGGGGAAGAACCCGACAGGCGGGGCCCACCCGTCAGCGAGCCAACTATCGGGCCTATGGCTTAAGTGGAGGCAGGGACGCTGGGGCACGCCTTCGCCAGGGGAAGCCGTATTGTCCTGGGTACGCCTTTGACGTGGCCCTCCCTCCAGCCCGGCTAAGCCACTGGGCCTGCCCAGTTGGCTATCCGGCGCCCTATGTGCACTTTAGCCCAAGCTGGTAAATAACTTTTCTTTTTTCCTTTTCTTTTCCCAGAGAGACTAATAAATGCTTAATAAATTCATTTGGACTCCAAATTTAGTTATTCGAATTTCTACAAGCTTCTAAAATCTTGGCCTAACCAAATAAGTGCATTCCACATTTTTCCATAAAAAATTTCTGTTGGGTTCAAATTCAAATTTGAATCTGAACCCTGTAGAACACCACTTTGCAAATTCCTAGAGAATTCTTATTAACTCCAAATGGAGTGATTCAAGTTCCTAGGTGTATCTAAATTCATGCACTTAGTATTGATCATTTTTCCATACACTTATTTTGGCATGCCAATTATTGTGCATTTATTCATATGTGACCCACTTTGAAAATCCATAGGAAAATCTTGCCAATTCCAAATCCAGTAAAACCACTTCCCACCTGTTTCTAGAATCATGCCCTATTTATTGGGTCCATCCACTCCTTTTTACAAAAATATTTTCTGTAAACATCTTAAAGGATCATCAATTCCTCCATTCCTCCATTCCAAAATCATCATTGATTGAACTCCAGTTCAACCATCTTATATATTTTTCTCATGACCAGAGAGGTCTAAGAAAAATATATTTCCTATTTATAGAGCACTTTTATTTTCTGTTTGTTGTGTTGCTTATCGTGGTTGTTTCCAACGATAGTTGACGAAGTAGATGAAATGCTCGGAGTGGACGAGAAGTGGGTGAAGACCTCGAAGACTTTGATAAGCCAGGCAAGCAGCCCTTTGACCGTGTTAAGAAATCCTTTTCATTGCATGACATATAGCACTCTACTTTTGATATACTTGATCATGTGAAGTAGTGACCCCTCCGGTGGGTTACTTCCAATACTTTTGCCATTGACACTTGCATCATGCATGACCCTACCACCTTATGAGGGTTATGCAGGTGGGTGTAGTTAGGATGCTAATAGATGCTACGCAAGTGGGTTGGGTTTTTATGCATGATTATGGGAAGGAAAACAATGATTTCAAAGACTTTTCGAAAACCCCTCGGGTGCCACTAATGCCCGAGGGAGAAGATGTTGAGTTGGGTAACCACTTGAGAAATAAATGGTGTACCGGAGCAAGTGAGTATGTGTGTTTTCGAAAACGGATTAAATTTAATGTCTGCTGACCGTCCCAACCTTAGATGTGCAACCAATCTACCCCTATATGGGAAGGGGCTTTGTTGATTACCTTGGTGGGTACTGGCAAGAAGCCTGCATTACTTGTGGTGGGAGTTGCGTGGTCACTCTTGATATGGGGTCGTACCGGAATGGACGATCATGCGCTGTCTTTATAGGCACCGGGCAAACCATTGGTCCCCTCATGGATGGTATGGTCTAGAGCGAGGCTCGTATGATGTATATCGTGAGGGCTGGATACCAATCGAGTGGACTCTTTGTTTAGAATCGCCAGGGGAAAGGCATTGTTCGGGTGGTTACCTTGGGTATGTAATATAACGCGAGTCGTGGATGACAAGGAAGTTCCCCGAATCTTGTGGGTAAAGTGTGCAACCTCTGTAGAGTGTATGTGTGTGTGTGTGGTGACAAGGATGATATTTGAGTCAGGTCGGATGACTTGGCATGATGACTGAACATGAGACGTTTAGACGGTAGATGAGACAAGTCTGAGGACTTGGTGTGATGGTTGAACATGAGACATTCAACCCCCTGCTTATGATGATGACTGTGACGTGTTCTTATGAACACCTGCACATGGTTGATGCATGCTTATTTAAGTTACTTGATCATGTCATTGCACTCAGTACTAGTTTTCTGCACATCTTACCTATTAGTGTTATATCATGCATTGTTGTTGCCTTGTTCCAAACATGGGTTGCTTGCGAGTACAGTCAAAGTAGTCATTGGCTTGCCACTGGTTATTTTATTGGCCAGCCATGAAAGATCATATTATGATGAAGATTACCTTGGGACAGACGTGCGAGCTAAGACGCTTCCCAGTCAGAATGCCTATAGGGTTGAGGCAGATTGCAATGGGTTAACGCTATCGTTGAAGATTTCCGCAGCAATCATATGAAGACTTGGCCATAAAGGCCATATTTGAGTAAACCGGTATGTAATGGATGTAAGACTCTTGTTATTCAGTTTCTGTGTGTTAAGTGAGCATTGATCTCTAGGATCACTGTGCACGTACATTCGGTGATCACGACTTATGAGTCGAGGTTCCCACAGATCTTGTATTAGAGCCATCCTGATTGTAGGAAGCCCTTAGTTAGCATGGATGTTAGTTAAGACAAAATTGTTTTCCCAGACCCTTCAAACACTTGCAAAGGCTACCATATTCTTAGCTCTTCTAAGCTTTCAAATAAACTGAAGGATTGTGCCTAGCACTTCCACCATTTCTCCTTTTGGCTCTCCTCGTCTACTTTTCAAAACTTTGCAAATGGTCGGTACTACCCTCTTGCCCCTGACCACCGGATTCCTTGTAATCCTCGTGGGCAACCTGGAAGGAAGCCACCTTGCCAAACGATTGCCGACATATCTTTGACCCAAGTTGGCGACACTAGACAAGGAGTTACCAACAGAAGTTACCTTCTCCAATGGTGAGGATATCAAGACTCACAAGATGGTGACACCCTCGACACTGCCCAAGGATGATGCCACCTTAGCCTTCGATGACTAGGGCACAAGGCATGCAATGTCATGATATGCATCGCTAATGGAGCAACCCTGTCCTTTTTTTTGTTGTGTCGGCAACCACCGGTGAATGAGAACCTTGAAAACGGTCCTCATCATCCCCCTCTCTTGGTGTCGATCATATCGTCAACAAGACCGACAGGATACAACTCTACCATGCCTTGTTAATGTCATTCCATAACAGGTTGCCTACCTGGAATGCTCGACGCCTCAGAAGACAAGAAGGTATTGTCACAAACACAAGGACACCAGAAGACCATGTCAACAACAGTCATGAAGATTCACTTTCGTCGTCAACTCAACAGACCAGAAGTTGTCAAGGAATCTTCAGTCACAACAAGGATCGTTTTGATGAAAAACAACAAAAGACATAGCAACACCCGAGGAAGACCTAGAAGGCTAAGCGGACTCCTCTCCAAGACAAGAAGCAAGCACGACTAATGATCCCGAGAACTCCTAGGGTAGGATAGGTCGCGTGTCCCCCATGCGAAGTCGAGTCCGTATGATGGTTCAAATGGAAACATGATGTGTGTTGCTTGTTTTTCTTGTTTGTGCTTTGGTGTAAGTCACACTTTTGACCTAGGAAACAAGTGCGGGACTTATATCTCCTACCTTACCATGATGTTTGTGTTTAGCCTTTTCGACACTTGCTCGATTCCACCTGACGGGGTTATTACCCCTAGGTATGCCAAAGCAATGGGGTCTTTCCCCCTTTCACTTCGAAGAAAAACTACGCGGCCGACTGGCCGTGGCCGCCTGGGGGACGTCCGGCGCGAGCCAGGGCCAGCTGATGCCCTAGCTGGCTGGTCAAGGAGCCGGCTAGGCGCGGCTGGCTGCCCACGGGACAGCTCTTCCGTTGACCTTGGGACGGACATGCCCCGTCCCGTCCCTCTGCGCGCGGATATGATGATGCGACGCGACCGACACGATGGGCGGCCTTATGGCTACAGCGTCTGGTGATGCACTGCGGTGTGTGGCTACAGTCCAACTGTCCCGGCGCTGACCTTTGTGAGTGGGACCGGGCAAGGGAACAGTGCTGGCATGCCCTCGCCACTTGATTACCTACCCCGGCGTGGCTACAGTGCCACCAGCAGTACCGAAGATTTCGGCCCGCTGGCGCTAGACGATGCCCCCCGGGCAACCCGTGCCGCGGCAGGTGGGCGAGGGCCAATTGCAGAGCCAGCCGGCGGGCCCCAATGGGAGAAGGGACCGCTCGACCGGCGGGCCCTGCCAACGACAATATGGCGCGAGCGGCGGGACCCTCTGACCAGCCGGAGAGACTGCCAGCCATGTCCCCCACCCTTGTACTTATAACATATTGTAAGAGCCGAGGGGTTGGCCTATAAAACCCCCCGAACCCCCCATGCAACGGGGACGGTCAGAGACACGCACACACGAGCGATCATCTCCTTATACACCACTCCTTCTAGCAGTGGAGGAGGAGGAGCCGGCTGCCCCTTCTTCCTCTTCTAGACACAGCTCCAGGAGCACCATTGTACCTATACCCATCCATCTAACTAAACCAAGCAGGACTAGGGGTATTACCTCCTCCAAAGGGCCCTGAACCTGGGTACACCGTGTGTCATCACCACTTGTGCCCAATCTCGCACCCGGAGCCCGTCGGCGTCCTCTGGCCCCAACCACCTACGATAAGTCACCCCATGGCATCTGTCGTGAGAAAACGACGACAGTTGGCGCCCACCGTGGGGCCGTATGCGGCGCCAACCGAATTCATGCTCCGGGCGGGACCCCTTGCCATTCCCCGCCGTCGTTGCCATCCCGGCAAAACCGTGGGGAGCTCGTGGGGCTTGCCCCGGCACGCCCTACGGGCAACTCCGTCGGCCTCACGGCCGACATCGACGCGCTCACCGAGCGCTTCGGCAGGCTCAGCCTCGCTGAGGCTCCGGCCGCTGACGAGTACCCCGCGGGGGTGCTCGTGTGTGTAGGCTCAGCCTCTCCAGCACCTTCACCACCGCCTCCCGAACCATCGGCCGCCCAGCCGGCTCCAATCGAGCCAGCGGCGTCCGAGGCGGCCAGCCACGGCTAACGGCCATCATGATGACCATCGACCAGCCGGCCCCAGGGGCCGGCGAGCCAGATCCGGGGGCTAACAAACCATCCTCTAGGGCTGGTGAGCCGGTCTCGGGGGCTGATCAACCAGTCCCCAGGGCTCCCGAGCTGGCCGCTATTCAGCCCCCTCGTGGGCCCAACCCATCCTAGCGTTTCTTCTGCGAGGTGAGCTGCCTCCGAACGAGGCTTTGGCAAGGCAAATCCAGTGCCGATCCACGGCCTACGGCATCATCAACAACGAGCTCGTCCACCGCAACACCACTGGCGTCTTCCAGCGATGCGTCGAGCCGAAAAAGGGTCTGGAGATCCTCCTCGACATTCACCAGGGCGAGTGCGGGCATCATGCTGCCTCCCAGACCCTGGTGGCCAAGGCTTTCCGCCACGGCTTCTACTGGCCAACGGCTCTCAAGGCGGCCAAGAAGTTGGTCGACGAGTGCGAGGGCTGCCAACGCTTCAGCATGCAAAGCCACCTGCCGGCAACAACCCTCCAAACCATCCCCCTCTCGTGGCCTTTTGCCGTTTGGGGGCTGGACATGGTGAGCCCGTTAAAGACCGCTCGAGGCTGCATGACACACTTGCTGGTGGCCATCGACAAATTCATCAAGTGGATCGAGGCGCGACCAATCAAGAAGCTAGACGGCCCCATGGCCGCCCGGTTCATCGACGACATCACGGTACGCTATGGCGTTCCCCACGGCATCATCACTGACAACAGCACCAACTTCGCCAAGGGCGCACTCGCGCGTTTCTGCTCCAAGCAAGGAATCCGGCTCAACCTGGCCTCCGTCGCTCATCCACAGTCAAATGGCCAGGTCGAGAGGGCGAACGGCCTCATCCTGTCTGGCATCAATCCCCGGCTCGTGATGCCGCTGGTAAGGTTGGTCGGCTACTGGATCGATGAGCTGCCAGCCGTCCTTTGGAGTCTCAGGACCACCCCGAACCGGTCAACCGGTTACACTCCCTTCTTCCTTGTGTATGGGTCCGAGGCGATCATCCCCACCGACATCAAGTTCGATTCGCCTCGGGTCGCCGTATACACGGAGAAGGACGCAAAGGAGGCAAGAGAAGACGGCGTCGGTCTACTCAAGGAAGCTCGTGAACTGGCCTTGAGCCGTACGGCGATCTACCAGCAGAAGCTCCAGAACTACCGCAACAAACGGATCCGACCACTCTTGTTTCGCAAGGGGGAACTGGTCCTCAGACGGATCCAGCAAACCGCCGGACAGCACAAGTTGTCCTCCCCATGGGAGGGCCCGTTCATCATCAGCAAGGTGCTACACAACAACGCATACTACCTGATAAACGCCCAGAAGCCGCAGAAGCACAAAAGAGATGCTTCCGGTGAAGAGACGGAGCGCCCATGGAACGCAGCACTCCTGCGCCCGTTTTACTACTGAGAAAAATCAATGTATGTATGTATCCCCACCCTTTTGGGCTTATGAATACAATGGGCGCCCCAAGACGGCTCTTGGGGCACGCCCCGTTTCGTTTCTTTCAAAAGTGTTCCTCACTCATTGGCTTCTTGTCCCGGCTCCCGGGCCCGGGGGCTAGCCGGCTGGGCCTAGAAGCCCCTCTCTAGAAAATGCCTAAGTAATGTGAGCCGGCCAAACTTCCCCACCCTTACCAGCTACAGAACCGGCCCCCGGCGGTCTGGCTGACGGGGCCCCGGGGCGGCAAGGTTTGGCTCACACGAAAGGTCAAAACAAAGGGAGACCCCTTCGGGGCCCAGGCGGACCATCGCCGCGTCTCTATCGCTCTACTTATCCCGAAAAACCCTCGCCATTCCTATGTTTTGAACCGGCTCCCTTGAGGCGGACGCCCCAACCCAGCTACAGGTCGGTTCCCGGCTGTCGGGCTGGCGGGGCCGAAACCAAAGGGGAAAAGGAATAGAAACGAAAAGAGTCGAGGCGGGAAAAAACGATAAGGACAAGGCAGCATGAGTCACAAGGCAAACATGACAAAATATTCATGGCATAAATATTAAGGCAAAAGTGGACCACGGCCAGCATTTAGTTCATTACACAAACACCCCCAGTGGGTGGATTCAAGTTTTACATGCAGGGAGAAAAAAGAGAAAGATAAAAAGATGCCCGGGGGCTCAGGCCACCAGCGCGACGCCAGCCAGCGTGCCCCTAGCCGGCGCGTCGTGGGGCAGCTCGGTCCTCGCCTCGGAGGTGGTCACAGCCTTCGGGTCGGCCTCCTTGGCCTTCAAGGTAGGCTCCTTGGTCTCGGCTGTCTCGCCGCTCGAGTCCATGCTCTTGTCGGCGACATCGTCATCTGCCGGGCCCTAAGGGATGCCAAAGGAGTCCTCGAGCAATGGTCACCATCCTCACCAAGGGCCGATAGGAATTCGTCCGTGTCAACATATGAGGCGAGCTCGTTAGCCCGCTAGACAAGGGCCGGCTCGCGGGCCTCCCGCTCGGCGGCCGGCACGTCCTGCATGGTCGCCAGCCGGCCTAGGTCCACGCCATGGTACCAAGACGTGACGAACTGGATCGCCATCTACGCCCCGGCGCGGGCAGCCGACGCCTTCTAGGCCTTGAGGTGGGGGACGGCGTGCTCCAGCCACTGAGCCATGCGGTGCGTCGGAGCTCCCCCACGGCCCGGCCATAGCACGACAATGACCTCCTTGCCGGTGGTCTTGAGCTGCTCCACGCTCCGCTCGAGATGGATCGTCCGCATCTCGATGGCGAGCCCAATCTCGTCCATGTCCCACGCGGCATGCTCCTCAATGGAGCGACCGCACTCTCGAAGGTATTCCCGGTGCTCCTCAACGGCGCGCGCAGCGTGGCGATGAGTTTCCGGGAAACGCCCTGGAAGGAAGAAGAAGAGAAGGAAAGAAAAGCAAGATGAAACACGAGAAACGACAAACGGAAGAGCAACCGGTTGGGGAAGAAAAAGATTGGCACCTACCTTCGATTGCGTCGTCCACCCCAATGGTGAAGTGGAGCGACGCCTTGCGCTCCGACTCCCGGGCTGCTTCTGACACGGCGAGAGAACCCCTGACCTCCTCAAGCGTCCTCTCGAGCTGGGTCACCTCGTCTTGGAGGGCGGTAGTCCTCAAGGCGGCGTCAGCCACCTCCTTGACGGCCATCTCCCGGGCCGCCTCCTCCTTCGGCGCCTTGGCCTTGAGCCGGTCCCAGGCTACTTCCCCGTCGACCAGCAACGCGGCCAGCCGGTCCGTTTCCTACGTGGACGCCTGGGCGTCTCGCGATAGCCGGTCCCACTAGGAGGCAAGCCCGGTTTTCTCCTCCCGAAGGGTGGCCAGCTCACCTACAAAGCAACAACCGGCGTCAGCTGACTCCCGGGGGCTACGTGCCCCTTCTACAAAGTGCAACTGCACTGACCTCGCACGCGAGCCAACTCCTCTTCCAGGTAGTAGAAGCCATGTTTGCCGCGGTCATGGATGACGACCGCCTCCGCGAATAGCTTGGCCGCAGGGAGGTTCCTTCCTACCAAAGAAAAAGTGGGGGCAAAGGTCAAGGCACATTCGAAAGAGATCCGGCTCGGCTGCCGATCAGCCGGCCAGCCGGCCCGCATCTCGGGGGCTACACCCAGTGGGTGCGCTCGCGCGCCCCCACTGAAAAGTCTAAGACAATGTAGCCGGCTTACCTCCGCACGTTGTAGGGCAGCGTCGGCTGCCTCCGTGAACCGCGCCAGCTCCTGCCGGCACTGGTCCAAGACGCTCCCCAAGTCCCCGAAAGAGGGTACCGGGCCGCCCTCCTAGGTAACCAACAGGACCGGCGTGCCCGCCAGCGCCTCCCAGTCCTGGATTATATGAACTCGAGGAGATTATGTTGGACACCATCGATGCTGGATTCGTAGCAGTAATGGATCAGGTTATAGTAGATGATATTCGAGGATCGGTTAATTTGGGTTCGTAGGAAGGAAACAAGATCTTGGATTGGTTTATTACGTGTTTCCTTAGCATATTAATACAGTACCTTAGACCTTGGATAGGTCAGAAGGACTATTTGATTGGTAATGTCTTGATCAAGCTTAGCAGCTTGTAAATTATCTCGAGGATTTTTATATAGGCATATATGTGAGTTAGCCGTAGTATGCATATGAGATTTTTCAGCATAGCCCTCCTCTCAAAACCTTGGAGATATGACTGGCATATGCAATATTGGATCTGACTTATATGAGATGATACCTTCGAGGATAAAGGGTGATTTTGTTTGGAGTAATAGGAAGTACTATTGGCATCTAATAGTTGTGCTCAGGATAAGGTGTTAGATGTTCACTCACATCCTAAGCTCCTTGAAACCCATAGCTTTACCGGACCATGATGCGGTCGGTCTAAGACCATAGGCTCTGGCTCTAAGTCAAAAGACCATGGTCGATACCCCGTCGTGACCACCCCCCACCCTTTCCATAAGGAAGGTGGCCACGAAGACCTTTACTAGGTTGGACCTCGAACCCTTGAGACTAGTGACCATTCGGGACGAATACCCGCTCCTCTAACATACCCCATGAGCAATGTGTTTATGTGGTACTTAAGGAAATAGGTTGTCGTCCTCCGGGATGACATACTTATTTACCCAATGAGAGGAGGAACACTTTAGTCTTGGTTGGACCAGCCCTAGGAACACCGATTTCCATGCCTCTCGAGCATAAAAGGTTCCACCTTGAAAAAGTTGGACTCCTTGAAGCACCCTCCCTGCAAAAGAAGACTTTCTGGCCCAAGCAAGATGAAGAACCACTACGATCGTGGAGCCGCGACAACGAAGAAGAAGAAGTCAACCTCCACTCCTCTACCAACTGCATCAACTAGACTATATCAAGAAGCGCCGACGTCCAAGCATGATGAAGCCCTTGCACAACAAGAGGTTGAAGAACCCCTTGTTATGATTGGTCATCCATCAGTTCCTGACTAAGGGGGAACCGAGGAGCTGATAGCACCCCTTACTCCACCACCTTGATGGTGTACGTTGAGCATGATGTCCCTGCTCCCTCCAGATGCCTGGAACGGAGTAGAACAACTATCATGACCTCATTGCTAGCACCTTTTTGGTTCAATCAGGGACATGAACCTGACTCGATCAAGGTAAGCCACCTATCAAAGGTAGTTCATCCCGCTTGCCAAGACTTAGACCTTGGGGATTAGATGGTTAATCCATACTACAGACAGCTTATCTAGAACCCCACTGAAACCTTCCCATATAGTAGAACCCATTCTAACATGAAGCCTCTAAGCTCAATCTTAGGGGCGAGACCCATCACAGACTTTGCCACAGAGTGACGAGTAGACCAAACACTCGAGGACCCTCCAGAAATGTGCGTCCATGATGATGAAGACAAACGACCAAAGAAGAATGAAGAATCTACCTGGGCAACTTACTCAAGCAGAAGATCTCGACGAGAAGCCCACGATGTCACACCTCAGCACTCTCAAGAATGGAGACCACCTACGACTAAAGACCTCCTGCTATAAGGAAGATAAGGACTTCCCCGACAATGAGAAGCTACACCAAGACTCAATCCTTCTATTCTAACGAGAGACATCTAGATGTCACTAACCAACGTGAGCAGTCCCAGGACCAGCACATGGACACACTACTTGGCCACATATTCCGATCTTGGAATACACACGCAAGCCAGGCCCTTGCCAAACCCTGTTCACCCTCAGACATAGCCAACAATGCACTCGAAGGCATGTCAT
Source organism: Hordeum marinum (assembly GCA_022496015.1). NCBI lineage: Eukaryota > Viridiplantae > Streptophyta > Magnoliopsida > Poales > Poaceae > Hordeum > Hordeum marinum. Next base: position 364,600,518 of record CM039674.1, on the reverse strand, counting down.
CAAACACTTCAAGATCTAGAAGGACAACCACGCCGGAGTAGAAGCAACATGGAACGAGAATACTACCTCACCTCTGAATTTCCGCATCCTTCTTACGCCTAGCCTAGGAATCTCGGGGACGAGATTCTTGTAAGGGGGGTAGGTCTGTCACACCCTATGATTTTCCTCATGACTAAGTTATCATGACTCAAAATTCAGGGCCAATTAAAACTTTTGTGTGCTTGTTATGCTTGACTTGATTGCTGATTGTCTGATTGCTTGCTAGTGCTCTATATTCATAAAAATCCCTCCTACTCTCAAAACTCTTTTCCTTGATCCCAACTCTTATCTAATGATCATTTCATGTGAATAGGACTTAATTATATTTTTACAAAATATTATTTTGGCCAAAAAGGTTTTATTCAAATTATGTTTGCAAAACCCCCATCATTTGAGATTTGCACTACAAGTCCCCAAATTGGGTGGATCCTTTTTCCCCAAATGCTTTATTTGAAACCTAATAAATATATAACTTCCCAAAACCACAAAATGTTATTTTAAAATATTATTTTCATATTTTATTTAAAGGCTTTTTCTTAAGGCCGGACATGGTCTTTTATAGGGAAAAATTATTTAAATGCTTTAAAATATTTGAGAAAATTTAGGAAAACTCAGTGGACATATATTGACCATGTATAACGGTTTAAACACATGGTCATGTTCACAATATTGGACAAAACCCATCAAAATCATTTCTGCCTATTTCAAGCATTTGAAATATTTCTATAAGAAATATTCTCAAATAATGTCACATATGATATATGTGGTCATCTTGCCAAGTTTCATCTCAATCCCAATTGTTTTGTTTCACCAAAATATCCTAAAGCCATTCCTGTCCAGAGCAAAATTTGATCAACTTTACATTGTGAAGTATCTCCTATTGATCCCAAACTTTGTGGGCATTCTGTATTACCCAAATTATGATGCTACATCAAGTGGTTAATCAAGGGGAATAGAATTTCATGATCAAATCTATAGAAGTCAATTTCTATCCATTTCTAGGGTTTACCAAGTTTACATTATCAACTTTCTTCAAATCATCTCAAAACTTGTAATCAGGACCAAATGGACTTACCATTTACCCCTGGTGAATATTAAGGTCATAGGATTCCCTTGACTAGCCCAATCACAGCACAAACACCTTCAGCCATAAACTTGTGGACAAGCAAAGTGGGCCCAAAAAGATTCCCCTTGCCACCAACTTTTTACCACAACATATTATATCCCTCTTCTATCTCCAGTAACTTTGCCATGGCCTCTGGTAAATTATTTGTGGGGTAACTCCCTCAATATCCCTCTCTTTTACCATGGCAAGACCTCTTCTTTCCCGTCTCCCATTATTCTGTTCCTAATAATGCACCCAAACCTTTCCAAAGCATGATATGCATCAAACCAAACCCATATATGGCATGCTCATGTGGAAAATATGAGCAAACTATCTGAATATAGTTTATGACAGTAAGTGTGGCTTTGTACTACAAGTACCTTGCCCTCTCATCTCCATGATCTGGAAATTAGTGTGCATGTACTCCCTCCATAGCTATGGCTACTAGACAAGGTTTTATCTATAGTTCCCTATAATAACTCCGAGTAGATCAGCCCCAAGTTTGCTGCTTCAAACTTACCCTCTGTGGAAAACCCCTCTAACAAGCTCCATTTACCATGAGATTTTACCACCACTCTTATAAATGCATGCATTGCATGCCAGACATAGTTACCCGACCAAAAGATTCCTTAGGACATGAGTTGGCGTTGTGACCACGCATCCGGCATGCACAACCGGTGCTCTGCCAACAAGAGTTGTCCTGTAGCTCGTGGCCGGCTATGGAAGGGTGTCTACGCACGCCAAGAACCTCCCCTCTTCCTCCCACGCCCCTCCCCAATACTCGCAAGGCTCCAAGGAGGCTCTGGCTCGCGTGCTCCCCGTGCCCGAGGCCCTTGAGCAGCCACCCGAGCTCCCTCTTGGTCGCCTTCCTTTTTCTACCCGCTTCCGAGCTCCCTCTCGACCCTATTGGATCCCTCGCCCCATTGGACCTCCCTAGTCCGAGCCCCCGTGCTCCCATGGCCTTTTCCTCCTCCCATGGCCGCCATGCCCACCACGGCCGCCGCTTGGATTCAGGCTCCCTCGTGCCTCTCCTCCCCCTTGAACCTCTCCGGGCCAGCACTAGCGCCATCACCACCTTCACTCGCTCGTCGACTCGTCCTCCGGTGGCCGGAGCATCGAGCCCCATGGTCGTCGTCGCCGGGATCCGCCGCGGGAGAGGCCGCGTGCGTCTGGCACTCCTCGACGGAGGGAAGGACCCCGGGTGTGATGCGGCTCCTTCTCCTGAGCGCGCCCGTGGCCGGAGGTGTCCTGAGCTGCCGGGGGCATCGCCGGCGCCCCTCGTCCGCGCCTCCCCTGTTCTCCCCTGCCTAGGCGGTAGGAGGGGGAAGAACCCGACAGGCGGGGCCGACCCGTCTGCGAGCCAGCCGCCGGGCCTGCGGCTTAAGTGGAGGCGAGGACGACGGGGCACGCCTTCGCCAGGGGAAGGCATATTATCCTGGGTACGCCTTCGACGTGGCCCTCCCTCCGGCCCGGCTAAGCCACTAGGCCGGCCCAATTGGCTATCCAGCGCCCTATGCGCACTTTAGCCCAAGCTGGTAAATAGCTTTTCTTTTTCCTTTTCTTTTCCCAGATAGACTAATAATTGCTTAATAAATTCATTTGGACTCCAAATTTAGTGTTTCGAATTTCTACAAGCTTCTAAAATCTTGGCCAAACCAAATAAGTGCATTCCACATTTTTCCATAAAAAATTTCTGTTGAGTTCAAATTCAAATTTGAATCTGAACCCTATAGAACACCACTTCGCAAATTCCTAGAGAATTCTTATTAACTCCAAATGGAGTGATTCAAGTTCCTAGGTGTATGTAAATTCATGCACTTAGTATTGATCATTTTTCCATAAACTTATTCTACCATGTCAATTATTGGGCCATTTATTCATATGTGACCCACTTTGAAAATCCATAGGAAAATCTTGCCAACTCCAAATCCAATAAAACCACTCCCCACCTGTTTCTAGAATCATGCCCTATTTGTTGGGTCCATCCAATCCTTTTTAGAAAAATATTTTCTGTTGACATCTTAAAGTATCATCAATTCCTCCATTCCTCCATTCCAAAATCATCATTGATTCAACTCTAGTTCAAGCATTTTATATATTTTTCTCATGACTAGAGAGGTCTAAGAAAAATATATTTCCTATTTTAGAGCACTTTTATTTTCTGTTTGTTGTGTTGCTTATTGTGGTTGTTTCCGATGATAGTTGACGAAGTAGATGAAATTATCGGAGTGGACGAGAAGCAGGTGAAGACCTCGAAGACTTTGATAAGCCAGGCAAACAGCCCTTTGACCATGTTAAGAAATATGTTTCATTGCATGACATATAGCACTCTACTTTTGATATACTTGATCATGTGAAGTAGCGACCCCTCCGGTGGGATGCTTCCGATACTTTTGCCATTGACACTTGCATCATGCATGACCCTACCACCTTATGAGGGTTATGTAGGTGGGTGTAGTTAGGATGCTAATAGATGCTATGCAAGTGGGTTGGGTTTTTATGCATGATGATGGGAAGGAATACAATGATTTCAAAGACTTTTCGAAAACCCGTCGGGTGCCACTAATGCCCGATGGAGAAGATGATGAGTTGGGTAACCACTTGAGAAAGAAGTGGTGTACCGGAGCAGGTGAGTATGTGTGTTTTTGAAAACGGATTAGATTTAAGGTCTGCTGACCGTCCCAACCTTACATGCGCAACCACTCTATCCCTATATGGGAAGTGGATTTATTGATTACCTTGGTGGGTACTGGCAAGGAGCCCGCATTACTAGTGGCAGGAGTGGCGTGGTCACTCTTGATACGGGGTCGTATCGGAATGGACAATCATGCGCTGTCTTTACAGGCACCGGGCACACTGTTGGTCCCCTCATGGATGATACGATCTAGAGCGAGGCTCGAATGATGTACATCGTGAGGGCTAGGTACCAATCGAGTGGACTCTTTGTTTATTATCGCCAGGGGAAATGAATTTTTCGAGTGCTTACCTCGGGTATGTAATATACCGCGAGTCGTGGATGACACGGAAGTTCCCCGAATCTTGTGGGTAAAGTGTGCAACCTATGCAGAGTGTAAAACTATTCGAATAGCCGCGTCCGCGGCCATGGATAGTTGGAGGTCCTTCTTAAACTATGTCCAGATGTTTTCGCAAACTTGGCATGTGTGTGTGGTGACAAGGATGATATTTGAGTCAGGTCGGATGACTTGGCATGATGACTTAACATGAGACGTTAAGACATTACATGAGACAAGTCTGAGGACTTGGTGTGATGGTTGAACATGAGACGTTTAACCCCCTGCTTATGATGATGACTGTGACGTGTTCTTATGAACACCTACACATGGTTGATGCATGCTTACTTAAGTTACTTGATCATGTCATTGCACTCAACGCTAGCTTTCTACAAAACTTACCTATTAGTGCTATATCATGCATTGTTGTTGCCTTGTTCCAACCATGGGTTGCTTGCGAGTACATTCAAAGTACTCATTGGCTTGACATTGGTTACTTTATTGGCCAGGCATGAAAGATCATATTATGATGAAGAATACCTTGGGACGGACATGTGAGCTAATACGCTTCCCAGTCGGAATGCCTGGAGGGTTAAGGCAGACGGAATTTGGCATGGATAGTTGGAGGTCCTTCTTAAACTACGTCTAGATGTTTTCGCAAACTTGGCATGTGTGTGTGTGATGACAAGTATGATATTTGAGTCAGGTCAGATGACTTGGCATGATGACTGAACATGCGACGTTCAGACATTACATGAGACAAGTCTGAGGACTTGGTGTGATGGTTGAACATGAGACGTTCAACCCCCTGCTTATGATGATGACTGTGACGTGTTCTTATGAACACCTGCACATGGTTGATGCATGCTTACTTAAGTTACTTGATCATGTCATTGCACTCAAAACTTGCTTTCTGCAAAACTTACCTATTAGTGCTATATCATGCATTGTTGTTGCCTTGTTCCAAACATGGGTTGCTTGTGAGTACATTCAAAGTGCTTGCCACTTGTTATTTTATTGGCCAGGCATGAAAGATCAGATTATGATGAAGAATACCTTGGGACGGACGTGCGATCTAAGACGCTTCCCAGTCAGAATGCTTGTAGGGTTAAGGCAGATGGCAATGGGTTCACGCTATCATTGAAGATTTCCACTCCAATCATATGAAGACTTGGCCATAAAGTCCATATTTGAGTAAACCGGTATGTAATGGATGTAAGACTCTTGTTATTCGGTTTTTGTGTGTTCAATGAGCATTGATCTCTGGGATCACTGTGCACGTACATTCGGTGATCACGACTTATGAGTCGGGGTCCCCACATGAGGGAACCTCGGGGGACAGCTTCCCCCATCCCAAGGCTGTTGGGAGCCCTCGGGATGCTCCTGCTACAGTGCGGAAATGCATTGTATCATGCTCCAGAGCATGTATTTGGCATGCCATGGCATGCTTGCGTGCTCTAGACACGCCCCTGCATGTCCACTAGCTTCTGGATGATTAGGAGATGCTCCAGGAGCTAGGCGGAGGCTAGAGGAAAAAGAAATGGGGGAGGAAGAGGGTACGAATGTCCCTGCCATGGTGAAACGGAGGGGTAAATGTGGGTTTTACCCCACTTACCCAATGATCCTTGGCTAGAGAAATTTTCTGGGGCTGAAAGGCAATACCAGATAGCTGTCGTAAAATTTTGGAGGCAAGGGAAATAGTAGAAGTGGAGAAAATAATGGTTTCCAGAATTGATCAGAAGGTGTTTGATGGAGATTAGGGCAAGCAATTGGACTTTGCTTGCCATGAGATTTGATAGGATCAAATGGTGGTTAGAAATAGGTTGGATCACCAAGTTTGAGCTCAAGTGGGCAAAGTTGGCAATGGAAAGTTTGTGAACCCTAGAAACTAACAGAATCAGGTTTCTGTAGATCTAGTTATGTTAAGCTTTTACCCTTGATGCACCACTTATTTTAGCATCATTATTTGGTGATTAGAGCATGTCCACAAAGTTTGGGGTCAAGGGGAGAAACTTCACAATGTAAAGTTGTTCAAATTTGAATCTAGACAGGGAGGGTTTTGGGATGGTTTGAAGAATCAAATCAACTTGGATAGATATGAAACTCTGCAAGATCATCACAAATGATAGTGTTGACTTGCTGGAATTTTCCTGGAATTTATTGAGAATATTTCCTATAGAAATATTTCAAAAGGTTGATTTGAACACAAAGGGTTTTCAGGGGTTTTGCCCATGATTTGAACATGCCCATGGGTTGAAACTCATATATATGGAAAATATATGTCCATTGAGTCTCCCTAAAGTTTCTCAAATATTTCGAAAGCATTTAAATAATTTTTCCCTAGGAAAAACCGTTTCTGGTATTAATAAAAAGCCTTTAAATAAAATATTAAAATAATATTTAAAATTAGTATTGGGTGGTTTTGGGAAGTCATAAACATAGTAGGTTTGAAATAAAGCCTTTGGGGAAGAAGGATCCACCGAATTTGAGGACTTGCAGTGCAAACCTCATTTCAGGGCGTTTTGAAAACCTAATATGGACAAGCCCTTTTTAGTCAAAATAAAATTACATAAATATAGTTTTGGGTGCTATTCACATGGCATGATCATTGGGCAAGAGGTTTGTGTCAAGGAAGATGAGTATGGAGAGGGATAGAATCTAAGAGTGCCATACACAACAATTCAACAAGCAAGCATGCAACAAATCAACCAAGCACAAACATTGAAAAAGTTTTAATTGGCTCCAAATTTTATAAATCCAAACATAACAAGGTGATACAAACTCATGGTGTGACAGACCTACCCCCCTTACAACAATCTCGTCCCCGAGATTCCTAGGCTAAGAGCTAAAAAGATAAGGGAACTCAGATCTAAGATAGTCTTCGGGCTTCGAGGTTGCTTCAGCTTCAGTGTGGTTGCTCCATTGCACCTTGAAGTACTTGATGGTGCGGCTTCAGGTGCAACGCTCGGCTTCATCCAGAATGCGAACTGGCCTCTCACGATAAGTGAGGTCTAGCTGAAGATCGATGGCTTAATGGTCGATGTCCTTGTAGAGGTCGGGGCGGTTGGGAACTTGGAGACACTTCCGGAGTTGTGACACATGAAAGACGTTGTGAACGTACGATAGCTCGGATGGTATCTCTAGTTGGTAGGCAACTTCTCCTCGCATTGAAGTGATCTTCAAGGGGCCGATGTATCTGGGTGCAAGTTTTCCTTTGACGTGGAAACGCTTGGCCCCTTTAAGAGGTGTGACCCGAAGGCAGACATGGTCACCGACACAGAAGCTAACTTCTCGGCGGTGGGATTCAGCATAGCTCTTCTATCTTGACTTGTCGGTCTGAAGGCGCTCTCAGACGAGTTGAACTTGCTCTTCTGCCTCACGGAGGATATCTGGTCCGAAAACGTATTCTTCTCTGGTCTCTGACCAATTGAGGGGAGTACGACACTTGCGTCCATACAACACCTCAAACGGTGCCATCTGAAGACTCGACTGATAGATGTTGTTGTAGGAGAACTCGGCAAATGGTAGGCAATCTTCCCACTTGGCCCCATATGCCAAAACACAAGCGCGGAGCATATCTTCGAGTATCTGATTTACTCATTCTGTTTGCCCGCTGGTCTGAGGGTGAAAAGCAGTGTTGAAGGAGAGCTTGGTTCCCATGGCTTCTTGAAACTTCCTCCAAAATCCTGAGGTGAACTGGGTTCCTAGGTCCGACACAATTTCTTTTGGAACTCCGTGAAGACTTACGATGCGGTTGATGTAGAGGTTTGCAAGCTGGCTTCCATTATAGGTGGTCCTGACGGGAATGAAGTGAGCTACCTTGGACAGGTGGTCGACAATGACCCAAATAGAATCATGTCCTTTGCTTGACCTGGGTAATCCGGTGATGAAATCCATCCCAACTTTGTCCCACTTCCACTCAGGCACTTTGACAGGTTGTAGTAGCCCAGCGGGTCGCTGATGCTCAGCTTTGACTCTCTGGCATATGTCACATTTAGCGACAAATGTGCCTATTTCCCGTTGCATGCCATGTCAAAAGAATCTTGCCTTGAGGTATTGATACATCTTGGTTCCTCCAGGATGGATGGAGTATGGAGTGTCATGAGCTTCTTGCAAGATCAAGTTCTTGAGATCCTCTTTATTGGGTATGCAGATGCGATTCCCAAACCATACAACTCCTTGTTCGTCCATTGAGAATCCTAGGGCGTTGCCTGGCTTGATCTTCCTCTTGATGCCTTCAATGCTCTTGTGTCCCTTCTAAGCTTCTTTGATATCATCCATCAAGATAGGCTTTGCTTCGAGGTTCGCGAGGAATCCAGGTGGAACTAGTTCCAAGCCAAAGCTCTCAAGTTCTTCATACAGGGCGGGTAGCCTTTCCTTAATCATAGCATTCAAGGAACAAGCCTTTCTGCTTAAGGCGTCTGCTATCATGTTGGCCTTTCTGGGATGGTATTGAACACTGAGGTCGTAATCCTTGATCAGCTCCAACCATCTTCGCTGCCTCATCTTCAATTCCCTTTGGGTGAAAATATACTTAAAACTCTTGTGGTCTATGTATATCTCACATCGCTTCCCCAGAAGGTAGTGTCGCCATTTCTTCAAGGCGTGAACCACGGCTACCAACTCGAGATCATGAGTTGTGTAGTTCTCTTCATGAGGTCATAGGTGTCTGGATAGATATGCTACAACTCTACCTTGTTGCATCAGAACACCTCCAAGCCTGGTTCTTGATGCATCACAATATATCACAAACTCCTTGTGGATATCGGGGGTGGCTAAAACTAGGGTTGTGGTCAATCTCTTCTTGAGCTCCTGGATGCTTTCCTCGCACTTAGATGTCCATTCAAACTTCTTCTCCTTCTTCAAAAGCTGGGTCATGGGTTGGGTAATGCTTGAGAACCCTACCACGAACTTGCGATAATATCTTGCGAGTCCGAGGAAGCTCCTGACTTCCTTCATAGTGGTAGGGATTTGCCATTCAGTCACGGCTTCAATCTTGGCAGGGTCCACTGATAGTCCTTCTTCAGTCAGCACATGACCCAAGAATCCTACTTCGTGCAACCAGAATTCACACTTGGTGAACTTGGCATAAAGCTGGTGCTCTCGAAGCTTCTCTAGGACCAATCTCAAGTGTTCCTCATGTTCTTCTTCAGACTTGGAGAAGATGAGTATGTCATCAATGAAGACGACAACGAACTTGTCCAAGTACTCCATGAAGACCTTATTCATGAGGTACATGAAGTAGGCAGGGGCATTGGTTAACCCAAATGACATGATCGTGTATTCATACATGCCATATCGGGTTAAAAATGCCGTCTTCGGAATGTCTTCGGGTCTGGTCTTTAGCTGATAGTACCTACACCTGAGGTCAATCTTGGAAAACACCTTGGCTCCATTCAACTGATCAAACAGGTCTTCAATCTTGGGGAGTAGGTACTTGTTCTTTATTGTGACTTCATTGAGAGAACGGTAATCGACACAGAGTTTGATAGTTCCGTCCCTCTTTGACACAAATAGAATAGGTGATCCCCAAGGAGAGGCACTTGGGCGAATGAATCCTTTTTTTAGCTGCTCTGCCAGTTGCTTCTTCAATTCAGCCAACTCTTTGGGTCCCATCTTGTAGGCCTTCTTATAGATGAGCCTTGATCTGGGCATAAGCTTAATGATGAACTCAATGTCCCGGTCAAGAGGCATTCCAGGCAGCTCATCTGGAAACACATTCGGGTATTCATACACCACTGTCGCTTGATCCAACTCAACTCCCGATAGATAGTTAGTGTGAGGGGCTTGAGTGGAGGCAGGGTTGGGGACATACTTGACTTCCACTCCTTGGCTATTGGTCATGGTAACGATCCTCTTGGCATAGTCTAACATCCCTTGGTGCTTGGTCAACCAATTCATGCCAAGGATGACGTCCAAGCCTAGTGAATCCAGAACTATAAGGTCTGCTAGGAAGTCTACCCCGTTGATGTCAATCTTCACTCCTTTACACCCTATCCCAGACTTCATAACTGAACCAGGGGTTTGTATCAACATACGACTACCCAGGGGTGTAGGTTTCATGCCACTCTCTAATGCAAACTTTTGGGTGACAAAAGAATGCGAAGCTCCACAATCAAACAATACTGTTGCTGGGGTTGAGTTGATGAGGAACGTACCCAGTATGACGTCCGGGTCTTCCTGGGCTTCCTCTGTGGTGATGTGATTCACAAGACCCTTGCCATTGTTGGGCTGGTTGCGGGGAGCTGGGTTCCTTGGTGGTGCTCCACGACCTTGATCTTGAGTTGGTGCATTGGGGCATGGTGCATCGAACTTCTTGTTGGGGTAGAGCTTAGAGATGTGTCCAGACTGACCACATCCAAGGCAAGTGACTTGCCCAGGGTTGTTGTTGTTGTAATTCCTTCCGTCATTGTTGTTATTGGGGTTGTTGTTGTAAGCTGGCCTGGGATTGGCAAACTGCTGAGGCTAGTAGCTCGGACGAGGCACAGGACGTCTAGCCTGCTGTGGCTGATAGGTTGTCTTGGCTAAGGCTGGCTGCCAAGGGCGAGGCTTCTGGTTGCTGGAGCTACCCTTGCCAATCATCTTGTGCTTGCAAGTGTCGTCTATGGCACGACGCTTGCTTCAATCATGAGGGCCTTGTTCACCAGGTTGAAGAAGGTACGACAGTCGCAGAGGATGAGCTGATACTACAGGGTCTATTGAAGTCCCTCCATGAAGCGTTTCTTCTTGGCAGCCTCCGTGCTGACATCTTCAGGTGCATACCTTGACAGCAGGTTGAACTTCTATAGGTACTCCTTGATAGAGCCATTTCCTTGCTTTAGCGCTCGGAATTCTCTCTTCTTGATAGCCATGATCCCAGAAGGAATGTGGGCGGTGCGGAATCCTTCCTTGAAGTCATTCCAAGTGATCACACGCTCACCTTGCATGACCTTGAATCCATCCCACCAAGCTCGGGCGGTACCTCTGAGGTAGGGAGAGGCATAAAGCACCTTCTCACGATCCTCATTGCAATTGACCAGTGCAAAGAGGTCCTCGATGGTGCGGATCCAGTCATCAGCATCCAATGGTTCAGCAGTTTCGATGAAGGTTGGGGGCGAATTCCTCATGAACTCATATAGAGTGGAGCGGCCATTGCCGTTCCTGCCTTGCTACTGGTTGTTCACAAGGGCTTGAGCCATTTGCTGAATAGCAGCATTGTTGGGCTTGGCGTTCCTCCTGGAGAACTTGGAGAAACTGAGCTATGGTCATGTTCTCTGGTGGAGGTGGGGGGGGGGAATGTCGCCTTGTGGCTGCTCCTGGTGTCCTCCAGCGTGAGCAGCCCCACTAGCTCCCTGTTGCTGGCTTGATTTGCCGGCTTCGGGGTTGGCGAAGGAGCTGTTGCGGGTAGAAGTCACCGTCCTGTTTGGAGAAGCCAAGTCAAACAACTGGGATAGACGAGAGGAAAAGCAAGAATGGAAGAGTGTGCCTAAGGGGGGGTCGGTCGAGTGCAAGTGTGGCAAAACAAAGGTTGAAAGACCAACATATATTAAGATAGACGATGGAGTCACTTACATGTTCCCTAAGGCAAAAGCGCGACTTGCATCGGAACACAAACAACAAAACAAACAACAAGCACACATGGTTTCATATGAACCATTACACGGACTCAACTTCGCATGAGGGATACATAACTGATCCTACCCTAGGGGTTCATGCACTCAGGTGGTGGAGTGCTCGGTCTCGTAGTCACGCTCCTCTAGGTCTTCCTCCTGTTCATCATCTGAATGGGCATCATTCCCGGTCGAAGGGGTCGGGAAACAAGGAGGTACATCCCGATGGTGCTTTGCTGGTGGGTCGGTGAAGAGCTCACGGTACTACTTCGCACTCATGGAATGACGAAGCAGCGGAAATCTTGATAGAAAGCGTGAACCCATGCCATCTGCCTTAACATATAGGCATTCTCACTGGAAGCGTCCTAGTTTGCATGTTCATCACCAACAAACGCTTCAACATACTCCTATTCTTCCATGCCTGGCCAATTAAATAACCAGTGGCAAGCCAATGAGTATTTTGAATTTACTCGCAAGCAACCCAAGTTGTGGAACAAGTAATAATGATGCATGGTATAGCACTAAGTAGGTAATTTGCGGAAAGCTAATTTTGAATGTAATGACATGATCAAGTAACTAGGTAAGCATGCATCAACAGTTGACAGATATCCATATGAACAAGTTACAGGTTTCATCATAAGCAGGGGTTGACCATCTCATGCCCCATCATTATGCTAAGTCATCGGATTTAGCCAATCGTCAAACTAAGTCATCGGACTTAACTCAGGTAACCTCTTTGTCACCCATGCACACACTCACACCAAGTTTGCGAAAACATCCGGACGTGGCATAAGCAGCACCACCCAACTGTCCTTGACCGTGGACACGGCTATTCGAATAGTTTTATGCTCTGTAGAGGTTGCACACTTTACCCACAAGACTCGGGGAACTTCCTTGTCACCCACGACTCGCGATATATAACATACCCGAGGTAAGCACCCGAACAATGCCTTTACCATGGTGATCTAAACAAAGAGTCCGCTCGTTGGTGCCATCGCTCATGATGTACATCACACGTAACATCCACGAGGGCACGCAATGGTGTTCCCGGTGCCTATAAAGACAGCGCATGGATTTCCACTTCCGAGACAACCCCGTCTCAAGAGTGACCTTCACTCTTGCCACTAGTAATGCGAGCTCCCTGCTAGCACCAACCATAGTAATCAACAAGGCCCGTCCCATAAGGGATATCGTGGTTGCACATGTAAGGTCGGGACGATCGACAAATCATAAACCCTCCGTGTTTGAAGACACGCCCTCATCCTGTTCTGGCACACCACTTCTTTGTCAAGTGGTCATCCAACTCATCATCATCTCCCTCGGGCTTTAGTGGCACCCGACGGGGTTTTCGAAAAGTCTTTGAAATCATTCTTCCTTTCCATCACTATGCATAAACCCGAACCCACTTGCGTAGCATCTACTAGTTTCCTATCTACACCCACCCGCATAACCCTCATAAGGTGGTAGGGTCATGCACTATGCAAGTGTCAATGGTAAAAGTGTCGGAAACAGCCCACCGAAGTGGTCACCTCCACACGATCAGGTATAATGAAAGTAAAGTGCTATATGACATGCAATGAAAATGGTTTCTTAACATGGTCAAAGGGCCGCTTGCCTGGCTCAACAGAGTCCTCGGGATCTTCAAAGTCTTCGGGTCCAACCCCCACGTCAATAGCGAAATCTATCGTCGTGATAAATAACGGTAAAAATAAGCATCACACAAAAACAGAGCACACAAGCTACTATTAAAAATGCTACCCTACTCTGATAAATACTAAAAGCTATACTAAAAATATTTGTCTAGGGTTTTGAAGTTAAAAAGGTTTTCAAAAATATTTAAAACAGGGGCTGTTAATGCCAAATAGGGGTTTTAAATTGATATAGTACAAAAGAGATTTTCAAAAAAATTATAAAAAAAGGCACTATTAAATTCTATGGAATATTTCAAGAATTTGGGTGGAAAAATTATGGTTATCGGACTTATTGTCAGACTTGTGGAATTTTTTGGAAGTAGGGGAGAAAAAGAAAACGGGAAAAAGCACTGTGCCTTGGGCTAGAGGCATCCAACTTTAGGGCCGGCCCAAGCCAACCAGGCCAGGCGCATTGGTGCCCTCGCACGCATCAGGATTCAAACTTGACGTGCGGGGCCAGTGGCCAGCGAGAGAGAGAGCACGGGAGGGGAGAGGTGAGAGGCCGACAAGTGGGACCCCCTGTCGGAACCTTCTCCCACCTCGGGATAGGAAGGGGGAGAGCTCACCAGCGGCAGCGCGGTGCAGGACGGAGGCACATGAGAGCAGGGATGGGCTTGGGGCTAAGACACCGGTCCCCTGGAAGTGGAGGGAGCACCGGAGGTGGCCGGAGTCGCCGGCGGTGAGAGAGCGCGAGAGAGAAGCTTCGAGACAGGGTCGTCGGGGCCGACTCGAGCTGCCAGGAGGACGGAAACGAGGGGGATTCGCGTTAGTGTGGTGAGGGAGGACTAGCTGGAGAAGAAGGAGGGCTGGAGGAGGTCGCTACCAGGAGATCAACGGTGGTGACGCCGCGGCGATCTCCGGTCGATCCTGAGTGCTCGAGCACGGGGTGGTCGAGCTGGTGGCGCAGGGCCGCCCTGGAGGAGTAGGAGGGTCAGCAGAGAGAAGGAGAGGCCTTGGGGTGGTTTAAATAGCCAACCCCTGGTCCATCGTGGACGCGTGCACCGGCGATGATGCAGGCAGGGGCTACAAGCCTCGGGGGTCTGCGGAGAAGGGCCAGGGGTGTTCCTGGGCGATGCCTAGGACCAACAGGAGGGAGAGAGAGAGGGTGGAGGTAGGCCCTAGTGCCTGAGCGTGCGAGCTCGTGCATTGGCCGGCTCGGGCGGTGTCGGGCATGCACGAGCAGGGGTGAGAGAGAGCCAGGGAGGAGGGGGCCGGCATTTTGGAGCGTTGCGAACGTCGAGGGAACCTTGGGGGACAGCTTCCCCCATCCCAAGGCTGTCAGGAGCCCCATGGATGCTCCTTCTATAGTGCGGACATGCACTGTAGCATGCTCTAGAGCATGTCTTTGGCATGCCATGGCATGCTTGCGTGCTCTGGACGTGCCCCTGCATGTCCAGTAGCTTCTGGATGATTAGGAGATGCTCTAGGAGCTAGGGGGAGGCTAGAGGAAAAAGAAATGGTGGAGGAAGAGGGTAGAAATGTCCCTTCCATGGTGAAACAGATGGGTAAATGTGGGTTTTACCCCACTTACCCAATGAGCCTTGGCCAGAGAAATTTACTAGGGGTGCAAGGCAATACCAGATAGCTGTGGTAAAATTTTGGAGGCAAGGGAAATAGTAGAAGTGGAGAAAATAATGGTTTCCGGAATTGATCAGAATGTGTTTGATAGAGATTAGGGAAAGCAATTGGACTTTTCTTGCCATAAGATTTGATAGGATCAAATATTGGTTAGAAATAGGCTGGATCACCAAGTTTGAGCTCAAGTGGGCAAAGTTGGCAATGGAAACTTTGTGAACCCTAAAAACTAACAGAATCAGGTTTCTGTAGATCTAGTTATGTTAAGCTTAGAGCATGTCCACTTAGTGTAGCATCATTATTTGGTGATTAGAGCATGTCCACAAAGTTTGGGGTCAAGGGGAGAAACTTCACAATGTAAAGTTGTTCAAATTTGAATCTGGACAGGGAGGGTTTTGGGATGGTTTGAAGAACCAAATCAACTTGGATAGAGATGAAAATCTGCAAGATCATCACACATGATAGTGTTGACTTGCTAGAATTTTCCTGGAATTTATTGATAATATTTCTTATAGAAGTATTTCAAGAGGTTGATTTGAACACAAAGGGTTTTCACGGGTTTTGCCCATGATTTGAACATGCCCATGGGTTGAAACTCATATACATGGAAAATATATGTCCACTGACTCTCCCTAAATTTTCTAAAATATTTTAAAAGCATTTAAATAATTTTTCCCTATGAAAAACAATTTATGGTCTTGAGAAAAAGGCTTTAAAAATATTTTAAAACAATCTTTAAAATTAATATTGGGTGGTTTTGGGAACTCATAAACATAATAGGTTTGAAATAAAGCCTTTGGGGAAGAATTTGAGGACTTGAAGTGCAAACCTCATTTCAGGGGCTTTTGTAAAACTAATGGTGACAAACCCTTTTTGTTCAAAATAAAATTGGATAAAAATAGTTTTGGGCACTATTCATATGGCATGATCATTGGGCAAGAGGTTTGGGTCAAGGAAGATGAGTATGGAGAGGGATAGAATCTAAGAGTGCCATACACACCAATTCAATAAGCAAGCATGCAACAAATCAACCAAGCACAAACATTGAAAAAGTTTTAATTGGCTCCAAAATTTATAAATCCAAACATAACAAGGTGATACAAACTTAGGGTATGAAAAGCAGTGACACCCCCTCTGATGGGAGCCCGAGCGATAACAGGGACAACGACGATAGCAGCCCCCGTGGGGGGATTTCTCGTTCTGTCTCTGTCCTTGTGACCAAAGATCAAGGAAGGCCCTGTGGGCATGTAATGGACTTGGGAGTGATCCCCCTTTTATCCGTGCTTCTGTTATGTGTCTTAGTTTTGTGCTTTCGTTACGTGAGGCAGCGTTCCAATCATGGATGGATACTTAGTTGGGCATGTCCGTTGTGAGCTCCGAGGGAGGTGTGGCCATGGCATTCGACAGACCGATGCGGCCTGCTGTTCTCTACTTCCTGCAAGTGATGTAAGTTGGGAGCCCTTTCAGCACTCTATGTCTGCAGGTCCAAGTCCCGCACATTTCCCAACTGTCGCGGTTGCGTCTGGCCAAGGACACAACCGCAGGGGGAGGCCTCAACACCCCCGATGTCGGACGGATCACCAAGGACGGCATCGAGGCTGCCATGTGGCCTTATGTCCGGTAAGTCTCTTGAGGCAAACTACTCATGAGCCCCCTTTGATGCTCGAGCAGCTCTAGATCATCGAGTCCCAGTCCCACACATTTCTCTACCACCGTGGTATGCGACCGGGTCACCAAGGACACAAACCACGAGGTGAGGCCCCAGCACCCACGATGCCGGCTGGATCACCAAGGACGACATCGAGGCTGCTGAGTGGCTATCTGAACGATAAGGCTCCTGAGGCATGTTGCTCAGGAGTCCCCTTTGACACTCGAGCAGCTCCCAAAGAAAATTGCGTTCTAGCCCCGACAGGGGTAGGCCTCCCGAGGCCCCGAGTTGGCGCGTCGGGCCATGAGTGGAGCCCCCGAGTGAGTGTGAGGCGGTGCACGCCTGCTAACCCGTTCGGGAGTGCCACATGAGGATCCGGGCGCCAAGGCCTTGGTGAGGTATGAGCATCGTGCCCCCCAGCCCCCGCTCGTGAGGTGCGAGGAGGAAGGGAGCAGGCGAGTGCCAGACCTGAAGAAAAGGGACCCAAGATGGGGAATGGCGATGAGCACAAACCCCTGACCCGTATCTTGAAAACGTGATTTTGAAAAAACCTTGAGTTTTGTTCCAGGAAGAAAGTTGGCAAATTCAAATGCGAGAAGTGCAAATAACATCCGCGTCCGGCACCTAGACAAGCCTTCGTCTTCACCTAGCACTGAGCGTAGGACATCCACGTTGCATGGGCATAGCCATTGATGGGCAGTGTTGACTTCTCTGCTAGCGTGGAGCTGTGCCTGCCACATTGCATGGGAGGAACCCCTCCGTGTCCTAGGGGGGATCCAGGCGTATATAACCCACTCATTATTACATGAGAGTGTCACGGGTTGGTGGAGGGTAGGCGTCACGGGTAGAATCTTCTGAGGTGCTAGATGTTCCAGGCGTTCTGGATGGGGACCCCATCCTGAGTCTCCAAGCGCACTGCACCTGGTGTAGACACACGAACAACCTTGAACGGGCCCTCCCACATAGGCGAGAGCTTGTGCAAGCCCTCCCTGGAGATAACCCGCCTCAGTACGAGGTCACCGAGTTCAAGTGTCCTGGAGCGGATGTTATGACAGTGGTAGCGCCACAGCGATTGTTGATACCTTGCAACTCATAGTGAGGCTCGGTGACGAGATTCCTCCCTCATTAAGAGGTTCGTCTCCTGCGCGGCATCCTGACGCTCCTCGTCGAATGCCATTACCCAGGGAGAGCGGTGCTTGACCTCATGAGGGAGGACGGCTTCGGCTCTATAGACAAGGAAGAACGGGGTTTCTCCGATGGGCTTGGTCATGGTGGTGCGGCTGGACCATAGCATAGATTGGAGCTCGTTGACCCACCCCTTGCCGTAGGCCTCCAATTTCTTCTTGAAGCTCCTAGTCTTGAGGCCGCGCAGAACCTCCGCATTGGCGCGCTCCGCTTGGCCATTGCTCCAGGGGTGGGATACTGAGGCGTAGCAAATCTGTGTTCCAAGCTTAGCGCAATAAGACTTGAAGAGGCTGCTCGTAAACTATGAACCGTTATCGATGATGATGTTGTTGGGGACGTCGAAGCGGCTCGCGATGCCCTTGACGAACTTGATGGCCAACCCAGCCGGGATGGTGCACTCCGGATCCACCTCAGCCCACTTGGTGAACTTGTCGATGGCGACGTAGAGATAGCAGTACCCGCCCGCTGCCCGCGGGAAGGGCCCCAGTATGTCCAGCCCCCAGACTGCAAAGGCCAGGAGAGCGGGATGGTCTTGAGGCCTTGGGCAGGATGGTGGATTTTCTTGGTGTGGAATTGGCAGGACTTGCAAGACCGGACCAGCTCGATGGCATCGTTGAGTGTAGAGGTCCAACAAAAGCCTGGTCGGAACGCCTTCCCCACAAGGGTGCGTGACGAGGAGTGGTGCCTGCAATCCCCTCCGTGGATGTCTGTCAGCAGCTCGCACCCCTTCTCCTTTGAGATGCACCGCAACGAGACGTCGTTTGGGCGTCTGCAGTACAACTCGCCGTCTCACGGGCAGTAGGCCGTGGCTTGCTGCGTTACGCGCTCCGCGTCCTCCTCCTTTTCCGACACCATGCCATGAAGCATGTACGCCCTGAGCTCCTGCATCCAGTTGTAGGCCTAGGGCTCCAGTGCTAGGAGCAGCCGGGCTCCCGAGATTGGGCCGCAGTCCGGAGCCCCCAGGGGTGGCACCCGGCGGAGCTCCCCACCTCACGGTGCTGGCTCCTCGGAGGGCGGAGCTGTGGAGGGCTTGAAGTGCCGTTCATCGAAGACACCGGGCTCCTTGGGATCTCGTCGCGACTCCCTCTTGGCGATGTCGTCGGTTTCCCTGTTTGCGCCATGCGGGACGTGCTATAATTCCAGGCCCTTAAAACATTTTTCTAGCTTAGGTACCACTTCCAAGTATGTCTCCATGTGCTCGTCCTTGGGGTGTATACTCTCTGTTGGAGAACTTGATGAGGAGCTGAGAGTCGCCCATGTTGGAGAGGCATAGGACCCCCAAGGCCGCCACTGCCTTGAGGCCTACGATGAGGCCCTCATACTCTATGATGTTGTTGGAGACCTTCTCCCCATCCTCGAAACAGAGCTGCACGGCATATCGGAGCTTGTCTCCTTCTGGGGAGGTGAGACCAACTACTGCCCCAGCCCCCAGACGCGTTAAGGCCCCGTCGAAATGCATGGTCCACCCCTGCAGCGTCTCATTGTTGGGGGTGAGGTATTGACTCCCATCCAACCCCCGGTCAGGGGCGTCTGTCCACTCTTCCATGAAGTCTGCCAGGGCCGCCCCTTTGACGACCCTGGTCGTGCTGAATTCTATGTTGAAAGCATGTAGCTCGGTGTTCCACTCTGTGACCCTTCCCGCCGCGTTGGGGTTGCGTAGGACCTTCTCCAAGGGGTATGCGGTTACGACCTTGATGGGGTGCCCTTGGAAATAGTGGCGCAACTTTCTTGAAGCGACAAGGAGTGCTAATAGGAGCTTCTGTTGCATGGGGTTGCGCGAGCGCGCGTCCCGCAACATCGTGCTGATGTAGTAGACCGGGTGTTCAACGAAGGTGAGGTCTTCCGCGGCGCCCTGTCCCGCGGTGGTCTCATGAAGCTTGGCGCCCCGAAGGCCGTCGGGGTGGCCGGGACCTCCTGAGGACTAGGTGCCTCAAGGGCCGTTGGGGCAGGTGAGGCCTCATGAGGATCGTGCGCCTCGGGAGCCTCCAGAGAGGTGATGGCTTTCGGAGTTCCGACATGGGGAGAGTCAGGATTCACGAGATCTTGCGAGCCTCCTTGCCCCTCGCCTGGGGCCCCCCTGTGCTTGGCGATGCGATGCGGGAGACGGCCCGCTCTTCCCTGACCGCCACCAATGCAGCGCTGGCAGAGTGGGGGTGACAGCCAGGTATAGCAGCAACGGCTCACGAGGGCGGGGTGCCACCATCACACGTAGGCTCGTGAGGTATTGCTTGAGCTCCTCGAAGGTAGTGTCTCCCTCTAGGGACATTCAAAGGGCCCCTTTCTGTTCATGATCTCGAAGAACAGCAGGGCCCACTCACCCAGCTTGGAGATGAAACGCCCAGGGAGGTCATGCATCCGGCCAACTTTTGCATTTCCTTGAGGGTCCGGGGCACGCTCATCTTGCTCATGGCGTTGATCTTCTCCGGATTTGCCTCGATTCCCTGGTGCAACACCAGAAACCCAAGCAGCTTGCCCGATGGGACCCCAAAGACGCACTTTTGAGGGTTGACCTTTAGGTTTACCTCCCTCAGGCTAGCGAACGTCTCCTCCAAATCTTCCAAGGTTTTGGATTCCTTAGATTTGACCACGATGTCGTTGACGTAAGATTCAACATTTCTCCCGGGCTGCGGCCCTAGGGCAATGTGCATCAGTCTCTGGAAGGTTGCCCCGGCGTTCCGCAACCCGAAGGCCATGCACGTGTAACAGAATACCCCGCACGAGGTGAGGAAGGCGGTCTTCTCGACATCCTCTACTGGCATTTTGATCTAGTGGTAGCCCGAGAAGGCATCCAGGAAATAGAGGAGGTCGCACTCCGCGGTGGAGTCCACGATCTGGTCGATGCGTGGCAGCGGGAATGGGTCTTGGGGCAAGCTTTGTTGAGGCTCATGAAGTCGACGCACATACGCTCGTTCCTTCACCTCTTTGGGACAACCATCGGGTTGGCAAGCCACTCCGGGTAGTGCGCCTCCCGGATGACCCCATCCTCCTTCAGCTTGTCGACCTCCTGAGCGATGAATGCCTACTTCTTCGGTGTTTGTCTTCTCGCCTTTTTCTTAACCGGGCGGGCGTTCGGGCACACCATGAGGTGGTGCTCGATCACGTCCTTCGGGAAACCCACCAGGTCGAAGGTGCTCCATGCGAACGCGTTCTTCTTTATGCGAAGGAACGCCACCAGCGCCTCCTCCTGTCCCTGGGACAGGTTGGCGCTGATGGTGAAAGTAGGACCGGGGTTTTCTTCATCCATCGGTACCCGCTTCATATCCGCCTGGCTCTGGGAGAACAACTGCTTCTTTTTTACTGGTGTGACGCAGATGACGCCCCTGGAGTCCTTGGCGGTCAGCGCGATGCCCCCGGCGCCGGGGCACTCTACGGCCGCCGCCCTGTAGGCATGCCCGAGGGCGTGCGGCGCATCCTTGACGCTCCCATGGATGGTGAGGATGCCGGTGCTCCTGGGCATCTTGACGACGTTGTAGCCCGGGTGCGTCGCCGCCATGAACTCGGGGAGCGTGGGGTAGACAAGGATGGCGTTGTATGGGAGGTGGATGTGCGCGACGACGAAGTCGACCTTCTCGATGCGGAAGTTGGAGCGGGTGCCGAAGGTGACGGGGAGACGCACACGCCTCACGGGGGTGACGGGTCCTCCAACCAACCCGTCAAAGGGCCCCAAAGGCATGAGCTGTCCACGGGGTAGCTGCAGCGCGTCAAAGGCCTCCACGGAGATGACGTTAACGCCGGCGCCGCTGTCAATGAGAGCCCTGGAGATGGCCACGCCACTTATGGTGGGTGTGCGCAGCATGGGGAACGCCCCGCCGGCCGTTGTCGCCGAGGGGTGATCGTCGGGGCCGAAGGTCATGTCGACCTCCGGCCACCCCCAGGGTGGCATCGCCTCGGGCTATGCCCGTACTGCCCCCACGTGACTGAAGGACTGATTGACTTGACAGTTCGAGGAGGTTGCCTATGATCCGTCGAGGATGCAAGCGACCGCACGGCCGACCCCGCGTGCCCTGGTGACACCGCGCGCAATGGACCGTCCGATGCTGAAGTTCTCGCATGCTATGGAGTCGCCGAATCAGGGGTTGAGGGCCAGCAAGAGAGGGTGCTTTGACACGCCCCCTACCTGGTACGCTAAATGTCAGATTTTGGGCTCCACAAAACCCTTAAGGGTTGAACACAAGGGCGTGTGCGAAGGATTCCCTATGGCTTCACCCAACATAGCTCACTACTCGATGGACACAATGGCAAACTCACTCGATGACGGCAGTTTACCCAGGTTCGGGCTGCTGCGAAGTGTAATACCCTACTCCTGCTTTGGTGAATTGCCTCTCGTGGAGGTTTTGGTGGATGAACTAGTACAATGGGATTGAGCCTCGCGAGGGCACTCAAGGTGTGTTCTTGGCTCTCTATCTTGTCATGGTCAGTGGAGCGGTTAAGTGTTCGATCAGATCTCGATCCCCTCTATGGTGTGACCAAGCTTCTATATATATAGCGGCGGCTCGGGTCCTCTTCCCTTATCAAATGGCAGGAAGGAATCCCAAAACGGACAATTTCTAAGGGGGACAGGAGTACATCCGCACCTTGTCCAAAGGCGGTCTTCTCCTACAAAGTAGCCGATGGTGATGTAGTGGTGGGCTTGGCGATGACATCCGCCCTGTGGGGCTGGCGGTCGTGGTCTTGTTGCACCGGAATGGAAACCTTTGGGTGACGCTTTGGGAACCCACATATGTCCTTGCTACCTTTGCACCAAAGAGGAAACTTGAAAGCACATTTACTTCCTTGGTGGTTTTGGTAATTAATAACAACATATAAGTCACTGAACTAATGTTTCCACCAAGTATATTTCAGGACAAGTTCAATGATAGGGATGGCCAAAGGATTGTGGAATTACCCCCAAGATGCAAGGAAATAGTTTGGCCAAGCTTCAAGCAAGAGGACTCTACATTTTACATTTGTGAGAAATCACTTTGAGTCCATAGGAAAGCCAATAGTATTAATAGGGGGTAAAGTTTTGAAGGTGAACAATATGCTCAAACATGCACAAGTGACAGTCACCAAAACATCCACAAACTCTCCCACCAAAGTCTGTCCGAAGCCAAATATGCAAAATCGATGCAACCAACATTCCTATACCGGTGCCACCGATTCTAAACCCTAGACAGACTCAGCCAAACCCTAACACTTTGGTGCAGCCGACACTGCACTCGGTTCCATCGAGTTGGGTTGCCAAGATTCTGTTATGCAAGTTCACATTTTCGGTCCATCCGAAAATGGTGAATCAGTGTCACCGAGATTGACAAATCTGACCATTGGTCACCTTGTCGGTGCAACCGAGAATTGTATATCGGTCCCTCCGAGATTCAAAAGTTGCCACTTTTGGTCACTTTGGTACCACCAAGATTTACACATCGGTGTCACCAAGATGGTAATTTTATGTGTGACGGTTGGATTTTTGGGGATGCCTATATATACCCCTTCACCACCATCCACTCAAAAGAGAAGCACTCGGAACTATTCCATACCTATCCTACTCAGTTTTCTGAGAGAGAACTACCTACCCTTGTGTTGAGGTCAAGATCTTCCACTCCAACCATATGGATCTTCATTTCTAGCCTCCCCAAGCTGCTTTCCACCAATCCCATCTCTTCTACCAAGCCAAATCTGTGAGAGAGTGACTATGTGTTGAGGAGTCTATCATCTTGAAGCAAAAGATCAAGGAGTTCACCGTCATTACCTAGCCTATTACCTTTTGGAGGGTGGTGCCTCCTATATTGGTTAGGTGTCACTTAGGAGCCTCCTACTTCGTGTTGTGGAGTGAACCAACAAGTTTGTAAGGGCAAGGAAATCTCCCTATTCGTGAAGATCTACCCATAGTGAGGCTAGTCCTTCGTGGATGGAAGCCGCATGGAATAGTCAAGGTTTCTTCTTTGTGGAACCCTCTGTGGGTAGAGCCCTCCGTGGACTCTCGTGACCGTTACCCTCCGTGGGTTGAAGACTCCATGAACATGGACATATGATAGCACCACCTATCGGAACCATGGGAAAAATCATCGTGTCATCACTTGTGTTTGCTTTCCTAACCCTCTCTTTACTTACATGTGCAATTTCTTTGCTTTCCGCTGCTACACTCTTAGACATGCATGTGTAGGGTGTTACTTGAGATGCTATGAATGCTAAAACTTTCCAAGAATTAAAATTGGGAAAAAGGCAAAACTTTTATTTGGTCAAGTAGTCTAATCATCCCCCTCTAGACCTACTTTCGATCCTACAAGTGGTATCAGAGCTTTGGTCTCCATTGCATTGGTTTCACAACATAAGAGAGGTATGGCATATAGTGAGGGAAATTATCACCGTAGAGGTGTGTACTTTGATGGCACTAATTTTTCTAGTTGGAAGCACAAAGTGAAAGTGCATTTGCTTGGTCATAATCCTGCCGTTTGGGCTGTTGTTCGTGTTGGCTTGCAAGGTGAATTCTTTGCAGATGGAAAGGAACCGGATCGTGAAGCGACTGCAGATGAATTGAAGATGTTGCAATTCAATGCTCAAGCATGTGACATTCTCTTCAACTGTGTATGTTTTCAAGAATTCAACAAAATCGGCCACCTTGAACATGCAAATGAGATTTGGGATACTTTGGTTGATATGCACGTAGGAACTGAGTTAGTGAGAGAATCCAAGTTAGATGTTCTTCAAGGTCAACTTGACAAGTTCAGGATGAAGGATGGTGAAGGAGTCGCTGAAATGTACTCTATGCTAGCTCTCATCACCAATGAGATTGCTGGCTTAGGAAGCTAAGAAATGACTGACAAGTTCATCGTCAAGAAGATACTTTGAGCTCTGGATGAGAGATATGATGCCCAACTACAAACATCTCAAACCAACAGAAGTGAGTCGTCGAATTGTTTCTCATGAGATGACATTCAAAGACAAGGAAGACCTTCATCACAAGTCTAGTCGTGCTTACAAAGCCTCAAGTGATGCTCCCGCTACCTCAAGCGACAACCTTGTCACAAATTAAGAGATAAGTCTCATGGTCAAGAAATTCAACAAGTTCTAAAAGAATAGAAGCAAAGATCGCAGCTCCAACTCAAGACATGAAGAGAAGCGTTCGTCAAGTCATGAAAGAAACTTGTACAATTGTGGGAAGCCCGGACACTACTCCAATGAGTGCTCGGCTCGCTACAAATGAAGAGAAGAGTCACCAAGAAGATGAAGCTCAAGAGATGAATCATATCTAAGAGAGTGAAGGAGTAGAGATGATCATTATGAACGAAGACTCTCAATGAGAAGTAGGGACTCGAAGAAGAAGGACAAGGACACCAAGAGCTACTCAAGAAGAAAGCATCAATCTCATGTTGGTGAATGGGTTTCCGGCTCCAACTCCGACAATCATTCTGAGAGAAGCTATCACTCCAACTCCGACTATAGTCAAGATGATGGTGTTGCCGGAATTGCACTAGTGACAACCAACTCCTATGATCTATTTGATTCACGAAATGAAGGAGGTGTAAGTTGCTTCATGGATAAAGGCCCCAAGGTATCTCACCCCGAATATTTTGATTCTTATAGTGACGAGATGACTTGTTTTATGATGATGACTTGCTATGTGATAAAACTAGTGATGTTAATCATAATGAACTTGATACTTCTCATACTAATCAAGATAAGTCAATTGACGATGATCAGATGAAAATAGAAGAACTAACTAAAGAACTCAGAACTCTTATGTTAGCTCATGAATCTACTCTTGAAGATCATAGAGAGCTTGTAAGAACTCATGAGAAGCTCAATTTGGAGCAATAACATGAATTTCTTAAAGCTATCAATGACGATCTCCAAAAGAAGACTTCATCTTATCTTGCCAAACGAATACTCTTGTCTACATTCATGCCACAAGTTAAATCTAAGAAAACTAGTAACAAAGGAAAGAAAGGTTCTTCATCTAATAGCAACAATAAAAATGCTAAACCCAATGATGTTGCTCCTAGTACTTCTATTGATTCCACTAATGATGATTCTCTTAGCCAAGTTCCACTTGAGCAAGAAAATGCTTTATTGAAATGGATTATAGAAAAAGGTATCTACAAGAGTCTTGAAGGGTACAAACAATTTGATGAGATTGTACGCAAGCATGGAGGATACCGGAAGAATCAAGGTGTTGGCTACTTCAACGCTAATGGAGTTGCATGGGAAGAAGGTCAATATCCCAAGTCCAAGTTTGTTCCTCAAAAGGAGAAGTATGAAATTACTCTTCCCAAGGGGACAAACACTCAATATGACCTTCCACCACAAGACACCAAGCTCAAGGGAAATAACAAGCTCCAAGAGGACTTTGACTCTTATGAAGATGAACACCAAGTCTTGGAGAAGTGGGTTCCCAAGGCTTCTACAAGATCAACTTCTACTAGTGCTACTTCAATACCAAGGATCCCCATCAACTTGATGTGGGTTCCCAAGAATAAGAACTAGAGAGTTCTTGGGGGGTGACTCCGCCAATGAAATTCACTCATATTCATTATTGGCAAGATCTATTTGCACTCAACATCAACCCTATGTAATAGATAAAGGAGTCAAGCATTCCCTCAAAGGTAAGCAAGGGACAAGGTAATCAACAAATCAATGGACATCATTACACATGCTTTGCACTCCATGTCCATAGATATCCTTGTATTTGTCTCTTGTGTGTTGGGACTAACCCATGTAGGTGAGAAGAGTAAGGAAACAACAAGGATGCTCCCAATTCTTGGTGATCTTCATCAACCTTGAGAATCCACCACTACCTCACCAACATGAAGTCTTCATCGGCAAAACCCAAGGTTAGTTTATCCCGCTTATGGGGGGATGTCACATCAAGGGGGAGCTTTACTCTAAGACTTGAGTCAAAGAAACTATTAGTATGTGACAACATTAAATTCTTAAAAGTGGTAAGCCCACTTGTGCTTAAACGATGAGTATGACCTATGATCTAGTACTCTTACTTGGCTCCTAAGTCAAATACTCATATATAGATGAATTCGTCATCGCCCAAGTGCTTGTTAGATGCTAGAGTGTTTGCGCATGTTTGCCATGATTTCATTTGACATCTTATTGTGTGAGCATGTTGGTCTGCATTTATTTTCTCATTCGAGGATATCCAATTCTGGCTATTTGTCTTTTGATTTATCTTTTGCCAATTGGACATACAGGAATGCCTAGGACCACTTCTTTAGCTATCTATGCTTTATCACCTCATACTCTATTCATGTTGCATCACAAAATTTGAACACATGCTTTTCGATCCCTCTGTGTGTGGAGCACTCGGAGTTCCGTATCGACAAGGACTGACTATTAAAACCTCCCAAATGCATCTTGGTGGAACCAACCACAAAATCTCGGTCTCACCAAATGCCTACGGTTGATCTGGTTTTCAATCTCGGTACCACCGATTCCATCTTCTCGGTTACACCGAGTTTCCCTGTCAACTGACAGTTGAGGAACTCGATGACACCGAAAAGTTAGAACCGGTGACACCAACAGTGGTGGGTATATAACCTGTGGACCCCGACGCTTTGAAATTCAATCTCATTCGTCGCACCTCAAAACCCTAAGCTGCCGCCTACGAGACCCATGGTCGTCGCCCTTGTCTCGCTACACTCCTCCACCGCTGGGAATCATCGTCGTTGACGAAATCCTCTCCCGTGTCGCCGCCGTAGAGGATCCGCACCAAGCTAGGGTACGGATTTGATCTCTTTTGCTCTCCTCGTCTGATTCTTGCACATTATATTCAAGTTTATCTATAATACACAGTTTGCACGTATTGCTAGCCACTCAAAATCTCCATAGTCTAGCGAATGATGAATTTTCTAGGGTTTTGCCGTCCGCCCGATAAATCTCGGTGGAGCCGAAACAGACATATCGGTCTCACCGATGTGAACTTCGGTGTTGCTGAGAACTGACTCGGTGGAACCGAGTTCCTCTTTTCGGTCTGACCGAAATGGGTGCCAAGGTTCGGTTAAGTGAGTCAGTCTATCTCGGTGCCACCGAAAAATTTGTTTCGGTTGTACCGATATTTATTTGACAAAATGCAAAAATCTTGAAAAATTATTGTTCCAATTTAAAAAACAGACTCATTTTGTGCTGACTCATCTACTTCTGCTCTCCTATAGTCTATTCACAGGGTCCGTATGTCAGATATAGAGGATAGTCAAAATTTGGCAGAGCAGGGAGTTGATATGAGTTCAGGCACAAGCCTAGAGCCCAGTTCTTTTTCAGATCCAGTCACCGCCAGCTTTCATGCGTTGCCCAAGGCCGACACGAGGACCAGGAAGAAGCTAAACTCCGATGAAGAAGATTCAGACTTCATTCCTGAGGAGATTCTTGCCAAAAAGCAAGAAAAGGGTGCTAAGATGTCAGCAACTGAATCTACTTCTTCCAGAAGAGTTGTCAGCAAGGTCTATGCCAGCTGAGAGACTATAAAAGCACATGAGAGTGCTAGAGCCAAAAAATTTGTTGATCCCCCAAGTAAGGCAATGCCTAAGAAGGCAGGGGAGAAGAAATCCAGAAAGAGGGTTATCCATGTGATTTGCAGGCCTACCTCCATGTATGAAGATCCAGAGGAGGTTGTTGGTTCTACTGTTGAGGAAGAGGAGGAAGAACATGTTGAGAAAGCCCCTCCCAAGAAGAAAGCCAAGAAGCTTATGGCTGATGCTATGCCAAATTCTCGCATTTCCAAGAGCACCAAGCCTACTTCCAAGAAATCTACTGCATAGAAGTCGAAGAGGACTACCAGAGACATTCCAGCTCCTGAGAAGAACAAGGGGACTGCCTCGAGACTTGAAGATGATGATGACTTGACTACTTTGATGAAACCCAGACCACATCTTCCAATACATGATGCCAGCCACTTAGTTGCTGAAGACATGAAGAAGAGGAAAGACTCAGGATTGAGAGCCTGGAGAGCCATAGATCCATATGCTCAGAGGAAGAAAACTGTTGTTGACTATAGGTTCTACACTAGAGAGTAAGATGACTTTTATGAGACAGTGCTTCTTGACAAGAGCCAAACTGTTAGCGACATGAGATATGTCGATTGGAAATTCATTAAGGAGAATGTGGACTACTTTCCGAGTGTCCAAAAATAATTTCCATTGCATTGGTCTGGATAAGTTCATTGGCAGAGAGCTTACTGCATGGAACAACGAGATGATCATGCAATTCTACTCCACTGCTCATTTCTACAGAGATGGTAGAATTGTATGGATAACTGAAGGAGCAAGGTATGAATCCATTGTTGAGGAGTGGGCTGCACTTCTAGGAGTTCCAGATGATCAGGAAGGTGATATAGATGTATACATAGAACCCAAGGCAAGTCACAAAGACATGAATGATATGTATACTCCTATCCCCGCAGAGAAGGTGCAATCACACAAGCTAGGATCCATCTACTATATGCAAGCAGGCCTCCGTACCATGAACACTATTCTGAGGCATACCTTGATGCCCAAGTGAGGAGATAATAAGATGATCCGAGGCTACTCCATCAACATGTTAATCCACCTTGACAGGAACACCAGGATTAGAGTCATGGATTTGATTGTTGAGAAAATCAAGAGGGTTGTTGCTGATCAAAAGCGCTCTTGCTGTTATGCACCCTAAATCCAGTTGCTTATCAACTCTTAGTTGGAGAATCATATTTTTGCTCTAGATCATCCTCATTTGCCCCTATAGCCATAACTTGAGGATAATGTTGTGGTGATGTACTCAGATCATCCCACATCTACTATAGCACAGGCAGAGGCAGAAGCAGTTCGAGCTGCTAGTGCTGAAGCCCCCAGATCCAAAAATGAGCAAATGGATCTTCTGATCTCAGCCGTTCAAGGCATGCAGAAGGATATTAAGGGGATTCTGGACAACCAGAACAGTCTTGTGAGGACCTTTGAGACAAGGATCGAGACTCTTGGTGACAAGGTGGACAAGTTGTCAAAGATAGTTATAGAGCTTCAGAAGGAAGTTGACTCCATGCACATCCCTCGGGTCTCTTATACTTCTTGAGATGATGATGAGGATGAGGATGAGGATGGATCACCTCTCAGGCCGGGCATCCAGTTCACTACTCAGGCTAGATCAGCCATAGTGCCTACACCAGACTTGAGGCCCTCTTCATCAGCTCCTGCTACTGTCAGCACAACTCCTGCTCCACCAGCTCCAGTTCCTTCCGTGACCACTCCATCTCCATCCACGACATCTGCAGAGATCTTTGCCGACGCTATTATCTCGACTCCTTCATCGATAACCGGAGGAGATCAGCCCAATAACGATTAGATATATGCCTTTGAACTTTTTGGTAACTTATTGCCAAAGGGGGAGAAGTGTATATAGATCATTAGGCTCTGAGTGAGAGAGTGTTTGGTGTTTGTTGCTTTTTCAAAAAAAAATGCTTTTGGTTACTGTGATACTCTTTTGTTTTGCTTGTGATACACGCTTGATGATCTTTGATCATACGCTTTGATGTGTGATGCTACTATTTCCTATCATCTTAATGCTTATATGATGATCATTCATCTTTGTTTGATTGTGTTGTCTTATGATATTCAGTCCAATTAATCTCGCACACCACCAAGTGGTATGTGACATGTAAGAAGTAACCCATGTACCTAATCAATTGTGCATTTGTATTCAAACGCAAATTTAAAAATAATTCACAAATTTAGGGGGAGCTCTTGCTTATCACATACTTCTCAAAGCGACAATCATATTCCATGATTATATATTTGTCGACGCTTTGATCTATATGTTATCATCAATTACCAAAAAGGGGGAGATTGAAAACACATTTGCTTCCTTGGTGGTTTTGGTAATTAATAACAACATATAAGTCATTGAACTAATGTTTCCACCAAGTATATTTCAGGAAAAGTTCAATGATAGGGATGGCCAAAGGATTGTGGAATTACCCCCAAGATGCAAGGAAATAGGCTGGCCAAGCATCAAGCAAGAGGATTCTACATTTTACATTTGTGAGAAATCACTTTGAGTCCATAGGAAAGCCAATACTATTAAAAGTGGGTAAAGTTTTGATGGTGAACAATATGCTCAAACGTGCACAAGTGACAGTCACCAAAACATCCACAAACTCTCCCACCAAAGTCCGTCCTAAGCCAAATATGCAAAATCTATGCAACCAGCATTCCTATATAGGTGCCACCGATTCTAAACTCTAGACAGACTCAGCCAAACCCCAACACTTCGGTGCAGCCGACACAGCACTCGGTGCCGCCAAGTTGGGTTGCCATGATTCTGCTACGCAAGTTCACATTTTTGGTCCATCCGAAAATGGTGAATCGGCGTCACCGAGATTGGCAAATCTGACCGTCTGTCACCTTGTCGGTGCAACCAAGAAATGTATATCGGTCCCTCCAAGCTTCAATAGATGCCACTTTTGGTCACTTCGGTACCATCGATATTTACACATCGGTGTCACCAAGATGGTCATTTTGTGTGTAACGGTTGGATTTTTGGGGATGCCTATATATACCCTTCACTACCACCCACTCGAAAGACAAGCACTCAGAACTATTCCATACCTACCCTACTCTATTTTCTGAGAGAGAACTACCTACCCTTGTGTTGAGGTCAAGATCTTCCACTGCAACCATATGGATCTTGATTTCTAGCCTCCCCAAGCTGCTTTCCACCAATCCCATCTCTTCTACCAAGCCAAATATGTGAGAGAGTGATTGTGTGTTGAGGAGTGTATCGTCTTGAAGCATAAGAGCAAGGAGTTCATCGTCATTACTGAGCCTATTACCTTTTGGAGGGAGGTGCCTCCTAGATTGGTTAGGTGTCGCTTGGGAGCCTCCTACTTCGTGTTGTGGAGTGGACCAAGAAATTTGTACGGGCAAGGAGATCGCCTACTTCATGAAGATCTACCCATAGTGAGGCTAGTCCTTCATGGACGGAAGCCGCATGGAATAGTCAATGTTGCTTCTTCATGGAACCCTCCGTGGCTAGAGCCATCCGTAGACTCTCGCGACCGTTATCCTCCATGGGTTGAAGACTCCATGAACATGGACGTACGATAGCACCACCTATTGGAACCATGGGAAAAATCATCGTGTCATCACTTGTGTTTGCTCTGCTAACCCTCTCTTTACTTACATGTGCAATGACTTTACTTTTCGCTGCTACACTCTTAGACATGCATGTGTAGGGTGTTACTTGATATGCTATTTATGCTAAAACTTAACAAGAACTAAAATTGGGAAAAGGGCAAAACTTTTATCTGGTCAAGTAGTCTAATCACCCCCCTCTAGACCTACTTTCGATCCTGAAAACTGTGCCGCCTGGCATGATGGCACTTGCCTGCCCTTACTTGCATCACCCTTGACTCATGAGGCCGAGTCTTGCATAGAGATCTCCGCCCCTCAAGAGGGGGTCCTAAGGAGGCTCATCCTCCCGGGTTTTGATGTTGTTCTTCCTCGCGAGCCCAGGGCCCTCATGAGGGCCGTGTCTTGAGTGATGCCAAGCCGGGCCTTGCCAAGCTGACGAAGTGGGCCATGCCCTGGGCCACAGGCGGGAAGGACTGGGTACCCTTTCCAGAACACCGACATTGTCCTCGACCCCATTATAGATGGGTATCACCTCACAAAAGTCCTAATGGACGGAGGAAGTTGCCATAACCTGGTTTACTCAAACACGGCGAAAAAGATGGGTATAGATCCATGAAGGATCAAACCCAGCAACACTACCTTTAAAGGAGTGATTCCACACGTCGAGGCCCAGTGCACGGGCTCCGTAAGCCTGTAAGTAGTGTTCGGTTCTCCCGACAACTTTTGAAGTGAAGACTTGACTTCGACATTGTACCCTTCCGCATCGGCTATCATGCCCTGCTTGGGCGAACAATGTTCGCTTGCTTTAACGTCGTCTCGCACTATGCATACCTCAAGCTCAAGATGCCCAGTCCTAAGGGGGTCATTACTGTCAAAGGCAATAAAGAGCGCTCTCTCCAAACTGACGAACATGCGTTGGCCCTGGCGGCCGAATTCAATTACAGGGATGATCGGCAAACACTGACATCTGCCGTAAAGGCACGCAAGGTTGGGAATCGAGCACAACTTCAGCCCGAGCTCTCAAAACCCTCCTCCCCCTAAATAGGGACTCACCCCATCGCACAACCCTAGGACCAGTGAAGTACGTGCCAGGGAAGCACAGTTTTGCGCTCAAAATCCCATGGGCGGCGGTGGGAAAAAAGGGTAAGTGTTCGGCACTGAACCAAACTACTACCATCAAATGTCTTCAGACACACTGCAGGTACCATCAAGGGCTTGCTAAAGGCGTAATGCGTATCCACACTTCAATGACTTCTCAAGACCTTGTTTGCAAGATCCGTTCACAGAACAGTACCACCCATTGAGGTGCACCACTTCCCAAGAGGCGCAAGATTAGACAAGCAACAGGGCACATCGAGGACGTAAGGTCACCAATCGAAGACACCTGGTACAACCACTCCTGTAAAATTTCTTTTTTCAAATACTTGTAAACATTTTCTTCGGCAATCCGAGCAATAAGAGTTGTTGAGAAAAATACAACATCATTATACGTGTTTGTCTCATTGTCCTTTTTGGCACATATTTTATTTTCTCCCTCTTCTCGTGAAACTGTTCGATATATGATGATGCAACTGGCTAATAGACGGGGGCTCGAGTTTAAACAAATCGCTTTACGTACAATTGATTATGCATTCGGTGTCTTGGAATTCGATTTATATGCATTGGTTTCGAACTATGTCTTGGGTCAATAATTGGGTTGCTTGGATCCTATGCTTGCCCCTTTACGTTCCGCTCATTCAGCTAAAAGGGAAAAGGGTGAACCCCATGCGATTGTGTTTCCAGTTAGCCTGGTCAAGCACCTCGGGGGAGAAAGCCGAAAATTGACTTTCATAGTATGTGAGAACCGGTTTGTGAATCCGAGCTCAAAGTGTTATACTCAAATCCTCGTCAGAGGATATTCCATGTCATACGAGGGGTTTGTTCTTCATCCAAACCATGTGATATCGGCATTAGCTGTGGTTCATCTGAACATCAGAAAACACCGGGGGCTAGTCATCAGCCCCCCGCAGTCCTTTTTGCGCCCCTACGGCTAAGTGAAAGCAATAAAGCACTATGATCTGATTGCCTGGTCTGCCGCACTCCACCACCTTCGGGTTCCGATAGCTCAACAAAGGGACTTAGTGCATTAGTAGAGTCACCCCATGTAGTATCTACATGGGGGCTAAAGCCAATGTCTCGCAGCTTTCAGTTTCAATGGCCACACATGAGTTATAAGAACACAAAACATTTAAAGCATCGTAAATTATAACCTTAAAATGTTCACATGTCTTTGGACACATTACAATCTGCTCATACATGTTCTCTTTGGAACACTACGACTCTATCGCCCAAGCACCATCCATTACTTCGGAGAAGTATAGCTCCGGGCGCCTATGTTCCTTTCCAAGAGGTGGAGGAGCGGTGGCTATCTTCATCGGATCAAGACCTGGCCAGTGCACCTTGGCCTTTGCAAAGGCCATCCGAGCTCGTTCGATGCAGGAGGGGCGCTTTAGTGTGTCTATCCGGGGCGAGGTGTTGACCAGCTTCTACACCAGTCCAAAGTAGCTGCCCGGCAGTGGCTCGTTGGGGCACATCCGGATACAAAGATCCTTCATGGACGGCTCCGCATCCGGTGCAGCTCCATCAACTTCTTCAACTGCTCAGTAAGGAGAGGAGAGTGCTCGAGGGCTTCAAACTATGCCCATAATAGATGAGATTCATCTTCTTGTCCCCGTGAAGCATATAACCGACTCGCGTCGCTACGCTCTTCCGGAGGTCGGAGCAGGCGCCTGAGGATCGCCACACCTGGGTAAGAAACTCAAACTTTCTATCCCTGAAGACACACTTCAATAAGTATGGCTCACCATCCGTTATAACTTCGCCTGGCGGACGTGCTCCTCGAAGAACCTCCTATCCACATGCTCCTTTTGGACTTCGGTTGTCAGGGTAGATAGTTCGGCGACCTCCTCCTTGCCTTTCTGCTCAAGGTCCTCACACTTGTGGCCGACGTCCTTCAGCACCTGTTGGATCTCCTCCACTCGAGCCTCGTGCTTTACATTGGTGGCTCTTAAGGCCGAAAGTGCGATAGCCGCTCGTTCGGCCGCTGCCCTCTCGACCACGTCCTCCTGCTTCACATTTTGTAGCTTGGCCTCGAGCTTCTCCATTTCCTTTGCCGAGGCTGTGTAAACATCAAAAATAAGAATACTGGATCGATAGTAGGTGACCAAATTTTTTTGGATACTGAGCACGGCTTACCTTACGCCTCGTCAAATCTCTTATTAAGAGCATCAAGATCGTCTTTGGAGCTTTTGAGCTTCCAATTCATGTCGTCTAGCTCGGCAGCATTCACAGCCGCCACCGATGATGAAGCCTGTAAAGAGCAAATCCTTATCAGGTTACATGGGTTCAGAATTACTGAACTAGCATCAATCTGATCCTATGTTCGGTCTTCTTAAGGGCTGGTTAGAACGTTCCAAACATATAATTTAGTATATAGTTCGGACAATGATCCATGATTGACCACTAGGTGAGTTTTTTCAAAGTCACCTAGGGCTCGGGGGCTGCTAGGAATATAATAATAACACAAAGAAATTAATATTTTACAAATAGAGAGTCACATTGCTCACCTGAAAGCCCGTCAGGTGACCCTTGAAGGCCTCCTTCAGTCTGTTGTCGACAGACTGAATGCTCTGCAACACGACACCCATAAGGGTGTGGTGCTCCTCGGAGATGGAGGCGCTCGATAGAGCCTCTCCCATGACCGGCCACCCACTGGTCAGTGGTGCCGGTGGTGATCGGATGACCCGATCACCAACCGGGGATTGACCCGGTACCTCCGGAGGCACGTAGCGCTCCGGAGAAGTCCTCGAAGGGGACTGAACGTCTACTCGTCTGGTCTCCTCAATATCGATGGCCGACGCGTTAGCCTCGACCATAATGTCGTCTCCCCCACCGCTGGTGCCCGGCTCCACAGGAGCATGCTAGGACGACAACTCCGCGGTGTCCTTCGTGACGTCCGTAGGAGTGGGAGGCAACGCATTCCCGCTCTCTGCTAGATTGGCGGGCGGGGTCTCCCCGTCGAAAATCTGATCGATGGGGAGGACGTGTCACGGGCTGTAAAGTCAATAAGCACCCACATGTTAACAACCTTGCAAACTTATCATTAATAATCAGTGAAGTCTTCGGACTCTTACCTTCGAGTTGCGGGCTTGACCCTTTGGTTCCTTTGTGGAACCCTCTCAAAGTCATCAGACTCGGAATCCGAGTCTGAACTATCGTCAGACAGAATTACCTGTGTCCGCTACAATTCTTTAGGGCAGGAGGGGGTACCTCCTCTACGGCATCCGATGACACCTCCCTCTTTCTTGCGAGGGGGGAATCGCCTTCCCCCTCGCCGTCAAGCTCTTCCTCCTGGTTGGAGGAAGCATGGGTTTCCCCGGACATAGTGTCTGGCAAATCCCTTATACGCAGGCCTTCTCGGCCTGGTTTCTTCTTCTTCTCCTTTGCGGGCGCCTTGTAAGGCGCCTTGACGAGCATCTCGGACAACAGCCTGGACCTGATGTCTTCGGGCTAAGGCGATGGGCAGTCGATGCCCGTGGCCTTGCTCAGCCATTTCTACAAGGGTGATCGAAAGGAGGTTTAGATTTTCGTTAGGAAAAATAAAGGCGAACAGACAAAATTATGTTATACCTCCGTAGGAGACTTATCGGCGTGTAGACCCCGATCCTCCTCCTCGGCTGGCCAGTCCTTCTGCGCCTTGAACAATGCCTTCCACAACTTCTCCCGAGTAGTTCGGAAGAGCTGATGAATAGTAGGCTCGTCGTCAAGCTGACAATCCCACATGGGAGAACTCCGGCGCTGGCAGGGGAGGCTACGCCCCCGGAACATAATCTGGACCACATTGGCCAACGCGATGTCATTTCTCATCATGGAGGCGATGCGTTTTTTAGATGCTCCACCTCCTTGTGCGATCCCCAGTTGAGGCCCTTTCGGAGCCTTGAAGTCAATCTGACGGGGGGACTAGATCTGAATTGGGCTATAGCGGCTTGGCCTTCCTCCCTGCGCTCGGTGATGTAGAACCACTCTTTCTGCCATAATTTGATGGTGGCGATGAAGGTGTCGGTGTTGGGGAACGTCGCATGGGAAACAAAAAATTTCCTACGCACACGCAAACCTATCCATGGTGATGAGCATCTACGAGAGGGAGAGTGGATCTACATACCCTTGTAGATCGCTAAGTGGGAAGCGTTAAGAAACGCGGTTGGTGTAGTCGAACATCTTCGCGATCCAAATCGCCGAGCGTCCCGCGATCTCATCACGATCCGTCCCGCGATCCAATCACGATCCGTCCCGTGAACTCATCAGGATCCGTCCCGCGATCTCATCACAATCCGTCTCACGATCTTGATCACGATCTGTCCCGCGAACTCATCACGATCCGTTCCGCGATCTCATCACGAACTGTCTCGTGATCTCGATCACGGTCCTTCCGATCTAGCGCCGAACGGACGGCACCTCCGCGTTCAGCAAACGTGCAGCTTGATGACGATCTCCACCATCTCGATCCAGCAAGAGGAGGTGGAGAGGAGAGAGAGTTCACCAGCAGCGTGACGGTGCTCCGGTGATGGTGGTGGAGTGATTCCGGCAGGGCTTCGCCTAAGCGCCGCGGAAAACCGATCTAGAGGAGAAACTGTGCACCGGTGAAACGGGTAGCACGTGGCCGGAAATTCTGTCCAAAAACCACCCAATCCACTAGTATATATAGGAGGAGAGGAGAGGAGAGGCAGCCAAGGCCTTTGGGTCGGCCGAAATAGGAGGTGGGAGCAATCCTACTTCACCTCCAATCCTAGTTGGAGTAGGATTGCCTCCTATTGGCTGATTTTCCACTTTTTGCTTTAGGACTTTCTCTCCTGCGCCATGGGCCTTTGTGGCTGTTTTCCCAGCCCACTAAGGGCTGGTTGTTATTCTCCCACAGACCATGGACCTCTTGGGGTCGAAATACCCCTCCCGGAGGTCCTCCGGTACACTACCGGCACTCCCGGTACAATACCGATACTCCCGGTACACTACCGATGAGCCCGAAACTTTTCCGGAAACCAAACTGGGACTTCCTATATATGAATCTTTACCTCCGGACCATTCCGGAGCTCCTCGTGACGTCCGGGATCTCATCCGGGACTCCGAACAACCTTCGGTCACCACCATACATAACTCTACACTACCGAAACGTCACCGAACCTTAAGTGTGCAGACCCTGCGGGTTCGAGAACTATGTAGACATGACCGAGACACCTCTACGGTCAATAACCAATGGCGGGACCTGGACGTCCACATTGGTTCCTACATATTCTACGAAGATCTTTATCGGTCGAACCTCTATGTCAAGGATTCAGTTAATCCCGTATAACGTTCCCTTTGTTCTTCGGTATGTTACTTGCCCGAGATTCGATCGTCGGTATCTCCATACCTAGTTCAACCTCGTTACTGGAAAATCTCTTTACTCGTTCCGTAACACAAGATCCTGCAACTAACAATTAGTCACATTGCTTGCAAGGCTTATTGTGATGTTGCATTACCGAGTGGGCCCCGAGATACCTCTCCGTCATACGGAGTAACAAATCCCAGTCTCGATCCATGCCAACTCAACAGACACCATCCGAGATACCTGTAGAGCACCTTTATAGTCACCCAGTTACGTTGCGACGTTTGATACACACAAGGCACTCCTCTGATATCTGTGAGTTGCATGATCTCATGGTCATAGGAACATATACTTGACATGCAGAAAACAGTAGCAATAAACTGACACGATCATATGCTATGTTTGTAGTTTGGGTCTTATCCATCACATCATTCTCCTAATGATGTGATCCCGTTATCAAATGACATCTCATGTCCATGGCTAGGAAACAATATAGCGTTTCTAGTATTATATGTGGATGGCATATTGCTGATTGGAAACAATATAGAAATGCTGGAAAGCGTGAAGGAATATTTGAACAAGAGTTTTTCAATGAAGACCTAGGAGAAGCTGCTTTCATATTAGGCATTAAGATCTATAGAGATAGATCGAGACGCTTAATAGCACTTTCACAGAGCACATACCTTGATAAAGTTTTGAAGAAGTTCAAAATGGAACAGTCCAAGAAGGGGTTCATGCCTGTATTACAAGGTGTGAAGTTGAGTAAGACTCAATGCCCAGTAACTGCAGAAGATAGAGAAAAGATGAGTGTCATCCCCTATGCTTCAGCCATAGGCTCTACCATTTATGCAATGTTGTGCACAAGACCCGATGTCAGCCTTGCCATAAGTATGGCCAGAAGGTTTCAAAGTGATCCTGGAATGGAGCACTGGCAAGCGGTCAAGAATATCCTGAAGTAGCTGAAAAGGACTAAGGAAATGTTTCTCGTTTATGGAGGTGATGAAGAGCTCGTCGTAAAGGGTTACGTCGATGCAAGCTTTGACACTGATCCGGACGACTCTGAGTCGCAAACCGGATACGCGTTTATTCTTAACGGGGGAGCGGTAAGCTGGTGTAGTTCCAAGCAAAGCATGGTAGCTGATTCTACGTGCAAAGCGGAATACATCGCAGCCTCGGAGGTGGCGAAGGAAGGTGTCTGGATGAAGCGGTTCATGACAGATCTTGGAGTAGTGCCCAGTGCACTGAATCCAGTGAAGCTCTTCTGTGACAACAGTGGTGCCATTTCTTTGGCCAAGGAACCAAGGTTTCACAAGAGGACCAGACACATAAAGCGACGCTTCAACTCCATCCGCGATTAAATCTTGGAGAAAGACATAAATATTTGCAAAGTGCACACGGATCTGAATGTTGCAGACCCGTTGACTAAACCTCCTCCAAAGGCTAAACATGATCAACACCAGAACTGCATGGGTGTTCGATTCATTACAATGTAAATCACATAGTGATGTGAACTAGATTATTGACTCTAGTGCAAGTGGGAGACTATTGGAAATATGCCCTAGAGGCAATAAATAAAGTGTTTATTATTGTATTTCCTTGTTCATGATAATCGTTTATTATCCATGCTATAGTTGTATTAATTGGAAACATGGATACATGTGTGGATACATAGACAAACACAATGTCCCTAGTATGCCTCTAGTGAACTAGCTCGTTGATTGAATAATGGTTAAGGTTTCCTAGCCATGGAACCATAAGCCGGGGTTTGATACCTCTCAAGATTTCCTGGTTAGCACGCTCTACCTGACCATTTGACTGTGGATGAGAAACCGTAGAAACGTCAAGTCGGATGTGCACACTTTCACAGAACTCTCGCATAGCCCCCTTGGATAAGTTCGTACCATTATCCGTGATGATACTGTGAGGGTAACCAAAGCGGTAGATTAGCTTTTTAACAAACTGAACTGTCGTAGCCGCGTCACACTTGCTGACCGGCTCAGCTTCTACCCACTTGGTAAATTTGTCCACTGCCACCAGGAGGTGGGTCTTCTTGTCCTTGGATCTCTTGAACGACCCGACC
Source organism: Hordeum marinum (assembly GCA_022496015.1). Taxonomy (NCBI): domain Eukaryota; kingdom Viridiplantae; phylum Streptophyta; class Magnoliopsida; order Poales; family Poaceae; genus Hordeum; species Hordeum marinum. The sequence continues at coordinate 364,560,114 of CM039674.1, read as the reverse complement.
ATATCAAGCCCCCAGACTGCAAACGGCCAAGTAATTGGAATCATGTGCAATTCTTGAGCCGGAACGTGAGCACGCCGGCCAAACTTCTAACATCCATCGCACTTGTGAACCAAGTTCTCCGCATCTTTATGAGCCGTCAGCCAGAAGAAACCATGTCGAAAAGCCTTGGCCACCAGAGATTTTGAGCCGGCGTGATGACCACAATCACTAGCATGAATTTCATTCAAGATTTCCTTGCCCTCTTCAGGTGAAACACAACGTTGAAAAACGCCAGTGACGCTGCACTTATGTAACTCACCATTGATTATTGTCATAGACTTAGACCGCCTAGTGATCTGTCTGGCCAAATTTTCATCATCAGGTAACTCGCTACGAGTCAAGTACGCCAAGTAAGGCATGGTCCAGTCAGGAATAGCATGTAGAGCCGCCACCAACTGCCCCTCCGGGTCAGGTATGGCCAAGTCTTCCTCTGAAGGTAACTTAATTGATGGGTGATGTAATACATCTAAGAAAATGTTAGGCGGTACCGGCTTACGCTGAGAACCCAACCTTGACAGGGCATCAGCCGCCTCGTTCCTACGACGATCAATATGATCCACCTAATAACCCTTGAAATGACCAGCGATGACATCCACCGCCTGACGATAATCCACCATCCATGGGTCCTTGGAATCCCAGGTGTCTAACACTTGTTGGGCTACGAGGTCTGAGTCGCCGAGACATCTAACCCGGCTCAGGTTCATCTCCTTAGCCACCCGGAGGCCACGAAGCAAAGCTTCGTACTCAGCTGCATTATTAGTACAAGGAAACATCAACCTTAACATGTAACAGAACGTGTCACCTTTGGGGGAAGTTAAGACAACCCCTGCCCCTGATCCTTCCAGCTTCCTAGACCCATCAAAGTGGATTGTCCAATACGTGTTATCCGGCTTTTCCTCGGGCGCCTGACACTCCGTCCAGTTGTTTATGAAATCCACTAAGGATTGAGACTTGACCGTCATGCGAGGGACGTATTTCAGATTAAGAGGTCCAAGCTCCAATGCCCACTTAGCAATCCTGCCGATGGCTTCTCTGTTTTGAATTATGTCTCCTAACGGGGAGGAGCTAACCATTGTGATCTGGTGCCCTAGAAAGTAATGCTTCAGTTTAGGATTGGCCATGAACACCCCATATACCTGCTTCTGCCAATGTGGATACCTCTTCTTGGACTCTGTCAGGACTTCACTGACATAATAAACCGGCCTTTGAATCGGATATTCCTTCCCTGCTTCCTTACGCTCAACAACGGTCGTAGCACTGACTGCCCTGTTATTAGCCGCCACGTATAAGAGCAAAGGTTCCTTCTCAGCCAGAGCCGCTAAGACTAGTGGCTCTGTGAGCTGCCTCTTGAGGGCCTCAAACGCTTCACCCGCCGCCGCACTCCAGACAAAGTTGTTTGTCTTCTTCATCATCTCATACAAAGGGATGGCCTTCTCCCCAAGGCGGCTTATGAACCGGCTTAATGCAGCGGTCCGTCTCGCCAAGCGCTGAACATCATTGATGCATGCCGTCTCAGACAGGGAAGTGATAGACTTGATCTTATCTGGGTTAGCCTCAATGCCACGCTCAAAGACTACGAATCCCAAGAGCTTTCCTGCAGGAACACCAAAAACACACATAGCCGGGTTAAGCATCATCTTGTAGACCCGTAATTTGTCAAAAGTCTCCTTCAGGTCATCAAGAAGAGTCTCCTTCTTTCTGGACTTAATCACAATGTCATCCACGTATGCATGAACGTTGCGCCCAATTTGTCTGTGAAGACAATTTTGCACACAATGCTGGTAAGTCGCCTGGGCACTCTTGAGCCAAAAAGGCATGGACAGGTAGCAGAAGGCACCAAAAGGCAAGATGAAAGTTATCTTCTTTTGGTCCTTGACTGCCATCGTGATCTGATGATAACCAACATAAGCATCCAAGAAGCACAGACTCTCACAACCTTCCGTTGCATCGATGACCTGGTCAATACGGGGGAGAGCAAACGGGTCAGCCGGACAGGCCTTGTTAAGATCCGTGTAATCCATGCCCATACGCCACGTGTCGTTCTTCTTAAGCACTAGCACCAGGTTGGCAAGCCACTCTGGGTGGAACACTTCAACGATGAAACCCGCCGCCAGAAGCCGGGTCACCTCTTCCCCGATGGCCTTGCGCCTCTCTTCATTGAACCGTCGTAGAAACTGTTTGATCCATTTAAACTTAGGATCCACATTAAGGTGGTGCTCAGCGAACTCTCTCGGTACACTCGGCATGTCAGGCGGCTTCCATGCAAATATGTCCCAATTCTCACGGATGAATTCGATGAGTGCGCTTTCCTATTTGGGATCCATATGGGCCCCAATAGTAAACTGTTGAGATGAGTCACCCAGAGTAAAATCCACTAGCTTGGTGCCATCCACCGAAAACTTGAGGGGCGGCTCAGATTTTGTGGTGGGCTTTTTGAGAGGAGTCATGTCCTCTGGGTCAACATTTTCCTTATAAAACTTGAGCTCTGCTTCTGCGCAACTCGACTCTGCATAAGCTACGTCTCCTTCTTGACACTCAATAGCCGTCTCCCGATCACCATGCACTGTAATTGTCCCGTTTAGACTGCTGGAAATATGCCCTAGAGGCAATAAATAAAGTGTTTATTATTTTATTTCCTTGTTCATGATAATCGTTTATTATCCATGCTATAGTTGTATTGATTGGAAACATGGATACATGTGTGGATACATAGACAAACACAATGTCCCTAGTATGCCTCTAGTGAACTAGCTCGTTGATTGAATGATGGTTAAGGTTTCCTAGCCATGGACATGAGATGTCATTTGATAACGGGGTCACATCATTGGGGGAATGATGTGGTGGACAAGACCCAAACTACAAACGTAGCATATGATCGTGTCAGTTTATTGCTACTGTTTTCTACATGTCAAGTATATGTTCCTATGACCATGAGATCATGCAACTCATAGATATCGGAGGAGTACCTTGTGTGTATCAAACATCGCAACGTAATTGGGTGACTATAAAGGTGCTCTACGGGTATCTCCGAGCGTGTCTATTGAGTTGGCATGGATCGAGACTGGGATTTGTTACTCCGTGTGACGGAGAGGTATCTCAGGGCCCACTCGGTAATACAACATCACAATGAGCCTTGAAAGCAATGTGACTAAATGTTAGTTGCGGGATCTTGTATTACGGAACGAGTAAAGAGACTTGCCGGTAACGAGATTGAACTAGGTATGCAGATACCAACGATCGAATATCGGGCAAGTAACATACCGAAGAACAAAGGGAACATCATACGGGATTAACTGAATCCTTGACATAGAGGTTCGACCGATAAAGATCTTCGTAGAATATGTAGTAACCAATGTGGACATCCAGGTCCCACCATTGGTTATTCACCGTAGAGGTGTCTCGGTCATGTCTACATAGTTCTCGAGCCCGCAGGGTCTGCACACTTAAGGTTTGGTGACGTTTCGGTAGTATAGAGTTATGTATGGTGGTGACCAATGTTTGTTCGGAGTCCCGGATGAGATCTTGGACGTCACAAGGAGCTCCGGAATGGTTCGGAGGTAAAGATTCATATATAGGAAGTCCCAGTTTGATCGCCGAAAAAGTTTCGGGCTCATCGGTAGTGTATCGGGAGTGCCGGTAGTGTACCGGGAGACCTCCGGGAGGGGTATTTCGACCCTAGAGAGTCCATGGGCTGTGGGAGAATAATAACCATCCCTTAGTGGGCTGGTGGAACAGCCAGAAAAGTCCCATGGCGCCAGGAGGAAAAAGGCCTAAAGAAAAAGGTGAAAAAAAGGCAAAAAGGGTGAATCCTACTCCTACTAGGATTGGAGGAGGAGTAGGACTCCTCCACCTTGGCCGGCCAACTCCTAGAGGGCCTTGCCCTTGCTCCAAGGCTGCCTCTCCTCTCCTCCTATATATACTGGTGGAATAGAGGGTTTTTGCACAGAATTTACGGCCACGTGCTACCCGTTCCACCGGTGCTCCTCTAGATCGGTTTTCCGTAGTGCTTAGGCGAAGCCCTGCCGGAATCACTCCACCACCATCGCCGGAGTGCCGTCACGCTGCTGGTGAACTCTTCCTCCTCTCCGCCTCCTCTTGCTGGATCAAGACGGTGGAGATCATCATCAAGCCGCACGTGTGCTGAACGCGGAGGTGCCGTCGTTCGGTACTAGATCGGAAGGATCGTGATCAAGGCCACGAGACGTTCGTGATTGGATCGCGGGACGGGTCGTGACGAAATCGCGGGACGGTTCATGATTGGTTTGCGGGACGGTTCGTGATTAGATCGCGGGATGCTCGGCGATTTGGATCACGAAGAAGTTCGACTACACCAACCGTGTTTCTTAACGCTTCCCGCTTAGCGATCTACAAGGGTATGTAGATCCACTCTCCCTCTCGTAGATACTCATCACCATGGATAGGTTTGCGTGTGCGTAGGAAATTTTTTGTTTCCCATGCGACGTTCACCAACAACCTGCGTCGGCAATCTCTCATGCAACACTGATGAGTCGTGCATCGACAGTTGTCATGTGGTTCTCCGTGAACATCATCTTGCCGAACAACCACATACTATATGCCTCTAGGGATCGGTCAATCTGTGCCTCTCACAACTGAACGTTGGGATATCCTAAGGAGACAATCTGAAACTGGCTCAACCACCTGAAAAGAGGCCCATCACGATCGTTGTCTAGCACTATAGTAGTTGGCACCGCACCAGAAAACGGCCATGCATAGATGCTAGCCAACCAGTTTGTACCTCTAAAGGACCTATGGCAGCACCGGCCAGAGGTAATCCCAACAAGTAAGACACATCCTGTAAAGTAGGCGCCATCTCTCTCCGAGGAAAGTGAAATGTATGTGTTTCTAGTCTCCATCTATCTACTAAGCAGGTAAGGAGTGACCCGTCGTAAGAGAAACGCGTTACTTGCCTCTTGTGTAACTGCATTGGTTCACCTGCCTCATCCAAGTCCGGATGATCAACCCACTCATCCAATGTACCATCAACCAGTCGTGCCAAGGATAGAAGTCCAGCGCAACTTAACCTACAAAATTAATAGAATGTAGCATATAGTTAGTGTCTGTCAAAAGGATGTCAAACATAGTAAGTTATTATACTGACACATACCTATCAACCTATAAAGGGTGTATCATCCAGTTAGACTTTGGGGTGCGAGTGATCAAAACCATTAGTTCCAATTTTAAGCTCATGCGTCTTCACCTCATTTGCAGAACCAAAACCATCAATAGGAAGATGAACCTCATACCTCCTTTCGTGATTACCTATAAGAGTGACAGTGTGCTTTTTTTCTTTCTTTATCTTCTGAGCCATGTACTCCATGACACGGCTACAATAAGGTGTGTTTTGATTATCTGCATTATGCTTCTTTGCTAACTCGTGCCTTTATCTGAAACATCTCAAAGTGCCATGGAATACACCCTTCACAATAGCTGTCAGTGGCAATGCTCTATTCCCTCTGAGTACAAAGTTATACACATCTGCAAGATTGGTTGTCATGCGGCCATACCTAGCTCCATGGGTGTCATGCAGCAATGACCAATTCACTTGAGGTTCTTTATCTATCCACTCAGAAAAAATTCTTTATTGCCCTGCCCTTCTTTCCCTTCGTATTAGGACGGTCAATTGCTGGCAAGTCACAAAGACCTACTGGCTCCTCAAGCTCCGTGATGAGTGTTGTTAAATTAACCTGGTCTTTTTCCATTTTGCTCCTAGCAAGGGCCTGCTTCTTAGTAAACTCATCTAGTTTTGACCAAATAAATTTGTATTTGCATTGCTGGTTCTGCTTGCATAACTTTTTGAACAAGTTCATCAACCATTTATTCTTGAACTGTGAGAAAAAATTGCACCCAGATGGCACATGCACCACCGGCTTTGCAAGTCCTTCCAAGGTGTTGGCTCATCAGCTGTTGGATTACTTAGTATCTTCACGTCCTTCAGTATACTAGGATGTCTGTCATGAATGACACACACACATTTGGTCGGCCTTCACTATCACAATTTTAACTTGCCGGAAGAACCATACCCATCTCGGAAATTTCTCACCCTCCACAAATGCCATGGCTAGTGGGATGATTTGGTTGTTCCCGTCCACACCAATAGCAGTCAGGATTTACCCTTTGTACTGACATGTCAGAAATGTACCATCCACAAACATCACAGGAGGACAATGCCAGAAAGCTTCGATGCACATACCGAAAGAGAAGAATACTCGTTTCAACACCTTGTAATCGGGTATAATCTCCAACCTCGTGTGTTGTATTTTAACATAAGTGCCAAGATTCCTCTCCTTCAGTATGTCAAGGAGACGGACAACATTATCATATGAGTCAAAGAACATCCCAAACCTTTCCTCCATAGCCTTCTGCTTAGCCCTCCAAGTCGTCCCATATGGAATGTAATAATTCCATCTTGACTTCACTACTGTCTGGATATGTTTTGCTTCCATATCTTTCTTTCAACTATCTCAGTATACATGAGTTGCGCTATGAGAGTTGAAGTCAGGTTTGGATGACGAACCAACATGTTTTTCCTCACACAATTATGCGGGACCACATTGGTGACAACCCAATGGATGATGTACTTTGGCACGTGGCCGTGCACCTTCGCAGGACAACCTAATTCAACACACTTCACGGTATATTTTGTTGGACTCGATATGTGTGTCCGGAAAACCCTCTGTGTAGACATAGCCTACTTTATCACCGCATACTTCAATTTTTTCTTTGTGTCAAACATAGCCCTGATCTGGACTTGGTTCAGATTATATTGCCATGGAGTCTAATGGCCATTGTTGAGAGTAATGCCGACGGATATGTCCTGATCCCATGCAGAAGGAATCGGTACCTCCACTTCATCCGCGGAATTTTAAGAATCGAGATCCTCCGCAAACCCATCCTGGTCCTCTTCCTCCATCACCCTTTGCATTTCATTGCCTTCCTCATCCCCATTAGCAACACCAGAACTAGCTAATACTATCGACTGAATACTCTGCCCAGTATCATGATCACTAACATTGTGTGTCACATAATCTGACTCTTTCTCGGCTTGGCTAGCATCCACATGCGGTGGCTGTGACCCGTATACATAAATCTCGTTAGCCACTTGACTACCCTAGCCTGGTTGATACCCCACGTTGAGTTGTACGATATTCTCCTCCTTCGACACTGGTTGCACTAGGGCATATGGGTGGATCCTCGGTCTATGGAACGACTTAACATGGACAACCACTGTTGGCTCCTATCTATCGGAATCAACTCCCACTTGACATTTGTACAGGATTTGGTCCACAATGCATGAATACTGAGGGAACAGACTTCAGGATCCAGCTCAAAACTAGTAGTCAACCAGTGCTTCAACTGCCTAATGTCTAGTCTATCCGGGTCTGAAAGTGTCATAACGCCTTTCTTAAACTCGCTAAGATCAACCCCCAACTCAATTATATCGAACATTACCAGGGCCTAATACACAGTGAAATTTACGGATTCAGACATTTTCACCTGTCAGACATTGCGAGCTTCTCATTATTCGCAACGAACAAATTTACACTAAAATATGCCTACGTACACTAAATAAACCTACACTAAAATGAACCTACACTAAAATAAACGTACAATAAAATAAACCTACACTAAATAAACCTACACTAAAATAGCAAGCTTCCACTAAAATGATTACACTAACTAAACTAAATAAACCTACACTACCAACACGTACACTAAAATCACTACACTACATAAACTAATTTTACGTACAATAAAAAAACTAACCTAAACTACCAAAAAAGGTATACCTTTGATGCGTGTGTGCCCTTCTTCTTCCTCTCCACCTTCTTCTTCCTCTCCACCACACCACCTTCTCACCATTCACACCTCCACCCCCCACCATGTCTCCTCCAAATGAACAACAAACTACCCCATGGCAAAAAATGAGGCCGTAGGGTGGTGGAGATTGGTACGATCTATTGTTTCAGCGGATTGAATAGGAAAATGGGTGGAGGATGGAGGAGATCTGGGGAGATTTGGAGAAGAAAACGAGAGAGAGGGAGAGGATGAGCAGCGAGCGAGAGAGGAAGAAGAAGGTCCCGGCGGTCAGGCCTTATCCAGGGGCTCTTCGGCCTCCTGGAGGCCGACGGGCCCTCTTTGGCCTCCCATGGGCCGACGGCAGCCTCTTCGGCCACCCGTGGGCCGATGGGCCCTCTTCGGTCGCCCGCAAGCCGACCGGTCCCTTGTCGGCCCACCAAAGGCTGACGGGGTGCTATTTTTTATTTTTTTCATTGTCGACATATGCTATTCAAATTTGGAACAAAATAGGTACTAGTGTTGAAAAAAATATGTATCAGCTGCCTCCCCCGGACTCTACGCACTGGCGCATGCACTTCGACGACTCGAAGTTGCGGACCGGTTTGGGAGCCGACATCGTCCTATCGTTTCCTAAGGGAGACCAGGATAAGTATGCGCTCTAGATCCACTACACTACCTCCAACAATGTGGCTGAGTACGAGGCGATCGTCCACGGCCTCTCCCTCACCAAAGAAATTGGCATGCGGCTCATGTTATGCTTTGGCTGTCGGCGTTCTCGAAACGGTGGTAACCAGACCATCCTGCCTGGGGGCTAGGGCGTGGCCCACTTCGTCAGCTAGACTCGGCCTGGCGTGGCTCCGCTCAAGACAAGGCCCTCGCGAGGTCCCTAGGATCGCGAGGAAGAATGACACCAAGTCCAGCAAGGATGGGCCTCCTCAGGCCCCCTCTAGAGCGGCGTAGATCTCTATGCGGAACCGAGCCTCAGGAGTCAAAGATGACGCGGGGAAGGATAGGCGGGCGCCAGCGTGCCAGGCGATGCAGTTTCCCCTTTGGTGCAAAGGGGGCAAGGACGTATGCGGGTTCTCAAAGCGCCGCCCAAATGTTTCCATTTTAGTGCAACAAGACCACAACCACGAGCCCCGCAGGGTGGATCTCATCGCTGAGCTCACCACCGCATCATTGACAACTACTTTGCAGGTGAAGACCACCTCTGGACAGGGCACGAATGTACTCCTATCCCCCTTCAAAATTGGCTGTTGTGGGATCCCTTCCCACCATTGTGGTAAGGGAAGAGGACCCGGGTCACTACTATATATCAAGGCTAGGCCACACAATAGAGAAGGACCCGCATCAAACAACGAGACAAGGCAGAGAGCCAAGAACAGCACTTGAGCCTCCTCGCGAGGCTTGAGACACTGTACCAGTTCATCCACCACACATCCCCGAGAGGCAATCCACCAAAGCAAGAGTAGGGTATTACGCTTCATAGCGGCCCAAACCTAGATAAACTGTCGTGTTCATCTTCTTCCTCGTCATCGCGTGAGTTTGCCGTGATATCCATCGAGTGGTGAGCTAGGTAGGATGAGGTTGAAGGGGATCTTCGCACATGCCCCTGCGTTCGAACCTTGAGGGTTTTGCAGAGCCCGAAATCTGACATGTAGCGTGCCAACTAGGGGGCGTGTTTAAGCCTCTCCTCTCGCAGCGACTTTCAAGCCCTAGTCCGGCGCCGAGGCACGAGGGGCCGGCTCCACGGTCGCTTGCATCCTCGGTGGGTCGCAGGCGCCCTCCTCCAACCGCTAGATCAAGGGGTTCCTCTGCCACGTAGGAGCATTTCGGCTGTAGCCTGAGCTCGTGTCGCCCCGCGCATGGCGGGAGATCGGCGCCCCGATGACCACCCCAAGACGACGTCAGTCGCCGGAGAGCTCCCCATGTTGTGCACTCCCACCATCAGCGGTGTGGCTGTCTCCAGGACCCTCATAGATGGTGGCACCAGCCAAAACGTCATCTCCATGGAGGCCTTCGATGCGCTACAGCTGCCCCGCGATCGACTCATGCCTTCAAGGCCCTTCGCCGGGGTGCCCAAGGGATCTGTCATCCCTGCAGTGCGGGTGTGCCTCCCCGTCACCTTCGACACCCGCTCCAACTTCCGCACCGAGTAGGTCGACTTCGACGTCGCCCACATCAACCTCTCGTACAATGCAATTCTCGGTACCCCACGCTCTCCTAGTTCATGGCAGCAACGCACCTTCTTGCAAAACCTCAACAGAGACTTCACGAGCCTCAACAGAGCCTTCCCGCAAGACCCGTTCACGCTGCCACGCGTCGACGAGATTGTGAACTCCACTGCGGAGTGCGACCTCCTGTGCTTCATGGACGCTTTCTCGGGCTACCATCAGATCAAAATGGCAGTGGAGGACGTCAAGAAGACGGCCTTCCTCACCTCGTGCGAGGTTTTTTTTTTGCTACACGTGCATGCCTTTTGGGCTGCGGAACAACAGGGAAACCTTCCAGAGGCTAATGCACATCACCCTGGGGCTGGAGCTCGGGTGGAATGCGGAAGCCTACGTCGACAACATCGTGGTCAAATCCAGGGTGACCAAGACCCTGATCGAGGAGCTGGAGGAGACGTTCGCCAGTCTGAGGGAGGTAAACCTAAAACTCAACCCCGAGAAGTGCGTCTTCGAGGTCCCTCAGGCAAGGTGCTCAGTTTCCTGGTGTCGCACCGGGGAATCGAGGCGAACCTGGAGAAGGTCAAGGCCATAAACAAGATGAGCACACCCCAGACCCTCAAGGAAATGCAGAAGTTTGGGAGCAGGCCCTACTGTTCTTCAAGATCATGAAAAGGAAGGGCGCCTTCAAACGGACCCCGAAGGCAGATGCAGCCTTCGAGGAGCTCAAGCGGTACCTCGCGAGCCCACCCGTGATGGTGGAGCCGCGCCCTTGGGAGCCACTGCTGATATACCTGGCTGCCACCCCCACTCTGCTAGTGCTACATTGGTGGCGGTCAGGAAAGAGCGCACCAACATGGGCACCTCACCGACAGACGCGGCCGGGCCCCCCACCTGGAGCAAGCGGCTCGCAGGGTGCCGGGAAGCCCGTTCCTCCCCCAAATCGATGCTCCTGAGGCCCCAGCCGTCCCGGCGGCCTCTTAAGCGCTTAATCCTCATGAGGCCCCGACCGCTCTGACTGGTCCCAAGGCCCTCAGGCCTCCTGAGTCCCCTGCCGAACAAGACACCTCAGGAGACCACACCCTCATCGAGCACCCGATCTACTATGTCAGCACGGTGCTACGGGACGCATGCTCATGTTACCCCTTGCAATAGAAGATCCTCCTAGAGCTTCTTGTCACTTCAAGGAAACTGCACCACTACTTCCAGGTTCATCTTCGCGTACCCCCTGGAGAACCCCAAGGTGGCGAGAAGAGTGGCCGAATGGAACATCGAGCTGCAAGCCTTCAACATAGAGTTCAGCAGGACCAAGGTCAACAAGGGGGCTGCCCTGGCGTACTTCGTGGTGGAGTGGACAGACGCCCCTGACCGAGGGCTGGACGGAAGCCAGTCCCTCACCCCCGGCGACGAGACACCTGAGGGATGGATCATGCATTTTGATGGAACCTTCACGCGCATGGGATTAAGGGCTGGGGTCGTGCTCACTTCCACAGCAGGAGACAAGCTCAGGTACGTTGTGCAGCTCTGTTTTCAGCATGGAGAGAAGGTCTCCAATAACATCGCGGAGTACGAGGGCCTCATCGCATGCCTCAAGGCAGCGGTGGCCTTGGGGGTTTGGTGCCTCGCCGTCATGGGTGACTCATAGCTCCTCGTCAACTTCTCCAACAAAGAGTATACACTGAAGGGCGAGCATATGCAGGCGTACGTGGAAAGAGGTTCATAACATCGAAAATCATTTTTAGGGCTTGGAATTGCACCACATCCCATGTGGTGCAAACAAGGAGGCCGATGACATCGCCGAGAGGGCGTCGCGACGCGAGCCTTACGAGCGAGGCGTCTTCGAGGAGCAGCTTTTCAAACCTACCGCTGCACCACCCTCTCGGGACCCAGCGTCACGAAGTGAGGAGCTCCCACCATCGCCGCCCTTGGGGGCTCTAGGCTGTGGCCAGGCCTCAGCAGCCTGATTGCTCTTGGCAGTTGAGCCTCGGGATAGTGACTGGATGCAGGAATTTAGGGCCTACCTGCTCCACAACACCCTACCAGAAAAGGAGGAAGACGCGGAGCACGTGGCGCGGCAGGCCACGACCTACTGCTTGCAAGACAGAGACTTGTACCGCAGGCACCCAAACGATGTCGCACTGCGGTGCATCTCGAGGGAGCAAGGGTGTGAGCTACTGGTGGACATCCATGGAGGAGATTGTGGGCACCACTCCTCATCGTGCACCCTTGCAGGAAAGGTGTTCCGGTCGGGCTTCTACTGGCCCTTGGCGCTTAACGACGCCATCGAGTTGGTCCGGTCTTGCGAAGCCTGCCAGTTCCACGCCAAGCAAATTCACAAGCCCGCCCAGGGCCTCCAGACCATCCCGCTCTCCTGTCCCTTTGTGGTCTGGGGGCTGGACATACTGTGGCCCTTCCTGCGGGCAGTGGGTGGGTACCGCTACCTCTACGTCGCCATCGACAAGTTCACCAAGTGGGCAGAGGTGGAGCCAATGCGTACCATCCCAGCTGGACCAGCCTTCAAGTTCATCAAGGGCATCGTGGCCAATTCGGCATCCCCAACCGCATCATCACCGAGAACGGTTTCACAAGTTGCCTATTCATTTTTTATTGCGCTAACCTCGGAACGAAGATTTGCTAGGCCTCCGTAGCCCACCCCAGGAGCAACACCCAGGCGGAGCGCACCAACGCTGAAGTCCTACGAGGCCTCAAGACAAGGAGATTCAAGAAGAAGTTGGAGGCTTGTAGTAGGGGCTTGGTCGATGAGCTTCAATCCGTCTTGTGGTCCATCTGCACCACCATGACTAAGCCCACCGGCAAGACCCCATTCTTCTTCGTCTAAGGAGCCGTAGCCGTCCTCCCCCACAAGGTCAAGCACCGCTCCCCGCGGGTGTTGGCATTCGACGAGGAGCGGCAGGATGCCGCACGAGGATCTGACCTCGTGCTTGGGGAGGAAGCTCGTCGCCAAGCCTCGCTCCGAGCTACAAGGTATCAGCAAGCGCTACGGTGCTACCACTACCATAATATTCGATCCAGGACCCTCTTAGTCGGAGACCTCGTCCCGAGGCAGGTTTTCTCCAGGGAGGGCTTGCAGAAGCGCTCGGCCATGTGGGAGGGCCCGTTCAAGGTCTCTCGTGTCTTCAGGCCTGGCACCATGCGCCTAGAGACTCAGTACGGGGTCCCCATACAGAATGCTTAGAACATCCAAAACCTATGGTGATTCTACCCGTGACACTCTCACGTAATAATGAGCGGGCTCTATACGCCCGGAGCCCCCCTAGGATGCGGAGGGGTTCCTCCCACGCAATGTGTCAGCCACAGCTCCGCGCTAGCGGAGAAGTCAACATTACCCATCAATGGCTATGACCATGCAACATGGATGCCCTATGATCAGCGCTGGGGGAAGACGAAGACTAGCCTAGGTGTCGGACACCGGTTTTATTTGCTCTTTCTCGTGCTTGAATTCGCTAACATTCTTGGAACAAAACTCAGGGATTTTTCCAAACCATGTTTTAAAGAAATGGGTCAGGAATTTGTGTTCATCGCCATTTCCCATCTTTGGTTTTGTCTCTTCAGGACGGGCACTCGCCTGCTCCCCTCCCCCTGGAACCTCGCAAAGGCCTTGGCGCCTGGATCCTCGCGTGGTACTCCCGGACGAGTTAGCAGGCGTGTGGAGCTTCATACTCGCTCGGGGGATCCATTCACGTCCCCACGCACCATCTTGGAGCCTCGGGAGGCTCACCCCACCCGGGGAAGGAAGCAAAATTTTCTTTGGGAGCCACTTGAGTATCTAAGGGAGCTCCGGAGCAACGAACCTCAGGAGCGTTACTGGTCACATAGACACTCGGCACCCTTGATGCAGTCCTTAGTGGTCCGGTCGGCATCGATGGTGTCGGAGCCTCACCCTGAAGTGGCGTCCTCGGTGATCCGATCGTACACTTCGATGGTAGGGAAATGTGCGGGACAGGGACCTACCGATGTAGAGCTGCTTGAGCATCAAAGGGGGCACCTGGCCAATGCGCCTCAGGAGCCTTACTAGTTATATATCCACTTTACACCCTTGATGTTGTCCTTGGTGATCCGGTCGGCATCGAGTGTGTCGGGGCCTTGTCCCGTAGTTGCAACCTTGGCCAGTCATACACTACGATAGCAGGGAAATGTGAGGGACTGGGGCCTGCAGACATAGAGTGCTGAAAGGTCTCCCAACCTGCCTCACTTGTAAGAAGAAGAAGAAGTCCACAAGACGTCCAAACCCCCCAAGTGCCATAGCCACGCCTCCCCTAGAGCCTACAACGAGCATGTCGAGCTAAGTACCCTAATCACAACCTGAAGGCTGCCTTAATTAAAGAAAATGCAAAATCCAGGACACTTGACAGAAGCGCGAATAAAAGAGGCAAGCGCCCGAGTTCATTACATGCTCGCAAGGCCTCTCTTGGATTATTGATTACAGGAACAGGAAAAGAAAGAAAGGCCCCCCACGAGGGCTGCCACTCCGGGAGCTCTAGGGCCCCCGCACCAGCGCTCAGTCAGTGTCCTCCTCCTCCTTCATGGGCCCATGGAGGAGTGCTGGCATGGACGCTTCAGGAGCATAGGAGCGACGTCATGGCGGCTGGCTTCCCCCGGAGGTCCGGGCACGGTGGCGCATCATAGCTACTGTCGCTGCTACTGTTGTTCTCGCTGCCGTCGCTCGGGCTGTTGTGGAACGTAGTAATAATTCAAAAAAAATCCTATGTGTCACCAAGATCAATCTAGGAGATGCTAGCAACGACATAAAGGGAGTGCATCTTCATACACTTGAAGATCGCTAATCGGAAGTGTTATAAAGAACACGGTTGATGGAGTCGTTCTCGCGGCGATTCAAATTGCAGAAGATCCGATCCAAGCGTCGAACGGATGGCGCCTCCATGTTCAACACACATACATCCCAGGGACATATCCTCCTTCTTGATCCATCAAGGGGGAGGGGAATCTGGGCGAGAGCTCTGGCAGCATGACAACATCGTGGTAGTGGAGCTCATGGTTCTTCGGCAAAGCTTTGCTAAGCGCTATGGAGGAGGAGGTGGAGGAAGGGGGAGGCTGCGCCAGGGGGAAGGGTACGGATACCCTCCCAGCCCCCACTATTTATCAGGGGAAGGGAAGAGGGGGCCGGTCCCCCTAGACCATCTAGAGGGGGGCGGCGGCCAAGGGGGGACTTGGCCCCCAAGCTAGGTGGGAGGTGCCCCCACCCCTAGGGTTTCCAACCCTAGGAGCCTTTGGCCCTTGGGTGGCGCACCAGCCCACTAAGTGGCTGGTTCCCACCCAACTACAGCCCATTAGGTCCTCTAGAGCAGGTGGACCCTCCCGATGGACCCTCGGAACCCCTTCGGTGGTCCCGATACAATATCGATGAACCCCGAAACCTTTTCAGTGACTGAAACTGGACTTCCCGTATATAAATGTTCACCTCCGGATTATTCCAAAACTCCCCATGACATCCGGGATCTCATATGGCACTCCGAACAACTTTTTCGGTAACCACGTACAATTCCCATTACAACTCTAGCGTCACCGAACCTTAAGTGTGTAGACCCTACGGGTTCGGGAACCATGTAGTCATGACCGAGACACCTCTCCGGCCAATAACAAATAGCAGGATCAGGATACCCATATTGGCTCCCACATATTCCACGATGATCTCAATAGATGAACCACGATGTCGGGGATTCAATTAATACCGTATACAATTCCATTTATCCATCCATATGTTACTTGCCCGAAATTGGATCGTCGATATCCCTATACCTTGTTCAATCTCGTTACCGGCAAGTCTCTTTACTTGTTCTGTAACACATGATCCCATGACTAACTCCTTAGTCACATTGAGCTCATTATGATGATCTATTACCGAGTGGGCCCTGACATACATCTTCGTCACACGGAGTGACAAATCCTAGTCTCGATTCGTGCCAACCCAACAAACACTTTCGGAGACACATGTAGTGCACCTTTATAGTCACCCAATTACGTTGTAACGTTTGATACACCCAAAGAATTCCTACGGTATCCAGGAGTTGCACAATCTCATGGTCTAAGGAAATTATACTTGACATTAGAAAAACTCTAGGAGACGAACTACACGGATCTTGTGCTATGCTTAGGGTTGGGTATTGTGCATCACATCATTCTCCTAATGATGTGATCCCGTTATCACCGACATCCAATGTCCATGTCTAGGAAACCTTGACCATCTATTGATCAATGAGCTAGTCAACTAGAGGCCAACTAGGGACATGGTGTGGTCTATGTATTCACACATGTATTACGGTTTCCGGTTAATACAATTATAGCATGAACAATAGACAATTATCATGAACAAGGAAATATAATAATAACCATTTTATTATTGCCGCTAGGGTATATTTCCAATAGTCTCCCACTTGCACTGAAGTCAATAATCTAGTTACATTGTGATGAATCAAACACCCATAGAGTTCTGGTGCTGATCATGTTTCGCTTGTGAAAGAGGTTTAGTCAACGGATCTGCGACATTCAGATCCGTATGTACTTTACAAATATCTATATCTCCATCATGAATGTAACCACGAATGGAGTTGACGCGGCGCTTGATGTGCTTGGTCTTCTTGTGAAACCTGGGCTCCTTGGCAATGGCAATAGCTCTAGTGTTGTCACAGAAGAGAGTCATCGGGCCCGACGCATTGGGAATCACTCCTAGGTCGATGACGAACTCCTTCATCTAGACTTCTTCCTGTGCTGCTTCCGAAGCAGCTATGTACTCTGCTTCACATGTAGATGACGCCACGACGCTTTGCTTACAACTGCATGAGCTGACTACCCCACCATTCAAAATATACACGTATCCGGTTTGTGACTTGGAGTCATCCGGATCTATGTCGAAGCTAGCATCGACGTAGCCCTTTATGATGAGCTCTTCGGCACCTCCATAAACGAGAAATATATCCTTAGTCCTTTTCAGGTACTTAAGGATATTCTTGGCCGCTGTCCAGTGTTCCATTCCGGGATCACTTTGGTACCTCCCTACCAAACTTATGGCAAGGTTCACATCAGGTATGGTACACAGCATGGCATACATAATAGAGCCTATGGCTAAGGCATAGGTGATGACACTCATCTTTTCTCTATCTTCTGCCAAGGTCAGGCATTGAGCTGTGCTCAATCTCACACCTTGCAATACAGGCAAGAACCCCTTCTTGGACTGATCCATATTGAACTTCTTCAATATATTGTCAAGGTATGTGCTTTGTGAAAGACCAATGAGGCATCTCGATCTATATCTATATATCTTGATGCCTAATATGTAAGCAGTTTCTCCAAGGTTGTTCATTGAAAAACACTTATTCAAGTAGGCCTTTATGCTTTCCAAAAGTTCAATATCATTTCCCATCAACAATATGTCATCCACATAGAAAATGAGAAATGCTACACATCTCCGACTCACTTTCTTGTAAATACAGGCTTCTCCATAAGTCTGTATAAACCCAAACGCATTGATCACCTCATCAAAGTGAATGTTCCATCTCCGAGACGCTTCCACCAGCCCATAGATGGAGCGATGTAGCTTGCATATCTTGTCAGCATTCTTAGGATCGACAAAACCTTCCGGCTGCATCATATACAATTCTTCCTTAAGGAAACCGTTAAGGAATGCCATTTTGACGTCCATTTTCCATATCTCATAATCATAAAATGCGGCAACTGCTAACATGATTCGTACGGACTTCAGCATCGCTACGGGTGAGAAGGTCTCATCGTAGTCAACTCCTTGAACTGTTGGGAGACGTAGTAGTAAATCAAAAAAATTCTTATGATCACCAAGATTTATCTATGGATAAACCAGCAACGAGTGGGGAGATATTGCATCTTCATACCTTTGAAGATCGCTAAGCGGAAGCGTTACAAGAACGCGGTTGGTGGAGTCGTACTCGCAATGATTCAGATCGTGGTGGATTCCGATCTAAGCGCCGAACAACGGCGCCTCCGCATTCAACACACGTATAGCCCGATGACATCTCCTATGCCTTGATCCAACAAGGAGGAAGGAGAGGTTGAGGGAGAGCTCTGGGAGCACGACGGCGTGGTGACGGTGGAGCTACGTGGACTCCAGCAGGTCTTCGCCAAGCGCTACAGAGAACGAGGAAGAGGAAGGGTAGGGCTGCACCGATAGAGAGAGAAGTCATGTCTCAAATCATCCCCAATACCTCGGGTATATATAGGAGGAGGGAGAGGGAGGGATGCCTTGGCCCCTCCTCCAAGGAGGAGAGGTTCGGCCGAAATAAGGGAGGAGTCCACCTCCCACAAGGGAGGTGGATCTCTTCCTTTTAAATCTCCTTTCGCCTTATCCTTTTATCCCTAGCCGCATGGGCCTTCCGGAAGGACTTGGCCATCCCAATAAGGGCTGATCAACCTCCTCTAACAACCCACGAAGTCCTTTGGTCATCACACCCCTCCCGGGGGTCCTCGGGCACCCTCCCGGCACTCCTGGTACACTACCGATGAGCCCAAAAACTTTCCAGTGACCAAAACTAGACTTCCTATATATCAATCTTTACCTCCAGACCATTCCGGAGCTCACCGTGATGTACGGGATCTCATCTGGGACTCCGAACAACCTTTGGTAACCATGTACAGCATTTCCCTATAACCCTAGCATCATCGAACCTTAAGTGTGTAGACCCTACGGGTTCGGGAGACACGTAGACATGACCAAGACACCTCTCCAGTCAATAACCAATAGAGGAATCTGGAAACCCATGTTGTCTCCCACATGCTCCACGATGATCTCATCGGATGAACCACGACGTTGGGGGATTCAATCAATCCCGTATACAATTCCCTTTGTCTATCGGTATATAACTTGCCCGAGATTCGATCGTCGGTATAACTATACCTTGTTCAATCTCGTTACCGGCAAGTCTCTTGACTCGTTCTGTAATACATCATCTCGTGGCTAACTCCTTACTCACATTGATCTCATTATGATAATGTCTTACCGAGTGGGCCCAGAGATACCTCTTCGTCATACGGAGTGACAAATCCTAGTCTCGATCCATGCCAACCAAACAGACACTTTCGGAGATACCCGTAGTGCACCTTTATAGCCACCCAGTTCCGTTGTGACGTTTGGCACACCCAAAGCATTCCTACGGTATCCATGAGTTGCACAATCTCATGGTGTAAGGAAATGATACTTGACATTGAAAAAGCTTTAGTAGACAAACTACATGTGCTCCCGTTACATCATTCTCCTAATATGTGCTCCCGTTATCAATGACATCCAATGTCCATGATCATGAAACCGTGACCATCTATTGATGAACGAGCTAGCCAACTAGAGGATCACTAGGGACATGTTGTGGTCTATGTATTCAGACATGTGTTACGGTTTCCGGTTGACACAATTATAGCATGAACAATAGACAATTATCATGAACAAGGAAATACAATAATAACCATTTTATTATTGCCTCTAGGGCATATTTCTAATAGTCTCCCACTTGCACTAGAATCAATAATCTAGTTACATTGTGATGAATCGAACTCCCATAGCATTCTGGTGTTGATCATGTTTGGCTCGTGAGAGAGGTTTAGTCAACAGATCTGCGACCTTCAGATCCGTATGTACTTTACAAATATCTATATCTCCCTCCTGAATGTAATCATGGATGGAGTTGAAGCGGCGCTTGATGTGTCTTGTCTTTTTGTAAAACCTGGGCTCCTTGCAAGGGCGATAGCTCCAGTGTTGTCACAAAATAGAGTCATCGGGCCCGACACATCGGGAATCACTCCTAGGTCGGTCATGAACTCCTTCATCGAGACTCCTTCCTTTGTTGCTTCCGAAGCAGCTATGTACTCTGCTTCACATGTAGATGCCACCATGATGCTTTGCTTGCTGCTGCACCAGCTGACTGCCCCTCCGTTCAAAATATACACGTATCCGGTTTGCGACTTGGAGTCGTCCGGATCTGTGTCGAAGCTAGCATTGACGTAGCCCTTTACGACGAGCTCTTCGTCACCTTCATATACGAGAAACATGTCCTTTGTCCTTTTTAGGTACTTCAGGATATTCTTGACCATTGTCCAGTGTTCCGCTCGGTGATCACTTTGGTACCTCCCTACCAAATTTATGGCAAGGTTCACATCAGGTCTGGTACATAGCATGGCATACATAATAGAGCCTATGGCTAAAGAATAGGAGAAGACACTCATCTCTTCTCTATCCTTTGTCGTGGTCGGGCATTGAGTCATACTCAATCTCACACCTTGGAACACAGGCAAGAACACCTTCTTGGACTGATCCATATTGAACTTCTTCAATATCTTTTCAAGGTATGTGCTTTGTGAAAGACCTATGAGGCATTTGGATCTATCTCTATAGATCTTAATACCTAATATGTAAGTAGCTTCTCCAAGGTCCTTCATTGAAAAACATTTATTCAAGTAGGCCTTTATACTTTCCAAGAGTTCTATATCATTTCCCATCAACAGTATGTCATCCACATATAGTATGAGAAATGCTACAGAGCTCCCACTCACTTTCTTATAAATACAGGGTTCTCCATAAACCTGTATAAATACAAACGCTTTAATCACCTCATTAAAGCGAATGTTCCAACTCCGAGATGCTTGCACCAGCCCATAGATGGAGCGCTGGAGCTTGCATACCTTGTTAGCATCTTTAGGATCGACAAAACCTTCCGGCTGCATCATATACAGTTCTTCCTTAAGGAAACCATTAAGGAATGTCGTTTTGACGTCCATTTGCCAGATCTCATAATCATAAAATGCGGCAATTGCTAACATGATTCTGACAGACTTCAGCATCGCTACGGGTGAGAAAGTCTCATCGTAGTCAACTCCTTGAACTTGTCGATAACCCTTAGCAACAAACCGAGCCTTATAGACGGTCACATTACCATCCGCGTCAGTCTTCTTCTTAAAGATCCATTTATTTTCAATGGCTCGCTTATCATCAGGCAAGTCTACCAAAGTCTATACTTTGTTCTCATACATGATCCTATCTCGGATTTCATGGCTTCAAGCCATTTGTTGGAATCCGGGCCCACCATCGCTTCTTCACAGTTCAAAGGTTCACCGTTGTCCAACAACATGATCTCTAGGACAGGGTTGTCGTACCACTCTGGTGCGGAATGTGTCGTAGTGAACCTTCAACGTTCAATAGTAACTTGATCTGAAGTTTATTGATCATCATCATTAACTTCCTCTCCAGTCGGTGCAGGCTCCACAGAAACAACTTCCTGTGTTGTGCTACTCTCCGGTTCGAGTGGAGGTACAATTACCTCATCAAGTTCTATTTTCCTCCCACTTACTTCTTTCGAGAGAAACTCTTTCTCGAGAAAGGATCCATTCTTGGCAACAAATATTTTGCCTTCGGATATTAGGTAGAAGGTATACCATATAGTCTCTTTGGGATATCCTATGAAGACGCACTTTTGTGCTTTGGGTTCTAGCTTCTCAGGTTGAAGTTTCTTCACATAAGCATCGCATCCCCAAACTTCTAGAAATGACAGCTTAGATTTCTTTCCAAACCATAATTCATACGGTGTCATCTCAATGGACTTTGACGGTGCCCTATTTAAAGTGAATGCGGCAGTCTCTAATGCATATCCCCAAAATGATAGCGGTAAGTCGGTCAGAGACATCACAGATCGCACCATATCCAATAGAGTGTGATTACGACGTTCAGACACACCATTTCGCTGAGGTGTGCCAGGCGGCGTGAGTTGTGAAACGATTCCACATTTCCTTAGGTGCGTGCCAAACTCGTGACTTAAATATTCTCCACCACGATTAGATCGTAGGCACTTTATTTTCCTGTCACATTGATTCTCTACCTCACTTAGAAATTCCTTGAACCTTTCAAAGGTTTCAGACTTGTGTTTCATTAAGTAGACATACCCATATCTGCTCAAGTCATCAGTGAGGGTGAGAACATAACGATACGCACCACGAGCCTCGACGCTCATTGGACCGCATACATCGGTATGTATTATTTCCAACAAGTCAGTTGCTCGCTCCATTGTTCCGGAGAACAGAGTCTTGGTCATCTTGCCCATAAGGCTTGGTTTGCACGTGTCAAATGATTCGAAATCAAGAGACTCCAAACGTCCATCGGCATGGAGCTTCTTCATGCGTTTGACACCAATGTGACCAAGGCAGCAGTGCCACATGTAAGTGAGACTATCATTATCAACCTTACTCCTTTTGGTACTCACACTATGGACATGTGTAAAATCACGTTCGACATTCATCAAAAATAAACCATTGACCAGCGGGGCATGACCATAAAACATTTCTCTCATATAAATAGAACAACCATTATTATCAGATTCAAATGAGTAGCCATCTCGCATCAAGTGAGATCCAGATACAATGTTCATGCTCAAAGCTGGTAGTAAATAACAATTATTAACGATTAAAACTAATCCCAAAGGTAGATGTAGAGGTAGCATGCTGACGACGATCACATCGACCTTGGAACCATTCCCGACGCGCCTCGTCACCTCATCCTTTACCAGTCTCCGCTTATTCCGGAGCTCCTACTTGGAGTTACAAATGTGAGCAACTGCACCAGTATCAAATACCCAGGAGCTACTATGAGTGCTGGTTAGGTACACATCAATAACAAGTATATCACATATACCTTTAACATTGTCGGCCTTGTTATCCGCTAAGTACTTGGGGCAGTTCCGCTTCCAGTGACCGATACCCTTGCAATAAAAGCACTCAGTCTTAGGCTTCGGTCCATTCTTGTTCCTCTTCCCGGCAACTTGCTTACCGGGCACGACAACACCTTTGCCGTCCTTCTTGAAGTTCTTCTTAGCCTTGCCTTTCTTGAAACTAGAGGTCTTATTCACCATCAACACTTGATGCTCCTTTTTGATCTTGACCTCCGCTGATTTCAGCATCGAGTACAACTCAGGAATGGACTTCTCCCTACCCTGCATGTTGTAGTTCATCACAAAGCTCTTGTAGCTAGGTGGAAGCGACTGGAGGATTCTGTCAATGACTGAGTCATCCGAGAGATTAACTCCCAGCTGAGTCAAGCAGTTGTGCAACCCAGACATTTTGAGTATGTGCTCATTGGTAGAACTATTCTCCTCCATCTTACAGCTGAAGAACTTGTCGGAGACATCATATCTCTCGACCCGGGCATGAGCTTGGAAAACCAGTTTCAGCTCTTGGAACATCTCATATGCTCCGTGTTGCTCAAAACGCTTTTGGAGCCCCGGTTCTAAACCGTAAAGCATGTCACACTGAACAAGGTAGTAATCATTGCAGCGTGACTGCCAAGCGTTCGTAACGTCTTGGTCTGCTGGGAAAATGGGTGGGCCACCTAGCGGTGCATCAAGGATATATAATCTCTTGGAAGCTATGAGGATGATCCTCAAGCTACGAACCCAGTCCGCATAGTTGCTTCCATCATCTTTCAGCTTGGTTTTCTCTAGGAACGTGTTGAAGTTGAGGGTGACATTAGTGTTGTCCATTGGATCTACAATATAGATTGTAAAGACAATTTTAGACTAAGTTCATGATAAATAAGTTCACATAATCAAATTATTTAATGAACTCCCACTTAGATAGACATCTCTCTAGTCATCCAAGTGATACATGATCCATGTCAACTAGCCCGTGTCCGATCATCACGTGAGACGGACAACTCATCCATGGTGAACATCTCCATGTTGATCGTATCTTCTATACGACTCATGTTCGACCTTTCGGTCATCCGTGTTCCAAGGCCATGTCTGTACATGCTAGGCTCGTCAAGTCAACCTAAGTGTTTCACGTGTGTAAATATGGCTTACACCCATTGTATGCGAGCGTTAGAACCTATCACACTCGATCATCACGTGGTGCTTCGGAACAACGATCCTTAGCAACGGTGCACACTTAGGGTGAACACCTTGCTTGAAATTTTATTGAGAGATCATCTTATTTACTACCGTCGTTCTAAGCAAATAAGATGTAAATATGATAAAAAAACACATGCAATCAATATAGTGACATGATATGGCCAATATCATCTTGCTCCTTTGATCTCCATCTTCGGGGCACCATGATCAAAATTGTCACCGGCATGACACCATAATCCCCATCATCATGATCTCCATCATCGTGTCTTCATGAAGTTGTCTCGCCAACTATTACTTCTACTACTATGGCTAACGTTTAACAATAAAGTAAAGTAATTACATGGCGTTTATGATTGACACACAAGTCATACAATAAAATAAGACAACTCATATGGCTCCTGCCGGTTGTCATACTCATCGACATGCAAGTCGTGAATCCTATTACAAGAACATGATCAATCTCATACATAACAATGCATCACATCACATCCTTTGGACATATCACATCACAAGGTACATGCTGCAAAAACAAGCTAGACGTTCTCTAATTTGTAGTTGCATGTTTTTATGTGGCTGCTATAGGCTTCTAGCAAGAACGTTTCTTACCTACGCCAAAACCACAACGTGATATGCCAATTGCTATTTACCATTCATAAGGACCCTTTTCATCGAATCCAATCCGACTAAGGTGGGAGAGACAGACACCTGCTAGCCACCTTATGCAACAGGTGCATGTCAGGCGGTGGAACCGGTCTCACATAAGCGTACGTGTAAAGTTGGTCTGGGCCGTTTCATCCCACAATAACGCCGAAACAAGATAAGACTAGTAGTGGTAAGCAAATTAACAAGATCGACGCCCACAACAACTTTGTGTTCTAGTCGTGCATAGATTCTACTCATAGACCTAGCTCATGATGCCACTATTGGGAGACATAGTAGTAAATCAAAAATATTCTTACGATCACCAAGATCTATCTATGGAGAAACCAGCAACGAGTGGGGAGAGATTGCATCTTCATACCTATGAAGATCGCTAAGCGGAAGCGTTACAAGAACGCGGTTGGTGGAGTCGTACTCGCAACAATTCAGAACGCGGTGGATTCCGATCTAAGCGCTGAACAACAGCGCCTCCGCATTCAACACACGTGCAGCCCGATGACGTCTCCTACGCCTTGATCCAGAAAGGAGGAAGGAGAGGTTGAGGGAGAGCTCTGACATCACGTTGGCATGGTGACGGTGGAGCTACGTGGACTCCGGCAGGGCTTCGCCAAGCGCTACGGAGAATGAGGAAGAGGAAGGGTAGGGCTGCGCCGAGAGAGAGAGAGAGAGAGAGAGAGAGAAGTCGTGTCTCAAATCAGCCCCAATACCTTGGGTATATATATGAGGAGGGAGAGGGAGGGATGCCTTGGCCCCTCCTCCAAGGAGGAGAGGTTCGGCCGAAATAAGGGAGGAGTCCACCTCCCACAAGGGAGGTGGATCTCTTCGATTTAAATCTTCTTTAGCCTTATCCTTTTATCCCTAGCCGCATGGGACTTTCCGGAACGACTTGACCAGCCCAATAAGGGATGGTCCACCTCCTCTAACATCCCACGAAGTCCTTTGGTTGCCACACCCCTCCCGGGGATCCTCCGGCACCCTCCCGGCACTCCCGGTACACTACCGATGAGCCCGAAAACTTTCCGGTGACCAAAACTGGACTTCCTATATATCAATCTTTACCTCCGGACCATTCCGGAGCTCCTCGTGACGTCCGGGCTCTCATCCGGGACTCCGAACAACATTCAGTAACCACTTACAACATTTCCCTATAACCCTTGTGTCATCGAACCTTAAGTGTGTAGACCCTACGGGTTCGGGAGACACATAGACATGACGGAGACACCTCTCTAGTCAATAACCAATAGCAGGATCTAGATACCCATGTTGGCTCCCACATGCTCCATGATGATCTCATCGGATGAACCACGGTGTCGGGGATTCAATCAATCCCATACACAATTCCCTTTGTCTATCGGTATGATACTTGCCCGAGATTCGATCAGCGGTATCCCCATACCTTGTTCAATCTCGTTACCGGCAAGTCTCTTGACTCATTCCGTAATACATCATCTCGTGGCTAACTCCTTAGTCACATTGAGCTCATTATGATGATGTCTTACCGAGTGGGACTAGAGATACCTCTCTGTCATACGGAGTGACAAATCCCAGTCTCGATTCGTGCCAACCCAACAGACACTTTCGAAGATACCCGTAGTGCACCTTTACAGCCACCCAGTTATGTTGTGACGTTTGGCACACCCAAAGCATTCCTACGTTATCTGGGAGTTGCACAATCTCATGGTCTAAGGAAACGATACTTGACATTGGAAAAGCTTTAGCAGACGAACTACACGATCTTGTGCTATGCTTAGGATTGGGTCTTGTCCCACACATCATTCTCCTAATGATGTGATCCCATTATCAATGACATCCAATTTCCATGGTCATGAAACTGTAACCATCTATTGATCAACGAGCTAGCCAACTAGAGGCTCACTAGGGACATGTTGTGGTCTATGTATTCACACATGTATTACGGTTTTCGGTTAACACAATTATAGCATGAACAATAGACAATTATCATGAACAAGGAAATACAATAATAACCATTTTATTATTGCCTCTAGGGCATATTTCCAACATGAACTTGTTGATAACCCTTAGTGACAAGACGAGATAGACGATCACATTACCATCCGTGTCAGTCTTCTTCTTAAAGATCCATTTTTTTTCTATGGCTTGTCGATCATCGGCAAGTCCACCAAAGTCCATACTTCGTTTTCATACATGGATCCTATCTCGGATTTCATGGCTTCAAGCTCTTTGTTGGAATATGGGCTTGCCATGGCTTCTTCATGAAAGGACCACGATGTCGCCTAGAGGGGGGGTGAATAGGCGTTTATTAAAAACTTCTATGGATTTGGCTTTATCCTAATGCGGAAACAAACTAAGAGGATACTTTTCAAAAACAAATCCTAAATACACTAGGCTTAGCTAAGTGCACCAACAACTTAATCTAAATGAGGTGAGCACAACAATATTACTAACAAGCACAAGTAAGGTACACAAACTTACTTGAGCAATATCGCAAGATATGTAAGTGTATGACACAAGATAGCAATTCACACTAAACACAAGATATATCAATAGTAGCAAGTATGAATTGCGGGATATAGAGTGTAGGACTAAATAATTAATCTTTACAAGGAAATAGCCAACAAATATAATGAGGACAACAATATGTAATTAATGTACGCTCAAGTAACCAAAGTAAACCACAAGCAAGGAGTTAGGGTTAGGGATAACCGAAGTCACGTAGACGAGGATGTATCCCGATGTTCACTTCCTTGGAGGGAAGCTAGTCACCGTTAGAGAGGTGGATGTTACCACGAAGGCACACCAATGCCACGAACGCTCACCCAATTCTCCTTGAGATATCACCACGAAGGCAATTCCCAACCACTAGTGGTAGACCTTGAGGTGGCCTCCAAACCTTCACAAACTTTCCGGGGGACAAATCACAAGTTGATTCCTCACCGAAGTACTCCTACCGCCTAGGAGTATCCAACCTCCAACAGTAACAAGATCAAGGGGGATATGCTCAAGACTTGCTCAAATCACAAATTGCTTTGGTCAAAAGAGAGACAAGTAATGGATGTATGCTTGGATGAAATCTCTCTCAAGAACTCTCAAAAATATCTTCGGGATTTAGCACAAGAATTCTTAAATCCTTCTCTCTCAAATCCCACCAAAAGAAACTAATGCTATGCAGAGATGGAAGAGGACAGGAACAATGGAGAAGGCAAACAAATGAACCCTTGATCCATGGGATAGTTTTCCCCCAAATAGATTGGAATTTTGAGGCTTGGGGGAGGAGGAGAGAGCTCAAAACAATGGGGAAATCTCAGATCCAAAAGCTTTGCCTCGTTGGGGAACAAGGGTACCTTATATAGTGCCCCACCAAATCTGCCCGTTATGCACACAAAAACGTAGCCCAGAACTTCTGGGCCTGCCCAGAGCTTCCTGGCTCCCTATTGGGGAAGATGGTGTAAACTTTCTGGTTAACCCGGAACTTGCCTCATAACCTTCCCATAACTTTTGGCCCCCGGAACTTCCGGGCTCCCTTGGGGCCAGATTTTTGCAAACTTTCTGTTTATCCCAGAACTTCCGGGGTGTCAAGCCCGGAACTTCCGCCCCCCATAAACAACCAGCATTCTAAAAGTAAAACATGCATAACTTTTACATACGGACTTCAATTTTGATGATCTTCGGCTCATTTTGTAGCTATTGAAAATCCCGAGGTCCTCACATAGAGAACCACCCAATATAGAAAAAATGGATGATGCAATTAATTCAAAGGTTTGAGCATAGAAACTGGAGAACCCTTTTTGGCGTATGGTTTTATTTTGGGATATATGATAGGAGTGGAATTGTGTGTAGAAGATGTTGACTTGAGAAAATCCATCACGAACCCCTTTCATCCCCTCTTAATAGTGCAGGATACCTATAACTCAAGAATCATAAAGGAGCTACACTACATAGCTACCGAGAATCCATTCTTGAGTGAATATATTTCTTCGGTGGTCATCATTCCACACCACTAACGTCAAAGGAACTAATACCTTTGACTCAAGCCTTTCACTTATGGTTGATGTTATTGTTTCTTGTTGGCTCAAGTGGAAGCCAATACATTGGTGAAGTCTTCAAGTAGCTCTCCCATACATGATGTGGAAAGCCTTACTTTATATTCATCTTCACTTGTTCATCATGTGAACATCCACAAGGTTCAAGCATGTCATCCTTCGGGATGGTTATCTTGAACTTGCCCTTGTCAACCATGATCATGAACACTTGATATCATCCTCTCATGGACATTTGGAATCTCTCTCTGGATGCGAGCCCATGAGAATTACCTAACCCGCATAAACATAGACAACATATAGTATGGGTTAGTACACAAAGTGCAATTGACATTTACTTACCATACCAAAAGATGTCATGTGGTACATCATTTGCGCTTGTGTGATGACCAACTTTGATTTTAATATTTGATCTTCATCTTGGTCAACATTTATATTTGATCCATGATTAATCTTGATGTCTTGAAGGCCCTATTGATTTCTTATTGTGCTTCATTATACAAACATAGTCTCTTGAGAGGGACAATGAATTCTTCACTTGAATTACTTGCTTAACGACATAATCATCCATGCCTCAACATATGAGATCATCATGATTCCATTTTCAAGACATATGTAGAATTCTTCTCTATAATTATTCTCTTAAGATCTTGATCCATCATGGTTCAAACCATAAGCCAAAGCATGAGAAATTTTTAGATCCTCAATGAAGTCCACATAGATCACATCTTGTTCATCACATGGAACTCATCTTGATCGTATCAAATTTGATTCAATCATTGAGCTCATCCTTGATGCATGCACAACAGTATGTATATGATGTTCATTTAGAATTCATTCGAGGTCCTTCTTGCATCGTCATGGAACAAACATCCTTCAATTTATCCAATATTCTTCATGCATTGCAAATAGAACATTCCTTCAAATGTATAACTTAATGACAACATTAGTCCATTAGGATTGTCGCCAGATACCAAAACCACACATGGGGACTACATGCACTTTCACTTCATAGTTCGAGGGTTCACCGTTGTCTAACAACATGATTTCCAGGATAGGGTTGTCATACCACTCTGGTGTGGAACGTGTCCTCATGGACCTACGAAGTTTAGTAGTAACTTGATTAGAAGTTTCATGATCATCATCATTAACTTCCTCTCTAGTCGGTGCAGGCACCACACAAACATTCTCGTGCGCTGCGCTACATTCCGGTTCGAGAGGGGGTACAATTATCTCATCAAGTTCTAATTTCCTCCTACTTACTTCTTTCGAGACAAACTCTTTCTCTAGAAAGGATCCATTCTTGGCAACAAAGATCTTGCCTTAGGATCTGTGGTAGAAGGTATACCCAATAGTTTCATTAGGGTATCCTATGAAGACACACTTCTCCGATTTGGGTTCGAGCTTTTCAGGTTGAAGTTTCTTGACATAAGCATCGCATCCCCAAACTTTCAGAAATGATAGCTTAGGTTTCTTCCCAAACCATAATTCATACGATGTCATTTCAACGGATTTTGACGGTGCCCTATTTAAAGTGAATGCGACAGTCTTTACTGCATATCCCCAAAATGATAGCGGTAAATCAGTAAGAGACATCATAGATCGCACCATATCCAATAGAGTGTGATTACGACATTCGGACACACCATTACACTGAGGTGGCCAGGCGGCATGAGTTCCGAAACGTTCCACATTTCCTTAAGTGCGTGCCAAACTTGTGACTCAAATATTCTCCACCATGATCAGATCATAAGAACTTTATTTTCTTGTCATGTTCATTCTCTACCTCATTCTGAAATTCCTTGAACTTTTCAAAGGTCTCAGACTTGTGTTTCATCAGGTGGACATACCCATATCTGCTTAAGTCATCAGTGAGGGTGAGAACATAACGATAGCCACCGCGAGCCTCAACGCTCATTGGCCCACATACATCGGTATGTATTATTTCCAACAGGTTGGTTGCTCGCTTCATTGTTCCGGAGAATGGAGTCTTAGTCATCTTGCCCATGAGGCATGGTTTGCACGTGTCAAATGATTCGAAATTAAGAGACTGCAAAAGTCCATCGGCATAGAGCTTCTTCATGCGTTTGACACCAATGTGACCAAGGCGGTAGTGCCACATGTAAGTGAGACTATCGTTATCAACCTTACACCTTTTGGTACTCACACTATGGACATGTGTAACATCACGTTCGAGATTCAACAAAAATAAACCATTGACCAACGGGGCATGACCATAAAACATATGTCTCATATAAATAAAACAACCATTATTCTCAGATTTAAATGAGTAGCCATCTCACATCAAACGAGATCCAGATACAATGTTCATGCTCAAAACTGGTACTAGATAACAATTATTGAGGATTAAAACTAATCCCGAAGGTAGATGTAGAGGTAGTGTGCCGACGGTGATCACATCGACCTTCGAACCATTCCCAACGAGCATCGTCACGTCGTCCTTTGCCAGTCTCCGCTTATTCCGCAGCTCCTGTTTTGAGTTACCAATGTGAGCAAATGCACAGGTATCAAATACACAGGAGCTACTACGAGCGTTGGTAAGGTACACATCAATAACATGTATATCATATCTACCTTTGACGTTGCCGGTCTTCATATCCGCTAAGTATTTGGGGCAGTTCCGCTTCCAGTGACTGGTTCCCTTGCAATAAAAGCACTCATTCTTTGGCTTGGGTCCATTCTTGGGCCTCTTCCCGGCAACAGATTTACCGGGCGCAGCAACTGCTTTGCCGTCCTTCTTGAAGTTCTTCTTACCGTTGCCTTTCTTGAAACTAGTGGTCTTATTCACCATCAACACTTGATGTTCCTTTTTGATTTCCACCTCCGCTGATTTCAGCACCGAATATAACTCAGGAATGGACTTCTCCATCCCTTGCATATTGTAGTTCATCACAAAGCTCTTGTAGCTAGGTGGAAGCAACTGGAGGATTCTGTCAATAACCGAGTCATCCGGAAGATTAACTCCAAGCTGAGACAAGCGGTTGTGCAACCCAAACATTTTGAGTGTGTGCTCGCTGACAGAACTATTTTCCTCCATCTTACAACTGAAGAACTTGTCGGAGATTTCATATCTCTCGAACCGGGCATGAGCTTGTAAAACCATTCTCAGCTCTTGGAACATCCCGTATGCTTCGTGATGCTCAAAATGCTTTTGGAGCCCCGGTTCTAAGTTGTAAAGCAAGCCGCACTAAACCAGGGAGTAATCATCACTACATGACTACCAGGCGTTCATAACGTCTTGAGTTGCCGGGAAAATGGGTGCATCACCTAGCGGTGCATCACGGACATATAATTTCTTGGAATCTATAAGGATGATCCTCAAATTATGGACCCATTCCATATAGTAACTTCCATCGTCTTTCAGCTTGGTTTTCTCTAGGAACGCGTTGAAGTTGAGGGCAACATTAGCGTGGGCCATTGGATCTACAACATAGAATGTAAAGACAATTTTAGACTAAGTTCATAATAATTAAGTTCACCTAATCAAATTATTTAATGAACTCCCACTTAGATAGATATCCCTCTAGTCATCTGAGTGATACATGATCCACATCGACTAGGCCATGTCCGATCATCACGTGAGATGGAATAGTCATCAATGGTGAACATCTCCATGTTGATCGCGTCTACTATACGACTCTTGATCGACCTTTCGGTCTCTCGTGTTCCGAGGCCATGTCTGTACATGGTAGGCTCATCAAGTCAACCTAAGTGTTTCGCGTGTGTAAATATGGCTTACACCCGTTATTTGCGAACGTTAGAATCTATCACACCCGATCATCACGTGGTCCTTCAAAACAACGATCCTTCGCAACAGTGCACACTTAGGGGGAACACATTTCTTGATATTTTAGTGAGGGATCAACTTATTTATGCTACCATCGTTCTAAGCAAATAAGATGTAAGAACATGATAAACATCACATGCAAATCATAAAGTGACATGATATGGCAGATATCATCTTGCGCCTTTGATCTCCATCTTCGGGGCGCGGCATGATCACCATCGTCACCGGCACGACACCATGATCTCCATCATCGTGTATTCGTGAGGTTGTCTCGCCAACTATTACTTCTACTACTATGGCTAATGGTTAGCAATAAAGTAAAGTAATTACATGGTGTT
Organism: Hordeum marinum; assembly: GCA_022496015.1. Taxonomy (NCBI): domain Eukaryota; kingdom Viridiplantae; phylum Streptophyta; class Magnoliopsida; order Poales; family Poaceae; genus Hordeum; species Hordeum marinum. The sequence continues at coordinate 364,527,375 of CM039674.1, read as the reverse complement.
TTTGATTGACACGCAGGTCATACAATAAATTAAGACAACTCCTATGGCTCATGCCGGTTGTCATACTCATCGACATGCAAGTCGTGGTTCCTATTACAAGAACATGATTAATGTCATAAATCACATATATTTCATCACATCCTTCTGGCCATATCACATCACATAGCATACACTGCAAAAACAAGTTAGACGTCCTCTAATTGTTGTTGCAAGTTTTACGTGGCTGTTATGGGTTTCTAGCAAGAACGTTTATTACCTACGCAAAAGCCACAATGGTGATATACCAATTGCTACTTAACCTTCATAAGGACCCTATTCATTGAATCCGATCCGACTAAAGTGGGAGAGACAGACACCCGCTAGCCACCTTATGCAACAAGTGCATGTCAGGCGGTGGAACCAGTCTCACGTAAGCGTACGTGTAAAGTCGGTATGGGCCGCTTCATACCACAATACCACTGAATCAAGATAGGACTAGTAATGGCAAGCAAATTGACCAAACCGTTGCCCACAACTACTTGTTATACTCATGCATATAATCTACGCATAGACCTAGCTCATGATTCCATTGTTGGGGAACGTAGTAATAATTCAAAAAACTTCCTACGTGTCACCAAGATCAATCTAGGAGATGCTAGGAATGAGAGAAAGGGAGTGCATCTTCATACCCTTGAAGATCTCTAAGCGTAAGCGTTACAAAGAACGCGGTTGATGGAGTCGTACTCGCGGCGATTCAAATCGCGGAAGATCCAATCCAAGCACGAAATGGACGGCCCCTCTACGTTCAACACACATACAACCCGGGGATGTCTCCTCCTTCTTGATCCAGCAAGGGGGGAGGGGAAGTTGAGGGAGAGCTCCAACAGAACGATGGCGTGGTGGCAGTGGAGCTCATGGTTCTGTGGCAGAGCTTCGCTAATCGCTACGGAGGAGGAGGAGGTGTAGGAAGGGGGAGGGCTGCGCCAGGGGGAAGGGTACGACTGACCTCTGCCCCCCACTATTTATAGGGTAAGGGAAGCGGGGGTCGTCCCCCTAGATCCATCTAGAGGGGGCGGCAGCCAAGGGGGGTACTTGCCCCACAAGCTAGGTGGGAGGCGCCGCCACCCCCTAGGGTTTCCAACCCTAGTCGCCTTCGGCCCTTGGGGGCGCACCAGCCCACTAAGGGGCTGGTTCCCACCCAACTACAGCCCATTAGGTCCTCCGAGGCAGGTGGACCCTCCCGGTGGACCCCCGGAACCCCTTCGGTCGTCCAGGTACAATGCCGATAGACCCCGAAACCTTTTCGGTGACTGAAACTGGACTGCCTATATATAAATCTTTACCTCCATACCATTCCAGAACTCCTAGTAACATTCGAGATCTCATCCAGGACTCCGAACAATTTTCGGTAACAACATACAATTCCCATTACAACTCTAGCGTCACCGAACTTTAAGTGTGTTGACCCTACGGGTTCAGGAACCATGCAGTCATGACCGAGACACCTCTCCGGCAAATAACCAATAGCGGGATCTGGATACCCATATTGTATCCCACATGTTCCATGATGATCTCATCGGATGAACCATGATGTTGGGGATTCAATTAATCCCGTATACAATTCCCTTTGTCCATCAGTATGTTGTTTGCCCAAGATTCGATTGTCGGTATCCCTATACCTTGTTCAATCTCATTACCGGCAAGTCTCTTTACTCGTTCAATAACACATGATCCCCTGACAAACTCATTAGTCACATTGAGCTCATTATGGTGATGTATTACCGAGTGGGCCCAGAGATAGCTCTTCGTCACAAGGAGTGACAAATCCCAGTCTCGATTCGTGCCAACCCAACAGACACTTTCGGAGACACTTGTAGTGCACCTTTATAGTCATCCTTTTATGTTGTGACGTTTGATACACCCAAATCATTCCTTATGGTATCTGGGAGTTGCACAATCTCATGGTCTAAGGAAATGATACTTGACATTAGAAAAGCTTTAGCAGAAGAACTACATGATCTTGCGCTATGCTTAGGATTGGTTCTTGTCCATCACATCATTCTCCTAATGATGTGATCCCGTTATCAACGACATCCAATGTCCATGGCCAGGAAACCATGACCATCTATTGACCAACGAGCTAGTCAACTAGAGGCTCACCAGGGACATGGTGTGGTCTATGTATTCTCACGTGCATTACGGTTTCCGGTTAATAGAATTATAGCATGAACAATAGACAATTATCATGAACAAGGAAATATAATAATAACCATTTTATTATTGCCTCTAGGGCATATTTCGAACACGGGCTCCCTTCGGAGGGGTGGTCGCTGCCGCTGGAGACGCGGCACCCGTCACGGAGGACAAGCTCATCTCCAAGATCGCCACGGCCAAAGTCCTCCGGGCATGCATCCGGGAGCAACTTTCCGGTCGGTCACCCATCCTAGAATCGCTCCAAGCCAAGCACGCTTAACTTTGGAGTTCTTTTCGAATGAGATCCTAGAAAAGAAGGAATTCCATGTTGATGTGAGTAGTCTATCATTTCTATTAAGCCAGGCTCTCACATACACCCCCACTCAAAGGAACTAACGTCCTCGTTGGCCCATCAGGAATGTTCCCTCTTGGCACACGTACGCACGTCCAGTCTGGCACATGTGTCATGCCGTGTGCCACGACGGGCCACACGCACCATGCGCCACATGCCCGTGCACCTGACCCATGCATGTTCGTGTAACCGCAAGGGTCGGCTCTGATTCCAACTGTAACACCCCATTACGCCTGACGGGATCTAGACTGGCCTCACAGACCAACACTAGTCTTTCCTACGTACTTTGTCCTCACTCGTGCGCACCCGGGAGCAACTTTCCGGTCGGTCACCCATCCTAGAATCGCTCCAAGCCAAGCACGCTTAACTTTGGAGTTCGTTTCAATTGAGCTCCCAGAAAATAAGGAATTTCTCGTTGATATGAGAAGTCTATCATTCCTATTAAGCCAGACTCTCACAACCTTGACAAAGAGCATCGCCACCCCGTCATATTTGAAGTGGAGGGTGTGCCTCCGCACCAGACTACGGGCACGGGCAAATGTCTTCCACCTGTGGTTTAGGTACACATAACCCGTGGGGGTAACCTCGAGCTCTACCCATGACGTCGTGCTGCAGCAGTCGTTGGCCTGCAACCATAGGTCGTCGCCCCCCTGGCCGGCAGCGCCCCTATGAAGGAGCGCGGGAGTTGGTACCAGGTGGCCTCTGGCCTCTTTTCCCATACCACGAACTCCTGGGCCATATCGGCCATATGGAGTCACGGGCGTGGCGGCCGGGCCCTCACCGCCGTCGTTCCTCCTCGGGCACCACCTCCTCGACTACTGTGGGCACCCGCGCTAGTCAGAGCCACACCACGGCCGCCGACGGTAACCTTGTGCCGCACAGGAGCATGACCGCTTCCACCAGGAGCTACCGCCGGCGTCACGGCGTGCTTTCGAGGACGACCGCGGCACCTCCTGGGCGGTGGTGAACAGGGCTCTCCTCGGGGGCCTTCCCCTTTTCGGCGGCGGAGGGCTTCCTCACTGGAGCCATGATTGGGAGAACTACGGCTTGGAAGTTGGGAGGCGAAGAGGATGAAGGTGTGTTGAGGGTTTTCTCGCCCTCGCCAGCTTATGTACTACCAGGGGCCAACCGGCACCCCCTCGCATCCCGGGAGGCATGCAGCCTCCGAAGGGTCGTATCCGTGGCCCAGGAGGAGAAGGCGGAGGCGGCAGCAGCATTCAAGGAAAGGTGATGATGACCGGCGTAGCATGCAGGCATCACATCAGTTTGACTTAGGGTGATTCCTGGCGCCTTCGGGGACTATAGGTGTCACCGATCAGGCATTCAACGCGTGTAAATCCCGGCCCGCGGGCGTTTGGGGCCCATGACGCTTTGGGCCATCCTCAAGGCTTCGCCTCGAAGCCAGCCCAAGCATGCCTTAGGCCCGGGGGCTACTGTCGGTGTTCTGGGAATGGGGGTTGATACGTCTCCAACATATCTATAATTTATGAAGTATTCATGCCATGTTTACAGTAATTCTATATGATTTTGGTATGATTTTATTAGAACTAACCCGGACTGATGTTGTTTTCAGCAGAACTACCGTGGTGTTGTTTTTGTGCAGAAATAAAAGTTCTCGGAATGGGCTGAAAATTTACGGAGAATATTTTTGGCAAATATAAAAATACCGGAGCAAAAAGATACTGGAGATGAGTTTCGAGGCAATCACAAGCCATCAGGGCGCAGCCACCCCCTGGTCGCGCCTGGCAGGCTTGTGGTCCCCGCGGGAGTCCCATTTGACGTGATTCCAACGCCAAGTGCTCCTATAAATCCTAAAAAACCCATAAAGAAACCTAGATCAGGAGTTCCACCATCGCAAGCCTCCAGAGCCATGAAAAACCAATCGGCAGCCTGTTCCGGCACCCTGCCAGAGGGGGAAACCATCATCATACGCCATCTTCATCATCCTGGTGGTCTCCATGAAGAGGAGGGAGTAGTTCACCCTCGAGGCTAAGGGTATGTACCAGTAGCTATGTGTTTGATCTCTCTCTCATGTTCTTGAGATGACATGATCTTGATATACTGCGAGCTATATTGATATAGATGAATCATATGGAGTTTTCCTCTCTCTATATTCTTGTGATGAATTTAGTTTTCCCTTTAAGTTTTCTTATCGGATTGAGTCTTTAAGGATTTGAGGGCACTTGATGTATGTCTTGCAATGGGATATCCGTGGTGACAATGGGATGTTCTATTGATCCACTTGATGTATGTTTTGGTGATCAACTTGCGGGTTCCGTGACCTTGGGAATCTATGTATAGGGGTTGGCACATGTTTTTGTCTTGAATCTCCGGTAGAAACTTTGGGGCACTCTTTGAAATTCTTTGTGTTGGATTGAACATGATGAATCTGAAATTGACTGATACATATCGTATAATCAACCCCTTCGTTGCTCGTGGTGACATTGGAGTATCTATGTGACATGAGGGTTTTGGTTGATGTGTATCTTAAGGTGTTATTTTAGTACGAACTCTAGGGATGTTCGTGACACTTATAGTGATAGCTCATAAGATTGATCAGAAAAGATAACTTTGAGGTGGTTTCATACCCTACAATAATTTCTTCGTTAGTTCTCTGCTATTTGTGACTTTCGAGTGAACTCTTTGTCGCATGAGAGGCATTTACGTATGATTCAACTATGTCAGTATTGTTGAGAAAAATTACACTAGTGAAAGTATGAACCCTAGGCCTTGTTTCTAAGCATTGCAATACCGTTTGTGCTCACTTTTATCATTAGTTACCTTGCTGTTTTTATATTTTCAGATTACAAAAACCTATATCTACCATCTATATTACACATGTGTCACCATCTCTTCGCCGAACTAGTGCACCTATACAATTTACCATTGTATTGGGTGTGTTGGGGACACAAGAGACTCTTTGTTATTCGGTTGCAGGGTTGTTCGAGAGAGACCATATTCATCCTACGCCTCCCACGTATTGAGAACCCTTAGGTCATCCACTTGAGGGAAAATTGCTACTGTCCTACAAAACTCTTCGCTTGGAGGCCCAACACGAGTCTACAAGAAGAAGGTTGCATAGTGGACATCAAGCTCTTTTCTGGTGCCATTGCCGGGGAGGTGAGTGCTCCAAGGTATATATTTAGATCTTGAAATTGAATCTTTTAGTTTCTTATTTTTCACAAGTTTGGTTTTATAAAAAAATAAAAAAAATGGAATTGAGGCTGCCTCATATGCTTCATCTTTTTAATGTCTTTCGTGAAAATGATGGAAAGGAAAATTGTGCTCACGTGTTAGAAGAAGAAGTTATTAAAATGTTTGGCACTAAATCTTTGAATGATTAGAATGATAGTGATATTGTTAGTATGAATTCTCTGAATATCCATAATGCTAATGATATGCAAAGCCACACGCTTGGAGATGCTATGTTTGATGAAGATGATATGTTTAGTCCCCCAAGTTTTGATGAGCAAACTTATTATGATGAAAGCATGCCTCCTATTTATGAAGATTATTGTGATGACATGTATGCTATAAAGAATAATGATGACCATGAGACTTGTCATCATGATTTTAATTTTCAATTTGTTTATGCATCACATGATAGTTATTTTGTTGAGTTTACTCCCACTATTAGTCATGAGAAGAAATTTTCTTGTGTGGAGAGTAGTAAAATTTCTATGCCTGTAGATCATGAAAACAATGCTTTATGTGCTGGTTATATTGTGGATTCCTTCATGATGCTACTGAAAATTATTATGAGGGAGGAACATATGCTTGTAGGAATTGCAATAATATCAAGTTTCCTCTCTATGTGTTCAAGGTTTTGAAGTTATGCTTGTTTTGCCTTCCTATGCTAGTTGATTCTTGCTCCCATAAATTGTTTTCTCAAAAAATCCCTATGCATATGAAGTGCGTTAGACTTAAATGTGCCTGTCATGAGATTCATGATGCTCTTTTGCATGTTTCAATTATTATTCCTATGTGAGCATCATTGAAATCACCATGCCTAGCTACGAGGCATTAAAGAGAAGCGCTTGTTGCGAGACAACCCAACACTTTTACTTTCTATTTTGATGTGTTCACAGTATTAGGATACTTTAGTAATCATGTTTTGTGTCTTTTATTTCAATAAAGTGCCAAGTAAAGCCTTTGGGATAGTGTGATACTTGCTTGTTTGATTCTGTGGAAAAACAGAAAGTTTTGCGTACAAGATATGAATTATATGATTTTACTGGAGAATCAAAAAATTCGGCAATTCGTACACAACATATAAATTCAAATACCTTGATTTTTCCTAGTTTTTCAGAATTTTTAGAGTCAGGAAAGTTTGGTGATCATTCAGATCTTTACAGACTGTTCTGTTTTTGACCGATCTGTTTTGCATGCATAGTTTGCTTGTCTCAAGTGTTTCCATAGCTTATATGTGGTAATACAAATTGTGGTAATGTTATAATACAGTAGGTATAATGTGGGAACAATTTTTGAATCTTGTCTTGACAGTACCTAAGTGAATGATCTATCTTTATTACACTAACCCTTCTCACAAAGTTCCGTTAAGTTTGTGTGGTTGAAGTTTTCAAGTTTTTGCTGAGATACCGATATGAGGAGAATAAGGAGTGACAAGAACCTAAGATTGGGGATTCTAAAGTCATCCCCAAGGTAATATCCAAGGTATATGCAAGCTCCTAATCTTGGGGATGCCCCGGAAGGCATCCCCTCTTTCGTCTTCAACACCATCGGTATATCCCACTTGGTGCTATATTTTTATTCGTCAAATAATATGAGTTTTGCTTGGAATTTCATTTTTTTATATGTTAGGTGTTATTTATAATCTTGTTTTTTCAAAAAAATATCCAAGAATTGCCTTAGGATGCTTTCATTGCATGTTTTCATATGTGCTGGGTGAAAACGGAAACCTCTGTTGTAGTGTTTGAATTTTCATATTTTACTGTAACATGAAAAGTTTCTGAAATTGTTACACAGTATTTTAATATAAATTATTTAGCATGTAATAATTTTTCATAATTTCTTTAGTTACATAAGTACACTGTTTTCATAAATAGCTACAGACTCGTCTGTTTGGACTGATTGCCGTTATAGTTTTGTTATCTACTTATCCTATAGTTTCCATAGCTTATATTGCTAAATATAAATTGGGTAAATGATTGTATACAGTACCTAATGTTTGAAAATTATTGTGCAAATTGTCTTGGCAGTACATAAAGAGTTGATTTATTATTATGTGTACTAACCTATCTCACGAGTTCTCTTCGAGTTTTGTGTGGATGAAGTTTTTGAGAATAGGTGAAACCATGATATGTGAGGATTGAACGAGGTACAAAAGCTCAAGCTTGGAGATGACCAAGGAACCCCAAGTAAATATTTCAAGAATTATCAAGCATCTAAGCTTGGGGCTGCTACGCAACCCACCTCTCTTCATCAACAATTATCGGTTAGCCTATGTTGAGCCTAAATTTTAATTCGTTCACATGATGCGTGCTATTCTTGGAGTGATATTTTTCTTTTGCTTGATGTTGAATAAAATAATCAGATATGAAAATATTTATTGAGAGAGATAGCCATCAAATAGCTACTTGATTGTTTACCTACTCATTGATCTTCACTTATATCTATCTTGAGTAGTTTGTCTATTTGCTCTAGTGCTTCACTTATATCTTTGTAGAGCACGGAGGTGGTTTCATTTTATAGAAATTGATGATCTCTCATGCTTCACTCCGCATCGGTGCTGGCGTGCTGAGCCGTGAGCAGCCCCAAATCCAGCTCAGGGTACCATGACCTTGCGATGCGCAATGCCATGGCCGCTCTAGCGCGCGTGGCGGAGGCCCTCCAGGCGTTCACCCGCGCGGTCCCGAACTCAAGCCACCTCGACAGCCGGCTCATGGAGACCGACTCCACCGCGACCATCCAGAGGGTGCAAACCAGCACGGTGCCGACCGCCTAGAGCCTCTTTAGGGCCCGAACCACCTCGCTCAGGCGCACCTTGGCGGCGATCCCCACCTCATCCAGGGTCCAGGTGGCATGCTGCTGAGTGGCGATCCCCTGCACCCGCTGTTTCTCGTGGTGGGCCTCCACGGCCGCATCTGCGACTCCCTACATGCCTGGGTAAATCTCTAAGGGAAGAGAAGAACGAAGAATGAGCAACAAAGAGAAACTCCAATTTAGAACCACCACAGAAAGACAGCAAGACTCACCGGTCAGCAGTTGGTCCACCTCATGCCCCTGCTCCTGCAGATGGAGCTCCCGGGACGACCACTCCTTGACCCGACGCTCGTGCTCAACCTAGGCCCTTCGCGCCTCCTCGACCGCCTTTGCGAGAGCGGCTTCCTTGGCTTCTAGGTCCCGGCCAAGATCCGCCTCTCGCTCCTCCGACTCCAGGCGAAGGGCCACCTCCTGCTCCTCCAGCTCTCGGAAGTGGGCCGCCTCACGCTCATCCTTCTCCGCCTGCTCCCGATCCGCCTCTTGGCGGAGACGGTCACACTCTGCGCTTAGGAAGTCCCGCCGTTTGCCGAGCTGCACCACCTGGCGTCGTAGGTTGACCGTCTCGGCATGTGTAGATGCCCGGGACAAAGAAGTCTATGTCAGAAAGCAAAGAAGAGAGGGATTCAACCCGCCACCGGAGCAGCCGACCTGAATCCCGGGGGCTACACCTAGCGGGTTCGCTTGCGCGCCCCCACCGGAAATTCAGAAGAACACTACCTTGCAGATCCGTGGACAAGACAGAGGCTCCTGGTACAAGCCTAGCAGTGTGTTGTACGCGGCCACCTGATAGTCGTGTGCGTCCTGGCGTGGACATGGAAGCAAAACGCCATTAGACTCGACCCGCCTACATCCTAGCCAGTCCGAATCATGGGGGCTACATCTAGTGGGTGTGCTGGCATGCCCCCATTGGAAAAAATCAAAGCAAACTATAAGGCCTCGAACCCTTACCACGACGGCTTGCTCAAGGTGCACCAACCGGTTGCTGGCAGCCTAAGCATCTTGCACCGCTTAGGCGCGGCAGGCGGCAAATTCTTTGATGACGGTGCTTAACCTGACCCCAAGGGCGCTCGGTGCGTCGTCGATGGCCGTGTCTCCGACCGCGGACCAGGTCTTCTATGGCCAACCCCCGTCGGTGGGTCCGCCATTCCCTGTGATCACCAGGGGACCCGCCCCTCCCGATGCTGTGGTGCTGGGTCCCCCGCTGACGAGCCCGGGGCGTCCACCCCCAGGCGCTGCGTTCTCAATCTCTGGCACTCCACCTCCGGCGGCACCTCCGCACCTCGCGTCCGGAGCCGGAGCCTCAGGAGCCGAAAACTCCGAAGCCGAATCCTGAATGACGACCTCCGGGGGATCTTCCGCCCTTGGCGGACTGTCATCCTCCCCCAACGGGGCCGTGTTGCTGCCTGGCTCCGCCCCTTTGGCGGGACCAGCCGCACTCTCGGCCGTGCAGGCCTCCTCCTCGGCATGCGCGTCCTCCTCCACCCGCCGTGCGGGGTCGTGCTTGTACTTGGACCACCTCTGTGTTGGCCCTCCCCAAAGGCTGCTTCCGCGCCGCCTCCTCCCACGGGCAGCGCTCCACCTCACGCCGCTCCCGCTCGGCCGCCTCGGGGTCCTGCCATGCCTGGTGCTCCCTCTCCTCGTCGGTGTTCGGTCGTGCCATTCCGTGTGCGTCGTCTCAATGGCCGTAGCCCTCCCTAGGGCGTGCGGCTCCCTACATGAACAAGACGAGAAGAGGGTGTCGACCAAAAAACAAGCAAGCCCAGAAGGAAAACAAACTTACCCGATGACGGGGACTGCTCGCCTGGTGGGGCCTGTCCAGACGACCCATTGCTTCTTCCCACCGCCTCTACGGCTACCGCCCGGCTGCCCGCTAGCCACCCGTTTGGGGGTCGTCCTGGAGCTGGAATGCTACTTCCCCTTGTTGCCTGCCATCGCGTTGCCCTGGCTGGGCTCGTGGTCGGTGTGGGGAATGCGCCTCCTCGAAGCTTCGGGGTCCTCCGGGCCCACTGCATTGCACCTCTCCGATTTAGTATCGTCATTGGTCCAATCCTGCAAAAGCGATTGGGGGAGGAACTCACTCACCTAATCGGTGGCCTCCGTCTCCATCTCTGCCCCGTCGGCTTCTGATGTGCTGGCTCACTCTGACTCCTCTGGCTCCATGTCGTCGGCATCCTTGACCTCCTCGGGGTCCGACTCCGCCACGTCGGCAGTCGGCTGCCTGTAGTTCTACAACTATGGGAAGACCTGCATGCAAGAGATGCCCTCCTCCGGCAGGCCGAGGAAATGCGTCGGCTCCAAAAGAAAAAGTAAGGATGGGGGACGGATCATGACGTACCCGCGGAGCCGGAGGCTCCAGGATGTATGGGGCCTTCCCCCAATAGCATCCGCCTGTGTCCATCTTGGCGGCCAAAATGGCGTTCACCATCCTCGCCACTTGCACCGTCTTTAGCTCTTTGGTGGAGAACCGACAAGGGTCATGCCACCCTCCCATCTGGTAGATGAGGTGTGGCCGGCTCCATAGAGGTTGCACCCGGTGTGCCACCATCATGGCTAGGAGATCCGAGGTCGTCAGCCCCTCTTTCTTGGTCATCACCACCAGGCGCTCGTAGAGCCGGTATGCCGTCTCGGGTTGACGAAGTTCAGCATCGCGACCGGTGGCTGGTTGACGAAGTTGGGGAGATTGATGTAGTCCTCCTCCGGCTTCACGTTCTTCACGTAGAAGAACCCCTTTTGCCAGTTCTTCACCAAATCCATCAAGGGAAGTTGCGGTAATCCGGCTCCGGCGCTGAAGTGGATCAGGGTGACTTCGCAGGCGGTCATGAATTTCTGACCGGTAGCCAGATTCGTCACCGTCTGGCACTTGAGTTAGAAGAGCCAACACCAGATACCGATGCTTGGCTCCACCCCCAAGAATCCCTCGCAAAGGGTGAAAAACGCCGCCACCTGGAAGACGGCGTTGGTGGCGAGATGACGCAAAGAATGTGCTCACCAACAGCCCGAGCCCGCCGAGGAAGTGCACGGTGAAAACCACCACCTCTCTCTCTTGTGGGGCTGAAGCGTTCTCCGCCCTAGCGACGCACGCCTCTAGGTGCTCTTCCGACGGCAACTTGCGGTAGTGATGGAGGTGCTCGATGAAGTGCTCATCGATGTCGCTGCTGTCCCAAGCACCCTTCCTCGCCATGGCTCTCTAAGGGTCTCGCGGTCACGGCGGCGGGCGCAAGGCCTTGGTCGTAATACAGCTCTCCGACGGCGGTTGACGGCGGAGCAGAGAATGCGTGGCCTTACCTCTTCCTCTCAATCTCTCTCGAAGCGGGGAGGGGAGGGGCGAAGAAGACGATGTTCCTGGGCGGAGGGAGTGAATGTGCCGTTCTGCTCCTTTCCCCCTCCATTTAAACCCCACGCGGTGGGTAGTGGGGAGTGGATCCGTCGCGCACGACCCCGACTACCTCCGCCACACATGGGAAGGGCGTTAATGTGCTCGGGAATGCCAACCGATGACACGAGCCACAGAAGATCTACGCGCGTGGGCCGAGGCCGCGACCGAAATGGCCTCTGTCCCATGGCCCGGTCTTGTCCTCCGCGTGGCTTGACAGGCCATGGCCCGCTGCGCTCCCCACGTGGCACCGCTCCTCTGCCCATCGGGGCCGTTGAGGCATCCTACAAAGCATCGGGCGGCTACGTAGCCGGCCTCTGCTCACTGATACGTCTCCAACGAAAATACTTTTCCAAACTCTTTTGCCCTTGTTTTGGACTCTAATTTGCATGATTTGAATGGAACTAACCTGGACTGACGTTGTTTTCAGCAGAATTGCCTTGGTGTTATTTTTGTGCATAAATAAAAGTTCTCGGATTGTCCTAAAAATTTACGAGAATATTTTTGGAATTAATAAAAATACTGACGCAAGAATTGACTAGAGGGGGCCACCTGCAGGCCACAAGCCTGCTAGCCGCGGCCACCCCCGCTGGTCACGCCAGGCAGGCTTGTGGGTCCTCGTGGCTCCTCTGACCTCCTCTCTAGCTCCATATAACCCTATTTGTCGAGAAAAAAATCAGAGAGAAGAGTTCATCATGTTTCACGATAGGGAGCCTCCGCCATCGCGTGTTCTTCCTTGGGAGACTAGATCTGGAGTCCGTTTTGGGCTCCGGAGAGGGGAAATCGACGCCTTCGTCATCACCAACCATCCGTCATCACCAATTTCATGATGCTCCCCGCCGTTCGTGAGTAATCTAATCGTAGGCTTGTTGTACGGTGATGGGTTGGATGATATTTATCATGTAATCGAGTTAGTTTGGTTAGGGTTTGATCCCTAGTATCCACTATGTTCTGAGATTGATGTTGCTATGACTTTGCCATGCTTAATGCTTGTCACTAGGTCCCAAGTGCCATGATTTCAGATCTGAACCTATTATGTTTTTATCAATATATGTGTGTTCTTGATCCTATCTTGCAAGTTGTAGACACCTATTACGAGTTATGATCTGCATCCCCTAGGGTGACAATAACTGGGATTCTTTCCGGTGATTACCGTAGTTTGAGGAGTTCATGTATACACTAAGTGCTAATGCTTTGGTCCATTTCTCTCTTAAAAGGAGGCCTTAATATCCCTTAGTTTCCAATAGGACCCCACTGCCACGGGAGGGTAGGACAAAAGATGCCATGCAAGTTCTTTTCCATAAGCACGTATGACTATATATGGAATACATGCCTACATTACATTGATGAATTGGAGCTAGTTATGTGTCATCCTATGTTATAAATGTTGCATGATGAATGCCATCCGACATAATTATCCACCACTGATCCATTGCGTACGAGCTTTTCATATATTGATGTTCGCTCAGTTACTTTTCCGTTGCTACTGTTACAATCACTACAAATTGCTACTATCACTTTGCCACCGTTACCGTTACTACCATATTAGTTTGCTACTGAATACTTTGCTTCATATATTAAGTCTTTCAGGTGTGGTTGAATTGACAACTCTTGCTACTGAATACTCGAGTATATTCTTTGGCTCCCCTTGTGTCGAATCAATAAATTTGGGTTCAATACTCTACCCGCGAAAACTGTTGCGATTCCCTATACTTGTGGGTTATCAAGAGCTTTTTCTGGCGCCGTTGCCGGGGAGCATAGCTTTATTCTCTGAGTCACTTGGGATATATATCTTTTGATCACTATGAAGAATTTGAAAGATCCAAAAACCAAGATCTATCCCTCTACTATGAGGGGAGGTAAGGAACTGCCATCTAGCTCTGCACTTGATTCACCTTCTGTTATGAGTAAGTTTGCGACACCACCACCTGCTAGTAATTCTGATATGTCACAAGTAATTGATGATGCTACTTCTTCTATGCATGATGCTTATGATAATACTTTGCTTGATGATACTATGCCACTGGGTGAATTTCTTGATGAACAAATTGCTAGAGCTAATGCTGAAACTGATAATATTTCTGAATCTGATGAAATTATTGAAACTGAACATTATGATTCACTTACTAGACCTATATCTCCTAGATATGAATTGCCTGATATACCTGAGGGTTATGTTATGGAAGGAGAGGTATCTAGGGACTTTCTTGCTTGCCAGGATAGAGACAATCTTAAGAAATTGCTTCGCAAGTGGAAGGAAAAATCTCTGAATGCTAGAACACAATATGATCCTAAGTTTGCTACTTCACCCATCTTTTTTACTGATAAGGATTATGAATTCTCTGTCAATCCTAAGTTAATTACTTTGGTTGAATCTGATCATTTCCATGGTTATGAATCTGAAATTGTTGTGGCACATCTTACCAGATTGAATGATATAGCCACCCTATTTACTCATGAGGAATTTTTTTGCTATACTATGTTCTTAAGTTGTTTCCTTTATCATTAAAGGGTGATGCTAAGAAATGGTTTAATTCTCTTGCCCCTGGTTGTGTGCGTAGTCCCCAGGACATGGTTTATTACTTCTCTGAAAAATATTTTCCTGGCCATAAGAAACAAGCTGCCTTGTAGGAAATATTTAACTTTGTGCAACTTGAAGAAGAGAGTCTCCCACAAGCTTGGGGGAGGCTTCTCCAATTACTTAATGCTTTTCCTAATCATCCTCTCAAGAAAAATAAAATACTTGATATCTTTTACAATGGACTAACCGATGCTTCTAGGGACTACCTAGATAGTTGTGTTGGTTGTGTTTTCAGGGAATGAACTGTTGAACAAGCTAAATTACTATTGAATAATATATTGAGCAATGATAATGATTCGACTATTCCCAAACCACCTCCAAAGCCAACTCCGAAGAAAAGAGGTATTCTATTCCTCAGTCCTGAAGATATGCAAGCGGCAAAGAAATCTATGAAAGAAAAGGGTATTAAAGCTGAAGGTGTTAAGAATCTACCACCTATTCAAGAAATACATGGTCTTGATAACCCGACACACATAGTAGAGGTAAATTCTCTCAGAATATTTGATGAAAGAGATATCGCTTATAATAAGCCTGCTAGCCAATGCTTGGATGAATTTGATAATTTTATTATGAAGCAAGAAAATTTCAATGCCAATGTTAGTAGACAATTGAACCATAATGCTTATATGCTTGATCGCTTGGGTGATTATTTGAGTAGAACTATCAATGATCTTAAGCTTATTAGTAAACATGCTTCCATGGTAACCACTCAAGTAGAACAAGTACTTAAGGCTCAAAATGATTTGCTTAATGAGATGGATAGTAAAGACAATGATCATGCTGTTAAAATTGTGACTAGAGGTGGTAGAATGACTCAGGAACCTTTGTATCCTGAGGGCCATCCTAGGAGAATTGAACAAGATTCCTAGAGAGTTAACACTAATGCACCTATTCCTTCCAATAAGAGTAGGAAAAAGAATGATGATGGTACTTTGCATGCTGCTAGTGAACCAGTTATAGATATGTCTGAGAATCCAAATGATATTTCTATTTCTGATGTTGAGACACAATCTGGTGATGAACATGAGCCTAGGATAACATTAATAATGATGTTCACGCTGATGCTCAACCTAGTAATGATAATGATGTGGAGATTGAACCTGCTGATGATCTTGATAACCCACAACCTAAGAATAAAAGATACGATAAAAGAGAATTTATTGCTAGGAAACATGGTAGAGAAAGAGAACCATGGGTTCATAAACCCATGCCCTTTCCTCCTAAGCCATCCAAGAAAAAGGATGATGAGGACTTTGAGCACTTTGCTGAAATGCTTAGACCTATCTTTTTACGTATGCGCTTGACTGATATTTTGAAAATGCCTCCTTATGCTAAGTATATGAAAGATATTGTGACAAATAAAAGAAGGATACCGGAAGCTGACATTTCCACCATGCTTGCTAATTATACTTTTAAAGGTGGAATACCTAAGAAACTAGGAGATCCTGGAGTACCTACTATACCATGCTCTATTAAAGGAAATTATGTTAAAACTGCTTTATGTGATCTTGGAGCTGGTGTTAGTGTTATGCCTTTCTCTTTATACCGTAGACTTGATTTGAATAAGTTGACACCTACTGAAATCTCTTTGCAAATGGTTGATAAACCAACTGCTCTACCTATTGGTATTTGTGAGGATGTACCTATCGTAGTTGCAAATGCTACTATCTTGACGGACTTTGTTATTCTTGATATTCCCGAGGACAACAGTATGTCGATCATCCTTGGTAGACCCTTTTTGAATACTGCAGGGGATGTTATTGATTGCAACAAGGGCAATGACACTTTTCTTATTAATGGTAATGAGCATACGGTACACTTTTCGAAGAAACAACCTCAAGTTCATAGTATCAACTCTATTGAAAAAATTCCAACAATTATTATTGGGGAAATGCATATACCCATTGAGGTAACTTACTATTATTCGAAAGTTCTTTGGTTTCATGTTATTCAAAAGATGTTTGTTAATAAGACTTGATCAACCTTATTGATGGATTCCTTTTGAGGAGCATGAGATGGATGAATTGAGAAAGCACAACTTCCTACACCTAACTTTTACTTTCTGTTACCTAGATGAAATTAAGTAAAAAAATTCCATCATTTTTCTGTTTTCTGAGTTTTCCGTACAATAGAAAAATGACGTGAAAATAAAAGTTCCCAGAATCCCCTAAAAATTTAGTATGATTTTTTCTGGATTGTTTAAGAATTTTTGGCACTAAGAATGCATGAGGGGGTTGCACTAGTGGGCCACAAGCCTGTAGTGCGTGGCCACCCCCGGCCTCTCCTAGCAAGCTTGTGGGTCCCACGTGGCCCCCTCCACTTATTCTAGCACCCAGTCACTTGATCTTCCCACAGAAAAAATCCCACCATTGCTCAAACCCGTGTTCTAGCTCATCTTGTTGCCATTTTCGATCTCCTAGCTCAAAGCTCCATTCGCAAAACTGTTTTAGGGGATTACTAACCGTATGTGACTGCTCCAATGCTCCAATTAGTTTTTGTTCCAGTGCCCTATATATTGCAAATTTTTGCTGCTGTGGTGACCTTGTTATTGAGCTTGCATGCCAAATTTTTATGGTCCCAAGTAGTTTTGATGCATCATATGGTCTCTAGGCATTTGAGGGAGTAGTTGCTATGAGTTTTGTTGAGTTTTGTGCACCTTTATTTTCACTCACTAAAATTTCAGAAATTTTTCAGAGAAAAGAAAAGATGTTGAGGAGAATGTACCAAGGTGGTTCCTCGAGCAAGAAAGCCCCGAGACTTGCGCTACGTGAGGCCAATTTTGAACTACACGGGGAAGCTCGAGTACTGCCTTGTGAATGGCCGTCGGATCAACTCATGGAAAACGACGGATTTAAGGAAGAGTTTTATGCATACAAAACGAATGCTGGCCTTGAGAACTTCATTACACATGGATGCAAGCAATATTATCAACTCACTGATTCTTTCGTGCGGAGGTTTGAATTTTCATCTAGCCGCAATTCTCATTCTGTTCTATTTGATCTTTATGATAAGACCTATACCATGGACCTAGAAGATTTGAATGATGCATGCAAAATTCCACAGTGGGGTAGTCGTAGCGATCCTCATAAAAATGAATATAATGATTTCCTTGCTAGCATCACGGTGGAACAAACTAGAATCATTACATAAGCCACCTTGGGGAGCATTCACTTTTTGGCTATACATTATTTTGCTCTCTTCATAGGTAGATGTATTAACGGTAAACTTGAGCATAGCCACCTTTGTGTGCCTGATCTGAGTATTCTTAAGAGAGAGGTAATGGTGGATAGACGATATAACTTGGGGGTTATTATTGCTAGGAGGTTACATCATAATGCTAAGGATGGAGACTTCTTTGGTGGAATTTATGCCACCCGTATAGCTAAGTATCTTGGGGTACCCATCAGAGGGAATGACATTGAGTTACCCCCTGCTTCCCTTGATTATGAGGCTTTGGTGCACTTTCAGTTTCTTGAAAGAAATGAACAATCCCTCCAGTAGCGACTAATTTTTGACAGGCAACGTGTTGTCCATGTTAGCCTTCCTGCTCCTGCCTTCTTTAACTTTCAGAAAAATAGGAGATATTTTATAACCAGAGAGGAGGCAAACGAGTACGAGCGAAATGCAGAAACCACTTGCCTTCACGCTGCCGTGGTACAGGCGGTAGCAGCCACAGCCTAATACAACCCCAACTTTGAATTAGGATATTATCTAAGCGAGCCATGGCCCTAGACCAACTTAGGCCAAAAGCCTAAGCTTGGGGTAGTACGTATTTCTCACCGACATTACATTCATCTTAACACACTTATTTCAGTTCTCGGTGTTCATACTTTTTCATTGTACTATCCATGGTAGTTTAATTCTTGTTTTGCTTTCTTCTTGTGTATTAGTAAACTTTGAGAAAAAAATAGTTCTAGCTTTATTTCCTAGTTCCTTAGTTGTAGCATTAAAAACAAAACCCAAAAAGATTTCTCGTTCTTCTTTTTGCTTGTTGGGAGTTTTCCCGTGTAAATAATTTTCCTTGGTCTGTAAGGAGAAGACCACGATGACGTGTTGAGTGGCTCTCATATGCACTATTATTTATCTTACAAAGAGCCCATATTGCCTTGTCTTCTCCTTTGCTTTATTGTTTGCATATTCTAGCTTGGTCCAATGCACGTGCACTCTTATTATTATTCACATCGTTCGGTCATGCAAGTGAAAGGCAATAATGATGATATTTGATGAAAAGATTGAGATGGAGAAAAGCTGGTATGCACTCAACCTATCTTGCTTTTGTAAATATGATTAGCTCATCGTTCCGATTTTAGTACATTATGGGTTGAACATGTTTGCAATAACAATTACAGATTATAGTTATTCATGCCATGCTTAATTAGCTGAGAGTGGATAATGGTTCGTCTTGAGTGCCAACATGCGCATTAAAATGGTTGTGATGTAGTATGATAGAATGGCATCCTCCTCTGGATGATTCAAGTGGCTTGACTTGGCACATGTTCACGCATGTAGTTGAAACAAATCAACATAGCCTCCACAATATTTATGTTCATAGTGTATTATATCCTACTCATGCTTGCATTCAATGTTTGTTAATATCAAAGCATGTTGATGATTGTGTCGCTCTCTAGTTGGTCGCTCCCCAGTCTTTTGCTAGCCTTCACTTGTACTAAGCAGGAATACTGCGTGTGCATCCATCTCAATAAACCCAAAGTTGTTCCATATGAGTCCACCATATCTACCTATATGCGGTATTTACCTGCCGTTACAAGTAAATTTGCATGTGCTAAACTTTAAACCTTCAAATAAACTTTCTGTTTTGTATGCCCAAATCTCTAATGTGGTGACTGGGGCTGTCAGTATCTTCCATCCTAGGTGGGTTATTCTCACGATATGTGTTGATTCACTATCATTCACGAGAAAGTGGCTGGTAATCAGGATGCCCAGTTCCATGCTCGAAATAAAAAGCAAAATATAATTAAACAAAACTCCCCTCGGAATGTGTTTGTATGGACGGTACCCATGAATTCGGCCCGCCGTGGAGTGTGACTGATTGGTGGAGGGGGAGTAAAAACTTTACCATTCTGTTTGGGAACCGCCTATAATGTATCTAGCATGGAAGATATTGAAAACCTCTTGGTCGTTATGTGAGCAACGAAAGCATACCACTCCAAAATCATTACCTATCTCTGTTTTAGAAGCTTGACCTCTGGCACCTCTGCAAATCAATGCTTCCCTCTGCGAAGGGTCTTTCCATTTACTTTATTGTTGAGTCATCATCCTCTTATAAAAAGCACCAGTTAAAGAGCGCCATTGTCATTTGTATGCCTTGATATTAATTGATATTGAGTATGAGCATGACTGGATCTCTCTCACCGTGAATTACAATGTTTAGTTAGTCCTTGTTCTCCAGAGGTGCTCTACATTTATGTTTTGCGGTCCCACAAAGAGCTAGCGAGATACCATTATGTCGTATTGTATAATGATTATTTTGATAAAATTGTTGTGATTCGAGACTTGTTATTATTGCTCGCTCATTGGTTATGCCATTGACATGAGTAAATGTGAGACCTAAATGTTATTGTGAATGTGGTTAGTTTACAATCTTTGCTGAAAATCTGAACATAAGTTAGACATATTTACAACAGCAAGATCAAACAGCGTTTGTAAAAGTTTTTCTTTATCACTTTCAGTTTATCAACTGAATTGCTTGAGGACAAGCAAAGGTTTAAGCTTGGGGGAGTTGATACGTCTCCAACGTATCTAATTTTGCAAACTCTTTTAACCTTGTTTTGGACTCTAATTTGCATGATTTGAACGGAACTAACCCGGACTGACGCAGTTTTCAGCAGAATTGCCTTGGTGTTATTTTTGTGCAGAAATAAAAGTTCTCGGATCGTCCTGAAAATTTACGGAGAATATGTTTTGAATTATTAAAAATACTGGCGCAGGAATTGACCAAAGGGGGGCCACCAGCAGGCCAGAAGCCTGCTAGCCGCGGCCACCCCCCTGGCCGCGCCGGGCAGGCTTGTGGGCCCTCATGGCTCCTATGACCTCCTCTCCAGCTCCATATAACCCTATTTGCCGAGAAAAAAAATCAGAGAGAAGATTTCATCGTGTTTCACATTATGGAGCCGCCGCCATCGCCTGTTCTTCCTCGGGAGACCAGATTTGGAGTCTGTTTTGGGCTCCGGAGAGGGGAAATCGACGCCTTCGTCATCACCAACCATCCTTCATCACCAATTCCATGATGCTCCCCATCGTTCGTGAGTAATCTCATCATAGGCTTGCTGGACGGTGATGGGTTGGATGAGATTTATCATGTAATCGAGTTAGTTTGGTTAGGGTTTGATCCCTAGTATCCACTATGTTCTGAGATTGATGTTGCTATGACTTTGCCATGCTTAATGCTTGTCACTACGGCCTGAGTGCCATGATTTCAGATCTGAACCTATTATGTTTTCATGAATATATGTGTGTTCTTGATCCTATCTTGCAAGTTTTAGACACCTATTACGAGTGATGATCCGCAGCCCCCAGGGTGACAATAACTGGGATTCTTTCCGGTGATTACCGTAGTTTGAGGAGTTCATCTATTCACTAAGTGCTAATGCTTTGGTCCGGTTCTCTATTAAAAGGAGCCTTAATATCCCTTAGTTTCCAATAGGACCCCGCTGCCACGGGAGGGTAGGACAAAACATGTCATGCAAGTTCTTTTCCATAAGCACGTATGACTATATATGAAATACATGCCTACATTACATTTATGAATTGGAGCTAGTTCTGTGTCATCCTATGTTATAACTGTTGCATGATGAATGCAATCCAACATAATTATCAATCACGTATCCATTGCCTATGAGCTTTTCATATATTGATCTTCGCTCAGTTACTTTTCCATTGCTACTGTTACAATCACTACAAACTGCTACTATCACTTTGCCACCGTTACCATTACTACCATATTACTTTGCTACTGAATACTTTGCTGCAGATATTAAGCCTTTCAGGTGTGGATGAGTTGACAACTCAGCTGCTAATACTCGAGAATATTCTTTGGCTCCCCTTGTGTCGAATCAATAAATTTGGGTTGAATACTCTACCCTCGAAAACTGTTGTGATCCCCTATACTTGTGGGTTATCACTCACCCGTGCCTTCTGGCTCCTGGATCGTGCAATAATACAAGAACACAAGACCAGCAAACTGATGGGCGTCCCCTGCTTCAGGGACTACTGATGGGGGGATAACCCCGGGGTAGCCTCAACCGACTCTTTACTCCAAGTTTTTGAAATGACTCCAGGGAGAGTCGCCTCCCCCTACTGACCGGCTCCGCATTGTCGACCGTGACGGGCTGGCCGGCTAGAGGCGGAGACAGCTAGCTCTCTAGCCGGCGACGCATTGGATATTGTGGCCAGGGCACGTGTGGCTACAGTGCCCCCCCGTCACATCGGGGGTCAGAGCTCGTGTGGCTACACTGGAGGCGACAGTACCTCTGACCCTGGCCGACTACGACCGGCCATACATAATAGTGTTGGCAAGCCCTCAACCACTCTATTACCTACTTCGGCGTGGCTACAACGCAGTCGGCTGTACCATTGACTGTGGTCGGCTTCCACTAGACAACCCCTCCAAGGCTGACCCGTGCCTCGACGCGACGGGCACGGGGGCCTACCAGGTGGGCCCGCTCCGGCTCTCGATGGGACCTCGCACCCAGCAGGGCCTACCAGCGACAAGACCCCTCAGCCGGGGGCCCCAAGGCCGGCTAGAGAGACCGCCAGTTGGGGCCCTCCGGCACCCTCTATTCATATTGTATTCCGGGGGGTTGGCCTATAAAAAACCCCGGAGCTTCCCCATGCATTGGGCGATCACGAGCCTAGCAACACACACACACGTAGAGAGGCAACGAAGCCAAGCTAGCTCCTTCTTCCTCCTCTACCCATAAAGCTCAAGGAGCACCGTTGTAGCCCCCTTTGGTTCATCAACTAGACTAGCAGGACTAGGGGTATTACCTCCCACTGAGGGCACCGAACCTGCATACATCGTATGTCCCGCACCGTTTGTCCCCGTTCCCGCTCCCGAAGTCCACTAGCGTCCATCGGCCCCAACCACTCTCGATAAGCCTACCCATGGCATCTGTCGTGAGAAAATGATGACAGTGTTGTTCTTACTTTACCAAACAACCTACTTATGATTAACCCCCTCGCAAGCATCTGTAAGTAAGACAAAAGTATTAAGACAAAGTCTAACCATAGCTTTAAACATGTGGACCCAAAGCATCCCCTTACGAAGTAGCGCATAAACTGGGGTTTAAGCTTCTATCACTCTAGCAACCCATCATCTAATAACTACTCCACAATGCATTCCCTTAGGCCCAAGGATGGTGAAGTGTCATGTAGTCAATGTTCAGATGACACCAAGGGAATCATAACATACATATTATCAAAATATCGAACACATAGCAAATTCACATGATTACTTGCAACATGACTTCTCCCGTGAACTCAAGAACAAAGGTAACTACTCACAAATAATATGCATGCTCAAGATAAAAGGTGTATTGAATAACATAATGGATCTGAGCATATAATCTTCCACCAAATAAACCATATAGCAGTCAACTACACAAGGTAATCAACACTACTAGTCACCCACATGTACTAATCGGAGGTTCTCGTACAAAGATTGAACACAAGAGATGAACCAGGGTTTGAGAGGAGACGGTGTTGTTGAAGATTTGGATGAAGAATGGCCTCCCTAAGATGAGAGGGTTGTTGGTGATGACGATGACTTTGATTTCCCCCTCTGGGAAGGAAGTTCCCCCAGCGAAATCGCTTCGCCGGAGGGAAACAGTGCTCTTGCCCAAGTTCCACCTTGAGGCGGCGGCGCCTCGTCCCGAAAGTACCCTCCTTAATCTTTTTAGGTTTTTCCAGAATTTATGCCAGAAGATAGGCTCCATAGGTGGGCCAGGCTGAGCACCACCCACAAGGTCGTGCTTGGGGGTCCTGGCGCGCCTTGGTGGGTGTTCCTCACCTGGTGGCCCCCTTCCGGTAGTTTTCTGGTCCAATATTTTTCATTTATTGCACAAAAATTCTCCATAAAATTTCAGCTCCATTGGGGATGTATAAAATTGGTATCTCTGACATGCCTTTTTCAAGTCCAGAATTCCAGCTACCGATATTCTCCCTCTTTGTGTAAACCTTGCAAACTATGATAGAAAAGGCATTATAATTACTCCGCAAAGCATTGTTATGCATAAAAACGTTATAAATAACAGTAGGAAAACATGATGCAAAATGGACGTATCAACTCCCCAAGCTTAGACCTTGCTTGTCCTCAAGCAAAAGCTGATATCGAAGAACATGTCTACATGGTTTGAGAGAGAGAGGTGTCGATAAAAACAAAATACGGACATAGTAGCATCATGCTTATTATCACAACAGCAACAACTTTATCATAGGACTCTTTCATATAACTTTTATCATACAACATCATCCTATAACTTCTCATGAACAAGTAACAATTCATCACAACATAGAAGTATAAAGCATAAACCTTATTGAAAACCAACAAACTATGTTCTCAGTCAACTTTGCAACTACAATTCATCATATTTTCAGGAAGGGTCTCATGTAGGAGCCTTTTGGCAAGTCCACATGCTCAACCATCTCTAGTCTTCTATGATTGCTAACACTCACAGCATACCCATGAGCAAAAAGTTTCAACCGGACACATAGAACGATAGGGCTTATAGTTTCACCTCCAAACGTATTCACCTCAATGGTGATGTCAACAATAATAACTCATGCTCATTCATATCCAACTGGATATATGTGCCTATATCTTTCCTCACCACATGATGCTTGCAAAAGGAGAAAATCAAAAGGAATAGGGTAGAATACTTTGACTCTTGCATAAAACCAAATACATAAAGGTAAAATATAGGCCCTTCGTAGAGGGAAGCAGAGGTTGTCATGCTCTTTTTAATATGTATGCCAAATCCCTTAGCGCAAAAGAACGTCATGTTGTATTGCCCCTTGTGATAGCAACCTTTATTATGCAATCTGTCGCTTCTATTACTTTGCCATCACAAGTTCGTGCAACGCTCAATTTTCTCTTACACTAGTTGATCCAACACTTTTGGAAGCAATTTTTATTGCCTTGATGCACCGATGACAACTAACTTGAAGGATCTTATTCAATCCATAGATAGGTATGGTGGACTCTCAAACATGAGTTTGGGTTTTGGGTTTTTGGATGCACATGTAGCATGTCTACTTAGTGCGGAATTTTTGGCTAGCAAAGATACTGATAAAGTACCACATGTTGAAGGATCAATGACAATATAATTAATATGTCAATATGAACAAGTATAAATCATTACGGTGTCTTCCTTGTCCAACGTCAACAATTTTGGCATATAATATTTAATGGGGGCTCATAATCATAAAAAGATGTCCATGATAGTGTATTTGCATGTGAATCTTCTCTTCCCTAATTAATTCTTTCATGAATTGCATCATTGACTAATGCTATGTTTGTCAATGTCCAATATATTTTACCACTTATACTTTTCTTTATTGTGATGACATTACTCACCATAAGATTAGAATATGATCTTTTTCATTTATTTTCTTTTATCATGATTGCAGCAAGAAAGCAAAGGGGCAAAATCTGAAACTAAACTTTATTACATAACTCTCACTCGATTACAAAGATAGATAGATCACGAAACTAGCACTTGAAAATAGGCCATACTAAAATTTTATTCAACTAAATCACGAAAAAGCTAAGAATCAAAATAAAAAGGCAAAGGTAAAAAGTGATGGTGATACGATACCGGGGCACGTCCCCCAAGCTTGGCTCAAGCCAAGGGGAGTGCTCATACCCGTGTACTCAAGTCTCCTTTGGTGGTGAAGATGATGAATGAGGTGGTGATGAAGCGGTAGTAGGTTTGTACTCCGGCTTCCAGGGCAACGGCTCACCATCAAAAGTTGATGCACGAGTCCCTTGAGTCCTGCAACTGGCAGCTAAACTCATACCTTTAAATCTCGCTTCATATTTAAAAACATGATTTTGGAGATCATAAATTTGACTCTGCAAAAAGTTGATTTGCTCGTTGAAGGTGAATACGATGTTTTTCCTGGACTGGCCATCCACCATGTGATCACAGATGAATTCCATGATCATGGAGTGATTGGCACTTTGTCCACACTCCACCATCCCCTACACTTGAAGATGTCTTGTTCCACTGCTTCCAGCCTGGCCTCCACGCTTCCCTTCTTCTTGGGCCCTTGAACATCCCGGATGTGGAGCACACCCTAACGCATCTTAATGGTTTGAGGGGCCTTCATCACCTCCGGCAAGTATGGATTGATAACCTTCTCAAAGAACTTGTCCTTGGGAGAACTTGGTGAAGCCATGGAGATTTTGATCTGGCAACAAAACAACATGAAACAAGAACATAGGAAAATCTCGTGATGCGGTGGTCAAAACAATCGGGGGTGTATATTGAGAACTTTTATTCTTGGAAATCAAGCAAACAGAAGGAAACAGATTCGGGAAGGTTCTCGAGGTGGGCACCACCCACCAGGGTGCGCCAAGGAGGGCAACCGTGCCCTGGTGTATCGTTCTCACCCCGGTACCCGCCTGCCGCCCACGGGAAGGACCGCAGTATGTCTAGCCCCTAGACTGTGAAGGGCCAGGAGAGTGGGATGGTTTGGAGGAGCTGCGCGGGCTGGTCAATCTGCTTGGCATGGAACTGGCAGGCCTCGCAAGACTGGACCAGTTCGGCGGCGGCGTTTAGCGTCGTGGGTCAGTAGAAGCCGGATTGGAATGCCTTTCCTGCAAGGGTGCGCGATGAGGAGTAGTGCCCGCAGTCTTCTCCGTGAATGTCGTCCAGAAGCTCACACCCATGTTCCTTGGAAATGCACCACAGCGTGCCGTCCTTTGGGCGCCTGCGGTATAGTCGTCGTTCTGCAGGCAGTAGGCTGTGGCTTGTCGTGCCACGCGCTCCGCATCTTCCTCCTTTTCCGGTAGCATGTCGTGAAGCAGGTACACCCTGAAAACCTACATCCAGTCGTCGTCCTGAGGCTCCAGTGCCAGGAGCAGTCGGGCTTCTGAGGCCGGTCCATAGTCCGGAGCCCTCGAGGGCGATGCTAGGTGTAGCCCCTCGCTCCGTGATGCCAGATCCTCGATTGGTGGTGCTACTGAGGGTTTGAAGAGCCATTCCTTGAAGACGCCCGACTCCTGGGGCTCGTGGGGCGACACCCTTGGCAATGTCATCAGCTTCCTTGTTTGTGCCGTGTGGGATGTGCTGCAATTCCACGCCCTGAAAATGTTTTTCAATCTTATGTACCTCCTCCAAGTACGCCCCCATGTGCTCGTCCCTAGGTGTATACTCCTTGTTGGAGAATTTGACGAGGAGTTGGGAATTGCCCTTGATGCTCAGGTGCTGAATCCCCAAGGCTGTCGTGGCCTTGAGGCCAGCGATGAGGCCCTCGAACTCCGCGATGTTGTTGGAGACCTTCTCACCATGCTGGAAAAAGAGATGCACATCATAGCGGAGCTTATCCCCTGTTGGGGAGATGGGCGCAACTCTGTCCCCTGCTCCCATGTGTGTGAAGGCTGCGTCAAAATGCATGGTCCAGCCTTCGGGCGCCTCATCGCCAGGTGTGAAGGACTGGCTCCCGTCCAGCCCCTGTTCAGGTGCGTCTGTCCACTCCGCCACAAAGTCTGCTAGGGCTGCCCACTTGATGACCCTGATCATGCTGAACTCAATATTGAAGGCATGCAGCTCGATGTTCCACTCCGCGACTCTCCCTACTGCGTTGGGGTTGCGCAACACCTTCTCCAAGGGGTATGCGGAGATGACCTTGATGGGATGCCCCTGGAAGTAGTGGCGCAACTTCCTTGAAGCGACAAGGAGTGCGAGAAGGAGCTTCTGTTGCATGGGGTAGTGTGAGCGTGCATCCCACAGCACTGTACTGACGTAGTACACTGGGTGTTTGACGAGGGTGAAGCCCCCCGCGGTGCCCTGCTCCGTGGCGGGCCCGTGAGGCTTGAACGCCTCAGGGGCCGCTGGAGCAGTCGGGGCCTCATGAGGATTGAACGCCTCAGGGGCCATCAAAGCGGCTGGGGCCTCATGAATATTGAGTCCCTCGGGGGCCGTCGAAGCAGCTCGGGCCTCAAGAGCATCGTCTTGGGGACGGGCGGGCTACTCAGCATCCTGCGGTCCCCCTTGCTCCATGTCGAGGGGGCCGCCTGTGCTCGTCGATGCGGTGCGCGTGTTGGTACGTCCTCCATGACCGCCACCAACACCGCGCTGGCAGAGTGAGGGGTGGCAGCCAGGTATAGCAACAGCGGCTCCCAAGGACGAGGTGCCACCATTACCGGCGGGCTCGTGAGGTACCGCTTGAGTTCCTCAAATGCCTCGTCTGCCTCCAACGTCCATTCGAAGGGGCCCTTCCTTTTCATGATCTTAAAGAACGGCAGGGCCCGTTCACCGAGTTTGGCGATGAAGCTCCCCATGGAGGTCACACAACCTGCCAGTTTATGCATCTCCTTGAGGGTCTAGGGCGTGCTCATCTTATTTATAGCCTTGATATTCTCTGGGTTTGCCTTGATTCCCCGGTGCGTCACCAAGAAACCGAGCAGCTTGCCCAATGGGACCCCGAAGACGCACTTCTTGAAGTTGAGCTTCAGGTTCACCTCCTTTAGGCTGGCAAATATCTCCTCCAAGTCCTCGATCAGGGTCTTGGCTTTTCTTGACTTGACCACGATGTCATCGATGTAGCCTTCTGCTTTCCTCCCGAGCTGCGGCCCCAGGGCGATGTGCATCAGCCGCTGGATGGTTGCCCCGGTGTTCTGTAGCCCGAAGGGCATGCATGTGTAGCAGAACACTCTGCACGAGGTGAGGAAGGACATGTTCTCAACATCCTCCATCGCCATTTTAATCTGATGGTAGCCCGAGAATGCGTCCAGGAAGCACAGGAGGTCGCACTACGCGGTGGAGTCCATGATCTGATTGATGCATGACAGCGAGAATGGGTCTTGGGGACAAGCTTTCTTGAGGCTCGTGAAGTCGACACACATACGCTCCTGCCCGCACTTCTTTGGTATGACCACCTGGTTGGCGAGCCACTCCGGGTAACACACCTTCCGGATGATGCCGACCTCCTTTAGATTGCCGACCTCCTGGGTGATGAGCATCTGTTTCTCTTCAGCTTGCCTCCTTGAATTTTGCTTCACCGGGCGTGCATTCGGGCATACCATGATGGGGTGCTCAATTACATCCTTCGTGACCCCCACTAGGTCAGAGGTGCTCCACGCAAACGCATCCTTGTTTGCGTGGAGGAAGGCCAACAATGCCTCCTCTCGCTCCTAGGGTAGGTCGACGCTGATGGTGAAGGTAGGGCCATGGTTTCCTTCATCCACAGGCACCTGCTTCCTCTCCATCCGATCCTGAGAGGACATCTGCTTTACTGGTGCGACGTGGAGGACATCCCAAGATGTAGGATCGAAAGTAGGTCTAGAGGGGGTGATTAGACTACTTGACCAAATAAAACTATGCTTTTTCCCAATTTTAATTCTTCGCAAGTTTTAGCATTCATAACATATCAAGTAAACCCTACACAAGCAAGTCTAAGAGTATAGTAGCGGAGAGTAACAACAAGCATGAGTAAAAGGATAGGGTAGGAAGGTCAAACGCAATTGTAGACACGATGATTTTTCTCGTGGTTCTGACAGGTGGTGCTATCGTATATCCACGTTCATGGAGTCTTCAACCCACGGAGGGTAACAGTCGCGAGAGTGCACGGAGGGCTCTACCCACGGAGGTTTCCACGAAGAAGCAACCCTGACTATACCATGATGGCCTACGTCCATGGAGGACTAGCCTTACTCGGGGTAGATCTTCACAAAGTAGGCGATCTCCTTGCCCTTACAAACTTCTTGGTTCACTCCACAACACGAAGTAGGAGGCTCCCAAGAGAAACCTAACCAATCTAGGAGGCACCACCCTCCAAAAGGTAATAGGCTCGGTAATGACGATGAACTCCTTGCTCTTGTGCTTCACGATGATAGACTCCTCAACAAACAATCACTCTCTCACAGATTTGGCTTGGTAGAAGAGATGGGATTGGTGGAAAGCAACTTGGGGAGGCTAGAAATCAAGATCCATATGGTTGGATTGGAAGATCTTGACCTCAACACAAGGGTAGGTGGCTCTCTCTCAGAAAACTGAGTAGGATAGGTATGGAATAGTTCTGAGTGCTTCTCTTTTGAGTGGGTGATGGTGAAGGGGTATATGTAGGCATCCCCAAAAATCCAATCGTTACACACAAAATGACCAACTCGGTGACACCGATGTGTTAATCTCGATGGTACCGAAGTGACCAAAAGGTGGCGACTTTTGAATCTCGGTGAGACTGAGATAGGAATCTCGTTTGCACCGTCAAGGTGACCAACGGTCGGAAATGCCAAACTCGGTGACGCTGACTCAACATTCTCGGATGGAGTGAAAGTGTGAACTTGCGTAACAGAAAGTTGGCAACCTAACTCGATGGCACCGAAAGCAGTGTCGGCCGCACCGAAGTGGCTAGAGTTTGGCTGAGTCTGTCTAGGGTTAAGAATCGGTGGCACCCGGATAGGAATGTTGGTTGCTCCGATTTTGAATGTTTGGTGGGAGAGCTTGTGGATGTTTTTGGTGACTATCACTTGTGCACGTATGAGCATTTTGTTCACCAACAAAAACTTACCCACTTTTAATAGTATTGGCTTTCCTATGGACTCAAAGTGATTTCTCACAACTGTAAAATGTAGAGTCCTCTTGCTTGAAGCTTGGCCAACCTATTTCCTTGCATCTTGGGGTGATTCCACAATCACCACAATCCTTTTGCCATCCCTATCATTGAACTTTTCCTGAAATATACTGGGTGGAAATATTAGTTCAATGACTTATATGTTGTTATTAATTACCAAAACCACCAAGGTAGCAAATGTGCTTTCAATGTCCCCCTTTTTGGTAATTGAAGACAACATATAGATCAAAGCTTCGACAAAGATATAATCAATGAATATAATTGTCGCGTTGAGAAGTATGTGATAAGAAAGAGCTCCCCCTAAATTTTTGCATTATTTTAAATTTGCATTTGAATGCAAATGCACAATCGATTAGGTACATGGGTCACTTACATGTCACATACCACTTGGTGGTGTGCGAGAGTAATTAGAATGAACATCATAGCACAACACAATCAACCAAAGATGAATGATAATCACATAAGCATTAAGATGATAGGAAATAGTAGCATCACACATTAAAGCGTATGATCAAACATCATCAGATGTGTGTCACAACCAACCAAAAGTGTATCACAGCAACCAAAAGCAATTATTTTGAAAACAAGCAACAAACACCAAACGCACTCTCACTCGAAGCCTAAAGATCTATATACACTTCTCCCCCTTTGGCAACAAGTTACCAAAAAGTTCAAACGCATATATCTAAGCGTTCTTGAGCTGATCTCCTCCGGTTGTTGATGAAGGAGTCAAGAGAACAACATCGGCGAATAACTCTGCAAATGTCATGGATGGAGCTGGATTGGTCACTCGAGGAACTGGAGCTGATGGAGCAGGAGCTATGCTGACAGTAGCAAGAGCTGATGAACAGGGCCTCGAGTCTGGTGCAGGCACTGTCACTCATCTAGCCTGAGTAGTGAACTGTGTGCTCGGCCTGAGAGGGGATCCATCCTCCTCATCATCATCATTAGAAGAAGAACTAGAAGAGACCCGAGGGATGTGCGCTGAGTAAACTTCCTTCTGAAGCTCTATAACGGTCTTAGACACCTTGTCCACCCTATCACTAAGAGTCTTGATCCTTGTCTCAAACATCCTCAGAAGACTATTCTGGTTGTCCAGAATACCCTTGATATCCTTCTGCATCCCTGAACTACTGAGATTAAAAGATCCATTTGCTCATTCCTGGATCTAGGGACTTGAGCACTAGCGGCTCGAACTGCCTTTGCCTCTGCTTGTGCTGTAGCAGATGTGGAATGATATGGGTCCATCACCACAACATTATCCTCAAGTTCTGGTTGTAGGGGCAAATGTGAACGATCTAGAGCAAAT
Source organism: Hordeum marinum (assembly GCA_022496015.1). Lineage (NCBI taxonomy): Eukaryota > Viridiplantae > Streptophyta > Magnoliopsida > Poales > Poaceae > Hordeum > Hordeum marinum. The sequence goes on along the minus strand of CM039674.1, from coordinate 364,495,769 downwards.
ATGTGCTTCTCCAACTGAGAGTTGATAAGCATCTGGATGTAGGGTGCATAGCAGCAAGAGCGCTTCTGATCAGCAGCAACCCTCTTGATTGTCTCAACAATCAAATCCATGACTCTAATCGTGGTGTGTCCGTCAAGGTGGATCAACATGTTGATGGAGTAGCCTTGGATCATCTTGTCATCTCCTGACTTGGGCATCAAGGTATGCCTCAAAGTAGTGTTCATGGTACGGAGGCCTGCTTGCAGATAGTAGATGGATCCTAGCTTGTGAGATTGTACTTTGTCTGCGGGGATACAAGTATACATATCCTTCATGGCATTGTGGCTCACATTGGATTCTGAGTATACATCCAGATCACCATCCTGAACCTCTGGAACTCCTAGAAGTGCAGCCCACTCATCAACAGTGGATTCATACCTTGCTCCTTCAGTCATCCATACAATTCTACCATCTCCATAGAAATGTGCAGTGGAGTAGAATTGCATGATCATCTCATCGTTCCATGTAGTAAGCTCTCTGCCAATGAACTCATCCAGACGAATGCAGTGGAAATTATAATGATCATTCTCCTTAATGAATTTCCAATAACATATCTAATATCACTAACAGTTGGGCTCTTGTCTAGCAGCATTGTCTCATAAAAGTCATGTTGCTCTCTGGTGTAGAACCTATAGTCAATAGCAGTTTTCTTCCTCTAGGCATAAGGACCTATAGCTCTCCAAGCCCTCAATCCTGAATCATTCCTCTTATTCATATCTTTAGCAACTAAGTGGCTGACATCATGTACTGGAAGATGTGGTCTGAGCTTCATCAATGTTGTCAAGTCATCATCATCTTCAGCTCTAGAGGCAGTTCCTTTGTTCTTTTCAGAAGGTGGAATATCTCTGGTAGTCCTCTTGGACTTCTGTGCAGCACCTTTCTTGGATGTAGGCTTGATGTTGTTGGATGTGTCAGTGTTTGGCATAGCATCAGCCATAAGTTTCTTGGCCTTCTTCTTGGGAGGAGCCTTTGCAGCTGGCTCATCCTCCTCTTCCTCAGCAGCAGCACGAGCAGCCTCCTCTAGATCTTCATGCATGGAGGTAGGCCTGCCAATCACATGAATAATCCTCTTTCTGGCCTTCTTCTCCCCTGCCTTCTTACACTACTAGAATCAGAAGATTTGCCATCTGCCACATATTTGTTGTCTGCTAGTTGACGGCAAAGAGTGGCTTTGCCATCACCTAGCCGAAAATAGACGGCAAAGAGTTAGCAGATGGCAAAGGGTGGCTTTGCCATCAGCCACTTCTTTGCCGTCTACTAGCGAACGGCAAAGGAGGTTTGTCGTCAGCTAGCGGACGACAAAGAGGGAGGGGGCCCCACTGACGAGCCGCTTAGAACTTAACCTAACGGCCCCCTCTTTGCCGTCCAGTAGAGGACGACAAATAGGGGGGGGGGGTTAACTGACGGCAGTACCCCACCCTGGCCCGCCTCTCTCTCTCTCGATCTCTGTTTCTCTCCCTCTCCTCCCCACCGTCCACCGCACGCGCGCCGCCGCCCCATTGCCCCACAACCCCGCCGCCCCACCGGCCCACCGCCCCATTGTCCCACCGCCCCCCGGCGCCACCGCAGCCCCCCCCCTGCCCCTGCCGTCGTGTCGCCCCTGCCGCCGCGTGCCCGGGCCCCCCTACGCCTCACCGCCCCGGAACCGTCTGCGGCGTCGCCACCGCCAACCGTCGCCCGCCATCGCCGCCCGCCGCCCCACCAGCCTGGCCGGTGCCCTCCGGCCCCCCTACGCCCCCTCAGGCCCTGTGGCCCCCGATGCTCCCCGGCCCTCCCTACGCTCCCCGCCCCTCCCCGACCCTCCCCCAACCCTCCCCGACGCCCCCTTCCCCGCCCCCTCTGGTAAGCTCTTCCCCCTCCTCTCTTTTTTGTTTTTTTAATTTTAGTTTAGGTTTAGATTATATTATTAGGTTAGTGTTAATTTGGTTAATGTTAATTAGGTTCGTGTTAGTTTAGGTTAGTGATAGTTAGGTTAGTCTTAGTTTAGGTTTATTAGGTTAGTGTTAATTAGGTTAGTGTTAGTTTAGGTTTATTAGGTTAGTAGAAAAAGGAGGGGAAGAAGAAGAAGATGATGATGAGGAGGAGGAGGAGGAGAAGAGGACAAGAAGAAGAAGGAGAAGGAGAAGGAGAAGAAGAAGAAGAAGAAGAAGAAGAAGAAGAAGAAGAAGAAGAAGAAGAAGAGAAGAGCCCCTGATCCCCGACACCACTAACCCCAACCTCCGACGCCAATGACCCCCGATGCCCTGGACCCCCAACAACCGACGCAATCGCCCCCCGACCACCGACACCACCGATCCCAACCACCGAAACCATCGACCCCCGACCGCCAACGCCACCGACCCTGCAACATCCCAAAATTCCATTTTGGAATGTTATGAAATATAGCTATGCGTCATCATCATCATTGCTTGAATGTATGAAATAGTTGAAATGCTTCTTCTGACTTTCTGAAAGTCCCTTTCTATTTTCAATGTGTTGCTTTCACCTATTCGAAAACCTTGGAAAAAGTTCAAAATAAGAGGGGAGTAACATGACACTCCACACCAGGGTCATCTTGGTGATATATTTGAACAAAAAGAACCAGGGGTCCTTTGAAAAATATTTGCAAAAGGTTTTAAAACCAAATAGGCAATTTCTGAAAATAATATTTTTAAGTATTCAAATGGCAGAGGAAAATGTTCATTGAATAGAATTAATTCTCCTGATCATTTTGATATATATATTGCCTATATTTGGAAATGATTTGAATGCATTAAAAGGTTATTACTGCGCTGATATTTGAAAATAGGAAAATCTTTAAAGCTTTAAAGGCCGGTCGGCCCATTTGCAGTTAAAGCCCGATCCGACTTGCCAAATTACTGGCCGACCGACGCCCCGCAAACCTCTCCCCTCTCACTGACAGCGGGACCCACCCGACCGACCGCTGGAATCGCGTGGCCACCACCTACCTCGCGCGCGCGTTGCCGGCGACGACAATCCCTCCCTCGCCGGATCTCCCTCTCTTTCCTTTCCCCGACCCCCACTCGCGGCCTATATAACAACGGACCGTCCTCCGCGCTCCATCCCCCTCCGAACCCCTCTCTCCCCTGCGCCAGTATGCCCCGACGACCTCACCGGAGTTCCTGCCGCCCCGAACCTCCCGGCGCTCGTGGCCGTTGATTCCGTCCTCCCCTCGTCCATCCGACGCCACCACTCGACACTGGACGTCAGCCGCCGTCGCCTGGACCCATCCTACGCCTCCCTCGACCATCGGAGCGCTGCCCTGACGACCTCACCGCTTCGGACTCGCCGGAGAACTCCATCGCCGGCGACCTCTTTACACTGTGAGCCCCTCATCCGTTCGATCTGGATCCTACGATCCAGATTAGAACGTTTAATTCGCGAACCGTTTTCTTCTTTAGCTTCATTCGACCGCCACAATCACCCGCACGCACGCCCTCTCAGCCAATAGGGATCTGCCACGTAGCCTTAGCCGTTAGTTAGTTTTTTTTGTTATTTTCTGTTCTGTTTTAGAAAACAGAAACTTTTCTGATTTTGTTTTCGCTATATCTTTTAAACCATTTAATGTTTTTAATTAATTCTTTTTGAATTAGCTCACTTATTTCATGTAGTTTCACCCTGTACTCTTAGATTTTAAATTTGAACCTTAGAATTTGAATTGAATCAAATTTTCTCAAATCACTCAAATCTGAATAACTAGAGTTTAAAAATAGATTTTGATATGAATCTCTTTGCTACTGCTTGGTATTAGTTAGGACTATCATCATCCTTAGTTTGAGGATTTTTAGGATCGATTTGTTTAGTGTTTTAACTATAAACAGAATCTGCCTAGTGTTTAGTATAGTTTAGTTAATTTAGATTTTAGCTAGTTTTAATCAGAATTAGTAATAATTTATTTTAGTAGGTTCTGTTGCTTAAACATTAGGTGTTTTACTTTCTGTAAATAAAAATATAAAATTGCTTAGTTTATTTCTTTATTGTTATAGGAATCTCAACTCATTTTCAACTAGGTATAATTTGTTATAAAACAAACTAGTTAGTAATAGTTTTCTTCTAACAAAGTTTTATATAATTAAATTCTGTTTTCTAAGAAGAGTTTTTAGTAAATTCTTTTTCTGTTAATATAATGTTTATTAATTAATAATAAGTTTTGTTTTACTCTTTGTTAGTAAAACTATAGTTACCTCATATAGTAGTGTTTATCAAAACTTTTAAAACCATACTAAGATTTTTCTTAACAAAACTTTAAATGGATTTAATTCTGTTATTAATAAAATATTTAATTATTTCCTTGCTGTCAACTATTGTTTTGTTAATACAAGTAGTTTTACTATGTTAGGACTGGTTTACACATCACCTTTGAAAACAAAACTTTGTGTGTTATCTTGCTTGTGATTTGTGCATTGTTTTGTCTTGATTATTTACTAGTTCATTGCTGATTTTTGTGAGTTACAACATTTTGTTGTATGCTTATTGAGTGCTCCTGTTTGATTCGTTAGATCATCCGAAGTGCGAAGCGTGTTACCTAGAGTCACTCACGTACGAAGATCATCAGTCAGGCAAGTCACTTTGACCATGTATACCTATGTTTTATTGCATTAGTTCTTCCATCTACCCAATTGCATGAAAAGTAGGTAAATTGGAAATTTGGTTACTTGATGTAGTATCATGTGGTAAGTACCCCAACCCTTTGACACTTTGGCCCCGGGAAACGTTCAATTATTTTCCTATGCTATTAGTAGACGGGGTTGGATGTGTGATTCATGAGAGTTGTGAGGTAATAACTTCAAGACCCATGATGATCAAGACTTCAAGATTTCCAAGTTTTCAACATACCTCTGGGTGGATGATGGTTGAATAGCACCCTGGAGAAACCAGTGGTTAGCCTAGGTGATGCTGGAGATGTGCCAGTATTCATGCGGAAAGGTCCACCCAGGCACAAAGGGATGGAAGGATGCTTCAAGACCCAAGGCTTACCTGCACAGCCACAAGTCATTATGGGCTCTGGCTTGGTTGGATATCGTGGTGACCCTAGACAGGCGATGCTACGAGATGTAGAAGAACGGTAGGAAAGGATGGGCACCGCAGAGTCGCAGGGAAACCCTTTGGAAGACCATTTTTGGTCATCCGTTTCTCAAACACCCTGAAGTGCGAAAAATCAAATGGAGGCAACCTTATCTTGTGGGGAACATGTGCAAAACTCTACAGAGTACTCAAACCTAATCGATTAGCCATGTCCACGGTCATGGACGACTTGAGCCAAAGGAACTGAAACTTCCGGAACTCTCAACACAATTAATATGATGATGTGAGTATTAATAACTTGGGTATGAGAATTGGTTGGTGGAACCATCTCATTAATCAACCAACTTAGCAATAATTTTTGCTTAGCCCTCTCTTGATGTAGGAAAATTTTGGCTTTACGCAAAAACTTACCACCCCACCTGCCATATATGCATGTAGATTAGATGATTATCTTTTCACCCTTCTCTTGTGACTTTGCCAGCATATTCAATATGCTGACCTATACGGCTGCAACGTATCATGTTGCAGAATACTTTTCCGACCAGGAGTGAGGATACGCTCTACGCTAGGTGAGATGCCCTTGGAGTCAGACGGACTCATCTACCTTCGATGCTTCCGCAATGATTTAGACATTCTCATGAGTTGGCCTTCAGCCACTTTATTGTAATCTTTATTGTAATAAAGGAAACGATATGAGATTTACGATTAATAAATGCTGTGTGATTTCCCTTTGATATATACATTGATGTACCGTGTGTGTACCAGCATGATCTTGGGATGGTACGGAAACACCGGAGATTCGACCTTTCAGGTCGGGTCGCTATAAAAATGGTATCAGAGCACACGCTGACCGTAGGGCGTAACCTCTAGGATTGGGAAATCCTTAGGATTTGTTTCTCTCTATCTTTAAAATTCTTATACTCTCATGTACTCATTTCTGACTTCTCTCCGGTTATTTCAAAATTTATAGATGGTCACCTTCATCCCAGTGTTGATCACGGAGTTTTGCCAGCCTGACGCAACGATGCCCTTTGGTAAGGAGCTGATGAGGATCGTCAAGGACGTAAGGATTGCTTTACCGAGCATCATCGGGACTCCTATCATGTCTTTTCCCCAAGACGGACGCTACAGAATCGAGGTGCACATCCCAGGGAAGACCTTTGGGAATCGGAAGGAACCCATCAACTTCAAGTTTGTGGCACCCAGCTGGATACTTGGAAGAGACATGGCCATTCATCATGCCCTTGGACGTATTCAGGAGGAATACAGAGGTGGAACCATTTCACCAGGACTCAGCGTGGTTTGTCGCAGGGATGCCAATGGAAATATCATAACCACTCCCACTGCAGACACCACCATTTCCTATATCCAGACCTTGGAGACTCACATCAGGACTCTGGAGCTTCGAGTTCATGCAGATACGAAGACAATCAAGAATCTGATGAACAGCGAGATTGACCTCGAAGCTGACTTACGGGAAGCCGAGTACGAGCATGAGTATGAGGTGAAGGATTTCTTAGAGAGGATCGACAAGCTGAACACTCGCATCGCCACTCTGGAGGAATAGATGGACATGGGTGAAAATCTTCATCCTGAGGGAGACTTGGATCCTTTCATCAGCGACGATGATGACTATGAGGAGAGCACCACTGGAGGAGGCTCAGTCACCATGTACTTCTGAGGAAAACTTTATTTATGCCCCATGTATTTTCATTTTCGTCGTTAAAGCGTAGGTCGATGTTTAGTTTGACTGGAGATTTGTATCTCGATGTTTGACCTTGATTGAATAAATGAATGAGTGTTTGGTGTGATATGTTTTTTGCATTGCATATGGGTAGTGAATTTCCTCTTTTAGGCCCTTGTTCTATTCTAATTCTCACCACTCTGAAAACAGCAAGATGCCTCCACGACGTGAGTCCGACTTCACCTTCCCGCCAGAACTCACGCAACTCCTTCAGCAGCAGAATACACTAATGCAGCTATTGATCCAGATTCAGACCAACAACCAGAACAACAACAACAACCATCCACCTCAGGCTGACAATCTCACCCGTTTTCTGAGGTTGAACCCTCCAACTTTCTCCAACAGAACTGAGCCCATTGTGGCAGATGACTGGCTCTGTAAGATGCAGAGAGAACTCGTCACTTCTGGATGTACTGACACTGAGAAAGTGCGCTTTGCCGCACATCAACTCAAAGGACCAGCAGCTTCATGGTGGGAGAACTACACCACCACATATCCTATTGCTTGTGTGACTTGGGAACAATTCAAGCTTGGTTTTCGCACCACTCATGTCTCAGCCGGAGCTATGAGTCTGAAGAAGCATGAGTTTCGCAACTTACGCCAGGGGAACCGTTCCGTGGCCCAATACGTGGACGACTTCAGCACATTGGCACGTTATGCACCAGGAGACGTGGCCGATGATGCGGCCAAGCAAGAGAAGTTTCTGGAAGGACTCAACGATGAGTTGAGCATGCAGTTGGTAGTGGCTACCTTCAACAACTACCAAGAGCTGGTGGACAAGGCCCTCATCTTGGAGGGAAAGCAGCAGCAAATTGAGTACCGCAAGCGGAAGTATACTCACGGGAAGTTTAACTCTGGAGCTCATCAGAAGCCCCGCTACTCCCTGTATTCAGGGAATACCGGATCAGGGACCGGTAAGTTTGGAAGGCACACTCATGCCGTGCACAACCATGGAGGAAATGGGAATGCCCATCCCAACCATGGCAACTTCAAGACTGACAATGGGAATGGGAACAACAACCAGCATCGTCACGCTCCTACTCAGAAGGATCTGAGCCAAATCACCTGTTTCAAGTGCCAGAAGACAGGGCACTATGCTACTGAGTGTCCCCAGAGCAAGCAGGGAAATGGAAACGGCAACTCCGCAGCCAAGAAGCCAAATCCGTTTCCTCGTGCCCAGGTGAACCACCTCGACATGGAAGAAGTCTATGATCAACCCAAGACTGTGGTTGGTAAGTTTTTATTGCATTCACGTCTAGTTACAGTACTTTTTGATTCCGGTGCAACTGATTCATTCATATCAAGGGTAGTTGTGGAAAAGTATGGTTTGCCCACCAAAACCCTTAGTCAGCCCATTAAGGTCAGTTCCCCAGGAGGTATGATGATGGCAGGGATAGGATGCCATGCTTTGAAACTCAATATAGGAAACCATGTTTTTCCCACCGACCTCATCGTCTGAGAATCTCAGGGATTGGATGTAATCCTAGGCATGGATTGGATGACCAAGTATGAAGGAAACCTTGACTGCCCCAGCAAGTCTGTTTCACTCACCACCCCGGAGAATAAGAGAATTAAGTATGTATCCTGACGCACACGTATGAGTGCTCAGTTAAATTCTCTCACAGGAGTTGTTCAGGAGGAAGTACCTGTGGTAAAAGACTTTCCGGATGTATTCCCGGAAGAATTACCAGGCATGCCACCAGATAGGGAGATTGAGTTCCTAATAGAGCTACAACCAGGGACAGCCCCAATTTCCAAGAGACCCTATCGGATGCCCGCAAATGATTTAGTGGAAATCAAGAAGCAAATTAAGGAGTTATTGGACAAAGGGTATATTCGCCCAAGTTCTTCACCTTGGGGAGCCCCAGTTCTTTTGGTGGAGAAGAAGGATAAAACCTTGAGAATGGTAGTCGATTATCGTGCCTTGAACGAGGTGACTATCAAGAACAAGCACCCTCTGCCAATGATAAATGACTTGTTTGATCAGCTAGTAGGCGCCAAAGTATTCTCCAAGATCGATCTTCGATCAGGGTATCACCAACTGAAGATTCGTGAACAGGATATACCCAAAACAGCTTTCACCACCAGGTATGGCTTATACGAGTATACAGTCATGTCCTTTGGTTTGACTAATGCTCCTGCCTACTTCATGAATTTGATGAACAAAGTGTTCATGGAATACCTGGACAAGTTTGTCGTGGTGTTCATCGATGACATTTTGATATTCTCCAAGAACGAGGAAGAACACAAGGAACACCTGCGTTTAGTTCTGGAGAAGCTTAGAGAACATCAGTTATATGCCAAGTTTAGCAAATGTGAATTTTGGCTGACGGAAGTCGGATTCCTTGGACATGTTATTTCCGGAGATGGAATAGCAATGGACCCTGCTAAGGTTGAAGCCGTCACCGAGTGGAAGTCACCCACCTCAGTTAAGGAGATCCGCAGTTTCCTCGGACTAGCCAGATATTACCGGAGATTCATTGAGAATTTCTCAAAGATTGCCAAGCCCATGACGGAGTTGTTTAAGAAAGAGTCTAAGTATAATTGGACTGAAGAATGTGAAGCCAGTTTCCAGGACTTGAAGAAACGTTTGGTCACAGCCCCAGTGTTTATTTTGCCTGATATTCGGAAGGACTTCGAGGTTTATTGTGATGCTTCACGTCAAGTACTTGGAGGAGTACTCATGCAAGATGGAAAGGTTGTAGCTTATGCATCCAGACAACTACGACCACATGAGTTGAATTATGCAACCCATGACTTGGAATTAGCAGCCGTAGTGCACGCACTCAAGACCTGGAGACATTTCCTTGTCAGAAATAGTTGTGATGTTTACACCGACCATAAGAGCCTGAAGTATATCTTCACGCAGAAAGAGTTGAACCTCAGACAGAGCAGATGGTTAGAGTTAATCAAGGACTATGACATGAGATTACACTACCATCCAGGTAAGGCAAATGTTGTCGCAGATGCCTTGAGTCGAGAAACTTATGTAAACACACTCACAGCGGGAGGATTACCCCAAGAGTTAGCCGATGATCTCAGAGAGCTCCTGCTAGAGATAGTTCCAAGAGGATATGTTGCCACACTGGAAATCCAGTCCACCTTGACCGAAAGAATCCGCGAAGCTCAGAAGACGGACAAGGAGATAGTGAGATTAAGCATAGAATGAAAGATGATAAAGCTAAAGGTTTTCGTGAGGATGAACACGAAACTTTGTGGTTCAAGAACCGAATCTATGTGCCCAATGACCCAGAACTCAGGAAGTTGATACTTCAAGAAGCCCACGATTCACCATACTCAATACTCCCAGGCAACACCAAGATGTATCTGGATTTAAAGGAAAGTTACTGGTGGACAGGTATGAAGAAGGATATTGCGAAACATGTTGCAATATGTGATGTTTGTCAGCGAGTAAAGGCGGAACATCAGAAGCCAGCAGGGTTACTCCAACCTTTGCTGATACCCGAGTAGAAATGGGAAAAGCTTGGTATGGACTTCATCACAAGATTACCCAGGACCCGTTCAGGTTATGATTCCATCTGGGTAGTGGTAGATCGTTTGACCAAGGTGGCTCATTTCATTCCACTGAAGACCACCTATACTAGTGCTAAGCTAGCCAAGATATACATGACCAGGATCGTGTGTCTGCATGGAGTTCTGAGGAGTATCGTGTCAGATAGAGGAACACAATTTACCTCAAAGTTTTGGCATCAGCTACATGAAACTTTGGGTACGAGGCTGGAGTTCAGTATAGCTTTTAATCCGCAGACCGATGGACAGACTGAGAGAGTCAACCAGATTCTGGAAGACATGTTGAGAGCTTGTGCACTAGACTATGGGTCTAGTTGGGATGATAATTGGCCTTACGCAGAATTCTCGTACAACAACAGTTATCAGACCAGTCTGAAGATGGCCCCTTTCGAAGCTTTATACGGAAGGAGGTGCAGAACACCACAGATGTGGGATGGTGTTGGAGACCGAAAACTTTTTGGTCCCAACCTTATCCGAGATTCTGAAGAGAAAGTCAAGCTGATTCGTGACAGACTCAAGATAGCTCAATCTCGACAGAAGAGTTATGCTGACAGCAAACATAAGGAAGTAACGTATGAAGTGGGAGACCGAGCCTATCTTCGTGTGTCCCCACTTCGAGGAATCAAGAGGTTTGGTGTTAAAGGAAAATTAGCACCCCGATTCATAGGCCCCTACAAAATTCCTGAACGTAGAGGCGAAGTTGCATACAAGCTGGAATTGCCGGAAGGATTGTCCGGAGTTCATGATGTTTTCCATGTTTCCCAGCTGAAGAAATGCCATGCTGAGATGGCTGATATTCCTTTGAGAGACACCGTACCCCTAGAGGCCATACAACTTGACAGTGATCTGACCTACGAGGAGAAGCCTGTCAGAATCCTCAAGACTGCCAACAGAGTTACCCGCAGCAGGATCATCAAGTTCTGTAAGGTTTTGTGGAGTCACCACACCGAGGAAGAAGCCACCTAGGAACGTGAAGAAGACCTTCATAGAGACCACCCGCACCTATTTTCTAGCCAACCCGAATCTCGAGGGTGAGATTCATCTTAAGGTGGGTAGGTTTGTAACATCCCAAAATTCCATTTTGGAATGTTATGAAATATAGCTATGCATCATCATCATCATTGCTTGAATGTATGAAATAGTTGAAATGTTTCTTCTGACTTTCTGAAAGTCCCTTTCTATTTTCAATGTGTTGCTTTCACCTATTTGAAAACCTTGGAAAAAGTTCAAAATAAGAGGGGAGTAACATGACACTCCACACCAGGGTCATCTTGGTGATATATTTGAACAAAAAGAACCAGGGAGTCCTTTGAAAAATATTTGCAAAAGGTTTTAAAACCAAATAGGAAATTTCTGAAAAATATATTTTTTAAATTATTCAAATGACAGAGGAAAAATGTTCATTGAATACCATTAATTCTCCTGATCATTTTGACATATATATTGCCTATATTTGGAAATGATTTGAATGCATTAAAAGGTTATTACTACGCTGATATTTGAAAATAGGAAAATCTTTAAAGCTTTAAAGGCCGGTCGGCCCATTTGCAGTTAAAGCCCGATCCGACTTGCCTAATTACCGGCTGACTGACGCCCCGCAAACCTCTCCCCTCTCACTGACAGCGGGACCCACCCGACCGACCGCTGGAATCGCGCGGCCACCACCTACCTCGCGCGCGCGCCGCCGCCGCCGGCAATCCCTCCCTCGCCGGATCTCCCTCTCTTTCCTTTCCCCGACCCCCACTCGCGGCCTATATAAGAGCGGACCCTCCTCCGCGCTCCATCCCCCTCCGAACCCCTCTCTCCCTTGCGCCAGTACGCCCCGACGACCTCACCGGAGTTCCTGCCGCCCCGAACCTCCCGGCGCTCGTGGCCGTCCACTCCGTCCTCCCCTCGTCTGTCTGACGCCACCACTCGACGCCAGACGTCAGCCGCCGTCTCCTAGACCCATCCTATGCCTCCCTCGACCACCGGAGCGTCGCCCCGACGACCTCACTGCTTCGGACTCGCCGGAGAACTCCATCGCCGGCGACCTCTTTACACTGTGAGCCCCTCATCCGTTCGATCTGGATCCTACGATCTAGATTAGAACGTTTAATTCGCGAACCGTTTTCTTCTTTAGCTTCGGTCGACCACCGCAATCACCCGCGCGCACGCCCTCTCAGCCAATAGGGATCTACCACGTAGCCTTAGCCGTTAGTTAGTTTTTTATTTTATTTTCTGTTCTGTTTTAGAAAATAGAAACTTTTCTGATTTTGTTTTAGCTATATCTTTTAAACCATTTATAGTTTTTAATTAATTATTTTTGCATTAGCTCACTTATTTCATGTAGTTTCACCCTGTAGTCTTAGATTTTAAATTTGAACTTAGAATTTGAATTGAATCAAATTTGCTCAAATCACTCAAATCTGAATAACTAGAGTTTAAAAATAGATTTTGATATGAATCTTCTTGCTACTGCTTGGTATTAGTTAGTACTATCATCATGATTAGTTTGAGGATTTTCAGGATGGATTTGTTTAGTGTTTTAACTATAAACAGAATCTGCCTAGTGTTTAGTATAGTTTAGTTAATTTAGATATTAGCTAGTTTTAATCAGAATTAGTTATAATTTGTTTTAGTAGGTTCTATTGCTTAAACATTAGGTGTTTTACTTTCTGTAAATAAAAATATAAAATTGCTTAGTTTATTTCTTTATTGCTATAGGAATGTCAACTCATTTTCAACTAGGTATAATTTGTTATAAAACAAACTAGTTAGTAATAGTTTTCTTCTAACAAAGTTTTATATAATTAAATTCTGTTTTCTAAGAAGAGTTTTTAGTAAATTATTTTTCTGTTAATATAATGTTTATTAATTAATAATAAGTTTTGTTTTACTCTTTGTTAGTAAAACTATAGTTACCTCATATAGTAGTGTTTATCAAAACTTTTAAAACCATACTAAGATTTTTCTTACCAAAACTTTAAATGGATTTAATTCTGTTATTAATAAAATATTTTATTATTTCCTTGGTGTCAACTATTGCTTTGTTAATACAAGTAGTTTTACTATGTTAGTAGTGGTTTACCCATCACCTTTTTGAAAACAAAACTTTGTGTGTTCTCTTGCTTGTGATTTGTGCATTGTTTTGTCTTGATTATTTACTAGTTCATTGCTGATTTTTGTGAGTTACAACATTTTGTTGTATGCTTATTGAGTGCTCCTATTTGATTCGTTAGATCATCCGGAGTGCGAAGCGTGTTACCTAGAGTCACTCACGTACGAAGATCATCAGTCAGGCAAGTCACTTTGACCATGTATAGCTATGTTTTATTGCATTAGTTCTTCCATCTCCCCAATTGCATGCAAAGTAGGTAAATTGGAAATTTGGTTACTTGATGTAGTATCATGTGGTAGGTACCCCAACCCTTTGACACTTTGGCCCCGGGAAACGTTCAATTATTTTGCTATGCTATTAGTAGACGGGGTTGGATGTGTGATTCATGAGAGTTGTGAGGTAATAACTTCAAGACCCATGATGATCAAGACTTCAAGATTTCCAAGTTTTCAACATACCTCTGGGTGGATGATGGTTGAACGGCGCCCTGGAGAAACCAGTGGTTAGCCTAGGTGATGCTGGAGATGTGCCCGTATTCACGCGGAAAGGTCCACCCAGGCACAAAGGGATGGAAGGATGCTTCAAGACCCAAGGCTTACCTGCACAACCACAAGTCATTATGGGCTCCGGCTTGGTTGGATATCGTGGTGACCCTGGACAGGTGGTGCTACGAGATGTAGAAGAACGGTAGGAAAGGATGGGCACCGTAGAGTCGCAGGGAAACCCTTTGGAAGACCATGTTTTGGTCATCCGTTTCTCAAACACCCTGAAGTGCAAAAAATCAAATGGAGGCAACCAAATCTTGTGGGGAACATGTGCAAAACTCTGCAGAGTACTCAAACCTAATCGATTAGCCATGTCCATGGTCGATTAGGGCATAATCCCCCTGTTTAGCTAGCTCCACCTGCTGACTAGTGGGCCCTAGTTGCGGGTTAAACCCCGGCCTATGCGGGGATTAGCCCCATGTCACTGACGTGTGGGTCCGGGTCGTCAGGTTTGACCCTGACCTGGTGCCTTTGAATGGCTAACGTCGTGATGACGTCATGCTGATGCAGTTAATGAATTTCTAGATTTAATATAATTTAGAAAATTCCAGATATTAATAAAAACTTCAAAAATACATAGAAAATAATCTTTAAGTTAGATTAAAGTAATTTATATATGAAAATTTATCAAAAAATACAATGAATCTAATGGTGGCATTTTCATGCATGTTAGAGCAAGTTGAATAGCCAAACTTGGACATTTTGTTCAAAACCCAATAGGCCACTTCACTTATGGAGTTGAATGTGAACCTTGGGTTCAAACCATCTTCATTTAACATGTTGATAGATGCTTTAGCTCAAACCAGTAACATATTGTCATGCTATTATTATGCATCATTGTGCAGCATTTGCCTTGTTTAAATTGTACCTTGTTTGATCTTGTCGATAGACTTGCGAGACGTAGTTATCGACGACATCGAAGAACAGCTGAGTTCTTCTGACAAACAAGCAAGCAACCCCCCTTGAGCATATTCGATACAATCCCATCTCTCGCGCTTGCTCTCATTTCAATGCATTAGGACAATGTGTTCAACTACTACTTGTGTTGCGATAGATGAATCCACTCCTTTGCATGACCTGTTATTGTCACAGTAAATAGCTAAACCAATGCAACCTAGCATACCTGGTAGATGCTTGAGCCATGTTTTGCTATAATACTGTTATGCTTGCTATGCTCAAAATTGTGTCAGGTCTGATTCATCTGGGAGATGAACCGTAGTGAAATGAATGTGTCCTGATGATGAGAGTTAGGTGATGAACCTGTTTTGGTAAAGGTAGCGATGAGAGGCCATGTTGGAGTACATGGTGGGTTGTCTCATTGAAACCGCTCATAGGAGCTGAGTTCCGTGTTTGTGTTCCAAGACTAGCTACTCCCGCCCATTGAGCTCCGGTAACACAATCTCTCTCGGCCTATTAACCTACCTCGTTCTCAGTCCAGGAGTCGCAGTAGTTCGAAACGTTGATAGGTGTGGCACGGCCTGTGAAGTGGATGAACAGCCCAATCGGGACTGGCTTGGGGCCCTGCTCGCAACGTTTGAGACCATGTTGGAAACCTCGGCCGGGCATCCATTATGGGTTCCAACTCAGATAGGAGACTGCCTTGGACGTGCATCGTTGAAGGTTAACGTCCATCGCTTAACCACTCGCTGGGCTTCCGCTTGAAGGTTGTCGAGGTGCCTTTTTACGTGCACATGGTGATAAGTGGTGGGAGCATGTGTGACGAAGTACACCCCTGCAGGGTAAATCGTCTATTTGAATAGCCGCATCCGCGGATATGGACTACTTGGATACTTGCATTGTTCATAGACGACTTTAAGTGGAAACTCTAAAATGCACCAAACAAGTGTGAGTGTTATGTATGGCTTCTCATAGGAAGACGAGAGAGGATCCATAGTGGTGTTTTGAGATGGTGAACATGTGGAATCGTGGGTGATCTCTCGTAGGGATATGAGAGAGTAGTGATACGTTGGTTACTTCATCGTAGGCTAGGATAGCCAAAGGTCAAAGCTAGCATTCTGCAGTAAACCCCACAATCCCGTTCATTGATACATGATGCATATGTAGATAGTTCTGATGTAAGACTTGCTGAGTAACTTCGTACTCACTGTTGCTTATTTTCATTTTTGCAGAGTCAGACGTTGTGTTTAGTTCTGTTCTCCTAACGTTGCCATCGACGGATTAGCTTAGTAACCCAGACAGAGGTCTGGTTCCTATGGTAGGGTCGTTGTAGCTTTTCAGACTCTTCTAGCCGCTTTTGTAGATGTTTGTACTTAGACATGTAACTTCTGCCTGTTGTTTGTATGCTCTGAATGTTGGGTCTTGTGACCCCTTCTGTTTGTAACATTATACTATGTTGGCTCCTCAGAGCCTTCTAAATAAATTTTATGTTGTAGAGTTTTGTTGTGATGCCATGTTGTATCTACGCATATCGGGCATAGTGTGTGTATGATTGAAATGCATTGTGAAAGCACATTTGCTCCCTTGGTGGTTTTGGAAATTAATAACAACATATAAGTCATTGAAATAATGTTTCCACTAAGTATATTTCAGGAAATGTTCAATGAGAGGATTGGCAAAAAGGAGATTGTGGAGAAACCCCAAGATGCAAGGAAATAGGTTGGCCAAGCTTCAAGCAAGAGGACTCTACATTTTATATTTGTGAGAAATCACGTTGAGTCCATAGGAAAGCCAATACTATTAAAAGGGGGTAAGGTTTTGTTGGCGAACAATATGCTCAAACGTGCATAAGTAATAGTCGCCAAAAACATTCACAAAACTCTCCCACCAAAGTCTGTTCTATACCCAACACTCAAAATCGGTGGAACCAACTATCCCACTTCGGTGCCACCGATGCTAATACCTAGACAGACTCTGCCAAACCCTATCCACTTTGGTGCAACCGATTCCATACCGGTGCCATCGAGTTTAGGTTGCCAACTTTCTGTTACGCAAATTCACATTTTCGGTTCCACCGAAAATGTTGGATCGGCGTCACCAAGATTGGAAATCTGACCGTTGGTCACCTTATCGGTGCAACCGAGTTTCCTATATCGGTCTCATCGAGATTTAAAAGTTGCCACCTTTTAGTCACTTCGGTACCATCGAGATTAACACATCGGTGTCACCAAGTTGGTCATTTTGTGTGTAACGGTTGGATTTTTGGGGATGCCTATATATACCCCTTCACCACCACTTACTCGAAAGAGAAGTACTCAGAACTATTCCATACCTATCCTATCAGATTTTCTGAGAGAGAACCACCTACCCTTGTGTTGAGGTCAAGATCTTCCACTCCAATCATATGGATCTTGATTTCTAGCCTCCCCAAGTTGCTTTCCACCAATCCTATCTCTTCTACCAAGCCAAACCCGTGAGAGAGAGATTGTGTGTTGAGGAGTCTATCATCTTGAAGCACAAGAGCAAGGAGTTCATCATTATTACCGAGCCTATTACCTTTTGTAGGGTGGTGCCTCCTAGATTGGTTAGGTGTCGCTTGGGAGCCTCCTACTTTGTGTTGTGGAGTGAACCCAGAAGTCTGTAAGGGCAAGGAGATCGCCTACTTCGTGAAGATCTACCCCATAGTGAGGCTAGTCCTTCGTGGATGGAAGCCGTATGGAATAGTCAAGGTTGCTACTTCGTGGACCCTTTTGGGTGGAGCCCTCCGTGGACTCTCGCGACCGTTACCCTCGGTGGGTTTAAGACTCCATAAACGTGGATGTACGATAGCGCCACCTATCGGAACCACGGGAAAACTCATCGTGTCCACAATTGCGTTTGATCTTCCTACCCTATCCCTTCTATACATGCTTGTTGTTACTTTCCACTGCTATATACTATTAGACTTGCATGTGTAGGGTGTACTTGACTTGCCATGAAATGCTAAAAACTGTCAACCATAAAATTTGGTATAGGAAAAACCTTTAATTGGTCAAGTAGTCTAATCACCCCCCTCTAGACCTACTTTCGATCCTACAAGTGGTATCAGAGCATTGGTTTCCATTGCTTACGTCTCACAACCTAGGAGAAGTATGGCGTCTAGTGAGGGAAGTTATCACCGTAGAAGTCCGTACTTTGATGGCACTAATTTTGCTGGTTGAAAGCATAAAATGAAAATGCATATTCTTGGTCATAACCCCGCCATTTGGGTTGTTGTTTGTGTTGTCTTGCAAGGTGAGTTCTTTGCGAATGGACGGGAACCGGATCGTGAAGCGACCGTGGATGAAGTGAAGATGTTGCAATACAATGCTCAAGCATGTGACATTCTTTTCAAATGCTTATGCCCTGAAGAATTCAACAAAATCAACCGTCTTGAGAATGCAAAGGAGATTTGGGATACTTTGGTTGATATGCACGAAGGAATCGAGTCCGTGAGAGAATCCAAGTTAGATGTTCTTCAAGGTCAACTTGACAAGTTCAAGATGAAGGATGGTGAAGGAGTCGCAGAGATGTACTCTAGGCTAGCTCTCATCACCAATGAGATTGCCGGCTTAGGAAGCAAAGAAATGACCAACAAATTCATCATCAAGAAGATACTTAGAGCTTTGGATGAGAAATATGACACCGTGTGCACATTAACCCAAATGATGCCAAACTACAAAGATCTCAAGCCTACGGAAGTCATTGGAAGGATTGTTGCTCATGAGATGACACTCAAAGATAAAGAAGAACTTCATCACAAGTCTAGCGGTGCTTACAAAGCCAAAAGTGATGCTCCCACAACTTCAAGCAACAACGTTGTCACCAATGAAGAAATAAGCCTCATGGTCAAGAAATTCAACAAGTTCTACAAGAATAGAAGCAAAGAAAGAAACTCCAATTCAAGGTATGAAGAGAAGCATTCGTAAAAGTCGTGACCGCAGTTGCTACAATTGTGGGAAGCCCGGACACTACTCAAATGAGTGCACGGCTCCTTACAAAAGAAGAGAAGAGTCACCTCGAAGACGAAGGTCAAGGACTGAATCACCACAAAGATAGAGAAGGAGTAGAGATGATTGTTATGAACGAATACACTCAAGGAGAAGTAGAGATTCAGAGAAGAAGGACAAGTACACCAAGATCTACACAAGAAGAAAACATCAAGCTCATGTTGGTGAATGGGTTGCCGACTCTGACTCCGACAACAACTCTGAGAGAAGCTATCACTCCAACTCCGACTATAGTCAAGACGATGGTGTTGCCTGAATTGCTCTAGTGATTACCAACTCTGAATATCTTGATTTTGATAGTGAGTTGAAGGGAGTGGAAGTTGCTTCATGGCTAAAGTCCCCAAGGTATCACACCCCGAATATCTTGATTTTGATAGTGATGAAGATGATTTACTTTGTGATGATGAATTGCTTTGTGATAAAACTATTGATATTGATCAAAATGAACTTGAAGATTCTCATGCTAGTCAAGACAAGTCAATTGATGATGATAAGATGAAAGTAGAACAACTAACTACAGAACTAAACACTCTTAAGTTAGCTCATGAATCTACTCTCGAAGATCAACAAGAGCTTGTGAGATAACATGAGAAGCTACGGTTCGAGAAGCACAACTTGGAGCAAGAGCATGAGTTTCTCAAAGCTATCAATGACGATCTCCGGAAGAAGACCTCATCTTATCTAGCCAAACGACTACTATTGTCTACTTTCATGCCTCAGGTTAAAACTAAGCAATCTAGTAACAAGGGCAAGAAAGATTCTTCATCTACTAGCAACAATAAAAGTGATAAATCCAATGATGTTGCCTCTAGTAGTTCTATTGATTCCACTAATGATGTTTCTCTTAGCCAAGTTACACTTGAGCAAGAAAATGCTTTATTGAAAGGAATTATAGAAAAAGGTATCTACAAGAGTCTTGCCGGATGTAAGCAATTTGAGGAAATTGTACGCAAGCACGACGGATACCGGAAGAATCATGGTGTTGGCTACTTCAATGCTAAGGGAGTTGAGTGGGAAGAAGGTCAATATCCCAAGTCCAAGTTTGTTCCTCAAAGGAGAAATATGAAAATACTCTTCCCAAGGGGACAAACACTCAAGATGACCTTCCACCACAAGACCACAAGCTCAAGGGCAAGAACAAGCTTCAAGAGGACATTGACTCATATGAAGATGAACCCCTAGCTTTGGTGGAGTGGGATCCCAAGGCTACTTCAAGCTCAACTACTACAAAGGCCACTTCAACACCAAGGATCCCCATCAA
Organism: Hordeum marinum; assembly: GCA_022496015.1. Taxonomy (NCBI): domain Eukaryota; kingdom Viridiplantae; phylum Streptophyta; class Magnoliopsida; order Poales; family Poaceae; genus Hordeum; species Hordeum marinum. Next base: position 364,475,599 of record CM039674.1, on the reverse strand, counting down.
CTTGCTGTGGGTTCCCAAGAAAAAGAACTAGTAAGTTCTTGAGGGGTGACTCCGCCAATGAAATTCACTCACATTCATTATTGGCAAGAACTTTTTGCACTCAACATCAACTCAATGCAATAGTTCAAGGAGTCACACATTCCCACAAAGGTGAGGAAGGGACAAGGTAATCAACAAATCAGTAGACATCATAACACATGCTTTGCACTCCATGTCCATAGATATCCTTGTATTTGTCTCTTGTATGTTGGGACTAACCCATGTAGGTGAGAGGAGTAAGGAAACAACAAGGATGCTCCCAACTCTTGGTGATCTTCATCGACATTGAGCATCCACAACTACCTCACCATGAAGTCTTCAAAGACAAAACCCAAGGTTAGTTTATCCCTCTTATGGGGGATGTCACATTAATGGGGAGCTTTACTCTAATTCTTGAGTCAAAGCATGTCTTAACATGTGACAACATTAAATCCTTTATGAAAAAGTGGTAACCCCACTTGTGCTTAAACGATGAGTATGACCTATGATCAAGTACTCTTACTTGGCTCCTAAGTCAAATACTCATATATAGATGACTTTGTCATCACCCAAGTGCTTGTTAGATGCTAGTGTATTTGTGCATGTTCATCATGATTTCTTTTGACATCTTATTGTGTGAGCATGTTGGTCTTCATTTATTTTCTCATTCGAGGATATCCAATTGTTGCTATTTGGCTTTTGTTTTATCTTTTGCCAATTGGATGGACAAGAATGCCTAGTACCACTCTTTAGCTATCTATGCTTTCTCATCTCATATTCCATTCATGCTGCATCACAAAATTTGAATAAGTGCTTTTCGATCCCTCTGTGTGTGGAGCACTCAGAGTTCCGTATCGACAAGGACTGACCATTAAAACCTCCTAGGTGCAACTCGGTGGAACCAACACCAAAATCTCGGTCTCACCGATTGCCTAGGGTGATCTGGTTTTTCAATCTCGGTATCACCGATTCCATTTTCTCGGTTACACCGAGTGTCCCTATCAGCTGATAGTTGAGGCACTCGGTGGCACCGAAAACTTAGAATCGGTGTCACCAATAGTGGTGGGTATGTAACTCTAGACCCCAACGTTTTGAAATTTCATCCTCATACGTCGCGCTCCAAAACCCTAAGCTTCCGTTCCAAAGACCCCTGGTCATCGCCCCTGACTTCCTGAGCTCCTCCGCCACTGGGAATCGCTGCCATCAGCGTAATATTCACAAACGTTGCCGCCGTAGAGGATCCATGCCAAGTTAGGGTATGGATTCGATCTCTAGTGCACTCCTATTCTGATTATTGCGCATTGGACCTTGTTTTCTCTATAAGCCACCTATTGCTCATTCATCTATCCACTAGAAATTGCAAAATATAGAGTTAGATGGATTTTCTAGGGTTTTGCTGTCCGCCCGATACATCTCGGTGGAACCAAAACGAAAGTATCGGTCTCACCGATATACTTTTCTGTGTTGCTGAGAACTGACTCGGTGGAACCAAGTGACTCTTTTCGGTCCTACCGAAAAGGCTGCCAAGTTCCTGTTAAGGAGTTGGTCTGTCTCGGCCCCACCGAAAATTTCATTTCGGTTGTACCGATATGTATGTGACAAATTGCAAAACTTTTGAAAATATCATTGCTCAAATTTCAAAAATAGCCTCATTTTTTGATGACACATCTACTTCTGCTCATCTACACTCTATTCACAGGGTCAGCATGTCAGGTTCAGAAGACAGTCAGAACAGGTCAGAGCCGAGAGCAGACATGAGTTCAGGCACAATCCGAGAGCCCAGTTCATTCTCAGATCCAGGCACCCCCAGCTCACATGGGTAGCCCAAGGCTGCCACCAGAACCAGAAAGAGGTTGAACTCAGAAGAAGAAGATTCAGACTTTGTCCCTGAGGAAGTTCTTGCTAAGAAGCAAGAGAAGGCTACCAAGAAAGCTGCAACTGAAGCTACTTCCTCTAGAAGGGTTGTCAGCAAAATATATGCACCAGCTTCAACCTTCAAGGCTTATGAGACTGCCAGAGCAACTGTTTCTGTTGAGATCCCCAAGAAAGCTATGCCTAAGAAGGCAGGAGAGAAAAAGGCCAGGAAGAGGATCATTCATGTGACTGGCAGGCCTACCTCCATGTTTGACGATTAGAAGCTACTGATGCTGAGGAAGAGGAGGTTGAGCCGGCAAAGGCTCCTTCCAAGAAGAAGGCAAATAAGTTGATGTCTAATGCTATGCCCAAAACCAGCACATCTTTGCCCTGGATCACCCACATTTACCCCTATAGCCAAATCTAGAGGACAACGTCGTGGTGATGGAAGCTGATCATCCCATGTCTGCTGCAGCTTAGGAAGCAGAAGAGACATGAGAGCCACTAGTGCTCAAGCTCCTCGATCCAGGAGCGAGCAAATGGATTTGATGATATCATCTGTTCATAGCATGCAAAAGGACATTAAGGGGATTCTGGATAACCAAAATAGTCTTGTCAGGATCTTTGAGACTAGAATCAAGTCCCTTACAGATAAAGTGGACGGGCTGACAAAGATAGTCATAGAACTTCAGCATGAAGTTGACTCCGTGCAGATCCCTCGGGTATCTTCTACTTCAGATGAGGATGATGATGATGAGGAGGAGGATGATTCACCTCTAGGGCCAGGCACTCAGTTCACTATGCAGGCCAGATCAGCCACAGTGCCAACTCCATCAACATCAGCTCCATCACTGACCACTCCAGCTCCATCTACGACATCTGCAGAGATCTTCGCCGACGCCATCATCTCAACTCCTTCATCAACAACCGGAGGAGATGCGCCCAAGAACGCTTAGATGTATGCCTTTGAACTTTTTGGTAACTTGTTGCCAAAGGGGGAGAAGTGTATACAGATCTATAGGCTTCGAGCGACAGAGAGGTTTGTCTTTTTTACTTGCTTTTCAAAAACATTTGGTTCTTTTGATTTGATGTGAGATACTTTTGTGTTTGTGTTATGCTACTATGTTATGGGTGATGCTACTATTTCCTATCATCTTAATGCTCATGAGATGATCATTCACCCTTACTTATGTGTGTTGTGCCATGTTATTCACTCTAATTATTCTTGCACACCACCAAGTTGTATGTGACATGGAAGAAGTACCCCGTATACCTAATCGATTGTGCATTTGCATTCAAACTCAAGTTCAAAATAATGCACAAATTTAGGGGGAGATCTTGCTTATCACATACCTCTCAAAGCGACGATTAATATCATTGATTTTATCATATGTCGAAGCTTTGATCTATATGTTGTCATCAAATACCAAAAAGCGGGAGATTGAAAGCACATTTGCTCCCTTGGTGGTTTTGGTAATTAATAACAACATATAAGTCATTGAACTAATGTTTCCACTAAGTATATTTCAGGAAATGTTCAATGAGAGGATTGGCAAAAAGGAGATTGTGGAGAAACCCCAAGATGCAAGGAAATAGGTTGGCCGAGCTTCAAGCAAGAGGACTCTAAATTTTATATTTGTGAGAAATCACTTTGAGTCCATAGGAAAGCCAATATATTAAAAGGGGGTAAGGTTTTGTTGGTGAACAATATTCTCAAACGTGCACAAGTGATAGTCGCCAAAAACATTCACAAAACTCTCCCACCAAAGTACGTTCTATACCCAACACTCAAAATCGGTGCAACCAACTATCCCACTTTAGTGCCACCGATTCCAGTACCTAGACAAACTCTACCAAACCCTAGCCACTTCAGTGCAACCGATTCCATACTGGTGCCACCGAGTTTAGGTTGCCAACTTTCTGTTACGCAAATTCACATTTTCGGTTCCACCGAAAATGTTGGATCGGCGTCACCGAGATTGGAAATCTGACTGTTGGTCACCTTATCCGTGCAACCGAGTTTCCTATATCGGTCTCACCGAGATTCAAAAGTTGCCACCTTTTGGTCACTTCGGTACCACCAAGATTAACACATCGGTGTCACCGAGTTGGTCATTTCGTGTGTAACGGTTGGATTTTTGGGATGCCTATATATACCCCTTCACCACCACTTACTCGAAAGAGAAGCACTCAGAACTATTCCATACCTATCCTATCAGATTTTCTGAGAGAGAACCACCTACCCTTGTGTTGAGGTCAAGATCTTCCACTCCAATCATATGGATCTTGATTTCTAGCCTCCCCAAGTTGCTTTCCACCAATCCTATCTCTTCTACCAAGCCAAACCCGTGAGAGAGAGAGATTGTTTGTTGAGGAGTCTATCATCTTGAAGCACAAGAGCAAGGAGTTCATCATCATTACCGAGCCTTTTACCTTTAGGAGGGTGGTGCCTCCTAGATTGGTTAGGTGTCGCTTGGGAGCCTCCTTCTTCATGTAGTGGAGTGAACTAAGAAGTCTATAAGGGCAAGGAGGTCACCTACTTCGTGAAGATCTACCTCATAGTGAGGCTAGTCCTTCGTGGACGGAAGCCGTATGGAATAGTCAAGGTTGCTACTTCGTGGACCCTTTTGGGTGGATCCCTCCGTGGACTCTCGCGACCATTACCCTCACTGGGTTGAAGACTCCATAAACGTGGATGTACGATAGCGCCACCTATCGGAACCACAGGAAAAATCGTCGTGTCCACAATTGCGTTTGATCTTCCCACCCTATCCCTTCTATACATGCTTGTTGTTACTTTCCGCTGCTATATACTCTTAGACTTGCATGTGTAGGGTGTACTTGACATGCCATGAAATGCTAAAAAACTGTCAACCATAAAATTTGGTATAGGCAAAACCTTTATTGGTCAAGTAGTCTAATCACCCCCCCCTCTAGACCTACTTTCGATCCTACACATTGGTATGCGTGGGATTCGACACCTAGTTGTGTGCCTTTAGTAGTCTTCTTTACGGGGAAATGCCTCTTTGTGCTTCCACCGAGCCTTGGTAGTTTCCTACTGCTCCGGACACATTGATTGACCGGCATGTATCCTTCTTTGTTGTTGTGTTTGTCCCTTCGGGGAAATGTCTCGCAAGTTTAATGGAGTCCCTGTAGCCTGCTATGACTCGTCTACGTGCAGTGATGACATTTATGTCCCACGGTGTATGGAGTCCTTGTAGCTTGCTATGACTCGTCTCCACACGCTGATGACCGACACCTGCATTGTTGGGTTACGTATGCCTGTCCCTGTACGGTTGTGCCAGTTGGGTCTATAACTAGTCATGTCGACCCGGGTTCTTTGATGTGTGAATGCTAGCGACATGTTCATATCCGTGAGCCAAAAGGCAGAAATGGTCCCGGCCAGGGTAAGGTGGCAGCCGTGGTTTACCGTGCGTGAGGCCACAAAGTGGTGTGATTGTTGGAAATATGCCCTAGAGGCAATAATAAATTAGTTATTATCATATTTCCTTATTCATGATAATCGTTTATTATCCATGCTATAATTGTATTGATCGGAGACTTAGATACATGTGTGGATACATAGACAAAACCATGTCCCTAGTATGCCTATAATAGACTATCTCGTCGATCAAAAGATGGTTAAGGTTACCTAGTCATGGACATGAGATGTCATTTGATAACAGGATCACATCATTAGGAGAATGATGTGATGGACAAGACCCAAACTACAAACGTAGCATATGATCGTGTCAGTTTGTTGCTACTGTTTTCTGCATGTCAAGTATATGTTCCTATGACCATGAGATCATGCAACTCACGGATATCGGAGGAGTGCCTTGTGTGTATCAAACGTCGCAACGTAACTGGGTGACTATAAAGGTGCTCTACAGGTATCTCCGATGGTGTCTGTTGAGTTGGCATGGATCGAGACTGGGATTTGTTACTCCGTGTGACGGAGAGGTATCTCGGGGCCCACTCGGTAATACAACATCACAATGAGCCTAGCAAGCAATGTGACTAATTGTTAGTTGCGGGATCTTGTATTACGGAACGAGTAAAGAGACTTGCCGGTAACGAGGTTGAACTAGGTAGAGATACCGACGATCGAATCTCGGGCAAGTAACATACCAAAGAACAAAGGGAACATCATACGTCATTAACTGAATCCTTGACATAGAGGTACGACCGATAAATATCTTCGTAGAATATGTAGGAACCAATGTGGACATCCAGGTCCCGCCATTGGTTATTGACTGTAGAGGTGTCTCGGTCATGTCTACATAGTTCTCGAACCCGCAGGGTCTGCACACTTAAGGTTTGGTGACGTTTCGGTAGTATACAGTTATGAATGGTGGTGACCGAAGTTTGTTCGGAGTCCCGGATGAGATTCTGGACGTCACGAGGAGCTCCGGAATGGTCCGGAGGTAAATATTTATATATAGGAAGTCTTATTTTGGACTCCGGAAAGATTTCGAGCACTTTCGGTAGTGTACCGGGAGTGACGAATGGGTCCCGGGGGTCCACCAGTGGGGCCAACCCACCCCATGGTCCAAAGTGGTGACCCACCAGCCCCTAGTGGGCTGGTGGGGTCGGCCCAGGTGGCCTAGGCGCAGGAGGAGAAGGCCCAAACCGAATTGGGGTGGAGTCCTCCCCAAGTTCCACCTCTCGTGTGAGAGGTGGACTCTCAGGTGGAGGAGGACTCTCCCTCCACCAGTTCGGCCGAACCAAAAGGAGAGCCCTCCTTTGGGTGCAGCCTTCTCTCCCCTCTGCCGATATATATGAGTGGTTTTAGGGTTTTTTGGACAAGGATTTTCAGCCACGTCTAAACCCTACTTCTAGATCAAGTTCCTCTAGACTAGACTGGTTCCGCAGTGCTTAGGCGAAGCCCTGCCGGAATTATTCCACCACCATCACCGGAGCGCCGTCATGCTACCGGTGAACTCTTATCCCTCTCTACTTCCTCTTGCCGGATAAAGATGGTGGAGATCGTCACCAAGATGCATGTGTGCTGAACGCGGAGGTGTCATCCGTTCGGCGCTAGATCGGAAGGACCGTGAACAAGATCGCGAGACCGTTCGTGATGAGTTCACGGGACGGATCGTGATGAGATCGCGGGACGGATCGTGATGAGATCGCGGGTCGGATCGTGATGAGTTCGCGGGACGGATCGTGATTGGATCGCGGGACGGATCGTGATATGATCGCGGGACGCTCGGCGATTTGGATCGCGAAGATGCTCGACTACACCAACTGTGTTTCTTAACACTTCCTGTTTAGCGATCTACAAGGGTCTATAGATCCACTCTCCCTCTCGTAGATGCTCATCACCATGGATAGATCTTCCGTGTGCGTAGGAAATTTTTTGTTTCTCATGCAACGTTCCCCAATAGTGGTATCAGAGCTAGGTCTATGTGTAGATGAGATCTCGAGTAGAACATAAAGAGTTTGTGGGCGTTGATGCTTAGATTGCTTCCTCCCTTGGTCGTATTTTGGTTCAGCGGTATTCTGAGGTGAAGCGGCCCAGACCAACATTACGCGTACGCTTACGAGAGACCAGTTCCCTTGACGCAACTTGTGGCATAGATGGCCTGCGGGTGCCAGTTTCTCTCACTTTAGTTGGATCGGATTCGACAAAGGCGGTCCTTGAGAAGGTTGAAAAGGAACTAGTGTATCACCGTTGTGGTTTTTGCGTAGATGAGAATTGTTCTTGCTAGATACCCGTAGCAGCCACGTAAAACATGCAACAACAATTAGAGGACGTCTAACTTGTTTTTGCATGGTATGTTATGATATGATATGGCCAATTACATGATGTGATATGTGTGATGTATGAGATGATCATGTGATGTATAGATTATCACGACTTGCATGTCGTTGAATACGGCAACCGGCGGGAGCCATAGGGTTGTCTTCAATTATTGTATGACCTGCGTGTCAATCATTAAGCGCTATGTAATGCTTTACTTTATCGCTAAACGGTAGCAATAGTAGTAGAAGCATACAGGGCGTGACAACCCCGATGGCGACACGTTGATGGATATCAAGATGATGGAGATCATGGTGTCATGCCGGTGATGATGGAGATCATGTCGGTGCTTTCTAGATGGAGATCAAAAGCACAAATTGATGGGCATATCATGTCACTTATGATTTGCATGTGATGTTAATCCTTTTTATGCACCTTGTTTTGCTTAGGACGACGATAGCATTATAAGGTCATCCCTCACTTAATTTCAAGATAAATTGTGTTCTCCCCGAGTGTGCACCGTTGCGAAAGTTCGTCGTGTTGAGACACCACGTGATGATCGGGTGTGATAGACTCTACGTTCACATACAACAGGTGCAAGCCAGTGTTGCACATTCAGAACACTCGGGTTAAACTTGACGAGCCTAGCATCTACAGACATGGCCTCGGAACACAAGAGACCGAAAGGTCGAACATGAGTCATATAGTAGATATGATTAACATAATGATGTTCACCATTGAAGCCACCTCAACTCACGTGATGATCGGACTTGAGTTGGTGAATTTGGATCATGTATCACTCGGATGACCGGAGGGATGTCAATTTGAGTGGGAGTTCTTAAGTAATATGATTAATTGAACTCATTACCATGAACATAGTCAGTAGTGTCTTTGCAAAATTATGTTGTAGATTACTAGCTCACACTGTAGATCCCTTGAATTTTATATGTTCCTAGAGAAATAGAGTTGAAAAATGATGGTAGCAATATTGCGGACTGGCTCCATGACCTGAGGATTGTCCTCATTGCTGCACAGAAGGCTTATGTCCTTAATGCACCGCTCGGTGCACCAACCCCTCTAGCATTGTTTGTAGATGTTGTGAACATCTGATAGGCACGTTTTGATAACTACTTGATAGTTCAGTGCGTCATGCATTATAGCTTAGAATTGAGGCTCCAAAACGTTTTGAACGTCATGGAACATATGAGATGTTCTAAGAGCTTAAATTAGGATCTCAGGCTCGTGCCCGTGTTGCGAGATATGAGATCTCCAACAAGATTCTTTGCCTGTAAGGTGAAAGAGAATAGCTCAATCGTTGAGCATGTGCTCAGATTGTCTGGGTGCTACAATCGCTTGAATCGAGTGGGAGTTGATCTTCCACATAAGATAGTGATTGATATAGTTCTCCAAGTCACTGTCACTAAAGCTACTAGAACTTGGTGATGAACTATAAAACAACAGGGATAGAAATAATGATCCTTGAGCTATTCGCGATGTTTGACACCGTGAAGGTAGAAATCGAGAAGGAGCGTCAAAGTGTTGATGGTTAGTTAAAACCACTAGTTTCGAGAAGGGCCAGAGAAAGGAGGGAAACTTCATGGATAGCAAGTCAGTTGGTGCTCCAGTGAAGCAATCCAAAGTTGAACTCAAACCCGAGACTAAGTGCTTCGATTATGAGGAGAGCGGTCGCTGAAGCGGAACAACCCTAGATACTTGGTAGATAAGAAGGCTGGCAAACGTCAACAGAAGTATATTTGATATACGTGTTATTGATGTGTACCTTGCTAGTACTCCTAGTAGCGCCTGGGTATTGGATACCGGTTTGGTTGCTAAATGTTAGTAACTGAAATAAAAGCTACGAAATAAACGGAGAACTAGCTAAGTGTGAGGTGATGATGTGTGTTGGAAATGTTTCCAAGATTGATGTGATCAACATTGCACGCTCTCTCTACCTTCGAGATTAGTGACGAACCTAAAATAAATGTTATTTGGTGTTTTTTGCATTGAGTATGAATGTGATTAGATCATGTTCATTGCAACATGGTTATTCATTTAAGTTAGAGAATAATGGTTATTCTATTTACAAGAATAATACCTTTAATGGTCATGCACCCAGTAAGAATGGTTTGTTGAAACTTGATCGTAGTAATACACATGTTCATAACATTGATGCCAAAAAGATACAAAGTTAATACTAATAGTACCACATACTTGTGGCACTGCCGCTAAATTTCATATTGGTATAAAACGCATGAAGAAACTCCATGCTGATGGATCTTTGGACTCATTCGATTTCGAATCGGTTGAGACATGCGAACCATGCCTCTTGGTCAAGATGACTAAGGACCCCGATTTCTGTTTTGATGAAGCGGGCAAGTGATTTATTGGAAATGATACATGTTGATGCATGCAATCCAATGAGTCTTGTAGCGTGCGGTGGATATCGTTATTTTCTTACCTTCACTAATGATTTGTGTAGATATAGTGTATATTTACTTAATGAAACACAAGTCTGAATCATTTGAAAGGTTCAAGCAAATTCAGAGTGAAGTTTAAGATCATCGTGACAAGAAGATAAATATGTTTGCGATATGATCGTGGAGGTGAATATCTAAGTTAGAAGTGTGGCATACAACTTTAGACAATGTGAAAGTTTTTTCACAACTCACGCCACCTGGAACACCATAGTGTGATGGTGTGTCCGAACATCATAGTCATGCTCTATTGAATATGGCGCGTGCTATGATGTCTATTATCGTTTTGTTACTATAATTTTGGGGTTATGCATTAGAGACAACAACATTCACTTTAAATAGGGTACGATCTAAATCTGTTTAGATGACACCGTGTGAACTATGGTTTGATAGAAACCTAAGCTGTCATTTCTAAATGTTTGGGGCTGCGACGCTTGTGTGGAAATTGTTTTCGCCCAATGAACTCGAACCCAAAGAGGACAAATGCATCTTCATAGAATACCCTAAGAACAGTTGGGTGAACCTTCTATCTCAGATCCATGCATAAAATGGTTGTTGCTAAAACTGGGTCCTTTCTCGATAAAGGGTTTCTCTTGAAACAATTGAGTGGGAGGAGGATAGAACTTGATGAGGTTATTTAAACCTCTGCTTAAACCAGAAAGTAGCGTAGCGCAGAAAGATGTTTCTGTGAAGCCTATGTCAGTTGAAGAGGAAGTTAATGATGATGATCATGAAGCTTCGGATCAAGTTACTATCGACCTACAAGGAAAATAGAACTTGATGAGGTTATTGAACCTTTACTTCAACCAGAAAGTGGCGCAGCATAGAAAGATGTTTCTGTGAAGCCTCCGTCAGTTGAAGAGGAATTTAATGATGATGATCATGAAGCTTCGGATCAAGTTACTATCAAACTTTGTAGGTCGACAAGGACGTGTACTGCTACTGAGCGGTACGACAACCCTGTCTTGAAGGTCATGTTGTTGGACAACGATGAACCTACGAACTATGGAGAAGCGATGATGGGCCCGGAAACCAACAAATGGTTAGAGGCCATGAAATCCGACAAAGGATCCATGTATCAAAACGAAGTATAGACTTTGGTGGACTTGCTCGTTGGACGGCTGGTCGTTAAAGTACAAATGGATCTTTAAAATGAAGACAGACGCTGATGGTAAATGTTACCATTTGTAAACCTCGACTTGTTGCAAAGTAGTTTACGACAAGTTCAAAGAGTTGACTGCGATGAGACTTTCTCACTCGTAGCGATGCTAAAGTCTGTTGGAATTATGTTAGCAGTTGCTGCATTTTTCAATTATGAAATCTGGCAGATGGATGCCAAAACATCGTTTCCTTCCTTAAGGAAAGGTTGTATGAGATGAAACCAGAAGGTTTTGTCAGTCCTAAGGATGCTAAAAGATGTGCGAGCTTTAGTGATTCTTATATGAACTGAAGCAAGCATCGGAGTTGGAATATACACTTTGATGAGGTGATCAAAGTTTTTGAGTCTATACAAAGTTTACGAGAAACTTGTATTTGCAATAAAATGGGTGGGAGCACTATAAGAGTTTCTGGTAAATATATGTGGATGACATATTGATGAGAAATAATGTAGAATTTCTGGAAAGCATAAACAGTTGTTTGGAAAGTGATTTTCAAAGGAAGACCTGGATAAAGCTACCTAATTCTTGAGCATCGAGATTTATAGAGATAGATCAATATGCTGGATGAGACTTTCAATGAGTACATACCTTGACAAGATTTTGAAAGAGTTCAAAATGGATCAGTCAGAGAAAGAGTTCTCGCCTGATTTGTAAGGTGTGAAGTTGAGTGAGACTCAAAGCTTGACAACGGCAGAAGAAAGAGAAAGGACGAACGTCGTCCCCTATGCCTTAGCCATAGGCTCTAAATTATGCCATGCTGTGTACCGCACCTGTGTGTGCCTTGCCATGAGTCTGTCACGGGGTACAAGAAGTGGTCCAGGAGTAGGACCACTGGACAGTGGTCAAAATTATTCTTAGTAACCAGAGGACTAAGGAGATATTTCTTGATTATGGAGGTGATAAAGAGTTCGTCGTAAAGAGTTACGTCGATGCAAGCTTTAACACCAATCCTGATGACTCATAATAGCAATCTGGATACATATAGTGGAGTGGCCATTTGGAATAGTACCAAGTGGAGTGTGGTAGCAGTGTTTATAGTTTGACATAGGGATTTGCAAAGTACACACGGATCTGAATTTTGCAGACCCGTTGACTATAAGACCTCTCTCACATGCAAAGCATGATCGAGCCCCAGAACTAATTGGGTGTTAGATTCATACCAATGCGAACCACATAGTGATGTGAACTAGATTATTGACTCTAGTGCAAGTGGGAGACTGTTGGAAATATGCCCTAGAGGCAATAATAAATTAGTTATTATCATATTTCCTTGTTCATGATAATCGTTTATTATCCATGCTATAATTGTATTGATCGGAGACTTAGATACATGTGTGGATACATAGACAAAACCATGTCCCTAGTATGCCTGTAATAGACTAGCTCGTCGATCAAAATATGGTTAAGGTTTCCTAGACATGGACATGAGATGTCATTTGATAATGGGATCACATCATTAGGAGAATGATGTGATGGACAAGACCCAAACTACAAACGTAGCATATGATCGTGTCAGTTTGTTGCTACTGTTTTCTGCATGTCAAGTATATGTTCCTATGACCATGAGATCATGCAACTCACGGATATCGGAGGAGTGCCTTGTGTGTATCAAACGTCGCAACGTAACTGGGTGACTATAAAGGTGCTCTACAGGTATCTCCGATGGTGTCTATTGAGTTGGCATGGATCGAGACTGGGATTTGTTACTCCGTGTGACGGAGAGGTATCTCGGGGCCCACTCGATAATACAACATCACAATGAGCCTTGCAAGCAATGTGACTAATTGTTAGTTGCAGGATCTTGTATTACGGAACGAGTAAAGAGACTTGCCGGTAACGAGGTTGAACTAGGTATGGAGATACCGACGATCGAATCTCGGGCAAGTAACATACCAAAGAACAAAGGGAACATCATACGGGATTAACTGAATCCTTGACACAGAGGTTCGACCGATAAATATCTTCGTAGAATATGTAGGAACCAATGTGGACATCCAGGTCCCGCCATTGGTTATTGACCGTCGAGGTGTGTCGGTCATGTCTACATAGTTCTCGAACCCGCAGAGTCTGCACACTTAAGGTTTGGTGACGTTTCGGTAGTATAGTGTTATGAATGGTGGTGACCGAAGTTTGTTTGGAGTCCCGGATGAGATTCTGGACGTCACGAGGACCTCCGGAATGGTCCGGAGGTAAAGATTTATATATAGGAAGTCCTGTTTTGGACTTCGGAAAGATTTCGGGCACTTTCGGTAGTGTACCGGGAGTGACGAATGGGTCCCGGGGGTCCACTCGTGGGGCCAACCCACCCCATGGGCCAAAGTGGCGACCCACCATCCCATAGTCGGCTGGTGGGGTCGTCCAAGGTTGCCTAGGCGCAGGAAGAGAAGGCCCAAACCGAATTGGGGTGGAGTCCTCCCCAAGTTCCACCTCTCGTGTGAGAGGTGGACTCTCAGGTGGAGGAGGACTCTCCCTCCACCAGTTCGGCCAAACCAAAAGGGGAGCCCTCCTTTGGGCGCAGCCTCCTCTCCCCTCCTCCTATATATATGAGTGGTTTTAGGGTTTTTTGGACAAGGATTTTCAGCCACGTCTAAACCCTACTTCTAGATCAAGTTCCTCTAGACTAGACTGGTCCCGCAGTGCTTAGGCAAAGCCCTGCCGGAATTGCTCCACCACCATCACCAGAGCGCCGTCATGCTACCGGTGAACTCTTCTCCCTCTCCACTTCCTCTTGCTGGATCAAGATGGTGGAGATTCATCAAGCTGCACGTGTGCTGAACGCGGAGGTGCCGTCCATTCGGCGCTAGATCGGAAGGACCGTGAACAAGATCGCGAGACCGTTCGTGATGAGTTCACGGGACAGATCGTGATGAGATCGCGGGAAGGATCGTGATGAGATCGCGGGACGGATCGTGATGAGTTCGCAGGACGGATCGTGATTGGATCGCGGGACGGATCATGATGTGATCGCGGGACGCTCGGCGATTTGGATCGCGAAGATGTTCGACTACACCAACCCCGTTTCTTAACGCTTCCCACTTAGCGATCTACAAGGGTATGTAGATCCACTCTCCCTCTCATAGATGCTCATCACCATGGATAGATCTTGCGTGTGCGTAGGAAAGTTTTTGTTTCCCATGCAATGTTCCCCAACAGTGATGTGTTACAAGCTGGATTCATATGTATTAGGATCGGGGTCCCGACAGCGTTGGTATCAAAGCTGAACTGCCTGTAGGTTTACGAAGCCAAACTGGTCGATGTTCAGTCTAGAAATGGTTTAGTTATATATAAGGGAGTTGATTGTGGAAGGGAACGTAAGGCTCTTTTACTCCTTTCCTCTAGTTACTCTATTCTGGGTCACTCTCTTCTTTTCTACGGGGATTAAGAACTAGGCTCCTCTACTTAACTGCTAGGATGACGAGTTACTAGACCACAGACTCATAGAATTGTTGTTTGACAAGTTTTTCCCATCAGAGTTATGAGAAGTGATGCCTATGTTCTCTCTATGCCTTCAACCATTATGTTGAGCTGTTATGCTAGCCAAATCTTGTGCAGGTTGCCTCATATTTCATGCCCGTACAGACGTTATGTTGTCCAAGTTAACATAGGATTCTTTATGTGTTAGTATTCTCCCTTGATTCTAAATCTTGGTTGTTTCCTTCAGGATGTCGCTAGTCAATCGGAGATCTGTTGGTCATAGTCAAAACCATGGAGATGGTAGGGATGAAGAAGATCCTCCTAACCCGCCTTTGTTGATGGAGGTCATGCTAGAAGTTGAGAGGAACAAGCGTGCCACCAACCGTTTGTTGGAGCACATCGAGCAGAACACAGCGCATCATCGCAATGAGCTAGTATCTATCAGGGACTTGATCAAGTTGCAACCACCCACCTTCCATCACTCCATTGAGCCACTAGACGCAGATGATTGGCTCCGAAGTATCAACAACAAGCTGCGTTATGCAAAGTTGGCTGAAGGAGACAAGGTCACTTATGTCGCATATCACCTTCAAGGTTCTGCTAGTTTATGGTGGGAGAATTACGAGGCCATGCGTCCTGCAGGCCAAGCTACATCATGGAAGGAATTTTGTGAGGCTTTTTGCGAGCATCATATTCCATAGGACCTGCTAGATCGTAAGCAAGAAGAGTTCTGTGTTCTGACCCAAGGCAAGATGGAGGTGGATGCCTATAGCTGTGAATTTTAACGCCTCGCTATGCCCCAGAAAAAGTATCCACAGATGCCAAGAAGCAAGCAAGGTTCAGGAAAGGCCTTAACCTGAAGCTCCGTCATGATCTCAGTCTGCATGAGTTTGTTAGCTCCAAGTTCTTGTGAACAAAGCAATCCAAGCAGAGACGAGCAGGATGACCTACGAGGAATCTCGCAAGCACCACCATGATGTTGGATCATCTTCAATGTCTACATCCCAGAAGCGTAGGATATGGATCCCGAATGCCGCTCTTCCTCCGAGGTATGCACCGAGGCCATCCTATGTGGCGCCTCGTCTGTCGATGCCATGTGGTCCCCAGAAGAACCTCATCAACCGAGTGCTCAACCCGGATCCACGTCCCATTCATGGGGCATGCTTCAAGTGCAATCAGCCTAGACATTACTCAAAGAATTGACCTTTGCGAGCAAATGTTCCACCTTATTAATCAAGTGGTGCTGTTCGTTCCAAGCCGCCAACCACGAAGCCAATTGTCAGGACAGTTGTTTATACTCGTGGATGTGTGCACCATGTAACTGCAGAAGAAGGTGAAGATGATGCTAATGTCGTGCTTAAGACGCTTCCTGTCAATTCTCATCCAGCCTCAGTTCTGTTTGACTCAGGAGCATCCCACTCCTTCATCTCTGAACGTTATGCCTCCTTGCATAACATTGCTTTCGAGGTTATGCCCTCTCCACTAGTAATTCGAAGTCCAGGTTCCAAATGGCAAACTAATGCAGTAAGCCATGGAAACCAAATCCTTGTTGATGATTTAGTGTTTCTTGCCTCTCTGATAGCCCTTAAAACTTCAGACATCAATATCATTTTGGGGATGGACTGGATGACGGGTCATCATGCCAAAATTGATTGTTTCTCTAAGTCTGTTCAACTTACCCATCCTTCTGGCCAGATAGTCAATATCCAAAACCGCATTCCAGAGGGCATGATTTATTCTCTCAATGCCAATCCTCTTCCAGAACTTGAATACATTCTAGTAGTCCGTGACTTCCGGGATGTGTTTCCAGAAGAATTGACAGGTGTTCCACCTGACAGAGAAGTAGAGTTTTTCATAGAACTTGTTCCAGGAACCGCTCCAATTGCTAGAAGGCCCTATAAGATGTCTCCCCAAGAGCTAGCTGAGCTTAAGACCCAACTCGATGAATCTTTGAAGAAAGGTTTCATCCGTCCTAGTTCTTCTCCATGGGCTTGTCCTGTACTCTTCGTCAAGAAGAAGGATGGTATGTACCGGATGGTTGTCAATTATCGGCCGGTTAATCTGGTCACGATAAACAACAAATATCCTCTCCCCAGGATCAACGATCTGTATGATCAGCTTGCTGGATCTGCAGTCTTTTCCAAGATGGATTTGAGATTAGGTCATCATCAAATCAAAATCAGGAACGGGGACATTCCAAAGATGGCTTTTGTCACTCGTTATGGCCAATACGAGTACACCGTCATGTGCTTCGGTCTAACCAATGCCCCAGCCACTTTCTCCCTCTTAATGAATTTGATCTTCATGGAGTATTTGGACAAATTTGTCGTGGTTTACCTTGATGATATCCTCATATACTCGAAGAACGAAGAAAGAACATGTTGAGCATCTTAGGCTGGTATTGATGAAACTTCGAGAGCACCGCCTTTACGCCAAATTCTCCAAGTGTGAATTCTGGTTGCCAGAAGTGACCTATCTGGGTCACGTAATTTCTACGAAAGGTATTATTGTCAATCCCGAGAGAGTTCAAGCTGTCCTTGATTGGACTTAACCTGAATCGGTGAAGCAAGTTAGGAGTTTCCTTGTCTTAGCGATCTATTATCGCCGCTTCATCGAGAACTTCTCCAAAGTTGCCAAACCTCTAACTGAACTCCTCAAGAAAGATAAGAAGTTCGAGTGGACTCCAAAATGTGAGGAAAGTTTTCAGGACTTGAAAAGACGAATGACTACTGCCCCGGTACTTGTACCCCCGGATTTCACAAAGGACTTTGTTATCTACTGTGATGCTTCACGACAAGGTCTAGGTTGCAGTCTTATGCAAGATCGTCGTGTGATTGCCTACGCATCCCGACAGTGGCGTCCACATGAGGAAAATTATCCAACACATGATCTGGAAATTGCCGCAATAGTCCATGCACTAGTCACTTGGCGACATTACCTTCTGGGTAATCGTTGTGAAATATTTAGTGATCACCAGAGTCTCAAATATATATTCACCCAACCGGATTTGAATCTCAGGCAAAGATGGTGGATTGAGTTGATTACGGACTACGACTTAGGAATATCCTACACCCCAGGCAAAGCTAACGTCAGCTGATGCACTAAGTCGTAAATCCTATTGTAACAACCTATTGTTGCTACAAAGTCAACCACTTCTCCACGAAGAATTTCATAAGTTAAACCTTCACATTGTTCCTCGAGGATTCCTTTCTACCTTGGTGGCGAAACCAACTCTTGAGGATCAGATCATAGCTGCCCAGAAGCAGGATACGGGAATTTCTCGTATCAAGAGCAACATTGCCAAGGGAGTTGCTCATTCTTTCTCGGTAAATGATCAAGGTGTTGTTGAGGACCGCTTGGTGGTTCCCCAAAAGCAACAACTTCGAGAACTGATTCTCAAGGAAGCTCATGAATCTCCTCTCACGATTCATCCCGATAGTACTAAGATGTATCAGGACCTACGCCAGAGGTTTTGGTGGACCCGGATGAAGAGAGAAATTGCTCAATTCATTGCTAACTGTGATGTTTGTCGTTGTGTTAAAGCAGAGCATCAAAGGCCTGCTGGCACCCTTCAGCCCTTGGCTATTCCCGAGAGGAAATGGGACAAGGTCGGTATGGATTTCATCACCAGCTTTCCAAAGACTAACAAAGGGAATGATGCCATCTTCGTGGTTATCGATCGCCTTTCAAAAGTTTCTCATTTCCTTCCAATTTGAGAAAGTATAACTGTCAGTCAGTTAGCAAATTTGTATATTTCTCGAATAGTTTCTCTTCATGGTGTTCCTCTAGATATCGATTCTGATCATGGAAGTCTTTTCACTTCTCGATTTGGGAAAGTTTCCAAAATGCTATGGGAACCCATCTCTCCTTTAGCACCGCTTATCACCCTCAGTCAAGTGGTCAAGTAAAAAGAGTCAATCAAATTCTTGGAGATATGCTCAGAGCATGTGTTATCTCATTCGGAATGAACTGGGAGAAATGTCTTCCATTCGCCGGATTTGCTTATAACAATAGCTTCAAGTCTAGTCTGGGCAAAGCTCCTTTCGAAGTTCTGTATGGAAGATCTCGAACGCCATTAAACTGGTCGGAAATCGGTGAAAGACAATTCTTTGGACCGGATATGATCTAGGATGCAGAAGAGGAAGTTCGCATCATTCGTGAGAATTTGAAAACTGCCCAATCTCGTCAGAAGAGCCAATATGACCGTCGTCATAAGGATGTACGTTATGAAGTTGACGAGAAGGCTTACCTTCGGGTGTCACCTCTGAAGGGCACCCATCGTTTTGGTATCAAAGGCAAATTGGCTCCTCGTTACATTGGTCCTTTTCGCATTCTTGCTAAACGAGGAGAGGTTGCCTACCACTTGGAATTACCCCCACAGCTTTCCAAAGTTCATGATGTGTTCCACGTTTCTCAACTCAAGCGTTGCTTCAAGGATCCTATCCGCGAAGTAGACCACGAAACGCTTGATCTTCAAGATGATCTCTCATATCGAGAATATCCTATTCGTATTCTTGATGAAACCGAGCGCAACACTCGACATAGCAGCATCAAGTTTCTGAAGGTTTAGTGGTCGCACCATTCCGAGGATAAAGCAACCTGGGAGCACGAAGATCGTCTTCGGCTTGAGTACCCAGCACTCTTCCCGACTACTCTTGAATCTCAGGACGAGATTCTTGTTTAGTGGGGGTGAGTTGTCATAGCCCTAGTTTCTTTATGATTGCAAGTGCATCCATGCATGCATTTTTATTTTCAAATGATGATGAAATGAGGAACGATCAAGCCTCATAATTCAAAATTTTGTCAAATAAGCATTATAAAAAAATTGCTTCGAACAATTCCAAGAAAATGTTCCTCGTTCTCTAGTAAAATATTGGATTGAGTTAAAATTGTCAACCAATATTTGGGATCATGGAAATATTTTATATTGGGCTTTTGAATTAAATTAACTCTATTTGCATTGGATATATATATTTCTATATATGAAATATATGTCAAATAATTCTGAAATTAATTATGTGGCACTATTTATTTATATCAAGGTCATATAATAATTTTTAGGATTTTATAAAATGGTTTGATATTTATTTTGAGCCAAAACAAATGTTAGAAATAAAAGGAAAACAGAAATAAAAAAGGGCAAAAAGGCTTACCTGGGCCTCCCTGTAATAGAAGTGGCCCGGCCCAGGGGCAATGTCGTCTTCCACCTCTGCAGTAGGCAGAGGGGAAACCAAGCACGACCATGCCATCGTGCCAGCTCCTGCTCGCGCTGGCGGCCTCCCCCGCGTCCCTATCCGAGCGAGAGTGCCATCTGGACCCCCTCGAGCTCATTCCCCCCTGTCGCTCTCTCTCTCTCCTCTTCCCCTGCTCTCTTCACTCTCCTCTACCCGAGCGCTGCCGTCGCCACCACTCGCAGCCACCACAGCCTCCTGCATTGTCGAGCCCCCTGCCGCTCCAGAGCTCCTCCACGACCCCCTCGACCTCCCCGTGGAGCCAGTCATCGCCCAAAGAACCTCGAGGCCGAGCAGCCGCCGTCTTCCACCGCCTCGGTCGTCGGCCGTTGTCGTCGATTCGCCACCGCTCTGGCCTCCTCGAGCCCGCAGTCACCGCCATCGAGCCTGTGGTGAACTGTTGGTGCCTCTCCCCCTCTCCCCATGGCCCTTTTCACCCCTAGCCGCGACGACCATCGTGGCCGAGAGCTCGTCGTCGACCAGCTCGTCGTCGTCGCCGTTCTGGGCCACCATGGGCCCTGACACTTGTCCAGTTGGATGAGGACGAGCATGGGTGTCCCGTAGGTGCTCCCGCCCACCGATTTAGTCGCCGGAAGCGCGTTTCCGGCCATCTCCGGCGATCCTCCGCCGGGAATTTGGTCCCCGTCGGCCCCGCTCTGGCTGGCGCCGACGTGGTCGGCCGATTAGGGCCTAATCCCCTTGCTTAGCCAGCCCCAGCCGCTGACCAGTGGGCCCTAGCTACGGGTCAAACCCCGGTCAGCGCGGGGATTAGCCCCGTGTCACTAACGTGTGGATCCTGGTCGTCAGGTTTGACCTTGACCTGGCGCCTTTGACTGGCTGACATCATGATGACGTCATGCTGATGCAGTTAATGAATTTCTAGATTTAAAATAATTTAGGAAATTCTAGAAATTGATAAAAACTTCAAAAATTCATACAAAATATTCTGTAAGTCAGATTAAAATAATTTATATATGAAAATTTATCAGAAAAATCCAATGAAACTAATGGTGGCATTTTCATGCATGTTAGAGCAAGTTAACTAGCCAAACTTGGACATTTTGTTCAAAACCCAATAGGCCACTTCACTTATGGAGTTGAATTTGAACCTTGGGTTCAAACCATCTTCATTTAACATGTTCATAGATGCATTAGGTCAAACCAGTAACATATTGCCATGCTATTATTATGCATCATTGTGCAGCATTTGCCTTGTTTAAATTGTACCTTGTTTGATCTTGTCGATAGACTTGCGAGACGTAGTTATCGACGACATCGAAGAACAGCTGAGTTCTTCTGATAAACAGGCAAGCAACCCCCCTTGATCATATCCGATACAATCCCATCTCTCGCTCTTGCTCTCATTTCAATGCATTAGGACAACGTGTTCAACTGCTACTTGTGTTGCGATAGATGAACCCACTCCTTTGCATGACCTGACATTGTCACAGTAAATAGCTAAACCAATGCAACCTAGCATACCTGGTAGATGCTTGAGCCATGTTTTGCTATAATCCTATTATGCTTGCTATGCTCAGAATTGTGTCAGGTCTGATTCATTTGGGAGATGAACCGGAGTGAAAAGAATGTGTCCTGATGATGAGAGTTAGGTGATGAACCTGTTTTGGTAAAGGTAGCCATGAGAGGCCATGTAGGAGTACATGGTGGGTTGTCTCATTGAAACCGCTCATAGGAGCTGAGTTCCGTGTTTGTGTTCCAAGACTAGCTACTGCCGCACATTGAGCTCGGGTAACTCGAGCTCTCTCGTCCTATTAACCTACCATGTTCTCAGTCCAGGAGTCGCAGTAGTTTGAAACATTGATAGGTGTGGCATGGCCTACGAAATGGATGAACGGCCCAATCGGGACCGGCTTGGGGCCCTACTCGCAATGTTTGAGACCATGTTGGAAACCTCAGCCGCACTTCCATTATGGGTTCCAACTCAGATAAGCAACTGCCTTGGACGTGATTCGTTGAAGGTTAACGTCCTTGGCCGACTCCCTCATTGGGCTTCCACTTCATGGTTGCCGAGGTGCCTTTTTACGTGCACATGGCGATAAGTGGCGGGAGCATGTGTGACGAAGTACACCCCTGTATGGTAAATTATCTATCCGAGTAGCCGCATCTGCGGATATGGACTACTTGGATACTTGCATTCTTCATAGACAACTTTAACTAGAAACTCTAAAATGCACCAAACAAGTGTGAGTGCGATGGATGGCTTCTCGTAGGAAGACGAGAGAGGATCCATAGTGGTGTTTTGAGATGGTGAACATGTGGACTCATGTGTGCTCTCTCGTAGGGAGACGAGAGTGTAGTGATACGTTGGTTACTTTGTCGTAGGCTAGGATAGCCAAAGGTCAAAGTTGGCATTCTGCAGTAAACCCCACAATCCAGTTCATTAATACATGAAGCATATGTAGATAGTTCTGATGTAAGACTTGCTGAGTACCTTCGTACTCACTGTTGCTTATTTTCATTTTTGCAGAGCTAGACGTTGTGTTCAGTTATGTTCTCCTGACGTTGACATCGACGGATTAGCTTAGTAACCCAGACAGAGGTCTGGTTCCTATGGTAGGGTCGTTGTAGCTTTTCAGGCTCTTTTAGCCGCTTTTGTAGATGTCTGTACTCAGACATGTAACTTATGCTTGTTGTTTGTATGCTCTGAATGTTGGGTCTTGTGACCCCTTCTGTTTGTAACATTATACTATGTTGGCTCCTCGGATCCTTCTAAATAAATGTTATGTTGTAGAGTTTTGTTGTGATTCCATGTTGTATCTACGCATATCGTGCATAGTGTGTGTATGATTGAAATGCATTGGTATGCATGGGATTCGACACCTAGTTGTGTGCCTTTATTAGCCTTATTTACGGGGAAATGCCTCTTTGTGCTTCCATCGAGCCTTGGTAGCTAGCTACTGCTCCGGACACATTGATTGACTGGCATGTATCCTTCTTTGTTGCTATGTCTGTCCCTTCAGGGAAATGTCTCGCAAGTGTAATGGAGTCCCTGTAGCCTACTATGACTCATCTACATTCAGTGATGACATTTATGTCCCACAGCGTAATGGAGTCCTTGTAGTTTGCTATGACTCGTCTACAAACGCTAATGACCCACACCTGCATTGATGGGTTACGTTTGCCTGTCCCCGTACGGTTGTGCCACTTGGGTATATAACTAGTCATGTTGACCCGGGTTCTTTGATGTGTGAATGCAAGCGACATGTTCATATTCGTGAACCAAAAGGCGCAAACGGCCCCGGCCAAGGTAAGGTGGCAGCCATGGGTTACCGTGCATGAGGCCGCAAAGTGGTGTGATGTGTTATAGGCTAGATTCATATGTCTTAGGATCGGGGTCCCGACAAGCATGAATAGAGTATGAGGTGAGAAAGCATAGATAACTAAACAAGTGGTCCTAGGCATTCTTGTATATCCAATTGGTAAAAGATAAATCAAAAGCCAAATAGCAACAATTGGATATCCTCGAATGAGTAAATAAATGCAGACCAACATGCGCACACAATAAGATGTCAAATGAAATCATGGCAAACATGCACAAACACTCTAGCATTTAACAAGCACTTGGGTGATGACGAAGTCATATATATATATATATATGAGTATTTCACTTAGGAGCCAAGTAAGAGTACTGATCATAGGTCATAATCATCGTTTAAGCACAAGTGGGGTTACCACTTTTACATAAAGCATTTAATGTTGTCACATACTAAGAGATGCTTTGACTCAAGTCTTAGAGTAAAGCTCCCCCTTGATGTTACATCACCCCATAAGAGGGATAAACTAACCTTGGGTTTTTCGATGAAGACTTCATGTTGGTGATGTAGTGGTCGATGCTCAAAGTTGATGATGATCACCAAGAGTTGGGAGCATCCTGGTTGTTTCCTTACTCTTCTCACCTACATGGGTTAGTCCCAACATACAACAGAAAAATACAAGGATATATATGGACATGGAGTGCAAAGCATGTGTGATGATGTCCATTGGTTTCTTGATTACCTTGTCCCTTGCTTACCTTTGAGGGAATGTGTGACTCCTTGATCTATTGCATAGGGTTGATGTTGATTGCAAATAGATCTTGCCAATAATGAATATGAGTGAATTTCATTGGCGGAGTCACCCCTCAAGAACTCTCTAGTTCTTCTTCTTGGGGACCCACATCAAGTTGATGGGGATCCTTGGTGTTAAAGTAGCACTCGTAGAAGTTGAGCTTGTAGTAGCATTGGGAACCCACTTCACCAACGCTTGGGATTCATCTTCATAAGAGTCAAAGTCCTCTTGGAGATTGTTGTTTCCCTTGAGCTTGGTGTCTTGTGGTGTAAGGTCATCTTGCAACTTTGTTCCCTTGGGGAGAGTATTTTCATACTTTTCCTTTTGAGGAACAAACTTGAGATTGGGGTATTGACCTTCTTCCCATTCAACTCCATTAGCGTTGAAGTAGCCAACACCATGATTCTTCTGGTATCCTACATGCTTTCATACAATCTCATCAAATTGTTTGTACCCTTGAAGACTCCTGTAGATACCTTTCTCTATAATTCCTTTCAATAAAGCATTTTCTTGCTCAAGTGTAAATTGTCTGAGAGAATCATCATTAGTGGAATCAATAGAACTACTAGGAGCAGCATCACTGGATTTAGCATTTTTATTGTTTCTACTAGATGAAGAACCTTTCTTGCTTTTGTTACTAGTTTGCTTAGATTTGACTTGTGCCATGAATGTAGACAAGAGTAGTCATTTGGCAAGATAAGATGAAGTCTTCTTTCGGAGATCATCATTGATAGCTTTACGAAATTCATGTTCCTGCTCCAAATTGAGCTTCTCAAAGCGTAGCTTCTCATGAGTTCTTACAAGCTCTCTATGATATTCAAGAGTAGATTCATGGGCTAACTTAATAGTGTTAAGTTCTTTAGTTAGTTCTTCTATTATTCATCTTATCATCGGCAATTGACCTATATTGACTAGCATGAGAATTATCAAGTTCATTATGATCAACATCACTAGTTTTATCACATAGCAAGTCATCATCGTAAAGAAAACCATCTTCATCACTATCGAAATCAAGATATTCGAGGTGCGATACCTTGGGGCCTTTAGCCATGAAGCAACTTCCACTTCCTTCATTTGGTGAATGAAATAGATCAGAGGAGTTGGTTGTCACTAGTGCAATTCTGGCAACACCGTCATCTTGACTATGGTCGGAGTTGGAGTTATAGCTTCACTCGGAGTGTTTGCCGGAGTCGGAGCCGGAAACCCATTCACCAACATGAGCTTGATGTTTCCTTCTTGAGTACCTCTTGGTGTACTTGTCGTTCTTCTCCGAGTCCCCACTTCTCCTTGAGGGTCTTCATTCATAACAATCACTCTTCTCCTTCTCTCTCTTCAAGGTGATTCATATCTTGAGCTTCGTCTTCTTGGTGACTCTTCTCTTCGTTTGTAGGGAGTCGTGCACTCATTGGAGTAGTGTCCGGGCTTCCCACAATTGTAGCAGTTTTGATCACAACTTGACGAACGTTTCTCTTCATGTCTTGAGTTGGAGCTTTGATCTTTGCTTCTATTCTTGTAGAACTTGTTGAATTTCTTGACCATGAGGGTTATCTCTTTATTTGTAACAAGGTTGTCGCTTGAGGTAGCGGGAGCATCACTTGTGGCTTTGTAAGCACCACTAGACTTGTGGTGAAGCTCTTCCTTGTCTTTGAGTGTCCTCTCATGAGCAACAATTCTACCAATCACTTCCGTTGGTTTGAGATCTTTGTAGTTGGGCATCATTTGGATCAATGTGCACACGGTATCATATCTCTCATCCAAAGCTCGAAGTATCTTCTTGATGATGAACTTGTCAGTCGTTTATTCGCTTCCTAAGCCGGCAATCTCATTGGTGATGAGAGCTAGCCTAGAGTACATTTCAGCGACTCCGTCACAATCCTTCATCTTGAACTTATCAAGCTAACGTTGAAGAACACCTAACTTGGATTCTCTCATGGACTCGGTTCCTTCGTGCATATCAACAAAAGTATCCCAAATCTATTTTGCCTGTTCAAGACGGCTGATTTTTTTGAATTCTTTGGGGGCATAGGCAGTTGAAGATAATGTCACATGCTTGAGCATTGAGTTGCAACATCTTCAATTCTTCCGCTTTCTCTTCATGATCCAGTTCTCTTCCATCACCAAAGAATTCACTCTGCAAGCCAACACGAACAACAACCCAAAAAGCAGGATTACGACCAAGCAAATGCATTTTCATTTTATGCTTCCAACTAGCAAAATTAGTGCCATCAAAGTACGGACCTCTACGGTGATAATTTCTCTCAATAGATGCCATACTTCTCCTAGGTTGTGAAACCAATGCAATGGAGACCAAAGCTCTGATACCACTTGTAGGATCGAAAGTAGGTCTAGAGGGGGGTGATTATACTACTTGACCAAATAATACTATGCTTTTTCCCAATTTTAATTCTTGGCAAGTTTTAGCATTCATAACATATCAAGAACACCCTACACATGCAAGTCTAAGAGTATAGCAGGGGAAAGTAGCAACAAGCATGAGTAAAAGGATAGGGTAGGAAGATCAAACGCAATTGTAGAAACGATGATTTTTCCCATGCTTCCGATAGGTGGCACTATCGTACATCCACGTTCATGGAGTCTGCAACCCACGGAGGGTAACAGTCACGAGAGTCCACGGAGGGCTCTAACTACGAGGGTTCCACGAAGAAGCAACCTTCACTATACCATGACAGCCTACGTCCACGGAGGACTAGCCTTTCTCGGAGTAGATATTCACGAAGTAGGTGATCTTCTTGCCCTTATAAACATCTTGGTTCACTCCACAGCATGAAGTAGGAGGCTCCCAAGCGGCACATAACCAATCTAGGAGGCACCACCCTCCAAAAGGTAATAGGCTCGGTAATGACGATGAACTCCATGCTCTTGTGCTTCAAGATGATAGACTCCTCAACACATAATCACTCTCTCACAGATTTGGCTTGGTAGAAGAGATGGGATTGGTGGAAAGCAACTTGGGGAGGCTAGAAGTCAAGATCCATATGGTTGGAGTGGAAGATCTTGACCTCAACACAAGGGTAGGTGGCTCTCTCTCAGAAAACTAAGTAGGATAGGTATGGAATAGTTCTGAGTGCTTCTCTTTCGAGTGGGTGGTGGTGAAGGGGTATATATAGGCATCCCCAAAAATCCAACCGTTACACACAAAATGACTAACTCGGTGACACCGATGTGTTAATATTGGTGGCACCAAAGTGACCAAAAGGTGACAACTTTTGAATCTCGGTGAGACCGATATAGGAAGCTCGGTTGCACTGACAAGGTGACCAACGGTCAGAAATGCCAAACTCAGTGATGCCGACACAACATTCTCGGATGGACCAAAAGTGTGAACTTGCGTAATAGAAAGTTGGCAACCCAACTCGGTGGCACCGAAAGCAGTGTCGGTTGCACCGAAGTGGCTAGGGTTCAGCTGAGTCTGTCTAGGGTTTAGAATCGGTGGCACCGGGATAGGAATGTTGGTTGCACCAATTTTGAATGTTTGGCTAGAGACAGACTTTGGTGGGAGAGCTTGTGGATATTTTTGGTGACTATCACTTGTGCACGTATGAGCATTTTATTCACCAACAAAACCTTACCCCCTTTTAATAGTATTGGCTTTCCTATGGACTCAAAGTGATTTCACACAAATTTAAAATGTAGAGTCCTCTTGCTTGAAGCTTCCCCAACCTATTTCCTTGCATCTTGGGGTGATTCACAATCTCCACAATCCTTTTGCCATACCTATCATTGAACTTTTCCAGAAATATACTTGGTGGAAACATCAGTTCAATGACTTATATGTTGTTATTAATTACCAAAACCACCAAGGGAGCAAATTTGCTTTCACCAGAGTCCTCTGTGGCCTGCGCGGCGCCCTCGACGTTGGGCCGTGCTATGGCCATCGCTTTGTAGGCGAGTGAGGCAGTCCTAGATTAAGGGGTCCTCGGATAGCTGACAAATTTTTTGTGGGCCGGACTGTATGGGCCGCAAGGCAGGCATCGGATGATAGAGGACCACCTGTGCTAGGACGGAAGCCACATGGAGACGAGACGTGTTGTTCAAGTTATTAGCTGTAGTTAGGAAAGTTATCTGTTTGGCATGTAACCGACCATGTGTAGGCCAAGGACACCCTCGACACCTATATAAGTCTGAGGGTTTTATGGGTTAGGGATAGGACAACTCATCTAGGGTAGACATACGATCTCGAGGTAGATCAACTCTGTAACCCCTTACACCATCAATACAATCAAGCGGGACGTAGGGTATTACATCCATTGGAGGACCCGAACCTGGGTAAAGTCGTGTCTCCTTCGTCTCCTATAACGTCGAACCTAGTCTCACAGTCCGGGACCCCCTACCCGAGATCCGCCGGTTTTGACACTGACATTAGTGCTTTCATTGAGAGTTCCTCTATGAGCACCGAAAGAATCGATGGCTCGCCCCATCGGGAGTAGCAAGATCTGTATCGAGAGGATTCTCGCCCCCGGTCAAAATATCATCAGCAACGACATCTTGTCGCACGCTGGCCCGGTCGGCCGTCATGGTCATACCGTAAGGTTCCCCCCAATCAGTGTATTAAGTTCGGAACCCTATAGTTCGTGACTGATTCACCGGGAACGCTCGTTCCAATGGAACCCTCAACCTTCGAAGGAAAGCCTATAAATCTAGATGCTTCGACGCCCAATGCATCAGGTCCCACAGTGGAACAGAACACGGATCCGCTTTGGCGTAACTCCGGAACCATCACACCCCTTGACGAATCCACTCGTATAAGCGACACGCATCTTGCCATCGCCTCGTTTTTAAACGAGTTGTGCGATCGGATCAAAGCTATCTGTATATAGGATGACCAGGTTCCGATCTATGATTGGCTCGGGATCAGACCAGATGACAGGGAGATTCCTGTCCCTCCGGTCACTCACCTTGTCGCCACCGTCGAGTGTCCGGCAGCGGATTCTGCCCGACACCCGGAATTGAAAACCGGCTATACCCCCGTCCACGATCTCCAAGACCCCGTCAGTAAATCAAAGGCAGGGAAACGCTTTAAAGTCGGACCGTCATCGGTCCAGGAACCGTCGCACGATTTGGAAACTGCACTTCCAAACACTCGATGCAACAGGGAACGAAATTTTTCCCACCCACCACCCAGGAAAATTATCCAAGTACCGTGCCAAAGACCATGTCTTCGTACTTCCGAGATATAAATCAAATACAAGGAGGATCAGTCCACCACTTTTGGGCAAGACTCCCCCTCACTAAGAGCAGAGTAAAAGGTCTTAGTGACCAAGACGTAATCGCAATTTTCATCAAAAATTGCCATGATAAAGGGATTCTTAATGCCCTAACCCGCCGATGCATAAATGACTTTTCAGAGTTATCCGAATTGGTACAGAAGTACTATGCATGGAGAGTGTCTGCCAATCTGAGCGGTTGTTCTCGGAACCAAAATTCACAAAACACCCTAGCAGAGTTCGAAGAAAGAGGGTACCTCCAAATCATCCAGCCTGGCATGAACCCATCGAAAAAAGAAGCAAGTCCCTTTCCGGGACTATCACCATCCTCGACGGACTTTTAGATAAACCTTGCCCCATTCATTCCGTGTTGTTGAACACAAACCCTACGCATAGCCTTCGAGCTTGCTGGGTCATCAGGCAAGTCGCAAAAAGTGGCGAGGCTATCCTTGACACACCTCCGTCGAACAGGCACTCTCCTTCGCCAAACGGATTCGATGACGAAGTCCTGATGGTCTATGAGGTCTTCCCCTCGAGGAGCAGGCGTAAAAGATCTCTTAGGGAGCTCAAGCAAGTCTACCATGTGGCAGCTACTAGCCCATGGGCAGACATACCGATTACTTTCGAGGACACTGACCAGCCGCCCATCCTTCCCGGTCACTCACCGGCCGCTCTAGCCTTGAATCCCATCATTGATGGATACATACTACATAAGGTGCTCATGGATGGCGGTAGTGGTCTAAACCTCATTTATGAGACCACTCTCAAGAAAATGCAGTTCAACCGATCTCACATAGAACATAGCAACACAACCTTCCACGGAATTATCCCACGGAAAGAGGCATGTTGTTCCGGATGTATCATCCTGGACGTTGTGTTCGGCACGCCCGAAAATTACCGATCCGAAGAACTTCTCTTCCACATCATCCCCTTCCCCAGTGGCTATCATGCCCTGTTAGGATGCGACATCTTTACAAACTTAGAGGCTATACCCCATTACGGTACATGAAACTCAAAATGCCAGGACCAAATGGAGTGATCATGCTCGCAAGTGATCCGAATATAGCCCTCCGGGTCGAAAACAAGACGGCAACGCTCGCCCTCGAGGTATTAGCGGAAACTCTTGCCACCGAGGAATTGACCACTCTACGGTCGACAATTAATAGCGACGATGTGATTCTCAGTAAAAGGCCCAAGTCCACGTCCTTTAAACCCGCAGAGGAAATCGTCAAATTTCAGGTGCATCCAATGGACCCCAGTGAAACAACGTTCATCGGAGCCCAACTCGATCCCCTTATGGAAGAGGCATTGCAGGATTTCCTCCGTGAAAATTGGGACATTTTCGCATGGCATCCTTCCGATATGCCCGGTATCCCACGTCGGCTCGCCGAACACAGCCTGAACATTATTCTAGGCTTTAAGCCTGTGAAACAGACCTTGCGCCGCTTCTCCGAACCGAAACGACAAGCCATGAGTGAAGAATTAGCAAAATTAATCGAGGACGGATTTATTCGGGACATCGAACACTCCGAGTGGCTAGAAAACCTGGTGGTGGTACCTAAGAAAGACAAATCCTAGAGGCTGTGTGTCGATTTCAAAGACCTCAACAAAGCATGCCTCAAGGACCCTTTTCCCTTACCACGCATAGACCAGATCATTGATGCCACAGCTGGACACGATTTGTTGTGTTTCCTCGATGCTTACTCTGGATACCATCAAATTAAAATGAAGGAATCCAATCAGGCGGCTACCGCATTCATCACCCCTATGGGCCATTTTGCTTCAACACGATGCCCTTCGGGCTAAAAAATGTCGGGGCCACGTATCAGCGCATGATCCAAACCTGCCTCGCCACACAAGTTGGAAAGACTGTTGAGGCGTACGTGGATGATGTGGTAATCAAAACCAAACACGTCGATCAGTTGATCGACGACCTCCGTCAAACTTTTGCTAATTTGCGCGAATATGATATACAGCTCAATCCGGAAAATGTGTATTCGGAGTTCACTCGGGCAAGCTACTTGGATTCATCGTCTCCCATAGAGGAATAGAGACAAATCCACCTAAAATCTATGCTCAATCGGAACTTGCAATCCCTAGAGAGCTGAAGCATGTCTAGAGACTAGTCAGGTGCGTAGCCGTGTTAAGCCGCTTTATTTCCCGCCTCGGAGAAAAAGCTTTGCCGCTCTATAAGCTACTGAAATGGGCAAACAATGTCGAATGGACCGATGAAGCAGCGGCTGCATTGGAAGAAATCACAAAAATACTGACAACCAATCCCATACTCACGGTACCAGGCGTCGGTGAGCCCATGTTGTTATACATGTCGGCCACCAACAAGGTAGTCAGCGCGGTGCTCGTCGTCGAACGAGATGAGGAGGGACATAAATTCCTAACTCAGAAGCCGGTATATTATGTGTGAGAGGTACTAACACAGTGCAAATCGAGATACCCACATTATCAAAAAATAGCCTATACGGTATTCATGGC
Source organism: Hordeum marinum (assembly GCA_022496015.1). Lineage (NCBI taxonomy): Eukaryota > Viridiplantae > Streptophyta > Magnoliopsida > Poales > Poaceae > Hordeum > Hordeum marinum. The sequence goes on along the minus strand of CM039674.1, from coordinate 364,443,916 downwards.
ATCGAGGAAACTCCGACACTACTTCCAGGAGTGCATAGTAAGGGTGGCATCGGAAGTCCTCATGAATGATATAATCAACATCAGGGATGCTACCGGTCCAATAGCCAAATGGGCCATTGAGCTCCTTCCCTTTGAAATAAACTACAAGCCACGTCACGCCATTAAATCTCAGGTACTCGCTGACTGCTTGGCTGAATGGACAAAGGCCGAGCTTCCCAAGGAGTATAGTGCATACTCCCATTGGACAATGTACTTTGACGGATCCAAGACCTTGGCCGGTCTAGGGGATGGAGTTATCCTCACATCCCCCACAGGCGACAATGTAAGATACGTGCTGCAAATCATGTATGCTGATTCTAACAATGCCACCAAATACGAAGCTATTCTTCATGGTCTTGGGATGGCGGTGTCAATGGGAATACGACGGCTAGAGGTACGAAGAGACTCAAACCTGGCCATATCCCAAATTAACGGGGAATTCGACGCCAAAAATCCGAAGATGGCGGTATATAGAGACGTTGTCCTCAAGATATCCGCTCGGTTCGAGGGGTTGGAATTCCACCACGTTGCTCGAGACAACAACCAAGCCGCCGATATATTGGCTCATATGGGGGCCAAGCGCAATCCTGTCCCGAGAAACACCTTCCTGGAGCAGCTCTTCAAGCCCTCTGTAGTGTGGCAGGACGACGCAAATGGCACCGGTCCGAAAACAACGGACGAGGTTGTTCCCTCTATAAACGAACCAAATGATGGCATCATCGGCGGCTCAACGATGAATGAGACGCCCTTGGCTCATGAGGTAATGGCAGTAATTGTGCCATGGACAGAGCCCTTCCTCGCCTACCTCCTTCGAAAGGAACTCCCCAACGATCAAACCGAGGCACAACGCATAGTTTGGCGATCCAAGGCTTACAAAGTGCACGAGGGTGAGTTATACAAGGAAAGCACCACTGGAGTATTACAGAGGTGTATATCCGAGGAAGAGGGACGGGAGCTCCTTGTCGAAATCCATGCAGGCATGGGCGGGCATCATGTCGTGGTAAGATCTCTTGTCGGCAAAGCCTTCCGAGCTGGTTTCTTTTGGCCCACAGCTCCGACCGATGCCCAGTCACTTCTTCAACATTGCGTCGGGTGTCAAATCTTAGCAAATCAAAGTCACATGCCCCCAACATCTCTTTGGACTATTCTGATCACTTTGCCTTTTGCGGTCTAGGGACTGGACATGGTTGGACCCCTCAAAGGAGTAACTAAGAAAAATAAATACCTATTGGTCATGGTTGACAAGTTCACCAAATGGATAGAAGCAAAGCCTGTTAAATTGGCTAAATCTGGACCAGTGATTGAATTTATATCTAGCATAGTACACCGTTACGGTGACCCGCATAGTATAATAACGGAAAATGGAACCAATTTCATGGCCCAAGAGGTCAAGGACTAGTGTGTAAAAATGGGCATAAAGCTCGATTATACATCGGTCTACCATCTGCAAACCAATGGACAGGTTGAGCGAGCAAACGGTCTCATTATGAGCGACATCAAGCCATGTTTGGTCCGATCTCTTCATGAGTCCGACTATCATTGGGTGGAGGAATTCGACTCTGTTCTATGGGGCCTGCGTACTACCCTGAACAGATCAACATGTTATACACCGTTTTTTATGGTCTATGGGGCAAAGGAGGTTCTCCCCTGTGATATTATCCACGATGCACCAAGAGTGTGCATGTACAAGGAAAAGGAGGCCGAGTTAGATCGGCAGGATGACTTAGACGCCCTGGAGGGGGAGCGGGACATAGCTCTGGCTCGATCCACTCTTTACCAACAAAAAGCTCAGCCGTACCAAAGTAGGGAGGTCAGGGCAAAAGCATACAACATAGGAGAACTCATCCTACGGCTCCCGGAGAAACAGAAGCACAAACTAAACCCCAAGTGGGAGGCTCCTTTTATCATTGACGAAGTGCTCGTGGGAGGGGTCTATCGTTTGCAGAATTCATCTGATAACCGCCTTGAACAAAACCCATGGAATGCAGCTCGCCTTCAGCGCTTCTACGAATAAACTGGTGTCATCCATACTCCCCTACACTTTTTCCTTTTCGGTTATTTTTTTTGCCTTTTTAGCCATTTCCTTTCCCACTCTGTTGATAGGGACAATTTCTTTTCCTACCCTATGTTCGGCTGAACCAATCTTGTACTACGGATACTCGGCATACACCATAAAGTGTTAAATCTGAACACAACACATGGGGGCTTCTTTTAATAGCCAGTATTTTAATTTTTCATACTTACCAAGCGCGCATGTTTCTTTTGTCATGTTTTACCCATCATATGCATCAATTCAAACTAAGACTTTGTCAAGCTGGGTTGCCTCGTTCCTGTGGTTACTCTCTATGTTCCCGCTTGTTCGGCTAGAGAGTAAAGGGAGCACCCATGTGATTGCTACGATCAGGTCATCCGGACACGTACCTCAGACGGGTGAAGCCGAAAGCTAGCTATCTTACGTAGACAATTGGTCAGCAATGAAGGAAACATCTTATGCGGCCCTGGTAGCTATTTTGGTTGTTTGGGTCTCTTGTTCCCAAAGGACACTTAGTCGCGTACTGCAAGTATGCAGAGTCCTATCTACGTTCTTTGTAGAACCCCGACGAAAGGTATCGCTAGAGGTACTAATTTCATTGGAAGATGTTTCTTACGCTACGTCGTAATATGACATATCTTCTGTGTCCTTTCTGTCTATTCGCACCACATGGCCGGATTGCCTGGTTCCCCGAATACAAATTCACTCTTTGGCGAAGGAATAATAAAAAGGAACACTCCCGAGCTCTTCGCACGGGAGGGAGAAGCCGATGGCCAGTTAAGACAAAGTTTACAAAATGGATTGTTCTACACATGTATATGTAAATTACATATGCGTTTTTTGACCGAGATCATCGATTATTGTGTCAAAGGGATAGTCTGCTTGCAAGAGACGGGCGGCTAGCATCACCTGGTCATATACCAGGCAGGGTGGCACTTATTTTCCATCCGATCCCACAGGACCAACCCGCACCATATGCTCAGGATTAAGTCTGGTGAAACGGGTCTTGACTATTGCCCACGCCTCCCGTGCTCCTTCGCGGCAGGCCGAAGTCTTCCACAGCTCGAACCTATTCCGAGCCCCCCTAAATCGATCCACAAGTGTGGCTAGCCCTTCACGTGGCTGTTCTATGGGCCATAATGCCTTCACCATCCCCTTCATCACTTTTTGCACACGCTTGTGGAGTGAGGTCAGCTCCTTCAGCAGGTCCCCTTGGTACGATTCGATCTCCTCTTCAGGATGTCCAGTCAGGAGACCTACATACAAGATAACAAGCGTGATTACTATCATTCTCTACATCGGAAATACTTACTCATAGCGGAATTGTATTTTCCGAATACGTCCCTCTGAAGTTTTTGATTCTCTCCTTGAGCTTGGACCAATTGAGTCTTTCAACTCTTTATTTCTTCGGCCTGTTTTTATATAACAAGATAGCGGGCTTGCTGCTGGGATTCCGCATACCTTTGTGAATCCCGAGATTCTTCCAGCTACCTTTCCATATGTCCTATTGATTCGTACGCTACACGGAATCCATATGTCAGGCACGATAATGTAAAAAGATCAGCAGTAAAAGCATACTCACCATGGGCCTCTCATGTGAAGCTCTTCACTTGTGCCAGTTCAGCCTTCACGGACTGCACTTCCACACGACTCTCCTCGAGGGCCTTGTCCAATTGCTCGGATTGTTGCTTTGAGGCCTGCGTCAGCAGTCAAACAGTATGGATATCCTTAATTCGTTTTTTCTAAATCAAATTAAGGCTCGAGGGCTACTAGGCTTACACAAGTATGCGGATTCTATAAAATCCAACCACTTACCTGAATGTTGGTTGTTATCAGCTTCATTGCTTTGCCTAATCCAGCTCGAGCGGCCCCGAGATGTGCATCTTCCGAGCGTAGGGCACTAACTCTTGGTCGGAGAAAATTGGATTCTGTATGGCCTCCCATCAGTGCCGATGATGCATGGCACTCTCCACTTTCCGATTTGGTGACGGATACTCCATCGCCAGATTCGCTGGGCGCCAAACCGGCCAAGGGGGCTTCCATAGAGGAAGCCGCATCGGTCGCGGCCCGGGAGCTCCAGGCGTCTCCTAACATCCAGACAGCCCCCTCGTTAGGTGATGATTGGGCGTTTCGCCTAGGTAAAAAATGAGCGGCTATGATATTATGCTGACCACAATGATAAAGCGGATATCCGAACAATGTACCTTCGGGATGCGTTGACTGGTGGATTCGTCCCCATGTCCGGCTCCTTTGCAGGGTCCCGGCCGGCCTTTGACTCGCCCGTGGCTTCGGCTGGTGGCGCATGGCATGCTGATCGGCGGCACTTGGGTGCTGGGACCAGCACGTCCAGGGCGCTCTTGGTAGCAGGGCTCTTGTGGGAGGAGTTTTTCTTGTTACCCACAAACAGAATGGAGAATGACTCGGGGTAATCGACTATTATTGCCACCGGGGTCTGGATGATTCTGTCCTGGTAGTAGACTCTGTTTTCGAAGTCGAGAAGGAGATCCGGGTCCTCGTTGAAGCCCGGATCGTTATCACGTGCATAATTCTCAAGATGAGGAGCCGGACAGTTGGCTGTCTCGATGAAGCTCCTCCATTCCTGTTCACGTCAAGGCCTCGGTCAAATATAATACGGAATGAAGCCCCGAACTATTTCATGATTGAAAGAGGAAGGTTTACCTATTCGATGGGATTGTGGGCCGAATACCCTTCCTTGGTTGACCGCCGGATGAAGTCTTCTTGATCTCCTTTGTACAGGTCAGCAAGTGCGGCGGCCAGCGTTGTTGGATTGGCAGGACCCAGTTTTTGGGAACGCGTGGCGTCGCTTTTCCCGTTATATCGCCATCAGGGGTGCACCCTTTGTTGGAGAGGTGCACGGACCGATAAATAGCGGCGGCCATGACATCCATGGTCAGCCGGTGATGGGCAAGCATCTGCACTTGCACGGCAAGGCGTTGCACTTCGGTGCTCTCCTCCTCAGATGAGCTCTTAGGTCGGCAATTGTACCTCTTCTTCGGGAGGACGTCGAAGTATTTGGGCAGACCTGTCCGAGTTGGCTCGAATAGGGGGGCGTCTTCAATATAGAACCACTCTGAAGTCCATTCTTTGGATTTCTTCGATGTGCCAGTCAGATACCCATTCCCGCTATGTGACATACTTCAGCTTCGCCGACCTCTAAGATGGCCTTGTCCCGAGTTCGGGGACGAGGCAGAAGTATTTCCTCCACAGATCGAAATGAGCTTCACACCCTAAGAACATCTCACAGAGGGAGACAAAGCTCGAGATGTGTAGGATCGACCCTGGGGTGAGATGGTGGAGTGGAATCCCGTAGAACTCTAGTAACCCCCTCAAGAATGGATGGATTGGAAATCCAAGGCCCTAGAGGAGGAAGGAGATGAAGCAAACGCGCTCCCCCTTGTTTGGATTAGGGAAGCGCTCATCGAAGACCTCGTCACCATAAGAAAGCATACTTGCGCGGGTTGCCACCAGATCTGATGATGGCAAATATCCCTAGGTCTCCAGATTATGGAGCCGCTGGAGAGTGACGGAGCAGTTGGTCTAGTCACCTGGGCGTTGGTCATAAGGGCGTACTGAGGAGTTGGGAGCGTTAGCCATGTTTTGCGTAGAGCTTCCCCTAGGAGTTTTTGACAAGTGAGAGGAAGAAGATGTGGTTTTGAACCGCGATTTTGTTTTACTAAATGGGTTGGTGCCTCCATTGCGGAGGGTAGGATTGTAAAAATCGCTAGGCACTCACCTCCTCACGACGCATGAAAATCGAGGAACTTGTGTAGTTATTATAATGACCCGCGCCCGCGACGCTTGGGATCTTACCAAAGACTGGTCAGATGCCGAACAAAGAAGGATGAGGGACTCACCTTGCAAGCCGAAGACGATGATGTGAAGGAATCAACCGAATATAAATCGGCATTAAAGGCCAGTGCGGGGGCTACTAAGGGAGTCCTAGATTAAGGGGTCCTCGGATAGCCGACCCATTGTTCATGGGCCCGACTGTTTGAGCCGCAAGGTAGGCATCAGAGGATCAAGGACCACCTACGCCAGGATGGAAGCCTCATGGAGTCGAGATGTGTTCTTCAAGTTATTAGCTATTGTTAGGCAAGTTATCTCTTCGGCATGTAACCGACCATGTGTAGGCCAAGGACACCCTCGGCATCTATATAAGCCGAAGGGTTTTAGGGGTTAGGGATAGGAAAACTCATCTAGGGTTAGACATACAATCTCGAGGTAGATCAACTCTGTGACCCCTTACACCATCAATACAATCAAGCAGGACGTAAGGTATTACCTCCATTAGAGGGCCCAAACCTGGGTAAACTCATGTCCCCTTCGTCTCCTGTTACCGTTGATCCTAGTCTCACAGTTCGGGATCCCCTACCCGAGATCCGCCGGTTTTGACACCGACAGCGAGCTTGAGTGTGTGGGACGCGTCCTTGGCATTCCCCACGACGGTGAGAATGCCGCCACTCCCGGGCATCTTGACGACGTGGTAGCCCGGGTGCGTTGCCGCCATGAACTGGGCGAGGGCAGGGCAGCCAAGTATTGTGTTGTACTGGAGGTGGATGTGGGTGACGTCAAAGTCAATTTGCTCGTTGCGGAAGTTGGAGCGGGTGCCGAAGATGACGGGGAGGCGCACCAGCCCTACGGGGACAACAGATCCCCCGACCACCCCGGAAAAGGGCCTTGAAGGCGTGAGTTGGTCATGGGGTAAATGCAGGGTGTCGAAGGCCTCCATAGAGATGACGTTATGGCCGGAGCCACCATCTATGAGGGTCCTAGATACGACCCCACCCCTTATGGTCGGCATGCACCACATGGGGAGCACTCTGGCGGTCGTCGTTGTCTTGGGGTGGTCGACGGGTCCGAAGGTGATGTCGGTCTTTGGCCACATCCGGGGCGGTGTGGGATTGGACCACGATGAATCGAGCCTGCATGGCGGAAGAACTGCTTGACATGGAGGTTAGAGGTGGGTGGCTGTGATTCCCCGAGGATGCACGCGACCATGGGTCTGCCTCGCGTGCCATGGCACCACAGCGCCCCAAGGGCCGCCCAGCTTCAGGGATCTCATCCGCCATGGGGTCGCCGAACCGGGGCTCGACTATCACCGCGAGTGGGTAAACTTCGACATGCCCCCTACCTGGCATGCCAAATGTCGAATTTCAGGCTTCGCAAAACCCGAAGAAGTTCAAACACAGGAGCATGTGTGAAGATCCCTAGCAGCCGCACCCCACCTAGCGCGTACACGATGATTTCTACGGTGAACTCGCACCATAACGAGGAAGAAGATTCACACGGTTATTGACCCAGGTTCGGGTCACTGCGAAGCGTAATACTGTAGGATCAAAAGTAAGTCTAGAGGGGGGTGATTAGACTACTTGACCAATTAAATTTTTTGCCTATACCAAATTTAAGAGTTGACAGTTTTTAGCATTTCATGGCAAGTCAAGTAAGCCCTACACATGGAAGTCTAAGAGTATATAGCAGCGGAAAATAACAACAAGCATGTATAGAAGGGATAGGGTAGGAAGATCAAACGCAGTTGTAGACACAATGATTTTTCCCGTGGTTCCGATAGGTGGCGCTATTGTACATCCACATTTATGGAGTTTTCAACCCACGGAGGATAACGGTCGCGAGAGTCCACGGAGGGCTCCACCCAAAAGGGTCCACGAAGTAGCTACCTTGACTATTCCATAACGGCTTCCGTCCACGAAGGACTAGCCTCACTATGGGTAGATCTTCACGAAGTAGGCGATCTCCTTGCCCTTACAAACTTCTTGGTTCACTCCACAACACGAAGTAGGAGGCTCCCAAGCGACACCTAACCAATCTAGGAGGCACCACCCTCCAAAAGGTAATAGGCTTGGTAATGACGATGAACTCCTTGCTCTTGTGCTTCAAGATGATAGACTCCTCAGCACACAATCACTCTCTCATAGATTTGGCATGGTGGAAGAGATGGGATTGGTGGAAAACTACTTGGGGAGACTAGAAATTAAGATCCATATGATTGGAGTGGAAGATCTTGACCTCAACACAAGGGTAGGTGGTTCTCTCTCAGAAAATCTGATAGGATAGGTATGGAATAGTTCTGAGTGCTTCACTCGAGTAAGTGGTGGTGAAGGGGTATATATAGGCATCCCCAAAAATCCAACCATTACACACAAAATGACCAACTCGGTGACACCGATGTGTTAATCTCGGTGGTACCGAAGTGACCAAAAGGTGGCAACTTTTGAATCTCGGTAAAGCCGATATAGGAAACTCGGTTGCACCGATAAGGTGACCAACGGTCAGATTTCCAATCTTGGTGACGTCGATCCAACATTCTCGATGGGACCAAAAAAGTGAATTTGCATAAAGAAAGTTGGCAACCTAAACTCGGTGGCACCGATATGGAATAGGTTGCACTGAAGTGGCTAGGGTTTGGCTTGAGTCTGTGTAGGTTCTGGAATCGGTGGCACCAGAGTGGGAAAGTTGGTTTCTCCGATATTGAGTGTTGGGTATAGAACAGACTTTGGTGGGAGAGTTTTTGGATGTTTTTGGTGACTATCACTTGTGCACGTTTGAGCATATTGTTCATCAACAAAACCTTACCCCCTTTTAATAGTATTGGCTTTCCTATGGACTCAAAGTGATTTCTCACAAATATAAAATGTAGAGTCCTTTTGCTTGAAGCTTGGCCAACCTATTTCCTTGCATCTTGGGGTTTCTCCACAATCTCCTTTTGCCAATCCTAACATTGAACATTTCCTGAAATATACTTGGTGGAAACATTATTTCAATGACTTATATGTTGTTATTAATTACCAAAACCACCAAGGGAGCAAATGTGCTTTCAATCTCCCCTTTTTGGTAATTGATGACAACATATAGATCAAAGCTTCGACATATGATAACAATGAATATAATCGTCGCTTTTAGAGGTATGTGATAAGCAAGAGCTCAACCTAAATTTGTGCATTATTTTGAATTTGCATTTGAATGCAAATGCACTATCGATTAGGTAATTGGGGCACTTCTTCCATGTCACGTATAACTTGGTGGTGTGCGAGAATAATTAGAGAATGAATAACATGGCACAACACACAAAAGCAAGGGTGAATGATCATCTCGTAAGGATTAAGATGATAGGAATAGTAGCATCTAACAATGTATCATAACACACATCAACACAAAAGTATCTCACGTCAAACCAAAAGAACCAAATGTTTTGAAAAGCAATAAAACACCAAATCGCTCTCTCGCTCGAAGCCTAAAGATCTATATACACTTCTACCCCTTTGGCAACAAGTTACCAAAAATATCAAAGGCATACATCTAAGCATTCTTGGGCATATCTCCTCCGGTTGTTGATGAAGGATTCGAGATGACAGCGTCAGCGAAGATCTATGCAGATGTCATGGATGGAGTTGGAGTGGTCACTGATGGAGCTGAAGTTGATGGAGCTGATGGAGCTGATGGTGCTGGCACAGTGGCTGATCTGGCCAGAGTGGTGAACTGAGTGCTTGGCCCGAGAGGTGAATCATCCTCCTCATCATCATCATCATCTTCTAAAGTATAAGAGACCCGAGGGATGTGTACGGAGTCAACTTCATGTTGAAGCTCTGTGACTGTGTTCGTCAGCCCGTCCACCTTATCACTAAGGGTCTTGATTCTGGTCTCAAAGATCCTAACAAGACTGTTCTGGTTGTCCATAATCCCCTTAATGTCCTTATGCATGCCCTGAATAGATGATATCAGCAGATCCATTGGCGCATTCCTGGATCTAGGGACCTGAGCACTAGTGGATCTAACTGCCTCTGCTTCCTCCTGAGTTGCAGCTGAAGTGGGATGATCAGTATCCATCAGCACAACCTTGTCCTCGAGATCTGGCTGTAGGGACAAATGTGGGTGATCTAGGGCAAAGATGTGCTTCTCCAGTCTGGAGTTGATGAGCATCTGGATATAGGGTGCATAACAGCAGGACCGCTTCTGGTCAGCAGCAACCCTCTTGATTGTCTCTACAACCAGATCCATAACTGTGATCCTGGTGTGACTGTCAAGGTGGATCAACATCTTTATGGAGTGGCCTCGAATCATCTTGTCATCTCCGGACTTGGGCATCAGGGTATGCCTCAGAATGGTGTTGATAGTGCAGAGGCCAACCTGAAGAAAATAGATTGATCCTAGCCTGTGAGACTTCACATTTGCAGCAGGGATCTCCTTATACATGTTAACCATAGCATTGTGGCTACCCTTGGATTCTGAGTAAACATCCAAGCCACCATCCTGTGCTTCAGGAACTCCTAAGATATCAGCCCATTCCTTAACAGTTGATTCATATCTCGCACCTTCAGTCATCCACACAATTCTACCATCTCCATAGAAGTGTGCAGTGGAGTAGAATTGCATGATCATTTCGTCATTCCATGTTGTGAATCCTTTGCCAACGAACTCATCTAGACCTATGCAGTGGAAGTTGTCCTGGACACTAGGAAAGTACTCCTGATTCTCCTTGGTGAACTTCCAATCAACGTAACGCATGTCACTGACAGCTGGACTCTTGTCAAAGAGCACAGTCTCATAGAAGTCATGTTGCTCCTTGGTATAGAACATGTAGTCCACAACTGTTTTCTTCCTCTGGGCATAAGGACCTATAGCTCCCCATGCCCTCAATCCAGAATCCTTCCTCTTCTTCATGTCCTCAGCTAGTGGGTAGCTGGCATTATGCACTGGAAGGTGTGGTCTGAGCTTCATTAGTGTTGTTAAGTCATCCATATCTTCAATTCTGGAAGCAGTTCCTTTGTTCTTTTCAGAAGCTGGAATCTGCCTAGTTGTCCTCATAGGCTTCTCAGCAGCCTTCTTGGATGTGCTGGTCTTAGGCATAGCATCTGACATAAGTTTCTTTGCCTTCTTCTTGGGAGGTGCCTTTCTGGCTGGCTCATCCACCTCATCATCATCACCAGTTGCTTCCTCTAGATCTTCATACATGGAAGTGGGCCTGCCATCCACATGAATGATCCTCTTCCTTGACTTCTTCTCTCCTGCCTTCTTAGGCATAGCTCTCTTGGGGACCTCAACTGACATTGTTGCTCTGGCTGTCTCATGAAGCTTGAAGGTAGAACCCGGTGCATAAATTTTGCAGACAACTCTTCGAGAGGAAGTAGCTTCAGTTGCAGCCTTCTTGGCAGCCTTCTCTTGCTTCTTAGCAAGAATCTCCTCTAGAACAAAGTCTCAATCCTCTTCATCTGAGTTCAGCTTCTTCCTGGTTCTGGTGGCAGCCTTGGGCAACCCATGAGAGCTGGGGGTGCCTGGGTTTGAGAAAGAACTGGCTTCTAGGCTTGTTCTAGAACTCATATCAACTCCCTGCACTGGCACATTCTGACTGTCCTCTGAGCCTGACATACTGACCCTGTGAATAGAGTGTAGATGAGCAGAAGTAGATGAGTTATCACAAAATGAGGCTGGTTTCGGAAATTTGAGCAATGAGTTTTCAAAAGTTTTGCAATCTGTCACATACATATCGGTGCAGCCGTAGAGAACTTTTCGGTGAGACCAGGACAAACCAACTCATTAACAGAAACTTGGCAGCCTTTTCGGTAGGACCAAAAAGAGCTACTCGGTTCCACCGAGTCAGTTCTCGCCCTCACAGAAAAGCATATCGATGAGACCGATATTTCCGTTTCGGTTCCATCGAGATATATCGGGCGGACGGCAAAACCCTAGAAAATCCATCTAACTCGATATTTTGCAGTTTTAAGTGGATGAATATCTACGTAAAGGGTGCAAAGATGATAATCAAGTATCTAATGCAAAAGAATCGGATGGGGAGCGCACTAGAGATTGAATCTGTACCCTAGCTTGGCGCGGATCCTCTACGCCGACAATGATGGAGTAGATTTCGTCGACGGCGGCGATTCACAGCGGCGGAGGAGCTCGGGAAGACAAGGGTGGACGACCAGGGGTCTCGAGGCGGTAGCTTAGGGTTCTAAGGCGCGATGTTGAAGATTGAATTTCAAAGCGTCATGGTCCGGAACATATATACCCTTCACTGTCAGTGATACCGATTTTATGTTTTCGGTGTCACCGAGTTCCACAACTGTCAGCTGACAGCGAAACTTGGTGTAACCGAGAATATGAAATCGGTGTTACCGAGATACAAAACCAGATCAACCCTAGGCAATCGGTGAGACCGAGATTGTTGGGTTGGTTCCACCGAGATGCACTTGGGAGGTTTTAATGTTCAGTCCTTGTCGATACGGAACTCCGAGTGCTCCACACATAAAGGGATCGAAAAGCACGTGTTCAAATTGGTGAGGTAGTTGTGGACGCTCAATGTTGATGAAGATCATCAAGAGTTGGGAGCATCCTTGTTGTTTCCTTTCTCTTCTCACCTACATGGGTTAGTCCCAACACACAAGAGACAAATACAAGGATATCTATGGACATGGAGTGCAAAGCAAATGTTATGATGTCCATTGATTAGATATTACCTTGTCCCTTGCTTACCTTTGAGGGAATATGTGACTCCTTGAACTATTGCATTGAGTTGATGTTGAGTGCCAAAAGTCCTTGCCAATAATGAATGTGAGTGAATTTCATTGGCGGAGTCACCCCTCAAGAACCTTCTAGTTCTTCTTCTTGGGGACCCACATCAAGTTGATGGGGATCCTTGGTGTTGAGGTGTCCTTAGTAGTAGTTGAGCTTGAAGTAGCCTTGGGAACCCACTCCACCAAAGCTAGGGGTTCATCTTCATGTGAGTCAATGTCCTCTTGAAGCTTGTTCTTGTCCTTGAGCTTGTGGTCTTGTGGTGGAAGGTCATCTTGAGTGTTTGTCCCCTTGGTAAGAGAATTTTCATACTTCTCCTTTTGAGGAACAAACTTGGGCTTGGGATATTGACCTTCTTCCCACTCAACTCCATTAGCGTTGAAGTAGCCAACACCACGATTCTTCCAGTATCCTCCGTGCTTGCGCACAATTTCCTCAAATTGCTTACATCTGGCATGACTCTTGTAGATACCTTTCTCTATAATTCCTTTCAATAAAGCATTTTCTTGCTCAAGTGTAAGTTGGCTAAGAGAATCATCATTAGTGGAGTCAATAGAACTACTAGAAGCAACATCATTGGGTTTAGTATTTTTATTGTTGCTACTAGATGAAGAACCTTTCTTGCTTTTGTTACTAGATTGCTTAGTTCTAACTTGAGGCATGAAAGTAGACAAGAGTAGTCATTTGGCTAGATAAGATGAGGTCTTCTTTCGGAGATCGTTGTTGATAGCTTTGAGAAACTCATGCTCTTGCTCAAAGTTGAGCTTCTCGAAGCGTAGCTTCTCATGAGTTCTCACAAGCTCACTATGATCTCCGAGAGTAGATTCATGAGCTAACTTAAGAGTGTTTAGTTCTTTAGTTAGTTGTTCTATTTTCATCTTATCATCATCAAATGACTCACCTTGACTAACATGAGAATTATCAAGTTTATTTTGATCAACATCACTAGTTTTATCATAAAGCAAGTCATCATCACAAAGCAAATCATCTTCGTCACTATCAAAATCAAGATACTCGGGGTGTGATACCTTGGGGCCTTTAGCCATGAAGCAACTTCCACTCCCTTCATTTGGTGAATCAAATAGATCGTAGGAGTTGGTAGTCACTAGAGCAATTCCGGCAACACCATCATCTTGACTATGGTTGGAGTCAGAGTGATAGCTTCTCTCAGAGTTGTTGTCGGTGTCGGAGCTAGAAACCCATTCACCAATATGAGCTTGATGTTTTCTTGTTGTGTAGCTCTTGGTGTACTTGTCCTTCTTCTCTGAATCTCTACTTCTCCTTGAGTGTCTTTGTTCATAACGATCATCTCTACTCTTTCTCTCTCTTTGTGGTGACTCATTTCTTGACCTTCGTCTTCGAGGTGACTCTTCTCTTCTTTTGTAGGGAGCCGTGCACTCATTTGAGTAGTGTCTGGGCTTCCCACAATTGTAAAAATTGCGGTCACAACTTAACGAATGCTTCTCTTCATATCTTGAGTTGGAGTTTCTTTCTTTGCCTCTATTCTTGTAGAACTTGTTGAATTTCTTGACCATGAGGCTTATCTCTTCATTGGTGACAAGGTTGTTGCTTGAAGTTGTGGGAGCATCACTTGTGGCTTTGTAAGCACCGCTAGACTTGTGATGAAGCTCTTCCTTATCTTTGAGTGTCATCTCATGAGAAACAATCCTTCCAATGACTTCCATAGGCTTGAGATCTTTGTAGTTTGGCATCATTTGGATTAATGTGCACATGATGTCGTATCTCTCATCCAAAGCTCTAAGTATCTTCTTGATGATGAATTGTTTGGTCATTTCTTCGCTTCCTAAGCCGGCAATCTCATTGGTGATGAGATCTAGCCTACAGTACATCTCTATGACAACTTCACCATCCTTCATCTTGAAATTTTCAAGCTGACCTTGAAGAACATCTAACTTGGATTCTCTCACAGACTCGGTTCTTTCGTGCATATCAACCAAAGTATCCCAAATCTCTTTTGCATTCTCAAGACGGGTGATTTTGTTGAATTCTTCTGGGCATAAGTAGTTGAAGAGAATGTCGCATGCTTGAGCATTGAGTTGCAACATCTTCAATTCATCCGCGGTCGCTTCACGATTCGGTTCCCGTCCATCCGCAAAGAACTCACCTTGCAAGCCAACATGAACAACAGCCCAAACGGCGGGTTTATGACCAAGAATATGCATTTTCATTTTGTGCTTCCAACTAGCAAAATTAGTGCCATCAAAGTACGGACCTCTACGGTGGTAACTTCCCTCACTAGACGCCATACTTATCCTAGGTTGTGAGACCTAAGCAATGGAGACCAAAGCTCTGATACCACTTGTAGGATCGAAAGTAAGTCTAGAGGGGGGTGATTAGACTACCTGACCAATCAAAAAATTTGCCTATACCAAATTTTAGAGTTGACAGTTTTTAGCATTTCATGGCAAGTCAAGTACACCCTACACATGCAAGTCTAATACTATATAGCAGTGGAAAATAACAACAAGCATGTATAGAAGGGATAGGGTAGGAAGATCAAACGCAGCTGTAGACACGATGATTTTTCCCGTGGTTCCGATAGGTGGCGCTATCGTACATCCACGTTTATGGAGTCTTCAACCCATGGAGGGTAACGGTCGCGAGAGTCCACGGAGGGCTCCACCCAAATGGGTCCACGAAGTAGCAACCTTGACTATTCCATAAAGGCTTCCGTCCACGATGGACTAGCCTCACTATGGGTAGATCTTCACGAAGTAGGTGATCTCCTTGCCCTTACAAACTTCTTGGTTCACTCCACAACACGAAGTAGGAGGCTCCCAAGCGACACCTAACCAATCTAGGAGGCACCACCCTCCAAAAGTTAATAGGCTTGGTAATGACGATGAACTCCTTGCTCTTGTGCTTCAAGATGATAGACTCCTCAGCACACAATCACTCTCTCATAGATTTGGCATGGTGGAAGAGATGGGATTGGTGGAAAACTACTTGGGGAGACTAGAAATTAAGATCCATATGATTGGAGTGGAAGATAGATATCATCAAAATATCGAGCACATATCAAATTCACATGATTACTTGCAACATAACTTATCTTGTGACCTCAAGAACAAAGGTAACTACTCACAAATAATATGCATGCTCAAGATCATAGGTGTATTGCATATTATAATGGATCTAAACATATAATCTTCCACCAAATAAACCATATAGCAATCAACTACACAAGGTAATCAACACAACTAGTCACCCACAAGTACCAATCTAAGGTTCCGGTACAAAGATTGAACACAAGAGATGAACTAGGGTTTGAAAGGAGATGGTGTTGATGAATATGTTGATGAAGAATGGCCTCCCCAAGACGAGAGGGTTGTTGGTGAAATGACGATGGCTTCGGATTCCCCCTCCAGGAGGGAATTTCCCCCAGCGGAATCGCTCCGCTAGAGGGCAAAACTTTGCCTCGAGACGGCAGCGCCTCATCATGAAAGTCTTGTCCTTAATTTTTTAGGTTTTTCTAGAATTTATACCAGAAGATGGGCTCCGGAGGTGGGCCAGGGTGAGCACCACCCACCAGGCCGTGCCTGGGGGTCCTGGCGCGCCCTGGTGGGTGTTCCTCACCTGCTGGCCCCCTCTGGTAGTTTTCTAGTCTAGTATTTTTCATTCATTCCACAAAAATTCTCCGTAAAATTTCAGCTCCATTGGGGATGTGCAGAATAGGTATCTCTGACATGCCTTTTTCAGGTCCCGAATTCCAGCTACCGGTATTCTCCCTCTTTGTGTAAACCTTGAAAATTATGGGAGAAAAGGCATTAGAATTACTCCCCAAAGCATTATTACGCCTAAAAATATTATAAATAATAGTAGGAAAACATGATGCAAAATGGACGTATCAATCGTGTCTTGCTTTTCCAGGGATACTGTCTATGATTTGGGTTATCCCATCAGTGCGTAACTACATGATTTATTTGGGAAGTGGAGAGGTGGATGGCGCATCTTGGGGACTCTTGGTATTTTGGTGGCCTATAAAAGGAACCATCTGCCAAGACCTTTAGTACGCTCTTCTTGACTCCCCATTGCCATCTTCCTCCTAAGCTCAGAGCTTCTTCGCCGCATTCCTCCAAAACCCTTCGAACCCTTCCTAAATTCGGTCGTGGACAAAGCAGGCTCTAAGGGCAAGTGGGAGGCCTCCCGGGTCACTGAGAAGGACATTAGAGAGCTGAATCTTGTTGGCTACTTGTCGGCGGCCGTCGTTTATCGAGCCCTAGAGAACAACCAAGTCATACCACGCCTAGAGAAGGCTAGAGGGTAGTTTTCATTCTCCACTTTCTCCTGGGCTTAGGCTTCCCCCTTCACCCCTTCGTGAGGCGTATTATGTTCTACTATGGGCTGGATTTTCATGATTTCCTCGAATTCCTTTATGCATATCTCCTCCTTCATTAATTTATGCAAAGCCTTTCTTCGGGTTCAACCCCAATTAGGCCTATGGTTGAAGATATTCAATATCAAGCCTAAAGTTGTTAGCGGCGAGCAGGCCGACTATGGGGGACTTATTATTAGCAAGCTCCCCTTCGTTCAATGGCTGGACGGTTCTTTTATAGACACTGTCAAGGTTTGGCAACGGGAGTGGTTCTACATCCCTAAACCACGCGAAGAAGGATGGGAGGCACCTCCCAGATTTAGATTTGGTCCTCCCACCAGATTAGTGTCATGGATGAAGAAGGGGCTCGATTGGGGGACCATGGCGGAGGTGAAGACCTACTAGAGGTGCATCCCCACCCTGATAAGAAAGAAGAACATTGAACTACCGAACGTAGTTCAAGTCATGCTCCATTGTCGTGTTCTCCCCTGTCAACACCGGGGCGCCCCCATGTGGGAATACAGCTCGGACAACCCTATCACTGTGCGGGAGTTCTTCCGCATTTCCCACAAGAAACTATGGAAAGTGTTGTTCAACCTGCGAAAGAGCTGGCCAGCAGAAAAAGAGAACCTTGGCATGGAAGCCTCGACCCCTCCCAGACCGGTAACATTCTTTCCACTTGTGTTTGGGTTTTTACCCTCCCTTTTCGAAGGCTCTAATCCTCCTTTCCTCCTAATTTTGATAGATCTGGCTAGCAAAATCCCAACAGATCGACTGTCCAGCTCCACTGCCCGAGGATCCCCGAACGCCCCTGCTTGCGGCCAACCTAGATGAAAATCCATATGCATCTCCGAAGAATAGGGAGGAGAACAAAGAAGACAAGAAAGAGGCATGAGGGGGTCCCTAATCAAAGGGTCCCGCGGACACAACATCCGAAGGGACGTGCACTCCCTCTACTCTTGAAGGAGAGATGGGGTAGGATGGAGAGGAAAACGCTTCTTCCCATTCAAACAAGAGGACGGTGTCCAAAGACTCCGAGGATGACCCAGCTCCCTCCTCTAAAAGACCATGCAGGCCCAAGGTGGCCTTGGTTGATGATATTCTGGTTTCTGACGAAGAGTCAGAGAATTTTGAGGTTGTCCTCCGAAGGACCCTGAGGGCTAAACCCCAGGCACAAAGGTACGAGTTCACCTTAATTCAACATTTTTATCCCTTCTAAAGGTTTTTATATCAGCATGCATTTTTCCTCATTGCAGCCCAATGCGCGATCTCCCTGTCCACTAAACTCGGAGGGAGAATCTCTGCCCGCCGCATTGGCGGAGAGTGGGAGTGCGTCCCATAACTCCCTTCCCCAACCATCGAGGGGGTGAGGGGCGAGGGTGACGATACTATGGTCGGGATTGACACCTTGGCCGCTGAAGAACAGGAGGGTGAAACCCTCCCGTTACACAAGGGGGGAGAGCTCGGTCAACCCGAGCTTTCCCCAAAGTTAGCTTGATACGTCTCCAACGTATCTATAATTATTGATTGTTCCATGCTGTTATATTATCAATCTTGGATGTTTTATAATCATTTTGTAGTCATTTTATATCATTTTTTGGTACTAACCTATTGACATACTGCCAAGTGCCAGTTGCTGTTTTTTCCATGTTTTTTACATCGCAGAAAATCAATACCAGACGAAGTCCAAATGCCATGAAACTTCACGATGATTTTTTATGGGTCGGAAGGAACACAACGGGCCCTGGCTGCGCTTGGGGGTGCCCCGAGGGGGGCACAACCCACCAGGGAGCGCCAGGAGGCCCAGGCGCGCCCTGGTGGGTTGTGCCCACCTCGGGTGCCCCCCGGACCACCTCTTTACTCTATAAATACCCCAATATTCCAAAAACCCTAGAGCAACAGACGAAATATTAATCCAGCCGCCGCAGAGTCTAGAACCACCAGATCCAATCTAGACACCATCTCGGACGGGGTTCACCACCTCCATTGGTGCCTCTCCGAAGATGCGTGAGTAGTTCTTTGTAGACCTTCGGGTCCGTAGTTAGTAGCCAGATGGCTTTCTCTCTCTCTGAATTCTCAATACAATTGTCTCTTGGAGATCCATATGATGTAACTCTTTTGCGGTGTGTTTGTTGCGATCGATGAACTTTGAGTTTATGATCAGATCTATCTTTTTATATCCATGAAAGTTATTCGAGTTTCTTTGATCTCTTATATTCATGATTGCTTATAGCCTCGTATTTCTTCTCCGATATTTGGGTTTTGTTTGGCCAACTTGATCTATTTATCTTGCAATGGGAAGAGGTGCTTTGTAGTGGGTTCGATCTTACGGTGCTTGATCCCAGTGACAGAAAGGGAAACGACAAGTATGTATTGTTGCTACTAAGGATAAAACGATGGGGTCTATCTCTACATATATAGATCTTGTCTACATCATGTCATCGTTCTTATTGCATTACTCCGTTTCTCCATGAACTTAATACACTAGATGCATGCTGGATAGCGGTCAATGTGTGGAGTAATAGTAGTAGATGCAGGCAGGAGTCGGTCTAGTAATCTTGGACATGATGCCTATGTAGTGATAATTGCCTGCATATCGTCATGAGTATTTGAAGTTCTATAAATTGCCCAGCAGTAATTTGTTCACCCATCGTTTGCTATTTTTCTCGAGAGAAGCCACTAGTGAAACCTACGGCCCCCGGGTCTCTTTCTCATATTATTTGCCTTTGTGATCTAATTTTCTCTTGGATTTATTTTCAGATCTATATTTCCAAAAACCCAAAAATACCTTATTGCACCTTATTTTATTTGGCATTCGATCTATCAACATTTACAACTTTATCCTGTCCACGTGCCTTTCTGGCATCGTTACCCGAAAGGGATTGACAACCCCTTTAACACGTCGGGTTGCGAGTATTTGTTATTTGTGTGCAGGGGCTGTTTACGTTGTGTTGGTTGGTTCTCCTACTAGTTTGATAACCTTGGTTTCATATCTGAGGGAAATACCTACCACTATTGTACTGCATCATCCCTTCCTCTTTGAGGAAATACCGACGTAGCTTCAAGCGACATCATAGCTCCAGGACCCCCAAAGGCTCCTGATTCATCTGCCAGGTTTCTCGAATGGGAAAACCACAACGCCGCACTCGGAGTCACCTATAAGAGAGCGGGTTCAGTTTGGGTGGACGGCCATAATGGACGAGTGTCTGAATGACTCCTCCATTGCCGAAGAGCACCACACCCTCCTGGGAGCGGCATAGCAAGGTATTCAATCCGTTGACAGCAGATTAAAGGAAGCCTTCGACAGCCTACTAGCAGGCTTCAAGGTAATTTACGTAGTCTGATAGCAATTTTTTCTTGATATGTAATTGACATACTTAGTAGCCCCCGAGTCCTGCGTGAGTTCAGAAGAACTCACACGGGGGGTCGAATGTGAGTAGAATATGAAGTAAAATTCATTTCTTGATTTAATGTGGCGGCAGCCCCCAAGACTCTGCCAGAATGTGAAAAACATCCGATAGAAGATTTAAAATATAATAACTTGGGAATCTGACATGTGTTAATTTCTTATACAGGCCATACCATTGATCACAGCCCCCCCGTGATGTGTTAATTTCTTATACAGGCTGGTAGAGATAAATCAGAAGCTAAAACGCTTCGAAGCCGAGCTCGACCGCTTGAACAAGTGGTTTGACGACGCACAAGGTAAGTCCCAACTATACTGATATATCTTTTTGCCGTGTATGAGTGACAAATATGCGTAGTTGTATCCTAGAAATGAACATGTTAACTCTTAATGTATTCGTGGCCACGAAGATTGAGAATCTCAAGGCCGAGCTATCAAAGGTGAGGCATGAGACCGCCGCATAAGGTGGCTGCTGAACAAGTTGCCACTAAGAGTAAAAGGCATGAGGACAGGGTTGCGGAAGTGCAGCAGGAGCTCAAGTAGGCCATATCCAAGTGCGAGGTCCATGTGCATAAGAACAAGGAGCAAGCCACCGAGCTGTCCTTGAACGCTACAACCCTCGAGGGGGCACGCGTGGAGGTGTAACGGCATGAGAAGGAACTTCACCAAATAAAGCAGATTGCGAGTGGTAAGCAATACTTACTTCAATATCCAATTGGTGGAAAAAAGTTTTTGTTGCTCACTCGAGTGTGGCACTCTCCAAGCGTGTTTGCGGACCTGCCCAAGAGTGCAACAGATGCGGTGCAACATTATGCTTCCTAGGAAGGGGGTGTTGAGTAACGACTGTTCTGGGAACAGTTTCAGGCTCCAGAGCAACCTCTCCTTTCCTCTGGTTACCTAAAGCAACTGATGGAGTTGCATCGCAAAGCCGAGCCGGTCATGAAGGATCTATGTATATATAAAAATTGAAGTGGTGTGTTTACCCTACTATTTATATTCAAACAAAGATCTATGTATTTGGCTATGGCCCACAGAACCGCTACCCAGCAGCTACTTCAGTTTGGTGCAAAGGTTGGTTGCTACCTCCCCCGGGTTGATACCCTGACCCATTTTGCATGCATTGAGGGAGCTCAGATGGTGTTCTTGAAGACCATGGTGCACTGGCCAAAGCTAAAGCCACTTGGGATGGCCACCACTCCTCCGCCGCCCAAAAAAGGCCATAGGCGCCCCGAGTTGTACTTCCCTACCGTTATGGACGGTGCTTGGGCCATCAAAGCCCTGTGTTCGAAAGATGTAATATTTGAGTGAAAACACTACCTTTATGGTTGAAACATTATTGTATTCGAATGTCTATGAGTTTGCATGGTATATGATATACTTTGCTTTTGTTAATTTTGACTCATGTGTGGTTGTTTTAACTCTCAAAGTTGCTAGTCGTCGGCTTCAACCCCCTTATAGATACTAAAAGGCGTGTTTCCAATTTCCACACAGTTACCCTTAGCCAATGTCTTGTTACTCGGAGACGATAGTTGATACGTCTCCAATGTGTCTATTATTTTTTATTGTTCCATGCTGTTATATTATCAATCTTGGATGTTTTACACTCATTTTATATCATTTTTTGGGACTAACCTATTGACATAGTGCCAAGTGCTAGTTGATGTTTTTGGATGTTTTTTTACTTCGCATAATATTGGTATCAAACGAATACCAAACACCGTGAAACTTTTTGGAGATTTTTTTGGGCCATAAGACACTTGGAGGACCAAAGAAGTACCAGAGAGGAGGGCCGAGGAGGCCAGAAGACACCAGAGTGCGCCAGAGGCCCCTGGCGTGGCCTGGTGGGTTGTGCCCTCCTCAGGATGCCTCTCCACCACCTATTAGATCTATAAAATACCCAAATATTCCAAAAGCCCTAGGGGAGTCAACGAAACACAATTCCATCTACCGCAAGTTCTAGAACCACGAGATACAATGTAACACCATCATGGAGGGGTGCATCGTCTTCATGGATGCCTCTCCGATGATGCGTGAGTAGTCCACCAGAGACCTACGGTTATGTAGGAAGAAGCTAGATGGCTTTCTCTCTCTTTTTTTTATTCTCAATACAATGGTCTCTTAGAGATCTATTTGATGTAATGATGTCATTGTTTTCTCACGATAGATGCCATAGGGTGGCTTATCATAGGTGGTTGGGGCCGAAGGACGCCGATGGGCTCCGGGTGCGATATTGGCGCAAGCGGTGATGACACACGACGTACCTAGGTTTAGGGCCCTCCGGAGGAGGTAATACCCTTAGTCCTGCTTGGTTTAGTTGGATGGATGGGTATAGATACAACGGTGCTCCTGGAGCTGTGTCTAGAGGAGGGAGAAGGGGCAGCCGGCTTCTCTTCCTCCACTGCTAGAAGGGGTTGTGTATGTGTGTGAGCGATCGTTCGTCCCCATTTCATGGGGGGCTCGGGGGCTTTTATAGGCCAACCCCCGAGCTCTTATAATATGCTCTAAGTACAAAGGTGGGGGGACCCGGCTCGCAGTCTCTCCGGCTGGCTAGAGGGTCCCGCCATTCGTGCCATCTCGTCGTTGGTGGGGTCTGCCGGCAGAGCGGTCCCATCTCCCGTTGGGGCCCACCAGCCGGCTCTGCAATTGGCCCTCGCCCACCTGCCGCGGCACGGGCCACCCGGGGGGGCGTTATCTAGCGCCAGCCGGCCGAAGTCTCCGGTACGGCCGGCCGTGCTGTAGCCACGCCGAGGTAAGTAATCGAGTGGCGAGGTTGTGCCGGCACTGTTCCCACGCCTGGTCGCACTCGCCGAGGTCAGCGGCTGGGATGGTCGGACTGTAGCCACACGCTACAGTGCGTCAGCGGCCACTGTAGCCACAGGGCCGCCCGTCGTGTCGGTCGTGTCATGTCGTCGTACCCGTGCGCAGAGGGACGGGACGTCGTATGTCCACCCCAAGGTCAACGGAAGAGCCAGCCTGGAGGCAGCCAGCGACGCCCGGCCGGCCGAGGGTCTAGTCGGCTCCTCGACCACCCGTCCGGGGCGCCAGCCGGCACCGGCTTGTGTCGGACGTCCTCCAGCCGGCCACGGCCAGCCGGCCGCGTAGTTATTCTTCGAAGCGAAAGGGGGAAGACCCCGTTGCTTTGGCCTACCTAGGGGTAATAACCCCTTAGTAGTCCCCGAAGCCGGCGGGGGCCGCGTCTGGCAGACGGTGGGGAGCCGGCGGCTTCCCCTCAGTGATATCCGTCTCCGGCTCAAAGGCGAAAGGGCATCCAGGTCGGTCGTCGGACCCGACGCCTCGGGTACCGACGCGCCGCCCCGGGACCCGCGCCGGCACGCGGCACGCCACGTGGTGAGTGATGATGCCACAGGTCCCGTGCACGTGGGGAGACGGGACGTCGCTTGGGCCTAGCCCGCTAGGACCCCAGGCATAGCCCAGTAGGCCTCGGGGCGCAGGCCGGGATCCTCTGCGCCCCGAAGCGGCCGTTACGACCCGGGGCCACCCACAAGCGCGCGGAGTTTTCGGGGGAGTGGGCGCAGTTAATCCCACGTCCCCCAGTCGTGGCCTCCCCTATAAAAGGAGAGGAAGGGCAGGGGCGGAGATACCCGCATATCACTCGCCCCCTCGCTGCTCATCCTCGTTGCTTCCTTGCCTTCCCCACGCGATACCACGCCCGAACGCGCAACCGCGCTCGCACGCCGCACCGCCGCCACGATGGCCGATGGACACAGCGGGAGCTGGACTGGCTCCATCATGGTCGAGGCGGACATCGCCAAGCTCCGCCACGCGCGCATGCTACCGTCGGAGGAGCGGGTGGTCGCACGCTCGCCGGGCGACAATATGGCGTCGGCGCCACAGCCGGGGGAGCACGTCATGTTCCTCTGGCACTTCTCCCAGGGCTTTAGGCTCCCGGTGAGTCTCTTCTTCCGCTTTCTCCTTGATACTTTCGACCTCCAGCCGCATAACCTTGGCCCGAACTCGATTCTGTTTCTCTCCGCCTTCGTGACGTTGTGCGAGGGGTACCTCGGCGTTCTTCCCTTCATTGAACTCTTTAATGCTCTTTTCTACCTCAAACCTTTGAAAAGCGACGCCTGCGGGGGCACAGTGGTGTGCTGCCACGGCGTCGCTCGCTTTTCCCCTCTCTCTCTCATTGATTCTGTCTAGGGGTGGCACCAAACGTTCTTCTACGTGAAGAACGCCGACCCGAGGATGGAATACATCCGGCTGCCGCCATTTGATAACCGACAGTCCACCCAGTTGAACTGGATGGGGGCTGCCCCGCGCGGCGTGGCCCTACAGGAGCTTGGTTGGCTCATGCAGCTGAAGAGCTCCGAGGGGCTGGTCACCGCCGACTTGGTGGCATCCTTTATCTCGCGTCGGGTGTTGCCCCTCCAGCTGAGGTCGCACCGGATCTACGACATGTCCGGTCGGCGCGACCCCTGACGGCTGTCCACCGTCGAGCTGATGCCAGCTTAGGTGGCGAAGCGGGTGAATGCCCTTACGACGTTCAAGCTGAAGCCCGCCTCGTGGTCCTTCGGCAAGGAGCCAGACGACCGCATCAACCGGCCTCCCCTGGTAAGTTTTTTGTCAAGGCGGTTTCTTCTTTGTTTGATACTTCCCAGCTGGCAGCCGGCTGGAGTGCTTACTTTGATGTGCTGACCGCAGCTGCTGGTATGACAGAATACACTGGACGTCCTGCATCCTCAGATCTTCAAAGCGGAGCGTGAAAACTCCGACTCCAAAGACTACCAAACGGGAGGCCCCCCGGAGGAGGGGGTGGACTCCTCAGGAGGAGTCGACGAGCCGGCAGACCCGCGAACCGGCGCTCCCAGCGGAGCCAGAGGGTCCGGCGCGGCCGGGGAGCCCAGGGGAGCGGGTGAGTTCCCTCTTGCCCCCACGATAAGGAACTGGACGGACGACGACGATGATGATGAATGAATGATTCTGAACGAGCCTCCTCCCTTAGCGCGCCAGGGTCGGAGGAGCGAGGAGCGGCCAGCTCAAGCCCCACCAGCCGGAGCGGCCGGCCAGGGGAAGAGGCTGGCTCAGGGGGGGCGGCGGCCCCGCCGCACGGCCCGAAGCGGGTGAAGGTGGCCGCGCAGAAACCGCCGCCACGCGCCAAGCAGGCCTTGCCCCTTGTCATCGGGTAAGGTTTTTTCTTTAGGTGAGTTTTCTTCTGGGTCGCCAACCGGTGAGTAACCAATCCTTGGGCGCTGCAGTGACCCCATCGAGCTCCACGAGGAGGTGCCAGAGGGGGAGCCGACGGATGCCGCCAGCAGGCTGATCCATGAGCACGCGGCCACCCAGTGGGAGGAGAAGAGGAGGCTCGCAGAGCTGCGAGCCTCCAAGTCCGGGACGCGATGAGGGGCCTCACACTCTGGGACCTCGAACAGCTGGAGGCGGAGAAGGTCGGTGGATCCCCCATGAGCGTCGGACTTGGCAGCGTAGTTGGCTTGTATGTCGAGGCCTTCGTCGAGCGAGCCGTGAGGAGCAGCTACGGATCCGCCGGTGCCCCCGTCCACGCAGGAGGCGGCCCAAATGGGGGCGACGATGGCGGAGCCGGCTCCCGAAACAGCCCGGCCCGAGGTGCCGTAGGTGACTCTAGCTACGGCCGAGCCAGCTCGGGTCGAGGTGCCAGAGGACCCGGTGGCCCTAGAGGCGACGCCACAGGTGGCAGCCATGGCGGTGGAGGTGCCCTCCGTCGCGACCGACGGGCCGGAGCGGCAGGAAGAGGAGGCGGCGACGGCGCTGGGCGGGGGGCAACGGGAAGCGACTCCTGACCCCTTGCCGTCATCAACTAGCCCCCGGCGGCTGGAGCCGCGGCGAGCTCGGGTGGCAGCGGCGGCCGGGCCCAAAGGACCCTGCGGTCGATGTAGGAGGTGCTCCGATACTGGGAGGCGTTAGCGCATGCGCCAGCCCTGCCGGCTCCTCAACTGGGCGGCCCGGTCCCCTCCTTCGAGGACTTGGGGAGCGTCTTGGACCGGTGTCGGCAGGGGCTGGCCTAGTTCGCGGAGGCAGCAGATGCCGCACTGCAGCATGCTGAGGTAAGCCCGATAGCTTTGTCTTAGAGTTTTCAGTGGGGGTGCGCGAGCGCACCCACTGGGTGTAGCCCCCGAGTTGCGGGCCGGCTGGCCGGCTGACAGAAAGCCAGGCCGGATCTCTTTTGAGCGCGTCTTGATCTTTTGCCTCCTTGCAACAGGAGGGAACCTCCCTACGGCAGAAGCTATTCGCGGAGGTGGTCACTATCCACGACCGCAAAAAATTTGGCTTCTATGTAACATCCCGAATTTTGGAATGTTATAATAAATATTAGAATGATTGTTTGTTTGCTTGAGTGATTGAAATTGAGTGAAAATTTGAAACTTTTGAAAACTTTTGAATGAGAGGGAATAAAATGACTTTCCCATGAGATTTGAATTCCATTTTGAAAATATTTCAAATTCAGAAACTTTATGCAACTCAATGATTTTCATGAGAGAGGATAAAAGGACTTCTTCAAATTCTATGAAATATGAGTTTGGAAGTTTAAAGAAAGGATTTGAAAGTGCTTTTGAAAACCTCTGAATTATTCTTTTGAATCCATGCCATATTTGGTTCCTATTCAAATTTTCAAAGCATCCAAACCCCTGGACAAATTTTTGAGAGGAGTAATGTGACACTCCAAACCAGGGGGTAAATTGTGAAGTTTTTGAATCATAAAACCCAATGGGTTATATGAAAAATAATTTGCAAAAATAAATAAAGCCATTTAAGCATTTTTCTGAAAATGTTTTTGTTAAGTATTTAATTTGGCTAGGGAAAATGTCCATTAAATGGCATTAAATCCCCTTTTAACTTTGGTATAAAACTTCTTATTTTTTGGCAAGTATTTATGGACAATAAATGGTTTTTGATTCGCCGATAAATTAAATAGGAAAAAACTTTAAAGCTGTTAAGGACCGCCGGCCCACTTACCCTAACAGCTCCCCGAAAACCCTCCGCAACGGCCACCCGATGCCGCGCCTCCCCTCTCCCTCTCTCTGACGCGCAGGTCCCACCCCCGACCGAAACTATCGCGCGGTCACCCCTCTCCTCCTCCCCTCACCTTGCCGGCAACGATTCCGCGCCGGAGATCCCGCTCCTGTCCCCCTCCCTCGAGCCCCGAACCCTCCTATATAAACCCCGCCTCCCCGCGCTTCATTCCCCCACTTTTCCCCCTCTGTCGTGCCCTCCCCTCGCTGAAATTCTTCGCCGGAGACAACCACGGCCGCCGCACCACTTCTGCGCCACCGCACCACCCTGCTTCTCCTAAACCCCCCAGAGCCCACCAACCTCTTCGTCTCGCCCGTGTGCACTTCCCCATCCCCACGCGCAAGCCCCGCACCCACGGGAGCGCTCTCCCCGTCGACACCCGAATGGCCCCCTCTGCCTCTGAGCTCGTCGTCGTCAACACCGTCCTTCCCCCGAGCTCATGTGACGCCACCATCGTATTCGTCGTGCTCTCCTGCGTCGACCGGTACCAACACCATTGCCGGAGACCCCCTGGAGCCATCGCCCGCTTCGTTCCCGAGCCGCCGCCATCGCCGGAGCCCTCGTCGGACTTCACCACCGCCGCGGTAAGCTTTCCCCTTCTTACTCCCCGTCCGATCTAGATGAACGGCCCAGATTAGAACGTAGGTTTATTAAAGAACCCCGAACCATTTTCTGTTAAGCTCCGATCGTCCGCCCGAAACCCTCTCTCACGCACGCCTTAGGACCAATCAGGAAACGACACGTCACCCCTGTCTGTTAATTAGGAAAACTTTGTATTTTCTGATTTCTGTTTTAAAAAACAGAATAGTTCTGATTTTGTTTTTATCATATCTTTTATGTTTTTAGTTGTTTTTAATTGATTCTTTTTGCATTGAGTCACAATTTTCATATAATTTCTGTATATGCCAAGTTTGACTATTTTCGAATATCTAAGTTTGAATTTAAAAAGATTTGATTTAAATTTTGTTTTCTGAATATCTTTAGTTCAAAAATCTATTTTGACTTGATTCTTTTTGCTACTGGTCACTAGTGACCTTAGTTATCATTAGGTAGAGTTTGGGAATTTTTGGAATAGTTTAAAATAGTATTTTCAACCAAAACAGATTCTGTTTAGTTCTTGTTAGGATTATTTATCTTCCTTTTGTTTTAAATTGTGTTAAAATTATTTTGTTTTATATTAGTTGATAAATTTTATAAAGTTTTCTGTTAGAAGATAGTAGTCCTTCAAAACAAATATTATTTTATTAGTTGATTGCATGGAATCAATTCTAGTTCAATTATAACTTGCAATTGAATTTCCATTGCTAGTTTGATTTGCTATTTGAAAATACTTTTAATAAAATTTTATTTTATAAAATATACTTTCTGTTAACTTAGTTAATATCTTTTTTTCTGTTAGTTATCAGTAGTACTTCAACTAAACTTATTTTATGTTATTATTTTGATAGCATGAAATCAATTGTAGTTTCATAATAACTTGCAATTTGATTTCATTGCTAGTTGGAACTCTTATTTGTAAATATTTTCA
This sequence comes from Hordeum marinum, assembly GCA_022496015.1. Lineage (NCBI taxonomy): Eukaryota > Viridiplantae > Streptophyta > Magnoliopsida > Poales > Poaceae > Hordeum > Hordeum marinum. The sequence goes on along the minus strand of CM039674.1, from coordinate 364,415,022 downwards.
TAACTTGTTTTATAAGTTTTATTTTATTTTAACTTAATTGTTTTGCACTTTGTTTTTCCCTTATTTTAATATTGCATTGTTTTACTTGTTGTTAAGTTTAGTGGGCAAACACTTATGTTGTCTAGGATGTTGTTTTCATAATTTTACTTGTTCTTCAAAAGTAATTCTTTTTGCTAGTAAAATATTTACTAAAATCCCTTTGTTATATTTTACTTAGTTTTTGTTTGAAAATTTTTGTTTGTAGGGGAGAACTACCTTAGTTGTGTTTATGAAAACTTTGTTGATTTTAACTTTGTCTTAAGTATTTCCGTCTTCAACCTTGTTACTTTTGGTTCTTGTGTTACATTGTGATTGTTAGTTTTGATTGCTAGAAGTGTTTGCTTCTGAATGCAACGTTTGATTATATAGATTTCATCGGAGAGTGACGAATAGTTCTATCAAGTTAATTCTGAGAGCGGTATCTTATCTTCATCAACAGTACAGCCAAGTTCACTTTGACCATCTTTTCATACCTATGTTTTATTGCATGTAGTGACATCATTCAACAAATCCCTCCCGTAGTGTTATTGAAATTCTTATAGTTGAGTAGAATGCATGAGGTAAGAACCCACCACTTGTTACTAAAGCCCCGGGAACGCTAGTTAGTGCAATGTTATGCTAAAGTAGACGGGGTCTCATATGAGTGTTCGTGAGTGGTGTGAGAAGGAGGACTCCACATCAAAACGACGACTTCATGAAGGCTTCTTCAAGACCTGCATATTCAAGACCTCAAGACTTCGAGACTCGAGAAACAAGTTTTTCAATACACACTACTGGGTGAGGGATGGTTAGAACGGCACCCTGGAGAAGCCAGTGGATTTGCCTAGGTGTTGCTGGAGATGTGCCAGTATTCACGCGGAAAGCCTCACCCAGACTCAAAGGGAAGGATGAATACTTCATGCCCGGAAGCTTACCTGTGTGGCCACAAGTCATTATGGGCTCTGGCTTGGTTGATCTTTGTTGTGACTCTGTCTAGGCAGTGCTACAAGATGTAGTCGACGTTAGGATTGGATGGGCACTGTCGGATAGTCAGGGAAGCACTCTGAAAGACCATGTTTCCTTCATCCTGTTCTCAAACACCATGCAGTGTGGGGACTTACCAGGAGGGAACGAATCTTGTGGGTAAAGTACACAACACTCTGTAGAGTTTAAACCTAATCGATTAGCCATGTCCCCGGTTACAGACAAATTGAGCCTCTGGACTTGGATCTATCTCTGAACTCTCAACACTGGACTGATAATTAATTGTGGGCAACTTATGATACTTATGGGCATTGAGACATTGGTTGGCGGAACCATGTCATGATAGGTAACTCTATAGTGAAATTCCTGATATTCCTTTGTTGTAGGGAAAAATAAAATCAGCTTTTACGCAAAAAAACCTTAGAGACAGAGCCACAAAGCCTTTGCATATAGAATAGTCTTTATTCTTCTGTTCTTTTATGGTGATCTTGCCAGTACATTCAATGTACTGACCTACACGGCTGCAACGTCTTATGTTGCAGATACTCCTCTACGACGGGTAAGAGTACGATTCCGGGTTACGGTCCGCACTCAACTTGTCGTTGGTGTTATTGGGACTCCACTCCCGTTGACTGTATCCGCTGCTATTTTAAGGTACATATCAGTTTTACGTTAATTACATGTGATTGCACTTTGATATATACATTGATGTACTATGTGTGCCAGCATACTGATCCAGGGATGGCACACAAAACACAGAGGCTTGACTCGTTTTGAGCCGGGTCGCTACAGAGATGGTATCAGAGCACATGTTGACTGTAGGACGTGACCCTAGAAACTGGAAAGCCCTTAGGAAATGATTTCTCGAAAAACTTTGTTTTCAAAAGACCCTTTACTTCTCATCTTATTTGAGCCTTATCAAATGATCTCTCTTACCTCAAAAAGTTAGAAAATACCCTTTCCCCTTTGACCACATTAAGGATCAACTAAGACCTCTTCGAGAAGGACAAGATATCAAAACAACTGATGGCCACTTCAAAGTAAAGAAGATTTCACCATGCATTAGAAGAGTTGAAGCTACACGAGTTGAAGACTGTGAAGACCCGAAGAAATTGAAGACCATGAAGAATTTCCAAGATATTATGCCCCTAGAAGACCAAACCCATGTTGTATACTTACGTTAGATATGATGATTTGTGAGATGTCATTTGTGTGTAAATTTTCGACAGCCACAACAAAAATCTATTTTCAAAACCATTGTTTGTATTGTGTGTATCCCCTCCTTTCTCTCTCTTACCCATCTCATCCCAAAACCTTGAACCCAATAGATGATGAGTGAAGCTGGACTCGTGTATTCTGGATCAATGACTCAGTTAGAGACAGAAGAATGGATTCAGAACATGGAGGATCATCTAAGGAGTAACCTTGTTACAAGGAACAAGATGGTCCAATATGCTCTTCGGTACTTTGCAGAAGATGTTGCAAATTGGTGGAAGATGCATGAAGATATCCATGATAGGAAAGCATCAAACACTTGGGAAGAATTCAAGATGACTCTGCAAGGATCTTATGTTGTTACCAACATCCAGAAGCCCTGCAAAGTTGTGAAGAAGATTTGTGCCTGCAAGATATGTGGAGAGATAGGACACACCGAGGAAGAACACAAGGATGGATGCCCTCATTGTGAAGAAAATCACCGAGCTGAGGAATGCCCAACTGGGCAGGTGACATGTTTCTTGTGTGAAGGAACTACGCATTACCCGGCTCAATGCCAAATGTACCCCAAGGTACAAGAAGTCATCAAGCAGCAGAAGGAAGCCATGAAGGAAGCCTTCAGAGAAAATTTAGGAGAACTTGTGATGAAGGAAGATGTTGACGACCCTGATGGAGAAGGCCTAACTAGATTTTACTCCAATACCTGCTATTCATGTGGAGAAGAAGGACATTTCTCACAGGAGTGTACGAAGGAAAGAAAAAAGTATCTGGGAAACTTCCCGACAGAAGAAGTGGAGTTTGATCCATAGGAAATTGAAAGTTTGATCAGAACAAATAAGCCCAGGAAGAGAAACCGAAGCCGTTCTCACAACAACCCAATTTCTGCAAAGAAGGATCTGAGTCAGATCATGTGTTTCTGGTGCAAGAATTTAGGCCACTATGCCGATAAATGCCCAGAGAAGAAGGCTAAACATGAGTAGTTTGAGTTTTGGATTTTGGAAGTAATAAATGTAATAGGTAGCACTCTTATCATTTTGGAGTTATGTAACGGAAGTCTCAGAGTTTCTAATAAATTCATGAGATCAATGGAATTTATGGTGTTATGATTCTCCTGTGTTGAATTATATGAGTTGCCACTCTAAGAACAAAGATCTCTGACCAATTTTCGAGGATATGAGAAAATATGGTCTATGCAGGCATGCGTGCATTTCATTTTAAGTGTTGTAGCAACCACAGGGACAAAAAGAATGAAGAAAATACCATTCATATTAAGGAGTTTGGATAACTAAATACAGGTGAAGAGAATGTGGAACCACCTCAAACTATCTGGATGATAACCTTTGTGACAAAGAGATTTTGAAGTTGGAATATTGAGAAAAGGAATGATTGTGATGCAACCATACCCAAGGTTAAACAGACCAATGGAAAGGAAAATGAATTCCGCAGAGTGGAATCTAAACAAGTATAAGTCTATGAAGAGTATAATTGAGTGAACTGAAGGTAATGTTGGTATGTGAAACGATAGTAACCCCAAGAGTGAGTTAAGGCTATTCAAGTATTCAAGTGAACCCACAAGTCACTGACCTCAGGATTGATAAGGATCAAGCCCCACCTTTGTGAAGAAACTTGGAAGAAGCTACGACTGATCAACAAACGTTTTTCTTAGGAGTATACGATAACCTGAGAGTTGTGAAGAAAACGATAGATGTTTTTGCTTAGCTTGCACAATCAATGGATTTATCCGAACCTCGTTCGTTGACAAGAGAAATTTCTGCAATGCTTGTGAGGAAGCCCAAGTGCTAGAATACGAGATTCACTAAACCTTATACAAGGTAATGATTTCAGTGCGACATGGCTTGGCCACCATGACGACTTACTCTTATCATTCTCTTGCTATTCGGAATGGTAAATCTGAGTGACTTACCCATAGCACAGAGACGATGCTCTTTGAAGCTTTTTGTTTAAGCCCTAGAATGGTATGATGAAACCCCTTGCACATGGCAGTTGCTGTCACCCGTAGGAATTTTACGGTGAGGAATGAAGCCAAGACCCATTTCACTACAGGACAACCATTAATGGTACACCACCATGAGATCATCAATAAGTTACTTAGAATGAACGTGAGACCTGTTAGTTAAGAAGACCCAGTGTCGGAAGAAATGCATTTTTGTTGTAAGAACACAAGATTTGGATATAACGGAAGATCATCACCAAGGAGCTATCGTGAAGAATGTGAACAGATAGATGCACCAACAAGAATACCAGGATTTTGAGAGATCAGTAACTCTCATTTTAAGTGTGGTAGACCCCACACCTTCCAGGTCAATGGAGTCTTGTTGGAAGACCCCACACCTTCTTGGTCAGTGGATTTGTTAGAAGACCCCAAACCCTAACCTTTTCTTTCTAGCCCTTTTGAATCTCGAGGACGAGATTCATTTTAAGTGTGGTAGGTTTGTAACATCCCAAATTTTGGAATGTTATAATAAATATTAGAATGATTGTTTGTTTGCTTGAGTGATTGAAATTGAGTGAAAATTTGAAACTTTTGAAAACTTTTGAATGAGAGGGAATAAAATGACTTTCCCATGAGATTTGAATTCCATTTTGAAAATATTTCAAATTCAGAAACTTTATGCAACTCAATGATTTTCATGAGAGAGGATAAAAGGACTTCTTCAAATTCTATGAAATATGAGTTGGAAGTTTAAAGAAAGGATTTGAAAGTGCTTTTGAAAACATCTGAATTATTCTTTTGAATCCATGCCATATTTGGTTCCTATTCAAATTTTCAAAGCATCCAAACCCCTGGACAAATTTTTGAGAGGAGTAATGTGACACTCCAAACCTGGGGGTAAATTGTGAAGTTTTTGAATCATAAAACCCAAGGGGTTATATGACAAATAATTTGCAAAAATAAATAAAGCCATTTAGGCATTTTTCTAAAAATGTTTTCTAAGTATTTAATTTGGCCAGGGAAAAATGTCCATTAAATGGCATTAAATCCCCTGTTAATTTTGGTATAATTTTTTTTATTTTTTAGCAAGTATTTATGGACACTAAATGGTTTTTGATTCGCTGGTAAAAAAATACGAAAAAACTTTAAAGCTTTTAAGGACCGCCGGCCCACTTGCCCTAACAGCTCCCCGAAAACCCTCCGCAACGGCCCCCGATGCCGCGCCTCCCCTCTCCCTCTCTCTGACGCACGGGTCCCACCCCCGACCGAAACTATCACGCGGTCACCCCTCTCCTCCTCCCCTCACCTCGCCGGCGACGATTCCGCGCTGGAGATCCCGCTCCTGTCCCCCTCCCTCGAGCCCCGACCCCTCCTATATAAACCCCGCCTCCCCGCGCTCCATTCCCCCACTTTTCCCCCTCTGTCGTGCCCTCCCCTCGCCGAAATTCTTCACCGGAGACAACCACGGCCGCCGCACCATTGCCGCGCCACCGCACCACCATGCTTCTCCTAAACCCCCTAGAGCCCACCAACCTCTTCGTCTCACCCGTGCGCACTTTCCCATCCCCACGCGCAAGCCCCGCACCCACGGGAGCGCTCTCCCTGTCGACACCCGAATGGCCCCCTCCGCCTCCGAGCTCGTCATCGTCAACACCGTCGTCCCCGAGCTCATCTAACGCCACCATCGTCTTCGCCGTGCTCTCCCGCGTCAACCGGTGCCAACGCCATCGCTGAAGATCCCCTGGAGTCGTCACCCGCTTCGTTCCCGAGCCGCCGCCATCGCCGGAGCCCTCACCGGACTTCACCACCGCCGCTGTAAGCTTTCCCCTTCTTACTCCCCGTCCGATCTAGATGAACGGCCTAGATTAGAACGTAGGTTTATTAAAGAACCCCAAACCATTTTCTGTTAAGCTCCGGTTGTCCACCCGAAACCCTCTCTCACGCACGCCTTAGGACCAATCAGGAAACGACACATCACCCCTGTCCGTTAATTAGGAAAAATTTGGATTTTCTGATTTCTGTTTTAAAAAACAGAATAGTTCTGATTTTGTTTTTATCATATCTTTTATGTTTTTAGTTTTTTTTAATTGATTATTTTTGCATTGTGTCACGATTTTCATCTAGTTTCCGTAGATGTCAAGTTTGACTATTTTTTAATATTTAAGTTTGAATTTAAACAGATTTGATTTAAATTTTGTTTTCTGAATATCTTGAGTTCAAAATTTTATTTTGAGTTGATTCTTTTTGCTACTGGTCACTAGTGACCTTAGTTATCATTAGGTAGAGTTTGGGAATTTTTAGAGTATTTTAAAATAGTAGTTTCAACCAACACAGATTCTGTTTAGTTCTTGTTAGGATTATTTATCTTCCTTTTGTTTTAAATTGTGTTAAAATTATTTTCTTTTATATTAGTTGATAAATTTTATAAAGTTTTCTGTTAGAAGATAGTAGTCGTTCAAAACAAATATTATTTTATTAGTTGATTGCATGGAATCAATTCTAGTTCAATTATAACTTGCAATGGAATTTCCATTGCTAGTTTGATTTGCTATTTGAAAATACTTTTAATAAAATTTTGTTTTATAAAATATACTTTCTATTAACTTAGTTAATATATATTTTGTTTTCTGTTAGTTATCAGTAGTACTTCAACTAAACTTATTTTATGTTATTATTTTGATAGCATGAAATCAATTCTAGTTTCATAATAACTTGCAATTTGATTTCATTGCTAGTTGGAACTCTTATTTGAAAATATTTTCATAACTTGTTTTATAAGTTTTATTTTCTGTTAACTTAAATGTTTTGTACTTTTTTCCCTTATTTTAATATTGCATTGTTTTACTTGTTGTTAAGCTTAGTGGGCAAACACTTCTGTTGTCTAGGATGTTGTTTTCATAGTTTTACTTGTTCTTCAAAAGTAATTATTTTTTCTATTAAAATATTTACTAAAATCCTTTTGTTATATTTTACTTAGTTTTTGTTTGAAAATTTTTGTTTGTAGGGGAAAACTACCTTAGTTGTGTTTATGAAAACTTTGTTGATTTTAACTTTGTCTTAAGTATTTCCTTCTTCAACCTTGTTACTTTTGGTTCTTGTGTTACATTGTGATGGTTAGTTTTAATTGCTAGAAGTGTTTGCTTATGAATGCAATGTTTGATTATATAGATTTCATCGGAGAGTGACGAATAGTTCTATCAAGTTAATTCTGAGAGCGATATCTTATCTTCATCAACAGTACAGGCAAGTTCACTTTGACCATCTTTTCATACCTATGTTTTATTGCATGTAGTGACATCATTCAACAAATCCCTCCCATAGTGTTATTGAAATTCTTGTAGTTGAGTAGAATGCATGAGGTAAGAACCCACCACTTGTTATTAAAGCCCCGGGAACACTAGTTAGTGCAATGCTATGCTAAAGTAGACGGGGTCTGGTATGAGTGTTCGTGAGTGGTGTGATAAGGAGGACTCCACGTCAAAACGACGACTTCATGAAGGCTTCTTCAAGACCTGCATATTCAAGACCTCAAGACTTCGAGACTCGAGAAACAAGTTTTTCAATACACACTACTGGGTGAGGGATGGTTGGAACGGCACCCTGGAGAAGCCAGTGGATTTGCCTAGGTGTTGCTGGAGATGTGCCAGTATTCACGTGGAAAGACTCACCCAGACTCAAAGGGAAGGATGAATACTTCATGCCCGGAAGCTTACCTGTGTAGCCACAAGTCATTATGGGCTCTGGCTTGGTTGATTGTTGTTGTGACTCTGTCTAGGCAGTGCTACGAGATGTAGTCGATGTTAGGATTGGATGGGCACTGTCGGATAGTCAGGGAAGCACTCTGAAAGACCATGTTTCGTTCATCCTGTTCTCAAACACCATGCAGTGCGAGGACTTACCAGGAGGGAACGGATCTTGTGGGTAAAGTACACAACACTCTATAGAGTTTAAACCTAATCGATTAGCCATGTCCCCGGTTACGGACAAATTGAGCCTCTGGACTTGGATCTATCTCTGAACTCTCAACACTGGACTGATAATTAATTGTGGGCAACTTATGATACTTATGGGCATTGAGACATTGGTTGGCGGAACCATGTCATTATAGGTAACTCTATAGTGAAATTCCTGATATTCCTTTGTTGTAGGGAAAAATAAAATCAGCTTTTACGCAAAAAAAACTTAGACACAGAGCCACAAAGCCTTTGCATATAGAATAGTCTTTATTCTTCTGTTCTTCTATGGTGATCTTGCCAGTACATTCAATGTACTGACGTACACGGCTGCAACGTCTTATGTTGCAGATACTCCTCTACGATGGGTAAGAGTACGATTCGGGGTTACAGTCCGCACTCAACTTGTCGTTGGTGTTATTGGGACTCCACTCCCGTTGACTGTATCTGCTGCTATTTTAAGGTGTATATCAGTTTTACATTAATTACATGTGATTGCACTTCGATATATACATTGATGTACTATGTGTGCCAGCATACTGATCTAGGGATGGCACAGAAAACACAGAGGCTTGACTCGTTTTGAGTCGGGTCGCTACATTCTACCGCCTGGAGGAGGAGCTGGCATGCGTGCAAGCTCGGTTGCACTTCGTAGGAGGGGCACATAGCCCCCGAGGGCCGGCTGACGCCTGTTGTGTCTTGCAGGTGAGCTGGCCACCCTTCGGGAGGAGAGAACCGGGCTTGTCTCCGAGCGGGACCGGCTGGCGCAAGGCGTCCAGGCGGCCACGCAGGAGAAGAACTGGTTGGCCATGCTGCTGGCCGACGGAGAGGCTGTTCAGGACCGGCTCAAGGCCAAGGCGGCGAAGGAGGTGGCGTCCTGGGAGACGGCCGTCAAGGAAGCGGCTGATGCCGCCCTGAGGACTGCCACCCTCCAAGGCGAAGTGACCCGGCTCGAGGAGGTCAGGGGGTTCCCTCGCCGCATCGGAGGCGGCTCGAGAGTCGGAGCACAAGGCGGCGCTCAAATTCACCCTTGGAGTGGACGATGCGATTGAAGGTAGGTGTCAGCTTTTCTCTTCCCCAGCCGGTTGCTTTTCCCTTTATCGTTTCTTGTGTTTCAACTTGCCTTTCTTTCCTTCTCTTCTTCTTCCTTCCAAGGCGCTTCCCGGAAACTCAGCACGACGCTACGCGAGCCATTGAGGAGCATCGGGAGTACCTTCGGGAGTGCGGTCGCTCCATCGAGGAGGATGTCGCGTGGGGATCGGAGTCGCCATCGAGATGCGGATGACCCATCTCGAGCGGAGCATGGAGCGGCTGAAGACATCCGGCAAACAGGTCATCGCCGCGCTGTGGCTGGGCCGCGGGGGAGCTCCGACGAACCACGTGTCCCAGTGGCTAGAGCACGCCGTCCCCCGCCTCGAGGCCTGGAAGGCGTCGGCCGCCCGGGCCGGGGCGCAGATGGCGCTCCGGTTCGTCACGTCGTGGTATTGCGGCATGGACCTGGGCCGGCTGGCGACCATGCGGGATGTCCCGGATGCGGAATGGCAGGCTCGTGAGCCGACCCTTGTCCTCCGGGCCAATGAATCGCGTTGTACGTCGATGCGGACGAATTCTTGCCGTCCCTTGGTGAGGACGGAGAGCCGTTGCCCAAGGACTCCTTTGGCATCCCCCAAGGCCCGACGGACGATGAAGTTGCCGATGAGACCACCGATTTGAGCGGCGAGGCGGCCGAGACCGAGGAGCCCGTCTCGAAGGCCAAGGAGGCCGACCCGGAAGCCGCGACCACCTCCGAGGCGGGGACCAAGCCACCGAGCGGCGCGCCGGCTGGAGGCACGCCAGTTGGCGATGCGCCGGTGGCCTGAGCCCCCGGGCGTTTTTATCTTTCACTTTTTTTCTTCCTGCAAAGTTAGGCTCGAACCCACCCACTAGGGGTGTTTATGTAATGAACTAATGCTGGCTGTGGGTCGCTTTTTCCTTAACATTTATGCCATCAATAGTTTTCCTTGTTACTCATGCCGCCTCGTCCTTATCCTTTTTTTGCCCGCTCGACTCTTTTCGGTTCTTCTCCTTTTCCCCTTTGGTTTCGGCCCTGCCAGCCTAACAGCCGGGAACCGGTCTGTAGCTGGGTCGGGTGTCCACCTCAAGGGAGCCGGTTCAAAACTTAGGAATCGCAAGGGCTTTTCGTGATAAGTAGAGTGGTAGAGATGTGGTGATGGTCCGGCTGGTCCTAGCCGAGGTCTCCCTTTGTTTTGGCCTTTCGTGTGAGCTGAACTTTGCTGCCCCGATGCCTTGTCAGTCGGACAGTCGGGAGCCGGTTTTGTAGCTGGTAGGGGTGGGGAGGTTTGGTCAGCTCACATTACTTAGCCAACTTCTGGGAGAAGCACTGTAGGTCCAGCCGGCTAGCCCCGGGTCCGGGAGCCGGGTCGGGGAGCCGGTGAGTGAGGAACACTTTTGACGGAAACAAAATGGGGCGCACCCCAAGAGCCGGCTTGGGGCGCCCATTGCATTCATAAGCCCAAAAGGGTGGGGATACATTCATACACTGGTTTCTTCAGTAGTAAAACGGGCGCAGGGGGGCCGTGTTCCATGGGCGCTCCGTCTCCTCTCCGGAGGCATCTCTTTTTCGCTTCTGCGGATTCTGGGCATCTATTAGATAGTATGTGTTGTTGTGTAGTGCCTTGCTGATGATGAATGGGCCCTCCCATGGGGAGGACAGCTTGTGTTGTCTGGCTGTTCGCTGGATCCGCCTAAGGACCAGGTCCCCCTCGCGGAACGAGAGTGGCCGAATTCGCTTGTTGTGGTAGTGCCAAAGCTTCTGCTGGTAGATTGACGTCCGGCTTAAGGCCAGTTCGCGAGCTTCCTCGAGTAGGTTGACGCTGTCTTCTCTTGCCTCCTTTGCGTCCTTCTCCGTGTATAGGGCGACCCGAGGCGAATCGAACTTGATGTCGGTGGGGATGATCGCCTCGGACCCGTACACAAGGACGAAGGGAGTGTAGCCGGTTGAACGGTTCAGGGTGGTCCTAAAACTCCAAAGGACGGCCGGCAGCTCATTGATCCAGCAGCCGACCGACCTCACCAGCGGCGGCATGAGCCAGGGCTTGATGCCGGACAGGATAAGGCCGTTTGCCCTCTCGACCTGGCCGTTTGATTGTGAATGAGCGACGGAGGCCAGATCGAGCCGGATTCCCTACTTGGAACAGAAGCGTGCGAGTGCACCCTTGGCGAAGTTTGTGCCGTTGTCGGTGATGATGTTGTGAGGGGCGTCGTAGCAAACTGTGATGTCGGCGATGAACCGGACGGCCGTAGGGTTGTCCAGCTTCTTGATTGGTCGCGCCTCGATCCACTTGGTGAATTTGTCGATGCCCACCAGTAAGTGCGTCATGACGCCTAGAGCAGTTTTGAAGGGGCCCACCATGTCCAGCCCCTAGACAGCGAATGGCCACGAGAGGGGGGTGGTATGCAGGGCCAACGCCGACAGGTGGCTCTGCGTGCAGAAACGTTGGCAGCCCTCGCACTCGTCGACCAATTTCTTGGCCGCCTCAAGGGTCGTGGGCCAGAAAAAACCATGTCGGAAGTCCTTGGCCACCAGGGTCCTGGAGCTGGCGTGATGCCCGCACTCGCCCTGGTGGATGTCGAGGAGGATTTCCAGGCCCTTTTCTGGCTCAACGCATCGTTGAAAGATGTCGGTAGTGCTGCGACGAACGAGCTCGTTGTTAATGATGCTGTATGCCGAGGCCCGACGTTGGACTTGCCTAGCCAAGGCTTCGTCTGAAGGGAGCTCGCCTCGTAGGAGGAACGCCAGGATAGGTTGGGCCCACGAGGGGGCCGAGACGGGTGCCGGCCCGGCAGCCCCCGGGATCGGCACGCCAGCCCCCAGGACCAGCTGGTCGATGATCATCATGACGGACGCGCCACCGGGGTCGGCCGCCTCGGACACCGCCGGCTCAATAGGAGCCGGCTAGGCGGCCGATGGTTTGGGAGTCGGTGATGAAGGTGCCGGAGAGGCGGCCGGGGCCGTCGACGGGCCGGCGATGCCCGCCGGCACGAAGATCGACTCCGACTCTGAGGAAGGCTTGATCGATGGCTTGAGCAGCCGCTCGAGGGAGACGCCAGCTGGGATGGTCTACTGGGTGGAGCCGATCTTTGCCAGCGCGTCGATCGCATCGTTGTCCGCTCATGGGATGTGATGAAACTCACAGCCCTCGAAGCAACCGGTGAGCTGTTGTATGAGGAAGCAGTAGCTGGCCATGTTGGCGTCCCTGGCGTCCCATTCACCAGAGACTTGCTGCACCACGAGGTTGGAGTCCCCGAAGCATAAAATGCACCTGATGCTGATTTCCTTGGCGAGCCGGAGGCCGTGGACGATGGCCTCGTACTCGGCCACGTTGTTGGAGGCGGCAAAGTGGATTTGGAGGGCGTATTTGAGCTGGTCGCCGTTCGGGGAGGAGAGGACTATGTCGACACCCAGGTTGGTCCTCATTTTCGAGCCGTCGAAGTGCATGCGCCAATGCGTGGAGTCTGGGGGGGGCGGGACGAACTCCGTCTCCGCCCAGTCGACGAGGAAGTTAGCCAACGCCTGTGACTTGATTGCAGTTCTTGGCTCGTACCGGATCTCATGATCGGCGAGGGCGATGACCCATTTGGCGATCCGGCCGGTGGAGTCCCTACCGCTCATGGTAATGGTATGCTCCTGGAAGTACTGCTTGACCTTCTTGGCGACGAAGTACATGCCATAACACATCTTTTGGTAGTGGGGGTAGTTTTGCTTGGACGCGGAGAGGACCTTGCTGAGGTAGTAGACGGGCCGCTGGACCGACAGGGACTTGCCCTCCTCCGGTCGCTCGACCACCAGGACGACGCTAATGATGCGGGTGGTCGCCGCAATGTAGGCGAGCAGCGGTTCCTTCTCAGCCGGCGCTGCCAGGATGGGCGCGGGGGTGAGCACCTTCATGAGGCTACGGAAGGCCTCGTCCACCTCGTCAGGTCAATCGAACATGCCTGGTTTCTTGGTGTGGCCCGGCTCGATCAGAGTCGTCTTGCGGAGGAGCCCGTAGAGGGGCAGGGCCCTCTCCCCCAGCCGGCTGATGAACCGGCTGAGCGAGGCAAGGCAGCCGGTGAACTTTTGGATGTCGCGGAGCCGGGTCGGCTTCGACATGCGCTCGATCACGCTAATCTTCTCGGGGTTGGCTTCGATGCCGCAAGCAGACACAAACAAACCCAAGAGTTGGCCGGCGGGGATGTCGAAGACACATTTCTCTGGGTTGAGCTTGATCTTGTACTCGCGCAATTTTGCGAAGGTCTCCCCAAGGTCGTCGAGGAGGCTGAAATGCTTCTTGGTTTTGACAATGATGTCGTCGACGTAGACGTGGACATTCCTGCCTATCTGAGGCAGGAGGCATTTCTGCATGCACCGTTGGAAGGTGGCGCATGCGTTCTTCAGGCCGAAGGACATGGTGATGTAGCAGTAGGCCCCAAAGGGCGTGATGAAGGAGGTCTTGAGCTAGTCTTCCGGGTGCAGCTTGATCTGGTGGTAGCTGGAGTAGGCATCTAGGAAGGACAGCAAGTCGCAGCCGGCCGTGGAGTCAATGACCTGATCGATCCACGGCAGGGCGAAAGGGTCCTTGGGACATGCCTTGTTCAGGCTTGTGTAGTCGATGCACATGTGCTAGGTCTTGTTTTTCTTCAGCACCAGGATTGGGTTGGCCAGCCAGTTCGGGTGGAACACTTCCATGATGAACCTGGCTGTGAGCAGCCGGGCGATCTCTTTGCCTATAGTACGCCGCTTCTCCTCGGAGAATCGGCGCAAGGGTTGCTTGACTGGCTTGACGTCCGGCCGGACGTGTAGTTTGTGCTCGGCGGACTTCCTCGAAACACCTGGCATGTCCTTGGGGGGCCATGTGAAGATGTCCCGATTCTCACGGAGGAAGTCGACGAGCTCGCCTTCTTATTTGTTGTTGAGGCGGGAGCCGATAGTGACGCATTGAGCCGGGTTGGCTGGGTCGAGCGGAATTTGCTTAGTGTCCTTGGACGACTGGAAGGAGGCCTCGCCGAAGGATTGCAAGGGAGGAGCCGGCACGGCCGGTTGGCTGGCAGCAAGGGCCACGAGCCGGTCGAGCTGCCGTTTCTCCTCGGCGATTTCCAGGGCCTCAGCCAGCCGGCTACCATCTCGAGCGCACTCGAGCGACATTTTGTAGTCACCCATGATGGTGATGATTCCCTTGTGGCCCGACATCTTGAGCTTGAGGTAGGCGTAATGGGGGACCGCCATGAAGCTGACGAGGGCCGGCCGGCCTAACAACACGTGGTAGGGGCTCGCGAGGTCCATGACATCGAACATCACCGGCTCGTGGCGGAAGTGGCCGGGTCCACCAAAGAGGACGTCGAGTGAGATCTTGCCGACAGGGGAGTAGGACTTCCCATGCACGATGCCATGGAAGACCGTCCGGCTCGCCTGTAGGTCTTCTATTTTCAGCCCCAGCTTGTGCATCATGTCGAGGTAGAGAATGTTGATGCTCTTGCTGCCATCTATCAGCACCTGAGAGAAGCGGCAAGTTCGCTCCTTGGTGGCGATGGTGGGGTCAAGGACCAAAGCATAGCTGCCGGGATTCGGCATCACGGCAGGGTGATCGGCCTGGCTCCAAGTGACCGGCTTCTCCGACCAGTGCATGAACTGGGGAGTTGCCGGCATGGTGGCGTTCACCTCAGGGCGGAGCTGGTGCTGAGTGTGTTTTCCTGTCTCTTCACTGGTGAAGACGACGTAGCAACCATCCTGGTTGGGAAACTGGTCGATTAGACGACCGGTGTTCTAGGCCGGAGCCGGAGCCAACACCGGGGCGGCAGCTTGGGCCGGGGCCGGCATGCAGGCTGGCGGCACAGGAGGAGCCAAAAGGCCATCCCCCCGGGCCAATCGTTGTGAGAAGCTACACTACCGAAGCATGTGCGTAAAGGAAGGGCTTGGCCCCTGAGTGGTTCTTGCAAGGGAGATCGAGCATTTGCTCGAAGGTGAGCTTCGGCTGCCAGGCAGTCTTGCCAGTGCGCTGGCGCTGGTCGGAAGGCTGGGCAACCGGCTCCTCCCCTTCGATGGTGTTGACCTGCCGGCTCCCGTAGCGGGGATCTGGCTGGTCGTTCTTGCGTTTGTTGTTCTGCGGCTGCCGGTTGTCGGCAGCCGGTCGAAATGTGGCCGGAGTTGTCGTCGCCTTGGTAGGCGGGGTCGTCTTGACCCGGATGGTCGAATCGGCCGTGGCGTACTTGTCCGCCTTGGTCATGAGCTCGGAAAGTGTGGCTGGCTCAAGGCACACGAGCTTATGTTTGAGAGGGTTGTCGTCCCGGCAGCCCTCGATGAAGTACTGCACGGCTTGCTCCTTGTGCACCCCCTTGCAGGAATTGCGGAGCTCGGTCCACCGAGTGAGGTAGTCGCGGAGGGATTCGTCCGGCCCCTGAACGCACATGGCGAGTTCACGGGGACGGCCAGGCCGCTTGTAGGTGCCGGTGAAGTTGCGGACGAAGGCCTCCTCAAAGTCCGTCCAGGTGTTGATGCTGTCGGCCACTAGGCTGTTGAGCCAGGTGCGGGGCGAGCCGATCAACATGAGGGGGACATAGCGAACGGCTATGCGCTTATTCCCCCTGGCGATGCCAACCGTGGTGGTGTAGTCGATCAGCCAGTCTTCGGGCTTGGCAGCCCTGTTGTATTTCGGGGTGTCCCTAGGGAGCGTGAAACCGGTTGGGAACGGCTCGGTGCGGATCCGGGGGCCGAAGCAAGCCGGACCAATCGATCCCTCCTCCTCGAGGAGGGCGGATTGCGCGAGTCCGTCAAGGCGGTTGCGGGCGTCGTTCTCGCTGCGGGGGACGCGTGGTCCGAGCCGAGTCGAGAGGTCGGGACGGATGGTGGGTGGCATCGACTGCCCCAACTCGCACCGCGGGGGCGGCGTGTGCCCGTGGCTGCGTCGGCTGCCGGATGCCGGCGCTTCGTGGTGGCGGCCGCTTCCAGGTGGAACGTTGGTGCACCGGCTGTCGATAGCCGGTTGCTCGCTCCCCGACGTCTGAGGGGGCCGGGGGTTGTTTTCTCTAGTGTGGCGGTCGGAGATGCGAGGGGAGCAGGAGTACTGGGCCGCCTGGCGGTCGGCAGTTCTCGTGCCATCGCGCCCGAGCCGGGGGCCTTCCGTAGCAGCACCGCCCGTCGTGAGTAGATGCTGATGCGCATCAGTAGCACCAATGAGCTCCCTGATGTGGCGCTCGTGGGCGGCATGCTCTTCGCCCTCCAAGGTGGCCAATTCCTCGTAGGCAACCTTGAGAGCCCACGAGTTGGCTGCGGGGGTGTCGTAAACGGGCATCTTGCCACCGAGTATTTTGGCGACCACGCGACCGCGGTCGTGCACAGCCCCACGCCGGCTGGGCTGGGTGCCCTCCAGGGTGAGTCCGTAGGCGGAAGCTTACTCCCGCTATGCCGCCTCCATGTGATGCCGCATGGTTGCAAGGGCGGTGACGTCCTCGAACAGGACGCGATGAGCCGCCTCGAGAACGGTCACGGCGGTGTCGGAGTTCGCCATCGGGGCGATCGCAGTGCTCAAGCCCCGGAGGGCCGCACCGAGAAGGTCGGACGTATCGATGCGGGTAGCGGCAGTGCTAGCCGTGACCCGCGCCCGTCCGGAAGCGGTGGAGGAAGTGATGGCCATTACTCCCACATTACCATGAGAGCCGCTGGAGTGAGTCACAGCGAGTGCGCCCACGGCCGTGGGCGGACCGGCGGAGACGAGCACCTGCGCGGGGTATTCATCAGCGGCCGGAGTCTCAGCGAGGCTAAGCCTGCCGAAGCGCTTGGTGAGCGGGTCGATGTCAGCCGTGAGGACGACGGAGTCTCTCGCGGGGCATGCTGGAGCAAGCCCCACAAGCCCCCCACGGTTTCGCCTGGACTAGCGGGGAATGGCGAGGGGTCCCACAGCGGGCGCCAACTGTCATCGTTTTCTCACGACAGATGCCATAGGGTGGCTTATCATAGGTGGTTGGGGCCGAAGGACGCCGACGGGCTCCGAGTGCGAGACTTGGCACAAGCGGTGATGACACACGATGTACCCAGGTTCAGGGCCCTCCGGAGGAGGTAATACCCCTAGTCCTACTTGGTTTAGTTGGATGGATGGGTATAGATACAACGGTGCTCCTGGAGCTGTGTCTAGAGGAGGGAGAAGGGGCAGCCGGCTTCTCTTCCTCCACTGCTAGAAGGGGTTGTGTGTGTGTGAGCGATCATTCGTCCCCGTTGCATGGGGGCTCAGGGGGTTTTATAGGCCAACCCCCCGGCTCTTATAATATGCTCTAAGTACAAAGGTGGGGGACCCGGCTGGTAGTCTCTCCGGCTGGCCAGAGGGTCCCGCCATTCGTGTCGTCTCATCGTTGGTGGGGTCCGCCGGTCGAGCGGTCCCATCTCCCATTGGGGGCTACCAGCCGGCTCTGTGATTGTCCCTCGCCCACCTGCCGCGGCACGGGCCGCCCACGGGGGCGTCGTCTAGTGCCAGCCGGCCAAAGTCTCCGGTACGGCGGCCGTGCTGTAGCCATGCCGAGGTAAGTAATCGAGTGGCGAGGGCGTGCCGGCACTGTTCCCACGCCCCTTCGCGCTCGCCGAGGTCAGCGGCCGGGACGGTCGGATTGTAGCCACGCGCTGCAGTGCGTCAGCGGACACTGTAGGCACAGGGCCGCCCGTTGTGCCGGTCGCGTCGTGTCGTCGTACCCGCGCGTGCAGAGGGACGGGACGTTGTACCTCCGCCCCAAGGTCAACGGAAGAGTCGGCCCGGAGGCAGCCGGCCACGCCCGGCCGGCCGAGGGTCCATCCAGCTCCTCGACCACCCGTCCGAGGCGCCAGCCAGCACCGGCTTGTGCCGGACGGCCTCCAGCCAGCCACGGCCAGCCGGCTGTGTAGTTATTCTTCGAAGCGAAAGGGGGAAGACCCCGTTGCTTTGGCCTACCTAGGGGTAATAACCCCGTGAAATGACTTTTTTCGGTGTGTTTGTTGGGATCCACTGAATTTTAGTACATGATCAGTTTCTATCCATGAATATTATTTGAGTCTTCTTTGATCTCTTATATGCATGATTACTTATAGTCGCATATTTCTTCTTCAAATCTTTGGTTTAGTTAGGCCAACTAGATCGATTTTTCTGGCATGGGAAGAGCTGCTTTGTGATGGGTTCGATCTTGCGGTGTCCTCTCCCAGTGACAGAAGGGGCAACGAGGCATGCATGTATCGTTGCTATTAAGGATAACAAGATTGGGTATATTCCTACATGAATAGATCTTGTCTACATCATGTCATTGTCCTTATTCCATTACTCCATTTCTCCATGAACTTAATACACTAGATGCATGCTGGATAGCGGTCGATGTGTGGAGTAATAGTAGTAGATGCAGAATCGTTTGAGTCTACTTATCTTGGATGCGATGCCTATATAATGATCATCGCCTTGGATATCGTCATGATTAGTTGATCTTCTATCAATTTCCCAATAGTAATTTGTTTACCCACCGTGTGCTATACTCATGAGATAAGCCACTAGTGAAACCTACGATCCCTAGGTCTACTTTTCCAACATATTGCTTTCTGATCTATATTTTTGTCGCTTATGTTTTCAGATCTATTATTCCAAAAACCCAAAAATACTTTGCTGCACTTTTTATTTGCTTCTTTTATTTTGTTTTCTTGTGAGATCTATTTACCCAATCTATTACAATCTAATCTATCTTTTTACCGTTGAGAGATTGACAACCTCTCTTGCGTGTCAGGTTGCAAGTATTTATTCATTGTGTGCAGGTATTGTTTACATAGCGTTGCGTGGTCTTCCTCCTAGGATCGATTCCTTGGTTTCATAACTGAGGGAAATACTTACCGTAGCTGGGCTACATCATCCCTTCTCTTTGGGGAAATACCGACGTAGTCTCAAGCCACATCAAAGGAATTTCTGGCGCCGTTGCCGGGGAGGAGGTGCGCAAGTAGTCTCTCTTCAACGTGTCAATCTCTGGCCCCGGGGAGACATCATCAACATCTATCAGGTTACTAATCACAAATCTTATCTCCTTGCAATTTACATTATTTGCCATTTACCTCTCATTTTCCTCTCCCCCAGTTCACAAAATTTGTCGTTTTATTCACCTTCTTTTTTGTTTTCCTTTTTCTCATTAGACAGTAGGTCGGAAGAAAACTAGGCAATCAGACTATGCGGCTTTATTGCTTTCACTTAACCATAGGAGCTTAGATGAAGGGGGTGAACACTAGCCCCCCTACACTCGGTGATGTTTGGTGTTTTATGCCCAACCCGTAGCACATGGCTGGACTTACTCCAAACCCTCTGTTTTAATACGAAAAACCTCCAATGATTGTTACTTTAACACTTGTCATCGGATCGTGGACTGGTTCTCGCTTATTATGCCAGTCGGTTTTCCGCTTTCTCCACTCAGGTACTTAATTAGACGAACTAGAAGTACAATCGTTGTGGTTCTCCCTTTACCCTTTTAGCCGAATAAACGGAACGTAAAGGGGTAAACACGGGAGTCGGGCAACCCAACTTTTGACCCAAGACATAATTCGGAACCAATGCATATAATGTAGTATCCAAGGCGCCGAACACTCGAACAAAACTGTGGTGTTCGATTGATGCCTGAGGCAAGCCTAATGGCCGACCCCCCCGGTCATTGAGTTGGTTGCATCCAAGATGTGTATCAAACTGGCTTGTTTTTGTACAGAAGGTGGTGAAGAAAAAAAAGGGAAAAGGCTTGTGAAATATAACTGACTGCCATAGGATCGTAATAATTGGTTGGTGTTTCCAATAAACTTTCACTCGTAGACTCCAATTTGTCCAACCAATTGTTACAGATGCGTAAAATTAAAGTTTTACACGTAAAAAAGCTTTTAGACAGGACCGTTACAAATGGCTTGAAGTCCTTTATTGTGTCCTACTGCACGTCTTTGCCTTTGTTCTCCTGCAGGGTACCCCTTTAGAGGGGGTGGTAGACGACGAATGGGCCTTATTATATAAAGTCTTGAGAGGTTGCCGAATTGTGTGAGATTGATGCTGCTAATTGGATCCTTGATGGAGCCTGGTGTTATCTGAAGACATATATGACCATTGTTTGATTTAGCCGAACACTAGGCATTTGGATGATAGGTCCCCGCAGTTGCCCAAGGAATTTGAAGTGCGAAATTATGATTCTGGAGTACATAACTTGTGGGTAACTGGGCCCATGATGTGGGGCATGAATTCCTATTTGTTTGCAGTGTGGGTCTCTCGGAACCGAAATAGAGTTCGGGCTCGCTTACCTATCTTTCATGCCTTGATGGTGGTCTAGGGTTTCGGCGCTTCATTGTCGAGTTATACCTTGACCTCTAGAGCCACAGTGTGTTCCTATGTTTGGAGCGAATGCTTCATTGACACTGATGGTGATGACCCCCTTGGGTCCGGCCATCTTGAGCTTCATATAGGCATAGTGGGGGACAACATTGAAACAAACGAAAACTATTAGGCCAATAAGTGCATGATAGCCACTACGAAAAGGGACAGTGTCGAAGATTAAGTCTTCATTGCGGAAGTTGTTGGGTGAACCGAACACTACTTCTAGGGTTATGGTGCTCGAATAGCAGGCCTCAACAACAGGTATTATTCCTTTAAAGGTGGTGCTACATGGTTTGATCCTTGACGGATCGATACTCATCTTCTTCACCGTGTTTGCATAGATAAGATTGAGGCTAGTAACTCCATCCATAAGGACCCTTGTTAAATGGTACCCGTTCACTATGGGATCGACTACCAGGGCAGCTGACCCACCATGCCGAATACTGGTCAGGTGGTCAGTGTGGTCGAAGGTGATTGGGCAAGCCGACCATTGGTTGAATTTTGGGGCGATGGGCTCTATGGCGTATACGTCCCGAAGTGTGCGCTTCCTTTCCTTCTTTGGTATATGTGTGGTGTAGATCATATTCACACTTTTTACCTCAAGGGGAAATTACTTTTGGCCTCCATTACACAGCTTGCGGGGCTCTTCTTCATCCTCACTGCGAGCGCCCTCACCGTGGTCTTCGGGTGCAAGCTTGCCTGCCTGTTTAAACACCCAATAATTACGGTTGGTGTGGGTAGTAGACTTGTCTTGAGTGTCATGAATATGGTAGGCTTTGTCCATTATTTTGTCCAGCCGAGAGGGTCCATCCCGATTCCCTTTGAAAGGCTTCTTCCACTGTGTCAATTTTGAGTTACGGAAGCCGGCGTTAACCGACGTATCTTCGATGTCCGCATCGTTGTGCTGGCTTTTATTTTTGTTACGTCGTGGCTTCTCGTTGTTGTGCTACGCTTCGGAAGAGCCGAGATTTGCAGGAGGATTGTTACGACATGCTAGCCAACTGTCCTCACCCGCGCAAAAGCGGGACATGAGTGAGGTGAGGGCGGACATTGTTCGAGGTTGTTCCTGTCAGAGTTGATGGGCTAGCCATTCGTCATGAATGTGGTTCCTGAAATAGGCCAACGCATTGATGTCAGAGCAGTCAATGATCTTCTTGGTCAGGAATCGGTTCCAGAATTGCTGGGATGACTCTCCGGCCTGTTGAACAATTTGGCTCAGGTCTGCAGCAGCCGGCGATCGAACATAGGTGCCCTAAAAGTTAGAGCGAAAAGCATCCTCAATCTCTGCCCAACTCCCAATGGTGTTTTTGGGGAGGCTATTCAACCAATTCCATGCTGGTCCTTTGAGCTTTAGTGGTAGGTACTTAATGGTGTGGAGGTAATCCCCACGAGCCATGTGTATGTGGCGAAGGAAATCTTCAATCTAGACGGTCTGGTCGGTAGTGTCATCATATTGCTCAATGTTTACGGGCTTGAACCCCTCGGAGAAGGGGTGTTGCATCACCTCATATGTGAAACACATCGAGTGGGCAACGCCCCTAACCCTGGCCATGTCGCGCGGAAGGTCGGATTGAGTTCGGTCCCGGTTCTATCCTCAAACTTTATTGTTTTGGTCGAGCCAAGCTTGGTACCCGTCCCATCGGGCAGGGGTTCGCCCTTTGGATCCATAAATGGATCTTGTCTATCCTTCATCGGCATTCAAAGTGTGTCGGAGGTCGAACAGGTCTGCTTGACCTGGTTCCCTTCGTCCTTTGAGAGGTTGTTCGGGTACTTCTCCCGCTTTGCCAGCCGGCCTATCCCGACCTTGAGTTTCGAGAAGGTTAGTAAAACCACTAGTTTTGAGAAGGACAAGGGCAGAAGGGAAAACTTCATGAATGGCAAGCCAGTTGCTGCTCCAATGAAGAAACCCAAGGTTGAGCCCAAACTTGAGACTAAGTGCTTCTATTGTAAGGGGAACGGTCACTGATAGCGGAACTACCCCCAAATACTTGGTGGATAAGAAGGTTGGCAATGTCACCAAAAGTATATTTGATATACGTGATTGATGTGTACCTTACTAGTAGTCCTAGTAGCACCTTGGTATTAGATACTGGTTTAGTTGCTAATGTTAGTATCTCGAAATAAAAGCTACGGAATAAACGGAGACTAGCTAAGGGCGAGGTGACGATGTGTGTTGGAAGTGTTTCCAAGGATGATGTGATCACCATCGCACGTTCCCTCTGCCTTTGGGATTAGTGTTGAACCTAAATAAATGTTATTTGGTGTTTGCATTAAGCATGAACATGGTTAGATCATGTTTATTGCAATACATCAATTCATTTAAGTCAGAGAATAATGGTTATTCTTTTTATATGAATAAAACCTTAAATGGTGATGCACCCAATGTGAATGGTTTATTGAATCTCGATCATAGTGATACACATGTTCATAATATTGATGCCAAAAGATGCAAACTTAATAATGATAGTACCACATACTTGTGGCACTGCCGCTAAGGTCATATTGGTGTGAAGCGCATGAAGAAACTCCATGCTGATGGATCTTTGGACTCACTCGATTTTGAATCGGTTGAGACATGCGGACCATGCCTCATGTGCAAGATGACCGAGACCCTGTTTTCCGGTTTGATGGAACGGGCAAGTGACTTATTGGAAATGATACATGTTGATGTATGCGGTCCAATAAGTGTTGAAGTGTGCGGTGGATATCGTTATTTTCGTACCTTCACTGATGATTTGAGTAGGTATTGGTATATTTACTTAATGAAATGCAAGTCTGAAACGTTTGAAAAGTTCAAGAAAATTCAGAGTGAAGTTTAAGATCATTGTGACAAGAAGATAAAATGTCTACGATATGATCGTGGAGGTGAATATCTGAGTTACGAGCTTGGTATACAACTTAAGATAAACGTGGAAGTTGTTTCACAACTCACACCACCTGGAACACCATAGTGTGATGGTGTGTCCGAACATCGTAGTCGTGCTCTATTGGATATGGTGCGTACTATTTTCTCTCTTACCGATATGCCACTATCGTTTTGGGGTTATGCATTAGAGACAACCACATTCACTATAAAAAGAGCACCATCTAATTCCGTTGAGATGACACCATATGAATTATGGTTTGGCAGAAACCTAAGTTGTCACTTCTTAGAGTTTGGGAATGCGACACTTATGTCTGATAAGCTTGAACCCAAAGCGGACAAGTGCGTCTTCATAAGATATCCTAAGGAAACAGTTGGGTATACCTTCTATCTCAGATACGAGGGCAAAGTGTTTGTTGCTAAAAATGGGTCCTTTCTCGACAAAGAGTTTCTCTCGAATGAATTGAGTGGGAGGAAAATAGAACTTGATGAGGTTGTTGAACTGTCACTTCAGTTGGATAGTAGCACGACATAGAAAGATGTTTCTGCGACGCCTACACCAAGTGAAGAGGAAGCAAATGATGATGATCATGAAGATTCGGATCAAGTTACTACCGAACCTCGTAGGTCGACAAGGACTTGTACCACCCCTGAGTGGTACGTCAATCCTGTCTTGGAGGTCATGTTGTTAGACAATAGTGAACCTATGAGCTACGAAGAAGTGATGGTGGGCCCGGATTCCAACAAATGTGTAGGAGCCATGAAATCCGAGAAACGATCCATGTATGAAAAACCAAGTATGGACTTTGGTAGACTTGCCCGTTGAACGGTAGGCCGTTAAGTACAAATGGACCTTAAGAAGAAGACATACGCCGATGGTAAATGTCACCATTTATAAAGCTCGACCTATCGCAAAGAAGTTTCCGATAAGTTCAAAGATTTGATTATGTTGAGACTTTCTCACCCATAGCGATGCTAAAGTCTGTTGGAATTATGTTAGCAGTTGCTGCATTTTTCGATTATGAAATCTAGCAGATGGATGTCAAAACATCGGTTCCTCAATGGTTTCCTTGAGGAAAGGTTGTATGTGATATAACGGAAGGTTTTGTCGGTCCTAAGGATGCTAAAAGGAATGCAAGCTCCAGCGATTCTTCTATGGATAGGAGTAAGCATCTCGGAGTTGGAATATACGCTTTGATGAGGTGATCAAAGCTTTTAGGTTTATACAAAGTTTATGAGAAACTAGTATTTACAAGAAAGTGAGTGGGAGCACTATAGAATTTCTGATAAGTATATGTGGTTGACATATTGTTGATCGGAAATAATGTAGAATTTCTGGAAAGCATAAACGGTTGTTTGAAAGGAGTTCTTCAAAGGAAGACCTGGATAAATCTACTTAAATATTGGGCATCAAGATCTATAGAGACAGATCAAGATGCTTGATAAGAATTTCAATGAGTACATACCTTGACAAGATTTTGAAGGAGTTCAAAATGGATAAGTCAAAGAAAGAGTTCTTGCCTAATTTGTAAGGTGTGGAGTTGAGTAAGATTCAAAGCTCAACCACGGCAGAAGAAAGAGAAAGGACGAAGGTCGTCCCCTATGCCTTATCCATAGGCTCTACATAGTATGCCATGTTGCGTACCACACCTGGTGTGTGCCTTGCCATGAGTTTGTCAAGGTGTACAAGAGTGATCCAGGAGTGGATCACTGAACAACAGTCAAAATTATCCTTGGTAACTCGAGAACTAAGGACATATTTTTCATTTATGGAGGTGATAAAGTGTTCGTCGTAAGGAGTTACGTCGATGCAAGCCTTAACACCAATCCGAATGACTATGAGTAGCAATCTGGATACTTATAGTGGAGCAGACATTTGGAATAGCTCCAAGTGGAGTGTCGTAGCAGCATCTACATTATGACATAGAGATTTGCAAAGTACACAAGGATTTGAATGCCGCAGACACGTTAACTAAACCTCTTCCATGAGCAACATGATCAGCACCAGAACTGTATGGGTGTTAGATTCATTACAATGTAAATCACATAGTGATGCGAGCTAGATTATTGACTCTAGTGCAAGTGGGAGACTGTTGAAACTATGCCCTAGAGGCAATAATAAATTGGTTATTATCATATTCCTTGTTCATGATAATTGTTTATTATCCATGCTAGAATTGTATTGATTGGAAACTAAAATACATGTGTGGGGGTACATAGACGACATTGCGTCCCTAGTGAGCCTCTAATAGACTAGCTCATTGATCAAAGATGGTCAAGGTTTCCTGGCCATAGACATGAGTTGTCATTTGATAACGAGATCACATCATTAGGAGAATGATGTGATGGACAAGATGAAACTACCAAGATGCGGTTTTATCCCGTTTAAGGCTCGAGGGCCTCTAAGGGAATAGAAGCGCATCTAAGCGTTTCGCAAGGGCAGAATCATCGCATACATTTAATGAAGAGAAGAGTATAATAGATTGGCTTACACTCGCCACATGCTAAATTACAATGTCACACAACATTCATACATTCATCCGTAAGACAGGGTCTGGCTATGGACGAAAACAAACGATAAAAGACACGATGAGACTGCCTCGCAAATCCCAAGGATCACGACCACGGTGCCTCTCTACTCATCTAGATACGTAATATACATCCGGCCACATTCTTCATCAAACTCCCACTGGAGTTGGGATGCCTCAGCAGGATAGACATCATCGATACCTGTACCTGTAGTGTTGTAATCTGTGAGCCACGGAGACTCAACAATCATGTATCCCGGGTACCGAAACTATGTAAGCTTTTGGGTGGGGAAGGGTAAGTGGTGAGGTCGTAGCAAGCTCCTAAGCATTTATTTGAGTGGCTAACTTACGATGAAAAGAAGTAATTATGGTGGCCTACGCATAACGGTCGAGAACTAGCATGATCACTAAGTGATCCTGAACACCTACTTACGTCAATCATAACCCCATCGTGTTCTCTCTCGGTTCATGTTCATAAGCAGAGACAATCACGGTTATGCACACGGTTGGTGTATTTTATTTGAGTTTACTTCAAGTTTGCTATAACAGGGTGTTAAACAAATCTCCAAGTTGACACGTAACCGTGGGCACGGTTTTCCGAAAGATTAAACCCTGCAGGGCAAAAAAAATAGGACGCATACACTGCATATAGGCTAGAGCACAGAGAGCGTGAAGTTGACACGGACGGAACTACGTGCACACGAGGCTAACGACGAAGCAGGTGAGGGGAATGGAAGGAGGGGTATACCTCCACTACCTAGGACATGGAGGTGTGGCACGGGGCACGACGGGGCGACAGCGACGAGTCGACAAACTCCGACACGCTCCTGATCCGAGACGTAGAGGAAGAAGACGCCAACGGTGAGGAAGCTCCAGGGTTGGTGGCGTCGCGTGCGTAGATGTAGGAGACGGAAGGGATTCCAGGTCTTTAATACACGCCATCGGGGAGTGCCGTGGATTTGTCACAGCAAGATGTCCTAGTGAGAGAACTTGGGTGTGAGGCCATCGCAACTATGTGGTGGCTTGAGAGGGGTTGGTCGGAATCGAGAGACGCGAGTTTACCTACGTTTGGCCCCTCCGGTGGAGGTAAAATCTTGTGTCCTTCTTTGTGTCTATATTGATGATGAGGGTGATCTCGATTACAAGGGTGCGGGATTTCTACCTCTAATCTCGAGAGCCTCTAATCTGTCTATCTCTAATGACCTGAACTTGTCTAAGACCTGTCTATTGAGACGTCTAAAAACTTGACCCTCTTGGGGTGCCCCGCCCCTCCTTATATAAGTTGAAGGTAGGACTTAACTTATTCTGACTTTCCCTCATGGGCTTCTCTTCATGGGCTTCTGAGTCTCGAGCTTCTTGTCTCAGACGGGCGGATTACAACCGGACGGCTTATATGAAAAAATAGTACGCATACACTGCATATATGGCCAGAGAACAGAGAGCGTGAAGTTGTCACGGACGGAACTACGCGCACACGAGGCTAACGATGAAGCGGGCAGGGGGAATGGAAAGAGGGGTATACCTCCACTACCTAGGACATGGAGAGGTGGTGCGGGGCACGACGGGGCGACGGCGACGAGTCGACGAACTCTGACATGCTCCTCATCCGAAACGTAGAGGAAGAAGACGTCGACGGTCATGAAGCTCTAGGGTTGATGGCGTCACGTGTTTAGATGTAGGAGACGGAATGGAGTCCAGGTCTTCGATACACGCCATCGGGGAGGAAGGAGACGACGCGCGTGTGGCGTGTGCAAGGGAGAGACTTACCGGCGGCTGTGAGGGAAGGAGAGGGACAGAATGGAGAGAGGGCAAACCCTAGGGCACCGGGGACAACACTTATAGGTGGCTAGGGCAGACGTCGGCCGTCAAATCACCTGGGTCGGCGACGTGGCTACTGTGGATGTGTTGCCATACAGTAAGAAGAAGGAACGTGCGTGGTGGTTGGGTTGTGCGTGCGCTGGCTGCTAGCTGGGCCGCTGCGGGGGCAAGGAGGTCCAGATGCTAGACTTCTCTCTCTCCCGAAAATACAAACACTTTTCCTTTAAAAAAGACAGCAACTTGCCAGAAAATGCCAGAGAGTTAGAGAGATATGAAAATACTTTTGCACTCCTAGAAAACAACATTATTTTATATAAATGATCCTAACATTTTTAGGGTGAATAAAATATTTCACTTGTAATTAGCATATGCATCTTTTTTGCAAGGTTACACTAGGCAAATATCTCCAAACAAGAATGAGAGCTTACCAACAAATCTTATCAGAATATTAAGGAGAAGTGTAGCATTTTTATGGAAATTATTACACAAGTTTAAAAAACCACGTTGCATTTATAATCAAATGAGAGAGGTGGGGATATAGTTTTAAAGAAATTATAGAGATTTTTTAACACAAGAAGTAACACTTCGTTGCAAGCACACTTCACCACAACACACACTCCCACAACATATACAACAAGCACTTGATGCAAACATGACATGATGATGTGATGATATTATGCCATGATGCTTAATGACATGAAACTATTTATTGACTCAAGACACATGAGGCACAACATGATTATCTCTCAACCACACATAATGGCAATAAGAAGGTTCACACATGACCCATTACAAATATGGCAAGGGATGCACTTGGGCTGTTATACAAGACCCAAACTATGAATGTAGCATATGATCGTGTCAGTTTATTACTATTGTTTTTTGCATGTCAAGTATATATTCCTATGACCATGAGATCATGCAACTCACTAACACCGGAGGAATACATTGTGTGTATCAAACGTCACAACATAACTGGGTGACAATAAAGGTGCTCTACAGGTATCTCTGAGGGTGTCTGTTGGGTTGGCATAGATCAAGGCTGGGATTTGTCACTCAGTATGACGGAGAGGTATACTGGGTCCACTCGGTAATACAACATCACAAGAAGCTTGCAAGCAATATGACTAAGGAGTTAGTCACGGGATCTTGTGTTACGGAACGAGTAAAGAGACTTACCGGTAATGAGACTGAACTAGGTATGGAGATACCGGCGATCGAATCTCGGGCAAGTAACATACCGATGGACAAAGGGAACTACATACGGGATTGTCTGAATCCTTGACATCGTGTTCGACCGATAAAGATCTTCATAGAATATGTAGGAACCAATATGGGCATCTAGGTCCCGCTATTGATTATTGACCATGGAGTTGTCTCGGTCATGTCTACATAGTTCTCGAACCCGCAGGGTCTGCACACTTAATGTTCGGTGAAAATTTGGTATTGTTGAGTTATGTATGTTGGTGACTGAAGGTTGTTCGGAGTCCCGGATGAGATCTGGGACATCATGAGGAGCTCTGGAATGGTCCGGAGATAATGATTTATATATGGGAAGTCATATTTTGGCAACCGAAAAAGTTTTGGGTTTTTTCGGTATTGTACCGGGAAGCTCCAAAAGGTTTCAAAAGGTTCTAGAGGGTTTCGGAGGAGTCCGGAAGGGTCCCTCCAGCCCCTAGGACGTGCATGGGCTGTAAGGGGGCTTCCAGGACTTCTTGGGCCAGCCCCAAGGGACCATGCGGCTAGGGGTAGGAAACCCTAAAGGGGAAGGCACCAGGGAGGTGCCTTGAGGAGGGAGGACTCCTTCCTCCTGGCCGCCGCCCACTTCCTTGGAGGAAGGGCTAGGGCTGCGCCCCATCTACCCCCTCCTCCTATATATAGAGAGGGAGAGGGAGTGCAGCAACACCCTATGACATAGGTGCATCTCTTCCTCTCTCTATAGATTTGTTTCTCCTCCAAAACGCGTCCGCGGCAGCGCTTGGCGAAGCCCTGCTGAGATTGCTCTACCACCACCGCCACCATGTCGTCATGATGCTAGAGAACTCATCTACCTCTCCATCCTTACTTACTGGATCAAGAAGGCGGAGACGTCATCGAGCTGTACGTGTGCTGAACGCGGAGGTGTCGTCCGTTCGGCGCTAGATCAGGACGGACCGTGATTGGATCGCGGGACGGATTGTGATTTGGATCGCGAAGACGTTCGACTACATCAACCGCGTTTTTTAACGCTTTCTGCTTGGCGATCTACAAGGGTATGTAGATCCACTCTCCCTCTCGTAGTTGTTGATCTCCATAGATAGATCTTAGGTGTTCGTAGGAAATTTTTGTTTCCCATGCAACGTTCCCAACAGTCGAACCCATCATCTTGTACTTGGAGTACACATCACTTCCTAAAAGATTCCGTCTTGGTTATGGTGTTTGGACCCTCATTGTCAATCACAACGCAGCCCACTGTCCGGCCCACGGAGATAGGTCGGCAATCCGAGGATCCCTTAATCCCGGACTCTCTTGGTTACCTCGGGGCCGAGCAACCCCTTCTTCTTTCTGGTCAATCGCCATGAGCGCGTGAACATGTACACTATGTGAGGACTGTCACCATGTAATTTCTAACCCCTGCCAATGGAATGATACACATCATGCGTATTCGCGAAAAAAAAGGTTTCTTCAAATCGGTACAATGCAGATATTTCAACCAACAAAAATAGGTGGAATGATGGAGAATACCTTGAGGGGTGTAACTTACCGATTTGAAGTTGCGATCCGCAAAAATTTGTGCGAATTAGGAAAGAGTGAGGAGGCTAGTATGGACAAAGGGGAAAGAGAGGGGTTGGAGAAAAAAGAAATGGATGGGCGTTTTGTTGATATGATAAAGCAAATCTAGGCTTTTGCTTTCCTTATGGTGGGCCTGGCCGAGGGGAAACATGTCAAATATCTACCTGGGTCATGTAAGGGAGGAAAATCTGGTGATATGGGAGCACCTAAGTTTAGGTGTGCTCCCGTGCGATGTCAGCCGTAGATCTGTGATCCAACGGACAACATCGCGTGAATGTGGATTGAAGCGGGGAGCAGGAACATCCTTGGGAACACCTGGTATCCTCCCCATGTAAGGGGCATGGCAACCTGCTTCCAACCATTGCCGATCAAAATCGATCATTTTGTGTCGAACTATTTGAAAAAGGGACAGTTTTGTTGTTTTTCACGGGAGTACTCCCTCCGTCTCATAACGTAAGACGGTTTTTAACACTAATGTAGTGTCAAAAAATGTTTTACATTATGGGAGGAAGGAAAGGAAGTACATTCGTATACACATACATAAACACCAAAACATCACACGTGTACACCTATCTATCTACTCTCGACTCTCAAGGTCGATTAGTAGAACACCTGTCCTAGATTAGAGAAGGGGAACGGCACGGCCCTGCTCTGGCCCGCCTCCGCAGCGTCAGCTCCGCGTCCGGCCTCGGCCGCGATCCGCCTCCGCTTATCCGGGCTTGAATCC
This sequence comes from Hordeum marinum, assembly GCA_022496015.1. Lineage (NCBI taxonomy): Eukaryota > Viridiplantae > Streptophyta > Magnoliopsida > Poales > Poaceae > Hordeum > Hordeum marinum. The sequence continues at coordinate 364,383,822 of CM039674.1, read as the reverse complement.
TTGCCCCCGGCACCAGCCGCAGCCAGCTCCTCCTTCTTAGCGACCATGGCGCGCAGCACCACGCCCGGGTCGTCCGCGAGCTTGCCGAGGAAGGCCATCATCTGGCCCGGCCGGTTCTCGGCCGCGCGGAGCCTGCGGTCCATGGCCTGCAGCTCCTCCTCCATGCCCCTCCGCTCGTCCCGCAGCCTCTGCACCGCCTGGATTGACCCCTGCACCTCCTCCTCCTCCTCGCACAGCTCCCTGCCCGCCGCGCCGGTGCCGGCCCTCTTCTTCTTGCGAACGATCAGCGGCAGCAGCTTCGCCTGGCCGCGCAGGAACGACTCGTGCGCGAACTCCCACATGTCCGGGTCAACCTTGCGAAAGCCCTGAGATCAAAGCAGGTATGAGCACGACCACACTCGAGAGCTAGCCGCCGACCGGAGCAGAGTCGGCATAAAACATGTACAGAGTGCGTGCGTACGTACGTAGGTGTTGAGCTGCCGGACGAAGCTGGCGAAGTTGCGGTGCTTGAAGTAGGAGGGGAGGAGGTAGTCGGAGAAGGCGGCGGGGTCGAGGACGAGGAACGTGTTGCTCGCGCTGCCCCAGCACACGACGGCGTCCGTGGCCGGGTCGCTGACCATGTGGAACGTCTTGGCCACGAACGGCGCGACGCCGCCGTCGTCCTGGGGCTGGTGGCCCTTGCACTCGCTTCCCATGGACGAAGAAGCTGCAACCGGATAAGGAAGCCGCTCGCTCTTCCTGCTCTGCTCGGTGTGGGCTTGTTCTCTGTGGGGAGTCACTCCTACGTGTGTGTGTGTGTGTGTACGCGCGGGCAGATATTTCGCTTCAGGGCTGACGCTTTATAGGAGAGAAAGTATCTACTCCTACGGTCTCCTACCTCACTCTGTGCGTGCCGACCTTGTCGGTTGTCGGACTCGGAGCGCGGAACAGATGGGGCGTCTGGGTTAATGCCTTTTGGCGGTAACAAATGGAGCCATCTGATTTGCGCGGTGATGTGGCACCGCACCGGTAGTGCGAGATTTTTGAGAGGATTCGGCGTTTGTCGCATACGGGACACGTGTGGCGCTGCGGTGTAAAACGTTGCGCTGTCTCTCCTCGTCATGGCATCTCCGCTCAAAAGCGCTCGCCTTTTTCCTTTTCAGCAGCAGTACATATTTACTACTCGATGTTGTGTACCCTCTTCGTCCTTTAAAGAGTGTACTTCCAATTTTATTAGAGGGTCAAATATCTCATAGTTTGACTGAGTTTGTGTAAAAAATTATCATTGTTTGTAAAACCAAATAGTTATATGATGAAAATACATTTTATCATGAATCTAATGCTAATAATTTGATGGCATAAATATTGATGTATTATTGTATAAATACGGTCCAACATTAAAAAATTGACTTTTCAACAAAGTTGAAAGTATACTCTTTAAAGGACGGAGGGAGTATATCGTACTTCTTCCATTGCACAATATAATGAGTCCATGCTTTTTAAGATTTAAATTTAATCATAAATTTAACCAACAAAATCGATCAAGATAGGAGCAAAAATTATATCATTGAATTCGTATTCGAATGAAGTTTCCGATGGTATAATTTTTTCTCCTGACGTAGTTATTCACGTTGGTCAAATTTATGATCAAACTTAAATCTCGAAAACCGAGGACACACTATATTATTGAATGAAGTGAGTACTCTAGATGGATGAGATCATTGGAATGAAACCTCTCACATGTGTTAGGGCATGGCCAACGCTCCATGTTGGACTAGTGCCCCAACACACTTTGTCAGTTGAGACGCTCCAGCTCAGCTTAAATCGACGCTCGTAGAGGGAAACTGACTCTTGTAGAGAAACCTGCCTCCTCGTTGCCAAAAGTCAGTCGTATAGGTTAAAAGTAAGAGGAAGGTGAGCTCATGCTGGAGAAGAACAATGTAGAAAAGGCCGGAGGGGTGGGTCCTGCTTTTCTAGAGTGATGTTGCCTCCGTTGGATGATAGTAGCCTCAAATAGCTGCTCCATACAAATTATCTAGGCGGAGAACGTGCTGTGGCATGGGGCGGCACTATACGGTTGCCACCATAGCTCACGCCCTTAAGAGCGAGTATAATAGGTCCAGTCAGCTGGCTATAAATCATTCCATGTCATCAAAATTGCAGCGGGAAGGGAGAGAAAAAAAGAAAGAGAAGGGAGTGGGCGCTCCATCTAGCGCCGGCTACAAGACATGAAATGAGAAAAGAATTAAACCTCATGCACGCGTGTGAGCGGGCTCTCCTTTCCTTTCCACCAATCACGCGTCTCTCCTTTCCTTCCTCTAGACGCAAACACTGAATACTACTCCTTTCGTTTCGTATTATAAGTCATTTTAGCTTTTCCCGACAAGCTCCAAAAACCAGCAAAATGACATGTTTACCCCTGTTCCAACTGTTCCAAAATACACAAGCAAGCGGCACCTAGAAACCATCAAAGTTTGCATTGTTCGATCGCCGTCAGAAGTCGGGGCAGAGAGGCATGACGGGCCTCCAGTAGGTATTTGCCTCCCCCCAACATCTCGTCACCTCTACCAGGCCATCACCCCAGTAGTTTCTCACCTCTACCCCCCCCCCCCCCTCTCGTGCAACTCCTCGCGTCCAGCAATATCAACAGCAGGAGATCAAGCTTTGGGTCTCCAATAGATCATCGATGTCGCCCCAAGATCATTTCCCTAGGTCGCCCAACCTCGGTTCAATCTGTCCTCATTTCAAGTCGATGATGCCACCAATCTCCTTGCTTTAGGTCGCCCAAGCTCATCGGCTGCCTCCAGGTCAAGTTCAAAGATAGTAGATTGAGCTCACCAGCAGGAAATTTGCAAAAAATGGCAGCAACACATCGATCTCACCTCATACCCATCCATGAAGCTCTAGCATATCAATGGTGGGAGAGGGGCCAGGGCGGCGGACTGAGTTTGCTGGTGCATGCTGAAAGTACGTAGATGTCGCATTGAGGGGGGTGAATAGGCGCTTTAAAATTATTACGGTTTATGCTTGAACAAATGCGGAATAAAACTACTGTTTAATTTGTCAAACACAAAACCTAAAACAACTAGGCTCACCTGTGTGCACCAACAACTTATGCTAAGCAAGATAAACAATTAAGTGATAGCAAGATATATAACATGAAACAATATCGCTATCACAATGTAAAGTGCATAAGTAAAGGGCTCGGGTAAGAGATAACTGAGGCACACGGAGACGATGATGTATCCCGAAGTTCACACCCTTGCGGATGCTAATATCCGTTTGAAGTGGTGTGGAGGCACAATGCTCTCCAAGAAGCCACTAGGTCCACCTTAATCTCATCGCGCCCTCGCACAATGCAAGATGTCATGATTCCACTAAGGGACCCTTGAGGACGGTCACCGAACCCCTACAAAAGGAAACCCTTGGGGGCGGTCACCGAACCCGTACACTTTGGTAAACCTTGGGGCGGTCACTGGAACTCGTACAAATTGGGGGGGGGGGATCTCCACAGCCTAATTGGAGACCAAGACGCTTGCCCAAAGCTTAACACAACAATGATTGAGCACCGAGGCACAACCAACCGTCTATGGCGCCAAAGCACCCAAGAGTCACAAGCTCTAGGGTGCCCAAACACCCAAGAGCAATAAGCTGCTCAAACTTCACTTCCATGTATCATCGTGGAGAACTCAAACTGATGCAACTAATGCAATGGCAAGAACACACGAAGTGGTCAAGTCCCTCATTCCCAAATCCCACCACCACAACAAGAACTATGGAGGAATATGAGAGAAAGAACAAGAAGCACAAAGAACTCCAAGATCTAGATCCAAGGGATTCCCTCACATAGAGGAGAAAGTAATTGGTGGAAATGTGGATCTAGATCTCGCCTCTCTTTTCCCTCAGGAACTAGCAAGAATCATTGGAGGGATTAATAGATAGCAAGATCTAAAAAGATCAATAATGGTAGAAGAACATGAGCTCAAGAGATAAGGATCATTGGGGAAGAAGACCCCCTTTTATAGGCCCCCTCAAATGCAACTTTTATGTGCACTGGACGCGCACAAGCGATACTACCGCTCGATGGAGCGGTACTACCACTTGGGTGGAAGATCCTAGAGTATAGTGCAACGGAGAAGCACACCTATGCGGAAGTGTCGCCAGAGCGGTACTACCGCTCGACCCAACGGTACTACCGCTGGGGGTGCATTACAGTGGAGGGAGCGAAGGTAGAGCAGAGTATGGTAGCAGTACCGCTTATAAGCGGTACTACCGCTCTCTTACCTTCGCTCTACAACCGCAAAGATGCAAACGAGTCTAGAGGCGATAAAATAAGCAGAGTGGAAAGGAGTGGAGAGGTAGTGGGAGGGCGGTACTACCTCTCGCACTAATGTTCAATTGTCGTGCAACCCGACATGAAAAGTCAAGTCCACAGAAGCAACGATAGTAGCCACGGTACTGGATAGCGGAAGTACAACTTAAGAGCAGTACTATTGTTGGAAATATGCCCTAGAGGCAATAATAAATTAGTTGTTATCATATTTACTTGTTCATAATAATCATTTATTATCCATGCTATGATTGTATTGATCGGAGACTTAGATGCATGTGTGGATACATAGACAAAACCATGTCCCTAGTATGCCTCTAATAGACTAGCTCGTTGGTCAAAGATGGTTAAGGTTTCCTAACCATGGACATGATATGTCATTTGATAACGGGATCACATCATTGGGAGAATGGTGTGATGGACAAGACCCAAACTACAAATGTAGCATATGATCGTGTCAGTTTAATGCTACTATTTTCTGCATGTCAAGTATCTGTTCCTATGACCATGAGATCATGCAACTCACTAACACCGGAGGAGTGCCTTGTGTGTATCAAACGTCGCAACATAACTGGGTGACTATAAAGGTACTCTACAGGTATATCCGAGGGTGTCTGTTGGGTTGGCATGGATCAAGACTGGGATTTGTTACTCCATGTGACGGAGAGGTATCTCAGGGACCACTCGGTAATACAACATCACAATAAGCCTTGCAAGCAATGTGACTAAGTGTTAGTCACAGGATCTTGTATTACGGAACGAGTAAAGAGACTTGCCGGTAACGAGGTTGAATTAGGTAAGGAGACACTGACGATCGAATCTCGGGCAAGTAACATACCGAAGAACAAAGGGAACATCATATGGGATTAACTAAATCCTTGACATAGAGGTTCGATCGATAAAGATATTCGTAGAATATGTAGGAACCAATATGGGCATCCAGATCCCGCTATTGGTTATTGACCGTAGAGGTGTCTCGGTCATGTCTACATAGTTCTCGAACCCGCAGGGTCTGCACACTTAAGGTTCGGTGACGTTTTGGTAGTATAGAGTTATGTATGGTGGTGACCGAAGGTTGTTCGGAGTCCCGGATGAGATCCTGGATGTCACAAGGAGCTCCAGAATGGTTCGGAGGTAAATATTGATATATAGGAAAGTCCTATTTTGGTCGCCGGAAAAGTTTTGGGCTCATCGGTAGTGTACCGGGAGTGCCGGGAGTGTACCGGAAGACCATCGGGAGGGGTATTTTGACCCAAGAGGCTACATGGGCTATGGGAGAGTGAATACCAGCCCTTTGTGGGCTGGTGGAAGTCCCACACAAGTCCCATGCGGCTGGGAAGAAAAGCCCAAAGAGAAAAAGGTGGAAAAAGGCAAAAAGGCAAAAATAAGGAGTCCTAGTCCTGCTAGGATTGGAGGAGGAATCCTCCAATCCTCCTTGGTTCGGCCGACCCAAGGGCTGGCTCCTTGGGAGCCAAGCCTCCTCCTCTCCTCCTATATATACTGGAGGTTTTAGGGTTTTGGCACTAGTTTTTCATCCACGTGCTACCCGTTCCTCCAGTGCATTGTTTCTCCTCTAGATCGGATTTTTGCAGTGCTTAGGCGAAGCCCTGCCGGAATAGCTCCACCACCATTGCTGGAGTGCTATCACGCTGCCGGAGAACTCTTCTACCTCTCCGCTCCCTCTTGCTGGATCAAGAAGGCGGAGATCGTCATCGAGCTGTACGTGTGCTGAACGTAGAGGTGTCGTCCGTTCGGCGCTAGATCGAAAGGACCGTGATCAAGATAGCGATCCGGATCGTGATGAGTTCACGGGATGGATCATGATGAGTTCGCGAGATGGATCGTGATTGGATCGTGGGACGGATTGTGATTGGATCGCGGGACGCTCGGTGATTTGGATCGCGAAGACGTTCGACTACACCAACCGCGTTTCTTAACGCTTCCCGCTTAGCGATCTACAAGGGTATGTAGATCCACTCTCCCACTCGTAGATGCTCATCACCATGGATAGGTCTTGCGTGAACGTAGGAAAATTTTGTTTCCCATGCAACGTTCCCCAACAGTGGCATCATGAGCTAGGTCTATGTGTAGATGAGATCTCGAGTAGAACACAAAGAGTTTGTGGGCGTTGATGCTTAGATTGCTTCCTCCCTTGGTCGTGTTTTGGTTCAGTGGTATTGTGAGATGAAGCGGCCCGGACCAACATTACTCGTACACTTACGAGAGACCGGTTCCCTCAACCGCAACTTGTTGCATAGATGGCTTGCGGGTGTCAGTTTCTCTCACTTTAGTTGGATCGGATTCGACAAAGGCGGTCCTTGAGAAGGTTGAAAAGCAACTAGTGTATCACCGTTGTGGTTTTTGCGTAGATGAGAATTGTTCTTGCTAGATACCCGTAGCAGCCACGTAAAACATGCAACAACAATTAGAGGATGTCTAACTTGTTTTTGCAGGGTATGTTGTGATGTGATATGACCAATTACATGATGTGATATATGTGATGTATGAGATGATCATGTGATGTATAGATTATCATGACTTGCATGTTGATGAGTACGGCAACTGGCAGGAGCCATAGGGTTGTCTTTAATTATTGTATGACCTGCGTGTCAATCATTAAGCGCTATGTAATTCTTTACTTTGTCGCTAAACGGTAGCAATAGTAGTAGAAGCATGGTGGGCGCGACAACCCCGATGGCGACACGTTGATGGAGATCAAGATGATGGAGATCATGGTGTCATGCCGGTGACTATGGAGATCATGCCGGTGCTTTCAAGATGGAGATCAAAGGCACAAGTTCATGGCCATATCATGTCACTTATGATTTGCATCTGATGTTAATCCTTTTATGCACCTTGTTTTGCTTAGGACGACGGTAGCATTATAAGGTGATCCCTCACTTAAATTTCAAGATGAATTGTGTTCTCCCCGAGTGTGCATCATTGCAAAAGTTCGTCGTGTCGAGACACCACGTGATGATCGGGTGTGATAGACTCTACTTCACATACAACGGGTGCAAGACAGTGTTGCACATGCAGAACACTCGGGTTAAACTTGACGAGCCTAGCATGTACAGACATGGCCTCGAAACACAAGAGACCGAAAGGTTGAACATGAGTCATATAGTAGATATGATCAACATGATGATGTTCACCATTGAAACCACCTCAACTCACGTGATGATCAGACTTGAGTTGGTGAATTTGGATCATGTATCACTCGAATGACCGAAGGGATGTCAATTTGAGTGGGAATTCTTAAGTAATATGATTAATTGAACTCATTATCATGAACATAGTCAGTAGTGTCTTTGCAAAATTATGTTGTAGATTACTAGCTCACGCTGTAGCTCCCTTGCATTTTTTGTATGTTCCTAGAGAAATAGAGTTGAAAGATGATGGTAGCAATATTGCGGACTAGCTCCCTGATCTGAGGATTGTCCTCGTTGCTGCACAGAAGGCTTATGTCCTTAATGTACCGCTTGGTGCGCCACCCCCTCTAGCGTCGTCTGTAGATGTTGTGAACATCTGACAGGCACGTTCCGATGACTACTTGATAGTTTAGTGCGTCATGCATTACGGCTTAGAATTGAGGCTCCGAAACGTTTTGAACGTCACGGAACATATGAGATGTTCTAAGAGCTGAAATTAGGATCTCAAGCTCGTGCCCATGTTGCGAGATGTGAGATATCCAACAAGATTCTTTGCCTGCAATATGAAAGAGAATAGCTCAATCGTTGAGCATGTGCTCAGATTGTCTGGGTGCTACAATCGCTTGAATCGACTGGGAGTTGATCTTCCAGGTAAAATAGTGATTGATATAGTTCTCCAAGTCACTGTCACTAAGCTACTAGAACTTGGTGATGAACTATAAAATGCCAGGGATACAAATAATGATCCCTGAGCTGTTCGTGATGTTTGACACCGCGAAGGTAGAAATCAAGAAGGAGCGTCAAGTGTTGATGGTTAGTCAAACCACTAGTTTCGAGAAGGGCAGGAGCAAGGAGGGAAACTTCATGGATAGCAAGTCAGTTGCTGCTCCAGTGAAGCAACCTAAAGTTGAACCCAAACCCGAGACTAAGTGCTTCGATTATGAGGAGAGCGGTCGCTGAAGCAGAACAACCCTAGATACTTGGTAGATAAGAAGGTTGGCAATGTCGACAGAAGTATATTTGATATACGTGTTATTGATGTGTACCTTGCTAGTACTCCTAGTAGCACCTGAGTATTGGATACCGGTTCGGTTGCTAAATGTTAGTAACTCGAAATGAAAGCTACGGAATAAATAGAGCACTAGCTAAAGGTGAGGTGACGATGTGTGTTGGAAATGTTTCCAAGGTTGATGTGATCAACATCGCACACTCTCTACCTTCGGGATTAGTGACAAACCTAAATAGGTGTTATTTGGTGTTTTTTCGTTGAGCATGAACATGATTAGATCGTGTTTATTGCAACACGGTTATTCATTTTAAGTTAGAGAATAATGGTTATTCTGTTTACATGAATAATACCTTCAATGGTCATGCACCCAGTGAGAATGGTTTGTTGAATCTTGAACGTAGTAATACACATGTTCATAACATTGATGCCAAAATATGCAAATTTAATAATGATAGGACCACATACTTGTGGCACTGCCGCTAAATGTCATATTGGTATAAAATGCATGAAGAAACTCCATGCTGATGGATCTTTGGACTCATTCGATTTCGAATCGGTTCAGACATGCGAACCATGCCTCTTGGTCAAGATGACTAAGGACCCCGTTTTCTGGTTTGATGGAGCGGGCAAGTGATTTATTGGAAATGATACATGTTGATGTATGCAATCCAATGAGTCTTGTAGCGTGCGGTGGATATCGTTATTTACTTAATGAAACACAAGTCTGAATCGTGTGAAAGATTCAAGAAAATTCAGAGTGAAGATTAAGATCATCGTGACAAGAAGATAAAAATGTCTGCGATATGATCGTGGAGGTGAATATCTGAGTTATGAGTTTGGCATTCAACTTTAGACAATGCGAAAGTTGTTTCACAACTCACGCCACCTGGAACACCATAGAGTGATGGTGTGTCTGAACGTCATAGTCGTTCTCTATTGGATATGGTGCGTGCTATGATGTCTCTTATCGTTTTGCTACTATAATTTTGGGGTTATGCATTAGAGACAACTACATTCACTTTAAACAGGGCACCATCTAAATCCGTTGAGATGACACCGTGTGAATTATGGTTTGATAGAAACCTAAGCTGTCATTTCTTAATGTTTGGGGCTGCGGCCCTTGTGTGGAAAAATGTTTTCACCTAATCAGCTCGAACCCAAAGCGGACAAATGCATCTTCATAGATTACCTGAAGAACAGTTGGGTGAACCTTCTATCTCAGATCCAATCATAAAGTGTTTGTTGCTAAAACGGGCCCTTTCCTGAGAAAAAGTTTCTCTCGAAAGAATTGAGTGGGAGGAAGATAGAACTTGATGAGGTTGTTGAACCTTTGTTTCAACCAGAGAGTAGCGCAGCGCATAAAGATGTTTCTGTGGAACCGACGTCAGTTGAGGAGGAAGTAAATGATGATGATCATGAAGCTTCGGATCAAGTTACTATCGAACCTCGTAGGTCGACAAGGATGCGTAATGCTCCTGAGTGGTATGACAACCCTGTCTTGGAGGTCATGTTGTTGGACAATGATGAACCTACGAGATATGGAGAAGCGATGATGGGCCCAGATTCCGACAAATGGTTAGAGGCCATGAAATCCAAGAAAGGATCCATGTATGAAAACCAAGTATAGACTTTGGTATACTTGCTCGTTGGATGACAGGTCAATGAGTACAAATGGATCTTTAAAATGAAGACATACACTGATGGTGAATGTCACCATTTATAAAGCTCGACTTGTCGCAAAGAAGTTTCCGGCAAGTTCAAGGAGTTAATTGCGATGGGACTTTCTCACTCGTAGCGATGCTAAAGTCTGTTAGAATTATGTTAGCAGTTGCTGCATTTTTCAATTATGAAATCTGGCAGATGGATGCCAAAACATCGTTTCCTTCCTTAAGGAAAGGTTGTATGAGCTACAACCAGAAGGTTTTGTCAGTCCTAAGGATGCTAAAAGGTGTGCAAGCTTTAGTGATCCTTCTATGAACTGAAGCAAGCATCTCGGAGTTGGAATATACACTTTGATGAGGTGATCAAAGTTTTTGAGTCTATATAAAGTTTATGAGAAACTTGTATTTGCAATAAAGTGAGTGGGAGCACTATAGAGTTTCTGATAAGTATATGTGGATGACATATTGCTATTCGGAAATAATGTGGAATTTCTGAAAAGCATAAACGGTTGTTTGAAAAGAGTTTTTCAAAGGAAGACCTGGATAAAGCTACCTAATTGTTGAGCATCAAGATCTATAGAAATAGATCAAGATGCTTGTTGAGACTTTCAATGAGTACAAACCTTGACAAGATTTTGAAAGAGTTCAAAATGGATCAATCAGAGAAAGAGTTCTCGCCTGATTTGTAAGGTGTGAAGTTGCGTAAGACTCAATGCCTAGTGACTGCAGAAGATTGAGAAAAGATGAGTGGCATCCCCTATGCTTCAGCCATAGGCTCTATCATGTATGCAATGTTGTGCACAAGACCCGAAGTCAGCCTTGCCATAAGTATGGCCGGAAGGTTTCAAAGTGATCCTGGAATGGAGCACTGGACAGCGGTCAAGATTATCCTTAGTAACTAAAAGACTAAGGAGATGTTTCTCGATTTTGGAGGTGATAAAGAGTTCTTCGTAAAGAGTTACGTCGATTCAAGCTTTAACACCAATCCGGATGACTCGTAGTAGCAATCTGGATACGTATACTGGAGCAGCCATTTGGAATAGTACCAAGTGGAGTGTGGTAGCAGTGTTTACGGTTTCACATAGAAGTTTGCAAAGTACACACGGATATGAATGTCGCAGACCCGTTGACAATAAGACCTCTCTCACATGCAAAGCATGATCGAGCCCCATAACTCATTGGGTGTTAGATTCATAACAATGCGAATCACATGGTGATGTGAACTAGATTATTGACTCTAGTGCAAGTGGGAGACTGTTGGAAATATGCCCTAGAGGCAATAATAAATTAGTTGCTATCATATTTCCTTGTTCATGATAATCGTTTATTATCCATGCTATAATTGTATTGATCGGAGACTTAGATGCATGTGTGGATACATAGACAAAACCATGTCCCTAGTATGCCTCTAATAGACTAGCTCGTTGATCAAGGATGGTTAAGGTTTCCTAGCCATGGACATGAGATGTCATTTGATAACGGGATCACATCATTGGGAGAATGGTGTGATGGTCAAGACCCAAACTACAAACGTAGCATATGATCGTGTCAGTTTAATGCTACTGTTTTCTGCATGTCAAGTATCTGTTCCTATGACCATGAAATCATGCAACTCACTGACACCGGAGGAGTGCCTTGTGTGTATCAAACGTCGCAACGTAACTGGGTAACTATAAAGGTACTCTACAGGTATATTCGAGGGTGTCTATTGGGTTGGCATGGATCAAGACTGAGATTTGTTACTCCGTGTGACGGAGAGGTATCTCAGGGCCCACTCGGTAATACAACATCACAATAAGACTTGCAAGCAATGTGACTAAGTGTTAGTCATGGGATCTTGTATTATGGAACGAGTAAAGAGACTTTCTGGTAATGAGGTTGAATTAGGTATGGAGATACCGACGATCGAATCTCGGGCAAGTAACATACCGAAGAACAAAGGGAACATCATATGGGATTAACTGAATCCTTGACATAGAGGTTCGACCGATAAAGATCTTCGTAGAATACGTAGGAACCAATATGGGCATCCAGGTCCCGCTATTGGTTATTGACCGTAGAGGTGTCTCGGTCATGTCTACATAGTTCTTGAACCCGTAGGGTCTGCACACTTAAGGTTCGGTGACATTTCGGTAGTATAGAGTTATGTATGGTGGTGACCGAAGGTTGTTCGGAGTCCTGGATGAGATCCCGGACGTCACGAGGAGCTCCGGAATGGTCCGGAGGTAAAGTGATATATAGGAAGTCCTATTTTGGTCGCCGGAAAAGTTTCGGGCTCATCGGTAGTGTATCGGGAGTGTCGGTAATGTACCGAGAGATCATCGGGAGGGGTATTTCGACCCAAGAGGCTACATGGGATGTGGGAGAGTGAATACCAACCCTTTGTGGGCTGGTGGAAGTCCCACACAAGGCCCATGCGGCTGGGAAGAATAGCCCAAAGAGAAAAAGGTGGAAAAAGGCAAAAGGGCAAAAATAAGGAGGAGTCCTAGTCCTACTAGGATTGGAGGAGGAATCCTCCAATCCTCCTTGGTTCGGCCGACCCAAGGGCTGGCTCCTTGGGAGCCAAGCCTCCTCCTGATCTCCTCCTATATATACTGGAGGTTTTAGGGTTTTTGGCACTAGTTTTTCAGCCACGTGCTACCCGTTCCTCCAGTGCAATGTTTCTCCTCTAGATCGGATTTCTGCAGTGCTTAGGCGAAGCCCTGCCGGAATAGCTCCATCACCATCGCCGGAGCGCCATCATGCTACCAGAGAAACCTTCTACCTCTCCTCTCCCTCATGCTGGATCAAGAAGGCGGAGATCGTCATCGAGCTGTACGTGTGCTGAACGCGGAGGTGTCGTCCGTTCAGCGCTAGATCGGAAGGACCGTGATCAAGATCGCGAGACGGATCGTGATGAGTTCGCGGGATGGATTGTGATGAGTTCGCGGGACGGATCGTGATGAGTTCGCGGGACGGATCGTGATGAGTTCACGGGACAGATCGTGATTGGATCGCGGGACGGATCGTGATTGGATCGCGGGACGCTCGGCGATTTGGATCGCGAAGACGTTCGACTACACCAACCGCGTTTCTTAACTCTTCCCGCTTAGCGATCTACAAGGGTATGTAGATCCACTCTCCCACTCGTAGATGCTCATCACCATGGATAGGTCTTGCGTGAACATAGGAGTTTTTTTGTTTCCCATGCAACGTTCCCCAACAACTATCACTTCCGAGAGCGGTACTACCACGGGAGTGCCGCAATGAAACGTGAACTGTCATAACTTTTGTGTACGAGCTCCGAATTGAGCAAACTGAAGCTTGTAGGATAGAAGACGACAAGATCAATCCAACAATGACACGTTATATTAAGAACAAGTAATGGAGAATAAATGCCACTAGAATAAGAAACATGACCTTCCCAAATATTATCCGGCAAAATCTCCAACACCGAAAACACAAAGATGATGCATACGAAATTTGTTTTCGATGAACTTGAGCTTATCACAATGAAGACCATAAGCTCCAAAACTCTCAAAGCGAAAAGCCAAACAATAACCAAGAAATATGATGATGCCAGAATGCAATGGTTTGAGCTCTCAACAAATGATACGATCAAGTTACTCACTTGAGATCCTCCCTTGATAGTAGGGCAATCGATCCTATAACCCGATCTCCCAACTAACACCATGAGACCGGTAAAATAGAAAGCCTATCAAGGATAAAACTTTGCCTTGCGTGTAGTCCACTTTAGCTAGATGATAATATTGTCCTCATCAACATGGAACACCTTTTTTGATTGCGCCGACTCGATGAAGACTAGTAGTTTGCTCCCCTATACTCCACTATGGGTGAGCCTCTCTTCGGTGCATCTTCACATGTCCATTATCACATAATGTACGGAAAGCTTCAAGCATGTGATCTCTTTGTGATGCTATACTTGAACTTGTACACCACAAGCTTTATGACGATGACCACTTGATGTCATCCTCCATGGGTTATATGAGATCTTCCTCTTGATGCAAGCCCATGGAAAAATACCTAACCCCTCCTAGAACTACCACACAAAAAGATCAAGGGCTAGTACACAAAGCGCAATGGACAATGCATACCATACCCTGAGATCACTTGAACCCACACGGTACATCTTCTATGATTTTTGTGTTGATCAACTTGAATCCACTCTTTGTACTTATTTCTTAATCAACCTTGTCTCTTATATTATCTTCATAAAGATGATGGCTTGAAGGTAAACATGAATGTCCACACAATCTTCTTCTTCAAGACATGCTTGCAATAAGCTCAACTCTCACCTGACCAATCTTTGCATAAATCCTTGAATACCACCTTAGTCATCACATAAACTCCTTAAAACCAAAAAATGAAGTTCATGAAATGCCTATGGAAAATCCTTGAAGTAAAACCCAAAGCAACTATTAGTTCATAGAGAGTGTCATCAATTACCAAAACCATACAAGAAGAAATATGCTCTAACACACGCGTTGTCCTGGTTGGCGCTCTGATAGGAGGAGGACGACGCCTTCCCTTGTATTTGCATTGGTCGGCAGTGTCCACGTGCCCATAACATGTCTGCCACCACTCCTAGTGTGTCTTGCCATTGCGCCCCGCGGCGGCCTTCCGCTCCAGCTCCCCACGCACTGCAATTAGATCCACCACCATTGCGGGTCTGCAGCACCCTTTTGACCTTGATCCATCCATCGACGCCGCCCTCGGATCGACCACCACTCCCAAGTGAATATGTGACCGACGTGTAAAAAGCACAACTTTGACCTTGATGTCGTCCGGTGGGAAAGGGAGAGGGAGAGCACAGAGCGCGTCGGCGAGCATGGATCGCGTCGGAGGGCCGACGAGTGGGAAAGGGAGAAAGAGAGCAGTGAGCCCTTCAGCGAAGCAAGAGGCGATATGGCAAGAGGCGGTGCACGACAGAGTGGGGAACAGAATGCGCGAGAGAGAGTGGGGAGCGTGCACGAGAGAGCCCTTTCCGATTTGGAAAGTGTGGAAAATGCTTGAACTACGAAATCTTGTACTGAAAACTCTAAAATGACTTATAAAACGGAATAGATGGAGTAGTAGCTAGTTCACAACTACTATATTATACAAGTGGACTTTTATGAAGGCTCTAGGTGACATGGAATTGGTATATAGCTAGCAGCGGGCTTTATCATTAACCATGCTCCAAGGGCAACTCCACCATCCGGTCCATGTTTGTCCGTTTGGGCCCACATGGACAGACGACATGGCCTATTGCGTGACCACATCCACAAATTTTATCCGTTTGCCGTCTGGTGCGCCCCATTTCCAGCACAAACCTGTGCCCGGTTTGCGTCCACACGGATGTCAAACGAACGTCACATGCTTTCTCCTCGTCCGCCTTGGGGACGCATGGCGGCCGTCCACCTACCTTCACCGCCCAAAATAATTGTGCCACGCGTGGCAGTCCCCGTTTTGTCAACCTCCCAGCTCGTAGATCATTTTCCTTCTTCATGTGGAAGTCATGGACCGGCTAGTCCACAACTTCCACTTCCAAGCCCGCCTGCCTCCTCGACCCCCCAACAGGCTAGCAAACCCCAGCCGTTGTCGACGCACCCCTCGCATCTACCTCCTCACCAACGCCATGGGCTAGCATTGGATCAGAAGGGGAAGCACGACCACGAGGCCGGCTCCTCCTCTAGTGGCCACCAGTCCATCCGGTCTGCGCCGCCCTCACCACCTGCTCCGCCTGCATTTTCCATCATGTCGCCGACCGCCCCGCAGCACAGGCACCCCTACGTCGGTGCCAACATCTGCTAGCGCTATTGGGAGACGGTGACACTATTGCCGTGGGGAGATGCCCACCTCCCCAACGATTGACATCTCTCCGCGGATCGGGTGCGCCCGCTGCGAGGAGATCAATAGTCGCCGCTCCTGCCTCTAACTGGATCTGCTCTACGACCCCATGTATGACATTGTTTCGCCGTTGTGCGATACGTGGCTCCGCGACGAGCACAAACCTCAACCCTTTTTTGCCTATCGCCCTCCGAGCTCATGCCACCCGCATTCTGCTTGTGCTAGGAGCCCACCCCAAACGCGCGGGCGTAGACGTGTGCGCGGCCTCACGCCAATGCCATCTCCGTCCCCGTCCCCGCCAACCCCACCTCCCATTACCGAGGAGGAGGAGGCCGAGCTTATGAGGCGTGTCATGGAGGACTCCATGAACACCCACGACGAGCTCCAATAGGAGGGCCTCGAAATTCAGTTGGCCCTCTCTGTGACTGGCAACGTGTCCATCCCGGATCCAAACATGGCCGTCAAGGAGGAGGTGCAGGAGGAGGTGGTGGAGGATCCGTCCATTGCTGCATGAAACCCGCATCTGGTGGGCCAGCGGTGAAGCTGGCCATCCACGATGCTAGAGATGACCGACTCGTTGAGTGTCGGGCCACGGGAACCCACGCCGCCATGGTTACGAGAGCAGGAGCAGGAGGCATGAGAGGAGGTGGTGCAGGCGTCGCTGACGCGTGCAGTCTGGTAGGGCCCGCCAACCCACCTTTAGCCGCCACCTCCGTACGTTGCCCTCACCGACGACGACGATGAGTAGGATGGCGGCTACTGAAGACGACGATGACGAGTTGCCATAAGCATGCATCGATGCCGCCTGTAACAGGTAACTGTACCTTTCAGAAGAGCTAAAGCGACACTGTAACAGGTATAGCTGTTTGACTGCTTAGACACCTGATACGAAATCTGCAAGTGGAACAGCCCAAAAATGGAACCCTCTCGATGTCTGGTCCTTCGCTTTGTTGTGGATTTTGCCTCGAACAAGAAAGGGCGTCCAGGTACGGTACTCTTCAAGGCTTCCACCACTGGAAGACCAACACGTTGCTATTCGTGTCAAACAAATAGGGAGTATAATGTCACTCAATGACCACGACGAAGAAAAAAGGTTGAAAAAAAGAAGAAGAAAGGTTGAAATTTGGATCATTCGTGCCCTTTCGTCCCGAGCTAACCGCCTTGACCCAAAGCGTAAACGGAGCCATCAGGATGGCACCTTGTGGCTCATAGTCACAGGTCACAACCTCTGTCACGGGATGGTGCCTGGCAGTGGGAAAGGAGCACCGCAACGGAGCCATCAGGATGACACCTCGCGCCCTCCACGGTCGAACACGTCGCGCGGCGGCACGGCTGTCGTTTAGTTCGCTGCCCTTTTGAGCTGTGGTTGATCGAGGCTGGACCGCTGGAGCGTGCTCGCGCGGCATTGGCCGCATCCCGTCGTGCGATCCCCCGACCGTGTCATGCAACAGCGATGCAGGATACTTTTTTTTGAGATGTTTTTCTTTTTCTTTTTGCGAATAAGCGATGCAGGATACTAGCCGCACTCAGTCGATGGTTTTGTGGACGTAGAGTTCTGGGCGCCCAGATTAGATCCTTGAAAGCTCGTCGTCCTGTCAAATTCCGGCCGATATACACGGTTCCAAAAAAAAAGCGTAAAAATGGCACGGGTCCGTATTTTTTTACGGGTGGTCTGTGAAACTTTATGAATCCGCTATATATACCGAAACCCGTCCGATTTTTGGTTCACATCCGGCAAATCCCTTTTCCCCTTCGCCACAATTTAGCACCCTTCGATGACAAATCGAGATCCCTCTGGCCGTCGTTTGCCGCTCGCACAACCTCAAAAGACCAGCGCCGATTTCTAGCGGAGGACGAAGGCGTGGTGGTCAAGGGGGCCGAGGTGGCTCGCCGCCGCATAAGCGGGGCCGTCACGACGACGAGGTCGGGAGCTTCGTCCTTCGCCAATCGGTGAAGGGATGGCATCGCATGCAGGCGCAGGAGAGCGGCACCCTCACCCGCAGCGGCAGAACGCGGGCGTGGAGGAACTTCAACCGTGTGCACGAGCTCCTCTGGCCGCGACCAAGCGCCTTCGGGCAGCGGAGTAGGAGTTCTTTAAGGCAAAGGATGCGGTCACTGTCGGAGAAGAAGGGGTCGCCGCATAGCTAGAGGCAACGCACGAAGAGTACGACTATGCGTTCGCCCTCTAGCTCTGCCATGGAGTATCATCTTCATGTCAAGAAGGATGATGATGAGTAGATTTTGTTTTTATCTAGTACGTTTTCAAATTTGTTGTATGAACTATGTTTAAATATGAAGAAGTATGTGACGAGAACTAGCATGTTTGAATTATGTGGTATGTGTTCAAGCATCTGATTTTTCGTGCCGTCCATGATAATGTAAATTTAAACGGTACCGCAATTTCGGGATCTATTAAAGATGCTCTGATATCCCTGCAAAAAAAAAGCTCTTATATGGAAGGCATTGCGGTAGACTGCACGCCTTTTGCATTTTTTTGGGAGACTGGATCAGTTGGTCCAACCTAAGTGGTGGATACAGGATAAATATCACGATATGTAACTTGTTTGCTCTCATGTATCGTCTTCACTATGGCTGAGAAAAAGCACATGCATGCCTCTTTGGTAACAAGTATTTGCTCCCAAGATTCAATGTGTTGTTGTTTAATTACGTGCGTGTACATATGATTAATCTCACCCCTTATTTGTATGATGAACTTAAGTCATGTGTGAGCTGGATGCTAAAGGAAGAAGAAAAGAGTTGGCTCGAGGTAGAAGAAGGTCTGGTAACCCTCGGATGCTCATCCAACGGTCACAAAATCGACTGGGCACACATCATTTTCAAGTGAATGGAGCCCTGGTATGACATGTCGTATAGTCAATAGGGAGACGTAGATCTAATCGTTTATGACCGATGCAACAGAAAACGTACAATAAAGAAGACATGTGGATTTTTCATCTTCTTCTTTTATAATATATACGATACGCACGTTGTGCATAGTCGAGAAAAAAACCCAAGCCAGTACTCACCAACAAAGTAACACGCTCTTCACTGAGATTAAGACTTGACCGTGATCGGGAGAAGAAGAACAAGAGACAAGTCCCCCTACACGTAGAAGACACGAAGCCGTCGATATTTTTGCGAATCCAGGCGTGTAGATAGTGTCGGAAGGAGTGAAGTCTGAAATAAACTCCAAGGTTGTAGAGCTCGACACAAACGAACCTTCATCTTTAAATCCCTGAAATTTGTAACTTGAACTCTGTAGTCCCGGTCGTTTTTAACCTTGTTGGTGTATTCGAACGGGGATTTCCTGCGTAGCATTTGAAAAGGACGGGATAATATAGCACATACATAGAGGACCCACTTGTCAGCATGAGAAACAAATAGCAAAGTAAGATATAAATAAAATTCTCGCACTAGGACTCGAACAAGAGAATTACAGGTACGTCTGGCTGTAGCATAGCTGTGCACCTAACCACTACAACAATGACTCTTTCATGTAACTGAACAACTGACTCTATTTCGATAGTGTGTGTGTGTCTATTCTCCAGTCCTTGCCGATTAGCCTTTCTATCTTTTCGCCTCCTCTCGAAGACTTTTATTCTTGGTCTGTAAGTAAGAACTCTTAAGGTGATAAGAGATCAAAACGTGTTTTGAATTCATCCTCAGGGGCAGTCATCAAGACATGCCCTAGAAGATTACATGAAGTGAGAAAGAAGAGATACACATGCACACACTAAACGGAAAATTGCGAGATTGTGATAGGTACGAAACCGGTAACACCTCGTACCATATATTGATTCATGTGTTGTATAAAAGTTTTTTACCGTTTATAAAACATTTGTATTTCAATAGTCGGTCCACCATCAGAGTACTACTTCGTCGGTTTAGCGGGCCCGGAGTACTATTTTTTGTCGGACAATGACATGCATGTATCAACCTCTTCTCTCTCCCTTGCAAACAAATCCACAGGCTTTATTTCATCTTAGCAAATTAAAAACATCCATTTCTTTTGAACCATAAGTTCGTATATGAAATAATTTATATATTTGCACTCTTAACGGCAAGACCTTTAAAACTAGACCGATCTTGGATACATTTCAAACACATTTAAATTTTAACGTTTCTCATTTCGTATGTGAAACTAACATATTTCGCTTGAAAAATGTGAAACAAGACAATAACATATTTCAAAATTGTGTAATAATAACTACTAAAATTGTAATTGTAATATACGATTGTGAAACTGGTAATTTGAAAATGTGAATAGTGTATGTCAAAAGTGTGAAAATGTGCCATTCCACATATGTACAATTAAAAGGATGTGACTTTTCACTTTTGTGAACCAAGCCAATAACATATTTTTGAATTGTCAAATAACAACTACATAAAGTGAAATTATAATATGTGATTCTGAAACTTATTATTAGAAAATCTGAAACGGTGTGTTTCAAACGTGTGAAAATGTGTCATTTCACTTTTTGTGGTTACTGTTTCACAATTCAGAAACTACATTTCATTTATCACTCAATTGTATCACAAAAACATATATTGCAATTGCACATTTCTCAAATAAACTATTTCACTCTTTTGAAATAAATTGTTTCACATTCACAAATAATCGATTTCACAATAATACATTATAACTTAACTTCTAGCTACGCGCGAGCGGCCCTGCATTGCCATAGGCGTCCTATGATGAATAATAAGTGCTACAAGGATAGGTGGGACCCACACCACGCCGATGTGGCAGTCAGTAATTTGGTCAGAGTCAACGATCCCAGCCTTCAGGCACCACGTCATCAAATACACTCCTAAAACGGTCTCAAGGTTGATTTAGATCGGGATTAGAAAGTACTAGAAGGGTTGTGTGCACTTTGCTGCGTCGTTGAATTTATTGCGATTCTTAAATTTCTTTACTCACCCTACTTCAAAATATATGGTGTGTTACTTTTTTGAAAAGTCAAACCACATTAAGTTTGATCAAATATATAGAGAAATATATCAAAATTCATAATATCAAATTAGTGTTATTAGATTCATCATGAAATGAGTTTTCATATTTGTTGTTTAATATTGTGGATGTCGATATTTTTGGCTCTAAACTTGGTCAAGTTTTAAAAAAAAAATGACTTTCCAAAAAACTAATAACCCATACATTTTGAAACTGATGGAGTATTTAGTTTAGCCGGTAGGGGAGACGATGGAATGTGTTTATGTTTATTTATAATGTCGTTATTTGGTGGTCCTTTCGCGGTGTGGTTATGTATTATCCGCTAATTAACCCATATTTATGTAAAGATATTTTTCATCGTTGGTTGCATGTATTATATTCAGGGCCATATGAGTCTGCGAGTGGTTGATATGTCTTTATAGGCCGGTTGCTGCTAGCTGATTTGAAAAATCGTTGGCCCGATCAAAATCGTAAACCAAATTCAAAACTGAATACCTCAATCGAATGAAAGAGCTTTAAAATTAGGGAACATAGAGAATTAAAATAATTAAATTTGAGAGCTTCTTGAGAAATTGTAGACCCGATCAAAATCAGGCGACCCAATTCTTTATTGACGCCTTAATGAATTGTAGAGATTTAAAAATCAGGAAGCATAGTGTATTGTATAAAAAGTTAAATAAGAAAGTTTTGAAAAATTATTAATTCGGTTAAAATTGGGTGATCAAATTCTAATTGAAGACTTCAATTGATTGTGAGGCTATCGTAAACCAAATCGAAAATTGAATACCTCAACTAAATGAAAGAGTTTTAAAATTAGTGAACATACATAATTAAAATATGGAAAGCTCCTTGAGAAATTATTGATGTTGTCAAAATCGGGTGACCCAATTCTAAATTGAAGACCCTATTAATTATAAGGCCCTAAAAATTAGGAAGCATAGTGTATAGTATAAAAAATTTGAATATGAAGGTTTTAAACAATTGTTGATTCGGTTAAAATTGGGTGATCAAATTGCAATTAAATACCTCAATTGATTGTGAATCCTTCTATCTTAAAGAGCTTATTGATATAATATGTGGGGATTGATTTCAGGGATCTAGAGGTGAGGTTTCAACTCGATGAGATGTAATTGTTGGAAATATGAGCAATTTACCGAAAGATTTAAATGAAATAAATAGCTGATAAAACAAGATTATAGTAAAAGAGGCAACACTAGTCATGCGACTTAGAGGAGAATATGCCACAATAAGAGGAACGAAACTTATCAGGGAAACTAAAGTATAGTAGGTGAATATCATGTGAACATGTGAACTATACCGAAACATAGGTAGAATAGAAACTAGACCAAGTAATTCTAGCAAAACCTCAAACATGAAAAACATGAATATGTACTAAGCGGTGGCAGCAGCTGGGTTGGCGTTGATGTCATCACCGACCATGTCATCGAAGAGGTCGTTGACGTCGGGGAAGAAGTCGTCGTTTGGGAAGTGATCGTCGGTATCCGTGGCGTTCGTGATGAAGAAGCCAATAGTTGCGCCGAGCGCTCCCCCAAAACCTTATCACCCTTCTCCCATACAGAACTCAAAGTGGTGTGGTTTTGGAGGCCTACTGTCCCGACCTATGGTGCACGTCACAAGCCGGGATGAGGAAGAACCTAGCAGCAGCTCAGGGTTTGGAACTTGAGGGCGTGAGGAAGAAGAAGTTCGGGTGTCTCTCTGGAGAGGAGCGACCTCCCTTTTATAGGCACAGGAGAAGGAGGCGAACAGGCAGCAACGGGAGGTGAAGCAAAATAGGGAGATGAAACGAAAAGGCAGTCGTGTCGTATTCAATCTCCACTACAGCTAAGCCTTTCAACTCCCGAGTGACCTTTCGTATACCAATCGTGCGTGACAAAAATTTAGACATCGGCTCGGCTCATTCCCGCGACGTGGTGCGGCATGACGAGGCGTGGCATGGCGTGGCGAGGCGGGCGGCGAAGGAGGAGCGCGCGTGTATGTCCCTCTTGTTCTCATGCTCATACATGTGGAGAAACATCCTCCCTTATAAGGAGGTCCAATTCCTACTCAACTAGCAATGTGGGACTAAACTTTTGTCCCACCTCTTGCCTTGCACGAATGGGCTTAGTGGGCCTCCAGGATTTATTAGGAATTCTGAAAATTGTTATTGGGCTGGGCCATTTTTTTAGAACAAATTCCAGCAATCCCCCACCAGATCCAAGAGGCACACGAAAATTTGCCTTTGGTTCCAAAACACTGTTTATATACCGGTACTGTAGTGGAGACTGTTAAGTTGAACTTCCACCTAGAACTCTATGCTACACTAGTAAGCAACTTGAATGGTGGACTATGCCTTGAACTGCAAGTTTTCTGTGAATCTAGCTTCACACAAAGCCTTGACCGATACTAGGCTGCCGTGGGACTTCCCCACGGGTGGAGCTTATGTCATACTCTGAGACCTTTCATGAGTTTACTAGAGAGCACTATACTCTCATAGATTGCAACGTTAACAATCAGACTCATATAGGTGTGTTCTTCAAAAGATGTTCTACAGGACAACATCTTTGCTTAAATAAGCCACTTAGAACACATTAAGATTTATATCAACCTGCCATGCATATTAGGAAAGTATTGCATCTTCATGGAGTGGTATTATTAGTAGTAAGGATACTTTCCTCTCAGTTGACCAACAACTTGTCTTCCACATCTATTCACGGGATCTCCGATCACATAGAATAGGTTACCACTGTGAAAAACTCATGTTGTGGGTCTCATACCCATCTCCTTTGATGCATTATCTATCACATTACGTGATAGACCCTTGGTAAAAGGATCTGCCAGATTTTTAGAGGTTTGGATATAATCCAATGCAATAACTCCGGAGTTTCTCATTTTCCTAACAGATTTTAACCTTCTCTGAACATGTCTTCATGACTTAATGTTATCCTTTGAACTACTCACTTTGGTGATCACAGTTTGATTGTCATAGTTCATAAGAACACCCGATACAAGTTTCTCCACAACCGGTAAGTCATTCAAGAGCCGACGAAGCCAATCTGCTTCGACCGTAGCTGTATCTAGTGCTGTGAGTTTTTCTTCCATTGTTGACCTCATTAAGATGGTCTGCTTGCAAGACTTCCAAGAAACAGCGCCACCACCATGAGTGAATACATATCCGCTCGTGGCCTTTATCTCATCAGCATCAGAGATCCAGTTTGAGTCACTCTACCCTTCAATCACCTTTGGGTACCCAATGTAGTGAATTCCATAGCTCGTAGTGCCCTTCAAATAGCACATAACTCTTTCTAGAGCTTTCCAATGATCATCTCCCGGTTTTGAGACAAACCGACTCAGTTTGCTAACAGCAAAAGAGATGTCAGATCTCGTGGCACTGTCTAAGTACATAAGTGAGCCAATAATTTGAGAGTATTTCAATTGATCTCTAGCAATTCTTCGATTCTTTCGAAGTAACACACTAGCATCATAAGGTGTTAGAGAGGGCTTGTAGTCACTATAACCAAAGCGACTCAAGATCTTTTCCACATAGTGAGATTGAAGCAATGTAATCCCACATCATCATCTCTTAGCAGCTTGATATTTAAAATAACATCCGCTACTCCTAAATCCTTCATCTCGAAACAATGAGATAGGAAATTCTTGACCTCCTCAATGACGTTCAGATTTGTTTCGAAAATCAGTATGTCATCGACATATAGGCAAAGGATAACTCCCTCGCCCCCACCATGGCGATAGTACACACATTTATCAGCTTCGTTTACAACAAAGCCTGTAGTTGTTAAAGTTCTTTCAAACTTCCCATGCCACTGCTTAGGTGCTTGTTTGAGTCCATACAAAGACTTCAACAATCTGCACACTTTTCCTTCCTGACCGTCCACTATAAACCCATCAGGTTGTTCCATGTAAATTTCCTCATCCAACTCTCCATTTAAGAAAGTTGTCTTAACATCCATTTGATGAACGAGAAGACCATGTGAGGCAGCTAGTGAAAGTAACACTCAAATAGTGGTCAGTCGAGCCACAGGTGAATAAGTATCAAAGAAGTCTTCGCCTTCCTTTTGGGTATAACCCTTGTCCATGAGCCGTGCCTTATAATTCTCAATAGTACAATCAGGCCTAAGTTTTTTCTTGATTACCCATTTGCACCCTATAGGTTTGCACCCATAAGGTCGATCTGTTATCTCCCAAGTTTCATTTGCCAAGATGGAATCCATCTCACTACGGACCGCTTCCTTCTAGTAGTCAGCGTCTTCAGATGCATAGGCCTATGAAATAGAACTGGGAGTGTCGTCTATGAGATACACAAGAAAATCAACACCAAAGGACTTTGCAGTCTCTTGCTCCTTTTAGGAGTCTCATCATTCTCCTCCACAGGATCTTCAAGACGTTGTGTCGAAATGATAGGTTCAGAAATTTCAACTACATCTTGACTCGATGAACTAGGCAACTCTTGATTTGATGAGCTACCCATATCCTTCATGGGAAAGATATCTTCAAAGAAGGTCGTATCATTTGACTCCATGATTGTACCGACGCGCATGTCCGATACCTTAGATTTTACAATGAAGAATCTATAACCAATGCTATGAAAAGCATAGCCCAAGAAAACACAATCTACAGTTTTTGGTCCAAGCTTTCGCTTCTTTGGAATTGGTATATTCACTTTTGCCAAGCAGCCCCAAGTACGTAGGTAAGAGAGTTTTAACCTTTTATTCTCCCATTCCCCGAATGGAGTTATCTTTATTCTTTGTGGGAACTCGGTTTAGGACATGACATGCAGTCAATATCGCCTTCCCCCACCATGCCTTAGAGAGACCCGATGTGTCTAACATGGCGTTAACCAAATCAGTTAGAGTACGGTTCCTTCTTTCGGCCACCCCATTTTACTGAGGTGAATAGGGAGGCGTCCTCTCATGGATTATTCCGTGTTCCATACAAAACGAATCAAATTCGTTGTAAAAATACTCTCCACCACGATCGGACCTAAGCCTCTTGATTTTCCAATCAAGTTGATTTTCCACTTCAGCTTTATAGTTCTTGAAAAATTCAAAGCCTCATCTTTTGATTTCAAAAGATACACATGGCAATATCTGGTGGATTCATCAATTAACGTCATGAAATATTTCTTTCCACCTTTTGTCAAAACACCATTCATTTCACAAAGATCTGAATGTATGAGTTCTAGTGGCGCAAGATTTCTTGTTTTCGCAGTTGTAAGAGATTTACGAGGTTGCTTAGCTTGCACACAAACTTGACACTTAGATCCCTTGAAAACAGTGATGTTGGGGATTAAGTTCAACTTGTCTAGCCGCGTCATACAACCGAAATTAACATGATAGAGACGTGAATGCCAGACATTTGATTCACTATTGTTGCAAACATGATGAACAACTTTATTACAAACATCTGACAGAGATAGTCTGAACAAGCCTCCCGACTCATAACCTTTGCCAACAAAAGTTCCATAATTGGTTATTACAAATTTATTGGACTCAAATACAAGCTTGTAGCCATCTCTACACAGAAGAGATCCGCTAACAAGATTTTTATTGACGGAGGGGACATAATGCACGTTCTTCAGCCGCACGATCTTCCCCGAAGTAAACTTCAGATCGACCGTGCCAACACCATGAACAGAAGCACTTGAACCGTTGCCCATCAGCATGGAAGTAGTTCATGTGGCCTGATAATAAGAAAACATGGAAATATCACCGCATACATGCACAATAGCACCCGTGTCAATCAACCAATCAGGAGAAAGACATACTGAGAGAATAGTGGGAAGTATACCGTACCCAACATCCTTCATCTCAGACTCACCAATGACAACATTTGCGATCTTGTCGCCTTTCCCATGTTGACGCTTGTCATAACGGTTAGGGAAGCTAGGGGCCCAATGATCAGGATCTCCGCAGACATGACACACATCTTTCTTCTTGTCAGTCTTCTTCTTGAAGTTGGTATGTTGCGAAGCCTTGTTCTTCCCATCAAACTTTCCCTTGCCGTCAAACTTTCCCTTGTTCTTGAAATTGTGGGGCTGGAAGTTTTTTTATGTACCAAATTGGCACTAGAACCTCCCTCAATACCTCGAGCACGTATATCTTTTGCTCTTGCCTTTTCTTCCACATCAAGAGTACCAATGAGATCCGAAATGGAAAACTCCTTTCTCTTATGCTTTAGAGAGGTAGCAAAGTTCCTCCACGAGGGAGGGAGCTTAGTAATGATACCTTCGGCAACAAACTTGTTCGGTAACATACAATTGAAGTGCTCAAGTTCTCTAGCAAACGACTGTATCTCGTGAGCTTGCTCAACCACGGAGCACTCTTCAGTCATCATGTAGTCATAGAATTGTTCCATGATATACAGCTCAGTGTCGGCATCGGAGACCCCAAACTTGGCATCGAGTGCATCCCACATATCTTTTCCATTGTCAATTGACGCATAAGCATCAACTATGTTCTCACCAAGAACACTCAAAAGAGCAGCCTTGAACAAGGTATCCTTTTTCTGAAAAACTTGTTCCTCTTGAGGATTAAGATCTCCTTCAGGTTTGCCAAGAGTGTCCTCATAGCAGCTCATGGTTTGAAACCATAGGACAGCCCTCACACGCCACCTCTTGTAGTGCACACCCTCAAACATAGGAGGCCTCATGGAAGCAGCAAAACCACTCGGGGTAAATTGCCTAAAATAAGGTTTTTGGATTGTTGGAAATATGAGCAATTTACCGAAAGATTTAAATGAAATAAACAGCTGATAAAACAAGATTATAGTAAAAGAGGCAACACTAGTCATGCGACTTAGAGGAGAATATGCCACAATAAGAGGAACGAAACTTATCAGGGAAACTAAAGTATACTAGGTGAATATTATGTGAACATGTGAACTATACCAAGTAATTCTATCAAAACCTCAAACATGAAAAACATGAATACGTACTGAGCGGTGGCAGCAGTTGGGTTGGCGTTGACGTCATCACCAGCCATGTCGTCGAAGAGGTCGTTGATGTCGGGGAAGAAGTCGTCGTTTGGGAAGTGATCGTCGATATCCGTTGCATCCGCGATGAAGAAGCCAGTGGTCGTGCCGAGCGCTCCTCAAAAACCTTATCATCCTTCTCCCATACAGGACTCAAAGTGGTGGGGTTTCGGAGGCCTACTTTCCCAACCTACGGTGCACGCCGCAAGCCGGGATGGGGAAGAACCTAGCAGCAACTCGGGGTTTGGAACTTGAGGGCGTGAGGAAGAAGAAGTTCTGGTGTCTCTCTGGAGAGGAGCGACCTCCCTTTTATAGGCACAGGAGAAGGAGGCGAACAGGCAACGACGGGAGGCGAAACAAAAAGGCAGCAGCCGAAGTGTCATGGTTTTGTCACGGCAGATGTCCAAGGACTTATGTTCGAGGCCATCGCTAAGGTGATGGACTCAAAGGGGTTGGTTGGGACGAAGGAAACGAGTTTACCCAGGTTCGGCCCCTCGAGATGAGGTAAAAGCCTATGTCCTGCTTGTGTTGTATTGATTGGAGTATCGATTACAAGGGAGCGGATTCGCTGACCTAGCTCTCGATCGATTGGTTCCTGTCTAAGTCACCCCGGGTCCCTTATGAAGGAGGTCAAGACCTCGGGTTACACGAGTCTCATACCGACTCTTACAACATGTCCGACTCTATCTCTATGTCGTCTTTCCTTCCTGAGCAAGCTGTCTTCGGGCGGCTTATCCGCCCGGGTCTTCATGCCTTCCTTGTCTGGACTCGCCTTGGCCCATCTTGGTAAGCCGCCATACGTCTAGGCTTATGTCTCGAGGCCCATCCTTGGTTTGGCCCATGAGCCACCAGGTATGACCCGGCCCCACCTGGGCGGGTCTCACCACGGGGTTATATCCCCAACATTAGGCCCTAGGTTGAATTGAGCTTACTCATTTCATCCTTCAGTCTCTCTTGGCGACGAGTCTCGCTCATTATCACCTGAAAGTAAGAAAAAATAACCCGCCGTGACGTCATACCGGATATATCCAAAAGATTCCTTGACGACCGCAACGGATCTTTCCACTATTAAACTGATGGCCCGAAAATCGAGGCGTCTGTCTAGGTCAATCGACTTCTATCGCCTTGATTCTTGCGCCCGTTTCCACTTTTTGCCTCTTAAATAGGACCGTGAAGGGAGGTTTTCATTTCTTCCTCTGCTCGCACCTCTTCTTCTTCCTCCCGACACCGTCGCTCTAGAGTTTCCTTGCTTCGGTGAGGCTTCCACTCCATCGTCACTCCAGGCTGCTGCATCAACCTGATCGGACCAGAGCACCGCCCGCGCCCGTCGCGTCACCTTCGGTAAGGTTTTCTCCACTCCTAGATCTGGAGCTTTCGGTAGGATATTCATGGAGTTCCTCCTCCCGCTAGAACACAAGCTCTTCGCAATGTCAGATTATCTGTAGATCAGTGGACTTGATAATTCCCCTTTTTCCATTGCGGCAGATCGTAGGAAATCAATAATAACACAACACAGTTTTGTAGTTGCCTTTTTTCACTGTCTTCAAACACTGCTAGTTCCTCTGTTCGTCGCTAGGTTTAGAGTAAACCCGCCTTTTTCTCTGTTTTGTAGATCCATAATTTTATAGATAACCTATGAAACCTGTTTTCCCCACTTAACAACTTTTTCTTTGTTTCCTTGCAAACTTAACCCACCATTGAATTTCCGACTCTCGCCTAAATTGCTCTGGCGACTTAGCTTTAGAGAACTTAGATTTCATCAGCCGTCCGTAGTTATCTGTCACCTTCTAACTCGCCACACATTGTTACCTTGCACAACTTTAAGTTGCCACCATGCCTCGTGCGTCCAATTCTTGTAGCTGGGTCGGCTCTGCCGTTACTGAAGAGTTTTTGAAAGATTTCGTAGACAGAGGGTCCTTGCCAGCCAAAGATGTCATCCATTGGCGGGTTCCGGGCAATGAAAAGGAACACATTCCTCAAGAGGGCGAAGTAGTTGTTTTCGTGGATCATCTTGTACACGGTTTCAGCCTGCCCAGCTCAAAATTCTTCCGGGACGTCCTTCATTTCTTTAAACTGCGCCCTCAAGACATCGCCCCAAACTCCATCTCAAACATATGCAACTTCCAAATTCTCTGTGAAGTTTACTTACAAGAAGAGCCGTCCGTTGATTCTACGCCAACCGCCAGACGGAGGTAAAAGCTGGTCCAAGCTTAGAGCTTGGCCGAATCTCAATTCAAAGAAGACGGGATGTAACCTTTCCAGCTATTCGGATGCCAAGTCATCCCAAGGACTAGAATAAAACCTGGTTTTATTGCAAAGACACCTCTCCAGAGGGAGAGCATCCCCTGCCGGGTTATCGTCCGACCCGGCTCAAGACTACATCCGAGCTCCCTGGCCGGCTATCAGCCTCTGAACGAGTGAAGTATGCTCCAGCTCATGCAAGAATCAAGGCCCTTATGGCCAATGGTATGACAGGGATGGATCTGACCCGCTGCTGGGTTTCTTGGAAAGTCCTGCCTCTAAGCCGGCGAAGCCGCCTCATGTGCGAGTATACGGGTGATGATAATGACCCCCTCTACTTCAACCCTACCACATTGTCAGAAGATAATATCATGGCCGCCATCAAAAGCCTTTTTCATGAATCTGAAGGATCTTACCGTGCCATCGAGTTAGCACCTTTCTGCGTCGCAAACCCGGCCCCAGACGTAAGGGCGACTCTCGATCTCCTTACTTCCGCGTTAGCTATCCATATATACTTTGATATCTTTTGACCTCTTTCGACGACTTTCACTTTCAGGCCAATTCCACCTTTTGGAAAAAGAAATACGTTCCTCCTCCAAAGAAATCAAAGGAGAAAATCGACGGCCGAAAGAAGAAGACCGCACCTCAAGAGCAACCGGAATCTGACGACTCAGAGGTAGAACTTGATTCTCTTGGACGTCTCTTCATGCACCTTATTGACAATAATAATTCTCAGGACGAAACGGAGACAACCCACGCCAATGTTCCTGAGGTAACTTATGTTTCATCTGATTTAGAACATCTTGCACCACAGAAGATACAACGGGTCATCCGAAAAGTCCCATTTTCTCATCCTCTTGCTTACTTAGACCCAAACTTTCTTTTGAAAAAGCAACAAAAAGTCTCCCGACGCCAGACCCGTAGTACCGGCTCTAACGACCTCATGACCGGGTTATCTCACTCTCCGACTCAACGGAAATGGCCAGCCGAGGTATTGTTTTCTTGGCTTAAGTTTTTCAATCTTGCCTTTATGACTTGACCTTGTCTTATATTGCCTTAACTGTTTTCAGGAATCACCCCCTTCCTCGGGCGACTCTATAGCTACTGCTCTTCCGCCTGTGAAGACAAACCCAGAGTACGTGCCTTTCATGCTTACATTCCATCCTTTGTTAGCCGTAAAGCTTATACCATGACCTTCTTTGCTTTCCAGGCCTCAAGCAAAACGAAGGAAGACCGACGGGTCTCCCCCTACTCCCAAGGCTCGAGAGCCGGAGCCTGCCAAGCCGGACTCTCCTGTAGCGCACGCTGACCCCTCTGCGGCCTCCAAGGATGCACCTGAAGAAGCTCGTCGTTCTGCCGAGCCGGCGGCCCATGACATGATTCCTGAGAGTCCTCCAAGGACCAGCTCTAAGCCGTTGAGCCCTTCAACAGTTGTTGACAATTTGGTTACTCCGTACGTCACCATTACTGGTACCGGCTTCCAAACTCCTCAAGCTCATGTGTTGATAAAGCACACTGAGAAGCCTGAAACCTCCGAGAAGCTGGACTTTGAACTCCCTGTGCTGGAGAAGTTAACCGCTGATGAGCTGCACACTGGTTATCTAAACCATCTCTCCACCAGTCGGAACATGGAGCTCAAGCTTGTGAGCTTGATGAAGAAAAAATATGAGGTACTCTTGCTCTCTTTTCCTTATACCCTTATGTAGCCCCCAAGAGCTGGTTTAGTATTTATCAATGGTAAACCGGGTCTTTGAGTCTTGTTATAAATAGAAATACTTAGCATGTAGCCCTCAATTATCGACTTAAAACTTGGATATTGAGCCGACGCTTTTAGTTCATAAGTAGTTTGTTCAAAGAGCCACCTGTAGCCCCCAAGGGTCGTGTTATCTTGATGAAGATGAGCCGGGACTTTAATGTAGATAGATCAAAGAGCCACCTGTATCCCCCAAGAGTCGGCTTATCTTGATGAAGATGAGTCGGGACTTCAATGTAGATAGATCAAAGAGCCACCTGTAGCCCCCAAGGGTCGGCTTATCTTGATGAAGATGAGCTGGAGCTTCCTTGTAGCCTTGGAAAACAAATAGACATTAGCCCCCAAGTGTCGAGCATATTGCTTGCAATCTGCTTGAGACTTGCATTATATTGTCTAAATCTTCATCACCTGATAATATACCACCCTGGAGACTTAGCCCTCATTTTGCTTTGTTATATGTCCCAGAAAGTGTTAAACGAGGCCGAGTCTGAAGTGACTGGTTTAAGGAGCAATCTAACCACTCGGCAAGCCGCCCGAAGCAAACAAGATGAGAAGTACCGGCTCGCCGCTGAAGAACGTACAAAAGTGAAAGCTGACTTCGCCGCTTTCAAAAAATCTGCTGAGATAGAACAAATCGCCCTGGCTCAACGAGCAGATGATGTTGACCAGCGGCTCGTGGTTGTGTCTGATGAATTACACGCCTTGAAGCACCATATTGCCAAGATGTCTGCCGCCATCTTTCGTAAGTACTAAATATTTAGCCAATACTCTTGTGTGAGTACTTATGTTGGCGACTTATAATCGAAAATTTCGTCTTATGCAGGTCCAAGGAGCCGTCAACTTGCTACTGATAGCTTGTTGCCATTGAAATCCGTCTATACTTTAACGGAGCAACTGTATTGCGGAGCTCTCTTCACAATCAAGGCGGTGCTCTATAAAGATAGTGTTCCCTCAACTATGAAGGGAGTCATAGAGTTGCTATCCACCCTGCCTAAACAAATCCAGGAGCTCAAAAAATCAGCCGCCAGAAAAGGAGCCATCGCAGCCGTAAGCCGAGTTTTAGCTTTCGTCCAGAGCTGACTCCCGAAGATATGATGGATGGGTTTCCATCAAAGAAGGATGACGGCTCAGAGTTCGCGGAGGCTGACTATGCTCATTGCATGAAGGCTTCCAGAGTCCTCACATCAGTATTAGCAGAAGAAGTGGACCTGTCAACATACCAGGCGGCTTATAATGCCGAGCAGAAGAGAGTACGTGACCCAACCTTTGAGGCCAAGGACTTAACGCCTGCACGCCATAAGCACCTTTTTGCTCCTGATCTTGACCCGTCCCCCCTCTTTGAAGAGGAAAACTTTGCGGCTTTAACCAACTACAACTGGGACGTGGACAATCTCCGGATCATGGAGGTTGAAGACCCGCCGCAGGGTGACCCGCCATCCAACTGACGATCTTGGTAACACCGTGGATGATCCGGCCTTGTGACCCGCCATAGGGCGATGTAAAAAACTTTGAGTCCTCACTTTTGAGCTCCGCAGAGAGCATTATAATGGGCTTGTAGTAAACTTTGTCTTGCCTAAACTGTGGCATCACGCACATATGAAATCGTCCGGCTTAACATATTACATCTGCCTTGTGCCTTCAACTCATACCAGATGTTGTGGCGGCTCTTGGTAATTAACCAACCTGCGTGAATAGAATAATCTTTGCATTGTTAGGAGGGCGGCTTAGGATAGTGAAACCCAAAGATGCTATATCTTTCCTGACTTTTTCTTTTAACTCATGTGTCGGTTCTTCTGGGTTGACTCGCTACTTAAAACTCCTTAGCAGTACAGGGTCTCTATCGAGATTGGCCGTCAATTCCTTTGAGCGGCTCAGGGTCTCTAAGCGTGATTAACTGACAGGAAGTGTAACGTCCCAGAAGAGACTCGGTAGGGCATGAGTACCCTGGTAGCCCATAAACTGCCTCTCATGTGACATAAATTCGTCATTTTAACCTTAAACAGTGCAGGGTCTTTAAAAGATTAACTGTCTAAGAGTACGAATGGGCCACATAGCGGAGAGTCGGTAGTAGATGGGAGCGTTTATCCTTGCTTTCCGTAAGCCGGCCCTCACATGACAGGAGCCGCCTTTTTAACCTTGAACCGGTACAGGGTCTCTATCGAGATTGGCCGTCAATTTCTTCGAGCCGGCTCAGGGTCTCCAGGCGAGATTAACGGGTAAGAGTTCGGCGGGTCACCTAGCGGAGTAGCATCAGCTTATAGGCAGGTTTAACCCTCTTTGGCTTAAGAACCGATCAAGAGGGTGTGTAAGCTAAACCTGGTGGGTGGGAAGCCCCCAGGTGACCTTTATTGACATAGTCAACTATTTGGCTTAAGAGCCGACCGACAAGGTGTGATAAGCTAATTCCGGTGGGTTAGAAGCCCCCTGGATGATCATGTTGACGGAGTCAACTATTTGGCTTGAGAGCCGATCAATAGGGTCTGATAAGCTAAACCCTGTGGGTTGGAAGCCCCCTGATTGACCTTTTTGCACAGACCGAGATATGCGAAACGGCAGAGGCCCCAGCTTGCAGGGATGCCAACTTTATTCATATATATATATATGATATGTAAAATGAATGTGTACAATGTCAAGTCTTGACAACTTAAGTATAATAAGGCCGTAGATGCGCTATGTTCCACGGCCGGCGGGTCTCTTGCCCAGAAGTGTTTGAGTTGTCTCAGATGTCAATGAGGTAATACGACCCATTGTTGAAATTTCTGCTGACCACGAAATGCCCTTCCCATGGAGGGGATAACTTGTGTGCGTCTATCTGATCTTGAATCAACCGCAACACTAAGCCGCCTTCTTGAAATGTACGGCTCTTGACTCTGCGGCTATGATAGTGACGCAGGTCTTGCTGATAAATCGCCGATCGAGCCGCCACCAGATCACGTTCTTCCTCCAAGGCATCCAACGCATCTTGACACGCCGTTTAATTGTCTGCCTCAACGTAAGCCGCCACTCGTGGCGAGTCATGACGGATATCTCTTCGTAACACGGCTTCTGCACTGTAAACCATGAAGAAATGTGTATAACATGTTGATCTGTTGGGGGTGGTTCTGATGCTCCATAATACGGATGGCAACTCCTCCACCCAACAACCCGGCATTCGCTGCAAAGGAACCATATTTCTTGGTTAGCGCCCTCTGTCTGACCGTTTGACTGTGGATGAGCAACCGTAGAAACATCAAGTCTGATGTGTTCACTTTCACAGAACGCTTGCATAGCCCCCTTGGATAGATTCGTACCATTATCTGTGATGATACAGTGAGGGTAAACAAAATGGTAGATCAGCTTCTTAATAAACTGAACCGTCGTAGCCGCGTCACACTTGCCAATCAGCTCAGCTTCTACCCACTTGGTAAATTTGTCAACCGCCACCAAGAGGTGGGTCTTCTTGTCCTTGGATCTCTCGAAAGGCCCGACCATATCAAGCCCCTAGACCGCAAATGGCCATGTAATTGGAATCATGCACAACTCTTGAGCCAGGACATGAGCAAGTCGGCCAAACTTTTGACATCCATCGCACTTGTGGACCAAGTCTTCCGCATCCTTATGAGCCGTTAGCCAGAAGAAACCATGTCGAAAGGCTTTGGCCACCAAAGATTTAGAGCCGGCGTGGTGACCACAATCACCAGGATGAATTTCATTCAAGATTTCCTTGCCCTCTTCAGCTAAGACGTAACGTTGAAACACGCCAGTGACACTGCACCTATGTAACTCACCATTGACTATTGTCATAGACTTAGACCGCCGGGTGATCTGTCTGGCGAGATTTTCGTCATCAGGTAACTTGCCCTGAGTCAAGTACACCAAATAAGGCATAGTCCAGTCAGGAATAGCATGTAGAGCCGCCACCAGCTGTCCTTCCGGGTCAGGGATAGCCAAGTCTTCCTCTGAAGGTAAGTTAACTGACGGATGATGTAGTACATCTAAGAAAACGTTAGGCGACACCGGCTTACATTGAGAACCCAGCCTTGACAGGGCGTCAGCCGCCTCATTCCTGCGACAATCAATATGATCCACCTAATAACCCTTGAAGTGACCAGCAATGACATCCACCGCTTGACGATAAGCCGCCATCCGCGGGTCCTTGGAATCCCAAGTGCCTGAAACTTGCTGGGCTACAAGATCTGAGTCACCGAAGCATCTAACTGGGCTCACGTTCATCTCCTTAGCCACCCGGAGGCCATGAAGTAGAGCTTCGTACTCAGCTACATTGTTAGTACAAGGAAACATCAACCTTAGCACATAGCAGAACTTATCAACTTTGGGGGAAGTTAAGACAACCCCTGCCCCTGATCCTTCCAGTTGCCTGGATTATCCAATATGTATTATCTGGCTTTTCCTCGGGCGCCTGATACTCGATCCAGTCATTTATGAAATCCACTAAGGCTTGAGACTTGACCACTGTGCAAGGTACGTATTTCAAATTGAGAGGTCCAAGCTCCAATGCCCACTTAGCAATCCTTCCAGTAGCTTCTCTGTTTTGAATTATATCTCCCAATGGGGCAGAGCTAACCACTGTAATCTGGTGCCCTAGGAAATAGTGCTTTAGTTTGTGATTGGCCATGAACACCCCATACACCAACTTCTGCCAATGTGGATACCTCTGCTTGGATTCTATCAGGACTTCACTGATATAGTAAATCGGCCTCTGAACCGGATATTCCTTGCCCGCCTCCTTACGCTCGACAACGATTGCGGCGCTAACAACCCTGTTATTAGCCGCCACGTATAAGAGCAGGGGTTCTTTCTCAACTGGAGCGGCTAAGACCGGCGGCTCGGAGAGCTGTTTCTTGAGCGCCTCAAATGCTTCACACGCCGCCGTTCTCCAGACAAAGTTGTCCGTCTTTTTTATCATCTCGTATAAAGGGATGGCCTTCTCACTAAGGCGGCTTATAAACCGGCTTAACGCCGCAATCCGTCCCGCCAGGCGCTGAACATCATTGATGCATGATGGCTTAGACATGGAGGTGATAGCCTTAATTTTATCCAGGTTAGCCTCAATGCCACGCTCAGATACTAGAAATCCCAAGAGCTTGCCTGCCGGAACGCCAAAGACACACTTAGCCGGGTTAAGCATCATCTTGTAGACCCGTAAGTTGTCAAAAGTCTCCTTCAGGTCGTTAAGAAGAGTCTCCTTCTTCCTTGACTTGATCACAATATCATCCACATATGCATGAACGTTGCGCCCGATTTGGCTGTGAAGATAGTTCTGTACACAATGCTAATAAGTCGCCTGGGAACTCTTGAGCCCGAAAGGCATGGACACATAGCAGAAAGCACCAAAAGGCGTGATGAAAGCCGTCTTCTCTTGGTCCTTGACTGCCATCTTGATCTGATGATAACCAGAATAAGCATCTAGGAAGCATAAACTCTCACAACCCGCCGTTGCATCAATGATTGTTTTTCTTGAGTACTAGCACCGGCTTAGCGAGCCACTCCGGGTGAAAGACCTCGACGATGAAACCCGCCGCCAGAAGCCGAGCTACCTTTTCCCCAATGGCCTTGCGTCTCTCCTCATTGAACCGCCGTGGAAACTGCTTGATTGGTTTAAACTTAGGATCCACATTAAGGTGGTGCTCAGCGAACTCTCTCGGTACACCCGGCATGTCAGAAGGTTTCCACGCGAAGATGTCCCGATTCTCACGAATGAATTCGATGAGCGCGCTTTCCTATTTGGGATCCATATTAGCTCCGATAGTGAACTGCTGAGATGAGTCGCCCAGAGTGAAATCCACCAATTTGGTATCATCCGCCGAAAATTTGAGGGGCGGCTCAACCTCTGTGGTGGTCTTTTTCAGTGGAGTCATGTCCTCCGGGTGAACATTTTCCTTGTAAAACTTGAGCTCTGCCTCAGTACAACTGGACTCTGCATAAGCCGCACCTCCTTCCTCACACTCAATAGCCGTCTCTTGATCACCATGCACCGTAATTGTACCCTTTAGGCCCGGCATCTTGAGCTGCAAGTACACATAACAAGGCCTAGCCATGAATTTGGCGTAGGCCGAATGTCCAAAGAGAGCATGATACGTGTTGGGGAACGTTGCATGTGAAACAAAAAAATTCCTACGCACACGCAGATCTATCCATGGTGATGAGCATCTACGAGAGGGAGAGTGGATCTATGTACCCGTGTAGATCACTAAGCGGAAAGCGTTAAGAAACGCGGTTGGTGTAGTCGAACGTCTTCACGATCCAAATCGCCGAGCGTCCCACGATCCAATCACGATCCGTCCCGCGATCTAATCACGATCCATCCCACAAACTTGATCATGATCCGTCCCACGAACTTGATCACGATCCTTCCGATCTAGCACTGAACGGACGGCACCTCCATGTTCAGCACACGTATGGCTTGATGACGATCTCTGCCGTCTTGATCCAGCAAGAGGGAGCGGAGAGGAGGAAGAGTTCTCCAACAGCGTGACGGCGCTTCGGCAATGGTGGTGGAGCTATTCCGGAAGGGCTTCGCCTAAGCGCTACAGAAAACCGATCTAGAGGGGAAACTATGCACCGGAGGAACGGGTAGCACGTGGCTGAAAAAACTAGTGCAAAACACTAAAACCCACCAGTATATATAGGAGGAGAGGAGGAGAGGAGGCAGCCTTGGCTTCCAAGCCAAAGGCTTTGGCCAAACCTACTAGGAGAGGAGGAATCCTCCTCCAATCCTAGTAGGACTAGGATTGCTCCTTTTTTTCCTTTTTCCACCTTTTTCTTATTGGGTTTTCTTCTCCAGCCACATGGGCCTTGTGTGGGAGTTTCCACCAGCCCACTAAGGGCTGATATTCACTCTCCCACATCCCATGAAGCCTCTTGGGTCGAAATACCCCTCCCGGAGGCCTCCCGGTACACTACCGGCACTTCCGGTACACTACCGATGAGCCCGAAACATTTCCGGCGGCCAAAACAGGACTTCCTATATATGAATCTTTACCTCCGGACCATTCCGGAGCTCCTCATGACGTAAGGGATCTCATCCGGGACTCCAAACAAACTTTGGTCACCACCATACATAACTCTATACTACCGAAACGTCACCAAACCTTAAGTGTGCAGACCCTGCGGGTTCGAGAACTATGTAGACATGACCGAGACACCTCTATGGTCAATAACCAATAGCGGGACCTGGATGCCCATATTGGTTCCTACATATTCTACAAAGATCTTTATCGGTCGAACCTCTATGTCAAGGATTCAGTTAATCCCGTATGATGTTCCCTTTGTTCTTCGGTATGTTACTTGCCCGAGATTCGATCGTCGGTATCTCCATACCTAGTTCAACCTCGGTACCGGCAAGTCTCTTTACTCGTTCCATAATACAAGATCCCATGACTAACACTTAGTCACATTGCTTGCAAGGCTTATTGTGATGTTGTATTACCGAGTGGGCCCTGAGATACCTCTCCGTCACACGGAGTAACAAATCCCAGTCTTGATTCATGCCAACTCAACAGACACCCTCGGAGATACCTGTAGAGCACCTCTATAGTCACCCAGTTATGTTGCGACGTTTGATACACACAAGGCACTCCTCCGATGTCCATGAGTTGCATGATCTCGTGGTCATAGGAACATATACTTGACATGCAGAAAACAGTAGCAATAAACTGACACGGTCATATGCTACGTTTGTAATTTGGGTCTTGTCCATCACATCATTCTCCTAATGATGTGATCCTGTTATCAAATGACATCACATGTCAATGGCTAGGAAAACTTGACCATCTTTGATTAACGAGCTAGTTCACTAGAGGCATACTAGGGACAATGTGTTGTCTATTTACCCACACATGTAATGTGTTTCCAATC
This sequence comes from Hordeum marinum, assembly GCA_022496015.1. Classification (NCBI taxonomy): domain Eukaryota; kingdom Viridiplantae; phylum Streptophyta; class Magnoliopsida; order Poales; family Poaceae; genus Hordeum; species Hordeum marinum. Next base: position 364,344,073 of record CM039674.1, on the reverse strand, counting down.
AATACAATTATAGCATGGATAATAAACGATTATCATGAACAAGGAAATACAATAAACACTTTATTTATTGCCTCTAGGGCATATTTCCAACAGTCTCCCACTTGCACTAGAGTCAATAATCTAGTTCACATCACTATGTGATTTACATTGTAATGAATCAAACACCCATGCAGTTCTGGTGTTGATCATGTTTAGCCCTTGGAAGAGGTTTAGTCAACAGGTCTACAACATTCAGATCCGTGTGTACTTTGCAAATATTTATGTCCTTCTCCTCGATGTAATCGCGGATGGAGTTGAAGCATCGCTTTATGTGTCTGGTACTCTTGTGAAACCTTGGTTCCTTGGCCAGAGAAATGGCACCAGTGTTACCACAGAACAGGTTCATTGGATTCAGTGCACTAGGCACTACTCCAAGATCTGTCATGAACTGCTTCATCCAGACACCTTCCTTTGTCGCCTCCGAGGCTGCGATGTACTCCGCTTCGCATGTAGAATCGACTACCACGCTTTGCTTGGAACTGCACCAGCTTACTGCTCCCCCGTTGAGAATAAATACGTATCCGGTTTGTGACTTCGAGTCATCCGGATCAGTGTCAAAGCTTGACTCGACGTAAGCCTTTACGACGAGCTCTTCATCACCTCCATAAACGAGAAACATTTCCTTAGTCCTGTTCAGGTACTTAAGGATATTCTTGACCCCTATCCAATGCTCCATTCCAGGATCACTTTGAAACCTTCCGGCCATACTTATGGCAAGGCTGACATCGGGTCTTGTGCACAACATTGCATACATGATAGAGCCTATGGCTGAAGCATAGGGGATGACACTCATCTTTTCTCTATCTTCTGCAGTCACTGGGCATTGAGTCTTACTCAACTTCACACCTTGTAACACAGGCAAGAACCCTTTCTTGGCCTGATCCATTTTGAACTTCTTCAAAACTTTATCAAGGTATGTGCTCTGTGAAAGTGCTATCAAGCGTCTCAATCTATCTCTATAGATCTTAATGCCTAATATGAAAGCAGCTTCTCCTAGGTCCTTCATTGAAAACCTCTTGTTCAAATATTCCTTCACGCTTTCCAGCATTTCTATATTGTTTCCAATTAGCAATATGTCATCCACATATAACACTAGAAACGCTATAGAGCTCCCACTCACTTTCTTGTAAATACAAGCTTCTCCATAAACTTGTATAAACTCAAACGCTTTGATCACCTCATCAAAACGCTTATTCCAACTCCGAGATGCTTGCACCAGCCCATAAATGGATCGCTGGAGTTTGCAAACTTTGTCAGCATTCTCTGGATCGACAAAACCTTCGGGTTGCATCATATACAACTCTTCCTCAAGGAAACCGTTGAGGAACGCTGTTTTGACATCCATCAGCCAAATTTCATAGTCGAAATATGCAGCTATCGCTAACATGATTCTGACGGACTTAAGCATTTCTACGGGTGAGAAGGTCTGATCGTAGTCAACTCCTTGAACTTGTGAAAAACCCTTTGCCACAAGTCGAGCTTTATAGACGGTGACATTACCCTCCGCGTCTGTCTTCTTCTTAAAGATCCATTTGTTCTGAATGACCTTTCACCCTTCAGGTAATACTTCCAAAGTCCATACTTTGTTTTCACACATGGATCCTATCTCGGATTTCATGGCCTCTAACCATTTCTCGGAATCCGGGCCCATCACTGCTCCCCCATAGCTCGCAGGTTCATTGTTGTCCAACAACATGACCTCCAAGACAGGGTTGCCGTACCACTCAGGAGTAGTACGCGCCCTTGTCGACCTACGAGGTTCAATAGTAGCTTGATCCGAAGCTTCATGATCATCATCATTAACTTCCTCTTCTACCGTCGTAGGTTCCACAGAAACATCTTTCTACGCTACGCTACTTTCTGGTTGAAGTAAAGGTTCAATAACCTCATCAAGCTCTATTTTCCTCCCACTCAATTCTTTCGAGAGAAACTCTTTCTCAAGAAATGTTCCGTTCTTAGCGACAAACACTTTGCCTTTGGATCTGAGATAGAAGGTATACCCAATTATTTCTTTCGGGTATCCTATGAAGACGCATTTCTCCGCTTTGGGTTCCAGCTTTTCAGGCTGAAGCTTTTTGACATAAGCATCACATCCCCAAACTTTAAGAAACGACAACTTTGGCCTCTTGCCAAACCACAGTTCATATGGCATCGTCTCAATGGATTTCGATGGTGCCCTATTTAAAGTGAATGCAGTTGTCTCTAATGCATAACCCCAAAACGATAGTGGCAAATCAGCAAGAGACATCATAGAACACACCATATCTAATAAGGTCCTATTACGACTTTCGGACACACCATTACGCTGTGGTGTTTCGGGCGGTGTCAACTATGAAACAATTCCACACTGTCTTAAGTGACTGCCAAACTCATAACTCAAATATTCACCTCCTCGATCAGATCGTAGGAATTTCATCTTCTTGTTACGATGATTCTCAACTTCACTCTGAAATTGCTTGAACTTTTCAAATGTTTCAGACTTTTGTTTCATCAATTAAATATACCCATATCTACTTAAGTCATCAGTGAAGGTGAGAAAATAATGATATCCACCACTTGCTGTGACATTCATTGGACCGCACACATCAGTATGTATAATTTCCAATAAGTCACTCGCCCGTTCCATTGTTCCAGAGAACGGTGTTTTAGTCATCTTGCCCATGAGGCATGGTTCACATGTGTCAAGTGATTCAAAATCAAGTGACTCCAAAAGTCCATCAGCATGGAGCTTCCTCATGCGTTTTACACCAATATGACCTAAACGGTAGTGCCAAAAGAAAGTGGTACTATCACTATCAACTCTACATCTTTTGGCATCAATGTTATGAACATGTGTGTCATCACTATCAAGATTCAATATGAATAAACCCCTCACATTGGGTGCATGACCAGAAAAGATATTACTCATATAAATAGAACAACCTTTATTCTCTGATTTAAATGAGCAACCGTCTCACAATAAACAAGATCCAGATATAATGTTCATGCTTAACGCAGGCACTAAATAACAATTATTCAGGTTCATCACTAATCCCGATGGTAATTGAAGAGAGAGCATGCCGACGACAATCACATCAACCTTGGAACCATTTCCCACGCGCATCATCACTTCATCCTTTGCCAGCCTTCGTCTATTCTGTAGGTCCTGCTTTGAGTTGCAAATGTGAGCAACCGAACATGTATCAAATACCCAGGCACTACAACGAGAGCTAGTAAGGTACACATCAATAACATGTATATCATATATATCTTGTTTGTCATTGGCCGCCTTCTTGTCAGCCAGGTACTTGGGGCAGTTCTGCTTCCAGTGACCAGTTCCCTTGCAATGAAAGCACTCAGTTTCTGGCTTAGGTCCATGCTTGGGCTTCTTTACAGGAGTAGCAACTGCTTTGCCATCCTTCTTGGTTTTACCTTCTTGCCCTTGCCCCTGCCCTTGCCATTTTTCTTGAAACTAGTGGTTTTATTGACCATCAACACTTGATGTTCTTTCTGGATTTCAGACTCAACGACTTTCAGCATCGCCAATAGCTCGGCGACTGACTTGTTCATCCCGTGCATGTTATAGTTCATCACAAAGCTCTTGTAACTAGGTGGTAGTGATTGAAGAAAACTGTCAGTGATTGCCTCTGGCAGAAGGGCAATCCCCAACTCCGCTAGACGAGTTGCATACCCAAACATTCTGAGTATATGTTCACTGATAGACCCGTTCTCCTCCATCTTGCAAGCATAGAACTTGTCGGAGGTCTCATACCTCTCGATTCGGGCATTCTTCTGAAAGATAAACTTCAACTCCTGGAACATCTCATATGCTCCATGACGTTCAAAACGTTTTTGAAGTCCTGGTTCTAAGCCATACAGTATTGCACACTAAACTATTGAGTAATCTCCAGAACGTGCCTCCCAAGCGTTCTTAACGTCTTCGGAGGTCATGTCTTCTGGTTGGTCACCAAGCGGTGCATCAAGGACATATGATTTCTAGGAAGTCGTGAGGATAATCCTCAGATTACGGGCCCAGTCAACAAAGTCACTTCCATCATCTTTCAACTTAGCTTTCTCTAGGAACGCATTAAAGTTCAGGGGTGCTACTGCGCGAGCCATTGATCTACAACATAAATATGCAAAGTTTACTTAGACTATTGTTCAAGATAATGTGTTTAGTTAATCAAATTACTAAAGCTCCCACTCAAATTGACATCCCTCAGCTCATCTGAGTGACAAATGATCCAAATTCACCAACTCAAGTCCGATCATCACGTGAGTTGAGGTGGCTTCAATGGTGAGCATCATCATGTTGATCATATATACTATATGACTCATGTTCGACCTTTCGGTATCTTGTGTTCCGAGGCCATGTCTGTACATGCTAGGCTCGTCAAGTTTAACCCGAGTGTTCTGCGTGTGCAACACTGGCTTGCACCCGTTGTATGTGAACGTAGAGTCTATCACACCCGATCATCACGTGGTGTCTTGACACGACGAACTTTCGCAACAGTGCACACTCGGGGAGAACACAATTTATATTGAAATTAAGTGAGGGATCACCTTATAATGCTACCGTCATCCTAAGCAAAACAAGGTGCATAAAAGGATTAACATCACATGCAAATCATAAGTGACATGTTATGGCCATGAATTTGTGCTTTTGATCTCCATCATGAAAGCACCGGCATGATCTCCATCGTCACCGGCACGACACCATGATCTCCATCATCTTGATCTCCATCAACGTGTCGCCATCGGGGTTGTCGCGCCCAACATGCTTCTACTACTATTGCTACCGTAGCGATAAAGTAAAGCATTACATAGCGCTTAATGATTGACACACATGTCATACAATAATTAAAGACAACCCTATGGCTCCTGCCGGTTTCCGTGCTCATCGACATGCAAGTCGTGATAATCTATACATCACATGATCATCTCATATATCACATATATCACATCATGTAATTGGCCATATCATATCGCAACATACCCTGCAAAAACAAGTTAGAAGTCCTCTAATTGTTGTTGCTTGTTTTACGTGGCTGCTACGGGTATCTAGCAAGAACAATTCTCATCTACACAAAAACCACAACGGTGATACACTAGTTGCTTTTCAACCTTCTCAAGGACCGCCTTTGTCGAATCCGATCCAACTAAAGTGAGAGAAACTGGCACCCGCAAGACATCTATGCAACAAGTTGCGGTCGAGGGAACTGGTCTCTCGTAAGTGTACGAGTAATGTTGGTCTGGGCCGCTTCATCTCACAATACCGCTGAACCAAAATCCGACCAAGGGAGGAAGCAATCTAAGCATCAACGCCCACAAACCTTTTGTGTTCTACTCGAGATCTCATCTACACATAGACCTAGCTCATGATGCCACTGTTGGGGAACGTTGCATGTGAAACAAAAAAATTCCTACGCACACGCAGATCTATCCATGGTGATGAGCATCTAAGAGAGGGAGAGTGGATCTACGTACCCTTGTAGATCACTAAGCGGGAAGCGTTAAGAAACGCGGTTGGTGTAGTCGAACGTCTTTGCGATCCAAATCACCAAGCGTCCCGTGATCCAATCACGATACGTCCCGCGATCTTATCACGATTCGTCCCACGAACTTGATCACGATCCATCCCACGAACTTGATCACGATCCTTCCGATCTAGCACTGAACGGACGACACCTCTGCGTTCAGCACATGTACGGCTTGATGATGATCTCCGACGTCTTGATCCAGCAAGAGGGAGTAGAGAGGAGGAAGAGTTCTCCGGCAGCATGACGGTGCTTTGGCGATGGTGGTGGAGCTATTCCGGTAGGGCTTCGCCTAAGCGCTGCAGAAAACCGATCTAGAGGAGAAACTATGCACCGGAGGAACGGGTAGCACGTGGCTGAAAAAACTAGTGCAAAACCCTAAAACCCACCTGTATATATAGGAGGAGAGGAGGAGAGGAGGCAGCCTTGGATTCCAAGCCAAAAGCTTCGGCCAAACCTACTAGGAGAGGAGGAATCCTCCTCCAATCCTAGTAGGACTAGGATTGCTCCTTTTTTTTCCTTTTTCCACCTTTTTCTTATTGGGTTTTCTTCTCCAGCCACATGGGCCTTGTGTGGGAGTTTCCACCAGCCCACTAAGGGCTGATATTCACTCTCCCACATCCCATGAAGCCTCTTGGGTCGAAATACCCCTCCCGGAGGCCTCCCGGTACACTACCGGCACTTCCGGTACACTACCGATGAGCCCAAAACATTTCCGGCGACCAAAACAGGACTTCCTATATATGAATCTTTACCTCCGGACCATTCCGGAGCTCCTCATGACGTAAGGGATCTCATCCGGGACTCCAAACAAACTTCGGTCACCACCATACATAACTCTATACTACCGAAACGTCACCAAACCTTAAGTGTGCAGACCCTGCGGGTTCGAGAACTATGTAGACATGACCGAGACACCTCTATGGTCAATAACCAATAGCGGGACCTGGATGCCCATATTGGTTCCTACATATTCTACAAAGATCTTTATCGGTCGAACCTTTATGTCAAGGATTCAGTTAATCCCGTATGATGTTCCCTTTGTTCTTCGGTATGTTACTTGCCCGAGATTCGATCGTCGGTATCTCCATACCTAGTTCAACCTCGGTACCGGCAAGTCTCTTTACTCGTTCCATAATACAAGATCCCATGACTAACACTTAGTCACATTGCTTGCAAGGCTTATTGTGATGTTGTATTACCGAGTGGGCCCTGAGATACCTCTCCGTCACACGGAGTAACAAATCCCAGTCTTGATCCATGCCAACTCAACAGACACCCTCGGAGATACCTGTAGAGCACATTTATAGTCACCTAGTTACGTTGCGACGTTTGATACACACAAGGCACTCCTCCGATGTCCGTGAGTTGCATGATCTCGTGGTCATAGGAACATATACTTGACATGCAGAAAACAGTAGCAATAAACTGACACGATCATATGCTACGTTTGTAATTTGGGTCTTGTCCATCACATCATTCTCCTAATGATGTGATCCCGTTATCAAATGACATCACATGTCAATGGCTAGGAAACCTTGACCATCTTTGATTAACGAGCTAGTTCACTAGAGGCATACTAGGGACAATGTGTTGTCTATTTACCCACACATGTAGTGTGTTTCCAATCAATACAATTATAGCATGGATAATAAATGATTATCATGAACAAGGAAATATAATTCACACTTTATTTATTGCCTCTAGGGCATATTTCCAACAATACGGACTTTTGATCTTGACCACCTCAAAACACAAGGTCTCCACCCTGTAGTTGTGTTCATCACCGAAGGCGACTTCCAAATAGATCCTCCCCACTGGATAAGCTGACTTTCTAGGCACCACGCCGTGAAAAACTGTTAAGGACGGTTTAAGATCCTTATCCAGCAACTTCATCCGGCAGAAAGTGTCATGGTACAAAATATTGATGCTACTGCCACCATCCATAAGCACCTTGGTAAACACGTAGCCTCCAAGTTGGGGAGCAACTACCAACGCTAGCTGTCCGGGGTCATCAACACGCAGCGGGTGATCCTCCCGGCTCCAGGTTATATCATACTCAGACCACTTCAAGTATTGTGGTAGAGCCGGCATGATCGCATTAACCGCCCGCTTGCACAACTTCTGATCTCGCCTATCAAGGCTGGTCATAAAAACATGATACTGACCCGAGCTGAGCTGCTTTGGATTACTCTGATATCCAGACTGGTTATTTTGTTGCTGATTGTTGCCACCGGAGTGCGGATGATGTCCTCCCTGGTTACCCTGGCCGTGATGGCCAGATCTTGAGCCACCGGACCCAAACCCGGCTCCTGACCCGCCAGCTCCTGGGCCACTGGGTGGGCCACCATCGTTGTGATGCTGTCGTAAGTTGTAGTCCTTGAACTTTTGCATAACATGGCAATTACCCCACGTGTGACCCGCCGGTCTGTCGGGCCGACTGTGCTCCGGACAAGGTCTATTTTGCATCTCCTCCAAATTAAAAGGAGTCTTGCCCTTATTAAAAGGCTGCTTGAACTTTCCATTGCCCTTACTCTGACCAGGCTTCTCCTCATCGGAGCCCGGATCCTTCGTATTATCAGAGTCGGCGTACTTCGTGAGAGCCGCCAGCTTCTGCTTCAAAGGCGTAAAGTGGTAATTCTTTTCTAGAATCAAGACCGCCGGGAGCAGGTCAGCACTCGTCGACTGTTGGCTCTCTGACTCTGCATCCATCTGAGCCTTTAATGCGGAATCCAAACACGTGGTGAGGCAGGCGGCGGCGGAGGAGAAGCGCGCATGTATGTCCCTCTTATTCTCATGCTCATACATGTAGAGAAACATCCTCCCTTATAAGGAGGTCCAATTCCTACTCAACTAGCAATGTGGGACTAAACTTTTGTCCCACCTCTTGCCTTGAACGAATGGGTTTAGTGGGCCTCTAGGATTTATTAGGAATTCTAAAAATTGTTATTGGGCTGGATCTTTTTTTAAACAAATTTCAGCAATAATTCAAAGTTTGTTTTAGACTTCACTCTCGGAAGAGCTGGCACGGGCCGTGGAGAAACACGTCTCAGACCACGTATTCATCTGCCATTGAAGCTCCGCATGTGCAGCCTGGTCGTAATTGAAGCTCGAGGCCAGGCCTGACAGGCTTCCCAGCAGAAGCATACATGTGTCCTTGATAGCTTGGTGTAGTTTGTCTCAAAAAAGAAAAGATAGCTTGGTGTAGTGCTGTCCATACCACGCGGCGAGTTCGGAAGCTCCACTGGCCACAATGGCCTCGCATGCATACTGGCATGTGTGCATGTCGTGGACTCGTTGGCGAGAATGCACTGTGGAGCCGCCAGCCAGGGTGATGGTTACGCAAGTGAGGTCGTCACCACTGTCACGTGGCTCGGAGATGAGACTTTGGCGTCACGCTGATCTCCTATGCCAGCTCAAGATTGGAATACAGTAGGGGCGCCTCATTACTACAACGTGTGGGTGACACTCATGTGTAGGTGGTGGTCTAATTCATATGTATAGTATCTTCTTTTCAAAAAAAAAATCATATGTATCTAATCATTTCTCCACATACACGTGTAAGTAGAAGTCTCATGATTAACGCATTGTTCTTTTATTTACAAAATAGCCTATTCCCTTAGAACAGGGGACTGGTCCATTGACACTAATGTGGGAGTCAACAATCCAACGCTATCCGCATGCATCCATCCTATCTAATTTCGTTTTTAAGTCCTCATGTTCAAATAGCCGCTGACATAAAATACAGACATTCAAATAGCCGCATACATAGAGTACATACATCAAATAGCCGCATGTAACAGTAGTTCAAATTTTAAAAAACTTAAATATTACATTTCAATAACGGGGCCATAACCTCGGGGTGGTTAATCGAGTAGGACCAGATGATGACATGGGTCAGCGACAAAAGCCCAATTCATAGGTGGAACCGACCTTGCAATATCATGTTCCTCAAGGCATGGGCGGTGGTGGCCTACATTGCATCCACCACCATGTAAACCCTAGGCATCTCTGCCTATATAAAGGAGGACGGAAACCCTCTAGGGCATCCAATCTTAGATCTAAAAACTCTCGGTGGCAACCCAAACACCATTGTAATCCGTTGCACAAGGTATCCCCTCATCATGAATAATAGAGAAGCATGATGTAGGGTATTACTCTTCACAGGGCCGAACCTAGGTAAAGTGTGCGTGCAGACTTCGTCTCAGTATTTCTGACCTCGTCACGAACCCTACCGAGGGATCCGACTGCATTTTGCACCGTCGGTTGGTGTGCCAGGCATGGGTGACGTTGGTCATAGACCTAACCCGGTGCGGAGAGCCAAAGGAGATCGACAAATTCTCGTCAACGCAAACTTTCACGCTCGGCTCTTTCGATCTGGTCGTCGACGGTGCGGGGCAACTCTTCGAGATATCCCCACCGACCTTAATCGCCTACATGCGCTTTGGGGTGATTGAGTTCGTCTATGATGAGCAGGGAAGAGCCATGGGGCCATACCCCGACTCGAATCACATCGGGTGGGAATACGAGTGAAGCGCCACACTGCGGGAGAAGGCGGCGGCTTCACCGTACCGCTAGCCCGCTCGCGAGGTCTCCGTGAACATGATATTCCCTATGGCGGACACACGCAGAAATCAGAAGCCCACGCGTCACATGATCTACATGGCATAACAAATGTTTAGTGACCAACTCGCATGGTCCAAGGAGACGGTGACCTTCCGTGATAGGGATCACCCTGAGTATGTCATCCAGCTGGGCAAACATGCCCTGGTGTTAGATCCGTTGATGGGAGATTGACACCTCGCACGCGTCCTGATGGACGGAGGCAGTGCCCTCAACATTATCTTCACCAACACCCTCGAAAAGATGAAAATCTTGTTGTCACACTTGCAACGGTCGGCTTCCAAGGGTTCTGACCGGGTCTCCCTATTCATCTCTTGGGGTGGATCAAGCTCGAAGTCGTCTTTGGGGACGAAGGGAACTACCGCAGCGAAACTGTCCAGTTCAAGGTCGCTCCCTTCAAAAGCGGCTATCACGAGATCTTGGGCAGACTCGCATACATAAATTCATGGTGGTCCCATCTTACACATACCTGTAGCTAAAGATGTCGGGCGCAAACTATTGGGAAACATAGTAGAAAAATAAAAAACGCCCTACGATCCACCAAGAACACTATGAAGATACAATAAACGGTTGGGATTGGATCATTACCAACTCCGAGTTGCAGCATTATAAGAAAAATTCATGTAGATCATTGATGAATTTCCTCAAACAGTAGATGAACGATCCCGTGAAGCTCACGAACGATTCCTCAAAATTAAGACCTAAAGCACATCATGTCTACTTGGTTGCAAGCGTATGGTCTTCACGATCCGGCAACGCTTCACCGTCCAGAGCTAATCGTTGTCGGGGAATTATAAGGAGGATATTATAACCACACAGGGCTTTTAATTATGAGGTTTATATGAACTAGGTCTAGCTCTAATTAGTCAACTAGGACCAATTAGAACTAGAACTAGAGGAGGCTCCAAAACTTGTACATCAAAAGGGTGGGAATCCTCTAGTATATATAGGTTGGAGAGTAGAGGAGGAGCAACACACAAGGAGGTAAAGCCCCTCCTTGGTGCATCGTCCTAAGGGGTAAGTAGGAGTCCTCTCCCACTCCAATTCGCCCCCTGGAAAGGGGGGTGACGAAGATATGTACCTAGGGTAGGATCCTGAACCTGACCTACATACCCTACCTAAGGGTACATTGGAGGACTTAAAGATTACAAAGAGAGATTCCGACTGGATTCTCCATGGTGCTCAAGTCACTCGACATTTAATCCACTTGGTATCCTCTCCCTCCACTCGACAGTCACCTGTCACTCGGAAGACCCCGCTTCTAGTCGACACCAGAAGACCAGAAGCCACTCCTGGGAGGCCAACGGGCAGGCATTAGGCCAATCGTCATTAGTAGCAATTATGATGTACGTTATGAGTAACACTTGTCTTTATACCCATGATCGAACCCTTGGATGACTCGCACTTATGAGGGGTAGCGTACTCTATATAAGCCGCCCCTCCCCTCTGGCACAAGGGTTCGCAACCTCTGTAACTCATACTCTCCACATGACAGAAGCTCCCGAGCACTGAGACGTAGGGCTATTACGTCCACGAGAGGGGTCTGAACTCATACAACCGTGTGTACATCCTCGCCGTAGCTAGGACTCTGCCCTCTCCTTTCGTACCCCCATCTTCTACTCTCAGACTCATTGCCACGATAGTTGGCGCCCACCGTGGGGAAGGCGTCTAAGCGGCTTTCGGCAAGGTTGCAATTTTTCCCCTTCGTCATGTCTTTCGGTGGTGTTTTCTCCTTGGGCCACGAGATCCGTTTCGGAGCGCTCACCTTCGTCGCCGATGATTTGGCATGGCTCCAGGAAGCGCCTGTCGATGTCGAGGTGCTCCCAATCCGTGGGGCCGCGCACTTCCATGGAAGCTCCTGCGGTGTACTTCTACGGCAGCCGTCGACTCCGTACTCTTCGGCTCTCCCCGCTGTTCGCCGTCGCAAGCGATCTGGTCGCTCACGTCTCCAGTGCTAGGTGAGACATGCGATGGACCGCCAAGTTTCATCTCTGCAAATTGCGGCGATCGAAACCGCCGAGTCACTTCACGGCGTGTTCGAGTCGGACTCCAATCAGCCTAACGTTCCTCCGAGTGCGAGAGCTCCGATCCTACAGCGGAGGTTCTTATGGCTGATTCTCATCAGAGCCCGTCGCCGGGCTTCGGCCATGGCAGGCGAGAGGCTGGTGGACCGTCAAATGAGCAGCCGCGCCGAGATGAGGAGGTCCTCCATACTCCCATTGTCGGTTCGACCGGTGAGGCTCAGGCCTTGGAGGCCACACGCATTCGGCTCGAAGAGCTCTAGAGGGAACTCGATGGGTGCGCTCGCTAGCGTCCATCAGCTCCCAGTCAACGTCAGCGACAACTGTTTCCGAGTGGTTCACAGAACAATGTTGAGGTATACCGTACTCTAGGCTTAAATGTTGCGGCAACAGCTAGGATAGCAGATTCCATCCAGCCATCATGATCAGAGGCTGGCAGAGGTTTGTTGGATATTAGAGAATTGCTTGATGCAGCACAGCGCCAGAATTCAATTGTTTTGCAGTCGCGCAATAGGATTCACAGTAATTCACCAAGAGCAGAGACTGTTCAGTCGGCACACAGTCCTGGTTTGCCTTTGCGTCGTAGGGGCGGAGGTTTCCATGAGGATTAGTATAGAGATCAGGGACGAGATCAGTTTCATCGTGATGACCACCGTCGAGTGCCCACTCCTCCGCGGGGTGGTCCCTACGTGCTCCGGCACCAAGACGAAAGGCACCCGTTCGGTGATGAGCGGAACCCAGGGTTTAATGCTTGAGACGTCCTCACTCAGAGGCGAATCAACAGAGGCAGAGCCCACAGAGATGGGTATGACAGAGATTTCCCGAGTGGTAGCACTACTGTTGTTTCTGGTCCTGAGTGTTTTAGCAGGGCTATTCGTTCTGCAGAGAGTCCGCCCAACTTCAGGTTGGCGGCTGGGATAGGCAAGTTTTCTCGCGAGTCAAAGCCAGAGACATGGTTGGATGATTACCGAGTGGCTATTCAGATTGGTGGTGGTAACGACAACATTGCAATGAAACATTTGTCCTTCATGTTAGATGGTTCGGCTCATTCATGGCTGAATCGCTTGGCTCCTTCTAGCATCCACTGTTGGGAGGATCTTGCTCGAGTGTTCATCAGAACGTTCGAGGGCACTTGCAAGCGTCCTGCATGTTTGATTGACTTGCAGTATTGTGTTCAGAAGCCCAACAAGTCTTTAAGATATTACATTCAGCGATGGTCCACTTTGCATCATACAGTGGAGAATGTTTCCAAGCATCAGGTTGTTTGTGCTTTCAAGGCCAGAGTGAAATACAGAGAGCTTTACTTGAAGTTTGGGTGAACAGGTGATATTTCACTAAGTAAGATGATTGAAATCGCGACTCGGTACGCCAATGGCGAAGAAGAAGACCGCCTCTGCAGCAGCAAAGGAAAAGCAGTCGACAACGATACTGGCGGCAATTCCAGTCGGAAGCAGAAGCGGAAGGCTGATGGCCCTGTTCAGGCAGAGGCAGCCGCTCTGGCAGCCCAAGGGAAAAAACAAGGGGAAGTCCAAGGGATAGTTCAACCCCAAGAAAGGAAAAAATTAGTCGGGAACTGATGTTATGGATTTACCGTGTGCAGTCCACATGAGGAAAGATGAGGAAGGCAATCTGATATTGCCCAAGCATACCACTCGATGCTGTTGTCTGATCTAGCAGTTCAAGGAGGGTCGTTGAATGAGAAAACCCCTGAAAAGGATGATGATGAAGACAAAGAAACTTTTCCCGATGTTAACGCTACACTGATGATTTTTGCTGATGTTGAAAGCAAGAGTCGATTGAAGGTTATAAACAGAGAGGTCAACATGGCCATGCCTACCACCCCCACCTACCTCAAGTGGTCTCAGACTACAATCACATTTGATCAGTCAGATCATCCTGCTCATGTGGCCACTCTCGGTCGATAGGCTTTGGTGGTCGATCCTGTTATGGGAGGCACTCGACTCTGCAAGGTCCTCATGGCGGTGGAAGCGGTTTGAACATTCTGTATGCAGATACCCTTAAAGGGATGGGCATTCCAATGTCCTGACTCAATGAGAGTAACATGCAGTTCCATGGAGTCATCCCAGGGAAGAAGACCAAGTCGCTCGGCCAAATTGCATTGGATGTGACATTCGGGACGGATAAAAAAATTCGCAAGGAGAAATTGACGTTTGAAGTCGTGGACTTCCAAAGCGCGTACCATGCCATTCTTGGTCGACCAGCTTATGCTCGTTTCATCGCCCGTCCATGTTACGTGTATCTCAAACTGAAGATGCCTAGGCCCAAGGGTGTGATCACAGTCACCGACAATCGACAGAGGGCTAAGGAGTGCCTCCAACAGTGCTCCAAAATTGTCGATCATCAGATGGCTATGGTCGAGCTAGAAGAGTACAAGAAGAGCGCTGACCCTGCTGATTTGCTGCGTGCTAAGAAGCCTGCTTCTGAGTCAGATTTTCAGTCGGCAGGGGAAGTGTTGGGGATATAACCCAGTGGTGAGACCCGCCCAAGTGGGGTCGGGTCATACCTGGCGGCTCATAATCCAGACCAAGGCAGATGGGCCTAGAGACGTGAGCCTAGACATATGGCGGCTTATCAAGATGGGCCAAGGTAAGGCCCAGACGAGAGAAGGCGTGAAGACCCGGGCGGTTAAGCCGCCCGAAGATGGCTTGCCCAGGAAGGCAAGGAGACATCGAGATAGAGTCAGACACATTGTAAGAGTCGGTATGAGACTTGTAACCCGTGGTCTTGGCCTCCTATATAAAGGCAGAGACCCGGGGCGACTGAGACAGAAACCAACTAATCGAGAACTAGGTCAAGTGAATCTGCTCCCTTGTAATCGATACTCCAATCAATACAACGCAAGCATGACGTAGGCTTTTACCTCCTCCAAAGGGGCTGAACCTGGGTAAACTCATGTCCTTCGTCCCAACCAACCCCTTTGAGTCCATCACCTTAGCGATGGCCTCAAACTTAAGTCCTCGAACATCTGCCATGACAAAACCACGACAGTTGGCGCCCACTGTGGGGCCCGCGCTCAGTGGTGTTGAATTCTCAAAGGGCTCTCTTCCAGGGATCGAGGGGTACGTTGTCGGCAGGATGAACAAGAGTCGTCGCGCCCGGCTCTACATCGACGACGCCGGCTGGGGTAACGAGGCCGACTCTGTCGAGTACGGTTTCCGAGTCCCCTTTGATGGAATCCATGTTTTCATTGGCAAGGTCGGCGGATCTACACCCGGGCCGGATGTCTGCACCAACATTGTCGAGCCGGCTCGGCGCACGCAACCCGCTCGACGCGTGCAACCCGCTCGTGTTAACCTGGGCAGGAAGCATGTCTTCGTCGGTTTTACTCAAGGCACGGATCTTGAGGGGTCCATGTCATAGGAAACTCTCGTCTGTTCGGAGGATGAATCTTTGAGCGGAGAGACGGAATCAATCTACCCGCTTCACGATGGTAGGCTCGGGGGCTACGACGGGCTTTAACCTGAGTCGGGGTATCATGAGTTGGAGGACCATGGTCCACCGATGCATGCGGCCGTCTTCATGGCGGGTTCAGCACCAGGCACAAGCAGTATAGCCGCTGGGGCAGCCGGGTCCGAGGCTGACCCGCCGGCGGCTCAAGTTCTCCTGGATCTAATGAATGAGCTCACGACCCTGATGGCAACTGGGTAGAGAATCAAGCCACCCGAAACGCAGAGATCGCAAGGCTAAAGGACCAGATGACTGAAGTCCAACAAGGGATCAGCATGCTGAAGGCTCAGATGGACGCAAAGGCAGAGTGCCTCAGGGCGAACGCTTTCCGCCTTGAGCTGGAGCAGCAATCTGCAGTGGCGGTTCAACGAATGAGGCATCAGTCCTGCTTGCTGGAACAGTTCAAGGCCAGGAATCTTTTTAACACGCAGGGGATGGGACGGACTGCGAAAGCACCAGAGAGTCGGCCGGCGGCTCGACAGCAGCGCCCTAACCCGCCCTGATGGAACCAGTCCTCACCAATGGCTTTCCCAACGCCGGTGGGTCACTATTCAAACCCGGCAGAGAAAATGGTGGCGGCAACAACCCAGCTCCGTATGATTCCTATCCCGAATGAGGCGCCCTTCGCCGAAGAGGTGCGGAACGCTATTGGATACCTGCACACGGCGATGGCCGAGCAGGAGAAGTACACCTATAGCCGGAGTCGCATGCACTCAACCCCCATCCCCAGCCGCAGCTTCTGCCGGCGTTATGAGTCACCGGCGGTTTCTAGCAGTGATCGACACCGGGACCCGCCACGAGACGATCAGGTAGTTCTGGATGCTTAGGCGCTGGTGGACCGAGCAAGGGCACAACACGAGGCGGCGGCTCTGGTGGCGACGGAGGCTCACCAAGAACTGACGCCTTCCATCTCGGTAGGAGCAGGGGTAACCACCAGGGCCGTGGGAGTGTCGTGCCTAGTACCGGCTTTGCAGAATGAGCGTCTGCCAAAAGATTTCAAGGGCCCTTGCAAGGTCCCAAATTACACCACGGACCTTCCTCCAAAAGCGTGGATTGAGAGCTATGAGCTGGCGATGGAGATGTTAGATGTCAACGACACAGTATGTGCCAAGTATTTTATTATGATGCTGGAAGGGACGGCTCACACGTGGTTGAAGGGCTTGCCACCCAACGCCATTAATTCCTGGGCCGAGTTAAAAGTGAAATTCATCAAAAACTTCCAAGGGACGTGCAGGCAGCCCATGATGGTTGTGGATTTGGATCATTGTGTGCAGCAGGAGAATGAGTTGGCTCATCATTGGGTCCGACGGGTCTCAACCGTCATCCACTCGTCCGAACAGATTACGGCAGCTCAAGCAGTTTTGATTCTGGAGAAGAATTGCCATTTTATGCCTGTAAAGCAGAAGCTTGGCCGGCTCAAGCGCTCGTGTCAGGACATGAGGGAGCTCATGGCGGCTCTCACGAAGTACGCCGACTCTGACAGTACGAAAGATCTAGGCTCTGACGAGGAGAAACCCAGTCAGAGCAAGAAGGGTAACAACGGCAAGGGTCCCGCAGGCAATGGCAACCAGAACAAGAGGAAGAATCTAGATGGCGGGTCGGAACTGGTGGTCAACGCCAGCACCGGAAACAATCGTGCTAAGGGCAATGGGAACTTCAAACAACCCTTTAACAAGGGTAAAACTCCTTTCAATTTGGAGGAGATGCTCAACAAGCCTTGTCCGGAGCACAGCCGGCCCGATAGGGCGGCAGGTCACACATGGAGGAATTGCCACATTATGTAGAAGTTTCGAGACTATAGCCTGCGGCAGCATAACAACAATGATGGTGGCCCGCCAGGCGGCTCAAGGCCAGGCGGGTCAGGAGCCGACTCAGGTTCTGGCAGTTCAGGATCCGGCTATCAGGGCCAGGGCCATCAAGGAGGGCATCAACAGCAATCTGGTGGCAATAATCAGCAGCAAGGTAACCAGTCTGGGTATCAGAGGAATCCGAAGCAGCTCAGTTCGGGTCAGTATCATGTTTTTACAACCAGCCTTAACATGCGAGATCAGAAGCTGCACAAGCGGGCGGTTAGTGCGATTACGCCGGCTCTCCCACAATACTTGAAGTTGTCCGAGTATGACATAACTTGGAGCAGAGAGGATCACCCGCCGCGTGTTGATGACCTGGGGCGGCTTTGGTAGTTGCCCCCCAAGTGGGAGGATATGTGTTTACTAAGGTGCTTATGGATGGTGGCAGCAGCATTAATATTCTGTACTATGACACATTCCGATGGATGAAGTTGCTCGATGAGGATCTTAGGCCTTCCTCCACGGTCTTTCACGGTGTGGTGCCTAGCAAGTCGGCTTATCCAGTGGGTAAGATCTCTTTGGAAGTCGCATTTGGTGATGAATACAATTACAGGGTGGAGACCTTGTGTTTTGAAGTGGTCAAGATCAAAAGTCCATATCATGCCCTATTTGGACGTCCGGCTTATGCCAAGTTCATGGCTAGGCCTTGCTATGTCTATTTACAGCTCAAGATGCCAGGTCTATGTTGGTGAACGTCACATGGGAAACAAAAAAATTCCTACGCACATGCAAACCTATCCATGGTGATGAGTATCTACGAGAGGGAGAGTGGATCTATGTACCCTTGTAGATCGCTAAGCGGGAAGCGTTAAGAAACGCGGTTGGTGTAGTCGAACTTCTTCGCGATCCAAATCACCGAGCGTCCCACGATCTAATCACAAACCATCCCGCGAACCAATCACGAACCATCCCACGATCTCGTCACGATCCGTCCCGCGATCCAATCACGAACGTCTCGTGGCCTTGATCACGATCCTTCCGATCTAGTATCGAACGGACGGCACCTCCGCGTTCAGCACACGTGTGGCTTGATGATGATCTCCACCGTCTTGATCCAGCAAGAGGAGGCGGAGAGGAGGAAGAGTTCACCAGCAGCGTGACGGCGCTCCGGCGATGGTGGTGGAGTGATTCCGGCAGGGCTTCGCCTAAGCACTACGGAAAACCGATCTAGAGGAGCACCGGTGGAACGGGTAGCACGTGGCCGTAAATTCTGTGCAAAAACCCTCTATTCCACCAGTATATATAGGAGGAGAGGAGAGGCAGCCTTGGCGCAAGGGCAAGGCCCTCTAGGAGTTGGCCGGCCAAGGTGGAGGAGTCCTACTCCTCCTCCAATCCTAGTAGGAGTATGATTCACCCTTTTTGCCTTTTTTTCACCTTTTTCTTTAGGCCTTTTTCCTCCTGTTGCCATGGGACTTTTGTGGCTGTTCCACCAGCCCACTAAGGGATGGTTATTATTCTCCCACAGCCCATGGACTCTCTAGGGTCGAAATACCCCTCCCGGAGGTCTCCCGGTACACTACCGGCACTCCCGGTACACTACCGATGAGCCCGAAACTTTTCCGGCGACCAAACTGGGACTTCCTATGTATGAATCTTTACCTCCGGACCATTCCGGAGCTCCTCGTGACGTCCAGGATCTCATCCAGGACTCTGAACAAACTTTGGTCTCCACCATACATAACTCTATACTACCGAAACGTCACCAAACCTTAAGTGTGCAGACCCTACGGGTTCGAGAACTATGTAGACATGACCGAGACACCTCTACGGTCAATAACCAATGGTGGGACCTGGATGTCCACATTGGTTCCTACATATTTTACAAAGATCTTTATCGGTCGAACCTCTATGTCAAGGATTCAGTTAATCCCGTATGATGTTCCCTTTGTTCTTCGGTATGTTAATTGCCCGAGATTCGATCGTTGGTATCTGCATACCTAGTTCAATCTCATTATCGGAAAGTCTCTTTACTCGTTCCGTAATACAAGATCCCGCAACCTACAATTAGTCACATTGCTTGCAAGGCTCATTGTGATGTTGTATTACCGAGTGGGCCCTGAGATACCTCTCCGTCACACGGAGTAACAAATCCCAGTCTCGATCCATGCCAACTCAACAGACACCCTCGGAGATACCTGTAGAGCACCTTTATAGTCACCCAGTTACGTTGCGACGTTTGATACACACAAGGTACTCCTCCGATATCTGTGAGTTGCATGATCTCATGGTCGCAGGAACATATACTTGACATGCAGAAAACAGTAGCAATAAACTGACACGATCATATGCTACGTTTGTAGTTTGGGTCTTGTCCATCACATCATTCTCCTAATGATGTGATCCCGTTATCAAATGACATCACATGTCAATGGCTAGGAAACCTTGACCATATTTGATTAACGAGCTAGTTCACTAGAAGCATACTAGGGACATTGTGTTTGTCTATGTATCCACACATGTATCCATGTTTCCAATTAATACAACTATAGCATGGATAATAAACGATTATCATGAACAAGGAAATACAATAATAAACACTTTATTTATTGCCTCTAGGGCATATTTCCAACAGTCTAAACGGGACGATTACAGTGCATGGTGATCGGGAGACGGCTATTGAGTGTCAGGAAGGAGACGCAGCTTATGCAGAGTCGAGTTGCGCAGAAGCAGAGCTCAAGTTTTATAAGGAAAATGTTGACCCGGAGGACGTGACTCCTCTCAAAAAGCCCACCACAAAATCTAAGCCGCCCCTCAAGTTTTCGGCGGATGACACCAAGCTAGTGGATTTTACTCTGGGTGACTCATCTCAACAGTTTACTATTGGGGCCCATATGGATCCCAAATAGGAAAGCGCACTCATCGAATTCATCCGTGAGAATTGGGACATCTTTGCATGGAAGCTTCCTGACATGCCGAGTGTACCGAGAGAGTTCGCTGAGCACCACCTTAATGTGGATCCTAAGTTTAAACGGATCAAACAGTTTCTACGTCGGTTCAATGAAGAGAGGCGCAAGGCCATCGGGGAAGAGGTGACCCGGCTTTTGGCGGCGGGTTTCATCGTTGAAGTGTTCCACCCAGAGTGGCTTGCCAACCCGGTGCTAGTGCTTAAGAAGAACGACACGTGGCGTATGGGCGTGGATTACACGGATCTTAACAAGGCCTGTCCGGCTGACCCGTTTGCTCTCCCCCGTATTGACCAGATCATCGATGCAACGGCAGGTTGTGAGAGTCTGTGCTTCTTGGATGCTTATTTTGGTTATCATCAGATCACGATGGCAGTCAAGGATCAAGAGAAGATAGCTTTCATCACGCCTTTTGGTGCCTTCTGCTACGTGTCCATGCCTTTTTGGCTCAAGAGTGCCCAGGCGACTTACCAGCGTTGTGTGCAAAATTGTCTTCAGAGACAAATTGGGCGCAATGTTCATGCATACGTGGATGAAATTGCGATTAAGTCCAGAAAGAAGGAGACTCTTTTGATGACCTGAAGGAGACTTTTGACAAATTACGGGTCTACAAGATGATGCTTAACCCGGCTATGTGTGTTTTTGGTGTTCCTGCAGGAAAGCTCTTGGGATTCCTAGTCTTTGAGCGTGGCATTGAGGCTAATCCAGATAAGATCAAGGCTATCACTTCCCTATCTGAGCCGGCATGCATCAATGATGTTCAGCGCTTGGCGAGATGGATCGCTGCATTAAGCCGGTTCATAAGCCGCCTTGAGGAGAAGGCCATCCCTTTGTATGAGATGATGAAGAAGACAAACAACTTTGTCTGGAGTGCGGCGGTGGGTGAAGCGTTTGAGGACCTCAAGAGGCAGCTCACAGAGCCACCAGTCTTAGCGGCTCTGGCTGAGAAGGAACCTTTGCTCTTATACGTGGCGGCTAATAACAGGGCAGTCAGCGCTATGATCGTTGTTGAGCGTAAGGAAGTAGGGAAGGAATATCTGGTTCAAAGGCCAGTTTATTATGTCAGTGAAGTCCTGACAGAGTCCAAGCAGAGGTATCCACATTGGCAGAAGCAGGTATATGGGGTGTTCATGGCCAATCCTAAACTGAAGCATTACTTTCTAGGGCACCAGATCCCAGTGGTTAGCTCCGCCCCGTTAGGAGATATAATTCAAAACAGAGAAGCCACCGGCAGGATTGCTAAGTGGGCATTGGAGCTTGGGCCTCTTAATCAGAAATACGTGCCTCGCACGACGGTCAAGTCTCAATCCTTAGTGGATTTCATAAACAACTGGACGGAGTGTCAGGCACCCGAGGAAAAGCCGGATAACACGTATTGGACAATCCACTTTGATAGGTCTAGGAAGCTGGAAGGATCAGGGGCAGGGGTTGTCTTAACTTCCCCCAAAGGTGACAAGTTCTGTTACGTGTTAAGATTGATGTTTCCTTGTACTAATAATGCAGCTGAGTACGAAGCTTTGCTTCGTGGCCTCCGGGTGGCTAAGGAGATGAACCTGAGCCGGGTTAGATGTCTCGGCGACTCAGACCTCATAGCCCAACAAGTGTTAGACACCTGGGATTCCAAGGACCCATGGATGGTGGCTTATCGTCAGGCAGTGGATGTCATCGCTGGTCATTTCAAGGGTTATCAGGTGGATCATATTGATCGTCGCAGGAACGAGGCGGCTGATGCCCTGTCAAGGCTAGGTTCTCAGCATAAGCCGGTACCGCCTAACATTTTCTTAGATGTATTACATCACCCATCAATTAAGTTACCTTCAGAGGAAGACTTGGTCATACCTGACCCGGAGGGGCAACTGGTGGCGGCTCTACATGCTATTCCTGACTGGACCATGCCTTACTTGGCGTACTTGACTCGTAGCGAGTTACCTGATGATGAAAATTTGGCCAGACAGGTCACTAGGCGGTCTAAGTCTATGACAATAATCAATGGTGAGTTACATAAGTGCAGCGTCACTGGCGTTTTTCAACGTTGTGTTTCACCTGAAGAGGGCAAGGAAATCTTGAATGAAATTCATGCTAGTGATTGTGGTCATCACGCCGGCTCAAAATCTCTGGTGGCCAAGGCTTTTCGACATGGTTTCTTCTGGCTGACGGCTCATAAAGATGCGGAGGACTTGGTTCACAAGTGTGATGGATGTCAGAAGTTTGGCCGGCGTGCTTGATATGTTCATTTGCTTGGCTCAAGAATTGCGCATGATTCCAATTACTTGGCCATATGCAGTCTGGGGGCTTGATATGGTTGGGTCGTTCAAGAGATCCAAGGACAAGAAGACCCACCTCCTGGTGGCAGTGGACAAATTTACCAAGTGGGTAGAAGCTGAGCCGGTCAGCAAGTGTGACGCGGCTACGACAGTTCAGTTTGTTAAAAAGCTAATCTAGCGCTTTGGTTACCCTCACAGTATCATCACGGATAATGGTACGAACTTATCCAAGGGGGCTATGCGAGAGTTCTGTGAAAGTGTGCACATCCGACTTGACATTTCTGCGGTTTCTCATCCACAGTCAAATGGTCAGGTAGAGCGTGCTAACCAGGAAATCTTGAGAGGTATCAAACCCCGGCTTATGGTTCCTTTGCAGCGCACGCCGGGCTGTTGGGTAGAGGAGTTGTTGTCCGTCTTATGGAGCATCAGAACCACTCCCAACAGATCAACAGGTTATACACCTTTCTTCATGGTTTACGGCGCAGAAGTCGTGTTACCAAGTGATATCCGTCATGATTCGCCATGGGTGGCAGCTTACGTTGAGGCCGATAATGAAACAGCGCGTCAAGATGCATTGGATGCCTTGGAGGAACGTGATGTGGCGGCGCCCCGATCGGCGATTTATCAGCAAGACCTGCGTCGCTATCATAGCCACAGAGTCAAGACCCGGTCGTTTCAAGAAGGCGACTTAGTGTTGCGATTGCTTCAAGATCAGACAGATGCACACAAGTTATCCCCTCCATGGGAAGGACCTTTCGTGGTTAGCAGAAATCTCAACAACTGGTCATATTACCTCACTGACATACGAGACGAGTCAAGCACTTCTGGGCAGGAGACCCGCTGGCCGTGGAACATAGCGCATCTGCGGCCTTACTATACCTGAGTCGTTGAGACTTCACATTGTACACCATCATTGTACATATCATATATATATGAATAAATTTGGCATCCTTGCAAGCCAGGGCCTCTGTCGTTTCGCATATCTCAATTTGTGCAAAAAGGTCAACTAGGGGGCTTCCAACCCACCGGGTTTAGCTTATCAGACCCTATTGATCGGCTTTTAAGCCAAAAAGTTGACTCTGTCAACGTGATCGTCTAGGGGGCTTCTAACCCGCTGGGTTTAGCTTATCAGACCCTATCGATCGGCTCTTAAGCCAAACAGTTGACTCGGTCAACAAGGTCGTCTAAGGGGCTTCCAACCCGTCGGGTTTAGCTTATCAGACCCTATCGATCGGCTCTTAAGCCAAGCAGTTGACTCCGTCAACAAGGTCATTTGGGGGCTTCCAACCCACCGGGTTTAGCTTACATACCCTCTTGATCGGCTCTTAAGCCACCAGGGTTAAACCTACCTTTAAGCTGATGCTGCTCCGCTATGTGACCTGTCGAACTCTTGCCAGTTAATCTCACTTAGAGACCCTGAGCCGGTTCAAAGAAATGGACGGCCAATCTCGTTAGAGAACCTGTACTGGTTAAGGTTGAACCGGCGGTTCTTGTCACGTGAGGGCCGGCTTACGGAAAGCAAGGATAAACTCTCTCATCTACTGTCGACTCTTCGTTATGTGGCCCGTTCGTACTCTTAGACAGTTAATCTTTTAAAGACCATGCACTGTTTAAGGTTAAAACGACGGATTTATATCACGTGAGAGGCAGTTTATGAGCTACCAGGGTACTCATGCCCTGCCGTGTCTCTTTCTGGGACGTTACACTTCCTATCAGTTAATCTCGCTTAGAGACCCTAAGCCGTTCTAAGAAATTGACGGCCAATCTCGATAGAGACCCTGTACTGATTAGGAGTTTTAATTAGCGAGTCCACCCAGAAGAACCGGCACATGAGTTCAATTTTTTTTCAAAAAAATAAATAAAGAAAGAAAGATATAACATCTCCGAGTTGTGCTATTCTAAGCCACCCTACTAAACAATATGGAACATATTCTGTTTTCATAGGTTGGTTATCTCAAGAAGAGCCGCCATGACATCTGGTATAATTTGAAGCACAAGGCGGACATAATATGTTAAAGCTGTGCGATTTCCTATGTGCACGATGGCAGAGTTCAGGCAAGATAAAGTTTTTACTAAAGGCCTATTACAATGCTCTCCACAGAGCTCAAAAGCAAGGACTTAAAGTTTTTACACCGCCCCAAATTTCGGCGGGTCACGAAGCTGGGTTATATCATGATTTGTCAAGATTGATCAGCTGGGCGGCGAGTCATCCTGCAGCGGGTCTTCAACCTCCTTGATCTGGAGATTGTCCACGTCCCAGTTGCAGTTCATTAAAGCTTCAAAGTTCGCTTCTTCAAAGAGGGTAGATGGGTCAATATCAGGGGCAACGAGGTGCTTACGGCGTGCAGGAGTTAAATCCTTCACCTTGAAAGTCGGGTCGTGCACTCGTTTGTTTTCGGCGTCGTAAGCCGCATGATATGTTGACAAGTTCACCCCTTCCGCTAACATTGATGCAAGGACCCTGGAGGCTTTCATGCAACGAGCATAGTTGGCTTCGGTGAATTCTAAGCCATCATCCTTCTTTGACGGGAAGCCATCCATCATCTCTTTCGGAGTCAGCTCCGGGGCAAACGCCAAAGCCCGGCTGATTTTTGCAATGGCTCCCTTTCTGGCGGCTGATTTTTTGAGCTCCTAGATTTGCTTGGGCAGGGTGGATAACACTTCTATGAAGAGATTGGGGGATACTCTCTTTATTAAGCATCGCTTTGATCGTGTAGAGAGTTCAGCAGTACAGCTGTTCTGATAGTGTGTAGACGGCTTTCAGCGACAACAGGCTATGAGTAGCAAGTTGATGGCTCCTTTGACCTGCACAAGATGGATTTATGGTTATAAGCCACCTATATAATTCCTCACACAAAGGATATTGGCTAAGTCTTTAGTACTTACCAAAGATAGCAGCAGACATCTTGGCAATATGGCGCTTCAGGGCGTGCAGTTCATCAGATACCTCCATGAGCCGCTGGTCAGCATCATCTGCACGTTGAGCCAGGGTAGTTTTCTTCGTCTTAGCAGCTTTCTTAAAGGCGGCGAAATCAGCTTTAACTTTTACAACTTATTCGGTGGTGAGCCGGAACTTCTCCTTTGCTGCACTCCTAGCGGCTTGCTGAGAGGCCAGATTGCTCTCTAAGCCGGTCAGTTTAGACTCGGCATTGCTTAAAGCTTCCTGTGACAGATAATAAGTAAAAGAGGTGCAAATCGCCAGGATAACATATGGCCAGATGGTTAAGTTAACAAGTATAATGCAAGTCTGAAGCAGATTGCAAGCAATATACTTGACACTTGGGGGCTAATGTTTATTTGTTCTCGAAGACTACAAGTAAGTCCCGGCTCATCTTCATCAAGCTAAGACAGAGCTTGGGGGCTGCATCCTTGTTTCCTAAATCTATCATAAACGTCTGGCTCATATTTGTCAAAGATAAGTCGGCACTTGGGGGCTACATTTGGCTCTTTGTTCTCTACTACAATGAAGTTTCGGCTCATATTTGTCAAAGATAAGCCGACACTTGGGGCCTACATATGGCTTCTTATTCATATCTACAGGGAAGTTCAGGCCCATTATTTCTATTTTGACCCGAACTTGGGGGCTACAATTGATCAACTACTTAAACACTAAAGTACCGGCTCAATATTTCCATTTGAAGCCGATACTTGGGGGCTACAGGCTAAGTGGGTTTGTGTCAAGCATGGATTGGAAGACCCAGTTTACCATTATCAAATATTAAACCGGCTCTTGGGGGCTATATAAGGATATAAGGAAAGGAAGAGATACCTCATATTTTTTCTTCATCAGATTAACAAGCTTGAGCTCCTTGTTTCAGCAGTCAACTTCTCTAGCACGGGGAGCTCAAAATCCAACTTGTCAGAGGCTCCAGTCTTCTCAGTGTGCTTTGTCAGCACACTAGGTTGAGGAGTTTGAAAGCCGGTTCCGGTAATGATGATGTCCGGAGTATCCAAGTCGTCAATGGCCGTTGGAGGGCTTGGCGGCTTAGAATTGGTCCTTGGAGGGCTCTCAGTGGCCGTCTCATGGGCCGCCGGCTCGACAGAATGACGAGCGTCTTCACGCACATCCTCGGAGGCAGTAGAACGATCGGCATGTGTAACCGGAGAGTCCGGCTTGGCAGCCTCCGGTTCTTGGGCAGTGGGGGCCGAGGTAGACCCGACGGTTTTCCTTCGCTTTGCTTGAGCCCTGGAAAGCATCGAAAATTATTGTATAAAATTCAAGGGTAACAAAGATAGGATGGAAGCATGAAGGCACATACTCTGGGTTGATCTTCATAGGTGGTAGCTTGGTTGCCGTAGAGTCGCCTAAAGAAGGGGGTGATTCCTGAAAGCAGTTAAATCAATATAAAGACAAAGTTAAGTTATAAAGGCAAGGTTGACCAAACTAAGCTAAGATTGAACAAAATACCTCAACCGACCATTTCTGTTGAACCGGAGAGTTTGACAACCCGGCCATAAGGTCTTCAGAGCCGGCGCTCCAGGTTTGGCATCGGGAGAGGTGTTGTTGCTTTTTCAAAAGAAAATTGGGGTCTAAATAAGCAAGAGGATGAGAAAATGGGAATTTTCGAACGACCCGTCGTATCTTCTTTGGTGGAAGATGTTCTGAGTCAGATGAAACATAGGTTACCTCAGGAACGTTGGCGTGGCTTGTCTCTGTTTCGTCCTGTGAATTATCATTGTCAATAAGGCGTATGAAGAGACGGCCAAGAGAGTCAAGTTCTACCTCTGAGTCGTCAGCCTCAGGTTGTTCTTGAGGTGCAGGCTTCTTCTTTCGGCTAACAGCTTTATCCTTCGATTTCTTCGGAGGAGGGACGTATTTCTTCTTCCAGAAGATGGAGTTAGCCTGAAAGTATAAACCACGGAAAGAGGTTAAAGATTGCAAATGTACATGAATAGCTAACATGGAAGTAAGGAGCTTGAGAGTCGCCCTTACGTGTGGGGCCGGGTTTGCGGCACAGAAGGGTGGCAGCCCAATGGTGCGGGAAGATCCTTGAGACTCATGGACAAGGCTCTTGATGGCGGCAACGATATCATCTTCAGTCAATGTGGTAGGATTAAAGCAGAGGGGGTCATTGGCCTCACCCGTATATTCACACATGAGACGGCTTCTTCGGCTCAGAGGCATGACTTTCCAAGAGACCCAGCAGCGGGTCAGATCCATCCCTGTCAGACTATTGGCCATAAGGGCTCTGATTTTGGCATAAGCCGGAGCATACTTCGCCCGTTCGGAAGCCGACATACGGTCAGGGAGTTCAGTATTGGTGCGGAGTCGGGTTGGACGATAGCCCGGCAATGGACGTTCTCCCTCTAGAGAGGTGTCTTTGCAATAAAACCAGGTTTTGTTCCAATCCTTAGGATGACTTGGCATTCGAACAGCCGGAAAGACCATATCCCGTCTTCTTTGAATGGAGATTCCGCCGAGATCCAAGCTTGGGCCGGCTGTTACCTCTGTCTGGCGGTTTGCATAAAAGAACTCATGGAAGAGGTTAACCGACGACTCTTCTTGTAAGTAAACCTCATAGATAATTTGTAAGTTGCACATGTTTGAGATGGAATTGGGTGCAATGTCTTGAGGATGCAGCTTGAAGAAATGAAGGACATCTCGAAAAAATTTAGAGCCGGGCACGCTGAAACCACGGGCAAGATGGTCTGTGAATACGACTACTTCGCCATCTTGGGGGTGGGTTTCTTTTCTTTGCCTGGAACCCGCCAATGGATGACGTCTTTGGCTGGCAAGGTCCCTACGTCTATGAAATCCTTCAAAAAGTCCTCAGAGACTACGGAGCCGACCCAGTTACAGGAAGAGGACGCACGAGGCATAATGGCGTCTTAAAACTACAGAAAGTAACATTACGCGGTGAGTTAGAAGGTGACAGACAACTAAGGGCAGCTGATGAAATCTAAGTTTTACGAAGTTAAGCCGCCGGTGCAGCTCCTGGCAAGAGCCGGAAGTTTAATGGCGGGTTACGTTGCAGGGCAACGGAGCAAAATACAACTAAGTGTGGAAAACAGGATTCACATTTTATCTTTGCGGTGACGGATCTACGGACAGAGGATAAAGCATATTTATTCTAAACCTAATGATGAACACAGGAACTGGCGATATTCACGGACAGTGGAAGGAAACAACTATCGATCTATCTTAAATTATTGGTGATTTCCTACGGTTTACTGCATCAGGGAGAGATTCATTACAAGATTCATTGGGTATTATGTCATTTGGCATTACGAAGAGCTCGTGTTATAACGGACTGAAGAACTCCATGGATTTATTACCCTAAGCTACAAATCTAGGGGATGGAGAAGGACGTACCGTAATTAAGACGACGGATGCGGGCAATGTTCTGGTACGCTCAGGTTGATGCAGCGGCCTCAGGTGTTGACGGCGACGAAGCTTCACTAGAGCGAGAGAGCTCGGGGGCGACGGCGTCGAGAGGAAGAAGAAAAGTCGTAGGAGGCGGAGGAAATGAGAAAGTCCCTTCGCAGTCCTATTTAAGAGGCTGAAAAGAGGAAAACGGGTGCGGGAATCAAGGCGACCAAAACTGACTGACCGAGACGGATGCCTCGATTTTCGGGCCGTTAGTTTAATGATGAAAGATCCGTTGCAGTCATTAGGGAATCTTTTTGGCATATCCAGTATGACATCACGGCGGGTTACATTTCTTACTTTCAGGTGATGAAGAGTGAGATTCGTTGCCAAGTAAAATGGACGATTGACATGAGCAAGCTCAAATCAACCTGGGGTCTAATGTTGGGGATATAACCCCGTGGTGAGACCCACCCAAGTGGGGCCAGGTCATACCTGGCGGCTCATAATCCAGACCAAGGCAAATGGGCCTAGAGACGTGAGCCTAGACATATGGAGGCTTACCAAGATGGGCCAAGGCAAGGCCCAGACAAGAGAAGGCGTGAAGACCCAGGCGGCTAAGCCGCCCGGAGACGGCTTGCCCACGGAGGCAAGGCGACATTGAAATAGAGTCAGACACGTTGTAAGAGTCGGTATGAGACTTGTAACCCATGGTCTTGGCCTCCTATATAAAGGCAGAGACCCAGGGCGATTGAGACAGAAACCAACTAATTGAGAACTAGGTCAAGCGAATCCGCTCCATTGTAATTGATACTCCAATTAATACAACGCACGTAGGACGTAGGCTTTCCTCCGGAGGGGATGAACCTGGGTAAACTCATGTCCTTTGTCCCAACCAACCCCTTTGAGCCCATCACCTTAGCGATGGCCTCGAACTTAAGTCCTCGGACATCTACCGTGACAAAACCACGATAAGAAGTGAAAAAGATGCACATTCACCCGACATATTCGACTGCTGCCCCGACCAACATATCATCAACACTCGACAACAAATAGGAAGCCGAGCTCATCCAGTTCCTCCGTGAGAACTGGGACATCTTCGCATGGCAGCCTGCTGACATGTCGGGGGTTCCCAGGGAGCTGGCTGAGCACCGACTGAGAGTTGATCCAAAGGCCAAACTGGTGAAAGAACATTTGCATCGGTCGGCGGCAGAGAAGCGTAAAGCAATCGGCGAAGATGTGGCTCGTCTCTTGCAGGCCAAGTTCTTCGGGGGATTTACCACTCCGAGTGGCTCTCAAATGTTGTCATGGTCCCCAAGAAGGACAAGTCACTCCGCATGTGTATTGACTTCAAGCATATTAATTGGGTCTGCCCGAAAGATCATTTCCCGCTCCCTCGCATCGATCAGATTGTTGACTCGGCTGTGAGGTGTGAGCGTTTATCATTTCTAGATGCATACTCCGGTTACCATCAGATCCGTCTATTTGGTCCGGATGAAATAAAAACAGCCTTAATCACCCCATTCGGGTGTTTTTGCTATATCACCAGGCCATTTGGTCTGAAGAATGCCGGCACTACTTTCATGCACATGATTCAGAAGTGTTTACTCGATCAGAGCCCTCAGAATATTGAAGCATGCATGGACGATATTGTTGTCAATTCCCGCAAAGGTTTCGACCTGCTGGCTTACCTGGCTAAGACTTTCGCCAATTTGAGGAGGTATGATATCAAGTTGAATCCGGCTAAGTGTACTTTTAGTGTTCGTGGCGGCAAGTTACTCGGTTTTCTCATTTCCGAACGAGGAATCAATGTCAACCCTGAGAAAATCAGCGCCATTACCCGAATGAAGAGTCATGTGCGAGTGCACGATGTTCAGAAGCTAACAGGTTGCTTGGCAGCATTGAGTCGATTCATTTCTCGTCTCGATGAGAAGGCATTCCCTTTATACCGACTGATGAAGAAATCTGACACGTTCAAGTGGACTCCGGAAGCTGAAGCAGCGTTTGTCGATCTCAAAGCCCTGCTTTCCACCCAGCCGGTGCTTGCTGCTCCGCGCAGCAAAGAGCCTTTGCTCATGTACATCGCGACTACTAATCAGGTCGTCAGTACAGTTTTGACTGTCGAGCGGGAAGAGGAAGGCAAGGCCTACAAAGTCCTATTGGAAATATGCCCTAGAGGCAATAATAAAATGGTTATTATTATATTTCCTTGCTCATGATAATTTTTTATTATCCATGCTATAATTGTATTGACTGGAAATACATTGCATGTGTGGATAACAACACTTTGTCCCTAGTGTGCCTCTAGTAGACTAGCTCGTTGATCAAAGATGGTCAAGGTTTCCTAGCCATTGACATGAGATGTCCTTTCATAACGGGATCACATCATTAGGAGAATGATGAGATGAACAAGACCCAAACTATAAACGTAGCATTTGATCGTGTCAGTTTATTGCTATAGTTTTCTGCATGTCAAGTATATGTTCCTATGACATGAGATCATGCAACTCACTAACACCGGAGGAGTATCTTGTGTGTATCAAACGTCGCAACGTAACTGGGTGACTATAAAGGTGCTCTATAGGTATCTCCGAGGGTGTCTATTGGGTTGGCATGGATCAGTACTGGGATTTGTTACTCCGTGTGACGGAGAGGTATCTCAGGGCCCACTCAGTAATACAACATCACAACAAGCCTTGCAAGCAATGTGACTAAGTGTTAGCCATGGGATCTTGTATTACGTAACGAGTAAAGAGACTTGTCAGTGACGAGGTTGAACTAGGTATACAGATACCAACAATCGAATCTCGGGCAAGTAACATACCGAAGAACAAAGGGAACAACATACGGGATTAACTGAATCCTTGACATAGAGGTTCGACCGATAAAGATCTTTGTAGAATATGTAGGACCGATATGGGCATCCCGGTCCCGCTATTGGTTATTGACCATAGAGGTGTCTCGGTCATGTCTACATAGTTCTCGAACCCGCAGGGTCTGCACACTTAAGGTTCGGTGACGTTTTGGTAGTGTAGAGTTATGTATGGTGGTGACCAAAGGTTGTTCAGAGTCCCAGATGAGATCCCGGATGTCACGAGGAGCTCCGAAATGGTTCGGAGGTAAATATTGATATATATATATATATGAAGTCATGTTTTGGTCGCCAGAAAAGATTCGGGCTCATCGATAGTGTACCGAGAGTGCCGGGGGACCATCGGGAGCGGTATTTCGACCCAAGAGGCTACATGGGCTGTGGGAGGAGGCATACCAGCCCTTAGTGGGTTGGACTAAGTCCCACAAGAGGCCCATGCGACTGGGAGGAGAAGTACAAAAGGAAAAAGGTGGAAAAGGAGTTTTCCAAGTGGGAGAGAAGGAGTCCTAATCCTACTGGGATTGGAGGAGGAGGACTCCTCCCACTTCGGCCGACGCAAGGGCTGGCCCCTTGAGGGCCAAGTCTCCTCCCTCCCTCCTCCTATATATACTAGAGGTTTGAGGGGGGTTTTTATACAGAAAAACAGCCATGTGCTACCTCTCCTCTAGTTCATAGTTTCTCCTCTAGATTGGTTTCAGCGGTGCTTAGGCAAAGCCCTGCTGGAATAGCTTGCTACTTCTCGAGCATGCGTTGGTTTCCGTGAAGAGGAATGGTTGATGCATCAAAGTAGATAAGTATTTCCCTGAGTTGTTGAGAACCAATGTATCAATCCAGTAGGAGATACAAGCAAGTCCCCAATAGATGTACCTACACAAAGAATCAAACACTTGCACCCAATGCTATAAAGGGGTTGTCAATCCCTTCACAGTTACTTGCAAGGATGAGATCTGATAGAGATAGATGTAAACGGGAATGGAAAGTAAAAGGTAAATAAATTGCAACAAAATAGTTTTGGTATTTTTGGTTTATAGATCTGAAAGTATAAGATGGAAAATAGACCTGGGGGCCATAGGTTTCACTAGAGGCTTCTCTCATTATGGCAAGTATTACGGTGGGTGAACAAAGTACTGTCGAGCAATTGATAGAAAAGCGAATAATTATGAAGATATCCAAGGCAATGATTATGCATATAGGCATCACGTCTGTGTCAAGTAGACCAAAACGCGATTCTGCATCTACTACTATTACCCCACACATCGACTGACTCCTGCGTGCATCTAGAGTATTAAGTTCATGAAGAACAGAGTAAGGCATTAGGTAAGATGACATGATGTAGAGGGATAGACTCAAGCAATATGATGAAAACCTCATCTTTTTTATCCTTGATGGCAACAATACAATACGTGCCTCGCTACCCCTACTTTGTCACTAGGTGAGGACACCGCAAGATTGAACCCAAAACTAAGCACTTCTCCCATTGCAAGAATTACCAATCTAGTTGGCAAAACCAAACCAATAACTCGACAAGACTTGCAAAGATATGAAATCATGCATATAATAATTCGAAAAAGACTCAAATAATATTCATAGATAATCTGAACATAAACCCACAATTCATCAGATCTCGACAGACACACCGCAAAAGAGTATTACATTGGATAGATCTCCATGAAGATCATGAAGAACATGGTATCGAAGAGCAAAGAGAGAGAAGAAGCCATCTAGCTACTAGCTATGGACCCGAAGGTCTGTGGTGAACTACTCACGCATCATCGGAGGGGCAATGGAGTTAATGTAGATGCCCTCCGTGATCGAATCCCCCTCCGGTAGATTACCAGAAAAGGCTCCAAGATTGGACCTCTCGGGAACGGAGGCTTCCAGCAGCGTTAAAGTGTTTTTGTGGCTCCCTTTGATATATAGGGAATATTTGTGAATTTATAGGCTAAGAAATAGGGTTAGGGGAGCTTCCATGGGCCCACAAGATTGGGGGCACGCCCTACCCCCTGGGCGCCCCCTGTGGCTTGTGGCCATGCGGTGGCTCTCCCGACTTCATCTCCAAGTCTCCTGGTTTGCTTCTGGTCCAAGAAAAAATATTCCGAAGATTTTATTCTGTTTGGACTCCGTTTAATATTCCTTATCTACAATACTCAAAAACAAGGAAAAAACAGAAACTAGCACTAGGCTCTAGATTAATAGGTTAGTCCCAAAAATAGTATAAAATAGCATATTAATGCATATAAAACATCCAAAACAGATAATATAATAGCATGGAACAATCTAAAATTATAGATACGTTGGAGATGTATCAAGCATTCCCAAGCTTAATTCCTGCTCGTCCTCGAGTAGGTAAATGATAAAAGCAGAATTTTTGATGTGGAATGCTACCTAACATATTTATCCATGTAATATTTTTTATTGTGTCATGAATATTCAGATCCGTAAGATTCAAAACAATAGTCTAGTATTGACATTAAAACAGTAATACTTCGAGCACACCAACAAGGCAATCGTGTCCTTTCGAAATAACATGGGCTTAGAAAGTTATCCCTACAAAATCATATGGTTTGGCTATGCTCCATATTCCCCACACAAAGTATCTAAATCATGCACAACCCCGATGAGCAAGTCAAGCAATTGTTTCACACTTTTGGTGTTCTGAAACCTTTTCAAGTCTCACGCAATACATGAGCATGAGCCATGGATATAGCACTATAGGTGGAATACAATATGGAGGAGGTGCAAGGAAAAAGGGAGAAGATAGTCTCACATCAACTAGGCGTATCAACGGGCTATGGAGATGCCCATCGATAGATATCAATGTGAGTGAGTAGGGATTGCCATGCAACAAATGCACTTAGAGCTATAAGTATATGAAATCTCAAAAAGAAAACTAAGTGGTCGTGCAAGATGAATATCCACTAGTTATATGAAAGTGACAAAATAGGAGACTCTTTGGCCTCTTTTAAATTTTTTATTTGGGCTTCGCTGGCCTCTTTTATTTTTTGTAAAGTCTGGATACTCATCCCAACTTGTGAGGGAGTCATGGCTTCCATCATCCTTTTCTCACATGGGACAATGCTCTATTAATGAAAGTCATCACACTTTTATTTACTTACAACTCGATACCTAAAACAAAATATGACTCTATATGCAAGATGAAGTGATGGTGCATGTCATGAAAAACTGAATGGTGGAAGTTGCATGGCAATATATCTCGGAATGGCTATGGAAATGCCATAATAGGTAGATATGGTGGCTGTTTTGAGGAAAATATATGGTGGCTGTTTTGAGGAAGGTGGGTTTGATGTACCAGCGAAAGTTGCGCGGTACTAGAGAGGGTAGCAAGGGTGGAAGGGTGAGAGTGTGTATAATCCATGGACTCAACATTAGTCATAAAGAACTCACATACTTATTGCAAAAGTCTGTTAGTTATAAAACAAAGAATTAGACGCATGCTCCTAGGGGAGAGGTTGGTAGGAGTTAACCATCGCGCGCTCCCGACCCTCACACAAAGGTTGAAAATCATTAAACAAATCATGCTCTGACTTCATTACATAACGGTTCACCATATGTGCATGCTATGAGAATCACAAACTTTAACACAAGTATCTATTCCAATTCACAACTAATCACTAGCATGACTCTCATATTACCATCTATATTGTCTCAAAATGATATGCAATGAATCAAACTTCTCATAGTATTCAATGCACTAAATATGGAAGTTTTTATTATATCCCTCTTGGATGCCCATTATATTAGGACTAAATTCATATTCTAAACAAATTACCATGCTGTTTTAAGAAAATCTCAAAATAATATAAGTGAGGTATGATAGTTCAATAATTTCTATAATATATAACACCACCATGCTCTAAAAAGATATAAGTGAAGTACTAGAGCAACATTGCCTAGCTCAAAAGATATAAGTCAAGCACATAGAGTATTCTAATAAATTCACGATTCAGCATGGCTCTCAAAATGTGTGCAGAAAGGATGATTGTGGCAAACTAAAAGTCAAAGACTCATATCATACAAGACGCTCCAAGCAAAACACATATCATGTGGTGAATAAAAATATAGCCTCAAGTAAATTTACCGATGGATTGAAGACGAAAGAGGGGATGCCTTCCGGGGCATCCCCAAGATTAGGTTTTTTTGTATCCTTGAATATGTCTTGGGTTGCCTTTGTAATCCCCAATCTTAGGCTCTTGCCACTCCTTATTCCATAGTCCATCAATTCTTCACCCAAAACTTGAAAACTTCACAACACAAAACTCAACAGAAAACTCATGAGATCCGTTAGTATAAGAAAAATAAACCACCACTTTAGGTACTGTTGTGAAATCATTATTTATTTATATTTGTGTAATACCTACTGTATTCTAACTTCTCCACGGTTCATACCCCCCGATACAACCCATAGATACATCAAAATAAGCAAACAACACAAAGAAAACAGAATCTGTCAAAAGCAGAATAGTCTATAGCAATCTGTAGACTTCGAATACCTTTGAAACTCTAAAACTTCTGAAAAAATAGAAAAATCAGGGAAATTTGTATATCAATCTTTTGTAAAAATTTCAGATCAATTCTACGCTCTGAAAAAATTAGAAATTTCCTGGACTGAGCACAAAAGTTTCTGTTTTTCAGCAAGATCAAATCAACAATTACCATAGATCACCCAAAGGTTTTACTTGGCTGAAACACTAATTAAAATACAAAAATAAAATTATTACATAAGTAATAATGTGAAAAACACACCAAAACAGAAACAAAAAACATAAAGCAAAATAAAATTGGGTTGCCTCCCGACAGGTGCTATTGTTTAACACCCGTAGCTAGGCTAGGTATTGTCATCTTTGGTATGCAATCCATAAGTAGCTCTCATAATAGATTCATAAGGTAATTTTATTTTCTTTCTAGGAAAGTGTTCCATGCCTTTCCTTAATGGATATTGGAATCTAATATTTCCTTCTTTCATGTCAATAATTGTACCAATCGTTCTAAGGAAAGGTCTACCAAGAATAATAGGACATGTAGGATTGCATTCTGTATCAAGAACAATGAAATCTACGGGCACATAATTCCTATTTGCAACAATAGGAACATCATGAATCACATGGCAAGTATATTTAATTCTAACCCACTTCCTATGCATATGGATTTTGTGAGCAAACAAATTATGGGAACAAAAATCAACTACCATAGGAAGGCAAAACATGCATAACTTCCAAACTTTGAACACATAGAGAGGAAACTTGATATTATTGCAATATGTAAAATCATATGTTCCTCTCTCATAGTAATTTTCAGTAGCATCATGAAGGAATATCACAATATAACTATCACACAATGCATTCTTTTCATGATCAATTATAGCATACGTGTCATCACCAAAACTTGGGGAACAAAAAATATCATCTTCATCAAGCATAGCATCCCGAAGCTTGTGGTTTTGCATATCATTAGCATCATGGATATTCAGAGAATTCATACTAACAACATGGCAATCATGTTTTTCATTCAAGGAGATATCATGAATCACTTTATAATTTTCTTCTTTCAAGACTTCATCAAAAAAATTAGATTCATGATTTTCAAACAGAACTTCATGAAGATAATCAAGTGCGCTCAACTCACAAGCAATGGGTTCATCATAGTTTGGCCTTTTGAAAAGATTAGCAAGTGGATGAGGATCCATATCAATAGATTTTTAGCAAGCGGAGATGCAAGCAAATAGAAGGCACATGGCAACACAAGCAAACATAGCAATGAAAAGGCGAACGGAAGAAGGGTGAACAAAAAGGCAAGTTGGCGAAGTGGGGGAGAGGAAAACGAGAGGCAAATGACAAATAAAGTAAATACAAGAGATGAGTTTGTGATGGGTACCTCGTAGGCTTGATGTAGATCTCCTCGACAACGGCGCCAGAAATCCTTCTTGCTACTTCTCGAGCATGCGTTGGTTTCCGTGAAGAAGAACGGTTGATGCAGCAAAGTAGATAAGTATTTCCCTCAATTGTTGAGAACCAAGGTATCAATCCAGTAGGAGATACAAGCAAGTCCCCAATAGATGTACCTACACAAAGAATCAAACACTTGCATCCAATGCTATAAAGGGGTTGCCAATCCCTTCACGGTTACTTGCAAGGATGAGACCTGATAGAGATAGATGTAAACGAGAATGGAAAGTAAAAGGTAAATAAATTGCAGCAAAGTATTTTTGGTTTATAGATTTGAAAGTATAAGATGGAAAATAGACCCGGGGGCCATGGATTTCACTAGAGGCTTCTCTCATGATGGCAAGTATTATGGTGGGTGAACAAATTACTGTCGAGCAATTGATAGAAAATCGAATAATTATGAAGAATCCAAGGCAATGATTATGCATATAGGCATCATGCCCGTGTCAAGTATACCAATACGATTCTGCATCTACTACTATTACCCCACACATCGACCGACTCCTGCCTGCATCTAGAGTATTAAGTTCACGAAGAACAGAGTAATGCATTAAGTAAGATGACATGATGTAGAGGGATAAACTCAAGCAATATGATGAAAACCCCATCTTTTTATCCTTGATGGCAACAATACAATACATGCCTCGCTACCCCTACTTTGTCACTGGGTGAGGACACCGCAAGATTGAACCCAAAACTAAGCACGTCTCCCATTGCAAGAATTACCAATCTAGTTGGCCAAACCAAACCAATAACTCGAAGAGACTTGAAAAGATATGAAATCATGCATATAAGAATTCAGAGAAGTCTCAAATAATATTCATAGATAATATGAACATAAACCCACAATTCATTGGATCTCGACAAACACACCGCAAAAGAGTATTACATCGGATAGATCTCCATGAAGATCATGAAAAACATGGTAAAGGGCAAAGAGAGAGAAGAAGTCATCTAGCTACTAGCTATGGACCCGAAGGTCTATGGTGAACTACTCACGCATCATCGGAGGGGCAATGGAGTTGATGTAGATGCCCTCCGTGATCGAATTCTCCTCCGGCAGATTACCAAAAAAGGCTCCAAGATTGGATCTCTCGGGAACGGAGGCTTCCAGCGGCAGAAAAGTGTTTTCGTGGCTTCCTTTGACATACAGGGAATATTTGTGAATTTATAGGATGAGAAATAGGGTTATGGGGTCTACTGTGGGCCCACAATCCAGGGGGCGCGCCCTACCCCTGGGTGCGCCCATGTGGCTTGTGGCCACACGACGGCTCTCCCGACTTCCTCTCCAGTCTCCTGGTTTGCTTCTGGTCCAAGAAAAATTATTCCAAAGATTTTATTCCATTTGGACTCCGTTTAATATTCCTTATCTGCAATACTCAAAAACAAGGAAAAAACAGAAACTGGCACTAGGCTCTAGATTAATAGGTTAGTCCCTAAAATAGTATAAAATAGCATATTAATGCATATAAAACATCCAAAACAGATAATATAATAGCATGGAACAACCAAAAATTATAGATACGTTGGAGACGTATCATAGCTGCACCACCATCGCCACAACACCACCGCGCTGCCGGACAACTCGTCTACCTCTCCGCTCCCTCTTGCTGGATCAAGAAGGCGGAGATCGTCATCAAGTTGTACGTGTGCTGAATGCGGAGGTGCCATTCGTTCGGTGCTAGATCGGGACATG
The DNA here is from genome assembly GCA_022496015.1 of Hordeum marinum. Classification (NCBI taxonomy): domain Eukaryota; kingdom Viridiplantae; phylum Streptophyta; class Magnoliopsida; order Poales; family Poaceae; genus Hordeum; species Hordeum marinum. The sequence goes on along the minus strand of CM039674.1, from coordinate 364,304,551 downwards.
TCGTGATTGGATCGCGGGACGCTCGGCGATTTGGATCGTGAAGACGTTCGACTACATCAACCGCGTTTCTTATCGCTTCCCGCTTAGCGATCTACAAGGGTATGTAGATCCACTCTCCCTCTCGTAGTTGCTCCTCACCATGGATAGATCTTGTGTGTGCGTAGGAAATTTTTTGTTTCCCATGCAACGTTCCCCAACAGTGGCATCATGAGCTAGGTCTATGTGTAGATGAGATCTCGAGTAGAACACAAAGGAGTTTGTTGGCATTGATGCTTAGATTGCTTCCTCCCTTGGTCGTGTTTTGGGTCAGCGGTATTGTGGGATGAAGCGGCCAGGACCAACCTTACTCGTACGCTTACGAGAGACCGGATCCTTCGACTTACGTGTAACTTCGTTGCACAAAGATGGCTGGCGGGTGTTTGTTTCTCCTACTTTAGTTGGATCGGATTTGACAAAGGCGGTCCTTGAGAAGGTTGAAAAGCAACTTATGTATCACTATTGTGGTTTTGCGTAGGTGAGAATTGTTCTTGCTAGATACCCGTAGCAGCCACGTAAAACTTGCAACAACAATTAGAGGACGTCTAACTTGTTTTTGCAGGGTATGTTGTGATGTGATGTGATATGGCCAATTACATGATGAGATATATGTGATGTATGAGATGATCATGTGTTGTATAGAATATCACGACTTGCATGCCGATGAGTATGGCAACCGGCATGAGCCATAGGGTTGTCTTTAATTATTGTATGACCTGCGTGTCAATCATTAAGCACTATGTAATGCTTTACTTTATCGCTAAGCGGTAGCAATAGTAGTATGAGCATGGTGGGCATGACAACCCCGATGGCGACACAATGATGGAGATCATGATGATGGAGATCATAGTGTTATGCCGGTGACGATGAAGATCATGCCGGTGCTTTCTAGATGGAGATCAAAAGCACAAGTTCATGGACATATCATGTCACTTATGATTTGCATGTGATGTTAATCCTTTTATGCACCTTGTTTTACTTAGGACAATGGTAGAATTATAAGGTGATCCCTCACTTAAATTTCAAGATGAATTGTGTTCTCCCCGAGTCTGCACCATTGCGAAAGTTCGTCGTGTCGAGACACCACGTGATGATCGGGTGTGATAGACTCTACGTTCACATACAACGGGTGCAAGCCAGTGTTGCACATGCGGAACACTCGGGTTAAACTTGACGAGCTTAGCATGTACATACATGGCCTCGGAACACAAGAAATCGAAAGGTCGAACATGAGGCGTATAGTAGATATGATCAACATGATGATGTTCACCATTGAAACCACATCAACTCACGTGATGATTGGATTGAGTTGGTGAATTTGGATCATCTATCCCTCGGATGACCTGAGGGATGTCAATTTGAGTGGTAGCTTTAGTAATTTGATTAACTAAACTCATTATCTTGAACAATAGTCTTAGTAACATTTTCTTATTTATGTTGTAGATCAATGGCTCGCAAAGTAGCACCCCTGAATTTTAATGCGTTCCTAAAGAAATCTAAGTTGAAAGATGATGGTAGTAACTTTGTGGACTGGGCCCGTAATCTGAGGATTATCCTCATGGCTTCCCAGAAGGCTTATGTCCTTGATGCACCGCTTGGTGACCCACCCGCTCCCGTTTCATCTGAAGATGTTAAGGATACTTGGGAGGCACGTTCTGGAGATTACTCAATAATTCAATGTGCAATGTTGTATGGCTTAGAACCAGGACTTCAAAGACATTTTGAACGTCATGGAGCATATCAGATGTTCCAAGAGTTGGAGTTTATCTTTAAGAAGAATGCCCGGATCGAGAGGTACGAGACCTCCGATAAGTTCTATGCTTGCAAGATGGAGGAGAACGGGTCTATCAGTGAACATATACTCAGAATGTCTGAGTATTCGACCCGTCTGGCAGAGTTAGGGATGCCCCTTCTACCGGAGGCGATCACTGACAGAGTTCTTCAATCATTGCCACCTAGCTACAAGAGCTTTGTGATGAACTATAACATGCACGGGATGAACAAGTCAGTCGCCGAGCTATTTGCGATGCTGAAAGTCGCTGAGTCTGAAATCCAGAAAGAACATCAAGTGTTGATGGTCAATAAAACCACTAGTTTCAAGAAAAATGGCAAGGGCAAGAAGGGTAACTCGAAGAAGGGTAGCAAAGCAGTTGCTCCTCCCGTGAAGAAACCCAAGGCTGGACCCAAGCCAGAATCTGAGTGCTTTCATTGCAAGGGAACTGGTCAATGGAAGCGGAACTGCCCCAAGTATCTGGTTGACAAGAAGGCGGCCAACAACAAACATGGTATATATGATATACATGTTATTGATGTGTACCTTACTAGCTCTCGTTGTAGTGCCTGGGTATTTGATACCGTTTCGGTTGCTCACATTTGCAACTCAAAACAGGACCTACGGAATAGACGAAGGCTGGCAAAAGGATGAAGTGACGATGCGCGTGGGAAATGGTTCCAAGGTTGATGTGATCGCCGTCGGCATGCTCTCTCTTCAATTACCATCGGTATTAGTGATGAACCTGAATAATTGTTATTTAGTGCCTGCGTTAAGCATGAACATTATATCTGGATCTTGTTTATTGCGAGACGGTTACTCATTTAAATCTGAGAATAAAGGTTGTTCTATTTATATGAGTAATATCTTTTATGGTCATGCACCCAATGTGAGGGGTTTATTCATACTGAATCTTGATAGTGATGATACACATGTTCATAACATTGATGTCAAAGGATGTGCAGTTGATAATGATAGTACCACTTTCTTGTGGCATTGCCGTTTGGGTCATATTTGTGTAAAAAGCATGAGGAAGCTCCATGCTGATGGACTTTTGGAGTTACTTGATTTTGAATCACTTGACACATGTGAACCCTGCCTCATGAGCAAGATGACTAAAACGCCGTTCTCTGGAACAATGGAACGGGCAAATGATTTGTTGGAAATCATACATACTGATGTGTGTGGTCCGATGAACATTGAGGCGCACGGTGGATATCGTTATTTTCTCACCTTCACTGATGACTTACGTAGATATGGGTGTATTTACTTAATGAAACACAAGTCTGAAATGTTTGAAAAGTTCAAGCAATTTCAGAGTGAAGTTGAGAATCATCATAACAAGAAGATTAAATTCCCGCGATCTGATCGAGGAGGTGAATATCTGAGTTATGAGTTTGGCAGTCACTTAAGACAGTGTAGAATTGTTTCACAATTGACACCGCCTGGAACACCATAGCATAATGGTGTGTCCGAACATCATAATCGAACCTTATTAGATACGGTGCGTTCTATGATGTCTCTTGCCAATTTGCCACTATCATTTTGGGGTTATGCATTAGAGACAGCTGCATTCACTTTAAATAGGGCACCATCGAAATCCATTGAGACGACGCCATATGAACTGTGGTTTGGCAAGAAACTAAAGTTGTCGTTTCTTAAAGTTTGGGGATGTGATGCTTATGTCAAAAAGCTTCAGCCTAAAAAGCTGGAACCCAAAGCGGAAAAATGCGTCTTCATAGGATACCCAAAAGAGATAGTTGGGTATACCTTCTATCTCGGATCCGAAGGAAAAGTGTTTGTCGCTAAGAATGGAACATTTCTTGAGAAAGAGTTTATCTCGAAAGAATTGAGTGGGAGGAAAATAGAACTTGATGAGGTTATTGAACCTTTACTTCAACAGAGAGTAGCACAGTGTGGAAAGATGTTTTTGTGGAGCTAACGACGGTTGAAGAGGAAGTTAATGATGATGATCACGAAACTTCGGATCAAGTTACTATTAAACCTCGTAGGTCGACAAGGGCGTGTACTGCTCCTGAGTGGTATGGCAACCCTGTCTTGGAGGTCATGTTGTTAGACAATGATGAACGCACGAGTTATGGAGGAGCAATGATGGGCCTGGATTCCGAGAAATTGTTAGAGGCCATGAAATCCGAGAAGTGATCCATGTATGAAAACAAAGTATGGACTTTGGAAGTATTACCTGAAGGGCGAAAGGCCATTCAGAACAAATGGATCTTTAAGAGGAAGACGGACGCGGACGGTAATGTCACCGTCTATAAAGCTTGACTTGTGGCAAAGGGTTTTTCACAAGTTCAAAGAGGTGACTACGATGGGACTTTCTCTCCCGTAGCGACGCTTAAGTCTGTCAGAATCATGTTAGCAATAGCTGCATATTTCGACTATGAAATTTTGCAAATGGATGTCAAAACAGCGTTCCTTAACGGTTTCCTTGAGGAAGAGTTGTATATGATGCAACCCAAAGGTTTTGTTGATCCAGAGAATGCTCACAAAGTTTGCAAACTCCAGCGATCCATTTATGGACTAGTGCAAGCATCTCGGAGTTGGAATAAGCGCTTTGATGAGGTGATCAAAGCGTTTGGGTTTATACAAGTTTATGGAGAAACTTGTATTTACAAGAAAGTGAGTGGGAGCTCTATAGTGTTTATAATATTATATGTGGATGAGATATTGCTAATTGGAAACAATATAGAAATGTTGGAAAACGTGAAGGAATATTTGAACAAGAGTTTTTCAATGAAGGAGCTGGGAGAAGTTGCTTTCATATTAGGCATTAAGATCTATAGAGATGGATCGAGACACTTGATAGCACTTTCACAAAGCACATACCTTGATAAAGTTTTGAAGAAAGTTCAAAATGGATCAATCCAAGAAGGGGTTCTTGCCTGTGTTACAAGGTGTGAAGTTGAGTAAGACTCAATGCCCAGTAACTGCAGAAGATAGAGAGAAGATGAGTGTCATCCCCTATGCTTCAGCCATAGGCTCTATAATGTATGCGATGTTGTGCACAAGACCCGATGTCAGCCTTGCCATAAGTATGGCCAGAAGGTTTCAAAGTGATCCTGGAATGGAGCACTGGATGGCGGTCAAGAATATCCTTAAGTACCTGAAAAGTACTAAGGAAATGTTTCTCGTTTATGGAGGTGATCAAGATCTCGTTGTAAAGGGTTACGTCGATGCAAGCTTTAACACTGATCGAGATGACTCTAAGTCGCAAACCGGATACGTATTTATACTCAATCGGGGATCGGTAAGCTGGTGCAGTTCCAAGTAGAGCGTGGTAGCTGATTCTACATGCGAAGCGGAGTACATCTCAGCCTCGGAGGCAGCGAAGGAAGGTGTCTGGATGAAGGAGTTCATGATAGATCTTGGAGTAGTGCCCGGTGCACTGAATCCAGTGGATCTGTTCTGTCATAACTCTGGTGCTATTGCCCTGGCCAAGGAACCAAGGTTTCACAAGAGGACCATACACATAAAGCGATGCTTCAATTCCATCCGCGAGTACATCAAGGAGGAGGACATAAATATTTGCAAAGTGCACATGGGTTTGAATGTTGCAGACCCATTGACTAAACCTCTTCCAAGGGATAAACATCATCAACACATGAACTGTATCGGTGTTCGATTCATTACAATGTAAATCACATAGTGATGTGAGCTAGATTATTGACTCTAGTGCAAGTGGGAGACTGTTGGAAATATTCCCTAGTGGCAATAATAAAATGGTTATTATTATATTTCCTTGTTCATTATAATTGTTTATTATCCATGCTATAATTGTATTGACTGGAAACACATTGCATGTGTGGATACATAGACAACACTTTGTCCCTAGTGTGCCTCTAGTAGACTAGCTCATTAATCAAAGATGGTCAAGGTTTCCTAGCCATTGACATGAGATGTCATTTGATAACGGGATCACATCATTAGGAGAATGATGAGACGGACAAGACCCAAACTATAAACGTAGCATTTGATTGTGTCAGTTTATTGCTACAGTTTTCTGCATGTCAAGTATCTGTTCCTATGACCATGAGATCATGTAACTGTTGGAAATATGCCCTAGAGGCAATAAATAAAGTGTTTATTATTATATTTCCTTGTTCATGATAATCGTTTATTATCCATGCTATAATTGTATTGATTGGAAACACATTACATGTGTGGGTAAATAAACAATACATTGTCCCTAGTATGCCTCTAGTGAACTAGCTCATTAATCAAAGATGGTCAAGGTTTCCTAGCCATTGACATGTGATGTCATTTGATAACAGGATCACATCATTAGGAGAATGATGTGATGGACAAGACCCAAACTACAAACGTAGCATATGATCGTGTTTGTTTATTGCTACTGTTTTCTGCATGTCAAGTATATGTTCCTATGACCATGAGATCATGCAACTCACGGATATCGGAGGAGTGCCTTGTGTGTATCAAACGTCGCAACATAACTGGGTGACTATAAAGGTGCATTACAGGTATCTCCGAGGGTGTCTGTTGAGTTGGCATGGATCAGTACTGGGATTTGTTACTTCGTGTGACGGAGAGGTATCTCAGGGCCCACTCGGTAATAAAACATCACAACAAGCCTTGCAAGCAACGTGACTAAGTGTTAGCCATGGGATCTTGTATTACATAACGAGTAAAGAGACTTGTCAGTGACGAGGTTGAACTAGGTATACAGATACCAACAATCGAATCTCGGGCAAGTAACATACCGAAGAACAAAGGGAACAACATACGGGATTAACTGAATCCTTGACATAGAGGTTCGACCGATAAAGATCTTTGTAGAATATGTAGGACTGATATGGGCATACTGGTCCCGCTATTGGTTATTGACCGTAGAGGTGTCTCAGTCATGTCTACATAGTTCTCGAACCCCCAGGGTCTGCACACTTAAGGTTTGGTGACGTTTCGGTAGTATAGGGTTATGTATGGTGGTGACCGAAGGTTGTTCGGAGTCCTGGATGAGATCCCGGACGTCACGAGGAGCTCCGGAATGGTTCAGAGGTAAAGATTCATATATAGGAAGTCCTATTTTGGTCGCCGGAAAAGTTTCGGGCTCATCGGTAGTGTACCGGGAGTGCCGGTAGTGTACCGGGAGACCTCCGGAAGGGGATATTTCGACCCAAGAGGCTTCATGGGCTGTGGGAGAGTTAATATCAGCCCTTAGTGGTCTAGTGGAAACTCCCACACAAGGACCATGTGGCTGGAGAAGAAAACCAAATAGGAAAAGGTGGAAAAAGGAAAAAAAAGGGGGGATGAATCCTAGTCCTACTAGGATTGGAGGAGAGTCCTCCAATCCTAGTTGGTTCAGCCAACTCCTATAGGAGCCTTGGCCCTTGAGCCAGCCTCCTCTCCTCTCCTCCTATATATATTGGTGGATTTTAGGGTTTTTCACTAGTTTTTACAGCCACGTGCTACCCGTTCCACCGGTGCTCCTCTAGATCGGATTTCCGCAGTGCTTAGGCGAAGCCCTGCCAGAATTGCTCCACCACCATTGTCGGAGCATCGTCATGCTTCTAGTGAACTCTTCCTCCTCTCCACTTCCTCTTGCTGGATCAAGACGGTGGAGATCGTCATCAAGTTGCACGTGTGCTGAACGCGGAGGTGTCGTCCGTTCGGTGCTAGATCGGAAGGACCGTGATCAAGTTCGTGAGACGGATGGTGATCAAGTTCGTGGGACGGATCATGATCAAGTTCGCGGGACAGATCGTGATTGGATCACGGGACGGATCATGATTGGATCGCAGGACGCACGGCAATTTGGATCGCGAAGACGTTCGACTACACCAACCGCGTTTCTTAACGCTTCCCGCTTAGCGATCTACAAGGATACGTAGATCCACTCTCCCTCTCGTGATGCTCATCACCATGGATAGATCTGCATGTGCATAGGAAAATTTTTGTTTCCCATGCAATGTTCCCCAACAGTGGCATCATGAGCTAGGTCTATGTGTAGATGAGATCTCGAGTAGAACACAAAAGGTTTGTGGGCGTTGATGCTTAGATTGCTTCCTCCCTTGGTAGGATTTTGGTTCAACGGTATTGTGAGATGAAGCGGCCCGGACCAACATTACTCGTACACTTACGAGAGACCGGTTCCCTCGACCGCAACTTGTTGCATAGATGGCTTGCGGGTACCAGTTTCTCTCACTTTAGTTGGATCGGATTCGACAAAGGCGGTCCTTGAGAAGGTTGAAAAGGAACTAGTGTATCACCGTTGTGGTTTATGCGTAGGTGAGAATTGTTCTTGCTAGATACCCGTAGCAGCCACGTAAAACATGCAACAACAATTAGAGGACATCTAACTTGTTTTTGTAGGGTATGTTGTGATGTGATATGGCCAATTACATGATGTGATGTATGTGATGTATGAGATGATCATGTGATGTATAGATTATCACGACTTGCATGTCGATGAGTACGGCAACCGGCAGGAGCTATAGGGTTGTCTTTAATTATTGTATGACATGCGTGTCAATCTTTAAGCGCTATGTAATTCTTTACTTTATCGCTACGGTAGCAATAGTAGTAGAAGCATGTTGGGCGCGACAACCCCGATGGTGACACGTTGATGGAGATCATGGTGTCGTGCCGGTGATGATGGAGATCATGCTGGTGCTTTCATGATGGAGATCAAAAGCACAAGTTCATGGCCATATCATGTCACTTATGATTTGCATGTGATGTTAATCCTTTTATGCACCTTGTTTTGCTTAGGACGGCAGTAGCATTATAAGGTGATCCCTCACTTAATTTCAAGATAAATTGTGTTCTCCCCGAGTGTGCACCGTTGCGAATGTTCGTCGTGTCGAGACACCACGTGATGATCGGGTGTGATAGTGTCGGGACCCCGATCCTAAGCCATAAGAATCCAGCATGTAACACATCACATCACTTTGCGGTCTCACACACGGTTATCTCCACGGCTGCCACCTTACCTGGGCCAAGACCGTTTGCGTCTTTTGACTCACGTATGTGATAATGTCGCTAGCATTCAAATGTCAAAGAACCCGGGCCGACATGACTAGTCGTAGAACCCAAGTAGCACATCCGTACAGGGACAGGCATACGTAACCCAGCAATGCAGGTGTCGATCTCTAGCGTGTGTAGACGAGTCATAGCAAGCTACAAGGACTCCATTACGCCGTGGGGCATAAATGCCATCACTGCACATAGACGAGTCGCAGCAGGCTACATGGACTCCATTACACTGCGAGACATTTCCCCGAAGGGACAGGCACAGCAGCAAAGAAGGATACATGCCAGTCAATCAATGTGTCCGGAGCAGTAGCAAGCTACCAAGGCTCGGTGAAAGCACAAAGAGGCAGTTCCCCGTAAAGAGTACTACTAAAGGCACACAACTAGGTGTCGGATCCCATACATACCATTGCACGTCACACGTACGCATGACATGCCCGATATGCATAGATACAACTATGGCATCACAACATAACCATACAACATTTCAACATTTATTTTAAAGGCTCGGAAGAGCCAATACAATAGATGTTACAAACAGAGGTCACAAGACCCTACATACAGAGCATTCAAACAAGCAAGCGGAAGTTAAACATGTCTGGGTACAGACATCTACAAAAGTGGCTAGAGGAGCCTGAAAAGCTACAACAACCCTACCAAAGGAACCAGACCTCTGTCTGGGATTCCCAAGCTAACCCGGTCAACATCGAACTTCACGTCGTAAATACCACTAATGAGACTGACGTCTCCTCTGCAAAAACATAAATTAAGCAAACATGAGTACAAGAGTACTCAGCAAGACTTACATCAGAACTAACTACATATGCACAAGTATCAATGAAGGGGGTTGTGGAGTTCATTGCAGCAAGCCAGCTTTGACTCTTGGCTAACCTATACTATGACTACAAGTGATTTCTTTGAGGTTGGATAGCGCACATGAGTCCACATATTCACCAATCAATACTACACTATGGATCCACTTTCGTCTCCCTACGAGAAGGCCATCCATAACACTCACGCTTATCTTGCGTATTTTACAGTATCCACTTTCAGTTATCTATGAACCACATAAGTTCTCCAAGTAGTCCATATCCGAGGACGCGGCTATTCGAACATATTATTTCACCCTGCAGGGGTATACTTCTTCACACATGCTCTCGCCACTTAGCACCATATGCACGTCATGCATCTCGGCAACCTTCAAGCGGAAGCCTTGGCGTGGGCGTCGGCCACGACCGTCAACCACACAAGACCCTAGTCCAGGTTTATCGCCTATCCGAGGTTGAACCCGCACGGAAGTCCGGCCAAAGTTTCCGCTACGGCCTCAAACGATGTGCGCAGGGTTCCCAAGCCCACCGTTCGGGTGCCACTTGGTACACCGTGCCACTGTGTCTGTACCGCATTATAGTCCACCCCGTCGGGCAGCACTATACACGGCCGCCAACACTTTCCCTACAAACGCCAGAAACTAGTTGCAACTCCTGGACAGAGGTCTAGGCGATTAATAAGTCGAGAGGGTCAATTAAGTATCCCAATGTGCGGTAGTATCTTGTCTTGGATAACATACACAGAACTTAGTTCCTAAGGACGGTCCCAATGAGACAACCCGCCATGTACTCCTACATGACCTCTCATCGCTACCTTTACCAAATCGTATTCACACCTTTAACTTCCACTCGGTAGGACATGTATACTGCCATCCCGATCCATCACTCAGATGTATCAGTCCCGACACGACACGACTCTAAGCATAGCAGGCATAGTAAGTAAGCATGCATGTATGAGTAAGCACAACAAGGCTCAAACAGTTGCTACTCATGCTAAGTGGTTTCAACTATTTACTGTGGCAAAGACAGGTCATGCAAGGAATGGGTTCAACTACCGTTGACATGTAACAGTTGAATCGCTGTTGTCCTAATGCAGTAAAAGAGAGCAGGAGCGAGAGAGTGGGTTGATATCAGTATGCTCAAGGGGGTTTTTCTTGCCTGACAATCCTGAAGATATACTTCTCTTCATTAGTGTCAACGTTCACATCATCAGAATCATCGTTTACCGAGAGGGAAAAAACCATCGGCAAACAGAAAGAAAGAATATATTCAATGCAATGCAACAATCATGATGTATGACATGGCATATTGAGGTACTTAACTAACCTAGAGGAGTGGTTAGTCAAATTGGTTGAAGTGGAATTCAAACAAGTTTGAATTTCCAAACTCCAAATGATATTTCATATATTGGCCTAATCATAAAATGTCCTACTTGGTGATGTTAACTTGTTCAAACATGCATGATCATGGCATAAACAGGTTCATTGTATTTTTCTGACCATTTTTCATATATAAATTATTTTCATCTGAGCTGTAGATTATTTTCTATGATTTTTAGAAGTTGTAAGCATTTTTTGGAATTATTTTATTGCAAAAAATTATTATTATGTCATGCTGAGGTCATGCCTACGTCAGCAGGTCAACTGGACCAGGTCCAGGTCAAACCTGACCAGTGGGACCCACTGGTCAGTGACACAGACACTAATAGGGTTAATTTTATTACTTAATACTAATTAACACCGCAAGGCCCACCAGTCAGTGATACATTAAGCTAACAGGTTGATTTAGCATTTGTTTAACACTAACTAGTTTTATTAGTTGTCGGGCCCACATGTCATTGACCCGGGTCTAATCCCCGGTCAACCAGGGGCTAATTGAGCTTTGACCCCCCTGTGGGGCCCTCTGGTCAGCGACTAAGGGGGTGGTTAGTGGCTAACTAACCTGGCCACGTCAGCACGCCGGAGGAAGGCCGCCGGCGGCGAGCCGAGACGGCGGGGGTCGCCGGAAATGGCCCTCCGGCGACCATTTGAGCGGCGGAGACCACCTACGGACAGCTAGGGAATTGCCGCATTCATCTAAGGCAACGGGAGGGCACGGGGTCGCCGGAGTCGACGGCCACGATGACTTTGGCGGCGGCCGGAGCGTCGGCGATGGCGGGGATGGCAGCTAGAGGACGGGGAGGACCACGGGGAGAGGGGAAGAAGGACGGGAGCTCACAGAGAAGCTCGCTGGCGTCGTAAGCGGCTCGGAGAGGCGATGGCGTGAGCACTGGGTCGCCGGCGATCTTCGGTGCCCGAAGTCGGAAACGGCGACGGGGACGATGCCACGGGGCCTCTGGCCTTGATTCCTTCGGCGGGGAGGAGCAGCAGGACGGGGCGGAGCTTCTGGACTAGCTGGAGTGGCGAGGGGAGGCCGATGGCCATGGGGCGACGGCGGCGATCCTCTCGGGTCCGACGCGGGAGAGGGAGCAGGGGAGGAGGAAAGAGAGCGAGGGAGAGGGGAGAATGGTCGAGAGGAGGTCTCTGGGCATCCTCGTGGCGTCTTGGGAGGCCGGGGAGTGCCACGGCGAAGCAGGAGGTGGCGGCCTCCATGCGCGCGCGTGCGTCACTTCGCCTCTGCCTACTGGCAGAGGTTGAAGATGACCTCGTGGCCCCTGGTGGGCTGGGCCGGTCTGGGCCAGGTAAGCGCCAGGTAATACTTTCCTTCTTTGTTCTTATTTCCAGTTTTCTTTTATTCTGACATTCTTCTTTTAATTTTTGTGAGGCCAAAATACCTAGTACAAAATGCCCAATATTTTATAAAATATAGTCTGATTATTTCAAATTTCCACAAAAAGATTTGGGCATTTTTAGACAACTATCATATTTATAATGCTTTATTAGTTGATTTCAGTAGCATTAATGGGTATTTTAAAATGCTATATTTGTTTTGAAAATTAAAATGTCCCCTAATATGTTGTTGCCAACATTTATCAGAAACAGTGGACATTTTTTAAAAGCATTTTGGAATCATTGAAAATTCAGTTGTTGGAATTTTATTTATTTGAGGAGGTGCTAGGGTTTGTCATCCCCATTTCAAGTTGATTAGGATTTAAGCATGATGCCATGATGCAACTAATGCAAGCAATTTCCAGGGTTGTGAGAGATAGACTCTACGTTCTAAAACATTTTGAACGTCATGGAGCATATGAGATGTTCTAGGAGTTGAAGTTTATCTTTCAGAAGAATGCCCGGATCGAGAGGTATGAGACCTCCAACAAGTTCTATGCTTACAAGATGGAGGAGGACGGGTCTATCAGTGAACATATACTCAGAATGTCTGGGTATGCGACTCGTCTAGCAGAGTTGGGAATTGTCCTTCCACCAGAGGCGATCACTAACAGAGTTCTTCAATCACTGCCACCTAGTTACAAGAGCTTTGTGATGAACTATAACATGCACGGGATGAACAAGTCAGTCGTCGAGTTGTTTGCGATGCTGAAAGTCGCTGAGTCTGAAATCCAGAAAGAACATCAAGTGTTGATGGTCAATAAAACCACTAGTTTCAAGAAAAATGGCAAGGGCAAGGGCAAGAAGGGTAAAACCAAGAAGGATGGCAAAGCAGTTGCTGCTCCTGTAAAGAAGCCCAAGCATGGACCTAAGCTAGAAACTAAGTGCTTGCATTGCAAGGGAACTGGTCAATGGAAGCGGGATTGCCCCAAGTATCTGGCTGACAAGAAGGCGGCCAACGACAAACAAGGTATATATGATATACATGTTATTGATGTGTACCTTACTAGCTCTCGTTGTAGTGCCTGGGTGTTTGATACCGGTTCGGTTGCTCACATTTGCAACTCAAAACAGGACCTACGTAATAGACACTGATCCGAATAGACACTGATCCGGTTCGGTTTCTCGTTTATGGAGGTGATGAAGAGCTTGTCGTAAAGGGTTACGTCGATGCAAGCTTTGACACTGATCCGAATGACTCAAAGTAACAAACCGGATACGTATTTATTCTCAACGAAGGAGCAGTAAGCTGGTGCAGTTCCAAGCAAAGCGTGGTAGCCGATTCTACTTGCGAAGCGGAGTACATCACAGCCTCGGAGGTGGCAAAGGAAGGTGTCTGGATGAAGCAGTTCATGACAGATCTTGGAGTAGTGCCTAGTGCACTGAATCCAATGAACATGTTCTGTGATAACACTGGTGCCATTGCTCTAGCTAAGGAACCAAGGTTTCACAAGAGGACCAGACACATAAAGCGACGCTTCAACTCCATCCACGATTACATCGAGGAGAAGGACATAAATATTTGCAAAGTGCACATGGATCTGAATGTTGCAGACCTGTTGACTAAACCTCTTCCAAGGGCTAAACATGATCAACACCAGAACTGCATGGGTATTCGATTCATTACAATGTAAGTCACATAGTGATGTGAACTAGATTATTGACTCTAGTGCAAGTGGGAGACTGTTGGAAATATGCCCTAGAGGCAATAAATAAAGTGCTTATTATTATATTTCCTTGTTCATGATAATCGTTTATTATCCATGCTATAATTGTATTGATTGGAAACACATTACATGTGTGGGTAAATAAACAATACATTGTCCCTAGTATGCCTCTAGTGAACTAGCTCGTTAATCAAAGATGGTCAAGGTTTCCTAGCCATTGACATGTCATGTAATTTGATAACGGGATCACCTCATTAGGAGAATGATGTGATGGACAAGACCCAAACTACAAACGTAGCATATGATCATGTCAGTTTATTGCTATTGTTTTCTGCATGTCAAGTATATGTTCCTATGACCATGAGATCATGCAACTCACGGACATCGGAGGAGTGCCTTGTGTGTATCAAACGTCGCAACATAACTGGGTGACTATAAAGGTGCATTACAGGTATCTCCGAGGGTGTCTGTTGAGTTGGCATGGATCAAGACTGGGATTTGTTGCTCCGTGTGACGGAGAGGTATCTCAGGGCCCACTCGGTAATACAACATTACAATAAGCCTTGCAAGCAATGTGACTAATTGTTAGTCAGGGGATCTTGTATTACGAAACGAGTAAAGAGACTTGCCCGTAACGAGGTTGAACTAGGTATGGAGATACCGACGATCGAATCTCGGGCAAGTAACATACCGAAGAACAAAGGGAACATCATACGGGATTAACTGAATCCTTGACATAGAGGTTCGACCGATAAAGATCTTCATAGAATATGTAGGAACCAATATGGACATCCAGGTCCCGCTATTGGTTATTGACCGTAGAGGTGTCTCGGTCATGTCTACATAGTTCTCGAACCCGCAGGGTCTGCACACTTAAGGTTTGGTGACGTTTCGGTAGTATAGAGTTATGTATGGTGGTGACCGAAGGTTGTTCGGAGTCCCGGATGAGATCCCAGACGTCACGAGGATCTCCAGAATGGTCCGGAGGTAAAGATTCATATATAGGAAGTCCTATTTTGGTCACCGGAAAAGTTTCGGGCTCATCGGTAGTGTACCGGGAGTGCCGGTAGTGTACCGGGAGACCTCCGGGAGGTTTATTTCGACCCAAGTGGCTTCATGGGCTGTGGGAGAGTGAATATCAGCCCTTAGTGGGCTGGTGGAAACTCCCACACAAGGCCCATGTGGCTGGAGAAGAAAACCAAATAGGAAAAGGTGGAAAAAGGAAAAAAAAAAGGGGGGACGAATCCTAGTCCTACTAGGATTGGAGGAGAGTCCTCCAATCCTAGTTGGTTCGGCCGACTCCTATAGGAGCCTTGGCCCTTGCGCCAGCCTCCTCTCCTCTCCTCCTATATATATCGTTGGATTTTAGGGTTTTGCACTTGTTTTTACAGCCACGTGCTACCCGTTCCAACGGTGCTCCTCTAGATCGGATTTCCGCAGTGCTTAGGCGAAGCCCTGCCGGAATTGCTCCACCACCATCGCCGGAGCGCCATCACGCTGCCAGTGAACCCTTCCTCCTCTCCACTTCCTCTTGCTGGATCAAGACGGTGGAGATCGTCATCAAGCTGCACGTGTGCTGACGTGGAGGTGCCGTCCGTTCGGTGCTAGATCGGAAGGATCGTGATCAAGTTCATGAGACGGATCGTGATCAAGTTCGTGGGACGGATCGTGATCAAGTTCGCGGGACGGATCGTGATTGGATCGCGGGACGGATCGTGATTGAATCGCGGGACGCTCGGCGATTTGGATCGCGAAGACGTTCGACTACACCAACCGCGTTTCTTAATGCTTCCCGCTTAGCGATCTACAAGGGTACGTAGATCCACTCTCCCTCTCGTAGATGCTCATCACCATGGATAGATCTGCGTGTGTGTAGGAAATTTTTTGTTTCCCATGCAACGTTCCCCAACAACAACTCACTGACACCGGAGGAGTACCTTGTGTGTATCAAACGTCGCAACATAACTGGGTGACTATAAAGGTGCTCTCAGGTATCTCCGAGGGTGTCTATTGGGTTGGCATGGATCAATACTGGGATTTGCTACTCCATGTGACGGAGAGGTATCTCAGGGCCCACTCGGTAATACAATATCACAACAAGCCTTGCAAGCAATGTGACTAAGTGTTAGCCACGAGATCTTGTATTACGGAACGAGTAAAGAGACTTGCTGGTGACGAGGTTGAACTAGGTATACAAATACCGGCGATCGAATCTCGAGCAAGTAACATGCCGAAGAACAAAGGGAACATCATACGGGATTAACTGAATCCTTGACATACAGGTTCGACCGATAAAGATCTTCGTAGAATATGTAGGAACTAATATGGGCATCCAGGTCCCACTATTGGTTATTGACCGTAGAGGTGTCTCGGTCATGTCTACATAGCTCTCGAACCCGCAAGGTCTGCACACTTAAGGTTCGGTGACGTTTTGGTAGTGTAGAGTTATGTATGGTGGTGACCGAAGGTTGTTTGGAGTCCTGGATGAGATCCCGAACGTCACGAAGATCTCTGGAATGGTCTGGAGGTAAAGATTGATATATAGGAAGTCCTGTTTTGGTCGCCGGAAAAGTTTCGGTCTCATCGATAGTGTACCGAGAGTGTCGGGAGGGTGCCGACAGACAATCGGGAGGGGTATATCGACCCAAGAGGCTACATGGGCTGTGGGAGGAGGTATACCAGCCCTTAGTGGGATGGCCTAAGTCCCACAAAAGGCCCATGCGGCTGGGAGGAGAAATCCAAAAGGAAAAAGGTGGAAAAGGAGTTTTCCAAGTGGGAGAGGGAGTCCTAATCCTACTAGGATTGGAGGAGGACTCCTCCTCCTCCCACTTCGGCCGACACAAGGGCTGGCCCCTTGAGGGCCAAGTCTCCTCTTTCCCTCCTCCTATATATACTAGAGGTTTGAGGGTTTTTTGATACAGAAAAACAGCCACGTGCTACCTCTCCTCTAGTTCGTAGTTTCTCCTCTAGATCGGTTTTAGTGGTGCTTAGGTGAAGCCCTGTTGGAATAGCTCCACCACCATCACCGCAATGTTGTTGCGCTTCCGGAGAACTCGTCTACCTCTCCGCTCCTTCTTGTTGGATCAAGAAGGCGGAGATCATCATCAAGCTATACGTGTGCTGAACGAGGAGGTGTCGTCCGTTCAGTGCTAGATCAGGACGGATTGTGATTGGATCGCGGGATGCTCGGCGATTTCGATCGCAAAGACGTTCGACTACATCAACCGCGTTTCTTAATGCTTTCTTCTTAGCGATCTACAAGGGTATGTAGGTCCACTCTCCCTCTCGTAGATGCTCATCACCATGGATAGATCTTGTGTGTGCATAGGAAAATTTTTGTTTCCCATGCAACGTTCCCCAACAAGTCCAACGCCCAGTCTACTACATTTATGAAGTGTTAACTCCTTAGAAGCAAAGGTACCCGCATTACCAGAAGCTTGTCTATGGCATCTATCTGTCAGCGAAGAAGGTGGCACACTATTTTCAAGACCACTCAATTTCAGTCATCAGTGATGCTCCATTATCTGAGGTCCTCAATAATCGAGACGCGACTGGTCGAGTGGCTAAATGGGTGATTGACCTCCTATACTTTGACATCAAGTTTGAAGCCAAGAAAGCGATGAAGTCTCAGGCACTTGCTGATTTCATGGCCGAGTGGATTGAACAGCAGCAGCCAATCCAGATTCACTCGGCACACTGGACCATGTTCTTTGATGGCTCTAAAATGTTTAATGGGTCCGGTGCTGGCGTTATTTTGGTATCCCCAAAAGGCGACAAACTCAGTTATGTCCTACAAATTCACTTCGATTCCTCCAACAATGAAGCAAAATATGAAGCACTCTTGTATGGGTTGTGCATGGCTATCTCACTCGGATCAAGCGCCTGATGGTTTATGGCGACTCAGATTTGGTGGTCAATCAAGTGATGAAAGAGTGGGATGTTTGGAATCCCACTATGACTGGATACTGTAATGTTGTCAAAAAACTTGAGAATAGGTTTGAAGGTCTGGAAGTCCATCATGTTCCCCGAGTGAAGAATCAAGTGGCCGATGAGCTGGAAAAGATTGGATCCACTCGACGACCTGTCCCTAGCAATGTATTCTTGGAGCATCTTCACACTCCTTTGGTGTAGGAGGATCCCTTCACCGAAGAGCCCCCGCAAGCTATGAGCTCCTTTGATCCGACTGAAGTTGATGTCCCTACTATTATTGATTTGGTCATGGAGGTTTTGGTCATCATTCCCGGCTGGACAGTGCCCTATATTGCGTATATTCTGAGGCAAGAACTCCGTGAAGATGAGACTAAAGCCCGACAGATCGTGCGTTGATCCAAAGCTTTTACTATGATGGATGATCAGCTGTACAGAGAAAGTGTAACTGGCGTGACGCAACTATGCATTTCCCCTCAAGAAGGTCAAATGATCCTGGAAGAAATTCACTCGGGAACTTGCGGTCATCATGCGTCCTCTCGGACAATTGTCGCTAAAGCGTATCGAGCTGGTTTCTTCTAGTCGCATGCCAATGAGATGGCCAAGGACATTGTGTATCATTGTGAAGGGTGCCAGTTCTATGCAAACTTACATCTGCTCTGAAGACCATTCCCCTTGCTTGGCCATTCGCTGTTTGGGGCCTGGATATGGTTGGTCCCTTTCGGACTGGATAGAGTGAATTTACTCATTTGCTTGTTGAAGTCGACAAGTTTACGAAGTGGATTGAGGCCAAGCCAATAAAGAAAATGAACTCTTGTACTGCAGTCAAATTCACGAGAGAGATAATCTACCGGTATGGGGTTCCCCACAGCACAATCACAAATAATGGCTCAAACTTCGACTCGGAAGAGTTCAGACACTTCTGCTTCTCCCAAGGCACTCAGGTGGATTATGCCTCCGTTGCACACCCCCAAACCAATGGTCAAGTTGAGCGAGTCAATGGTCTCATCTTGCAAGGTCTGAAGCCTCGTCTCATGTGAGATTTAGAACATGCCGTCGGAGCTTGGGTGACTGAGTTGCCATCTATTTTATGGGGCTTGAGAACTACTCCTAATCAGTCGACTGGACGAACTCCTTTTTTCCTGGTCTACGGAGCCGAAGCCGTCCCGTCGAATGACTTGTTTCATAATTCTCCCAGAGTGGATCTTTATTCTGAAGCTGAAGCTGAACAAGCAAAACATGATGGCATATATCCCCTAGAAGAGGAACGAGAGATGGCTTTGATTCAGATGACTACATACCAGCAAGATCTGCGACGCTTCCATGCGAAGCACGTCAAGAGCCGGTCGTTTCATGAGGGTGACTTGGTGATCCGAGTGGATCAACGGCGACCCCACAAGCTCGCTCCGGCATGGGAGGGTCCTTTTTTCGTCACCAAGGTGTTGAACAACACAGCCTATCACCTCTACAACCTCAAGAAAAAGATTGATGAGTCACGAGCCTGGAATGCAGATCTGCTTCGGCGTTTCTATACCTAAAAATAGAGTTGTGTTGATGTAATAAAAGTATTTCAAACAATGTCATTTATGCGAGTATGACTTCCGTAGTCTTTTGTCGACTCTGATCATGCAATTTCACACTTGGGAACACTCCGGGTGTCGAGAAATCCTCACACTCGGGGACTTAGCTACGAACATGCTTTCGCCTAAGTTAAAAACCCTGCCGAGTGGATGGCAGACCATTCACTTGGTGACTTAGCTACGAACCAGTCTTAGTGTAAGTTCAAAACTTCTCTGAGTGTTGAGCAATCCTCACACTCGGGGGCTTAGCTGCGAACATGCTTTCACCTAAGTTACAACCCATTCCGAGTGGATTACGCTCTATTCATTCGGAAACTTAGCTACGAACTAGTCTTCGTCTAAGTTCAAAACTTCTCCGAGTGTTGAGCAATCCTCACACTCGAGGGCTTAGCTACGAACCAGTTTTCGCCTAAGTTACAACCCATTCTGAGTGGATTACGATCTATACACTCGGAAACTTAGCTACGAACCAGTCTTCGTCTAAGTTCAAAACTTCTCTGAGTGTTGAGCAATCCTCGCACTCGGGGGCTTAGCTGCGAACCAGTTTTCGCCTAAGTTACAACCCATTCCGAGTGGATTATGATCTATTCACTCAGAAACTTAGCTACGAACCAGTCTTCATCTAAGTTCAAAACTTCTCCGAGTGTTGAACAATCCCCACACTCGGGGGCTTAGCTGTGAACCAGCTTTCGCCTAAGTTGCAACCCATTCTGAGTGGATTACGATCTATTCACTCGGAAACTTAGCTATGAACCAGTATTCATCTAAGTTCAGAACTTCTCCGAGTGTTGAACAATCCTCACACTCGGGTGGCTTAGCTGCGAACCAACTTTCGCCTAAGTTAAAAACAAATTCAGTCGAGCAAGCGATTGAAAACAAAATATGGATAAATTCAAAAGTTTCAGCGTGGATAAAGGTTTCACGCACAAGCAAAGGTGCTCAGGCTTAAGGCCTGAATGAAGTTTTACAACCAATACATTTTCACTCGGCATTCCGAGGCAAATAGAGTTTTCACTGCGAATAAAGTTTTTCAAGCACCAGACGGACTTGTTGGCTCGACGAAGGTGTCCAAGTCGATCCCGTCTGCGATCCTAGTGGCTGCGTCAATGAAGGTCTCCATGAAATCTTCAAACTGAAGCTTCTTCGTGTTCATCACTCGGAGGTCCTTCAATATTTCCTCCCTTGCTTCCTTGCAATGGACTCTGACAAGGTAGAGCGACACATTGGCTCTACAGCGGGCAACCGATTTCTTCCAAGCTTGCACTCGACTGGGGATATCATTGAGACAGGCCATCATGGATGCAAGATCAGTCTGAAGGGTGTTTTCACGCCATAGTTCCTTGTCGATCTTCTCCAGCGCAGCCTTCAGTCGGAGGATATATGCTTGAACGCCCTGGGGTCGAACATTGAGTCAGAACATGTTCATGGCCACGACATGTCCAACAGGCGACTTAGTGGGATCCAGATTGGGCTCGATTTCTTCGGTCTCTTTTTCAAAGTCTTGGCAGAATTCTATATGGAAGAAGGAATTGGAAGATGATTACATTTCTAGCCTATGGGAATTGAGGAAATTCAGTCGTCAAGGGTAGCTACCATCTCCCAAGTGCCTCTCCAAGCCATTGCTCCTCTTGGTCAGCTGCTCGGACTTCTTGATGAGTTCACTCCGTTCCAGATTCAGCTTGGATTTTTCCACCTATATCTTCTTGGTGGCGGCCAGTTTCTTCTCGGCGGCATCAGTTTTCTCCCTCGACACCTTTTGGGCATCAGCAAGTGCCTTGTCCTTGTCCTCCAGTGCCTTCTTCATGGTATCTACAGAAATAGCATTGTTGATTCGCACTTGGAGTCGATGATTTTCATCACGCACGTCTGTTCGAGTGAGAGCACTCAGTTCAAAGGATGGAAAGTGAGAGTAAGAATGCATTGGGTCGACAAAGATTACCTCCCAGAGTCTTCATCTCAGTCTGCGCATGTTCCACGCTGTTCTTGGAGACCTCCAGATCCAATCGTAGCTGGTTCCTTTACTCCTCCAAGTCCTTGTACTGGGTGCCAAGTTCACAAACTCTTTGAAATCAACAAAAATATACAATTCAGTTGATACAAAATTTCCTTCACTCCCGAGTGGAAAGGGTCGACTGAAGGGGGGCCCGCCGCCCCACCCCACACTCCTAAAATAGCGTCATATCATGGTTGGTGAAATTATGTCCATGAAACTTGCGTCATATCATGGTTGATGGCAATGCTATCCATGAAACCTACAAGGTAGCTTCGGAGTGGTACCGCAAAAGCAAAGAGTTCACTCGACAAGTCAAGTAGCAAGCATACTCCGCGTACGACAAAGAACCCTGAGTTCAAGTTCTTAAGACTAGTACTCATCGTCAACAATCAACAGTAATCTCGGGGACTACACCCAGTGGGTGCACTCAGCGTGCACCCACTGGTTCCTAAATCACTCGACAGGGTCTGCCCTGTCCAAGCACAAGATGGTCTCTATCAGACCCCCTCCAGTGCAAGCACTCGATGGCGGTCTAGGGGACTACACCCAGTGGGTGCACTCAGCGTGCCCCCACTGGATCTGCTAACACTCGATCTGTCGAGTGGCAGAAAAATATAAAAAAACGTGCACAAGCATATGAACATCGTCTCTTTTCAGACCCTCGCCAGTGCAAGCACTCGACGGCGGTCTTGGGGACTACACCCAGTGGGTGCACTTAGCGTGCCCCCACTGGACCTTATATCACTCGATCCGTCGAGTGGTTACCAAAACAATTCTAAGACCACTGCCGATGTCTGCAATGTTCGACAGCGGTCTCAGGGACTACACCCAGTGGGTGCACTCAGCGTGCCCCCACTGGACCTAAACCTACTCGACTAATACCTGATCTATTCGAGTGGAGAACTTACAAGTATTCTACAAAAGGAAAACACCCAGTGGGTGTACAATTAAGAAAGACATGAATTCAATTGGAAATGCACTTACAATCGCACTTACTCGGACGTTGGTACTAAGCGCCGCGCTGGCATCATAAGCCAGCTTGCTGTCCTCATACGCCTCCTTGGTGCGCAACATTATTTGTTCTGCCTGGATCATGGCTCCCTTCGCAGCTCCGGTTTGATCTTCTGGGACGTGGTGCAGAGGAAAGGCAGTCACCGGCTGAATTGATGCTGCGGCTAGAGTAGTTGAGGTAGTCTGGGATTGTCTGATTGGAGTCGACGCCATGATGGTTGAAGCAGCTGGTGGAGCACTCGACAACGGAGCCGCGAGCTCGATTCTGGCTCGGGACGAGTCTCCTATCCCCTGGGATGATGCAACAGTAGACCGTTGAGGCGTTTGTGTTGATGGTGTTCTTCGGGCGTGTACGTGCGGGGTGCCTAAGGGTACACCTTCACCCCCCGTACCCCGAGGAAGTTCTTCATCGTCCTCCAGTTGAATTATCTCTGCAAGCGTCAATCGACAACTTTAGCTTATACAATCGGCGAATCATTTTCAAGAATCGGAGTTGAGTGAAGATTTGTTTACCTCGTTGGGAAGTTGCCGCGTCAATAATATCCACATCCATTTGCTCCTCTCCGTCTCGTGGAGGCGACGTCACTGAGGTAGCGGCACTAGTAGACCAAATTCCACTCGGTCAGCAAGAATTTAAAGTCACATTCGACAGCAAAAGAAGAAAGCAAACACTTACGTTGAGACAACGGGCACAACGATCTTCATGCGGGGCAAAGCTTTGCGAGGTTTAGGCGCGTTGGGATTGGGCTGCTTTGCGGCCCTTTCACTCGACTCAACAGTCGAGGTTTGATCCCGCTTCAGGTTCTTCTCACTCGACGCCAAGGTCTTGCCTGGGACAGTCGCAAGGTCCTGACGCAGCTTGGAGCGATGCTCCGTGCGTGGGGGAGACTCGACTTATTCCTCGTCCTCGTCATAGTATCCATAGTCATCCTCGCTATCGTCGGCATTGTCGGTGTCCATGCTGCCGCCCTCACTCTCCCCACCATCTTCAGGTTGATTCCCATTTGGCACGGGCGAGTGCATGTGTGTCCACTCCTGCAAGATTCAAACAATGAAGTCCGTCGACATATGAACCAATCACTCGACAAAGTAATATGACGGTCGACAAGATAAAGTTTACCAGATTCTTCGGTAGATTCTCAGCAGAGTAAGGCTTGATCCTCTTGGCTCCCAGGGGGTTGTCGCAGGCACTAGTAATGCTTCGAAGCCATTGCTCGACAGTTTTCTGTGAGACTTCTTCTCGGTGCGTCCGGGTCATGTCCGCAAGGCCTGAGTAATGTCACATAGTATGGTCCCTTGCCTGGAGCAGCTGGATCCGTCGACTGAGGAACGTCTCCAGAAGGTCCATACCAGTCACTCCACCACGGACAAGGGCCACTACGGCGTCCACCAAGATCCCCACTTGGACTTTCTCCCCATCCGACACTTTCAAGGATTTGGGAACGGCAGGACGATCTAACGTGAAAGGGGAAAGACCAGTCGGCATATTGGGAGATGCTACATCCTTGCACTAAAACCAAGTCGACTGCCAACCCCTAACAGATTCTAGGAAGGTCATAGACGGAAAGGAGCTCCTAGATCTCTTATGGACTCCCAAGCCACCACACAGTTGGATGACATGGGTTTTATCATCCTCAGGATTGGCCTTTTTAACTGACTGAGATCTGATGGTGAAGATATGTTTGAATAGACCCCGGTGGGGAGGACAACCCAAGAAACACTCACACATAGTGATGAAAGCAGAAAGATGAGAAATGGCATTCAGAGGAAAATGATGGAGCTAGGCTTCGAAGAAGTTCAGAAACCCTCGGAAGAATGGATGGGGGCATGGAGAAACCTCTCTCGATGTGGGTGAGGAGGAGGACCCGCTCCGCCTCGCGTGGCTCCGGCTCGAGTTCCCCCTTTGATAGCCTCCATGAACCTTCCGCCACGAGCCCGTCAACGACGAGATTCTTGATGTCCGCGGTGGTGACCGTCGACGGGAGAAAATCCCCCTGGATCAACCCCGGCGGCGCGGTGAACCGCGCGGTTGACGGCTTCTTGGCCTTGCCCTTCGCGGCCCCCTTCTTGGCATGCTCCAACTTATCAGTCTTCCCCTTCATCATTGTGGCGACGGTGTTCGTCGGGGAGAAGCAGAGTTGTGCGCTGGAAGCAGGGGAGGTGGAGGAAGAGAGAAGATTTGGGGAAGAATATTGTTCAGTCCGCGGCGCAGCGGGATTTATACTCCGTCGAGTGTCTCGCTGACTCGTGGGCCTGCTGGATCCCCGCATATATCGACCGCAGATGCCGCATAGTACGTGGCAAAATGGGCGGCGTGTGAATCGAGGCATCGTGCCCCCACTTGCCCCAGTCGTGGTGTCATCATCGCGGACGCGTGCGCTTCCCAAATTTTCGAATCCCGCAAAATCCGGGCCCGACAGAGCGACCCGTCACGTATAAAGATTCCTTCGGGTCACTCGAAAAAAAATTGACGTTGAGAATTCATTCAGACACTTTCAAGGCAGAATCGATCCGGGCGTATGACAAAGATTTCAATCGATGCAAATTTCATTGAAGCCCCGAAGTTCATTCAGAAGTTTGGTGCCTTTTTCAGAACTGGCATCGATCCCCCTTTACCACTTGAACCCTGATCCAATCGGGGGCTAATGACGAAGATATGTACCTAGGGTAGGGTCCTGGACCTGACCTACATACCCTACCTAAGGGCACTATATTGGAGGACTTAATGATTACAAAGAGAGATTCCAACTGGATTCTCCATGGTGCTCAAGTCACTCGACATTTAATCCACTCGGTATCCTCTCCCTCCACTCGACAGTCACCTGTCACTCAGAAGACCTTGCTTCCAGCCGACGCCAGAAAACCAGAGCCACTCCTGGGAGGCCAACGGGCAGGCGTTAGGCCAGTCGTCATTAGTAGCAATTATGATGTACGTTACCAGTAACGCTCGTCTTTATACCCACGATCGTACCCTTGGATGCCTCGCACTTATGAGGGGCAGCGTACTCTATATAAGCCGCCCCTGCCCTCTGTCACAAGGGTTCGCAACCGCTGTAACTCATACTCTCCACACGACAGAAGCTCCCGAGCACTGAGACATGGGGTTGTTACCTCCACGAGAGGGGCCTGAACTCATACATCCGTGTGTACATCCTCGTCGTATCTAGGACTCCGCTCTCTCCTTTCGTACCCCTATCTTCTACTATCATACTCGTTCCCACGACAGGGGGGCGCCACCTCCACTTGGGCCTTGGTGGCCCAAGTTGCCTTCCACCACTAGGCCTTTTGAGGCACGTTGATATTTAATTATTTATAAAAGCCTACTAATATATATTAGACCCTTTTATATGTTATTTAACATCACTGAAACATTTTCCGCCTATATGTTATTGATCAGTAATACCTGATATTGCCTGGTCGTCTCCGAAAACCCTTCTGGTGACCCCGAAACACTTCTGAATCATCTCGGAACTATTTAGAATATTAATGAAACAATTTCACAAATATGTTCTCATAATTATCTCACTATTAACACTCATCAGATCGTTATTACTTTAAGCTCGTGACCATGTAGGTTTGGTAACTCATAGACATGAACGAAACCTCTTCGTTCAATGACCGATAGCGGATCCATGGACGTCCATATCGGTCCCTATGAGTGCACCAATGATATTCGAGTAAACATTTGATTATCATGTGATATTCCCTTCCTTCATGATACTTTACAAAACCTGAGATGCATATGTATCCTCTTGAGTCATTCACATGCTCACCATACCATTGTACTTGTTACCAGTCTTGTTCTTCTTTCTCGTTGGTGTGTTCCGGCATCCCCGCAAGATAATCACACGTGTATGGCAAGACGATGATGTATGTCGTCACACCGAGAGGGTCCTAAGAATATATCTCATTCGTCGTAGGAGAAAATCCCACTCTCGAGCTATCTAGTCTCTTGTCAAACTTTTCAATGAACCTGTAAGTTGTCGTTATGATCACCTAGTTACATATGACGTTTGAGCAACCCCAAAGCTCATAATACGGTAAGAAGTGACTACGATACTCTCATGGTCTAAGGAACATAAAACACATGTTAACACTTTGTGTTATAACAATTAATTCCAGATGATACCATCTCAAAGTATAACAAACAAGTTTGGGTCGATTCAATATGATCGTTCTTCTAACATCATACTCTCAATGTTAGGATCATCTTTACACTTAACAATATCCCAAGATCCGGAAAACATGATCACTAACAACACATGAGCTAGTCTTAGAGGCAAGACTGGGAACCTTTTATTTCATGTTTATCATTCCACACATGCATATGGGTTTTCCACTGAATAACATATTCTAGAATCATAGTAGTTATGGCATCAAATATAAACTCTTAATTATGAATATGTAAATATAATAATACAATATTATTGCCTCTAGGGAATATTTCCAACAGTCTCATACTTGCACTAGAGTCAATAATCTAGTTACATAGTCTATTAACACCTATTGCTTATCTGGTGTTGCTCACGCTTTGCTAGTGCTAGATCCTTTGTCCTCGGTTTTGATACTCTAAAACATTGTAATATTTGTGTTAGTCATGTACTCCCTCCGTCCCAAAATAAGTGTCTTAAGCTTAGTATAATTTTGTACTAGAGCTAGTGTAAAGTTGAGACAGTTATTTTGGGACGGAGGAAGTATGATTTTGTAGGATCCTTAATTTGTTTTGCTTTCAGTAATGGCACTATTATTCATAACACAGTGTCATTAGTTTCACCGCACTGTGGATCACATCCATTGTGTCAAGACTTTTCTCGATTACATCAAGACATTGATTCAGACAACTTTCTAACATTTAATGTTGTCAACATATTCTTCTAACATTGTAGAATACAAAATATTTTTCATGTTTAACTATTTAAATAATTATTATTATAGCCTCATTATCATCACTTGATTCGTCACAGGATATATCTCCAGCACAAGAAGCACTAGCCCCTGTGACATGTACTTTGTCAAAAATGATGTGTAAATCTTCAAGATGTTTCGGTCCTGCCTTTTGAACTTCAAATGATTGCATTTCTTTCCTGTGCTCTCCTAGCATCTCTGAAAAAGAAATATACAAATTAGGTAATGCAATCATTCAAAATCATGGCAAATAATAAAGTTGCTACACATACCGCAACGTGTTCATTCCACCATTCTTGAGAGCAAACAACGGTTCTCTTTGCATCATCCCATCCAAGACCGGTTGCTTCATTTTTCAACTCCATGAAAAAAAACATGTTCACTTTTATTGCATCCCATTTATTCTTGAATTTATCCTTGGGATACTTCTTTCCCGTTTTTGCTTCCCATTCCTCCATGACATTCTTCCAACCCTTCTTAGTTAAATAACATGTTGGCCTAGAACATTGGTAGGCAATAGAATTACATAGAATTATGCAACACGCAATCATCCAATGTACAAGGACATACAACAATATGTGCATTAGAACTATCATAAATGCTTCCACCACACATCTATGAGCAAAAATCCAGCATCTACTTGTACATCAAGTTGTGAGCAAAAAATCAACACCTTTCATCACATGACATGAAAGAGTTGTGAACAATACTATAAATATTTTTTCCATCACATGACAGAGCAAAAAAAACAGCTTTCTACTTGTACATCAACCTGTGAGCAAAAAAACATCCTCTTCCTACTTGTACAGGAGGTGGGGGAGGGGATAGGGGAGAGGGAGGAGGGGGCATCAACCTTCAGAACGGAGGGGGGAGGTCGCGGCGGGGCTTCGTGTGGCATCGCCGACGGTAGGGCGGGGGCGCCAGTGGCACGGCGAGCATCGGGGCCCTTGCTGGTCCATTCGCTGGCGAAGGGAGGAGGTGGGGGTAGTACCAGCAGGCACTGGCGGAGGGAGGAGGTGGTGAGGAGGCGGGAGCGGGAGGCGCGGGCGGCGGTTGCGCAGGCGGCAGGAGAGGGCGGGTGGCGGCTAGGAACCCTAGTTGCCGCTCAAGATAAGGAAGACGAGGGGGGTTAGACGAGGGGGAGAGGGTTCGAACGAGAAGGGCTCTGGTTCGGTCGATCGAGAGGAACATAGCCCAACCGTTTTCCACTTACCAATGGCAAAGGTGGGTAAATACCATCAAACTCTTAGGGGACAACTAAAAAGCCATTGCTGAAGTTGGGGGTATACCTGCTTCGAAAATTACACTACGGGGAAGTTGTAACTTCTCCAGATTCTACTTCTCCTTTTCTCCCTTTGGTTAGCTTATAGCTTCTAAAAGCCACAAGTTGACTTCAAAAGCTCAACCAAACAAGCCCTATACATGCAACACGCATTTTTCTTTTCTTATGTGGTTTTCTTTTTCGGTTTTCATTCTTTTTGCATCGGTTATCTTTGGTTTTTTATCTCTTTATATCTTGTTTCTTCATTCTTCTTATTTTTCTTTCATCGTTTCTCTTTCTTTCTGTGTCTTTACATTTTTTACTTTTATTAACATATGTCTAAATGTTTTACACAGTATGCATTTTTCATGTACATTTTTCAAATATATTTGTTCATATATACTTTTTTTCATACATATCGAAAGGGTTTTCTATGTATTTGAAAAAATGTTATACATATTTAAAATAGTGTTTTTTCCATATACATTTTATCCATACACTTTGAACGTGTTTTTTGAATGATACTCCCTTCGTCCTAAAATTCTTGTCTTAATTTTGTCTAGATAAGAATGTATCTAGTCACATTTTAGTATTTAGATACATTCATCTCTAGACAAATTTAAGACAAGAATTTTGGGACGGAGGGAGTACTAAATATTTTTTAAACTATGGAAATATTTTTAAAATTTGTGAATATTTTATAAAATATTTACACTGTACAATGTTTTATAAATGCCATATATATATATATATATATATTCTTTTGAAAGGCGTGAACATTTTTTAAGTTTCACATACATTTGTTTTGAATAGGACAAAATGTATTTTACACATTGCATAAACATTATATTAATATTCTATGAGCACTTTAAGAACTTAAATAAATTAATTTTTCATAATACATGTATGTAGTATTTGTTTTTCAAAATATAGAAAAGTAAAAGGAATAAAAACAAACACAGTATGACATTAACGAACGTTCCTACAAGACTAGCCCAATACTGGCTCCCTGTAAGCGAGCCGAGCAACTGTCCACAATTGTCTCAAAAACCAAATGTGTTGAAACAAAAAAAAAAGTGTCTCCTACAAAGCCGGACATAACCATGTTGGCGAGACCACACCTTGCTCGTACTGACTGATACACGAGCGCCCCTGCAGCAGCAACTACTGTTTTCGAATTTTGCTTGGGTTTTTCAAGTATTTTTGGAAAAAAAACAAAATTAGTTATTTCCTTATTTGAAGCACACCGTGTGAATAAAATTAAAAAAAACTTCTGAAAAAATGTCCGTGGCCTTTTTATTTTTGTTTTTTCACATTCGTTCATATATTAGTAAATACTCTAATACATATATTCCAACAGATAAATTTACTTAAAATTAAAGAACATATATTTTAAAATTTGAAGAAAATGGTAAAAACTATTGTCAGCGTAATTTTAGAAAATATTGATTGCATTCAAAAACATGTTTTGACATTTAAAAATATTCACGCGTTTCAGAAAAAATATAAATTTTATTAAATATTTATACGGTTCACAAATGTCTGCGCAATTTAAAAAGTAGGTTCCACACCATTCAAAGTAAATTAAATTACATTTAATAAATGCGACGAGTTTCAAAAACATGTTCATGATATTTTTTCAAAAGGTTATAAATGTAAAAAATATTCACATAGTTTAAAGAAATGGTTTTGTTATTCAAAAAAATGTTTTGGTGTCCCGTTAAAAAATAATTAAAATGTTTATAAAAAATCCTTGAAAAGATGTACTGGGAAAATATTAATGACATGTTTGAAGAATGTTAAATGTGTACAATTGTTTTAAAGTAAATCAAATATTTAAAATGTGTATTAAGAAAATATATATGAAATATAAGTTTGAACTAATGTTAATCATGTAGCTACCATCATGGGTAGCTACCATCTTGGGTACAAATATATGTACAAAAAATATAAGTTTGAATAATGAAAATAGATATGAAATATTTCATTATAGAGTTATTTTTGTATTCCAAAATAATTTACCAAAATAATTAGAGACAAAAATTCAGGCCATGTGTAGCTACTATCATGGGTAGCAAATTATTTCCGATATCAGAGTAGACACACTTATTACAAAGTTAGGGCAAAACTATCTTGATTTCTGCAAAACTAACCCTGACATCTACTTACCTCAGAGATGCATGTAAGTGGAATATGATTCTTTCATGTGACACTTGCCAAGATATTTAATGTATCGACCCTTGTGGATGCAACGTATCACGTTGCGGCTTTTTGAATAATGAGGGAGTGATACGACGTAGGGTTACAGTGTCTATACACTGTACTCACATTCTGTCCGTGAGTGGATGGACGACATCAGATAATATTGTATTCAGTTATATTTTGTTGTAAGCTGGTTTGGAGCTAAGTAGCCATGTAATGCATTAAAGTCTCGATATGTGATGTCATACTCATGACATGTGATTTTCTTGGTATTTTAACATGTACTGTGCATGCTAGCAATTGATCCAGGGATTGGCATAAAAAGTACATAGTTCCGGGGTCCTTATCAGGGTATGGACTGCTACGGTTTTGAAGGCCTGCTCCCCCTTACGAATGTCTGTGCAGTCAGCAGGATGGGGTCACCGAAGAGGCAACACAAAGGAAGAAACTTAGCTAGTGTGGGTGTTGGTATGTCCCATCTGTGTTTCATATACTTCTCTCCTTTGTATTTTCTCACATAGAGAAGATGTGTGGGAGACTGCAACTCACATGATGGAAGAAATCTATGAAAGTAGAAACCCTGTCCGCTTCCAACATTGACACATAAACTAAGAGTTGGCATTGCACTACCGAAGCTTACAGCTAAGCAAAAAAATCCAGTTTTCCAAAAATACGCACAACATTAGTTCAAATTCAAACTAGGTTCACATGAGACGACGTGACGTGCCTGCATGGCATGAAGTGAGTGAGTGTTCATTGTTGCTCTCTTTTCTCATGCTACATATTGTATGTTAAGTGCATGATATGAGATTAAAGTTACACACCCACCATGCAATTCTAATGGGCTTTTGAGATTTTAAATTTTTTACTCGGTTGAGTACACATTTACTACTACTAGCTTAGGGTCGGGTTGGGTTGATCTCGGGAGCAACTAGTTAGCGAGCGCTCCTTCACAAGCGTTTCAGCGATCGCTTCCACGCGCCGCCACTTGGCGCGTTCTCAGTCACCGCCACGTGTCACGTTCTGAGCGTTTCCTTCGAATTTTATTTTTTTTATTTTTCCGCATGCGTTTTCGGCTTTTTGGAGTGGGTTTTCGGATTTTTTTGATGTTAAATTTTTCCACCGGTCTTTCGTAGCGTTTGGACAAAAAAAAAAGAAAAAACACGTTTTCTTTTTTTTACGCGAAAAAAATGTGTTTTTTTTGCGAGAGGCACAGTTTTGCTTTCGCGAAAGGCACGGTTTTGCCTTCGCGAGAGGCACGGCCGTGCCTCTCGAAAAGGAAAAAAACGTGTTTTCTGCTCTCTTTTTTTCCCGCGAGAGGCACGATTTTGCTTCCGCGATAGGCATGGTTTTGCTTCCGCGAGAGGCATGGTTTTGCTATCGCAAGAGGCACGGCTATCGAAAGGAAAAAAACGTGGTTTCTGCTTGTTTTGCTTTCGCGAGAGGCACGGTTTTGCTTTCGCGAGAGGCACGGTTTTGCTTCCGCGAGAGGCACGATTTGCTATCGCGAGAGGCACGACTCCCGAAAGGAAAAAAACGCGTTTTCTGCTCATTTTTTTATCGCGTGAGGCACGATTTTGCTTCCGCGAGAGGCACGATTTTGCTATCGCGAGAGGCATGGCTCCCGAAAGGAAAAAACGTGAGGCACGGTTTTTTCTATCGCATGAGGCACGGTTTTTTCGTCCAGTTTTTTTCATGAAAAAAAAAGTTCGTCAAAACCTATCAACATGGGATCTAGTTTTGTAGATCTCGGCAT
This sequence comes from Hordeum marinum, assembly GCA_022496015.1. Lineage (NCBI taxonomy): Eukaryota > Viridiplantae > Streptophyta > Magnoliopsida > Poales > Poaceae > Hordeum > Hordeum marinum. The sequence goes on along the minus strand of CM039674.1, from coordinate 364,271,836 downwards.
GAGAAAGCCAACGGTGAAAACGGTTTGAGATTTGGACGCACGGTTTAGAAGATAAGATGTTTTGAAAATACGGATCTACGAAAAAAAGGAAAACTCTCAGGTCGCGACAAGTGGCCCCGCATGCAGTGTGCCGTTTGTCGCAAGCTGGGGATGGGACTAATCGTTAGAAGGTGTACTCGCTAACTAGTGATTTCGATTGATCTCGGGTTAATTATCAGAAATTTGTTAACTCGCTAACTCTCGGGTTAGGTCAACATAACTGAATTTTGTTTAGAAGTTAATTATCAGAAATTTTACTATGCAATGCTCGCTGACCACTTGGGCTGAAGATGGTTTCATGAACACTTGCGCTCAAAACACCAGTCATGTATTTCCGTTAACCTGTTTTTTCTTTCTGTTATTTTTTTTTGGAAAATCCCTATTTTATCTTATTTCTAAGTAACACAGATCCCTGTTTTTTAGTGGGGATTATTTTTTAAAACTTGATGTGTGCTTTTTTATTATAGGTACCATGGCAAAAAAACTTCTCTAAAAAACATGACATTTTTTGTATTCCAACACATGGCATTTTTGTGATGAAGAGCATGACTATAATAACTAATAACATGGCATTTTTTATTCATAAGAGGATGTCATCTTATTATTAAGAGCATGACATTTTAATACTTAATAGCATGACATTTTTATTAATAAGAGCAGCACAGTTTTAATATTAAGAGCATGTCATTTGAATAATTTCTAACATGACGTTTTCAGTAACAAAATGATGGAATTTTTATTATTAAGTGCATGAGATTTTAATAATTAATAACATGGTATGTTTATTGATCAGAGGATGGTATTTTCATAGTCAATGACATGGCATTATTATTTTTAAGATGATGGCATTTTTATTTTTACGATGATGGCATTTCTATTATTAGGAACCAAGCAATTTTCTTAAGAGGATCACTTTAATTTATTAATGGCATGGAAAAAATCATTACCATGGCAATTCATGTGGTGATTTTTTTTGTTTTGGAAAAAAAAGAATATATAATCTAATTGGGGCTTATCCAGATAAAAAATATATCTTACAGTTTCTAAAGTTTAGCATGTCAAATTTGTTTTTTCCAGATCACATGACCTTTTTGTTTTTGAACATACCCAAAATATATTTATAAATAAATTAGATTAATAGAAATTTTATAAAGTAGCATGTCATTTTTCATAATTCAGATCAGGGGGTAATTATTTTTGCATATACGGCAAAAAAATTAAAACTACTTTATTTTACATACATCATGGCAAATCCTTGTTTTTACATTTACAAAAAATGGTGTACAAAGAAAATGTAAACATCCAGGGGGAAGTTAAAGAGGCCTGTGTGGGCCGGGTCGCTCGATCAGCACCACCCAATCCAAAATGTCCGCTGGTTCATCGATCCATAGGAGTTCGATGGGCCATTTCCTATTTAGCCCTGCATGCGTTGGTTTCTTCCCGTTTCTGCAAACCAGCGCCTATAGCAACGTTAGCTGGGCTTATCCAGATAAAAGAAATCTTACAGTTTTTAAAGTTTAGCATGTCAATTTTATTTTTTCTAGATTACAGGACCTTTTCTTGTTTTTGAATATGCCCATGGTATAATTATAAATTAGAGTAACAGCAGTTTTATAAAGTAGCATGTCATTTTTCGTAATTCAGATCAAGGGTGTAATTATTTTTGTATAATATGGCAATTTTTTAAACTACTTTATTTTACATACATCATGACAAATCCTTGTTTTTACATTTACGAAAAATGGAGTACAAAGAAAATGGTAACATTCAGGGGGGAAATTAAAGAGGCATGTGTGGGCCGGGTCGCTTGATCAGCACCACCCAGTCCAAAATGTTCGTTGGTTCATCGATCCCTAGGAGTTCGATGGGCCATTTCCTATTTAGCCCTACAGGCGCCGGTTTCTTCCCGTTTCTGCAAACCGGCGCCTGCAGCAGCGTTAGTTGGGCTTATCCAGATAAAAAAATATCTTGCAGTTTCTAAAGTTTAGCATCTCAATTTTGTTTTTCCAGATCACATGACCCTTTTTTTGTTTTTGAACATACCCATGGTATAATTATAAATTAGAGTAATAACAATTTTATAAAGTAGCATGTCATTTTTCATAATTCAGATCAGAGGTGTAATTATTTTTGTATAATATGGCAAAAAATTTAACTACTTTATTGTACATACATCATGATAAATACTTGTTTTTACAATTGCAAAAAATGGTGTACAAAGAAAATGGTAACATCCAGGGGGGAAGTTACAGAGGCATGTGTGTGCTGGGTCGCTCGATCGGCACCACCCAGTCCAAAATGTTTGTTGGTTCATCGATCCCCAGGAGTTCGATGGGCCATTTCCTATTTAGCCCTACACGCGCCGGTTTCTTTCCGTTTCTGCAAATCGGCGCCTGCAGCAGCGTTAGTTGGGCTTATCCAGATAAAAAAATATCTTGCAGTTTCTAAAGTTTAGCATCTCAATTTTGTTTTTCCAGATCACATGACCCTTTTTTTGTTTTTGAACATACCCATGGTATAATTATAAATTAGAGTAATAACAATTTTATAAAGTAGCATGTCATTTTTCATAATTCAGATCAGAGGTGTAATTATTTTTGTATAATATGGCAAAAAATTTAACTACTTTATTTTACATACATCATGATAAATACTTGTTTTTACAATTGCAAAAAATGGTGTACAAAGAAAATGGTAACATCCAGGGGGGAAGTTACAGAGGCATGTGTGTGCTGGGTCGCTCGATCGGCACCACCCAGTCCAAAATGTTCGTTGGTTCATTGATCCCCAGGAGTTCAATGGGTCATTTCCTATTTAGCCCTACACGCGCCGGTTTCTTTCCGTTTCTGCAAATCGGCGCCTGCAGCAGCGTTAGTTGGGCTTATCCAGATAAAAAATATCTTGCAGTTTTTAAAGTTTAGCATGTCAATTTTCCTTTTTCTAGATCACATGACCTTTTTATGTTTTTGAACATACCTATGGTATAATTGTAAATTAGAGTGATAGCACTTTTATAAAGTAGCATGTCATTTTTCATAATTCAGATCAGGGGTGTAATTATTTTTGTATAGTATGGCAAAAAAATAAACTACTTTATTTTACATACATCATGGCAAATCCTTGTTTTTACATTTACAAAAAATGGAGTACAAAGAAAATGATAACATCCAGGGGGAAGTTAAAGAGGCTTGTGTGGGTCAGGTCACTCGATCGGCACCACCCAGTCCAAAATGTTCGTTGGTTCATCGATCCCCAGGAGTTCAATGGGTCATTTCCTATTTAGCCCTACACGCGCCGGTTTCTTTCCGTTTCTGCAAATCGGCGCCTGCAGCAGCGTTAGTTGGGCTTATCCAGATAAAAAATATCTTGCAGTTTTTAAAGTTTAGCATGTCAATTTTCCTTTTTCTAGATCACATGACCTTTTTATGTTTTTGACCATACCTATGGTATAATTATAAATTAGAGTGATAGCACTTTTATAAAGTAGCATGTCATTTTTCATAATTCAGATCAGGGGTGTAATTATTTTTGTATAGTATGGCAAAAAAATAAACTACTTTATTTTACATACATCATGGCAAATCCTTGTTTTTACATTTACAAAAAATGGAGTACAAAGAAAATGATAACATCCAGGGGGAAGTTAAAGAGGCTTGTGTGGGTCAGGTCACTCGATCGGCACCACCCAGTCCAAAATGTTCGTTTGTTCATCGATCCCCAAGAATTCGATGGGTCATTTCCTATTTAGCTCTGCACGCGTCGGTTCTCTTCCCGTTTTTGCAAACCGGTGCCTACAGCAGCGTTGTTCGGCTTACCCAGATAAAAAAATTATCTTACAGTTTTTAAAGTTTAGCATGTCAATTTTTTTTCTAGATCACTTGACCTTTTTTGTTTTTGAACATACCCATGGTATAAATATAAATTAGAGTAATAGCAGTTTTATAAAGTAGCATGTCATTTTTCATAATTCAGATCAGGGGTGTAATTATTTTTGTGTAATATGGCAAAAACAATTAACTACTTTATTTTACATACATCATGGCAAATCCTTGTTTTTACATTTACAAAAAATGGTGTACAAAGAAAATGGTAACATCCAGGGGGAAGTTAAAGAGGCATGTGTGGGCTGGGACGCTCGATCGGCACCACCCAGTCCAAAATGTTTGTTGGTTCATCGATCCTCAGGAGTCCGATGGGCCATTTCCTATTTAGCTCTGTAGGCGTCGGTTTCTTCCTGTTTCTGCAAATCGGTGCCTGCACCAGCGTTAGTTGGGCTTGGCCCATTCTAGCTTCTTTTTTCTGTTTCTGAACCATAACATTGAGCGAGCACTCGGATTCGAACCAACGACTTTGTTGCCGAGGGAACGGTGCGCTCACTCCACTAACCAACAGGCTGCCTTCACCTCACATGCTTAGTTTCATCTTTTCTCTCTTTTCTTCTTATATCTTTTTCCCTATTTTCTTGGTTTTTCTTTTATTTCTCGAAGAATGTTTTTTAAGATCGAGTGAATCTTTTTTCAAAAAGTGATGAACTTTTTCCAAAACTGGTGAACTTTTTTTCAAAATCGATGAAACTTTTAGAAATCAATGAAATTTTACTTAAAACCGGTGACTTTTTCCCAAATTAGATGATATTTTTTTTTAAATCTGATGAAATATTTAAAATTTATGAACTTTTTTCAAATTTGATGAAATGTTTTTGAAAATTCATTAACTTTTTCCAAATTCGATGAAAATTTTCAAAATCACTTAGCTTTTTTCAAATCCAATGAACTTTTTAAAAAATTGATAAACTTTGTTCACATTTGTGAACTCTTTTTTTCAAAATTGATGAACACTTTTTTATTTTCTTAATAAATCTATGAATTGTTTCATTTACACAACGTATTTAAAATTGAAAAAAAAACGGAGCCGGTCTTTTTTCTGAACCAATAGCTCAGCTCAGCCGAAAAAAACCAACGAGACGAGCGAAAGCGAACGGTAGAGGATTTTCTTAATGGGCCGTGGCCCGTTGCTGGGCGCTGTAGGCGCCACTTCTCCAACGACCCTTACAGCGCCCAATAGTAGCTCCCATTCGAGGGAGCTTTTTCTCTGACAATCGTCAGTCAGTTATTGAGGTCGCTAATAATTACTCCCTCTATACCTAAATAATTGTTGTTGGGGTGAACTAAACTAATTCTTCCTAACAACAATTATTCAGATACAGAGGGAGTAGTAAAATACGAAATAATTAATTTTAAAATAATTATAAAAAATGGTGTACAAAAGCAGACCTAATGATTAAAACACATCTTTCGAAACGGAAGTTGGTGCCGGTGAGAGCTCGTAATACGAAGAGCGCTACCTACGTCTAGTACACTCAAGCAAAGCAAAGGATGCAAGCACGGTGCATGGGCCTGACGCCACCACCTGGTGCGTGCGCCACACTGTAAACCTGCTGCTTATAGGTCATCACATCATGCCCATGAATCTTCGGATCGATGCCTGCCTCAGTTGAGAATAAAGGGACGACGGATTCGATTCGAGTCGTCGACCAGCATGGTTACCTGGTGGAGGCAGTACTTGCAAGGAAACCAACCACTAGACACATACCGGATGCAAAGCATGCAAAGCCTTATTTGAGACATAGATTCCACAACGCATTAGTAGATACCCGTCCAACACTGGCGCGACCGCTGGGTGTGCGCATGCCCCACGAAGGTTAATTAGCCTTCCGTGTCACCCGAGGGGCATCCGGCCGGGCATGCATGCACTAGCCTAGCACTTTAGTTACCAGAGAGGTGATTGGGATCGAGTTTGGGACAAAGGCTGGATCGATTATGAGTGGCTAACCTGCTTAGAGTAGCTAGTTAACGATGTCTCGTCACCGGCCGCTTTGATCATTTATGGCAGCGCCCGTCTTCCATGCGGGAAAAGACGCGGGCGACGGGTAGCCAGATCGATCGAAGCGCGGATCGATCGCCGGTAGTGCGCGTGCGGCGTGCGCTGCGTCCGACATGACTAGGTGCGAGGAGGAGGAGGAATCTCCTCTGCATATACCCTAAGCGGACGGCAAATAGTGCAGCTAGTGTTCCAGTGCACTGGGAGGGAATCACGACACTCGGGGGCGGGGCGCTGCCTTTCAGGAAATTCCCTGGAGCGCGCACTCCCCTCCAAGTGGCCAGGCACGCAGTGCAATCATGCCGCCGAGTGTCTCGCCGAGGCAGCGGCTGCGCGCGTGCTTGCCCGGGGAGGCCAGGACCGGCGCCTCCGCCGCGGGAAAGCGAGGTCCCGGTGAGCCGCGCCTTTGCCTTCCGAGGACCTGGGAGCTGGCTAGCAGCCAGGGCGATGAGCTGGGGAAGGAAGGAAGATGCATAGGGTAGCGCACGACAAGGTCGATCGGTGAGTGAGGGCAGGGCCATGGCCGCACTCGCACTCGGGTTGCACCCGCACCCATGTCGATGGATCATTCCCGGCTGCGTGCGTGCGTGCGCGCATGTGGCCGCGCCTGCCTTGGGTTGCGCTCGCCTCAGTTGGGCGTGTACATGCGCTTTTCTCGCAGGAGCGGCGTGTTGCTCCGCATGTGCTGCGCCAGCCCTCCCGTGTCCACTCCTTTTCGGTGCCCTTTTTCTGGCCTCCGCCTTGTTTAATCCAACCGAGATCGATCCATCCATCCATCCAGTCCAGTAGAGCGCCACCATGCGTCCGAGAAGGCGAGGACGTCCGGGTCTGCGGCGGTGGCGTCGATCGAGTTCGATCGGCACTTGCGCCACTGTTGAGCAACAGGCCGGCCGGTCGCCGTCAGCCTAATCATCCGCTGGCTCGATCGATCGATCGATCAAGAATTCAAGATGCGGCTGCTGACAAGGGCTGCACATGTTCGATCTCACAGCGACGGCGCACACGCACACGCACGCACACTGGTCTCCGATCTCATTCGCTAGCTTAGCTTATGAGTTATGACGACGGGCCACGGAACCCTCATGATTGCAACGTCCATCATGCATTGAGAATTTGAGATCGACGCTACAATGGCCGCACTCTCTCGCTCGTTGGTTTCCCCTTGGCCGGAGCCGGACAGAGAGTGCCGTACGCGAGCGCCCTAAAACCCATGCATAGCGCCGGTCGATATGCATGCATTGCATGGTGTCTTGGCTTCAGGCGGTCAATAGATAGGCCAGGCCAGGCCAGGAAGGAAAGACACTGGCCCAATCAAGCCGCTGCTGCAACCTGATTGCAACGTGCGCCAACAATTAATGCATGGCTGCACCTGCACTGCCTCTCCTCTCCTCGTTCATCCATCCATCCATCCATCCGATCCATCGCTACGTGCTAGTGCTACTTGAGTTGATCGACGCTACATTCAATGGCTGCGCTATCCCGTTCGTTCTCTTCCGTTTGGCCGGGAGCAGGGACGAACATATGCTCCTCCTTGCATCGACCGTACTCATTAATTGTCCCATGACCGATATACTGGGTCTGCTTTGGTTAGTCTCGCGCAAACAGTGGAATAGAGAGTGGCCATGTCTTTCGACCGTGACCGATCGATATGTAGTACGCATCACAAGCACTCGTATCATGTGCCATAACACGAAAAGTGTAGTCAACGTGCTTTGGAGGGGGGGTGATCCATCATCCATGTACCATCGGCATCAGATGCATGTGGTTGCCATGCATGTCCCCGTCACTAAATCGTTTTCTTTAGTCCATCCATCCATCGACCTCTACTGCTTATCTTCTCATTCCTGTTCAGATGCCATCTACAATAATTTATCCACTCATAAACCACGCACACCAGTACCACGTCTTGCTCTCAGATGCTCCTCGGTTGACGCGTGGCTAGGGTTAGAAGCTCATCAACTCGGCAAAGCATCCAGTTAATCAAGGTATGCATGCATGCATGATCTCTTCTATATTTTTTTCAGGCATGGTGATATGAGTAGTAGAGCAGTGAATTGATCCAGTCCCTTCCATGCAGATCTAACGCGCCTGGAGCTCCATGGCTCCATGGACGGGAGCACTCGAATGAAATCTCCCCCTTGTTGGAGACGAACACAGGAGCAGCAGGTGAAAAAACCATAGAGAACCGAACAGCAGATACACTAGCGTCGCAGGCTGTCTAGTCCACAGTGAAAGGAAATCCCCGGAATATTCCGCTTGTCTTGGCGGTGGTAAAGATTTACCTCGTCGCCCCCGACCCCGAGTGACTTTTGTAGGACCGGACCTGCTCAGGCTCATGCTGTGTGCCGTCTCCGTTGCTGTCGTCTCGCCAATGATACGCAGAACGGCCGAGGCCAGCAGCCACAACTTTTGGTGCACGGCTTGCCTACCAAAAGGAAAACGGATTCCCAGTAGGTAGCCGGATTTTCCTTTATTCAGACCTAGCTATATAGGGCCGTAGGACATAGGTGTGGGACCTCTGGGCATCAAAAGCTCATGGCCGAAAGTGAACTCGATGATGGTGCAAGTGTATCACATAACATAAGCGAGCGCCAAAGCATTTGTCTAAGTCAAAGCATTTGTCAAATACCAACTTCTGAAGCTTCACAGCTGCTTGCTGGTAGGTTTGATGCACGAGGAAATAGTACATGTTCGGTCGGTTTCTTTTTACTCTGGATGTAAGATTTGTCTAAGTCAAACTTCACAAAGTGTGACCAAGTTTATAGGAAAAATTCTAGTACCAAATTAGTATCATTACATGCATCATGGAATTTAGACGTTGGCATTTATAAATATAAATTTGGTCAAACTTTATGATGTTTGACTCAGAGACAAATCTTATATGCAGAGTATAAAAGAAACAAGGGAGTATATATATGCACGTGATGTATGGAAAACCAATCTAGATTCAATGATCAGTCGAGGCCAAACAGAGCCCGATTGTCAAAACATGATATTACCCCACCGAGGATGATACAGAGCAGCCTATATATATATATATAGGATGGTTAGTCATCAAAACCAAAATAACACCAAGAAATTGACAAATACAATACCCTATACAATCACTACCAAGGCAAGCAACACAACATAGCCGCTTCAACCGCACGGCTGGAGTCGGCAAACATGGTATCATTCTCGCCAAACCTACACATATATTCACAAACTCAAGATCGGTCGATGGCATGCCTCCCACTGTCTCGCCGTGGCAAACAATAGTGACTGGAGCTAGATCTTCCCTTCGCCACTCAACTGCTGCTCGATGTCGTGAGCGATCCTCCTGGCATCGACCGAGGTTCCCATCAGGCCACGCCGGGTGAGTCCGACCGAATAGAGCCCCCTCTCACCCTTCCACCCGTTTGGAAATGCTTTTCTTGGCAATCCATCTTTGTCCGAAAACAACTCCCGGTCCTGCCCATTTCAGAACAAAACACAATTCAGAGATCAGGACGCAAATGCCCATTTCAGAATAAAACTGACATATGACAGACAGCTACAGTCAGCACACACAGGTTTCATAATTTTTTCATCCAACTGTCATTTCAATTAGTTTTGCCACTGTGAAAATGTAATGCACCTCCAACCAGAAGGGGACGTTGCTCTTGTAGCCAGTGGCAAGCACAATTGCATCGAAGTCTTCCGACCGTGTGTCCAAAAACTCTACCTGTCGTCCTGATATTTTCTTGATGCCCGGGCGCACCTGCATAGTTCAACCAATGGGGAAATTGCAGCTCAGTACTTAAAGTAAGGTGGAGACAGGTCGATGGACTCTCTCAAACAATCACTTTATTGTTTGAGAAGCTTAAAAAATCACTTGAGTGTTGCTTTGTACTTCAGTGATATGGAACAGACCTTGATATCACCAGACCTAATCTTTGCAAATGTGCCAACATCAAGAACTGGGGTCTTCCCTGAGAGTGACTTGAGCTCGAGGGGACCGACGGTAGGCCGCTTTAGCCCAAGCCGAGCAGTATCCCCAAGCATGGTCCGTGCTACGAGCAGTAGAATCCGGTCCACCACGTGGACTGGGAACCACTTGAGCAGCCACATTGACAGCCCAAAGGTGGACTGACCCAGCATCTCCCTGGGCAAGATGTGTACCTGCCAATGATGAACAAAATCTTAGCTAGCGCTCACAAAAAGGCAATGCAACATTTGGAGTTAATGATTGGATATAAAATTAATCGGCACAAATTTCTCTTTTCCAAAGTCTGCTTTCTGCATGCTACAAAGCAACACGACCAATTTGGTCCCTGGACCAAACTTATTCCCTTATCTCCAACATAGTATAGTAAGAAAACCCCGGCTTGCAATCTTTTGGAAGGGATGCTTGCTATTCTTAATCTCACTAAGCTCTTTCAAAGCTGAAAGAGCTGTGAGAAAGGAATGCGCCTAGTCATGAAAGGTAGGTTCTCAAGTCATTTTGTTAATGTTTCTTTCTAAGTGACAGACTTATGCTATGCTCTCGTGGTGGTGATGGGGACCCAGGCTAACATGTGCAAATCATAGTTTTCCTGTGAAGCATAAACGAGAAAGCTCTTTGCACTATAATTGGGGCAAGAAAACTATCAGCAGGCAACCAGTCAAGAAGGAAAAGAACATGGAGATGAAAGACGCAGCAGTGGCCAAACAATATACAAGTACACACGCGTGCGAATGAATCACAAGAAAGAAATAATTCAAAGACTAATAGGCAGTAATGGAGAAGCCTTTTGTTCCAAGAATCTCCACCTTTCCTCAAGTGGCAGCTGGTTCTTAACCCTGAACTATGAACAACAAAGCCGACTTTGCTGCAGGTGTGAGAACCAATTTGGCCTTGAAAAAAAAAAACTGATTTTGATGTGCACTGCACTAATGATTCCAGACATTATTCCTCCCTAAGTTGATAAGCTAGAGTCTAGAGATAAGCACGCTTGAGTCGTTGGTACAGGCGAGACTGGCACCTCAACAAGTACTCCCTCTGTAAAGAATTATAAGAGCGTTTAGATCACTAAAGCAGTGATCTAGACGCTCTTATATTTCTTTACGAGGGAGTATAACCTAAATATATTAACCAGGGGACACCTTCTCCTGCCATTAGTCTAGGTTTGCCATTTCATAGGGTTAATATTGGGAAACATATTATATAAGTAATAAAAAGAGTTCACGGTACAATGACTGAATAACATTGTCAAAACAATAATGATAGAGAAGTAGAAGGTCACGTACAGTGTCTCTTACTACAATATGGGGCTGTGCATTGTGATCGCAGAGATCTAAGCAGACCTCCATGCCTGAGTTGCCACACCCAACAACAAGAACACGCTTCCCTGCAAACGCACGGCCAGTTTTGTATGCACTGGTGTGCACAACCGTTCCCTTGAACCCTTTTAGCCCGTCGATCTCTGGCTGCACAACCTCAGCGTTCTCGCCAGTCGCCACAACCAACCACCGAGATAAATATTCCACCTCCGCTTCAATTCTGCCTGTAATTTGTGACCTCACCCGCCATAACAGAAGTTTCTCGTCATACTCTGCACGAACCACCGCATGGTTGTACTTGGGGCAGATGCCGAACCGTGCAGCATACTTCTCCAGGTATGCTACAAACTTCTCCTTTGAGGGATAAATAGGGTAATCAACAGGGAAAGGCATGAGAGGAAGCTCACAGAACTGCCGTGGAAGATGAAGGCTCAGACGATCATATGTTTTGAGCTGCCACAAGGAAGCTATGCAGTTGGAGCGTTCAAGGATGAGGCTGTTGACACCCTTCTCCTTGAGACATGCAGCAACGGCAAGCCCTGATGGTCCTGCACCCACGATAATAGGACCAGGAACCCAGGTACATCGCTCCGAGCGAGTAACAGCAGCATCTGTGCTCCTCTCCCTGCAGAACTCTTCAGCAGGCTGGCGGCAGTTTTGGCTGATGCGGGGTTGGAAGATAGGATCATGGACTCTCTTGCCCTCACTTTCACTCCAGTGATCCATGCACGTAGTAGGCTGCTAATGGTGTTTCCTTGATCTAGCTAGTAGTATGCGGATGTGTTTGCTTCGATCTCAACTCTGTCAAACATGAATGCATGCACCAGAGAAAAGATGAAGAGTAGGTATGTTGTATCTCAAGAAGAGTTGATGCTAATGGAAATGGAAAGCAAGAATCCTTGTTATTTGAGGGAATTGGCGCTTGACACAGACGGACTCCTCTTTGATAGACAGGTTCAAGAGAGGAGGGAAAAGGATGAAACGAAGTAGAGGGAGGTTGTGAGGGTGGCTGTCTTATATATATACAGCTCTGTGCCCAGCTTCAAATGCATGCCCTAGCTTAGTTCTCTTCCCCGTATAACCCCCCCCCCCTCCCTCGCCATGTAAGCCCTCGTGATTTTGAATAAGATCAATCACGGCCACTGAAAGGTAACATAGAAAGTAACTTGAACACTCAGCGGACGTGTGGCAAGATCAGAATAAAAGAGAGCATGCAGAGACATGAGAACCTATTAGTAGTGGCATAGTTTAATCACTGAACTGTGCATGACGCGTAATCCGCATGGAGCACGTCGATCATGATGAGCTGACACTTTTTTTCATGACACGAGGAATTAAGTACATTGTTGCTACTTAAATTGCAAAAGCTAAGTTGGCTAAAGTAAGATTTCTAAAAAGAAGTGAAGTCTATATATTAGCTAAAGCAACAACAACAGGTAACCTCGCGTGCCATGATTTATTCTCCCCTATCGAGTGCCCCAGCAATGAGCAAATGCAGTTAAAAAAAACAATTCAGGTGCCTGCAAGTTCAAATGTAACTTTGGGTTACTAGTACTACTGTGCTATGAACTGTGTGTGCTATTTTTAAAGATCACCTGTGATAATAAGACTATTCACCTGCAAAAGATCGCCTTCATCAGCGTCTAGCAGACTAGCACCATGGAAACATCTACCAAAGAATGATTTACAAAGATTCTTTGAATTAGGATGTTAACTGGTAGGGCCTTGGCAAATCGGAAATTTTGGAGTTAACTTCTCCAATGATTGTCCATGGAGCGTCTTGCTCCAACACAATGCCTATTTGGGGGAACTATTTAGAAATCAACAGTTGCCAGCCATCAGCACTTCTGTTGAAACCATCAACACAGCACTGCATTTGACAAACGAGTTCCATAGAAACTGATCAACTGGTGTACCCAATTTCCTTTTCGCATTCAGAAGATCCCCACACAAGAATAGTGCCGTCCACAACATCTCTCCATGGTAGGGCCTAACAGTTAGAAAGGTCAAACAAATAAAGATGCACAGAATTGGCATTGCACTTAAATTGATCCCAGGTTCTACTGATACGAACTAATTTGCAAGAATACAAAGAAACTACAATCAGTGACCAAAGGATGGGTATTTCAAGAAAGAGAAACTGGGTGTCTCAACTCTCAACTTCTTGCCGCCTTAGCCTTTTGCTAGCTCGCTTTGCATCTTACTCTTGCATACCTTTATGTAGCGTACCCAACTCAGTAATTGGAGCTGAGGGCGGAAGGTAACACCAGATCCGAAATTAGCAGGGGCAGCCAAGGCATTTTCTTTAGCTAGCCATACAGGTTGATCATAGCTAAAAAGAACCTACAAATAGGGCCATATGAGCAGTAGGAGTAAAACAAATGATGCAGCTGTTCTTATGGGGGCAGCAATGGTGTGATGAGATATGTGCATCAATGTAGCAAAGTATCAATAAGAACAGGTTTACTATTCCCCTCTAGCTGATAAGCGGACCACACACATTTTAAGTATGCTAAGCATATATCATGTAGTTCTCACAAGGTGACACCAATAATAGGATTAGTTCTTCATTTATTGTTCCTGCTGATCCTTGTCGATGCTATTTTTTACTTTTCATTATTGATGTTTGCTGGACATCCATTGTTAGACAACCCTCCTTTTTGGAAAAAATGCAAGCAGTTCTCACAAAACTTGGATTTCCACCTGGCAAACCAAACACCTGATGTGGGCATCATAAAATGGCAAGTGCAACAACTAGCCTCCTCAGTGGGTACAGGCTGGTCTTCTGTGTCCTAGACAAGAGCAGAAGCCTACTTGGTGGTGCCAATCAGACCCGAAGTACTGCTGCTGCACACTGAGAAAATATTACAAGGATCCATCTTCCAATGATTGAGGATCCTGAGACGTAGCTGATGCATGATATTCTTCCAGTATACTTCCTACTGGATTCCTTTTTAGCCACCCCACTACGGCACTACCGTACATTGCAATCTCTTGAACCACCGCTTTACAGGATTCTTGCAGACATAGCACTGCCAGAATGATATATTGCCTTTATTTTGGTGAATGAATAGTTCCAACGTTCCTTTACGGTAAGAGTATACAGTCCTTTTGCATGACATGGATCCAAGCGGCAGAACCAGTATTCTTACTGTATACTATACCGGACATGTCTTTGAGAAGTATTTCCCTCCAATGAAAGGTCAAGGAGAGCTGGGGTGTAAGTACTGGCAACGACCAGCCTACATTACCTTCCTTTTCTAAGAGCCTCAGAGAGTTTTGGAAGCCACTAGTGCGATGGCCTTGTCGATCTGACACAACCATCCTTCTCTCTCCCCACAAAAAAAAAACATCTTTCTCTCGAAAGCAACGAGGCAGAAAACAGTGATTGATGTGCATGTTACTTGGTGATTCCAGTGCATTTGGTTGTCTGAAGATTCAATGCCAACCCATGGATGGACCAAACTGCAACGCGTCAATTCAGGCTGGAGTGGAGTGTGGTGCAATGGGTACGTTGTTAATGTCTTGCTGCTTTGCCATCTAATAGAGAAGTATAATACGTTGCTGCTTTCGGTGGACTGAGTGTGGTATCCACAATAGTCTAGGGTTAAGTCCTTCTAATCCTTTAGATATACCTTTTGTTTGGGCTACTGCTATTCACATTATCCATTTGTACAAAGTCATCTAAACTACTCCCTCCATCCCATAATATAAGAGCGTTTTTTACACTAGTGTAGTGTAAAAAACGCTCTTATATTATGGGACGGAGGGAGTAGAACTTAACACATTGTATACATTATGTGCAGACATGATTATCTCGACACATCCCTTCTTTTGTGAGCAAGAATATCATGAATATCGGGCAAGTTGGAACATGTGCACTTGCATATTTCTTTTTTACAAAATGATCATATGTGCATTGTACCCAAAAAAAAACAGTTAAGACCAACTTACTTTGCTAAATATATGTGCATAATACTGTTACTACTTTTGTATACTGCACATATGATCATCTTTGTAGACAAGTTTTTGCCGGTGCATATGTCCTACAACCATGAGTTTTTGGAGAGTTTTTGAAGTGCACAGATGCATGTTGGATAAAATAGATGCATATTTACATTACCCTTTGCTGGTACATGAACAAAGATTTCATGAATTACGCGCTCAAATTTTAAGGATTAAAATGGGCTGAATGTATTATATTTGTATTACAACTGATGCGCGCAATTGTTAATTTTACCAAATGTATGTTTTGAGTGGAACTTCTACATGTTTCCATAAAAAGAAGAGGAACAGATGCTAAATAAACTATGGTTGATAATGGCCCCTTTATAAGATTGTCTCTTCTGTAATTGGAGACTTCAATATTTGGAGTGCGGATGGATCCGAGCGCCTCCAGCATCTCCAATCATAGATCGTCGGTCCATTTTGGAGTGGCTGGAACCCAGGGTCTTCATTATTTGTTTATTTTTTCAACCGGGCGAGCCCCCTTTCCATTAATTTCCATTAATTGCTCAATGGAAATACAACAGTTCTTACACAGCAGCAAAAGGTGCTTCGTTGGTTTTCTTATACTTTGTGTTCTAGTCGGCTCTTAGGGGATGCACTATGAACCCAACCCCACTTTTTTATCTAATACATTTACATGCAGCTGAAGTATATCTCAAAAGAACTGTTGTATTTCCACTGGCTACAAATGCATATCTCGAAAAAAAAAACTATGGTTACTAAAGGATGAAATGAACTTGTAAAATGCTTTTTCTATTTTGAAGTATAGATTTTTTTTCCATGTTTAATACAGTGTATGAATATGTGCATTTGTAGCCATACAGCTAGGTGCACATCCTGATCAATCTTGTGTCTGAAAATTGGTACTGCAAGAGGTTCGGTTTTGGTACTGACCATACTGCACCAAGTATCATAAGAAGAAGCAGTGCTCGGAACATTGATACAAAATAATAGCCAATGATTAACAACAGACAATAGTACCACCTAACATTGTTAAAGAATCATACCTCATAGGTTCAGAACTCTCTGGTTCTTTGATAATGAATTGGGCATTTTGTCGTTTGGCACTCTTTCCTCTCAATGCTTGAAGAGTGTCCAGTCTGATATACAGGAAAGAAACACTAACACGGCCAGAGGCTGCAAATCATCACAAGATCACAATGAATAATGCAAGACCCAAGAACCTGACAAGGATTGTTTCCTATGGCAGTGTTTTGACAAGTACATATGCATTAAATGAAATCACATCGGCAGTATTCCATAGTTGAAGTCAAAAAAATGTATGGATTTCTTGAACTGCTGCAATAAAGGATGCGCATTATTTGATTAATCAATGAGAACTGATATGCTTACTAAGGTTTACAAAATAAAAATACATTCAGTGATATTGATCAGTTGACGCATCATTGTCTTTTAGCATGAATGCTACCAGTGAGAAGTCTAATGGAACCTCAGTGGATATAATGAACATTTTGAATTTTTGTTCATTAGATCATTAAAGTTTACAAACTGCAATTATACATGAGTTCAAGAAAGATCATCTCACAAAAAACAGCAATAATATAATAAAGATGGTGATAACAATATATGTAGCCTATAGACAGGCTTACTTTACACATTTCCATTAGTGTAGTGTACCCTATAGACAGAGAACATGTTGGTTCTTCAGAGTGTAAAGAGAAGGTCGACTAGAGAAGTCTTCACGGATCAGTAGTCCAGAACAGAAAAGCTTGTGGCAAACTACAAAAGCAAAAACAATAAGGTGATGTAAGCAGGCTGTAAGGATTAAAGTATTATATTTTTGCTGAGTTGGATGAGAGAGAAGAGAAGAGAGAGGGGAAGTGGGCTGTAGATTAACAACCAGCTGCAGCACGGACTTCAAGAAATATTGTGTGAGTGTAAGGTGGGTTATGTATTAATAAAGTAGTATTTCTTAGTAACTAGGTTGGCTATAGGTGACGTGGCAACTCCATATAGCCGGTTGTTGGCTATAATATTAACCATGCTCTAAGACCTCCAGTAGTGGTTAGTATCATGCATATGATACAACTTCATAGTGCATAGTATCACAGATTAGTACTATCTTAGATTAGATGTCATCATTTATTATTTTACATGACTCGTATTAGCACCTCATTTAATATGATGCGGTATCATGCTATGATACTAGTATCCTCTCTTTCATATCATTTAAATACTATGACAACTCAGCAATATGTCTAGTTGGCATTGCATGGAGTTGCATGATACTTTCTATGATACCTACACTATGGGAGGTCTAAGCCATATGTCTCTTTGAGAAAAACGGTAGATGTAGCAGCAAAGTAGTCTTTGTCGTAACTTGTGTTGATCAAAC
The DNA here is from genome assembly GCA_022496015.1 of Hordeum marinum. NCBI lineage: Eukaryota > Viridiplantae > Streptophyta > Magnoliopsida > Poales > Poaceae > Hordeum > Hordeum marinum. The sequence goes on along the minus strand of CM039674.1, from coordinate 364,254,273 downwards.
AAGGAGTACACAATCATATTATATGATCCATCATAATGATGTGGAGCAAAACCACTGGAAAAAGTGAAAGCTTTGGGTATCCGAACTGTAATTTAAGGAGTCAGAGCCACCAAGAATGCAGAAAGAATTTTCTTTTCACTCTGCTTTTGCCTGTGATAGCCGGTTATAATAAAGGCAAAGTTGCACACCCGTGTTGCTTGCAATATACAAGTACAACTTTTAAAGCTAGAGAATCTATCCTGTGACTGTGAAGCAGTCTAGTTAAACTAATAATCTGGAATGAAAACAATGAGAAACTTTCCAGGCTTTTCTCATCACTATTGACGTTTTCGGCCGAAAGTTAGTTGTTAATGTAGAGTGTCACAGATTGAAGAGGTAAAGTCTACCAGATAAGATCATACAAACCTTGAGATTCAGTACAAATACATGCTAAAAGCTACAGGATAGCTCATCGTTTTCGAGAATACACTGCAGCATAAAATGGCAAGATTAAGTAAGCAAGCACAGTGAAATATTGCAGTGCATAAACACTCATCTAATGCACGAACCTATAAGGCTCCAGTGCTCAAACTTCCATCTATTATGTATTATCCCTCTAGCCCTTTGCTCTCATAAAAATAAATACACTTGCTCAAACTCAAATTATGCACCTTAAATTTTCTTGTTAAGAATAGATTTATTCACAACATTTCATATTCTCCCTCTGGATGATCTGGAAGCACAGGAACGATTGCCTCTTCGACCGCGCGCAGCCATCCGTATCCATTCTAGTGGGCAAGATCAAAGAAGAGGCCAGGCTATGGGCCAATGCTGGTGCCGAAGGGCTTAGGGTTGTGCTCCCAGCCTCATGGAACGTGCACTAGTAACCTTCTGATACGTGTAAACCACCTCCTAGGAGGAATGTAAACTTTCTCTCTTTTCAATGAAATGAAACGCAAAGGTCCTTTGCGTTTTCCCGAAAAATATTCTTCCAAATTTCCAATAGCAAACATTATTATATGCAATCCAAACATTTCATACTCCTACAAATTGCCAATTTCATATGTTTAGACCATTAAGCTATGGCCTCATGGGCCAACCCTAGACTACATGAGCCACATGGGCCATGTCATCCTATAAATATGTACTAAAAATAGCTTTCCAAAAGGAGTTAAATAGTTCCCATTAGAAATATAACTCCATACATTAAACAAGAAGTATGTTTCACTAAAAACATAATTCCTTTTTCACCAGCATAAGCTTCTTAATGACAAATTCAAACAATATTTTAACTATCTCTACTATTAAAGGGATGTTGGTAAGTTCGCCTCACCTCTTCCTCCGGTTTTTTCCTCCCCACGCCCTCCAACCCCGCTTGGTTTTTTTGTAGGTTTTGGTAATCTCAATCGATGCCGCACAAAACAAAAACCAACGTATATAGAGTAGCTTGAAATAATTTGAACCAAATCGATACTTTCCTTCCTTGTCCTACTCATTCACTTAAAATAAAAAACAACATTCAATAATATATGGAAGTAGTATTATCAATAATTAATAATATATGTACCCTCCCCCCCCCAGACGCCCACATCCCTCGCAGAGGTGACTCGGGGAAACCTTAGTCCCGCCGGCCGCCGGCCCTCTCCTCCCCCCCTCCCCTCTCCCTCGCTGCCGCCAGCGGTCTCTGCTAGGCGAAGCCCAGGCAATGCCGGCAGCGGTGGGGCCTTCCACAGGCGTGGCTCCCCTCCCTCCCTAGCGGCAGCGCGGCTCCTATCCAGCAGCGTTCCTGGTGGCGTGGTGCTGCGAGGCTCCGGCGGCGACGCTGCTCAGTGGCGGGGGTGGTGGGGTGTTCTCCGCCCGATGGTGTGCCCTAGCTTGCAGCGACGGCTGGGGCTGCCGATCCCCTCGATCTGGATCTGGGTGGGTTGGTGGAGCTCGGCCCAAGGCTGCGGTCGGCCTGCTGCCGTGATAATAAATGTGACGGTCCTCATGCTCTTCTCACATCATGGCAACGTCCGGCATGATCGGTCCTCCTCGATCTGGTCATCGACGTGTTTTGGAACTGCCGCGGGAGATCTTGCCCAGGATATCTAGATCGGATAGAATTCGGTCGTGCACATCCATATCAACCTGTGAGGTTCCATGAGGGCATGGTGCGAAGCTCTGTTGTTTGTTGAACCATGGGTCATGTCAGCTTCTCGACGTCTATGGTGTAGACAGCTATGAAGAAGGTCATGGTGGCTGAGACCGGAGGATCAGTTAGACGAACGGGGCCTTCGAGGCGATGGAGTCAGCCATGTGTTTGATAACTCTCAGGAGCAGCAGTGTCAAGTGGGGGCAGCAACACGGGAGGAATTCATTTTTGGTGCTGCTCCTCGGGTGCCAAGCCAAGACTTTCAGGGTGAAAACCTAAGATCTGACTTTCATTGGTTGTGCCGGAATTGCCTTGTCGAAGGAATTGTTTTGAGAGCTCGGACTTCTCCAGGGTGAAAACCGAAGATCTTGGATCGGACAACAATGACACTTGTGCATTGTTTCCTTCTTGAAGGCGTTGCTTTTGGAGACCTTTTATGTTTTTCGGGTGTTGTATTTGGTAGTGGTTTGTGTGTGACTGCTGAGAGGAGCCGATCATTATGGCGGGACCTTTGCTTTTTTCTTTCTTGTTTATTCTTTCCTTTGGTTGTGTGCATCCTAAATGTCTTTGCGGCATCTTATAAGTGTAGAGGCTGGGCGTAATTGGTATTTTTGTGATATTAATATATTCTCTTTTTCAAGAAAAAGAAATATATGGAAAGTGTCATCTAGCGTTGGACGAAAGGATCACATTAATTATAAAGAGTAACACTCTTTTCCGGTTTTGACTAGCATGCGTTGTGTGGTTAAATACCTCAGTCGAGGATCACCTTAATTTATGAAAAGAATCATTTATGTGGGCTCCTCCTAAAATCTACCGTTCCCTTTTCATCATCTTCACATTCTGCCACACATTCTGCCACAAGATCCTACCTGACAACATCGATGTGGGACAGACCAAGGGAAGAAAAACACTCGCAATGTCTCTGTTAAGGCACTCTTAATTAGTATCGAATCACTAAAATATGGTTGTTCCCGTTGTAACGCACAGTCAATTAGCTAGTTTGATCAATATAGCACTCTATTAGCCTGCCACAACCAATTTGCAGATGTTGTCCAACAAGGAAAAAGGGAAATGGCCAATGGAGAAGCTGTCCTCCGTGCCGCCCCTCATGTGGCGGCTCAAGGGGCCAGCCGCCAATCCCTCGACATAGCGCCTTCACTACCATCGCTGCAACCGGCTTCATCCATGGTGCCGACATACCTATTCCCAAAGGGACGGTGTCCTCTGGCCATTGCCTGCGCAAGCGGCAGGGATTGGGATTCTAGGCAAAGGCCGGTAATGGCCATAAGGATGACACTGATGCCTAGTCTGGTGACGCAGCGCCACGTCTTCACCTGTGACAAGCGGCTTCGGGAAGCTCTGGTGGTGCTCGTCTCTGAGACGCCTGACGGCGTTGCAACCTTGCGATCGTGGTGAAGATAAGGTATGTTAGGAAGGGGCAGTGTGGATGTGGCGGCCTAACGCTAGCGGTTGGACGCTCAGTGCCCGACGTGTGCACACACGAGGGCCGACCTTGTGGTAATGGACCAGTGCTCTGTGATGATGGCGGCACGTGTTGTCATTGCCTTGACCGTTGTTAGCCGGAAATCAGCTCACCGGAGCTCCTCCTGAGCGCTCCCAAGCACACCGACACACACACACACACACGAGAGGGACAAGTGTTTTTCACGCCACGCACCACTTGCAGCTTTCTGTTTTCTTTCCTCCTTTTATTCTCGAGTACAAGAAAACATGCAGAGCCGCGATCCACATTGCTCGTGCCATCCCACGAACGAATCGTGCTGGACACAAGACTCGGGTTAGAGCGGTGCCATGAGCTGAAGAAACGCTAACTGGAAAACCTGGAAACTAGAAGTTGTCGTGGCAGTCGAAAACATTAGCATGACAAGCAAAACAAGCTATAGCTGGTTTTATCCAACAATTTCCCCCTAAGCTAGTTGCACCTACTTTACTTCACCTCGATGATGTTGATCTTCTCACGGAGTAGTTGCAGACGAACATGACCAAGTATTTTGGTGAGGATGTCCGCGAGCTGATCATCGAGCTGATGAACTGAACCGTGACCGAGCCATCATCGATGTAGTTCCTGATGAAGTGGTAGCGCACCTCAATGTGCTTGCTTAGGTTGTGGAAAACCGGATACTTGCACAACTAGATTGCGGACTTGTTGTCCATGTGCAGCTCGACGACCAGTGGATCGGTCCCAAGCCGATCATCGAGCAGGCGCCTGAGCCACACCCACTGACATGTTGCTGGCGCGGCGGCTATGTACTCCAATTTGTAGGATGACAACGAGGCCACCTTTTGCTTCTGGCACTGCCAAGACAATGAGCAATTCCCGAAGAAGAGGGTTTCTGAAGTGCTTTTCCAGCCGTCGACGTCCCCAGCCATCTTGGTGTCGATGTACCCAATTAGGCGTGCGTTCGGCGTTGGTGTTGTAGCAACAACAATGGTCGAGCGTCCCTACAATGTACCTGAGCAGGTGTTCAGACGTCGGTGCCTCCATGATCCAGCTGACCATGCGAACGGCAAAGCTTCCGACCGCGTACGCACCAAGTAAAGGGTGACGTCCACCGACAGGTTTGTGCTTTCCTTGGATAGCTTCAGACACGACTCCATGGGCACGTGCACACGATTGCAGTCCCCCATGCCCACTTTCTCCAAAAGCTTGGCGGCGAACGTAGTCTGCTTCTAAGTGATCCACTCAAGCTTCTGGCTCACATGGATGCCCGGGTAAAGGGAGAGCAGCCTGAGACCACCCATCTTAAAGCGCATGATCATCTCCTGTTTGAAAGCCTCGAACGTAGACATGCACGCAACCAATCATGATGAGGTCATCGACGTAAACACCGAGCAGGCGTGTCACCTTTGTTCGCAAGTGTACACCATGTGCTTTCACTCGCTCCGAGCAAAATCCAATGCTAGCAGTACATTGTGCAACCTGGTGTTCCAAGCTTGAGAAGCTTGCCACAACCGATAGAGCGCCTTAGGAAGGCGCAACACCTTGATGGACCGGTTGGCGTCGATGAGGTATGGAGGCTGCCTGACGTAGACATCCTCGCCGAGCTCGTTGTTGAGGTACGATGTCTTCATGTCCATGTGGTGACTTGCCACTTGAACTGAGTAGCGACAACGAGCAGGAGTCAAACGAGTCAAGGCGGGCCACCGAAGCAAAGACTTCATCGAAGTCAACCCTGTTCGCTTGACGTACCCCTTTGCAACTAATCACGCCTTGTGCTTCACCACATTGTCGTCGGCGCCGCGTTTGAGCTTGAATACCCATTTGAAGTCGGTCAATTTTTGACCTGTAGGCAAATCAGTGAGAGACCATGTGTTGTTCTCCTCGATCGACTCAAGCTCTTCGCACATCGCCTCTTGCCAAAACTCATCACAGCCGCTCTACCTGCTTGGGGTTATTGTCGTCAAGATCTGGAAGATCCAACACATGGCGATAGCGGTGGATGGCATCGAGGTCATGTCCTCGTCGAAGAGGTCACCGGGAGTCATGGGAGGACTCCATCGAGCATACTGTAGCGAGAGCCATGGGTGTTGGAGACGACGCTACCATGGCAAGGTTTTTCTGTTGTAGAGGCCTTGTCTAGTGAATTCGCTGCCAACGTTTTCGACTGTCGTGGCAGGGCTTTTGGGTGTGGGCAAATTTGCTGCCATGGGAGCGTTTTTTGCTTTCGTGGTATGCATTTCATTTCCGAATGTCCAGCCTTCCACAACGAGGGGGTTGTCGCCGCCTTCGGGCTCCCCCCAATTCCATCTCGTGTGCTTGTCGAATATGACGTCACGAGACACGTGTACACACCAATAAACCCGATCGTAGAGCCGGTAGGCCTGCAGCCACGCTCGTGCAGCGGTGGGGTTTTGGAACCTGACAAGGCAGTCCTCTACAGTCCTTCGTTGCTCGCCATGGTCCCCCAGAACAAGGCTATGATGCCAATTGTTGGCTAGAAAACAGCTCATCGAAGCTCCTCCCGAGCACACTCACACACACACATGAGAGCGACAAGTGTTTTTGAGCCGCACGGCACTTGTGACTTTTATGTTTTCTTTCCTCCTTTTATTCTCAATTACAAGCAAACGTGCAGAGCCACGATCCACATTGCCCACGCCATCCCACGAATGAATCGTGTCACGCATAAGACTCAGGCTAAAGCGGTGCCACGAGCTGAAAAACGCTAACTGGAAAATCTGAAAACTAGATGATGCTTTGGCAGCCTAAAAGTGTTGCCATGGCAGCCGAAAACGCTGTCATGGCAAGCAATGTTGCAGCTGCTTTTATTCAACAACCGTGGCGCCCTCCCTCCCTCTTCGGACCAGGTATTGGTGACACCATGGTGTCGTCCCCTCCTTGGAGGCATCGTCTAGGATGCTTGTGGAGTCCCCATTGTGGTTATTGGAATCAGGGTTGTCCTCCGCTCAAGGCGTGGGCCTTTGAAGCGCCATGTACAACGTTATCAACGCTTCCTTGACGACCCTTTCTTTAGGCCTGACCATGCCCTACCGTTCGCTTGCTTGCTCCTTCTAGGCGCATGGGTGGGGTATGTTATCATGGCTCTGATTGTGGCTCCCTCCCTCATACACAGTGGAAACTCTAGGTTTGGCTCTCCGAACAAGGTGGCGACAGCGCCATGGCGTCGTTCCCTTCTTGGAAGCGACGTCTGGATGCTTGTGGAGTCCCTGAGGTGGTTGCTAGAATCGGCGGTGTCCCTTGCTCAATGTGTGGGCTTCTAAGGCACAGTGTACACCATCATCAGCGCATCCTTGATGATGCTTTCTTCAGGTCTGGCCGGGCTCTGTCATCCGCCTGCCGACTCCTTCTAGGCACATGGGTAAGAGCGCATTGGCTTGGACTATCCTGGAGACATGGTCGTGAGGTCTTCAACTTCGGTTGTGACGCAACCTGGTTGCTTTGTGTTTTGCCTCGTTGCCTTCGCCCAAAGGTTGGACAAGGTAAGGCATGTATCATGGTAAGCGCAGTGGGTATGGTTGCTAATCCCGAAGAGTAGCGTTGTAATGGCCAAAAGGCATTGTTCCAGACTTCATTAGCCATTTTTGTTGGGAATATAACCAATTTTTTTTGTTGAGCATATAACCAAAATTATACCCGGGTCCCAACCCAAGGCTAAATGGAAGTCCACATGGACGGTCAAGAAAAATCAATGGCAGTCAACACAAGCCATAAAGGTCAACAAAGTCCAAGCAAGTCTTCATGATCAAGACGTGACACATAGAGTAAAAGAATAAGTCAAAGATGAAGGCAAATGAGCAAAGAAGCCCAAGCAAGAGGCCTTCATATGGTGGAGGGAATCTCTCCCTAATGGACCACAACCCACCTCCAGGCCCAAGTAGAGGCACATGGGTGAAAGGACTAAAGATTGCCTAGTTATACCCTCCCACCTCCTCTTTTCAAGAGTAGTCTTGGTCATTTGTCAAGAACCCCTAGGCTATATGAGGCCCCTCGTAGACATGGAAATCATTCACTCCCACTTGAATAAGCTCGAGAGGAGGGTCATTCGCTCCCGCTCCCTAAGAGGCGAGGCTCAAGCCGGGAGTTGGAGTCCAAGGGTCCTAATAAGAATCAGACTAGCCGGCGGTCATGGGACTCCAGAAGCAAACACGCTCCAAGTGTCCCGTGTGCTGGGCACCATCCTAGACGACCATCGGGAGTCATGGGACTTTGGAAGCGGCGGCACTCTAAGTGCCCCGTGCACCGAGCACTACTCTCGACAACCCTTTCTCATAGGACATAGCTCATGCTCCAACGAGGCAACCGAAACTATTTAAAAAACATCGTTGTGTCACTTTGTTGAGTGTACGACAACCTTGGCTATAAGGTCACCGTACAAACCCCAACCTACTCATCACTAACCATGGTGCCAAGGATACCCCTGGTCGAAAGTTGTTTCCATAACAACAACATTTCTTTAATTAGATGATACGTATGCTATGCATATTCTAGAGGAAGAAAAATGATTGCAGAATGTAAATATTAAATACTTAGACCTTTTAAAGTTAATAAAAGATAGGTAGAAAAAACAAATCCTCAACACTAGAATGGAATAGGTGGTACACATGGTCTCATAAGGACAATTAGAAAACTCTCAATGATGAAAATGAAAGGGAAAAATTGCACCATCTAAACAGATTATTATGAGGTTGAACTTAAACTTTGTTAATGCCTTTCACCTGGATTCTGCAACATTTAGTACTAATGACTGCTCATGTAGGTGAAACATGTCAAATAATGAAACAGGAATGCTAACAAACAACAGAATCCACTCTAAACATGCCACAACTGAAGAAACATCACTTGAGAAATAAACTGCCAAAAAGCAGAGATGAGATTGCAAAGCTACTACTCCCTCCATTCCTAAATATTCCCTCCGTCCGAAATTACTTGTCGCACAAATGTATAAAAATGGATGTATCTAGAACTGAAATACATCTAGATACATCCATTCCTATGACAAGTATTTCCGGACGGAGGGAGTATAAGTCTGTTTAGATATTCCACTATAGACTACATAGTGATGTATATAGACATACTTTAGAGTATGGATTCATTTATTTTGCTCCGTGTGTAGTCCGTAGTGGAATCTCTAAAAAGATTTATATTTAGGAACGGAGGGAGTATATAACAAGATCAGGCAATGAAATGAAATAGTAATATCCCACTGGAAGCAACATTTCATGGCATAAAGATTGCAAATACTGTAGCTCTATGGAAACAATATCATGGTGTTTCTGTCTGGACTAAATTTATCAAGAATGACAATATACCCCACCATACCATCCACTTCTGCAACTTTTGCACGAGAATCTAAGCTGACACCACATAGCAATTTGCACATCAAGGCTTTGATAAAACATGAAGATTACTAAAATAGAGAAAGGTCGTTATTGTTTTATGTATCAAGGCACCTGCTTGGTGTTTTAATGACGTGCGTGTGTGTGTGCATGGGCTGTGTGGCTTCCGTGTCTAAGCGTGGCAATTATATGCTGAGACACGAAATAGTTTGGTGAGCTACTACCATGCTTGGTGAGTGCATGCATATGATTGTGTGTGATGGGGGTAATGGGCAGTAATATGGTTATCTCAAGATTCCAGAAAATTGCCATGTACTGCATCGCGGTCCTAATTCACAAAACCTTAACTTATGTATCCAGATATAACTTGACCACTTTACAATCTGAATTGGCCTTTTCCCCGTGCAAAAAAAAATAAATAGCAGCCTAAATAGAGTTGTTGAAGAAAGTGGCCACAAAAGAAACTAGGAACAGGATTCCTGCCATTTAGAAGTGAAAAACTAAAGTTATCGACAAGCATGAGGTCAGACCATTTTGACAAAAGGGATAAAGACTAGTCCTCATTTACAAAGAGGGAGCATTTCATGTCCAAAGAATGTAGAGATGTTCATACAGACTGGGCAAGCTTTTCCATGATTTTTTTATCATAAATCGTTTACTAATACTATCTAAGTCATCATACATTAAATGACAGGGCAAGTACATATTGAGGCACCATGCCGCCTGCAGATCATGGTTTGAAATAAAATAAATTCAGGCCATATTTGCACATATTTTTGCAAAAAATTACTCCACAGAATACACACCCAGGAATTCAGTTAAACTAAATGCCTCTCAAAAACCTACAATAAAATAAAGATATTAGCGGAAATTCCCTTTGGCACATAGGTGTATATGCACCCACTGTCTAAATACACATTTCAAAATGTTAAAAAAAATTGAGAAAAAATCCCGCGTGTAAATCCGGACATTCTATGTTCGTGCACCAATTTTCAATGAAAAATGACATTTTTTGTGGCTTGTGTAAAAAAGACAATTTTCGATGCTTGATTACAGCTATTCACGAGGCATATTTTTATCTTTTTTATACATGCCACAAAAAAATTTCCTTTTTCACCGAAATTTTGTGTGCAAACATAGGATGTCCGGATGTACACGTGGGATTTTTTCTTGAATTTTTTAACATTTTAAAATGTGTTTTTATACGTATTTCATAATAGGTGTATATACACCTAAGAGCCAAAACGCCACTCTCAGATATTAGTGTATATTCAAGTTACCCAGAATTCAGGGTGAGTGTGATCAGATAACAAGAATGCAGGGCATGTGATCCAAATATACCCTAAAACAATTGAATTCGAATGTTTTTCAAAGTTATGTATTCCATTAGAATATACACATTGGTTTATATCCCAAAAATGAAAGTGATATTCAAGCTACAACTGGATTTCTGATAGTGTAATGTTGTGCAATCATAGGTATAGAATACAAACATATCTAGGTCGCAACATTTGCTTAAATACATAATATAACATAAAGCAAAGAAAATCTTCAAACTAGTATGTTCAGTTAGTAAAGGTAAACCTGCTAGTGACACTGGGCACTATCACCAAAGCACTAAAAGATTAATTGGTTTGTGAAAAGTTAAGTCGTGTCGAGGAGACAACATAAACTAACTGAATCTGCAAAAGACAGATATTTTAGGAAAAACTGGCAAGCTTATCTCTTAAAAAAATATGCAAGCTACTAAAGTTCCATGTTTCTTAATCAAATTGTATCTTTTGGGGGGATAATAAAAATTAATTGACAGTGGAATACATAAACCACAAAAGCATAAGCATGTGTGGGCATCATAATCCTAGCATCTCCTGTTTTGGCCGTTGTTGAAATAATATGGTAAGGGAAGTGAAGAACCATATTCCATATCATGTACACACAAAAAGGGTATATGGGGTTTGCATTTTCCTATTTTACCAGGGTATACTCATTCATTTAAACCCGAATGAGACCCTGAAACCTATAATGTCAACAACAATTGCTCAAAATCTGATGTTTTTATTCGAAGCCATGTTTAAATTTAAAGATTTTTGCATCCTTTATCATCAACTCTGCATCTAGGAACTCTGGAAGCAGTTAATATAACTTGTGCGGATTGCTAGACTACTGCTGATATGATAGAAGTGATACCTTTTTTGGAAAGAACCTTTCATGTAACTTCAGTTTCTTCAGGGATCTTTGTTGATTACATTCATTTCAGTTTTTTCACTCTGCTTTACTATCACTGTTTATCGATAAAGTCAGGTTGTTCCTCTAAAAGAAAGAAATACATAAGTTACCTCCATATGCTTACAGTCAGCTACTGCATAACAAACGGATGTGATACGCTGTTACGTTCTCAATTCAAGTGACATGTAAATCAAGCATGAATATTATTATTTTTCGCATGTAGACCCAGATTCCAATTCGAGTTTTGAGTACTACAAAAAGGAGTGAAAATGGTAGTACTTGTGCAGTCATACATCTCAACCTGACAGAAGTAATTATTCTTACTTTTTTTCTCCCACAAGCCACAAATTAGTAAGTTGAGCAAGGTAAAAGCATAGCATCAGCATGTACAGCTGTTTGCCAACCAGTAAAGGAACCGGCAATGGCTAGGAATGTCAACAGGCCTGCATGTTGCAGGGATTCCCTTAGTTCTGCAGATAAAAAAATTGGCAGTTCCACACAACATTTTGTACTATTAAGTAGTATGACACAAACTTCAGGAATCACAGCACCATAAACTTCCTCCAAAACGATAGGGGGATGGGAGCTTTGGGTCCAATACCCATCAGCACATACCAAATCCACCTTCTGGAAGTATTCGCGGCGCAACTGGATTACTGGAGCAGGAAAGTTTCCGCGCCAATCCTGCTACGAACAAGACTTAGCGAGCCGATTTTTCTCCCGATCGTAACGAAGCGCGTCGGTGTACCCAAACTGGCAACCTAATTTGACACCGAATCGCCGATTACGGTATCTAGCGAGAGAAAAATTCGTGCTCCGGGGACTCACCTTCCTCGCCAGGATCGGAGCAATTTCGGAACCCTAGCCCCGCGAACCGAATCGCGATCGCGAGCGACTCCACGCCGCAAGCGCTGGGCTCCGGGAGCTTCCGATCCCATTAAGCCTCGATTGGATTCGGGCGGCATTACGATTGGAATCTATTCTACGCTTCGGCTGACATCAGCTCTGCCCAGTGCCCAGTGCCCAGTTTTGGGTGGGGAAGGGGGAGGCTTCGGCTCCCGCCGAAAGCTATATTCATTGGGCTTTGCTACCAGGAAGGAAGGAAGAGCAGAAACCGGCGTAGATATTATATCTCGCTTAAAGCGAGACTATCGTAGGTCTCGCTGAAGGTCTTACCCTCGGTACTGTAGCTACTGGCCGGCCTGTTTTTATCTTTTTTTTCTCTTCATTGACTTTCATTTTCACTTTCCCTTAGTTTGCTGGTTCAAACTCGGGTTTTTTGGCTTTACATTTCCTTTTTCTTCGTTTCATCGTTGTTTTTTGTTTTCCTGTTTTCTCATTGGTTCTCTTTGTTTCTTTCATTGGTTTTCACAGGCTTGCCTATTTTTCGTTTTCATTGGGTTTTTTGTTTTGTTTATTTATTTCTTTAGTTTCATTTTATTTCTTTTTATCGTTTTTCCTTTTATTTCTTGGTTTTTTATGTTTTTATTATTTTGAATTAGTTTCTTCATAGATTTTACTTTCTTTGTTTTGTTTCAACTTTTCTTTTGGGTTTATTTTTATTTTTATTAGTTTTTGCCATTTATCTCCGGGTTTTTTTGTTCAACACATGTTACTCTTATTTAGTACACATTCACCATTTTCTGAATACATCTGAAATACTTTTTATAAACATTGTTTATATTTTGAAATACATGATAAACATTTTTTGAGAAATTATATTTTTTATGTATATTTTTTATCATACACATTGTAAATGTTTGGTATATATCTAATATTTTTTCCATTTCTAAATATAAGTCTTTGTACATATTTCAATAAAAACTAAATATGTAAGTATATAGACATAATTTAGAGTGTAAATTCACTCATTTTGTTTCGTATGTAGTCTTTTATTGAATTTTCTAAAATTACTTACATTAATAATGGAGGGAATACATGTTTAACTTTATGTAAATACAAGTTTACATTTTTGAAATACATGGTAAATATTTTCTAAACACATTTAACATTATTTTTAAATGCTTGAGTCACATTTTTTAATACATGGTCAACATTTTTTCTATGAGCATTTAATATTTTTTAAATGTATGATCAATATTTTTCAAATAAATTTTTGAGTTTTTTCATAGATTGTCAATATTTCCTCCATACACATTTAACACTTTTCAAATGCTTGATTTACAGTTTTTTCAATACATAATCATAAATTTCATACATATAGTATACTTTTTGTATGCATTTTTCACTATATATGTGGAACATTCTCTCTGTACACATTTAAAAAAACAAAAAAAATCCTGAAATATTTATTGAAACTGCTTTTGTAGTATATTTATTTGGAATATTTAAAAGTATAAATAAAATTAAGATAAATAAATGAAAAAGAAAACTAAAACATGAAAGAACACAAAAACACGGTTGTGCCCTCCCATGTCGCGCTTTGCTTGACACGAGTGCTCCTTATGTTTCGCTATAAGCAAGATATCGCTAATTTTTTAAAAAATAATACATTTTTTATTAAATTACAAACATATTACGCCATTTAATAAAGTTTGAAACATAATACAGCGTCGGCCTAACCAAAGCTGACTGGCTTCAGTCGGCTTTGCCAAAGCCAACTAGGCCCCTGTGGGCTTTGGCTTGGCCGATAGGCCTCACGAAGCTTCAGTTGGCTTTGCCAAAGCCGCTGGGCCATTAATGGGTTTCGCCATGATCAATTAGTCCCAATCGGCTTTGGTAAATCCGATATGTGCATGCATTTATCTTTTAGTGTGTAGTTATAAATTTTTCGGATCATAATGACAAAAAAGAAACCCCTGATTTCCTGCTTTTGACTTCCCGTTACTAGACTAGGCGGCAATCGAGGGAGTCAACTATGTCTCGCGTTATGCGGCACAGAAGACTCAGTCGAACCAAGTGCTTTCTTCACACTAACATCACACGCGTGTTTCCTTTTCTCTCTTTACTTTTTTTACATATTTAAAATTACTAAATACATATATTATGAAAAAATAGTTAACTTTTTGAAACTGTTTGTCAGACATCTATACATCTTCATGGAATGCAAAAAAATATACGTGAAATTTCTAAACATAATTCATAGTAAGAAAATGTTCATGTAATTCACAATCTATGTTTATTTGAAAAAATGTACTCGTTCTGTTTTAAAATGTGTCGCAAATTTTATACCAAGTTAGTATAAATTTATTACTAAGGGAGCGACACTTATTTTGGAACGGAGGAAGTACTTTATATTTAAAAAATGTTTAAGCTTCTCAATAAAATGGTTGTGACGTTTTGAGAAGGTGTTTATACAGTGTAAAAAATATCGCATGGTTTAAAAATATATTTAGTATCATGCAAAATGATATTGTAACATGTATTTGAAAAATATTAATCATGTATTCCCTCCCTTCCTAAATATAGGTCATTTTAGTGATTTTACTATGGACTAAATATGAAGCGCAATGAGTGAATCTATAATCTAAAATATGTCTACATGCATTCATCTGTAATCCATATTTTAATCTTTAAAAAGACTTACATTTAAAAACGGAGAGACTATTTAAAATATTTTTAAATGTACTTCTAAAAATGTTTTAGATGTATATGAAAAATGTACAGTGTGAATGAAAAAGTACACATCAAAAGATATATTTGAAAAAATCAAGTATTTTAAAAAATGTTAATTTTGTATTTTAAAAATAGATGTATGAATTAATGTACAAAGTGTGAGAAAAAATAGAGATCAAAACGTATATCTTAAAATATGTTCATGTACTTGAAAAAAATGTGTAAAATAACCAAAAGAAGCCTGATATAAAATACTGGCAGAACCGATGAAAACATGTTCGAACCGACACAGAAAAGTACGAGAAGAAAATAAAAAAATGTGGAAGCACACCCAAAAAAACTGTGGAAACTGTAATGAAAAACTCAAAAAGGAAAAATCTCAATAAAAACCGTTGAAAATTGTAAAGAAAAGCACATAAAAAGGAAAAAACGATAAACCTCAACCATTCCAGCTAGTTAGACATAAAAGAAGAAACAAACTCGGCCAGTCTAGCGACCTTAGAGCATCTCTAGCAGACTCCTTACAAACGCGTGAACCGTAAAAATGCGGTGACTATATGGGTTTGGCCTGTTTTTTGGCCAGACCGACGAGAGTCTGTATAGTCGCCCCGGCCTGTAAATCTTTTACAGTGGCCCGAAAAACCTCGCATAGTATAACTACGGGTTCGCGGTTAGTATACGGGACCAAACCCTATCCCCACGTTGCCACAATCCCCCTCTCCCCTCTCGATTTCTCACCGTCGCTGACTCCAATCCGTCGTTGCCCTCCACCATGTGGTGCGGGATGTGGAGCTCGGGCCGCAACGTCAGCGGTGGCGACGACCCCGAGCGGCAGCGTGAGTCACCTCCGAAGGCGCGAGGAAGCGGGCCGCCCGGAGGTACACGAACAGTGGCCTAGAGCCGTCGTCATCGCTCCTCCACCGTGAGAAGGGGGAGTACGACAACATGCAGGCGTTCCTCCGGCGTGGGCTGTCCTCTGACTCCTCTGTCATGTGCAGCTCCTCCGCCAATGCCTCGAGCTCACAGACGCCACTCACACTGGTCAAAAGAAAGCCGGAAGATCTCCTTCCGCTCCGCGCAATGAAGAGGGAGCCGGAGGCGGAAACGGAGCTTGAGCCAAAGCGGTGGGGCGTCATCAGCCGCCATCATTGCGCGCTCTGCGCGGGATAAGGAGGAGGAGGCGCAACGCCGTCAACAGGGCGTCGACATTGACGAAATCTTCCTCGAGCAGGGGATCGCGGTGGCATAGGAGTTTGCGGCCAACATGGAAGAATGGCGCCTCATAGCCGAGAAATAGGAAGAGGTCTACGTCGACTCATCTCCGACGACAAGGAGTGTGCTCCTCTGATATGTCTCCAATTTATCTATAATTTTTTATTGTTTCATGCTAATATATTATCATTCTAGGATACTTTTTGGGCATTTGTTTACCAATTTATAATATTTTTGAGCACTAACCTGCCAGGTGTTGTTTTCTGCGTGTTTTTGACTTTTCAGCTTTACAGTACAAAACAAAGTCCAATTGCCACCAAACTTTTTAATGTTTTTTTCTAGACCAAAAGAAGTCCTAGAAGCTTCGTGAGGAGGCCGGGACAGCCACGAGGGAGCCACAAGCCAACAGGACGCGCCACCAGCGGGCACGTCCTGATGGCTTGTGGCTCCCTCGGGCGCCTCCCGACGTCCCTCTCTGACCTATAAATTCACATATACCCTAAAAACATAAAAAGCGCTCCCGAAACACTTTTTTCGCCGCCGCAAGTCTCTGTTCCGACGGGAAGCTATCTACACCTTCTTTCCGGCACCCTGCCGGAGGGGAGATCTATCACGGAGGGCCTCTTCACCAACCTTGCTGCCCTCACCATGATGTGTGAGTAGTTCACCACAGACCTATGGGTCCGTAGGTAGTACCTAGATGGCAATCTCTCTCTCTCTCTCTCTTTGTATGTGTGTTTGTGTGTCTATGTGTGTGTCTATCTATCTATCTATCTATCTTCAATACAACGTTCATCGCATCTTTGCCTTGATCTATCCGATGTAATCCCTTTGTATGGTGTGTTTATTGGGATCCGATGAATTGTGAGTTTATGTTCAGATTATTCATGAAAAGTATTTGAGTCACCTCTAAACATTAAGATTCTTATTTGCATGATCATCATAGCTTCGTAATGCTCTCCGGTCTATTGAGATAGTTTGGCCAACTAGATTGATATTTCTTCGCTGGGAGTGGTGTGTTATAGTAGGTTCAACCTGGTGAGTTTCTATATCCCAGTGACAGAAGTGCACAAGTTGCATCTTTGTGTTTTTGCTACTAAGGATAAAACGATGGAGTTTATTCATATTGATTGAGTTTACTTTGTTTACATCATGTCATCATTCTCCAAGCATTACTCTGTTTTACTTAATACTCTAGATGCATGCTGGATAGCGATCGATGAGTGGAGTAATAGTAATAGGTGCAGGCAGGAGTCGGCCTATTTGATTATGGATGTGATGCCTATATACACATGATCATTGCAGTGAAAATCACATGACTATTTGCTTTTCTATCAATTTCCCAACAGTAATTTGTTTACCCATCGTATGCTATTTCTATGAGAGATGCCACTAGAGAACTCTACGGCCCCCGGGTCTATTCACTTATATATTCACAAACACTTTCATTAGCTTGCTGTTATTTATTTGCTTTTATTTTATTTTGCAATTTACAATTATCTACACAACTCACTTGCTTGCAAATAACGAGATCAAGGGGATTGACAACCCTCTTGCTGGCGTTGGGTGTAAGTTGTTTGTTCTTTTGTGTGCAGCCGCTAAAGACAGTTAAGGATTGGTATTCCTATTGGTTCGATAAACCTTGGTTTCATAAATAGGGGAAATACTTGCCCACTTTGTGTTGCGATAACCCGTTCCTCTTCATGGAAAACCCAACGCAGATCACGAGTATCAAGAAGGATTTCTGGCACCGTTGCCGGGGAATACCATCACCAACTATCAAGTAACTTCGCACAAATTCTCATTCACTTGTTATTATTTTTATTTGATGTTATATTTAGTTTGTATCATAAAAATAAAAAATAAAAAATATATTTATCATTGCTTGTTACTGGTTTTCTTGCTTGAGGTCATGGCTAGTTCTTCTTTTGTTCGTGTTACTCCCAATAATGATATTGTCAACTTTGCACAAAGGGGAGGATAAAGTTTGAAGGATGCATGGTATAGGACATGCCACACTCAAAATAAGGCAACTAATAAGTTATCCACCACTACTTTGCTTCATAATTTTTATGTTGGTGTGACAACTTGGTATGGGTTTGTCCTTGATACCATCACCAGTGGAAACTTCTTAATGTGTCACACCTTGGATGCTTATAATGCAATTGAAAATCTTGTTGGAACACCACCCCTTATCGTTAATGAAACCAATTTGACATTGGAACATGGTGTGCAAAGGCTTGATGCTATTGAAAAGGAAACGATCCCTAGTGAACCAATTGAGGAGTTAGATAAAAAACTTCATAATCATATCACTCAATTTGGGTCATGGGTAGGAATAACTTTGAAAACTTTAAAGGAAAACGACACTATTATTGCTAAGAGGGTATAACACGGATTCAGTAGGATTGATAAAATGGAGGAGGTCATTAATAAAGTGAGATCCGCTTTCACAACATCCAAAACTAGTGCTAGTACCTCACAAGACAAAAAAACCAAGTTCATATTCATTCCTAAGAGCATTAGTACACCTCCTTCCAAAAGAAACGAAGATCTCCAAATGATTAGTGTTCATCCCAATTTTGTGAACTTGATAAAAGATCCTATTTTCAATCCTTCCATTGTTCCTATTAATCATAGTTGTGTTATTGAGGAGCTTAGTGTCAAAGATGACAACACTTGAAACTATGCATTATGCCTAGCTAGGGGCATAAAACAATAGCGCTTGTTGGGAGGCAACCCAATATGTATCTTAATTTTATTTTTAATTTCTGTTATTTTGTGATAAAATTATTGTTGCCTCTGTAATTATTATGTTTTTATGTTTTACTTAGTGTTTGTTCCAAGTAAAGCCTTTGGGATAACTCACGAGATGAGTAGAATCGATGTTGTAACCAAATAAAAACTTTCGACTCCAGTACAAGAATTTTCACTTTTACTAGAGCATTATAATGAGCTGAAATTTTTACACGGTATTTCTATACAAATTCTCCATGTTGTCCTAATTTTTCAGAATTTTTAGAGTTGCAGAAGTATGGGCTCTTTACAGATTGCTACAGACTGTTATGTTTTAAACATATTCTGTTTTGCTTGCATAGTTTGCTTGTTTTGATTATGTTATGGATTGTATTGGGGGGTATAAGTGATATGTACATTTTGCATCATGATTTTATATTGATATTTATCGCATTATGGCTGTTATTACACATTTTGGTACAATACTTATGCCTTTTCTCTCTTATTTTACAAGGTCTACATGAAGAGGGAGAATGTCGGCAGCTGGAGTTCTGGACTAGAAAAGGAGCAAATCTGAGATACCTATTCTGCACAACTCCAAAAGTCCTGAAAATCTACAAAGAATTATTTTGGAATATATAAAAAAATATTGGGCAAAAGAAATACATCACGGGGCCCACCAGGGAGCCACAAGCCTGCTGGGCGCGGCCACCCCCCTGGCCACGCCCATGGGGCTTGTGGCCCACCTGGCAGCCCTCCGGTGCCCATCTTCTTATATATTGAGGGTTTCATCCTGGAAAAAATCATATTAGAGCTTTCGGGATGAAGCACCGCCGTCTCGAGGCGGAACTTGGGCAGAACCAATCTAGAGCTCCGGCAGGGCGATCCTGCCGGTGAAACTTCCCTCCGGGAGAGGGAAATCGAAGCCATCGTCATCACCAACGATCCTCTTATCGAGAGGGGGTCAATCTACATCAACATCTTCATCAGCACCATCTCCTCTCCAAACCCTAGTTCATCTCTTGTATCCGATCTTTGTCTCAAAACCTCAGATTGGTACCTATGGGTTGCTAGTAGTGTTTATTACTCCTTGTAGTTGATGCTAGTTGGTTTACTTGGTGGAAGATTATATGTTCAGATCCTTGATCATCACTTATACTCCTCTGATTATGAACATGAATATGCTTTGTGAGTAGTTACGTTTGTTCCTAAGGACATGGGATAAGTCTTGTTATAAGTAATCATGTGAATTTGGTATTCGATCGATATTTTGATGAGATGTATGTTGTCTCTCCTCTAGTGGTGTTATGTGAACGTCGACTACATAACACTTCACCATTGTTTGGGCCTAGAGGAAGTCATTGGGAAGTAATAAGTAGAAGATGGGTTGCTAGAGTGATAGAAGCTTAAACCCTAGTTTATGTGTTGCTTCATATGGGGCTGATTTGGATCCACATGTTTCATGCTATGGTTAGATTTATCTTAATTCTTATTTCGTAGTTGCGGATGCTTGCGGGAGGGGTTAATCATAAGTTGGAGGCTTGTCCAAGTAAGGACATCACCCAAGCACCGGTCCACCCACATATCAAATTATCAAAGTAGCGAACGTGAATCAAATGAGCATGATGAAAACTAGCTTGACATAAATTCCCATGTGTCCTCGGGAGTGCTTTGCTTTATGTAAGAGTTTGTCCAGGCTTATCATTTGCTATAAAAAGGATTGGGACACCTTTCTGCACTGTTGTTACAATTGTTACTTGCTACCCGTTACAAATTATCTTATCACAAAACTATCTATTACCGATAATTACAGTGCTTGTAGAGAATACCTTACTGAGAACCGCTTGTCATTTCCTTCTGCTCCTCGTTGGGTTCGACACTCTTACTTATCAAAAGGACTATGATAGATCCCCTATACTTGTGGGTCATCAAGACCCTTTTCTGGCGCCGTTGCCGGGGAGTGAAGCGCCTTTGGTGAGTGAAAATTGGTAAGGAAAAATTTATATAGTGTGCTGAAATTTACTGTCACTTGTTACTATGGAAAGTAACCCTTTCAGGGGCTTGTTCAGGGTATCTTCACCTCAACCAAAAACACAAAGAGTTGTCCCTCAACCTACTGAACCTACTGAAAATATTTATTTCGAAATTCCTTTGGGTATGATAGAGAAACTGCTAGCTAATCCTTATGCAGGAGATGGAACACTACATCCTAATTTGCATCTAATCTATGTAGACGAAGTCTATGGATTATTTAAGCTTGCAGGTCTGCCCGAGGATCATGTCAAGAAGAAGGTATTTCCTTTATCTTTGAAGGAGAAAGCATTTACATGGTATAGGATATGTGATGATATTGGATCATGGAGCTACAACCGACTGAAAATGAAATTTCATCAGAAGTTCTATCCTATGCATCTAGTTCATTGTGATTGGAATTATATTTATAATTTTGGCCTCGTGAAGGAGAAATAATCGCTCAAGCTTGGGGGAGGCTTAAGTCAATGTTATATTCATGCCCCAATCATGAGCTCTCGAGAGAAATTATTATTCAGAATTTTTATGCTCGGCTTTCTCGTAATGATCAACCCATGCTCGATACTTCTTGTGCTTGTTCTTTTATGAGAAAAGATATTGAATTCAAATGGGATTTATTGGAAATAATTAAACACAACTCTGAAGATTGGGAACTCGACGAAGGTAAGGAGTCAGGTATAAATCTTAAGTTTGATTGTGTTAAATCCTTCATGGACACCGATGCTTTTCGTGAATTTAGCACTAAATATGGACTTGACTCTGAGATAGTAGCTTCTTTATGTGAATCTTTTGCTACTCATGTTGATCTACCTAAGGAGACGTGGTTTAAATATCATCCTACCATTGAAGTGAAAGTAATGGAACCTATTAAAGTTGAAGAGAAAGTTATTACTTACAATATTGATCCTGTTATCCCTACTGCTTACATTCAGAAACCACCTTTCCCTATTAGGATAAAGGAACATGCTAAAGCTTCAACTGTGGTTCGTAAGAGTTGTATTAGAACGCCTACACCCCCTGAACAAATCAAAGTTGAACCTAGTATTGCTATGGTTAAATATCTCTTGTTTGATAATATTGATGGGCATGTTATTCATTTATGTGATGAAGCTGCTAGAATTGCTAGACCTGATACTAAGCATAAACATAGACCAGTTGTTGGCATGCCTGTTGTTTCTGTTAAAACAGGAGATCATTGTTATCATGGCTTATGTGATATGAGTGCTAGCGTAATTGCAATTCCCCATTCCTTATGCAAAGAAATCATGCATGATATTGCACCAGTTGAACTAGAGGATATTGATGTTACTATTAAGCTCGCTAATAGAAACACTATTGCACCGATAGGGATTGTTAGAGATGTTGAAGTCTTGTGTGGGAAAATAAAGTATCCTACTGATTTTCTTGTTCTTGGTTCCCCACAAGATAATTTTTGTCCCATCATATTTGGCAGACCCTTCTTGAATACTGTTAATGCTAAGATTGTATGTGAGAAAGAAATAGTTACTGTGAGCTTTGAGGATGTGTCTCATGAGTTTAATTTCTCTAAATTCCGTAGACAACCCCATGACAAGGAATTTCCTAGTAAAGATGAAATTATTGGTCTCGCTTCTATTGTTGTGCCTCCTACTAATCCCTTAGAACAATATTTGCTAGACCATGAAAATGATATGCATATGAATGAGAGGAATGAAATAGATGTAATTTTCTTTGAGCAGCAGCCTATTTTGAAACACAACTTACGTGTTGAAATACTTGGGGATCCTCCTCCACCCAAGGGTGATCCCGTGTTCGAGCTCAAGCAATTACCCGATATGTTGAAATATGCTTATCTTGGTGAAAAGGAGATATATCCTGCTATTATTAGTGCTAACCTTTCAGAGCATGAAGAAAAGAGATTATTGAAAACTCCGAGGAAGCACCATGCTGCTATTGGTTATACTCTTGATGATCTTAAGGGCATTAGTCCCACTCTATGCCAGCATAAAATTAATATGGAGCCTGATGCCAAACCAGTTATTGATCACCAACGACGATTGAACCCTAAGATGAAAGAAGTGGTAAGAAAATAAATACTAAAGCTTTTGGAGGCACGTATAATTTATCCTGTTGCTGATAGTAGATGGGTTAGTCCCGTCCATTGTGTCCCTAAGAAGGGAGGTATTACCGTTGTTCCTAATGATAAAAATGAATTGATCCCGCAAAGAATTGTTACAGGTTATAGAATGGTAATTGATTTTAGGAAATTAAATAAATCTACTAAGAAAGATCATTACCCTTTACCTTTTCTTGATCAGATGCTAGAAATATTATCCAAACATACTCATTTTTGCTTTCTATATGGTTACTCTGGTTTCTCTCAAATACCTGTATCAAGCCAGGATCAAGAAAAAACCACTTTTACTTGCCCTTTCGGTACCTTTGCTTATAGACATATGCCTTTTGGTTTATGCAATGCACCTGCTACCTTTCAAATATGTATGATGGCTATTTTCTCTGACTTTTGTGAAAAGATTCTTGAGGTTTTCATGGATGATTTTTCCATTTACGGAACTTCATTTGATGATTGTTTGAGCAACCTTAATTGAGTTTTGCAGAGATGTGAAGAAACTAATCTTGTCTTGAATTGGGAAAAGTGCCACTTTATGGTTAATGAAGGTATTGTATTGGGGCACAAGATCTCCGAAAGAGGTATTGAAGTTGATAAAGCTAAAGTTGATGCTATTGAAAAAATGGCGTGCCCTACGGATATCAAAGGTATAAGAAGTTTCCTTGGTCATGATGGTTTCAATAGGAGGTTTATCAAAGATTTCTCTAAGATTTCTAGGCCTCTCACAAACTATTTGCAAAAAGATGTTCCGTTTGTTTTTGATGATGTGTGTGTAGAAGCATTTGAAATTCTTAAGAATGCCTTGATTACCGCACCTGCTGTTCAACCATCTGACTGGAACCTACCTTTTGAAATTATGTGTGATGCTAGTGATTATGTTGTTGGTGCTGTTCTAGGACAAAGAGTCGATAAGAAATTAAATGTTATCCATTATGCTAGTAAACTCTATACGGTGTTCAAAGAAACTATGCTACTACTGAAAAGGAATTTTTAGCAGTCGTGTTTGCTTGTGATAAGTTTAGACCTTATATTGTTGATTCCAAAGTAACTATTCACACTGATCATGCTGCTATTAAGTACCTTATGGAGAAGAAAGATGCTAAACCTAGAATTATTAGGTGGGTCCTTCTGCTACAAGATTTTGATTTGCATTTCAGGTTGGGGAACGTTGCATGGGAAACAAAAAAATTCCTACGCACACGCAAGATCTATCCATGGTGATGAGCATCTACGAGAGGGAGAGTGGATCTACATACCCTTGTAGATCGCTAAGCAGAAGCGTTAAGAAATGCGGTTGATGTATTCGAACGTCTTCACGGTCCAATCACGATCCGTCCCGCGATCTCATCATGAGCCGTCCCGCGATCCCATCGTGGTCCTTCCGATCTAGTGCCTCACGGACGGCACCTCCGCGTTCAGCACACGTACAACTCGATGACGATCTCCGCCTTCTTGATCCAGCAAGAGGGAGCGGAGAGGTAGATGAGTTCTTCACCAGCACAACGACATGGTGACGGTGGTGGTGGAGCGATCTCAGCAGGGCTTTGCCAAGCACTATCGGAGACACGTTTTGGAGGAGAAACAGATCTAGGGAGAGAGGAAGGGTTGCACCTATGCCTCAGGGTTGTGCTGCCCTCCCTCTCCCTCTCTATTTATAGGAGGAAGGGATAGGTAGGGCCCAACCTTGGCCCCTCCTCCAAGGAGGGTTGGCCAGCCAAGATAGGGAGGAGTCCACCTTCCATAAGGGAGGTGGGCACCCTAGGGAGGTCTCCCTCCCCTCCAAGGCACCTCCCCACCTACCCTTGGGCGTAAGGGCCCTATGTGGTCGGTTGCCCAGCTCACTATGGGCTGGTGTGCAACCACTTAGGCCCATGTGCCCCCTGGGGTGGGTGGGCCCCTCTCGGTGGACCCCCGTAACCCTTTCGTCACTCCCGGTACACCACTGGTAGTGCCCGAAACTTTTCCGGAACCCAAATACCACTTTCCTATATATCAATCTTTACCTCCGGACCATTCCGGAGCTCCTCGTGACACCTGGGATCTCATTTGGGACTCCGAATAACCTTCGGTAACCAACATACATAACTCAATACTACCGAAACATCACCAAACCTTAAGTGTGCAGACCCTACGGGTTTGAGAACTATGTAGAAATGACCGAGACACCTCCATGGTGAATAACCAATAGCAAGACATAGATGTCCATATTGGTTCCTACATATTCTATGAAGATCTTTATCGGTCGAACCTTTATGTCAAGGATTTAGTTAATCTCGTATGTTGTTCCCTTTGTTCTTCGGTATGTTGCTTGCCCGAGATTCGATCGTCGGCATCTCCATACCTAGTTAAACCTCGTTACCGGCAAGTCTCTTTATTCGTTCCGTAATACAAGATCCCGTGGCTAACACTTAGTCACATTGCTTGCCAGGCTTATTGTGATGTTGTATTACCGAGTGGGCCCTAAGATATCTCTTCGTCACACGGAGTAACAAATCCCATTCTTGATCCATGCCAACCCAATAGACACCCTCAAAGATACCTATAGAGCACCTTTATAGTCACCCAGTTACGTTGTGATGTTTGATACACACAAGGTACTCCTCCGGTGTCAGTGAGTTGCATGATCTCATGGTCATAGGAACAGACACTTGACATGCAGAAAACAGTAGCAATAAACTGACATGATCATATGCTACATTTGTAGTTTGGGTCTTGTCCATCACATCATTCTCCTAATGATGTGATCCCGTTATCAAATGACATCTCATGTCCTTGGCTAGGAAACCTTAACCATCTTTGATTGACGAGCTAGTCCATCAGAGGCATATTAGGGACATGGTGTTGTTTATGTATCCACACATGTATCTGAGTTTCTAATCAATACAATTCTAGCATGGATAATAAAAGATTACGATGAACAAGGAAATATGATAATAACTAATTTATTATTGCCTCTAGGGCATATTTCCAACAATCTCCCATTTGCACTAGAGTCAATAATCTAGTTCACATCACCATGTGATTTGTATTGTTATGAATATAACACCCAATGAGTTCTGGGGCTCGATCATGCTTTTCATGTGAGAGAGGTCTTTTAGTCAACGGGTCTGTGACATTCAGATCCGTGTGTACCTTGCAAATCTCTATGTCATACTGTAGACACTGCTACCACACTCCACTTAGAGCTATTCCAAATGGCTACTGCACTATACGTATCCAGATTGCTACTAAGAGTCATCCAGATTGGTGTTAAAGCTTGCATCGACGTAACTCTTTACGACGAACTCTTTATCACCTCCATAATCGAGAAACATTTCCTTAGTCCTTTAGTTACTAAAGATAATCTTGACCGTTGTCTAGTGATCCACTCCTGGATCACTATTGTACCCCTTGACGGACTCATGGCAAGGTACACACAGGTGCGGTCACAGCATGGCATACTATATAGAGCCTATGGCTAAAGCATAGGGGACGACCTTCGTCCTTTCTCTTTCTTCTGCCGTGGTCGAGCTTTGAGTCTTACTCAACTTCACACCTTACAAATCAAGCAAGAACTCTTTCTCTGACTGATCCATTTTGAACTCTTTCAAAATCTTGTCAAGGTATGTACTCATTGAAAGTCTCATCAAGCATCTTGATCTATCTCTATAGATCTTGATGCTCAACAATTAGGTAGCTTTATCCAGGTCTTGCTTTGAAAAAATCTTTTCAAACAACCTTTTATGCTTTCCAGAAATTCTACATCATTTTCGATCAATAATGTGTCAACCACATATGCTTATCAAAAATTCTATAGTGCTACCACTCACTTTATTGTAAATACAAGTTTCTCATAAACTTTGTATAGACTCAAAAACTTTGATCACCTCATCAAAGCGTATATTCCAACTCGGAGATGCTTGCTCCAGCCCATAGAAGGATTGCTGGAGCTCGCACACCTTTTATCATCCTTAGGACTGACAAAACCTTCTCGTTGTATCACATACAACCTTTCCTCAAGTAAACCGTTAAGGAAACGATGTTTTGACATCCATCTGCCAGATTTCATAATTGAAAAATGCAGCAACTGCTAACATAATTCCAACAAACTTTAGCATCGCTACGAGTGAGAAAGTGTCATTGCAGTCAACTCCTTGAACTTGTCGGAAACTTCTTTGCAACAAGTCGAGCTTTATAAATGGTGACATTTACCATCAGTGTTTGTCTTCATCTTAAAGGTCCATTTGTACTCAACGACATGCCGTCCAACGAGCAAGTCTACCAAAGTCTATACTTGGTTTTCATACATGGATCCGTTCTCGGATTTCATGGCTCCTAGCCATTTGTCAAAATCCAGGCCCATCATCGCTTCTCCATAGCTCGTAGGTTCATCTTTGTCCAACAACATGACCTCCAAGACAGGGTTGTCGTACCACTCAGGAGTAGTACGCGTCCTTGTTGACCTACGAGGTTCGATGGTAACTTGATCCGAAGCTTCATGATCATCATCATTAACTTCCTCTTCAACTGACGTAGGCTCCACGGAAACATCTTTCTGCGCTGCGCTACTCTCTGATTGAACGAAGGTTCAACAACCTCATCAAGTTCTATCTTCCTCCCACTCAATTCTTTCGAGAGAAACTCTTTCTCGAGAAAGGACCTAGTTTTAGCAACAAACACTTTGTACTTGGATCTGAGATAGAAGGTATACCAAACTGTTCTTAGGGTATTCTATGAAGATGCATTTTTCCGCTTTGGGTTCGAGCTTATCAGACATAAATGTCGCATTCCCAAACTCTAAGAAATGATAGCTTAGGTTTCTGCCAAACCATATGGTGTCATCTCAATGGATTTAGATGGTGCCCTATTTAGAGTGAATGTAGTTGTCTCTAATGCATAACCCCAAAACAATAGTGGCAAAACGATAAGAGACATCATAGTATGCACCATATCCAATAGAGTACTACTATGACATTCGAACACACCATCACACTATGGTGTTCGAGGTGGCGTGAGTTGTGAAACAACTTTCACATTGTCTAAAGTTGTATGCCAAACTCGTAACTCAGATATTCACCTCCACGATCATATTGCAGACATTTTTATCTTCTTCTCACGATGATCTTAAACTTCACTCTGAATTTGCTTGAACTTTTCAAATGATTCAGACTTGTGTTTCATTAAGTAAATATACACTATATCTACTCAAATCATCACTAAAGGTAAGAAAATAATGATATCCACCGCACGCTACAAGACTCATTGGATTGCATACATCAACATGTATCATTTCCAATAAATCACTTGCTTGCTCCATCAAACCGGAAAACGGGGTCCTTAGTCATCTTGCCCAAGAGGCATGGTTCGCATGTCTCAACCGATTCAAAATCGAATGAGTCCAAAGATCCATCAGAATGGAGTTTCTTCGTGCGATTTATACCAATATGACATTTAGCGGCAGTGCCACAAGTATGTGGTACTATCATTATTAACTTTGTATCTTTTGGCATCAATGTTATGAACATGTGTACTACTACGATCAAGATTCAACATACCATTCTCACTGGGTGCATGACCATTGAAGGTATTATTCATGTAAAACCATTATTCTCTAACTTAAATGAATAACCGTGTTGCAATAAACACGATTTAATCATGTTCATGCTTAATGCAAACACCAAATAACATTTATTTAGGTTTGTCACTAATCCCGAAGGTGGAGAGAGCGTGCGATGTTGATCACATCAACCTTGGAAACATTTCCAACACACATCATCACCTCACACTTAGCTAGTCTCCGTTTATTCTGTAGCTTTTACTTTGAGTTACTAACATTTAACAACCGAACCGGTATCCAATACCCAGGTGTTGCTAGGAGCACTAGCAAGGTACACATCAATAACACGTATATCAAATATACTTCTGTCAGCGTTGCCAGCCTTCTTATCCACCAAGTATCTAGGATTGTTCCGCTTCAGCGACCGCTCTCCTCATAATAGAAGCACTTAGTCTTGGGTTTGGGTTCAACTTTGGGTTGCTTCACTGGAGCAGCAACTGACTTGCCATCCATGAAGTTTCCCTCCTTGCCCTTGCCCTTGTCGAAACTAGTGGATTTACTAACCATCAACATTTGATGCTCCTTCTTGATTTCTACCTTCGTGGTGTCAAACATCGCGAATAGCTCAGGGATCATCATTTCCATCCTTGGCATAATTATAGTTCATCACGAAGTTCTAGTAGCTTAGTGATAGTGATTTAGAGAACTATATTAATCACTATCTTATCTGGAAGATCAACTCCCACTCGATTCAAGCGATTGTAGCACCCAGACAATCTGAGCACATGCTCAACGATTGAGCTATTATCCTTCATCTTGCAGACAAAGAATCTTTTTGGAGATCTCATATCTCACAACACGGGCACGAGCCTGAGATCCCAATTTCAGCTCTTAGAACATCTCATATGTTCCATGACGTTCAAAGCGTTTTTGGAGCCTCAATTCTAAGCCGTAAAGTATGACACACTAAACTATCAAGTAGTCATCGGAACGTGCCTGTCAAATGTTCACAACATCTACAGACGACGCTAGAGGGGGGTGCACCGAGTGGTGCATTAAGGACATAAGTCTTATGTGCAGCAATGAAGACAATCCTTAGATCACGGATCCAGTCCGCAATATTGCTACCATCATCTTTCAACTCTATTTCTCTAGGAACATATAAAAATTCAAGGGAGCTACAACGTGAGCTAGTAATCCACAACATAATTTGCAAAGACACTATTGACTATGTTCATGATAATGAGTTCAATTAATCATATTACTTAAGAACTCCCACTCAAATTGACATCCTTCTGGTCATCCGAGTGATACATGATCCAAATTTACCAACTCAAGTCCAATCATCACGTGAGTTGAGGTGGTTTCAATGGTGAACATCATCATGTTAATCATATCTACTATATGACTCATGTTCGACCTTTCGGTCTCTTGGGTTCCGAGGCCATGTATGTACATGCTAGGCTTGTCAAGTTTAACCCGAGTGTTCTGCATGTGCAACACTGGCTTGCACCCGTTGTATGTGAATGTAGAGTCTATCACACCCGATCATCACGTGGTGTCTCGACACGACGAACTTTCGCAATGGTGCACACTTGGGGAGAACACAATTAATCTTGAAATTTTAGTGAGGGATCACCTTATAATTCTACCGTCATCCTAAGCAAAACAAGGTGCATAAAAGGATTAACATCACATGCAAATCATAAGTGACATGATATGGCCTTGAACTTGTGCTTTTGATCTCCATCCTTAAAGCACCAGCATGATCTCCATCATCACCGGCATAACACCATGATCTCCATCATTGTGTCGCCATCGGGGTTGTTGCGCCCACCATGCTCATACTACTATATCTACTATTTAGCGATAAAGTAAAGCATTACATAGCGCTTAATGATTGACACGCAGATCATACAATAATTAAAGATAACCCTATGGCTCCTGCTAGTTGTCGTACTCATCGACATGCAAGTCGTGATATTCTATACAACACATGATCATCTCATACATCACATATATCTCATCATGTAATTGGCCATATCACATCACAACATACCCTGCAAAAACAAGTTAGACGTCCTCTAATTGTTGTTGCAAGTTTTACGTGGCTGCTACGGGTATCTAGCAAGAACAATTCTCACCTACACAAAACCACAACGGTGATACATAAATTGCTTTTCAACCTTCTCAAGGACCGCCTTTGCCGAATCCGATCCAACTAAAGTAGGAGAAACAGACACCCGCCATCCATCTTTGTGCAACGAAGTTACACGTCAGTCGATGGAACCGGTCTCTCGTAAGTGTACGAGTAAGGTTGGTCCGGGCCGCTTCATCCCACAATACCGCTGAACCAAAACACGACCAAGGGAGGAAGCAATCTAAGCATCAACGCCCACAAACTCTTTGTGTTCTACTCGAGATCTCATCTACACATAGACCTAGCTCATGATGCCACTGTTGGGGAACATTGCATGGGAAACAAAAAAATTCCTACGCACACGCAAGATCTATCCATGGTGATGAGCATCTACGAGAGGGAGAGTGAATCTACATACCCTTGTAGATCGCTAAGTGGAATCATTAAGAAACGCGGTTGATGTAGTCGAACGTATTCATGATCCAATCACGATCCGTCCCGCGATCTCATCATGAGTCGTCCTGCGATCCCATCGTGGTCCTTCCGATCTAGTGCCAAACGGACATCACCTCCGCGTTCAGCACACGTACATCTCGATGACGATCTCCGCCTTCTTGATCTAGCAAGAGGGAGTGGAGAGGTAGATGAGTTATCCGCCAGCACAAAGGCATGGTGTAGGTGGTGGTGGAGCGATCTCAATAGGGCTTCGCCAAGCGCTGCCGGAGACGCATTTTGGAGGAGAAACAGATCTAGGGAGAGAT
Organism: Hordeum marinum; assembly: GCA_022496015.1. Classification (NCBI taxonomy): domain Eukaryota; kingdom Viridiplantae; phylum Streptophyta; class Magnoliopsida; order Poales; family Poaceae; genus Hordeum; species Hordeum marinum. The sequence continues at coordinate 364,223,010 of CM039674.1, read as the reverse complement.
GGAGGGCTGCACCTATGCCTTAGGGTTGTGTTGCCCTCCCTCTCCCTCTCTATTTATAGGAGGAATGGGTAGGTAGGGCTCATCCTTGGCCCCTCCTCCAAGGAGGGCTGGTCGGCCAAGATAGGGAGGAGTCCACCTCCCATTAGGGAGGTGGGCGCCCTAGGAAGGTCTCCCTCCCCTCCAAGGCACCTCCCCACCTACCCTTGGGTGCAAGGGCCCTATGTGATCGGTTTCCCAACCCACTATGGGCTGGTGCGCAACCACTTAGGCCCATGTGCCCCCTCGGGGTGGGTGGGCCCCTCTCGGTGGACCCTCGGAACCCTTTCGTCACTCCCGGCACACCATCGGTAGTGCCCGAAACTTTTTCGAAACCCAAATACCACTTTCCTATATATCAATATTTACCTCCGGACCATTCTGGAGCTCCTCGTGACGTCCGGGATCTCATCTGGGACTCCAAAAAGCCTTAGGTCACCAACATACATAACTCAATACTACCAAAATATCACCGAACCTTAAGTGTGTAGACCCCGCGGGTTCGAGAACTATGTAGACATGACCAAGACACCTCCACGGTCAATAAACAATAGCAGGACCTGGATGTCCATATTGGTTTCTACATATTCTATGAAGATCTCTATCGGTCGAACCTCTATGTCAAGGATTCAGTTAATCCCGTATGTTGTTCCCTTTGCTCTTCGGTATGTTACTTGCCCGAGATTCGATCATCGACATCTCCATACCTAGTTCAACCTCGTTACCAGCAAGTCTATTTACTCATTCCGTAATACAAGATCCCATGGCTAACACTTAGTCACATTGTTTGCAAGGCTTATTATGATGTTGTATTACCGAGTGGGCCCTAAGATATCTCTCTGTCACACGGAGTAACAAATCCCATTCTTGATCCATGCCAACCCAACAGGCACCCTCGAAGATACCTATAGAGCACCTTTATAGTCACCCAGTTACGTTGTGACGTTTGATACACACAAGGTACTCCTCCGGTGTCAATGAGTTGCATGATCTCATGGTCATAGGAACAAATAGTTGACATGCGGAAAACAGTAGCAATAAACTGACACGATCATATGCTACGTTTGTAGTTTGGGTCATGTCCATCACATCATTCTCCTAATGATGTGATCCCGTTATCAAATGACATATCATGTCCATGGGTAGGAAACCTTAACCATCTTTGATCAACGAGCTAGTCCATTAGAGGCATACTAGGGACATGGTGTTGTCTATGTATCCACACATGTATCTGAGTTTCCGATCAATACAATTCTAGCATGGATAATAAACGATTACCATGAACAAGGAAATATGATAATAACTAATTTATTATTGCCTCTTGGGCATATTTCCAACATATCATTGATAGAAAGGGTGTTGATAACCCTGTGGCAGATAACTTGTTTAGGTTAGAAAATGTTCTTGATGACCCACTACCTATTGATGATAGCTTTCCTAATGAACAGTTAGCTATCGTGAATACTTCACATAATGCTCCTTGGTATGCTGATTATGCCAATTACATTGTTGGTAAATTTATACCTCCTAGTTTCACATACCAATAAAAGAAAAGGTTCTTCTATGATTTAAGGCATTACTTTTGGGATGACCCACATCTTTATAAAGAGGGAGTAGATGGTATTATTAGACGTTGTGTACCTGAGCATGAACAGGAAAATATCTTATGCATGTGTCACTCCGAAGCCTACGGAGGACATCACGCTGGAGATAGAACCGCACACAAGGTACTACAATCTGGGTTTTATTGGCCTACTCTCTTCAAGGATGCTCGTAAGTTTGTATTATCCTGTGATGAATGTCAAAGAATTGGTAATATTAGTAGACGTCGGGAAATGCCTATGAATTACTCTCTTGTTATCGAACCATTCGATGTTTGGGGCTTTGATTATATGGGGCCTTTTCCACAATCTAATGGGTATACTCATATTCTAGTTGTTGTTGATTATGTCGCTAAGTGGGTAGAAGCTATTCCAACTAGTAGCGCTGATCATAACACTTCTATTAAAATGCTTAAATAAGTTATTTTACCTAGATTTGGAGTCCCTAGATATTTGATGACTGATGGTGGTTCACATTTTATTCATGGTGCTTTCCATAAATTGCTCGCTAAATATGATGTTAATCATAGAGTTGCATCTCCTTATCATCCCCAGTCTAGTGGTCAAGTAGAATTGAGCAATAAAGAGATTAAATTGATTTTGCAGAAGACTGTTAATAGATCTAGAAAGAATTGGTCTAAGAAACTTGACGATGCATTGTGGGCTTATAGAACTGCTTACAAAAATTCTATGGGTATGTCTCCGTATAAGATGGTTTATGGTAAAGCATGTCACTTACCTCTAGAGCTAGAACATAAGGCTTATTGGACAATCAAAGAGCTCAATTATGATTTCAAACTTGCTGGTGAGAAGAGGTTATTTGACATTAGCTCACTTGATGAATGGAGAACCCAAGCCTATGAGAATGCTAAGTTGTTTAAAGAAAAGGTTAAGAGCTGGCATGATAGAAGGATACAAAAGCGTGAATTTAATGTAGGTGATCATGTCTTGCTATAGAATTCTTGTTTAAGATTTTTTGCAGGAAAACTTCTCTCTAAATGGGAAGGTCCTTACGTCATCGAAGAGGTATACCGTTCCGGCGCCATCAAAATTAACAACGCCGAAGGCACAAACCCGAAGGTGGTGAACGGTCAAAGAATCAAACATTATATCTCAGGTACTCCCATAAATGTTGAAACCAATATCATCAATACCATAACTTCGAAGGAGTACATCAGGGAGACTTACCAGAACGTTTCAGACTCCAAAAAGGAATATGTACGTGGTACGGTAAGTAAAAAGACCCCAAAACTTTTCCTATGGCAATTTTCATCTTCTTTGGAATATTTAAAAAATAGGAAAAAATTAAAGTAGTCCGAATAGTGCATGAGGAGGCGACAAGCCTGCTCGGCGCGGCCACTCCCCCTGGCTGCGCCCCTAGGGCTTGTGGCCACCTCGTGCACCACCCGCACTCCGTTTTCTCGTGGAATACTCCTTCCGGTCGGTAAAAATTCATTATATAATATCCTGAAGGTTTTGACTCTCGTATCACGACAATACCTCCCATTTTCTTTTTGATCTAGAAATCATGCATGATAGTGCACCAGTTGAACTAGAGGATATTGATGTCACTATTAAGCTTGCTAATAGAGACACTATTGCACCAATGGGGATTGTTAGAGATGTTGAAGTCTTGTGTGGGCAAGTAAAGTATCCTATTGGTTTTCTTGTTCTTGGTTACCCACAAGATAATTTTTGTACATTATATTCGACAGACCCTTCTTGAATACTGTTAATGCTAAGATTGATTGTGAGAAAGAAATAGTTATTGTGTGCTTTGAGGATGTGTCTCATGAGTTTAATTTCTCTAAATTTCGTAGACAACCCCATGACAAGGAATTGCCTAGTAAAGATGAAATTATTGGTCTCGCTTCTATTGTTGTGCCTCCTACTAATCCCTTAGAACAATATTTGCTAGACCATGAAAATGATATGCATATGAATGAGAGGAATGAAATAGATGTAATTTTCTTTGAGCAGCAGCCTATTTTGAAACACAACTTACGTGTTGAAATACTTGGGGATCCTCCTCCACCCAAGGGTGATCCCGTGTTCGAGCTCAAGCAATTACCCGATACGTTGAAATATGCTTATCTTGGTGAAAAGGAGATATATCTTGCTATTATTAGTGATAACCTTTCAGAGCATGAAGAAAAGAGATTATTGAAAACTCCGAGGAAGCATCGTGCTGCTATTGGTTATACTCTTGATGATCTTAAGGGCATTAGTCCCACTCTATGCCAGCATAAAATTAATATGGAGCCTGATGCCGAACCAGTTATTGATCACCAATGACGATTGAACCCTAAGATGAAAGAAGTGGTAAGAAAAGAAGTACTAAAGTTTCTGGAGGTAGGTTTAATTTATCCTGTTGCTGATAGTAGATGGGTTAGTCCCTTCCATTGTGTCCCTAAGAAGGGAGGTATTACCGTTGTCCCTAATGATAAAAATGAATTGATCCCGCAAAGAATTGTTACAGGTTATAGAATGATAATTGATTTTAGGAAAATAAATAAAGCTACTAAGAAAGATCATTACCCTTTATCTTTTATTGATCAAATGCTAGAAATATTATCCAAACATACTCATTTTTTGCTTTTTGGATGGTTACTCTGGTTTCTCTCAAATACCTGTATCAAGCCAAGATCAAGAAAAAACCACTTTTACTTGCCCTTTTGGTACCTTTGCTTATAGACGTATGCCTTTTGGTTTATGCAATGCACCTGCTACCTTCCAAAGATTTATGATGGCTATATTCTCTGACTTTTGTGAAAAGATTCTTGAGGTTTTCATGGATGTTTTTTCCATTTACGGAACTTCATTTGATGATTGTTTGAGCAACCTTAATCGAGTTTTGCAGAGATGTGAAGAAACTAATCTTGTCTTGAATTGGGAAAAGTGCCACTTTATGGTTAATGAAGGTATTGTATTTGGGCACAAGATCTTCGAAAGAGGTATTGAAGTTGATAAAGCTAAAGTTGATGCTATTGAAAAAATGTCGTGCCCTGCGGATATCAAAGGTATAAGAAGTTTCCTTGGTCATGCTGGTTTCTATAGGAGGTTTATCAAAGATTTCTCTAAGATTTCTAGGCCTCTCACAAACCTTCTGCAAAAAGATGTTCCATTTGTTTTTTATGATGATTGCGTAGAAGCATTTGAAATTCTTAAGAATGCCTTGATTACCGCACCTGTTGTTCAACCACCCGACTGGAACCTACCTTTTGAAATTATGTGTGATGCTAGTGATTATGTTGGTGGTGTTGTTCTAGGACAAAGAGTCGATAAGAAATTAAATGGTATCCATTATGCTAGTAAAACTCTAGACAGTGCTCAAAGAAACTATGCTACTATTGAAAAGGAATTTCTAGCAGTTGTGTTTGCATGAGATAAGTTTAGACCTTATATTGTTGATTCCAAAGTAACTGTTCACACTGATCATACTGCTATTAAATACCTTATGAAGAAGAAAGATGCTAAACCTAGACTTATTAGGTGGGTCCTTATGCTACAAGAATTTGATTTGCATATCATTGATAGAAAGGATGCTGATAACCCTATGGCAGATAACCTGTCTAGGTTAGAAAATGTTCTTGATGACCCACTATGTATTGATGATAGCTTTCCTGATGAACAATTAGCTGTCGTGAATACTTCACATAATGCTCCTTGGTATGCTGATTACGCTAATTACATTGTTGCTAAATTTATACCTCCTTGTTTCACATACCAACAAAAGAAAAAGTTCTTCTATGATTTAAGGCATTACTTTTGGGATGACCCACATCTTTATAAAGAAGGAGTAGATGGTATTATTAGACATTGTGTACCTGAGCATGCATAGGAAAAGATCTTACGCAAGTGTCGCTCCGAAGCCTATGGAGGACATCACGCTGGAGATAGAACTGCACCCAAGGTACTACAATCTGGGTTTTATTGGCCTACTCTCTGCAAGGATGCTTGTAAGTTTGTCTTATCCTATGATGAATGTCAAAGAATTGGTAATATTAGTAGACGTCAGGAAATGCCTATGAATTACTCTCTTGTTATCGAACCATTAGATGTTTGGGGCTTTTTATTATATGGGGCTTTTTCCACAATCTAACGGGTATACTCATATTCTAGTTGCTCTTGATTATGTCACTAAGTGGTAGAAGCTATTCCAACTAGTAGCGCTGGTCATAACACTTCTATTAAATGGTTAAAGAAGTTATTTTCCCTAGATTTGGAGTCCCTAGATATTTGATGACTGATGGTGGTTCACATTTTATTCATGGTGCTTTTCCATAAATTGCTCGCTAAATATGATGTTAATCATAGAGTTGCATCTCCTTATCATCCTCAGTCTAGTGGTCAAGTAGAATTGAGAAATAGAGAGATTAAATTGATTTTGCAAAAGTCTGTTAATAGATCTAGGAAGAATTGGTCTAAGAAACTCGACGATGCATTGTGGGCTTATAGAACCGCTTACAAAAATTCTATGGGTATGTCTCCGTATAAGATGGTTTATGGTAAAGCATGTCAGAACATAAGGCTTATTGGGCAATCAAAGAGCTCAATTATGATTTCAAACTTGCTAGTGAGAATAGGTTATTTGACATTAGCTCACTTGATGAATGGAGAACCCAAGCCTATGAGAATGCTAAGTTGTTTAAAGAAAAGGTTAAGAGATGGCATGATAGAAGGATACAAAAGCGTGAATTTAATGTAGGTGATCATGATTTGCTATACAACTCTCGTTTAAGATTTTTTGCAGGAAAACTTCTCTCTAAATGGGAAGGTCCTTACGTCATCGAAGAGGTATACCGTTCCCGTGCCATCAAGATTAACAACGTCGAAGGCACAAACCCGAAGGTGGTGAACGGTTAAAGAATCAAACATTATATCTCAGGTACTCCCATAAATGTTGAAATCAATATCATCAATACCATAACTCCGGAGGAGTACATTAGGGAGACTTACCAGAACGTTTCAGACTCCGAAAAGGAATAGGTATGTGGTACGGTAAGCAAAAAGACTCCAAAACTTTTTCAATGGCAAATTTTATCTGTTTTGGAATATTTAAAAAATTAGAAAAATTTAAAGTAGTCTGAATAGTGCATGAGGAGGCGACAAGCCTGCTCGGCATGGCCACCCCCCTGGTCGCGGCGCTGGGGCTTGTGGCCACCTCGTGCACCACCCGAGCTCCGTTTTCTTGTGGCATACTCCTTCGGGTCGGTAAAAATTCATTATATAATCTCCCAAAGGTTTTGATTGTCGTATCACGAAAACACCTCCTGTTTTCTTTTTGAGCTGTTTCTGCAGCAGATTTAGAGCAATATGTCGTCCCAAGATTCTGATGGGGAGAGCTTCATATCACATTATCTTGCCAATCCCATGCTCTATGGGGAATTGGACCCTTATGGATTGTTCTCGGAGGAGGAAAAAGAAGGCAAGTACGAGGAAGAAAGCTCGGATGAAGAAGAGGCCCCCTGCTTCAGTCAGGAGATATGCACGTGGAGTTCAAGAAATCAAGCCTCCCAAACACAAGGCGAAAACCCAAGGTTCTATTTATCCCTTCTCGTTTCTTGCAGGAGAGCAAGGAAGAATTATGTCAAAGGATATTGAAGCTCGAGCAAGAAGTGGACGATTTGAGGGAGAAGAATTTTATGCTTAGGAGGAAACTAGAAAGGCTTCCAACCCCATCAACAACTCCCACATCATCACCTCCGAAGCCAGACAACTAAACACATGGGTATGGGCACTCCCCTTGGCTTGTGCCAAGCTTGGGGGAGGTCCCCGATATCGTATCACCATCACATCTTTTATTTTTGTTTTTGTTTTTGTTTTTATTTTTATTTTCATCATGTTTTCTTAGTTCAATCCTTTTGGTTATATCTTGATCTAGTAGAATAAAGTTTTCGTGTGATCTAGCTTTGAGTCTTTGCTTTATGATTCCTCCTATGTAAGCAAGTCCATGAGTTATATAATAAAAAGTGCTTTTGAGTTGAGGGCTTTGCTTGTTTGGTATGATCTTAATCTTGAGAAAGATAAAGTAGAAAGAAGTGTAGAATAAAAGCAAAGAGGACATATGAAAATCTTATGGGGAGTGATGACTTCACATATAAAAAGTATGTCGATTGAAACCTATTGTGGGTTGACAAACATAGCTATTGGTCATTGGGGCAACTAAAAGGAAGTAATAAAGAAAGAGATGTTCACATATAAATATATTATCTTGAACATCTTTTATGATTGTGAGCACTCATTAAAATATTATATGTTAAGAAGTTGATGTTGGACAAGGAAGACAACATAATGGGTTATGTTTGCTTATTTCCGAATAGAAGTTATATTGTTATAGATCCCTCAACATGTGTCGCTTGCTTCCACCTCATATCAGCCAAAACTTCCGCACTAAGTAGAGATACTACTTGTGCATTTAAAAACCCTTAACCCAGTTTTGCCATGAGAGTCCACCATACCTACCTAAGGATAGAATAACATCCTGCAAGTAAGTTGTCATTGGTGCAAGCAATAAAAATTTCTCTCTAAATATGTGTGATCTATTAGTGTGAGGAAAATAAACTTTATACGAACTTGTGATAGGGAAGAAATAAAAGCGACGGACTGCATAATAAAGTTCTCTATCACAAGGGGCAACATAAAGTGACGTTCTTTTGCATTAAGAGATTGTGCATCCAATTATAAAAGCGCATGACAAACTCTGCTTCCCTCTGCGAAGGGCCTATTTGTTACTTTTATTTTCTAGTACTTACCTTTATGCAAGAGTCGTGGTGATCTCCATCACCTTCGCTATTTTCGCCTTTATCTTCTGGTAAGTGTCACGTGTTGGGGAATGATCTAAGCACATATATCCACTCGGAAGTGGATGAGCATGAGTTATTACTACTGACATTACCCTGGAGGTAAATAGTTGGGAAGCAACACTATAAGCCCCTATCTTTCTCTGTGTCCGATTGAAACTTTGAACTCATAGGTACCTCGTGAGTGTTAGCAATTGTGAAAGACTAAAAGATGATTGAGTATGTGGGTTTGATTTACAAGCTCTTATATTGACTCTTTCGTACGTTATGATAAATTGGAATTGCTTCAATGACTGAGATCATAGTTTGTCAATTCTCAATAGTGTTCTTGATTCATACTTTGCCATTTTGAATGAATTATTACTTTATCATAATAAATTATATGTCAATATATGTTGTTGTTCTAAAGATGATCATGATGCCTTCATGTCCGTATTTTATTTTATCAACACCTCTATCTCTAAACATGTGGGCATATTTATTGATTTCGGCTTCCGCTTGAGGACAAGCGAGGTCTAAGCTCGGGGGAGTTGATACGTCCATTTTGCATCATGATTTTATATTGATATTTATTGCATTATGGGCTGTTATTACACATTTTGGTACAATACTTATGCCTTTTCTCTCTTATTTTACAAGGTTTACATGAAGAGGGAGAATGCGGGCAACTGGAGTTCTGGACTAGGAAAGGAGCAAATCTGAGATACCTATTCTGCACAACTCCAAAAGTCCTCAAAATCTATGGAGATTTTTTTTGGAATATATAAAAAATACTAGGCGAAAGAAATACATCAGGGGCCCCACCAGGGAGCCACAAGCCTGCTGGGCACGACCACCCCCTGGTCGCACCCCTGGGGCTTGTGGTCCACCTAGCAGCCCTCTGGTGCCCATCTTCTTCTATATTGAGGGTTTCGTCCTGGAAAAAAATTTCATATTAGAGCTTTTGGGACAAAGCGTCGCCATCTCGAGGCGGAACTTGGGCAGAACCAATCTAGAGCTCCGGTAGGGCGATCCTGCCGGTGAAACTTTCCTCTGGGAGGGGGGAATCGAAGCCATCGTCATCACCAACAATCCTCTCATCGAGAGGGGGTCAATCTCCAGCAACATCTTCATCAGCACCATCTCCTCTCCAAACCCTAGTTCATCTCTTGTATCCGATCTTTGTCTCAAAACCTCAGATTGGTACCTGTGGGTTGCTAGTAGTGTTGATTACTCCTTGTAGTTGATGCTAGTTGGTTTACTTGGTGGAATATTATATGTTCAGATCCTTGATAATCCCTTATACTCCTCCGATTATGAACATGAATATGCTTTGTGAGTAGTTACGTTTGTTCCTAAGGACATGGGATAAGTCTTGTTATAAGTAATCATGTGAATTTGGTATTCGTTCGATATTTTGATGAGACGTATGTTGTCCCTCCTCTAGTGGTGTTATGTGAACGTCGACTACATAAAACTTCACCATTGTTTGGGCCTAGAGGAAGGCATTGGGAAGTAATAAGTAGATGATGGGTTGCTAGAGTGACAGAAGCTTAAACCCTAGTTTATGTGTTGCTTTGTAAGGGGCTGATTTGGATCCACATGTTTCATGCTATGGTTAGATTTATCTTAATTCTTCTTTCATAGTTGCAGATGCTTGCGGGAGGGATTAATCATAAGTGGGAGGCTTGTCCAAGTAAGGACAACACCCAAGTACCGGTCCACCCACATATCAAATTATCAAAGTAGCGAACGCGAATCAAATAAGCATGATGAAAACTAGCTTGACATAAATTCCCATGTGTCCTCGGGAGCGCTTTGCTTTATATAAGAGTTTGTCCAGGCTTATCCTTTGCTATAAAAAGTATTAGGCCACCTTGCTGCACCGTTGTTACAATTTTTACTTGCTACCCATTACAAATTATCTTATCACAAAACTATATGTTACCAATAATTTCAATGCTTGCATAGAATACCTTATTGAGAACCGCTTGCGATTTCCTTCTACTCCTCGTTGGGTTCGACACTCTTACTTATCGAAAGGACTACGATAGATCCCCTATACTTGTGGGTCATCAATAAGCCATTGAGAAGTTAGAATACAGTACATATTATGCAAAAATGAATTAAGAATCAATTTATCACAGTACCTAAAGTATGCAATATGTTGCTTATACTAACAGATCTCACAAAGTTTTGTTGAGTTTTGTGTGATTGAAGTTTTCAAGTTTTGGGTGTGATCACGATGGACCACGGAATAAGGGGTAGCAAGAGCCTAAGAGTTGGGGATGCCCAAGGCACCCCAAGTAAAATTCTAAGGAGACTCAAGTGTATAAGCTTGGGATGCCCCGGAAGGCATCCCCTCTTTCATCTCAATCCGTCAGTATGTCACTTGGAGCTATATTTTTATTCATCACATGATATGTGTTTTGCTTGGAGCGTCGTTTGGTTTTGTTTTCTTTTACTTCAGTTTTTCACAATCATCATTTGCGGGACACACCTATTTGAGAGAGACACACATTCAAGATAATTTGCTAGAATACTCTATGTGGTTCACTTATATCTTTTGAGTTTGGCAGTTGCTCTAGTACTTCACTTATATCTTTTTGAGCATGGTGGTGTGTAGATTTTATAGAAATAATATGATCTCGTTCTTCACTTATATTTGTTTGAGAGATGAATAAATAGCGACGGTAATTTGCATGGGTCATAAGACTAGTCCAAAAATAGTAGGTAGTCAATGAATGATAATCAAAACCATCATGTAGCACATATAGAGAAGCTGTGTGTTAATGACATTGATGTGGTAATATGAAAAAGGTGTGAGTCCACAATTGTTGATTCGTATAAGTGTCAAGATTAAGAGGTGTTAACTTGTTATTCATCTAAAAATTAAAGAGGCATGGTGATGATGTGTGAGAATTTTTATTCCTCATTGAAATCCTAGTGTTGTTTCGAGTTAGGGGCGCGCGATGGTTAACTCCTACCAACCTCCTCCCTCGGGACATGCGAGGAGTACTTTGATTTGTGATAAAACTAATAAAACTTTGCAATAAGTATGTGAGTTCTTTATGACTAATGTGACACCATGGACATATGCATCTTCACCTTCTCATATTTGCTAGCCTCTTCGGTACCGTGCATAGCCCATTCTCACCTCGAGGATTGGTGCAACTTTCGTTGGTGCATCCAAACCCCATGACATGATAAGCTCTGTTACACATAAGCCTCATTATATCTTCCTCAAAACAGCCACCATACCTACCTATTACGGCATTTCCATAGCCATTCCGAGATATATTGCCATGCAAATTCCAGCGTCAGTCACATGACTAGTTCGTTCATCGTCATATTGCTTTGCATGATCATATAGAGCTGACACAGTATTTGTGGCAAAGCCACCGTTCATCATGTTTTTGATACATGTCACGCTAGACCATTGCACATCCTAGTACACTACCAGAGGCATTCATATAGAGTCATATGTTCCTATCAGTTCTTCGTATTGAGTTGTAAGTAAATAAAAGTGTGATGATCATCCTTATTAGAGTATTGTCCCAATGAGGAAATAATGATGAAGACTATGATTCCCCCACAAGTCAGGATGAGTATCCGGACGAAAAATAAAATAAAAATGGGGGAGGCCAAATGAGCCCACCATATAAAAAATATGAATGGGGGAGGCAAAAAAAGGCCACCATAAAAAAATAGAATAAAAAATAAATGAGAGAAAAAGAGAGAAGGGACTTTGCTACTATCCTTTACCCCACTTGTGCCTCAAAGTGGCACCATGTTCTTCATATAGAGAGTCTTGTATGTTGTCACTTCCATATGTAGTGAGAATTACCTTTTCATATTAAACTTGGCTTGTATATTCCGATGAAGGGCCTCTCAAATGCCCGAGGTCTTCATGAGCAAGCAAGTTGGATGCACACCCCGCTTAGCTTCAGTTGAGCTTTTGTACACTCATAGCTATAGTTCATGTTGGAAATATGACCTAGAGGCAATAATAAAATGGTTATTATTATATTTCCTTGTTCATGATAATCGTTTATTATCCATGCTATAATTGTATTGATTGGAAACTCAAATACATGTGTGGGTACATAGACAACACTGTGTCCCTAGTATGCCTCTAATAGACTACCTCGTTGATCAAAGATGGTCGAGGTTTCCTGGCCATAGACATGAGATGTCATTTGATAACGGGATCACATCATTAGGAGAATGATGTGAAGGACAAGACCCAAACTATAAACGTAGCATATGATCGTGTCAGTTTATTGCTATAGTTTTTCTACATGTCAAGTATCTGTTTCTATGACCATGAGATCATGTAACTCACTGACACTGGAGGCGTGCCTTATGTGTATCAAACGTCGCAACGTAACTGGGTGACTATGAAGGTACTCTCCAGGTATCTCCGAGGGTGTCTGTTGGGTTGACATGGATCGAGACTAGGATTTGTTACTCTGTGTGACGGAGAGGTATCTCAAGGCCCACTCGGTAATACAACATCATAATGATCTTGCAGGCAAAGTGACTAAAGAGTTATCCACATGTTCTTGTATTACAGAACGAGTAAAGAGACTTGCTGGTAACGATATTGAACTAGGTATGGAGATAGCGATGATCGAATCTCGAGCAAGTAACAAACCGATGAACAAAGGAAACAACGTACGGGATTAACTAAATCCTTGACATAGAGGTTCAATCGATAAAGATCTTCGTAGAATATGTAGGAACCAATATGTGCATCCAGGTCCCCCTATTGGTTATTAGCCATAGAGGTGTCTCGGTCATGCCTACATAGTTCTCGAACCCGTAGGGTCTGCACACTTAACGTTGGATGACGATTCGGTATTGTTGAGTTATATGTATTTGGTGATCGAAGGTTGTTTGGAGTCCCAGATGAGATCCCGAATGTCACGAGGAGCTCCGGAATGGTTCGGAGGTAAAGATTGATATATAGGAAGTTTCATGTTGGTCACCGGAAAAAGTCTGGGCGTCACCCGTAACGTATCGGTGGTGCCGGAAGGGTTCTGGGGGTCCACCGGAAGGGGCCCACCCACCCCGAGGGGCCACATGGGATGAAGAGGTGACGCACCAGCCCTTGGTGGGCTGGGCAGCCAGCCCCTAGAAGCCCATGTGCATGAGGGGTTAGGTGGGAGGTGGCTAAGGAGGAGGGACTCCTCCATTAGGCCTCCACCTCCCTCCTCCCTCTTACGTCGTCAAGGACCTAGGGGAAACTCTAGGGTGCCTCCACCTACCCCCTCCCTCCTATTTATAGTGGAGGTTTTGAGGGCAGCCACCACCTAAAAAGCCACGTGATGCCCTCTCTCCCTCTAGACATTTTTCTCCACTAGATTGGTTCGGTAGAGCTCGGCGAAGCCCTGCCAAATCAGTTCACCACCACCGCCACCACGTTGTTGTGCTGCCGGAGAACTCATCTACCTCTGCACCCTCTCTTGCTGGATCAAGAAGGCGGAGATCGTCACCGAGCTATACGTGTGCAGAACGCGGAGGTGTCGTCCGTTCGGCACTAGATCGTGATTGGATCGCGGGACGGCTTGCGATTTGGATTGCGAAGATGTTTGACTACATCAACTGTGTTTCTTAATGCTTCCCGTTTAGCGATCTACAAGGGTATGTAGATCCAATCTCTCCTCTCGTAGATGCTAATCTCCTAGATTGATCTTGGTGAGGCATAGGAATTTTTTTGTTTCCCATGCAACGTTCCCCAACACATCATTTGCATGGAAATCCCTACTCCTTGCATTGACATCTATCGATGAGCATCTTCATAGCTCGTTGATGTAGACTATCTTCTCCACTTTTTACCCCTTTGATATCTACCATCATACTCCATTCCACCTATATGCTATGTCTAATGGTTCACGCTCATGTATTGCGTGAAAAATAAAAAGTTAATGCATATTGAAAAAGTATGATCCAATTGCGTGACTTGGACACCGTGGTGCTTAACATTTGCATGGATGTGGTGAAGACGAAGTCATGCCTTGCTAATATAATAAGATGAGCAGGGGTAAACATTCTTTTAGGATCGCATACTTTGAAAATCAATGATTTTGTTTCTTATACTTATAAATATTAGTATGTTGTTGTTTGTTAATTCATATTTTCTCAATGAGTATACATACAAAAGATTACATAATGGGTAGCATGTCAAATCAAAAATTATTTTTTTTATCATTTACCTACTTGAGACGAGCAGGAATTAAGCTTAGGCATGTTGATACGTCTCCAACGTATCTCTAATTTTTTATTGTTCCATGCTAATATATTATCATTTCAGGATACTTTTGGGGCATTTGTTTACAAATTTATAATATTTTTGAGCACTAACCTATTGACCCACTGTCCAGTGCCAGTTGTTGTTTTCTACGTGTTTTTGACTTTTCAGGTTTACAGTACCAAACAAAGTCCAATTGCCACAAAACTTTTTGATATTTTTCTGGACCAAAAGGAGACCTGGAAGCTTCGGGAGGAGGCCAGGAGAACCATGAGGGGCCCATAAGCAAATAGGGTGCGCCATGAGGGGGAGCGTCCTGATGGCTTGTGCCTTCCTCAGGTGTCTCCCAACGCCCCTCTCTGGACTATAAATTCACATATACCCTAAAAACATCAGAAGCGCTAGCGGAACGCCACAAGTCTCTGTTCCGATGGGAGGCTATCTACACCTCCATTTCGGCACCCTACCAGAGGGGAGATCAATCATGGAGGGCCTATTCATCAACCTTGCTGCCCTCACCATGATATGTGAGTAGTTCACCATAGACCTACGGGTCCGTAGGTAGTACCTAGATGGCAATCTCTCTCTCTATCGATCTTCAATACAACATTCATCGCATCTTTGCCTTGATCTATCCGATGTAATCTCTTTTTATGGTGTGTTTGTTGGGATCCGATGAATTGTGAGTTTATGTTCAGATTATTCATGAAAAGTATTTGAGTCACCTCTGAATATTAATATTCTTATTTCATGATCAACATAGATCCATAATGTTCTCCGATCTATTGAGATAGTTTGGCCAACTAGATTGATATTTCTTCGGTGGGAGTGGTACGTTGTAGTAGGTTCAACCTGGCGAGTTTCTATATCCCAGTGACAGAAGGGGACAAGTTGCGTCTTTGCGTTGTTGCTACTAAGGATAAAACAATGATTTTATTCATATTGATTGAGTTTACTTTGTCTACATCATATCATCGTCCTCCAAGCATTACTCTATTTTACTTAATACTCTAGATGCATGCTGGATAGCGGTCGATGAGTCGAGTAATAGTAATATGTGCAGGCATGAGTCGGCCTATTTGCTTATGGGCGTGATGCCTATATACACATGATCACTGCTTTTCTATCAATTATCCAACAGTAATTTGTTTATCCACCGTATGCTATTTCTATAAGAGATGCCACTAGATAACTCCACGGTCCCCGGGTTTATCCACTTATATATTCACAAACGCTTTCATTACCTTGTTGCTATTTATTTGCTTTTATTTTATTTTTCAATTTACCATTATCTACACAACTCACTTGCTTGCAAATAAAAAGATCAAGAGGATTGACAACCCTCTTGCCGGCGTTGGGTGCAAGTTATTTTTTTGTGTGCAGTCGCTGAAGACAGTTGAGGATTGATATTACTATTGGTTCGATAAATCATGGTTTCATAACTCAGGGAAATACTTACCCACTTTGTGATACGTTAACCCGTTCCTCTTAACGGAAAACCCAACGCAGATCACGAGTATCATCCTTTGCCACCGCAGCGTCGCCGCCTCAATTCCACCGGCTTCGGTGAGCCCAGATTGATAATTAGGGTTAAGGTGGCGCCTGTTCCTCCAAATATTAGTTGTAAAAGTTCTACTTTGTATGACTTTTTAAGATGATCAAGTGCTAGTAGTTCTATTGAACTAGTTCAATTTCTTGCGTGAATGTGTGATATCAAATGTTGTGGGTTCACGTTTGTTGTTTTGCCACAGCTGTTTTCGGCCCGTAACCGAAGACAACCGTAAACTGTATATGCGCTACAAGGGTCCATAATATAAAAAGTCTGCTAGAGATGCTCTAAGAGCGAACACGCTGAGGATCTGATTTCTCGGCCGAATGAGAAGTAATAGAAATCAATAGGAGGAACACGGGAGCAACTAGTTAGCGAGCACTCTTTCGGGAGCCTCCCAACGATTACTCCCACGGGCCACCACTTGGAGCGTTCTCAGCCGCCACCACATGTCGCGCTCTAAGCGTTTCCTTCGGATTTTGTTTTTTTTTTCCGCACGCATTTTTGGCTTTTAGATTTTTTTTATTTTTTATGTTTCGGTTTTTCACCGGTCTTTCTTACCTTTTGGACGAAAAAAATTTGCACGCAAAACTGTTTTTTTGTGAGAGACACAGTTTTGTTTTCGCTAGAGGCACAACACGTTTTTTCTTTGTTTTTCCAGAGGCACAGTTTTTCTTTCGCGAGAGGCACGGTTTTACCTTCGCGAGAGGTACGGCCGTGCCTCTCGAAAAGGAAAAAAATATGTTTTTTTTCTCATGAGAGGCACGGTTTTGCCTTCGCGAGAAGCACGGCCATGTCTCTTGGAAAGGAAACAAAACACGTTTTCTGTTTTTTTATCGCGAGAGGCACGGTTTTTTTTCCTAGTTTTTATCGTCCAGATGTTTTTTAAGAAAAAAAATCGTCAAAACCTATCAACATGGGATCTAGTTTTGAAGATCCTGACGCGAGAAACCCAACAGTGAAAACGGTTCGAGATTTGAACGCACGGTTTGAAAGATAAAACATTTTTAAAAATATGGATCTACGAAAAAGACAAAACTCTCAGGTTACGACAAGTGGTACACGCAGTGCGCCATTTGTCGTAACCAGGGGATGGAAGTGATCTTTGAAAAGTGTACTTGTTAATGGCATTCCCTATTTGGCATTCCACGCGCCGGTTATTTCTGTTTTCTGCTAACCGGGGCGTGCAGGTGCTTTAGCTGGGCTTGGCCCATCATTCTTCCAACTTATTCAAAACTGGTGAACTTTTTTTGAGAATCCGTGAACTTTATTTAGATTCCGTGAAAGTTTTGGCATTTGGTGAACTTTTTCCAAATTTTTATGAACTTTTTTTCAAATTCTGATGAACTTTTTTCAGATTCGATGAACATTTTGACATTTGATGAACTTTTTTCAAATTCTGATGAACTTTTTTTCAAAGTCGATGAACTTTTTTTTATAATTTTGGTTATTTATTTTTAAATTTGATGAAATTGTTAAAAATTCGTTGAACTTTATTAAAATTCATGATCTGTTTGCATTTTTATGATTTTTTTCAATTGGTAGAAACCTTTTTGAAATTATTTGATTTCTTTCAATTCGTGATTTTTGTGAATGCTTGTTCAAAGTCATGTTTTCCTTATTCCAATAATTATAGTGGGTATATAATACTATTACTGAATGAATGGTCAAAAGAGCTTCGTTTCCACAAGTAATTAACAAACCGAGCTTGTCCTAGTGATTGACGTGTGTTGGCGTCCTCTTTGGGATTGAGAGTTCAAATCACACTTCTCCCTATTAAACACTGTTCAGGCGATTAGGGCGCCGAACAGGAGCTCCCTTTGCTAATTAGTGATTTTGGAGGAACACGTTCGCGAAATGAATGATGAAAATTGGGCCGTGATTGAGCAAAAAGCTCACAAGTCCCTTATGTTCGCCGCTGCTACTATAGACACCGAGGTTACGACGACGGCAGTTTGCAAAATCACTAATTAAGCAGTATTATTTATAAACATTATTCCTATCTTTACGATTGACGCGCTGCATGTGTTGTGCCCCACACGTAACAACCTGTGAGATTTCCTTTTCTTGTAGATTCATTTTATTTAGAAAGTTTTATCTTTTAAACTGTGCATTCTAATTTCAACCATTTTCATTATTGGATTTCTTGCGTCAATATTTTCAAAATTAGATTTTATATTGATAGGTTTCAATGAACTTTTTTTCACGAAAAATCAAGAGGAAAAAATGGAACTACGAGCACGTTCTTTTGTTCCTTTCCGAAAGAAACACAATTGTGCCTCCACGAAAAACATATATGTGTTTTTCACAGAAGAAAAAAATACCATCTTTCTTCGTAGAGACACGATTGTGCCTGTCACGAAAGCAGATTCATACCTATGTGAGAAGTAAATTTTTGCTAAACGTGCCTCCAAATGTTTTATCGTTATTCGTTTATTCAGAATGTTTTATCTATTAGATCATGCGTCCAAATGTTAAACAATTTCCATCATTCAATTTCTCACATTGATATCTTCAAAATTAGATGTCATATTGATAGGTTCGATGAACAGTTTTTTCACTAAAAAAAGATAAAAAAAGAACTGAAAGCACGCGTTTTTCCTTTCTAGAGAGTCACAATTCTGTCTCCATGAGAAGCAAATCGGTGTCTCTTGCGAAAAAAACACGTTTTTTCTAGAGACTCGACTGTGCCTCTTACGGAAGCAAATCTATATCTTCATGAGAAGTAAATTTATGCTCAACATGTTTTTTCTTTTTTCGAGAGGCATCCGCGGAAGCAAATTCGTTCCTCCATGAAAAGTATTTTTTTTTCTGAGAAGCACGTCTATGCTTCTCGCGGAAACAAATATGTGCCTCCACGAGAAGTAAATTTGTACCTCTCGTGAAAGAAAAATGTGTTTTTTCTTGTGCCTTTCACAAAAATAAATCCGTACCTTCACGAGAAGCAAATCTTTGATTCTCGAAGGTAAAAACGCGTTTTTAACTCTTTTTTTTGAAATTGTCCAAACCTAAGAAAAGCTAGGAAGAACCGAAAAGCCAAAAAATCACGTAAAAGCCAGAAATGCGTATAAAAATAAAAATAAAAATTCAAAGGAAACATCTAAAATGCGACACGTGACAACGACTAATTGCGTGTAAAAATGGCAAGCTCTTAGCCCATAAAAAATAGCCCCTACGGAAGCTCCCAAAGAAATACTCATTAGTTGCCCAGAGCGTAGACTACTAAAATGCACCCATGGAGACGTGACATCCATCCCAGACAAGACTCAAGACTCGAGAGAATGAGCTACAATCTGCATTCCTTACTGAAATCCTTCAGTACTTACCCCGCAAAAAAAAAACACTTCAGTACTCACCCGGTGAATGTTACGACAGAACCTCCATATAAAGACTAGTCTGAACACTCAACTTATTTTTTACTTTTTGAGGATACAACTTAATTTCTGATCCGATGGGCAGATGTATCGCACGGTAGTAGTACAAAACACGGACAGCGTAATGCAGCATGCCGCCAACCGATACGGATTTCGAAATCATTTTCGATGGATTGGATCAAATGCGCCGTGCGGAGTACAAACCCATCATCGATGTATTGTGTACGATGGGAGGAAGAGACGGGGAGGTACGCGTACGCGTACGCGTACAGGCTCCGGAGTTATTTCCGATGGAGCGACGGCGTACGGCACACGACTACACGAGTACACGCGCATGTATTCGTATACCGACATACGAACATACGGTCGACCGAATGTGAAGCGGCGGCCGTGCAATCATGCGTCGAAATTTCCCGACGGTACACAAACACAAGCGCAGCCCGCAGGACCCGTTCATTCATCATCCTTCCTTTACGCCACCGAGCGGTGGTACGGGGGCTAGAGGCGCACCACTGCGTGTGAACTGTGTGAGAGGGGACGCCCCGCCCTATGACAGTAGCATTAGGCGGATGCCGGTGTTTGTCTGGTGGATAAATCAATTTGGTGTCCCCCGAAAACCGGCTGCTGCGATGTGGCGCGGGACAGCCTAGGAGCGCTGCTTGCTCCGCGTCCTTTCCCGTCGCGCCCAAAGCTGAGATCAGATTAGATCAGATCAGACGACCGGTCACGTTACATTGGTGTTATCCATTTGGAGTCTTGTTTGATCGGCACGGTCAATCCAAATTAGTCGCGCTTGAGATTGCGTTAGATACTCCTGCTGCCGCTGTTCCTGCGTCAACGTCTATCGTAGGCTTCAGACGTCGGAGTAGGGTGCTGCCTGCTGCCTGCACCGCACCGCACGCAAAGTGAAAAGGGAGCTGTGCTCTTGTCAATCGTCTTAGTCCAATCACAGCTCAAGTAGGCCAATCCTTCAATACGGGTCTCTTTGGACGTGTGTGAAAACTTGTAAACCGTGTCAAGTGCATGCTTTTGCTATACTTGGAGCATCTAAATCCGGACGCGAACGCATCCGGTCAGTCACCGGACAAAAAAAAAATGACTCTATCAGATTCTTCATATCGTTTCTATACGTCCGGTCTGTCCGCGAATCCTCATATTAATCTCAAATATGAAGACGACATGAGGGTTCACAGACGCGCCCGCGCGCCTCGGTCAGTCCGTCGCATAGGACGTGACCCCACCTCGGACCACCTTTTTTTTCTTCATTCATTCATTCTCTCTCTCTCTTCCTCCTCGTCAATCACATGCAACTGACCAGACATATAAGAAAGAAAATGAGTAGTGTGGCTACGCGAGCGGACAAATATGGGATACGCTCGGTCATTGACCGGGCGCGTCCGCAGACGTTTAGAGGGTCATATTTGCTATGTCCGACTGTAGATGCTCTTATCCCCCAAACAACCATAGTGACCGATCACATCTTAAATAATCATTTTCGTAACTCATATAATTACATGCAACGTGAAATTTAACAAGAGAAACTTGTCCGACTCCGTCGTACCCATGTTTGGCGACCGGCTGGGCCCCTTAAAGTGTTCCTCCGTTTGCCGTCGAGGTAGAATAGGACACGGGACACACACCTGCTCATGACACTCGAGTCGCTGTCATCTCACATATGCCCTACTCTTTCTTGTTGGAGCCCGTCGCATGCGCATTGCCGATGGATGTTAGGTCGACGATGGATCCGTCGTGGTCGGATGCCGACACGTCCACCACGACGTGGGTGCAATGCCCGGGGTCGTAAGTCATACGACTCGACGCCGAAGAGTGTAACTCCGCCTCGTCGACATCCGACGCGGCCTCTGCCTCGCTCGAAAACGGTCACGTCATGCGATGCCCTCAGTGGACGGGTTATAGATTACCTCGTCGTCGGCGCGTTAATTAAGGGGTTGTGTGTCGGACACGACATTCTGATGCTAGATGGAGCGCATCGCCTTCGACGAGGTAGCGACGACATGCCCCGTGTCGGATCCATGCACCATATGGGTGGATGTGATGGATTCTCGACGGCTCGAGTCCGACCGCTGTTGGGGTTCTACTCGGGGAGGGGGGGGGGGGAGCGCAATGGGGACGCCCATCTCCTCCTCGTCCCCTTATGGGATGAGGTCTTAGTTCCCAGATTGGATGATGAAGGACTCGGATCCACTACTCGCCATGCCGGAGAGGGGCGGAGATCGTTGAAAGTGAGGTTGGGGCGGAGGGAAGGAGAGTAAAGTGGACCGGAGTGACTAGGGTTTGGTCCGAAAAACGGATGGTGACGAATATATGTTGGATCAGGATGGGCCAGCATGGAGTGAATCCAACATGACTGACACGCCTGGACGAGCCCGAACCTCTATATATCTGTCACATATTTGGACTGGATATGAGGATACCGACGAACCCATGCGTTTGAGGTCGATTTGATACAGTTGTCTGGATTTATTTTTTGAACTGATCACTGAACGGCCGTCCACTGGGAGGATTGAGAGGGGTTTGAGATGCCTGAAGACTCCAGATGCTCACATTCGATGAATCCCCGTCATGCAAATTTTCCAACCGGCCATTGTCCCTTTCCATTAAATTTTTAACCAAAATACATCATCCGTCTTCAAAGAACAAGCAAACCTACGGCATCTCCAACTTTGTCTTTCAATTCGGACTCACTATCTGGTTCGCATACGCGTCGACATACATGCATACGGGGTCAGCCATTCAACTTTGTCCATCAAACGTTTGTCTTCGTTTTTTCCTATGTGTAGAGCACTTATATAGAATAATTAGAAATCTTTTACAGTACATCTAATTAATATGAACCATCCATTCTCTGCCATTCAATAGACCAGATCCATCAATACTACTGAACAATATCGATAGTATTTTCTATCAAAAGGGTAAAATCGGAAGACAACAAAAACAAATACTAAAACTCTAAATGCAAAATTAGAAGCGGGTGTTTCCTTCTCAATCAGTCCATCAATTCTGAGACTATTGGCGGAGGCCTGATTCATCGATTACTTACCAGCAGAGATGCAAGAAACAGGCAATTGTACCTCGGCTCAAGTGATCCTTGTTGGTCAGTGCCTTTTGTCGAGGAACACTACGTACGAAGCTAGCCAAGCTTCCTGATTAAATCGATTATCTCCAGATGCATTAGTACGATATATGATGAGCAGCTAATAGATCCCGGCGATCACGCATAATATACGTACACAAGTCGATCGAACGGATGCACACAAGCAATGCATACAATGCAATCTAATCTCGCTAGAACACAGGATGGAAGAACAACGATGGTAACACCGCATGACCGTGGCGGGATGAGCCAGCTCACAGGGAGTACATGGCGGACGTACAGCATAGAAGGATGGCGGGGATGACCGCGACGGCAAGGATGAGGCCAGACGCAGATGGTCACGGCGAGTGGTTCTATAAATTACTAACCAGAATTGACAAAATATCCCTCTAATCAACGACTGAGATTATTTAATACTACCGGGTCTTAGAAGTAGTATGATGTACTGTAAAACATCTCAATAATTATAGGAATAGCAAAGCATAATTGACCCGTAAAAAACATTAAAATATCCGGCAACAGATTTATAGCACTCGTGTCCACAGGCACTCGGATCATGTGCCGGCGCTTTGCGCCATGATTTGAAAAATGAGTTTAAATTGCACACAATTTGATTTTCGTTTCTGTGAGTAATGCATTCGTATGTCTTGCCAATATACATGTTGGTGTGCGGTCTCATACCTGTTCGGTGGGATTGCTCCACATAATTGATGTTCCCACTCCTTGTTCATATCTTGCGGCTGTGAATCAGACGAAGTAAAGGTACGGTCGCTGGCAAGAAAGAGTAGAACATGAAACACAGAACTTGGCTGCATGAGACTTAAGGTCGCGCCATCTCCCATGCCCTGTTTCTTCTCGTAAGAGTTCTCCACCTAGAAGACGCTGAACGTGAGGTCTACGGTGGACGTGGATGGGCCGGCCTCGTGCTCGCAGGAGTGCGAAAGAAGCACAATTAGCAGCAAGAACGACACGGAGTTGCAGGCGTTCTCGTCCGTAATCGCCTGCGCCGCCAACGCCACTTCTATGTCCGACTCCATCACAACCGCGCTACAGTTGGCATGAGTACGTGTGGCCTTTTAAACGCTCGCTGCTCGATGGAGAAGTTGGGGTTCTTCACGGCCATGGCCAGGACGACATCCTCGCTCGCGAACTCGCCGTCGATTTGGACCTCCACCAGCTAGTGATGGACGAGGGGGAGGTTGTACGGTTGATCCTCATGCGCTTGTTGGAATCCCGACACTGGATGCGGTGTTGGTTGCTCCACCGTCATGACAGTGTCGAAGTGTGTATGTGCCTTCTCCATTGTCAAGCAAGCATGGAACGACGTGGCCAGGGGCGTCGGATTGTTGTCAGAGGTCATATCTACCGTCGAGTCATTGTTGAAGGCCTCTAATGTGTTGGTTGGAAGGTCGGCCTCTATCCTTCTCGCATGACAAACCTGACACCCGGCTGCAAGGCCACCCAACTCATGCTTATGCTCCACCGAGAGGCTCCCTGGCTAGAGCTCGTGGTCATCATGGAGGTGCTGCACAAAGGACGATGTGAAGTAGTTCCACATTAGCTTTGTCAGCAGGGGCTTCAGAAGCAATGCCTTCAGCTGCATTGGAGTCAGCAGCTAGAATGTCTTCAACAGTAGGAGTCTCTATGGTAGCAGACTCATGAAGTATCTGTTGGAAATATTCCCTAGAGGCAATAATAAAATGGTTATTATTATATTTCCTTGTTCATGACAATTGTTTATTATCCATGCTATAATTGTATTGATTGGAAACACATTGCATGTGTGGATATATAGACAACCCTTTGTTCCTAGTGTGCCTCTAGTAGACTAGCTCGTTGATCAAAGATGGCCAATGTTTCCTAGCCATTGACATGAGATGTCATTTGATAACGGGATCACATAATTAGGAGAATGATGTGATGGTCAAGACCCAAACTATAAATGTAGCATTTGATCGTGTCAGTTTATTGCTACAATTTTCTGCATGTCAAGTATCCGTTCCTATGACCATGAGATCATGCAACTCATTGACACCGGAGGAGTACCTTGTGTGTATCAAACGTCACAACGTAACTGGGTGACTATAAAGATGCTCTACAGGTATCTTCGAGGGTGTCTGTTGAGTTGGCATGGATCAATACTGGCATTTGTTACTCCGTGTGACGGAGAGGTATCTCAGGACCCACTCGGTAATACAACATCACAACAAGCCTTGCAAGCAATGTGACTAAAGTGTTAGTTACAGGATCTTGTATTACGGAACGAGTAAATAGACTTGCCGGTAACAAGATTGAACTAGGTATACAGATACCGACGATCGAATCTCGGGCAAGTAACATACCGAAGAACAAAGGGAACAACTTACGGGATTGACTGAATCCTTGACATAGAGGTTTGACCGATAAATATCTTTGTAGATTATGTAGGAACCAACATGGGCATCCAGGTCCCGCTATTGGTTATTGACCGTAGAGGTGTCTTGGTCATGTCTACATAGTTTTCGAATCCGCAGGGTCTCTAGACTTAAGGTTTGGTGACGTTTCGATAGTATAGAGTTATGTATGGTGGTGAACGAATGTTATTCGGAGTCCCGGATGATATCCCGTATGTCACGAGGAGCTCCGGAATGGTTTGGAGGTAAATATTGATATATAGGAAGTCCTGTTTTGGTCGCCGAAAAAGTTTCGGGCTCATCGGTAGTGTACCGAGAGTGCAGGGAGGATACCGAGGGACCATCGGGAGGGGTATTTAGACCCAAGAGGCTACATGGGCTGTGGGAGGAGGTTTACCAGCCCTTAGTGGGCTGGACAAAGCCCCACAGGAAGCCCATGCGGCTGGGGTGAAAAATCCCAAGGGTGGAAGGAGGCCCAAGTGGGAAAGGAGGAGTCCTAGTCGTACTAGGATTGGAGGAGAAGGACTCCTCCCACCCCTTCGGCCGAACTAGGGTTGGCTCCCTTGGTAGCCAAGCCTCCTCCCTCTCCTCCTCCTATATATACTAGAGGTTTGAGGTTTTTTGAGACAGATAAACTGCCATGTGTTACCTCTCCTCTAGTTCGTAGTTTCTCCTCTAGATCGGTTTCAGAGGTGCTTAGGCGAAGCCCTGCTAGAAAAGCTCCACCATCATCGCCGCAACGCCGTCGTGCTACCGGAGAACTCATCTACCTCTCCGCTCCCTCTTGTTGGATCAAGAAGGCAGAGATCATCATCAAGCTGTACGTGTGCTGAATGCGGAGGTGCCGTCTGTTCGGTGCTATATCAGGACGGATCGTGATTGGATCGTGGGATGCTCGGCAATTTGGATCGTGAAGATGTTCGAATACATCAACCGTGTTTCTTAACGCTTCCCGCTTAGCGATCTACAAGGGTATGTAGATCCACTCTCCCTCTCGTAGATGCTCATCACCATGGATAGATCTTGCGTGTGCGTAGGAATTTTTTTGTTTCCCATGCAACGTTCCCCAACAGTGGCATCATGAGCCAGGTCTATGTGTAGATGAGATCTCGAGTAGAACACAAAGGAGTTTGTGGTCGTTGATGCTTAGATTGCTTCCTCCCTTTGTCATCGTTTTCTCATGACAGATGCCACAGGGTGGCTTATCGCGAGTGATTGGGGTCGGAGGACGCCGACGGGCTCTGGGTGCGAGATTGGGCACAAGCGGTGATGACACACGATGTACCCAGGTTCAGGGCCCTCCGAGGGAGGTAACACCCCTAGTCCTGCTTGGTTTAGTTGGATAGGGGAGTAAGTATACAAGGGTGCTCCTGGAGCTGTGTTTGGAGGAGGAAGAAGGAGCAGCTGACTCGTCTTCCTCCACTGCTAGGGGGGTTTGAGAGCTCTGTGTGCGTGTGCGGGGGTGATCGTTCGTCCCCGTTGCATGGGGGGCTCGGGGGGTTTTATAGGCCAACCCCTCGGCTCTTATAATATGTTCTAAGTACAAGGACGGGGGGACTCGGTTGGCAGCCTCTCCGGCTGGCCAGGGGGTCCCGCCATTTGCGTCGTATCGTCACTTGTAGGGGCCACCGGTTGAGCGGTCCCATCTCCTGCTGGGGCCCGCTAGCCGGCCTGGTGATTGGCCCTCGCCCACCTGCCGCAGCACGGGCCGTCAGGTTGGCGTCGCATAGTGCTAGCCGGCCGAAGTCTCTGGTATGGCCGGAGGCTCTGTAGCCATGCCGGGATAGGTAATCGAGTGGCCGAGGGCATGCCGACACTATTCCCTCGCCCGGTTGCGCTCGTCAAGGTCAGCGGCCTAGACGGCCGGACTGTAGCCATGCTCTAAAGTGCGTCAGCGTCCACTGTAGCCACAGGGCCGCCCGTCGTGCCGGTCACGTCATTTCACCATACCCACACGCAGAGGGACGGGACGTCACATGTCCGTCCCAAGGTCAGCAGAAGAGGCGGCCCAGAAGCAGCCAGTCGCGCCTAGCCGACCAAGAGTCGGGGCGGCTCCCTGACCGGCTGTCCAGGGCGCCAACTCGAGCCGGACGCCCTCCAGCCGACCGTGTAGTTTTTCTTCGAAGTGTAGAGGGGGAGGACCCCGTTGCTTTGGCCTACCTAGGGGTAATAACCCCGTCAGTAGTCCCCAAAGCCGGCAGGGGCCCGCGTTCGGTAGACGGAGGGGAGTCGGTGGCTTCCCTAGCTAAACCCGCCTCCGGCTCGAAGCCGAAAGGGCAGCCGGGTCGGCCGTTGGTCCCGACGCCTCGGGTACCGACGCACCGCCTCGGGACCCATGCCGGCACGTAGCGCGCCACGCGGTGAGTGATGATGCCGCGGGCCCCGTGCACATGAGGAGACGGGATGTCGCCTGGGCCTAGCCCGCTAGGACCCCAGGCGTAGCCTAGCAGGCCTTGGGGCGTAGGACGGGATCCTCTGTGCCCCGAAGCGTCCGTTACGGCCCGAGGCCACCCACACGTGCACAAATTTTCCGGGGGAGTGTGCGCAGTTAATCCCACGTCCCTCGGTCATGGCCTCTCCTATAAAAGGAGAGGAAGGCCAGGGGGCGGAGATACCCGCATCTCACTTGCCCCCTTGCTGCCTGTCTTTGTTGCTTCCTGGCCTTCCCCGCGGGACACCGCGCCCGAACACGCAACCGAGCTCACACGCCGCACCGCCGCCGCTATGGCCGATGGACACGACGGAATCTGGGTTGGCTCCATTGTGGCCGAGGCGGACATCACCGAACTCCACCGCGTGTGCATGCTGCCGCCAGAGAAGTGGGTGGTCGCACGTGCGCCGGGCGATGAGATGGCGCCGGCGCCACAGCCAGGGGAACACGTCGTGTTCCTCTAGCACTTCTCCCGGGGCTTCGGGCTCCCGGTGAGTCTTTTTTTCCGCCTCTTTCTTGATACTTTCGACCTCTAGCCTCATAATCTTGGCCTGAAATCGATTCTATATCTCTCCGCCTTTGTGTTGTTGTGCGAGGGGTACCTCGGCATTCTTCCCTTCATCGAATTCTTCAACGCCCTTTTTTATCTCAAGCCTTTGAAAAGCGACGCCCGCGGGGGCACGGTGGTGTGCTGCCTCGGCGTCACGCACTTCCCCCCTCTTTCTCTTATCGACTCCGTCAAGGGGTGGCATCGGACGTTCTTCTACGTGAAGAACGCCGACCCGAGAACGGACTACATTCGGCTGCCGCCTTTTGACGACAGACAGTCCACCCAGTTAAACAGGCTGGGGGTTGACCCGCGTGGCGTGGCCCTGGAGGAGCTTGGCCGGCTCACGCAGCTGAAGAGCTCTGAGGGGCTGGTCGCCGCCGACCTGGTGGAGGCCTTTATCTCGCGCCGGGTGTTGCCCCTCCAGCTAAGGCCACACCGGATCTGTGACATGTCCGGCCGGCATGACCCCCTGTCGGTTGTCCACCGTCGAGCTGACGCCAGCTCAGGTGGCAAAGCGGGTGAACGCCCTTACGATGTTCAAGCTGAAGCCCGCCTCGTGGTCCTTCGGCATGGAGCCGTACGATCGCATCAACCGGCCTCCCCTGGTAAGTTTTTCGTCGAGGCGGTTTCTTCTTCGTTTGATACTTCCTAGCCGGCAAATGGCTGGAGAGCTTACTTTGATGTGTTGACCGTAGCTGCTAGTATGATAGAATACGCCGGACGGCCCGCATCCTCAGATCTTCGAGGCGGAGCGTGAAAACTCCGACTCCGAAGACTATCAGACGGGAGGTCCCCCCTGAGGAGGGGGTGGACTCCTCGGGAGGAGTCAACGAACCGGTAGACTCGCGAGCCGGCGCTCCCAGCAGAGCCGGAGGGTCCGTCGTGGCCGGGGAGCCCAATGGAGCGGGTGAGTTCCCTCTTGCCCCCACGATCAGGGACTGGACGGACGACGACGACGATGATGAATTAATGTTTCTGAACGAGCCTCCTCACTCAGCACGCTAGGGTCGGAGGAGCGAGGAGCAGCCAGCTCAAGCCCTGGCGGCCGGAGCAGCCGGTCGAGGGAAGAGGCTGGCTCAGGGGGGGCCGGCGGCTCCACTGCCCGACCCGAAGTGGGTGAAGGTGGCCGCACGGAGGCCGCCGCCACGTGCCAAGCGGGCCTTGCCCCTCATCATCGGGTAAGTTTTTTCCTTATGTGAGTTTTCTTCCAGGTCGCCAGCCAGTAAATAACCAATCCTTGGGCGCTGCAGTGACCCCATCGAGCTCCACGAGGAGGAGCCGGAGGGGGAGCCAACGGATGCCGCCAGCCAGCTGGCCCGCGAGCACGCGGCCACCCAGCAGGAGGAGAAGAGGAGGCTCGCGAAACTGTGAGCCTCCAAGTCCAGGACGCGAGGAGGGGCCTCGCACTCTGGGACCTCGAGCAGCCGGAGGCGGAGGAGGTTGGCGGATCCCCCGCGAGCGTTGGACTCGGTGGTGGAGTCGACCCACATATCGAGGCCTCCGTCGAGCGAGCTGCAAGGAGCGGCCCCGGATCCGCCAGCGCCCCCGTCCACGCAGGAGGCAGCCCAAGTGGGGACGGCGATGGCGGAGCCGACTCCCAAGGCGGCCCGGCCCAAAGTGCGAGAGGTGACCCCGCCTGCGGCCGAGCCGACCCGGGTCAAGGTGCCGGAGGCTCCGGTGGCCCCAGAGGTGACGCCAGAGGTGGCGGCCATGAAGGTGGAGGTGCCCTCCGTCGCGATCAACGCGGCGGAGTGGCAGGAAGCGGAGGTGGTGACGGCACTGGGCGGGGGGGGGGGGGGGTCAGGGAGCGACTCCCGGCCCCTTGCCGTCATCAACCCGTCCCCGGTGGCTGACACCGCGACGAGCCCGGGTGGTAGCGGCGGCCGGGCCCGGAGGACCCTGCAGTCGATGCAGGAGGTGCTCCAAGACTGGGAGGCATTGGCGCATATGCCGGCCTTGCCGGCTCCCCAGGCAGGTGGCTGGTCCCCTCCTTCGGGGACTTGGGGAGCGTCTTGGACCGGTGCCGGCAGGAGCTGGCCCGGTTCGCGGAGGCGGCAGATGCCGCGCTTCAGCGTGCAGAGGTAAGCCCGATAGCTTGGTCTTAGAGTTTTCAGTGGGGGCGCGCGAGCACCCACTAGGTGTAGCCCCCGAGATGCGGGCCGACGGGCAGCCGAGCCGGATCTCTTTTGAGCGCGTCTTGATCTTTTGCTTCCTTTCGACAGGAGGGAACCTCCCTGCGGCAGAAGCTATTCGAGGAGGCGGTCGCCATCCGCGACCGTGGCAAATACGGCTTCTACCTCCTAGAGGAGGAGCTAGCGCTCGTGCAAGGTCAGTTAAACTTCGCAGGGGGACACATAGCCCCCGAGAGCCGGCTGACGCCTGCCGTGACTTGCAGGTGACTTGGCCACCCTTTGGGAGGAGAAGGTCGGGCTCGTCTTCGAGCGGGACCGGCTGGCGCAAGACGTCCAGGCTGCCACGCAGGAGAAGGACCGACTCGTCGTGCTGCTGGTGGACGGGGAGGCGGTCCGGGACCGGCTCAAAGCCGAGACGGCAAAGGAGGTGGCGGCGTGGGAGACGGCCATCAAGGAGGCGGTTAACGCCGCCCGGAGGACCGCCGCCCTCCAAGACAAAGTGACCCGCCTTGAGAGGACGCTCGAGGAGGTTCAGGGCTCCCTTGCTGTGTCGGGGGAGGCTATGGAGGCGGAGCGGACGGCGGCGCTCAACTTCGCCCTTGGGGTGGACGACGCCATTGAGGATAAGCGCTTTTCCCTCTCTTCTCCAGCCGGTCGCTTTTCCCTTTGTTGATTCTCGTGTTTTGATTCGCCTTTCTTTCTTCTTATTTCTCTTAGGGCGCTTCCCAGAAACTCAGCGTCGCGCTACACGCGCCGTTGAGGAGCACCGAGAGTACCTTCAGGAACGGGGTCACTCCATCGAGCAGGAGGCCTCATGGGACGTGGACGAGATCGGGCTCGCCATCGAGATGCGGATGACCCATCTTGAGCGGAGCGTGGACCGGCTGAATTCAACCGGCAAAGAGGTTATTGTCGCACTGTGTCCGGGTCACGGAGGAGCTCTGACGAACCGCGTGGCCCAGTGGCTGGAGCACGCTGTCCCCCACCTCAAAACTTGGTAGGCGTCTGGCCACCCGAGCGGGGGCACAAATGGCGCTCCGGTTCGTCATGTTGTGGTATCGCAGCATGGATCTAGGCCGGCTGGCGACCATGCGGGACGTGCCGGCCGCAGAGCGGGAGGCTCGCGAGTCGTCCCTTGTCCACCGGGCCAACGAGCTCACGTCGTATGTCGACGCGGACGAGTTCCTGCCGGCCCTTGGCGAGGACGGTGAGCGGCTGCCCAAGGACTCCTTCGGCATCCCCCAAGGCCCGGCGGATGATGAGGTTGCTGACGAGAGCACCGACTCGAACGGCGAGATGGCCGAAACCGAGGAGCCCGCCTCGAAGGCCAAGGAGGCCGACCTGAAGGCCGTGGCCACCTCCGAGGCGAGAGCCGAGCCGCCCAGTGACGCGCCGGCTAGCAACGCGCCTGTGGCCTGAGCCCCCGGTCGTTTTTTATCTGTCTCTTTTTTCTCCCTACAAATTAGGCTCGAATCCACCCACTGGGGGTGTTTGATGTAATGAACTATGCTGGCCGTGAGCCTCTTTTGTCTTAACATTTATGCTACGAATATTTGGCGTGTTTTGCTTTGTCGCTCATGTCGACTCGTTCTTATCCTTTCTTGCCCACTTGACTTTCTTTGGTCCTTCTACTTTTCCCCTTTGGTTTCGTCCCCGCCAGCCCGCCAGCCGGGAACTGGTCTGTAGCTGGGTCGGGGCGTCCACCTCAAGGGAGCCGATTCGAAACTTAGGAATCGCGATGGCTTTTCAGGATAAGTAGAGTGGTAGAGATGCGGCGATGGTCTGGCTAAGCCTAGCCTGGGTCTCCCTTCGTTCGACCTTTCGTGTGAGCCAAACCTTGCCGCCCGAGGCCCCGTCAGCCGGACAACCGGGGGCTGGTTCTGTAGCTGGTAAGGGTGGGAAGGTTTGGCCGGCTCACATTACTTAGCCAATTTCTGGAGAAGCGTTCCAGGTCCAGCCAGCTAGCCCCTGGGCCCGGGAGCCGGGTCAGGGTGCCGGTGAGTGAGGGAACTTTTGAGGGAAACGAAATGGGGCGCGCCCCAAGAGCCAGCCTGGGGCACCCATTGCATTCATAAGCCCAAAAGGGTGAGGATACATACATACATTGGTTTTTCTCAACAGTAAAACGGGCGTAGGTGCGCCGCGTTCCATGGGCGCTCCGTCTCCTCGCCGGCGGCGTCTTTCTTGCGTTTCTGTGGCTTCTGGGCATCTATCAGGTAGTACGCATTGTTGTGTAATGCCTTGCTGACGATGAACAGGCCCTCCCATGGGGAGGACACCTTGTGTTGTCCGGCTGTCCGCTGGATCCGTCTGAGGACCAGGTCCCCTTCGCGAAAGGAGAGTGGCCGGATCCGCTTGCTATGGTAATGTTGGAGCTTCTGCTGGTAGATCGCCGTCCGGCTCAAGGCCAGTTCGCGAGCTTCCTCGAGCAGGTCGACGACGTCTTCTCTTGCCTCCTTTGCATCCTTCTCTGTGTATAGGGCGACCTGAGGCGAATCGAACTTGATGTCGGTGGGGATGATAGCCTCGGACCCATACACAAGGAAGAAGGGAGTGTAGCCGGTTGAACGGTTTGGGGTGGTCTTGAGACTCCAAAGGACGGCCGACAGCTCGTCGATCCAACAGCCGACCGACCTCACCAGCGGCGTCACGAACCGGGGCTTGATGCCGGACAAGATGAGTCTGTTCGCCCTCTCGACCTGGCCGTTTGACTGCGGATGAGTGACGGAGGCTAGGTCGAGCCGGATTCCTTGCTTGGAGCAAAAACGCATGAGTGTACCCTTGGCGAAGTTCATGCCGCTGTTGGTGATGATGCTGTGGGGAACGCCGTAGCGTACCGTGATGTCGTTGATGAACCGGACGGTCATGGGGCCGTCTAGCTTCTTGATTGGTCGTGCCTCGATTCACTTGGTGAATTTGTCGACAACCACCAGCAAGTGCGTCATGCCGCCTCGAGCGGTCTTGAATGGGCCCACCATGTCTAGCCCCCAAACGGCAAAGGGCCACGAGAGGGGGATGGTTTGGAGGGTTGTTGCCGGCAGGTGGCTCTACGCGCTGAAGCGTTGGCAGCCCTTGCATTCATGAACCAACTTCTTGGCCGCCTCGAGAGCAGTCGGCCAAAAGAAACCGTGGCAGAAAGCCATGGCCACCAGGGTCCTGGAGGCGGCGTGGTGCCCGCACTCACCCTAGTGGATGTCAAGGAGGATCTCCAGACCCTTTAATGGCTCGACGCATTGCTGGAAGACGCCGGTGGTGCTGCGATGGACGAGCTCGTTGTTTATGATGCCGTAGGCCATGGCCCGGCGTTGGATTTGCCTTGCCAAGACCTCCTCTAGGGGCAGCTCGCCCCGTAGAAGAAACGTCAGGATGGGTTGGGCCCATGAGGGGCCATGACGGGGACCGGCTCGGGAGCCCCTAGGGTCAGATGACCAGCCCCGGGGACCGGCGCGCCAGCCCCCGGGACCGGCTTGGGAGCCCCCGGGACTGGATGATCAGTCCTTGGGCCAGTTTGCCAGCCCCCGGGGCCGGCTGGTCGATGGTCATCATGACGATCGCGTCGTTGGAGCCGGCCGCCTCGGGCGCTGCCGGCCGGGCGGCCGATGGTTCGGGAGCCGGTGGCGAAGGTGCCGGAGAGGTGGCCAGGGCCGTCGACGGGCCGGCGATGCCCGTTGGCACGAAGATCGACTCTGATTCTGGGGAAGGCTTGATCAATGGCTTGAGCATCTGTTTGAGGGAGACACCGGCTGGGATAGCCTGCCGGGTGGAGCCGATCTTTGCCAGCGCATCTGCCGCCTCGTTGTCCGCCCGTGGGACGTGATGAAACTCATAACCCTCGAAGGATCCGGTGAGCTGTTGTGCAAGGAAGCGGTAGCTGGCCATGTTGGTATCCCTAGCGTCCCATTCGCCAGAGACTTGCTGCACCACGAGGTCAGAGTCGCCAAAGCAGAGGATGTGCCTGATGCCGATCTCCTTGGCGAGCCAGAGGCCATGGACGATGACCTCGTACTCGGCCACGTTGTTGGAGGCGGCAAAGTGTATTTGGAGGGCGTATTTGAGCTGGTCACCCTTCGGGGAGGAGAGGACTATGCCGACACCCAGGCCGGTCCTCATTTTTGAGTCGTCAAAATGCATGCGCCAATGCGTGGAGTCTGGGCGAGGTGGGATGAACTCCGTCTTTGCCCAGTCGATGAGGAAGTCAGCCAGCGCCTGTGACTTGATGGCGGTTCTAGGCTCATACCGGATCTCATGATCGGCGAGGGCGATGACCCAATTGGCGATCCGGCCGGTGGAATCCCGGCCGCTCATGATCTCGCCGAGCGGGGCCGTGCTCACCAAAGTGATGGCATGCTCTTGGAAGTACTGCTTGAGCTTCTTGGCGGCGAAGTATATGCCGTGGCACATCTTCTGGTAGTGGGGGTAGTTCTGCTTGGACATGGAGAGGACCTCGCTCAGGTAGTAGACGGGTCGCTAGACCGGCAGGGACTTGCCCTCCTCCAGCCGCTCGACCACCAGGACAACGCTAATGACGCGGGTGGTCGTCGTGATGTAGACGAGCAGGGGTTCCTTCTCAGCCGGCGCGGCCAGGATGGGCGTGTGGGTGAGAGCCTTCTTGAGGCCGCGGAAAGCCTCGTCCGCCTCGTCGGGCCAGTTGAAAATGCCCGGCTTATTGGTTCAGCCTGACTCGATTAGAGCCGTCTTGTGAAGGAGCCCGTAGAGGGGCAAGGCCTTCTCCCCCAGCCGGCTGATGAACCGGCTGAGCGAGGCAAGGCAGACAGTGAACTTCTGAACATCATGGAGCCGGGTCGGCTTGGGCATGCGCTCGATGGCGCTGATCTTCTCGGGGTTAGCTTCGATACCGCGAGCGGACACAAAGAAACCCAAGAGTTGAACGGCCGGGACGCCGATGACACACTTCTCTGGGTTGAGCTTGATCTTGTACTCGCGCAAGTTCGCGAAGGTCTCCCAGAGGTCGTCGAGGAGGCTGAAATGCTTCTTGGTTTTGACGATGATGTCGTCGACGTAGACGTGGACGTTCCTGCCTATCTGAGGCAGGAGGCACTTTTGCATGCACTGTTGGAAGGTGGCGCCTGCGTTCTTCAGGCCAAAGGACATGGTGATGTAGCAATAGGCCCCAAAGGGCATAATGAAGGAGGTCTTGAGCCGGTCTTCCGAGTCCAGCTTGATCTGGTGGTAGCCGGAGTAGGCGTCCAGGAAGGACACCAAATCGCAGCCGACCGTGGAGTCGATGACTTGATAAATCCGCAGCAGGGCGAATGGGTCCTTGGGACATGCCTTGTTCAGGCTAGTGTAGTCGATGCACATGCGCCATGTCTTGTTCTTCTTCAGCACCAGGACTGGGTTGGCCAGCTAGTCCGGGTGGAACACTTCCATGATGAACCCGGCTACGAGCAGTCGGGCGATCTCTTCGCCTATAGTATGCCGCTTCTCCTCGGAGAAGCGGTGCAGGGGTTGCTTGACTGGCTTGATGTCCGGCCGAACGTGGAGTTTGTGCTCGGCGAACTTCCTCGAAACACCCGGCATGTCCTTGGGGGACTATGCAAAGATGTCCCGATTCTCACGGAGGAAGTCGACGAGCTCGCCTTCCTATTTGCTGTTGAGGCGGGAGCCGATGGTGATGCACTGAGCCGGGTTGGACGGGTCGAGTGGGATTTGCTTGGTGTCTCTGGACGGCTGGAAGGAGGCCTCGCTGACAGATTGCGAGGGAGGAGCCGGCACGGCCGGCTGGCTAGCAGCAAGGGCTACGAGCCGGTCGAGTTGTCGTTTCTCCTCGGCGATCTCCAGGGCCTCAGCCAGCCGGCTGCCGTCTCGAGCGCACTCGAGCGACATCTTGTAGTCACCCTTGATGGTGATGATTCCCTTGCGGCCCGACATCTTGAGCTGGAGGTAGGCATAGTGGGGGACCGCTAGGAAGCTGACAAGGGCCGGCCGGCCCAACAATGCATGGTAGGGGCTCGCGAGGTCCACGACCTCGAACAGCACCGACTCGCGGCGGAAGTGGCCGGGTCCGTCGAAGAGGACGTCGAGCGTGATCTTGCCAACAGGGGAGCAGGACTTCCCAGGCACGATGCCGTGGAAGACCGTACGGCTCGCCTGCAGGTCTTCTATCTTCAGCCCCAGCTTGTGCATAGTGTCGAGGTAGAGGATGTTGATGCTGCTGCCACCATCTATCAACACCCGCGAGAAGCGGCAGGTTCATTCCTTAGTGGAGATAGTGGGGTCAAGGACCAAGGCGTAGCTGCCAGGATTCGGCATCACTGCAGGGTGATCGGCCTGGCTCCAAGTGACCGGCTTCTCCGACCAGTGCATGAACTGGGTAGTTGCTAGCATGGTGGCGTTCACCTCACGTCGGACCTGGCGTTGAGCATGTTTGCCCGTCTCTTCACTGGTGAAGACGACGTAATAGCCGTCTTGGTTGGGGAACTGGTTGATCAAACGACCGTCATTCTGGGCCGGCGCCGGGGCGGTAGCTTGGGTCGGGACCGGCGCGTGGGCTGGCGGCGCGGGAGGAGCCAGAAGGCCGTCCCCCGGGCCAATCGCTGTGAGAAGCTGCATTGCTAGAGCGTGTGCGTAGAGGGTTTGGCCCCTGAGTGGTTCTTGCAGGGGAGGTCGAGCATTTGCTCGAAGGTGAGCTTCGGCTGCCAGGCAGCCTTACCAGTGCACTGGCGCTGGCCGGAAGGCTGGGCAACCGGCTCCTGCTCCTCAATGGTATTGACCTGCCAGCTCCCGTAGCGGGATCCGGCTAGTCGTTCTTGCGTTTGTTGTTCTTGGGCTGCCGGTTGTCGACAGCCGACCGAGATGTTGCCGGCGTCGCCGTTGCCTAGGCGGGCGGGGTCGTCTTGACCTGGATGACTGAATTAGTCGTGGCGTACTTGTCCGCCTTGGTCATGAGCTCGACACGTGTGGTCGGCTCGGAGCACATAAGCTTGTGCTTCAGGGGGTGCCATCTCGGTAGCCTTCGATGAAGTACTGCACGGCTTGTACCTCGTGCACCCCCTCGCAGGAGTTGCGGAGCTCGGTCCACCGAGTGAGGTAGTCGCGGAGGGATTCGTTCGGCCCCTAAATGTGGATAGCGAGTTCACGGGACGGCCAGGCCGCTTGTAGGTGCCGGTGAAGTTGCGGATGAAGGCCTCCTCGAAGTCCGTCCAAGTGTTGACGCTGCCGGTGAAAGCACAACATGCTCCCTTGGTGGTTTTGATAATTCATGACAACATACATTGTCATTGAACTAATGGTTCCACCAAGTATATTTCAGGAAATGTCCAATGAGAGGATTGGCAAAAGGAGATTATGGAGAAACCCCAAGATGCAAGGAAATAGGCTGGCCAAGCTTCAAGCAAGAGGACTCTACATTTTATATTTGTGAGAAATCACTTTGAGTCATAGGAAAGCCAATACTATTAAAAGGGGGTAAGGTTTTGTTGGTGAACAATATGCTCAAATGTGCACAAGTGATAGTCACCAAAAACATCCATAAACTCTCCCACCAAAGTCTGTTCTATACCCAACACTCAAAATCGGTGCAACCAACTTTCCCACTTCGGTGCCACCGATTCCAGAACCTAGACAGACTCTGCCAAACCCTAGCCACTTCGGTGCAACCGATTCCATACCGGTGCCACCGAGTTTAGGTTGCCAACTTTCTGTTATGCAAATTCACATTTTCGGTCCCACCGAGAATGTTGGATCAGCGTCACCGAGATTCAAAATCTGACCGTTGGTCACCTTATTGGTGCAACCGAGAATTGTATATCGGCCTTACCGAGATTCAAAAGTTGCCATCTTTTGATCACTTCGGTACCACCGAGTTTAACACATCGGTGCCACCGAGTTGGTCATTTTGTGTGTAACGGTTGGATTTTTGGGGATGCCTATATATACCCCTTCACCACCACTTACTCGAGAGAGAAGCACTCATGGCTATTCCATATCTATCCTATCAGATTTTTTGAGAGAGAGCCACCTACCCTTGTGTTGACGTCAAGATCTTCCACTCACATCATATGGATCTTGATTTATAGCCTCCCCAAGTTGCTTTCCACCAATCCCATCTCTTCTACCAAGCCAAACCTGTGTGAGAGAGATTGTGTGTTGAGGAGTCTATCATCTTGAAGCACAAGAGCAAGGATTTCATCGTCATTATCGAGCCTATTACCTTTTGGAGGGTGGTGCCTCCTAGATTGGTTAGGTGTCGCTTGGGAGCCTCCTACTTCATGTTGTGGAGTGAACCAAGAAGTTTGTAAGGGAAAGGAGATCGCTTACTTTGTCAAGATCTACCCATAGTGAGGCTAGTCCTTAATGGACAGAAGCCGTTATGGAATAGTCAAGGTTGCTACTTCGTGGACCCTTTTGGGTGGAGCCCTTTGTGGACTCTCGTGACCGTTACCCTCCGTGGGTTGAAGACTCCATAAACGTGGATGTATGATAGCGCCACCTATTGGAACCACGGGAAAAATCATCGTGTCTACAATTGCGTTTGATCTTCCTACCCTATCCCTTCTATACATGCTTGTTGTTACTTTCCGCTGCTATATACTCTTAGACTTGCATGTGTAGGGTGTACTTTACTTGCCATGAAATGCTGAAAACTATCAACCTTAAAACTTGGTGTGGGCAAACATTTTATTTGGTCAAGTAGTCTAATCACCCCCTTCTAGACCTAAAACGCTAAAAACTGTCAACCCTAAAACTTGGCATAGGCAAAACTTTTAATTGGTCAAGTAGTCTAATCACCCCCCTCTAGACCTACTTTTGGTCCTATAAGTGGTATCAGAGCATTGGTCTCCATTGCTTCGGTTTAATCACCGAGGAGGAAGATGGATGTGTCTAGTATAGGGAGTTTGAGTTGTAGAGTGCCCATTCTTGATGGAGAGTACTATAGTCAATGGAAATCTTTGATGCTTGAGCTGTTTAATGAATTTCAATTGAGGAAATATGTTATGCGCCCCTATGAGCCTCCTATTGATGAATTGCATCCCACACACGAAGAGGAAATTAACATGCTTGGTAACCTAAGAACTGTCAATATTATCGTTAGAGGGTTACCAAGATTCGTGCTTTCTCAAATGAAGAACTTTGCATGTGCATATACCTTATGGACTAATTTGGAGAAACGATATCCAAATCTTTCCTTAGGGAATCTAGATGAAATTCTTCATAAAGCCATTGCTTTTCACAAAATGAAGCCTAGTGATCCAAACTTTGATAAATGCCTATTTGAAATCCATGATCTTATGTGTGCTAAAGGAGATGTCACCACTATCAACAACATTATCTTAGAAGCCATTCGCACTCATAAACTAGAACATTGGCATGATCGCTATTCTAACAAATCTGTTGTCTTTATGATGAGGATTTCCCACTTGATGATGACAATGTGGAACATGGCTATTATGAAGAAGATGAGTTGTTTGACATCGAGTATGAGAAGATCATGAAGAGTCTGAGTCTTATGGCAAACCTTAAGGATTACATGTCCGGAGGAAAAGAGTGGATTCTCGACAGCGGATGTACGGATCATATGATTGGTGACAAAGACATGTTCCAAGAAATCACGCCTAATCAAGGTCCTCGACGGTACGTGACCTTTGGAGACAACTCTAAGGGTAAAGTACTCGGCCTTGGTAAGGTGGCCATATCCCATGATAGCTCTATTCAAAATGTTATGCTTGTTGAATCCCTTGGTTACAATCTTCTTTCCGTATCTAGACTTGCTAATTTCGGTTTTAATGTTCTATTCAGGGAAGTACATTGCCAAGTGTTTCGTCAAGATAATCATAAAATTGTCTTTACCGGTATCCGTAGAGGTGATCTATACAATGTCGATTTCACTAAAAGATCCAAACCTCGCACTTGTTTAATTGCTAAATCTTCTAAAGGTTGGCTTTGGCATAGAAGATTAGGACATGTTGGTATGCGTAATTTAGACAAACTTATCAAAGGAGATCATATACTTGGTGTTAAAGATTTTATCTTTGACAAAGATAGACTTTGTAGTGCTTGTCAAGCTGGAAAGCAAGTAGGTGGAAGTCATCCTATTAAGAATATCATGACTACTAGGAGACCACTCGAGTTACTTCACATGGATCTTTTCGGTCCCAATGCTTACAAGTGTCTCGGTGGAAATTCCTATGGTCTAGTTATAGTTGATGATTTTCCTAGATTTACGTGGGTATTATTTCTTGATGTTAAGTTGCAGGTTCAAAAGATCTTCAAGAACTTTGCTCGCAAAGCGCAAAATCAGTTTGAAGTGAAGATCAAGAAGGTTCGGAGCGATAACGGATCTGAGTTCAAGAACACCCATGTGGATACCTTTCTTGATGAAGAAGGCGTCTCACATGAGTTCTCGGCCACGTACACACCTCAACAAAATGGAGTTGTTAAGAGCAAGAACCGGACACTCATTGAGATGGCAAGAACGATGCTTGACGAATACAAGACGCCAAAACACTTTTGGGCAGAAGCCGTGGAAACAACATGTCATGCCACAAACTGACTTTACTTGCACAAGCTTCTCGGTAAAATGACATACGAGCTACTCACCGGTAACAAACCCCAAGTTGGATACTTTCAGGTTTTCGGCTCCAAGTGCTACATTCTTGATAAGCATCGTCGTACTAAATTTTCTCCTAAATCTCATGAAGGATTCCTACTTGGTTATGGATCGAACTCTCACACTTACCGTGTCTACAACAACTTCACTCAAAAAGTTGAAGAAACGGTAGATTTGAAGTTTGATGAATCTAATGGTTCGCAAGTCAAACAATTGCCAAATGATGTAGGTGATAAAAACCCTTCGGAAGCTATCCTAGATTTACCCATCAGGAAGATTCGTCCCATGGAGGTGAAGGAAAGTACTTCATCAACTCAAGTGGAAGCCCCTACCTCACGACAAGGTGAACCACAACATGATATGAAGGCATCCACAAGCGGTACACGACACGATGATGAAGAGGAGGAAGTGCATCATGAAGATCCACCACAACCTCCTTCACCACCACCTCAAGGGAACGACACCTTCAACAACAACAAATAAGAAGGAGATGATGATGAAGAAGAAGCTCCACCAATCAACAATCGGAAGCTGACCCGAGTTCGCGCACAAGTGACCAAGAACCATCCCCTAAACCAAATCTTTGGTGATATACAAACAGGAAGAATCACTCGCTATAAAACTCGTCTAGCAAACTTCTCTGAGCAGTATTCTTTCATCTCTAGAATTGAGCCCTTGAAGGTAGAACAAGCTCTTGAAGACGCGGATTGGGTGAACGTTATGCATGAAGAGCTTCACAACTTTGAAAGGAATGAAGTGTGGACACTAGTGGAGAAGCCCAAGGATGAACATAACATCATCGAAACCAAATGGGTATTTCAGAACAAGCAAGACAAAGATGGTCAAGTCGTGCGCAAGAAGGCTTGTCTCGTAGCTCAAGGATATACGCAAGTCGAAGGTATGGACTATGGTGAGACCTACACCCCTGTCGCTAGACTTGAAGCTATTCGCATCATGCCAATCACCATGATATCACGCTTTATCAAATGGATATTAAAATTGCATGTTTAAATGGTGCGATTGAAGAAGAGGTTTATGTTAAGCAACCACCTAGCTTTGTTAATCCTAAGAAACCTAATCATGTCTACAAGCTTCGTAAAGCTCTTTATGGTCTTAAGCAAGCCCCTCGTGCTTGGTACAAATGTTTAATGAAGTTTCTTATCGAAAAAGGTTTTGAAATTGGTAAAATTGATGCAACCTTATTCACTAAGAAATTTAATGGTGAACTATTTGTGTGCCAAATTTATGTGGATGATATTATCTTTGGTTCCACTAACCCTCAATTTAGTGAAAGTTTTGGAAGGTTGATGTCTGAGAAGTACGAGATGTCTATGATGTGTGAGCTGAAATTCTTTCTTGGATTGCAAATCAAACAATCGAAAGAAGGAATTTTCATCTCCCAAAGTAAGTATACCAAGGACTTGATCAAAAAGTTCAACATGCAGGAATGCAAAGGTATGAAAACCCCTATGCCTACTGGTGGACATGTTGATCTTACTAGAGAGGATGAGCCGGTTGATGAGAAAGTTTATCAATCTATGATTGGTTTACTTTTATATCTATGTGCATCTTGTCCCGATATTATTCTGAGTGTTTGCATGTGTGCTAGATATCAAGCTGCACCAAAAGAATGTCATCTTTCAGCTGTTAAACGCATTGTGTGATACTTGATACAAACATCAAATTTTGGCATTTGGTATCCCAAGGGATCTTACTTTGACCTTGTCGGATATTCTGATTCGGACTATGCTGGTGAGAAGGTTGATGGAAAATCCACCTCGAGTACTTGTCAATTTTTGGGCAAATCACTTGTATCTTGGTCCTCTAAGAAACAAAACTTGGTATCTCTATCGACTGTCGAAGCTGAGTATATTGCTGTTGGATCTGGCTGTGCACAATTACTTTGGATGACACAAACACTTAAGGATTATGGAATTCATGTTAAAAATGTTCCATTACTTTGTGACAATGAAAGTGCTATTAAAATTGTTCATAATCCTGTGCAACATTCTCAAACTAAGCATATTCAAGTTCGACATCATTTCATTCGTGATCATGTTGCCAAAGGAGATATTAATCTTAAGCATGTTCGTGCTAACAAGCAATTGGCAAATATCTTTACTAAGCCACTTGATGAGAAGACATTTTGTCACTTGAGGAGTGAGTTGAATGTCATCGATGCTTCAAACTTGAGCTAGACTCACTAGATTGCATTCAAGGGCATGAGCTTTCTTGATATTTCCATGTATCTTAACATTTCATCTTATGCCATGGAATTCTATGCTCCGTTTTATTGCATCTAATCTCTTGTAGGAACTTGAAAAACTTCAGTCCACAAGATTGCCATCAACTCCAATCATAAGCGATCTTGTCATTACCAAGTATCCACAACCCCTCTTGATGATGGAAGGAAGAAGGCCACTCAACCATATCCTGGACATATACTTGATCAATTTGCACACTCTAAATTGGTATCATGTCAATAAGATATATCTATTGTTCTTCCTTGCATGACTAATCTTTGTAGGTAACCAGTGTACTAGAACAAGAATGATTGCCAAAACTCAAGATGATCTTCATCAACCTCGAGCATCCTCAACAAGTTCATCTAAAAGCTAAGTCGCCAACATCAGTCAAAGGTATGTACTCATGTCCTTGAAAAGGCTTTACTCCAAGAAATGAGCTAAAGCAACTCAAGTTATGTGAAGACATTAAGATGCTTTATCGAAAAATGGTAACCCCATTTTGAGCTTAACATAGAGTATGACCTATGATAAAATATTCTTGCTTGGCTCCTAAGTCGATATACTCTAATATAGGTGACCTAGTCACCTCCCATCATCTAGTTAAGAATCTGGTGTGGTTTGCTCTAAATTGCATGATTTCTCACAACTACTCCAAGCTTATCTAATTCATGTCCCTTGTAAAAACTTCATATTTTGCTGAAGATATTTCTCTAGATTTTGTAAAAACAGAAACTTGGTTTCTGTTTCGGAGCCGCCGACTCAGATATCTCGGTTCTACCGAAATTGCGTACAAGCTACACTGCAACATCTTGGTACCACCGATTTATCTATCTCAGAGTCACCGATTTTCTTTCTGTTTCATTTGAGTTTGCTTTTACAAATTCTGTGTTCCCTCAGTAATCTTTATTATAATACTTTTGTTACTTTGATGATCCCTTTTCAAAAAAAACTTAGGGAGAGAAGAACTAAAAGTAATCTTGCGGAGATAATTTCTTTATTCAAGGATCCCTATCTTCAATGAAGGAAGGAGGAGAAGAACAAGTCATTTTCAATGACTTTCTTAGTTTTTTACTTCTATGTATCCTACATTTCGATGACCCTTGTTCTCAAGGATCCCTTCTCAGTCAATGATCCCTGTATCTATCCCTGTTTTTAGCCTTGTTGGAAATTAATGCCAAAGGGGGAGAAGACCAAAGCTTCAACCATTTTGGGAGAAGACCAAAACTTCATGCTAAAGGGGAGATACATGCTTATGCCAAGGGGGAGATATGATCAAGGGGTATAGACAATATCAATACTCATATCTTTATAAATAGGGGGAGAATATCAGAGTAGGGAGAAGAAAATCTTTGACCTTTCTCACCTTATCCAATCCTAATATCTACATGCTGAGATTCAGGGGGAGAGGATAACTTATTTTCATATCTACGGTGAGAAAATTCTAAATGATTTCGGAGACATATCAATTCTAAGGAATACTATTTTCTATATGTCCTCCATATCTTGGCAATTTTGAGTTCTATTGCCACGATGCTCAAGAACTCAAGGTAAGTATATGCATCATATCCTTGGTCAAGATGATCTCTTGCTTCTTGCACATATTGTTTGCAAGAGTGATGTCCTGAACAAAGATACTTCTCATTCATATATATTTGATGCAT
Organism: Hordeum marinum; assembly: GCA_022496015.1. NCBI lineage: Eukaryota > Viridiplantae > Streptophyta > Magnoliopsida > Poales > Poaceae > Hordeum > Hordeum marinum. Next base: position 364,178,317 of record CM039674.1, on the reverse strand, counting down.
ATAGTCAAGATACACATGACCTGTTATATCCCTTCTACCTTTTGTGTGTTCATGCATTCAAAAGCAACTATCTTTTAAAGGACTGCAGACATTTAGGGGGAGCAAGTCTAAGTCATGTGTCTCTCAAAGTCTCCAGTTTAACCATGCATATCTTTATTGGAAGCTCTGATTGTATGTTGTCATCAATTACCAAAAAGGGGGAGATTGAAAGCACAACATGCTCCCTTGGTGGTTTTGATAATTCATGACAACATACATTGTCATTGAACTAATGTTTCCACAAAGTATATTTCAGGAAATGTTCAATGAGAGGATTGGCCAAAGGAGATTATGGAGAAACCCCAAGATGCAAGGAAATAGGCTGGCCAAGCTTCAAGCAAGAGGACTCTACATTTTATATTTTTGAGAAATCACTTTGAGTCATAGGAAAGCCAATACTATTAAAAGGGGGCAAGGTTTTGTTAGTGAACAATATGCTCAAATGTGCACAAGTGATAGTCACCAAAAACATCCACAAACTCTCCCACCGAAGTCTGTTCTATACCCGACACTCAAAATCAGTGCAACCAACTTTCCCACTTCGGTGCCACCGATTCCAGAACCTAGACAGACTCTACCAAACCCTAGCCACTTCAGTGCAACCGATTCCATACCGGTGCCACCGAGTTTAGGTTGCCAACTTTCCGTTACGCAAATTCACATTTTCGGTCCCACCGAGAATGTGGATCGGCGTCACTGAGATTGGAAATCTGACCGTTGGTCACCTTATCGATGCAACCGAGAATTGTATATCGGCCTTACCGAGATTCAAAAGTTGCCATCTTTTGATCACTTCGGTACCACCAAGTTTAACACATCGGTGTCACCGAGTTGGTCATTTTGTGTGTAACGGTTGGATTTTTGGGGATGCCTATATATACCCCTTCACCACCACCTACTCGAGATAGAAGCACTCAGAACTATTCCATACCTATCCTATCAGATTTTCTAAGAGAGAATCACCTACCCTTGTGTTGAGGTCAAGATCTTCCACTCCAATCATATGTATATTGATCTCTAGCCTCACCAAGTAGATTTCCACCAATCCCATCTCTTCCACAATGCCAAATGTATGAGAGAGTGATTGGGTGCTGAGGAGTCTATCATCTTGAAGCACAAGAGCAAGGAGTTCATCGTCATTACCGAGCCTATTACCTTTTGGAGGGTGGTGCCTCCTAGATTCGTTAGGTGTCGCTTGGGAGCCTCCTACTTCATGTTGTGGAGTGAAGCAAGAAGTTTGTAAGGGCAAGGAGATCGCCTACTTCGTGAAGATCTACCCATAGTGAGGCTAGTCCTTCGTGGACGGAAGCCGTTATGGAATAGTCAACGTTGCTACTTCGTGGACCCTTTTGGGTGGAGCCCTCCGTGGACTCTCGCGACCGTTACCCTCCGTGGGTTGAACATGGATGTACGATAGTGCCACCGATCGGAACCACGGGAAAAATCCATGCGTCTCCAACTGTGTTTGATCTACCTATCCCAACACTTTACTTCATATGCAATGTCTTTACTTTCCGCTACCGTATCTATTGACATGCATGTGTAGAGCTGTTAGACTTGCTAGCTTTGCTAAAGCTGCTACAATCTGCCAACCGATTAACTTGGGAAAGGTTAGGTTTTGAATTCCTGCTAGTAGTCTATTCACCCATCTATAGACACTCTTCTAGTGATGCTTCAATTGGTATCAGAGCATTGGTCTCCATTACTTCGGTTTAATCACCGAGGAGGAAGATGGATGTGTCTAGTATAGGGAGTTTGAGTTGTAGAGTGCCCATTCTTGATGGAGAGTACTATAGTCAATGGAAATCTTTAATGCTTGAGCTGTTTAATGAATTTCAATTGAGCAAATATGTTATGCGCCCCTATGAGCCTCCTATTGATCCTTTGCATCCCACACACGAAGAGGAAATTGATATGCTATGCAATCTTAGAACTGTTAATCTCATTGTTAGAGCATTTCCTAGAAATATGCTTAACCAAATGAATAATTTTTCATGTGCTTAAACTTTGTGGAATGATTTGGAGAAATGATATCCAAATTATTCATTAAGTAATCTTGATGAAATTCTTCATAAAACCATTACCTTTCACAAAATGTCGCCTAGTGATCCTAAATTTAATGTTTGTCTATTTGAGCTTAGAGACCTCATGCATGCTAAAGGAGATGTCACAACTATCAATAATATCATTATAGAGGCCCTTCGCATTCATAAACTTGAACATTGTCATGATCATCATCCTAACAAATCTCTTGTTCTTTATGACGAGGATTTTCCACTTGATGATGACAATGTGGAACATGGCTAGTATGATGAAGATGAGTTGTTCGACATCGAGTATGAGAAGATTATGAAGAATCTAAGTCTCATGGCAAACTTCAAGGATTACATGTCCGGAGGAAAAGAGTGGATTCTCGATAGCGGATGTACCGATCATATGACCGGAGATAGATAAATGATTGAAGAGGTCACACCAAACCATGGACTGAGAAGGTACGTAACGTTTGGAGACAACTCCAAGGGTAAGGTACTTGGTCTTGGTAAGGTGGCCATATCCCATGAGAGTTCTATTCAAAATGTTATGCTTGTTGAATCTCTTGGCTATAATCTTCTTTTCGTGTCTAGACTTGCCGACTTCGGTCTCAATGTGTTATTCACGAAAATAGATTGCCAAGTGTTTCGTTAAGATAATCATAAAATGGTCTCTATCGGTATCCGTAGAGGTGATCTATACATTGTCAATTTCACTAAGAGATCCAAACCTCACACTTGTTTAATTGCTAAATCTTCTAAAGGTTGGCTTTGATATAGAAGATTAGGACATGTTGGCATGCGTAATTTAGACAAACTTATCAAAGGTGATCATATACTTGGTGTTAAAGATGTTGTCTTTGACAAAGATAGACTTTGTAGTGCTTGTCAAGCTGGAAAGCAAGTAGGTGGAAGTCATCCTGTTAAGAATATCATGACTACTAGGAGACCAGTCGAGTTACTTCACATGGATCTTTTCGGTCCCAATGCTTACAAGAGTCTCAGTGGAAATTCCTATGGTCTAGTTATAGTTGATGATTTTTCTAGATTTACATGGGTATTCTTTCTTGATGATAAGTCGCAGGTTCAAAAGATCTTCAAGAACTTCGCTTGCAAAGCGCAAAATCAGTTTGAAGTCAAGATCAAGAAGGTTCGGAGCGATAACGGATCGGAGTTCAAGAACATCCATTTGGATACCTTTCTTGACAAAGAAGGTGTCTCACATGACTTCTCGGCTATGTACACGCCTCAACAAAATGGAGTTGTTGAGAGGAAGAACCAGACACTCATTGAGATGGCAAGAACCATGCTTGACGAATACAAGACGCCAAAACACTTTTGGGCAGAAGCCGTGGAAACAACATGTCATGCCACAAACTGACTTTACTTCCACAAGCTTCTCGGTAAGACGGCATATGAGCTACTCACCGGTAACAAACCCCAAGTTGGATACTTTCAGGTATTCGGCTCCAAGTGCTACATTCTTGATAAGCATCGTCGTAGTAAATTTTCTCCCAAATCTCATGTAGGATTCCTACTTGGTTATGGATCGAACTCACACACCTACCGTGTCTACAACAACTTCACTCGAAAAGTTGAAGATACGATAGATGTGAAGTTTGATGAATCTAATGGTTCGCAAGTCGAACAATTTCCAAATGATGTAGGTGATAAGAACCCTTTGGAAGCTATCCTAGATTTACCCATCGGCAAGATTCTTCCCATGGAGGTGAAGGAAAGTACTTCATCAACTCAAGTGCAAGCCCCTACTTCACGACAAGGTGAACCACAACATGACATGGATGCATCCACAAGCGGTACACGGCAACATGATGAAGAGGAGGAAGTGCATCATGAAGATCCACCACAACCTCCTTCACCACCACCTGAAGGGAACGACACCTTCAACAACAATGAAGATGAAGGAGATGATGATGAAGAAGAAGTTCCACCAACCACCAATCGGAAGCTGACCCGAGTTCGAGCACAAGTGACCAAGAACCATCCCCTAAACCAAATATTTGGTGATATACAAACAGGGAGGATCACTCGCTCTAAAACTCGTCCAGCAAACTTCTATGAGCATTATTCTTTCATTTCTAGCATTGAGCCCTTGAAGGTAGAACAAGCTCTTGAAGATGCAGATTGGGTGAACGCTATGCATGAAGAGCTTCACAACTTCGAAAGGAACAAAGTGTGGACACTCGTGGAGAAGCCCGAGGATGAACACAACATCATCGGAACCAAATGGGTATTTCAGAACAAGCAAGACGAAGAAGGTCAAGTCGTGCGCAACAAGGCTCACTTCGTAGCTCAAGGATATACGCAAGTTGAAGGTATGGACTACGGTGAGACCTACGCCCCCGTCGCTAGACTTGAAGCTATTCGCATTCTTCTTGCTTATGCCAATCACCATGATATCACACCTTATCAAATGGATATTAAAAGTGCATTTTAAATGGTGAAATTGAAGAAGAGGTTTATGCTAAGCAACCACCTGGCTTTGTGAATCCTAAGAAACCTAATCATGTTTACAAGATTCGTAAAGCTCTTTATGGTCTTAAGCAAGCCCCTCGTGCTTGGTACAAATGTTTAACGAAGCTTCTTATCGAAAAAGGTTTTGAAATTGGTAAAGTTGACGCAACCCTATTCACTAAGAGAGTTAATGGTGAATTATTTGTGTGCCAAATCTATGTGGATGATATTATGTTTGCTTCCACTAACCCTCAATTTAGTGAAAGGTTTGGAAGGTTGATATCCGAGAAGTATGAGATCTCCATGATGTGTGAGCTGAAATTCTTTCTTGGGTTGCAAATCAAACAATCAAAAGTAGGAACTTTCATGTCTCAAACTAAGTATACCAAGGACTTGATCAAAAAGTTCAACATGCAAGAGTGCAAAGGTACGAAAACCCCTATGCCTACTAGCAGACATATTGTTCTTACCAGAGAGGATGATCTGGTTAATCAGAAAGTTATCGATCTATGATTGGTTCATTGTTATATCCATGTGCATCTTGTCCCGATATTATGCTTAGTGTTTGCATGTGTGATAGATATCAAGCTGCACCGAAAGAGTGTCATCTGTTGGCTGTAAAATGCATTGTGAGATACTTGATACAAATGCCAATTTTTGGCATTTGGTATCCCAAGGGTTCTTCTTTTGACCTTGTTGGCTATTCTGATTCGGACTATGCCGGTGACAAGGTTGATAGAAAATCCACCTCGGGTACTTGTCAATTTTTGGGCAGATCTCTTGTATCTTGGTCCTCTAAGAAACAAAACTCGGTATCTCTATCGACTGCCGAAGCTAGGAATATTGCTGCTGGATCTTGTTGTGCATAACTACTTTGGATGACACAAACACTCAAGGATTACGGAATTCATGTTAAAAATGTTCCATTACTTTGTGACAATGAAAGTGCTATTAAAATTGTTCATAATCCTGTGCAACATTCTCAAACTAAGCATATTCAAGTTCGACATCATTTCATTCGTGATCATGTTGCCAAAGGAGATATTAACCTTAAGCATGTTCACAGTAACAAGCAATTGGCCGATATATTTACTAAGCCACTTGATGAGAAGACATTTTGTCACTTGAGGAGTGAGTTAAACATCATCGATGCTTGAAACTTGAGCTAGACTCACTCGGTTGCGTGCAAGGGCATGAGCTTTCTTGATATTTCCATGTATCTTAACATTTCATCTTATGCCATGGAATTCTATGCTCCCTTGTATTCCATCTAATCTCTTGTAGGTTCTTGGAAAAACTTCATTCCACAAGATTAACATCAACTCCAATCATAAGCAATCTTGTCATTACCAAGTATCCACAACCCCTCTTGATGATGGAAGGAAGAAGGCCACTCAACCATATCCTTGGCATATAATTGATCAAAATTGCACACTCTCAATTGGTATCATGTCAATAGTATATATATATTGTTCTTCCTTGCATGACTAATCTTTGTAGGTAACCAGTGTACCAGAACAAGAAGGATTGCTCAAAACTCAAGATGATCTTCATCAACCTCGAGCATCCTCAACAAGTTCATCTACAAGCTACGTCGTCAACATCACTCAAAGGTATGTACTCATGTCCTTGAAAAGGCTTTACTCCAAGAATTGAGCTAAAGCAACTCAAGTGACATGAAAACATTAAAACGCTTAATCGAAAAATGGTAACCCCATTCTGAGCTTAAGTAGAGTATAACCTATGATCAAGTATTCTTGCTTGGCTCCTAAGTCGATATACTCTAATATAGGTGACCTAGTCGCTGCCCATCATCTAGTTAAGAATATGGTGTGCTTTGCTCTCTATTGCATGATTTCTCATAACTACTCCAATCTTATCTAGTTGATGTCCTTTGTAAAAACAGAAACTTGGTTTGTCTTTCGGAGACGCCAACTCAGATATCTAGGTTCTACCGAAATTGCAGACAAGCTGCACTACAAAATCTCGATACCACCAACCTATCTATCTCGAAGTCACCAATTTTCATTCTGTTTCATTTGAATTCATTTTTTTGCAATTCTGTGTTTTCTTAGTGATCTTTCTTGTAATTCTTCCGTTACTTCCATGATCCCTTAAAAAAACTTTGTGTTACTTAGGGGGAGAATAACTAAAGGTAATCTTGAGGAGAGAATTTTTGGTCCTCAAGGATCCCTATCTTCCATGAAGAAAGGAGGAGAAGAACAAGTCATTTTCCATGACTCTCTAAGTTTTCACTTCTATGAATCCTACATTTCGATGACCCTTGATCTCAAGGATCCCTTCTCAATCAATGATCCCTGTATCTATCCCTGTTTTTAACCTTTTTGGAAATTAATGCCAAAGGGGGAGAAGACCAAGGCTTCATGCTAAAGGGGAGATACATGCTTATGCAAAGCGGGATATATGATCAAGGGGGAGAGCCAATATCAATTCTCATACATTCATAAACAGGGGGAGAATATCAAAGTAGGGGGAGAAGATTTTTTTTGACCTTTCTCACCTTATCCAATCCTAATATCTACATGCTAAGATTCAGGGGGAGAGGATAATCTCTTTTCATATCTACGGTGAGAAAATTCTCAATGATCTTGGAGACATATCAATTCTAAGGAATATTATTTTCTATATGTCCTCCATATCTTGGCAATTTTGAGTTCCATTGCCTTGCTGTTTGGTAGAATACTCTCGTGTTTCCTAACATTGTTTTCTCAAGTGTGTTTCTATTACCAGGATGCTCAAGAACTCAAGGTATGTATATGCATCATATCATTGGTTAAGATGATCTCTTGCTTCTTGCACATATTGTTTGCAAGAGTGATGTCTTGAACAAAGATACATCTCATTCATATATATTTGATGCATATAGACGAGATACACATGACATGTTATATCCCTTCTACCTTATGTGTGTTCATGCATTCAAAAGCAACTATCCTTAAAGGACTGCACACATTTAGGGGGGGAAAGTCTAAGTCATGTGTCTCCCAAAGTCTTCAGTATAACCATGCATATCTTTATTTGAAGCTTTGATCATATGTTGTCATCAATTACCAAAAAGGGGGAGATTGAAAGCACAACATGCTCCCTTTGTGGTTTTGATAATTCAGTATAACATAGATTGTCTCTTCGACTGATACTTTTACCTAGTGTATTTCAGATACAGTCTATAGAGAGGATTGGCAAAAGGAGATTGTGGACATACCCCAAGATGCAAGGAAATAGGTTGGCCAAGCTTCAAGCAAAAGGACTCTACATTTTATATTTGTGAGAAATCACTTTGAGTCCATAGGAAAGCCAATACTATTAAAAGGGGGTAAGGTTTTGTTGGTGAACAATATGATCAAACGTGCACAAGTGATAGTCGCCAAAAACATCCACAAAATCTCCTACCAAAGTCTGTTATATACCTAACAATCAAAATTGGCACAACCAACTTTCTCATACCAGTGCCACCGATTCCAGAACCTAGACAGACTCTGGCAAACCCTAGCCACTTCGGTGCAACCGATTCCATACCGGCGCCACCGAGTTTAGGTTGCCAACTTTCTGTTACGCAAATTCACATTTTCGGTCCCACCGAGAAGGTTGGATCGGCATCACTGAGATTGGAGATCTGACCATTGGTCACCTTATCGGTGCAACCGAGTTTCCTATATTGGCCTCACCGAGATTCAAAAGTTGCCACCTTTTGGTCACTTCGGTACCACCGAGATTAACACATCGGTGTCATCGAGTTAGTCATTTTGTGTGTAACAGTTGGATTTTTGGGGATGCCTATATATACCCCTTCACCACCACCTACTCGAGAGAGAAGCACTCAGAACTATTCCATACCTATCATATCAGATTTTCTGAGAGAGAACCACCTACCCTTGTGTTGAGGTCAAGATCTTCCACTCCAATCATATGGATCTTGATCTCTAGCCTCCCCAAGTAGCTCCACCAATCCCATCTCTTACACCATGCCAAATCTGTGAGAGAGTGATCGGGTGCTGAGGAGTCTATCATCTTGAAGCACAATAGCAAGAAGTTCATCGTCATTACTGAGCCTATTACCTTTTGGAGGGGGGTGCCTACTAGATTGGTTAGGTGTTGCTTGGGAGCCTCCTACTTCGTGTTGTGGAGTGAACCAAGAAGTTTGTAAGGGCAAGGAGATCGCCTACTTCGTGAAGATCTACCCATAGTGAGGCTAGTCCTTAGTGGACGGAAGCCGTTATGGAATAGTCAAGGTTGCTACTTCGTGGACCCTTTTGGGTGGAGCCCTCCGTGGACTCTCGTGACCGTTACCCTCCGTGGGTTGAAGACTCCATAAACGTGGATGTACGATAGCGCCACCTATCGGAACCACAAGAAAAATCCATGCGTCTCCAACTGCGTTTGATCTACCTATCCCAACACTTTACTTCATATGCAATGTCTTTACTTTCCGCTGTCATATCTGTTGACATGCATGTGTAGGGCTGTTAGACTTGCTAGCTTTGCTAAAACTGTTAAAATCTGCCAACCAATTAACTTGGGAAAGGTTAGGTTTTGAATTCCTGCTAGTAGTCTATTCACCCCCTCTAGACACTCTTCTAGTGATCCTTCAGGCCGGCAGTTCCCGTGCCCTCGCGCTCGGGTCGGGGGCCTTCAGTGGCAGTGCCGCCCGTCGTGAGCAGATGCTGCTGCGCATCAGCAGCATCGATGAGCTCCTTGATGTGGCGCTCGTGGGCGATATGTTCTTCTCCCTCCAAGGTGGCCAATTCCTCGTAGGCTACCTTGAGAGCCCGTAGGTTGGCTGTGGAGGTGTCATAGACGGGCATCTTGCCGCCGAGGATTTTGGCGACCACGTGACCGCGGTCACGCACAGCCCCACGCCGGCTGGGCTCGGTGCCAGCCAGTGTGAGTCCGTAGGCGGAAGCGTACTCCCGCTGTGCCGCCTCCATGCGGCACCGCGTGGCTGCGAGGGCTGTGGCGTCCTTGAACAGGATGCGACGAGCCGCCTCGAGATCGGCCACGGCGGTGTCGGGGTTCGCCGTCGGGGCGATCGGAGTGCTCAAGCCCTGGAGGGCCGCGCCGAGCGGGTCGAACATGCCAACGCGGGCAGCGGCAGCGCTAGCCGCAACCTGTGCCCATCCGGAAGTGGTGGAGGAAGTGATGGCCATTACTCCCATGTGACCATGAGAGTCGCTGGACTGAGTCACAGCGAGCGCGCCCATGGCTGTGGGCGAACCAGTGCAGACGAGCACCTGCACGGGGTACTCGTCAGCGACCGGAGTCTCGGCGAGGCTGAGCCTGCCGAAGCGCTTGGTGAGCGCGTTGATGTCAGCCATGAGGCCGACGGAGTTGCCCACAGGGCGTGCCGGAGCAAGCCCCACGATCCCACGGTTTTGCCTGGACGTGCAGCGACGACGGGGAATGGCGAGGGGTCCTGCCCGGAGCATGAATCCGACCGGCGCCACGTATGGCCCCATGATGGGCACCAACTGTCGTTGTTTTCTCACGTCAGATGCCATAGGGTGGCTTATCGTGGTTGATTGGGGCCGGAGGATGCCGACGGGCTCCGGGTGCGAGATTGGGCACAAGCGGTGGTGACACATGATGTACCCAGGTTCAGGGCCCTCCGAGGGAGGTAACACCCCTAGTCCTGCTTGGTTTAGTTGGATAGGGGAGTAAGTATACAAGGGTGGTCCTGGAGCTATGTTTGGAGGAGGAAGAAGGAGCAGACAGCTCGTCTTCCTTCACTACTAGGGGGGTTTGAGAGCTCTGTGTGTCTGTGCGGGGGTGATCGTTCGTCCCCGTTGCATGGGGGGCTCGAGGGGTTTTATTGGCCAACCCCCGACTCTTATAATATGTTCTAAGTACAAGGGCGGGGGGGCCCGGCTGGCAGGCTCTCTGGCTGGCTAGGGGGACCCGCCATTCGCGTCGTCTTGTCACTTGTAGGGGCCATCGGCTGAGCGGTCCCATCTCTTGCTGGGGCCTGCCAGCTGGCCCGATGATTGGCCCTCGCCCACCTGCCGCGGCACGAGTCGTCGGGTTGGTGTTGCCTAGTGCCAGCCGACCAAAGTCTCTGGTACGGCCGGCGGCACTGTAACCACGCCGGGACAAGTAATCGAGTGGGCGAGGGCATGCCGACAATATTCCCTCGCCTGGTCACGCTCATCAAGGTCAGCGGCCTGGACGGTCGGACTATAGCCACGCTCTGCAGTGCGTCAGCGGCCACTGCAGCCATTGGGCCGCCCATCGTGTCGGTCGCGTCGTGTCATCGTACCCGCATGTAGAGGGATGGGACGTCACATGTCCGTCCCAAGGTCAGTGGAAGAGGTGGCCCAAAAGCAGCCGGATGCGCCCAGCCGGACGAGAGTCGGGCCAGCTCCCTGATTGGCCATCTGGGGCGCCAGCCCAAGCCGGACGCCCTCCGGTCGGCCTCGTCCAGCCGACCATGTAGTTTTTCTTCGAAGCGTAGAGGGGGACGACCCCGTTGCTTTGGCCTACCCAGGGGTAATAACCCCATCACCCTTGGTCGTGTTTTGGTTCAACGGTACTGTGGGATGAAGTGGCCCGGACCAACCTTACTCGTACACTTACGAGAGACTGGTTCCATCGACTGACATGTAACTTCGTTGCACAAAGATGCCTGGCGGGTGTGTGTTTCTCCTACTTTAGTTGGATCGGATCCGATAAAGGCGGTACTTGAGAAGGTTGAAAAGCAACTTATGTATCACCGTTGTGTTTTTTTGCATAGGTGAGAATTATTCTTGCTAGATACCCGTAGCAGCCATTTAAAACTTGCAACAACAATTAGAGGACATCTAAGTTGTTTTTGCAGGGTATGTTGTGATATGATATGGCCAATTACGTGATGAGATATATGTGATGTATGAGATGATCATGTATTGTATAGAATATCACGACTTGCATGTCTATGGTATGGCAACCGACAGGAGCCATAGGGTTGTCTTTAATTATTTTCACCATTTTGCTTTACTTTATCGCTATGAGTCAGAAATAGTCATGGAAGCAATAGTCGGCGCGACACCCCGATGGCGACATGTTGATGGAGATCAAGATGATGTAGATTATGGTGTCATGCTAGTGATGCTGGAGATCATGCCGGTGCTTTGAAGATGGAGATCAAAAAGCACAAGTTCATGGCCATATCATGTCACTTATGATTTGCATGTGATGTTAATCCTTTTATGCACCTTGTTTTTCTTAGGACAACGGTAGCATTATAAGGTGACCCCTCACTTAAATTTCAACATAAATTGTGTTCTCCCCGAGTGCGCACCGTTGCGAAAGTTCGTCGTGTCGAGACACCATGTGATGATTAGATGTGATAGACTCTACGTTCGCATACAATGGGTGCACGCCAGTGTTGCACATGTGGAACACTCGGGTTAAACATGATGAGCCTAGCATGTACAGACATGGCCTCGGAACACAAGAGACCAAAAGGTCAAACATGAGTCATATAGTAGATATGATCAACATGATGATGTTCACCATTGAAACCACCTCAACTCACGTGATGATCGAACTGGTGAATTTGGATCATGTATCACTCAGATGACCCGAGGGATGTCAATTTGAGTGGGAGCTTTAGTAATTTGATTAAACTAAACTCATTATCTTGAACAATAGTCTTAGTAAGCTTTGCTTATTTATGTTGTAGATCAATGGCTTGCGTAGTAGCACCCCTAAATTTTAATGTGTTCCTAGAGAAAGCTATGTTGAAAGATGATGGAAGTAACTTTGTGGATTGGGCCCGTAATCTAAGGATTATCCTCACGGCTTCCCAGAAGGCATATGTCCTTGATGCACCGCTTGGTAACCAACCCGCAGACATGTCATCCGAAGACGTTAAGAATGCTTGGGAGGCATGTTTTGGAGATTACTCAATAGTTCAGTGTGCAATATTGTATGGATTAGAACCGGGACTTCAAAGACGTTTTAAAAGTGATGGAGCATATGAGATGTTCCAAGAGTTGGAGTTTATTTTTAAGAAGAGTGCCCGTGTCGAGAGGCATGAGACCTCTGATAAGTTCTATGCTTGCAAAATGGAGGAGAACGGGTCTATCAATGAACATATACTTAGAATGCCTGGGTATTCGACCCGTTTGGCGGAGTTAGGGATGCCCCTTCCGCCAGAGGCGATCACTGACAGAGTTCTTCAATCGTTGCCACCAAGCTACAAGAGATTCATGTTGAACTATAACATGCACGGGATGAACAAGTCAGTCGCCGAGCTGTTTACGATGCTGAAAGTCGCTGAGTCTGAAATCCAGAAAGAATATCAAGTGTTGATGGTCAATAAAACCACTAGTTTCAAGAAGATTGGCAAGGGTAAGAAGGGTAACTCCAAAAAGGGTGGAAAAGCAGTTGCTCCTCTCGTGAAGAAACCCAAGGCTGGACCCAAGCCAGAAACTGAGTGCTTTCATTGCAAGGGAACTAGCACTGGAAGCGGAACTACCCCAAGTATCTGGCTGACAAGAAGGCGGCTAACGACAAACAAGGTATATATGATATACATGTTATTGATGTGTACCTTACTAGCTCTCATTGTAGTGCCTGGATATTTGATACCAGTTCGGTTGCTCACATTTGCAACTCAAAGCAGGACCTACAGAATAGACGGAGGCTGGCTAAGGACAAAGTGATGATGTGCGTGGGAAATGGTTCCAAGGTTGATGTGATCGTCATCGGCACACTCGCTCTTTGACTACCATCGGGATTAGTGATGAACCTGAATAATTCTTATTTAGTGCCCGCGTTAAGCATGAACATTATATCTAGATCTTGTTTATTGCGAGACGGTTACTCATTTAAATCTGAGAATAATGGTTGTTCTATTTATATGAGTAATATCTTTTATGGTCATGCACCCAATGTGAGGGGTTTATTCATATTGAATCTTGATAGTGATGATACACATGTTCATAACATTGATGCCAAAAGATGTAGAGTTGATAATGATAGTACCACTTTCTTGTGGCACTGCCGTTTGGGTCATATTGGTGTAAAACGCATGAAGAAGCTCCATGTTGATGGACTTTTGGAGTCACTTGATTTTGATTCACTTGACACATGTGAACCATGCCTCATGGGCAAGATGACTAAAACGCCGTTCTTTGGAACAATGGAACAGGCGAGTGACTTGCTGGAAATCATACATACTAATGTGTGCGGTCCAATGAACATTGAGGCATGCGGTGGATATCGCTATTTTCTCACCTTCACTGATGACTTAAGTAGATATGGGTATATTTACTTAATGAAACACAAGTGTTAAACGTTTGAAAAGTTCAAACAATTTCAGAGTGAAGTTTAGAATCATCGAAACAATAAGATTAAATTCCTGCGATCTGATCGAGGAGGTGAATATCTGAGTTATGAGTTTGGCAGTCACTTAAGACAATGCAGAATTGTTTCATAGTTGACACCGCCTGGAACACCACAGCGTAATGGTGTGTCCGAACATCGTAACCGAACCTTATTACATATGGTGCGTTCTATGATGTCTCTTGTCGATTTGCCCTTATCATTTTTGGGTTATGCATTACAGAAAACTGCATTTACTTTAAATAGGGCACCATCAAAATCTGTTGAGACGATGCCGTATGAACCTTGGTTTGGCAAGAAGCCAAAGTTGTCGTTTCTTAAATTTTTGGGATGTGATGCTTATGTCAAAAAGCTTCAGCCTGAAAAGCTAGAACCCAAAGTGGAGAAATGCGTCTGCATAGGATATCCAAAAGAGACAGTTGGGTATACCTTCTATCTTATATCCGAAGGCAAAGTGTTTGTCCCTAAGAATGGAACATTTCTTGAGAAAGAGTTTCTCACGAAACAATTGAGTGGGAGGAAAATAGAACTTGATGAGGTTATTGAACCTGTAATTAACCAAAGAGTAGCGCAGTGCAGAATGATGTTTCTATGGAGCCAATGACGGTTGAAGAGGAAGTTAATGATGATGATCATGAAACTTCATATCAAGTTACTATTGAACCTCCTAGGTCGACAAGGGCGCGTACTGCTCTTGAGTGGTACATCAACCCTGTTGTCATGGAGGTCATGTTGTTAGACAATGATGAACCTATGAGCTATGGTGAAGCGATGGGCCCGGATTCCAAGAAATGGTTAGAGGCCATGAAATCCGAGATGGGATCCATGTATGAAAACAAAGTATGGACTTTGGAAGTATTACCTAAAGGGCGAAAGACCATTCAGAACAAATGGATCTTTAAGAAGAAGAAGGATGCAGCCGATAATGTCACCGTCTATAAAGCTTGACTTGTGGCAAAGGGTTTTTCACAAGTTCAAGGATTGACTACGATGATACCTTCTCACCCATAGCGATGCTTAAGTCTATCAGAATCATGTTAGCAATAGCTGCATATTTCGACTATGAAATTTGGTAGATGGATGTCAAAACAACATTCCTTAATAGTTTCCTTAAGGAAGAGTATTATATGATACATCCGGAAGGTTTTGTCGATCCAAAGAATGCTGAAAAAGTTTGCAAACTCTTGCGATCCATTTATGGATTGGTGCAAGCATCTCGGAGTTGGAATCTGCGCTTTTATGAGGTGATCAAAGCGTTCAAGTTTATACAAGTTTATGGAGAAGCTTGTATTTACAAGAAAGTGAGTGGAAGCTCTATAGCGTTTCTAATATTATATGTGGATGACATATTGCTGATTGGAAACAATATCGAAATGATGGAAAGCATGAAGGAATATTTGAACAAGAGTTTTTCAATGAAGGACCTGGGAGAAGCTGCTTTCATATTAGGCATTAATATCTATAAATATAGACCGAGACGCTTAATATGACTTTCACAAAGCACATACCTTGATAGAGTTTTGAAGAAGTTCAAAATGGATCAGTCCAAGAAGGGGTTCTTGCCTATGTTACAAGGTGTGAAGTTGAGTAAGACTCAATGCCCAGTGACTACAGAAGATAGAGAGAAGATGAGTGTTATCCCCTATGCTTAAGTCATAGGCACTATCATGTATGCAATGCTATGCACAAGACCTGATGTCAGCCTTGCCATAAGTATGGCCGGAAGGTTTCAAAGTGATCCTGGAATGGAACACTGGACGACGGTCAAGAATATCCTTAAGTACCTGAAAAGGACTAAGGAAATGTTTCTCGTTTATGGAGGTGATCAAGAGCTTGTCGTAAAGGGTTACGTCGATCAAGCTTTGACACTGATCCGGATGACTCTAAGTTGCAACCGAATACATATTTATTCTCAATGAGGGAGTAGTAAGCTGGTGTAGTTCCAAGCAATGCATGGTAGCTGATTCTACATGCGAATCGGAGTACATCGCAACCTCGCAGGCAGTAAAGGAAGGTGTCTAGATGAAGGAGATCATGATAGATCTTGGAGTAGTGCCTAGTGCACTGAATCGAGTGGATCTGTTCTGTGATAACATTGGTGCCATTGCCCTAGCCAAGGAACCAAGGTTTCACAAGAGGACTAGACACATAAAGCGATGCTTCAATTCCATCCGCGAGTACATCAAGGAGGAGGACATAAATATTTGCAAAGTGCACACAGATCTGAATGTTGTAGACCCATTGACTAAACCTCTTCCAAGGGCTAAACATGATTAACACCAGAACTGTATGGGTGTTCGATTCATTACAATGTAAATCACATAGTGATGTGAGCTAGATTATTGACTCTAGTGCAAGTGGGAGACTGTTGGAAATATTCCCTAGAGGCAATAATAAAATGGTTATTATTATATTTCCTTCTTCATGATAATTGTTTATTATCCATGCTATAATTGTATTGATTGGAAACACATTGCATGTGTGGATATATAGACAACACTTTGTACCTAGTGTGCCTCTAGTAGACTAGCTCGTTGATGAAAGATGGCCAATGTTTCCTAGACATTGACATGAGATGTCATTTGATAACGGGATCACATAATAGGGGAATGACATGATGGACAAGACCCAAACTATAAACAGCATTTGATCCTGTTAGTTTATTGCTATAGTTTTCTGCATATCAAATATCTATTCCTATGACCATGAGATAAGGCAACTCATTGACACCGGAGGAGTACCTTGTGTGTATAAAATGTCGCAACGTAATTGGGTGACTATAAAGGTGCTCTACAGGTACCTCGGAGGGTGTCTGTTGAGTTGGCATGGATCAGTACTGGGATTTGTTACTCCATGTGACGGAGAGGTATCTCAGGGCCCACTCGGTAATACGACATCACAACAAGCCTTGCAAGCAATGTGACTAAAGTGCTAGTTACAGGATCTTGTATTACGGAACGATTAAATAGACTTGCCGGTAACGAGATTGAACTAGGTATACAGATACCAACGATCGAATCTCGGGAAAGTAACATACCGAAGAACAAAGGGAACAACTTACGGGATTGGCTGAATCCTTGACATAGAGGTTTGACCAATAAAGATATTTGTAGATTATGTAGGAACCAATATGGGCATCTGGGTCCTGCTATTGGTTATTCACCATAGAGGTGTCTTGGTCATGTCTACATAGTTCTCGAACCCGCAGGCTCTCCAGACTTAAGGTTCGGTGACGTTTCAGTAGTATAGAGTTATGTATGATGGTGACCGAAGGTTGTCCGGAGTCCCGGATGAGATCTCGGACGTGACGAGGAGCTCTGGAATGGTCCGGAGGTAAAGACTGATATATAGGAAGTCCTGTTTTGGTCGTCGGAAAAGTTTTGGGCTCATCGGTAGTCTACCGGGAGTGCCAGGAGGATACCGGGGGACCATCGGGAGGGGTATTTCGACCCAAGAGGGAAATGGGCTGTGGGAGGAGGTTTACCAGCCCTTAGTGGTATAGCCAAAGCCCCACAGTAAGCCAATGCGTCTGGGGTGGAAAATCCCAAGGGTGGAAGGAGGCCTAAGCGGGAAAGGAGGAGTCCTAGTCGTACTAGGATTAGAGGAGAAGGACTCCTCCCACCCCTTCGGCCGAACTAGGGTTGGCTCCCTTGGTAGACAAGCCTCCTCCCTACCCTCCTCCTATATATACTAGAGGTTTGAGGGTTTTTTAAGATAGAAAAACTGCCACGTGTTACCTCTCCTCTAGTTCGTAGTTTCTCCTCTAATCGATTTCAGCGGTGCTTAGCCGAAGCCCTGCTGGAATAGCTCCACCACCATCGCCGCAACGCTATTGTGCTACCGGATAACTCGTAGACCTCTCCACTCCCTCTTTATGGATCAAGAAGGCGGAGATCGTCATCAAGCTATACGTGTGCTGAATGTAGATGTGTCGTCCGTTCTGTGCTAGATCGGGACGTATCATGATTGGATCGTGGGATGCTCGGCGATTTGGATCATGAAGACATTCAACTACATCAACCACGTTTTTTAATGCTTCCCACTTTGCGATCTAAAAGGGTATTTTGATCCACTCTCCCTCTCGTAGATGCTCATCACCATGGATAGATCTTGCGTGTGCGTAGGAAATTTTTTGTTTCCCATGCAACGTTCCCCAACAGTGGCATCATGAGCTAGGTCTATGTGTAGATGAGATCTCGAGTAGAACACAAAGGAGTTTGTGGGCATTTATGCTTAGATTGCTTCCTCCCTTGGTCGTGTTTTGGTTCCGCGGTATTGTGGGATGAAGCGGCCCGAACCAACCTTACTCGTACATTTACGAGAGACCGGTTCCATTGACTAGTGTGTAACTTCGTTGCACAAAGATGGATGGCGGATGTCTGTTTCTCCTAATTTAGTTGGATCGGATTCGACAACGACAGTCCTTGAGAAGGTTGAAAAGAAACTTATGTATCACCATTGTGGTTTTTGCGTAGGTGAGAATTGCTCTTGCTAGATACCCATAGCAGCCACATAAAACTTGCAACAATAATTAGAGGACGTCTAACTTGTTTTTGCAGGGTATGTTGTGATGTGATATGGCCAATTACATGATGAGATATATGTGATGTATGAGATGATCATGTATTGTATAGAATATCACGACTTGCATGTCGATCAGTACGGCAACTGACAGGAGCCATCGGGTTGTCTTTAATTTTTTTTCGTCGTTTTTCTTTACTTTATCGCTATGAATTAGCAATAGTCGTGCAAGCAATAGTCGACACGACACCCCGATGGCGACACGTTGATGGAGATCAAGATGATGGAGATCATGGTGTCATGCTGGTGACGATGGAGATCATGCCGGTGCTTTGAAGATGGAGATCAAAAAGCACAAGTTCATGACCATATCATGTCACTTATGATTTGCATGTGATGTTGATCCTTTTATGCACCTTGTTTTACTTAGGACGAGGGTAGCATTATAAGGTGATCCCTCACTTAAATTCCAAGATAAATTGTGTTCTCCCCAAGTGTGCAATATTGCGAAATTTCATCATGTCGAGACACCACGCGATGATCAGGTGTGATAGACTCTACGTTCGCATACAATAGGTGCAAGCCAGTGTTGCACATGCAGAACACTCGGGTTAAACTTGACGAGCCTAGCATGTACAGACATGGCCTCGGAACACAAGAGACCGAAAGGTCGAACACGAGTCATATAGTAGATATGATCAACATGATGATGTTCACCATTGAAGCCACCTCAACTCACGTGATGATCGAACATGAGTTGGTGAATTTGGATCATGTGTCACTCAGATGACCTGAGGGATGTCAATTTGAGTGGGAGATTTAGTAATTGATTAAACTAAACTCATTATCTTGAATAATAGTCTTAGTAACCCTTGCTTATTTATGTTGTAGATCAATGGCTCGCGTAGTAGCACCCCTGAATTTTAATGCGTTCCTAAAGAAAGCTAAGTTGAAAGATGATGGAAGTAACTTTGTGGACTGGGCCCGTAATCTGAGGATTATCCTCACGACTTTCGAGAAGGCATATGTCCTTGATGCACCGCTTGGTAACCAACCCGCACACATGTCATCCGAAGACATTAAGAACGCTTGGGAGCCACGTTCTGGAGATTACTCAATACTTCAGTGTGCAATATTGTATCGATTAGAACCGGGACTTCAAAAACATTTTGAATGTCATGGATCATATGAGATGTTTCAGGAGTTAGAGTTTATCTTTAAGAAGAATGCCCGGATCGAGAGGTATGAGATCTCTGATAAGTTCTATGTTTGCAAAATGGAGGAGAATGGGTCTATCAATGAACATATACTCAGAATGTCTGGGTATTCGACCCGTCTGGCGGAGCTAGGGATGCCCCTTCTACCAAAGGTGATCACTGACAGAGTTCTTCAATCATTTCCACCAAGCTACAAGAGCTTCGTGCTGAACTACAATATGCACGGGATGAGAAAGTCAGTCGCCGAGCTGTTTGCGATGCTGAAAGTCGCTGAGTCTGAAATCCAGAAAAAACATCAAGTGTTAATGGTCAATAAAACCACTAGTTTCAAGAAGAATGGCAAGGGTAAGAAGGGTAACTCCAAGAAGGGTTGCAAAGCAGTTGCTCCTCCCGTGAAGAAACCCAAGGCTGGACCCAAGCCAAAAACCGAGTGCTTTCATTGCAAGGGAACTAGTCACTCGAAGCAGAACTGCCCCAAGTATCTGGCTAACAAGAAGGCAACCAACGACAAACAAGGTATATATGATATACATGTTATTGATGTGTACCTTACTAGCTCTCGTTGTAGTGCCTGGGTATTTGATACCGGTTTGGTTGCTCACATTTGCAACTCAAAGCAGGACCTATGGAATAGACGGAGGCTGGCTAAGGACAAAGTGTCGATGCGCGTGGGAAATGGTTCCAAGGTTGATGTGATCACTGTCAGCACGCTTGCTCTTCGACTACCATCGGGATTAGTGAAGTACCTGAATAATTGTTATTTAGTTCCCGCATTAAGCATGGACATTATATCTGGATCTTATTTATTGAGAGACGGTTACTTATTTAAATCTTAGAATAATGGTTGTTCTATTTATATGAATAATTTCTTTTATGATCATGCACCCAATGTGAGGGGTTTATTCATATTTAATCTTGATAGTGATGATACACATGTTCATAACATTGATGCCAAAAGATGTAGAGCTGATAATGATAGTACCACTTTCTTGTGGCACTGTCGTTTGGGTCATATTGGTGTAAAACGCATGAAGAAGCTCCATGCTGATGGACTTTTGGAGTCACTTGATTTTGAATCATTTGACACATGTGAACCATGCCTCATTGGCAAGATGACTAAAACGCCGTTCTCTGGAACAATGGAACGAGCGAGTGACTTGTTGGAAATCATACATACTGATGTGTGCGGTCCAATGAACGTTGAGGCGCGCGGTGGATATCATTATTTTCTCACCTTCACTGATGACTTAAGTAGATATGGGTACATTTACTTAATGAAACACAAGTCTGAAACGTTTGAAAAGTTCAAACAATTTCAGAGTGAAGTTTAGAATCATCGTAACAATAAGATTAAATTCCTGCGATCAGATCGAGGAGGTGAATATCTCAAGTTATGAGCTTCGAAGTCACTTAAGACAGTGTGGAATTGTTTCACAATTGACACCGCGTGGAACACCACAACGTAATGGTGTGTCCGAATGTCGTAACCGAACCTTATTACATATGGTGCGTTCTATGATGTCTCTTGCCGATTTGCCACTATCGTTTTGGGGTTATGCATTAGAGACAGCTGCATTCACTTTAAATAGGGCACCATCGAAATCTGTTGAGACGACGCATATGAACTGTGGTTTGGCAAGAAGCCAAAGTTGTCGTTTATTAAAGTTTTGGGATGTGATGCTTATGTGAAAAAGCTTCAGCCTGAAAAGCTAGAACCCAAAGTGGAGAAATGTGTCTTCATAGGATATCCAAAAGAGACAGTTGGGCATACCTTGTATCTCAGATCCGAAGGCAAAGTGTTTGTCGCTAAGACCGGAACATTTCTTGAGAAAGAGTTTCTCTCGAAAGAATTGAGTGGGAGGAAAATAGAACTTGATGAGGTTATTGAACTTTTACTTCAACCAGAGAGTAGCACAGCGCAGAAAGATGTTTCTGTGGAGCCAACAATGGTTTAAGAGGAAGTAAATGATGATGATCATGAAACTTCGGGTCAAGTTACTATTGAACCTCATAGGTCGACAAGGGCGTGTACTGCTCATGAGTGGTACGACAACCCTGTCTTGGAGGTCATGTTGTCAGACAACGATGAACCTACGAGCTATGGAGAAGCAATTATGGGCCCGGATTCCGAGAAATGGTTAGAGGCCATGAAATCTGAGATGGGATGCATGTATAAAAACAAAGTATGGACTTTGGAAGTATTACCTGAAGGGCGAAAGGCCATTCAGAACAAACTGATTTTTAAGAACAAGACGAACGTGGACAATAATGTCACCGTCTATAAAGCTCGACTTGTGGCAAAGGGTTTTTCACAAGTTCAAGGAGTTGACTATGATGAGTCCTTCTCACCCGTAGCGATGCTCGACTTGTCAGAATCATGTTAGCAATAGCTGCATATTTCGACTATGAAATTTGGCAGATGGATGTCAAAACAGCGTTCCTTAATGGTTTCCTTAAGGAAGAGTTGTATATGGTACAACCGGAAGGTTTTGTCGATCCAGAGAATTTTGAAAAGTTTGCAAACTCCAGCGATCCATTTATGGACTGGTGCAAGCATCTCGGAGTTGGAATCTACGCTTTGATGAGGTGATCAAAGCATTTGGGTTTATACAAGTTTATGGAGAAGCTTGTATTTACAAGAAAGTGAGTGGGAGCTCTATAGCGTTTCTGATATTATATGTGGATGACATATTGCTGATTGGAATCAATATAGAAATGATGGAAAGCATGAAGGAATATTTGAACAAGAGTTTTTCAATGAAGGACCTGGGAGAAGCTGCTTTCATATTAGGCATTAACATATATAGAGATAGATCGAGATGCGTAATAGGACTTTCACAAAGCACATACCTTGATAAAGTTTTGAAGAAGTTCAAAATGGATCAGTCCAAGAAGGGGTTCTTTCCTGTGTTACAAGGTGTGAAGTTGAGTAAGACTCAATGCCCAGTGACTGCAGAAGATAGAGAGAAGATGAGTGTCATCCCCTATGATTTAGCCATAGGCTCTATTATGTATGCAATGCTGTGCACAAGACCCGATGTCAGCCTTGCCATAAGTATGGCCGGAAGGTTTCAAAGTGATCTTGGAATGGAGCACTGGACGACGGTCAAGAATATCCCTTAAGTACCTGAAAAGGAGTAAGGAAATGTTTCTCGTTTATGGAGGTGATCAAGATCTCGTCGTAAAGGGTTACGTCGATGCAAGCTTTGACACTGATTCAGATAACTCTAAGTCGCAAAACGGATACATATTTATTCTCAATGGGGGAGCGGTAAGCTGGTGCAGTTCCATAATTATTCTCAGTGGAGTACATCGCAGCCTCGGAGGCTGCGAAGGAAGGTGTCTGGATGAAGGGGTTCATGACAGATCTTGGAGTAGTGCTTAGTGCACTGAATCGAGTGGATCTTTTCTGTGATAACACTGGTGCCATTGCCCTGGCCAAGGAATTAAGGTTTCACAAGAGGACCACACACATAAAGCGACGCTTCAATTCCATCCGTGAGTACATCAAGGAGGAGGACATAAATATTTGCAAAGTGCACATGGATCTGAATGTTGCAGACCCCTTGACTAAACCTCTTCCAAGGGCTAAACATGATCAACACCAGAACTGTATGGGTGTTCGATTCATTACAATGTAAATCACATAGTGATGTGAGCTAGATTATTGACTCTAGTGCAAGTGGGAGACTGTTGGAAATATTCCCTAGAGGCAATAATAAAATGGTTATTATTATATTTCCTTGATCATGATAATTGTTTATTATCCATGCTATAATTGTATTGATTGGAAACACATTGCATGTGGGGATATATAGACAACACTTTGTCCCTAGTGTGCCTCTAGTAGACTAGCTCGTTGATCAAAGATGGTCAATGATTCCTAGCCATTGACATGAGATGTCATTTGATAACGGGATCACATAATTAGGAGAATGATGTGATGGACAAGACCGAAACTATAAACGTAGCATTTTATTGTGTCAGTTTATTGCTACAGTTTTCTGCATGTCAAGTATCTGTTCCTATGACCATGAGATCATGCAACTCACTGACACCGGAGGAGTACCTTGTGTGTATCAAACATCGCAACGTAACTGGGTGAATAGAAAGGTACTCTACAGGTATCTTCGAGGGTGTCTGTTGAGTTGGCATGGATCAATACTGGGATTTGTTACTCTGTGTGACGGAGAGGTATCTCAGGGCCCACTCGATAATACAACATCACAACAAGCCTTGCAAGCAATGTGACTAAAGTGTTAGTTATGGATCTTGTATTACGGAACGAGTAAATAGACTTGCCGGTAACGAGATTGAACTAGGTATACAGATACCGACGGTCGAATCTCAGGCAAGTAACATACCAAAGAACAAAGGGAACAGCGTACGGGATTGACTGAATCCTCGACATAGAGGTTTGACCAATAAAGATCTTTGTAGATTATGTTGAAACCAATATGGGCATCCAGGTCCCGCTATTTGTTATTGACCGTAGAGGTGTCTTGGTCATGTCTACATAGTTCTCGAACCCGCAGGGTCTGCACACTTAAGGTTCGGTGGTGTGTCGGTAGGATAGAGTTATATATGGTAGTGATCGAAGGTTGTTTGGAGTCCCAGATGAGATCCGGACGTCATGAGAAGCTCTGGAATGGTCTGGATGTAAATATTGATATATAGGAAGTCCCGTTTTGGTCACCGGAAAAGTTTTGGGCTCATCGGTAGTGTACTGAGAGTGCCGGGAGGATACCGGGGGACCATCGGGAGGGGTATTTCGACCCAAGAGGCTACATGGTCTATGGGAGGAGGTTTACCAGCCCTTAGTGGGCTGGCCAAATCTCCATAGGAATCCCATGCGGCTAGGGTGGAAAATCCCATGGGTGGAAGGAGGCCCGAGTGGGAAAGGAGTCCTAGTCCTACTAGGATTGGAGGAGAAGGACTCTTCCCACCCCTTCGGCCGAACTAGGGTTGGCTCCCTTGGGAGCCAAGCCTCCTCCCTCCCCTCCTCCTATATATACTAGAGGTTTGAGGGTTTTTTGAGACAGAAAAACTGCCACGTGTTACCTCTCCTCTAGTTCGTAGTTTCTCCTCTAGATCGGTTTCAACGGTGCTTAGGCGAAACCCTGCTGGAATAGCTCCACCACCATCGCCGCAACACTGTCGAGCTACCGGAGAACTCGTATACCTCTCCGCCCCCTCTTGATGTATCAAGAAGGCGGAGATCGTCATCAAGCTATACTTGTGCTGAACGCGGAGGTGTCGTCCGTTCGGTGCTAGATCGGGACGGATCGTGATTGGGTCACGGGACGCTCGGCGTTTTGGATCACGAAGATGTTTGACTGCATTAATCGTGTTTCTTAACGCTTCCCGCTAGGTGATCTACAAGGGTATGTGGATCCACTCTCCCTATCATAGATGCTCATCACCATGGATAGATCTTGCATGTGCGTAGGAATTTTTTGTTTCCCATGCAATGTTCCCCAACAGTATCACTTGACTCTCTTGGTTCTTAGAGGCATGTGGAGCCATGGATATGGGCGTCACTTGTAGCGGCTCCTGATGAGCAGCAATTGTAGTAGATGTAGCAGGAGGGGTTGAGGCACTTGAGCCGACTCGGATGGCTTCAACTTCTTTGTCTTCAGCCTCTTCAAGGGTTGGGCTTCAGAGGCCGGGGCAGACTTGCACTTTCTGGCTTCAACTTCAGCTTGCTTGGTCCTCTTGCTGGATGCAACAGACGAAGGAGGTGGATCTCTTGGGCCAGAGAAACCAGCAGGGAAGATAATGCTTGGCGTCGCCTGTTGGGTTGACGCAGGCTGACCCGAAGACAATGATCCTTGGGTCAAGGGCAAGATGGCCAAGTGCTTTATGCTTCAACATGTCATTATGAGCCTGAACCATCTTTTTAGAGTTTCTCTTGGGATGCTCAAGGGCACCTTTAACAACTTTGTATCGCTGTCCAAACTCAGCCATGAGATCAGTCACGAAGATCTGGTAGCCTTGAATCTGTTTGGCTGTGAGTTTGTGGACATTCTTCTTCAAGAGAGCCTTCTCATGCCGAACCTTCTCCTGTTGCTGCATAGCTTCTTGAAAAATAGTCATATCTTCATTGACCAGCCCTTGGAAGGTGACGCTCAGTCCAATTGGAAGCTATAAGGCGGCAATGGTGAGTGAGGGGTCAGCGAACCATTCATCAATGAATTGATAGATAATTTTGGCATCAATGCGAGGTAAGTCTTCAAGGCACTTAGCCTCTTCCGCTTTTTGTTGAATAAGCTTTGCCAGAGCTTCATCGCCGAACTCATCATTAGAGAGCTCAATCATGTTGGCGGCGTCCATCAAGGAAAGGGATGGCTTCAGACCGTGAGAAGCAATGTCCTTTCTTTTCAGCATTCTATGAATGCGAGAGTCTTCCTCAATGTCAGAGGGTTCAGCAGGCCTTGATCTTGAAGCCTGTGGTGATGAGATGTTAGTTCTTGGAACTCTTGAAGCCTTTGAAGGATTTGATGCCTTTGAAGCCTTTGACTTTTGCTTAGGCTTCGGGTTAGAGGAAGGGGCAGATCAACTTCATCTCCCTGAGCATTGTCGCCTTCATGAGCATCTTCATCGGTGTTCCCAAGTATGCTTGACAGGTGCGGATTCTTTGGCATTGGTGTCTTGAACATGCATGGGTAGAATCTGACCCTAATAGCATCAATCCTTGTCTTCGGATGAAGATTCTTATATATGATTTTAGTCCATGGGACATTCTCACCATACTGTTCAGCATACTCGCCAGTTATGAAGCGATAGTTGAACCACTTGACAATCCAGTATCTTCAAATCCATTGGATTCGAGTCTTGCGCCGATGATAGGTTTCCTCCGAGTCAGACTTGTAGCGCTCATATAGATCTAGAGGTAGATCATTGGATGTGTCAAGACGTCTTTTTCTTCCTCCCTTATTTTAGTACAATCTCTAGCCATTGTCTATGAAATGTTCAAAGTCTTCAAAGACAGATTCAGGTGTGAGCTTTCCCCTGGTGAGTTCAGATGAATCCGCAAGTAGTCTGCAAATGAATTCAGACTATGAGATCCAAGCGATTCTGCCATGGACATGTACCTGTGGAAGAGTTAGAGATGTGACGGAATGGAAGAGGCCATATGCATTCTTGGAAGATTTGGAAGCAAGATATCGTGGTATGATGATATTGACCTCATTCACTGAAGTCTTTCACTTTTGCTCAAGATAAGGTGGTTTCAGATTTGTGCAAGTTCGAGAATTCGCACAAGTGAGAAATCATCGTAGATTGTAACATAAGTAGTAGAATTGAGCGAATAGAGATACAAGTTTGACATCTATTGGAATCATTGTGGAAAAACATATCATGAAGACATTTGGTAATTCACAAAGATCAATCGGGTGGTAAAAATTCTGTTTTAATTACCACGGTGAAGAACACGATGAACTAGTCGACGAGGCTGAGAAACCGAGTAGTTCGATCTGCCAAATCCTAGCTCGGTGGTGGCAAACAGGTACGGCGGCGGCGAACGAAGATGGTCGCGGTCGGCATGAGTACAACGATAGAGGAGTCACGTCAGCTAAGTGCTCCTTCTCCGGTGGTGATGAAATCCAGTGATGGCGCAAGGGTTTGGAGCTTGGAGGTGGCAGAGGAAGTGGAAGCATAATAATTTTTAACGCCCTGGACACACCTGTTGGAGGTTGTTACTCTTGGAGGGATCTAGACTAGCCCCACAAATCAATACTAGTATTTTCTGTGCACTTTGTCCTCACTCGTGCGCACCCGGGACCAACTTCCCAGTCGGTCACCCATCCTAGAACTACTCCAAGCCAATCACCCATCCTAGAACTACTCCAAGCCAAGCACGCTTAACTTGGGAGTTATGTTCAAATGGGCTCTCGGAAAAGAAGGAATTCCTTATTGATATGGAAGGAAGAAGGCCACTCAACCATATCCTTGGCATATAATTGATCAAAATTGCACACTCTCAATTGGTATCATGTCAATAGTATATATATTGTTCTTCCTTGCATGACTAATCTTTGTAGGTAACCAGTGTACTAGAACAAGAAGGATTGCTCAAAACTCAAGATGATCTTCATCAACCTCGAGCATCCTCAACAAGTTCATCTACAAGCTACGTCGTCAACATCACTCAAAGGTATGTACTCATGTCCTTGAAAAGGCTTTACTCCAAGAATTGAGATAAAGCAACTCAAGTGACATGAAAACATTAAAACGCTTAATCGAAAAATGGTAACCCCATTCTGAGCTTAACGTAGAGTATAACCTATGATCAAGTATTCTTGCTTGGCTCCTAAGTCGAGATACTCTAATATAGGTGACCTAGTCGCTGCCCATCATCTAGTTAAGAATATGGTGTGCTTTGCTCTCTATTGCATGATTTCTCATAACTACTCCAATCTTATCTAGTTGATGTCCTTTGTAAAAACAGAAACTTGGTTTGTCTTTCGGAGACGCCAACTCAGATATCTAGGTTCTACCGAAATTGCAGACAAGCTGCACTACAAAATCTCGGTACCACCAACCTATCTATCTCGAAGTCACCAATTTTCATTCTGTTTCATTTGAATTCATTTTTTGCAATTCTGTGTTTTCTTAGTGATCTTTCTTGTAATTCTTCCGTTACTTCCATGATCCCTTAAAAAAACTTTGTGTTACTTAGGGGGAGAAGAACTAAAGGTAATCTTGAGGAGAGAATTTTTGGTCCTCAAGGATCCCTATCTTCCATGAAGAAAGGAGGAGAAGAACAAGTCATTTTCCATGACTCTAAGTTTTCACTTCTATGAATCCTACATTTCGATGACCCTTGATCTCAAGGATCCCTTCTCAGTCAATGATCCCTGTATCTATCCCTGTTTTTAACCTTTTTGGAAATTAATGCCAAAGGGGGAGAAGACCAAGGCTTCATGCTAAAGGGGAGATACATGCTTATGCAAAGCGGGATATATGATCAAGGGGGAGAGCCAATGTCAATTCTCATACATTCATAAACAGGGGGAGAATATCAAAGTAGGGGGAGAAGATTTTTTTTGACCTTTCTCACCTTATCCAATCCTAATATCTACATGCTAAGATTCAGGGGGAGAGGATAATCTCTTTTCATATCTACGGTGAGAAAATTCTCAATGATCTTGGAGACATATCAATTCTAAGGAATATTATTTTCTATATGTCCTCCATATCTTGGCAATTTTGAGTTCCATTGCCTTGCTGTTTGGTAGAATACTCTCGTGTTTCCTAACATTGTTTTCTCAAGTGTGTTTCTATTACCAGGATGCTCAAGAACTCAAGGTAAGTATATGCATCATATCATTGGTCAAGATGATCTCTTGCTTCTTGCACATATTGTTTGCAAGAGTGATGTCTTGAACAAAGATACATCTCATTCATATATATTTGATGCATATAGCCGAGATACACATGACATGTTATATCCCTTCTACCTTATGTGTGTTCATGCATTCAAAAGCAACTATCCTTAAAGGACTGCACACATTTAGGGGGGGCAAGTCTAAGTCATGTGTCTCCCAAAGTCTTCAGTATAACCATGCATATCTTTATTTGAAGCTTTGATCATATGTTGTCATCAATTACCAAAAAGGGGGAGATTGAAAGCACAACATGCTCCCTTGGTGGTTTTGATAATTCAGTATAACATAGATTGTCTCTTCGACTGATACTTTTACCTAGTGTATTTCAGATACAGTCTATAGAGAGGATTGGCAAAAGGAGATTGTGGACATACCCCAAGATGCAAGGAAATAGGTTGGCCAAGCTTCAAGCAAAAGGACTCTACATTTTATATTTGTGAGAAATCACTTTGAGTCCATAGGAAAGCCAATACTATTAAAAGGGGGTAAGGTTTTGTTGGTGAACAATATGATCAAACGTGCACAAGTGATAGTCGCCAAAAACATCCACAAAATCTCCTACCAAAGTCTGTTATATACCTAACAATCAAAATTGGCACAACCAACTTTCTCATACCAGTGCCACCGATTCCAGAACCTAGACAGACTCTGGCAAACCCTAGCCACTTCGGTGCAACCGATTCTATACCGGCGCCACCGAGTTTAGGTTGCCAACTTTCTGTTACGCAAATTCACATTTTCGGTCCCACCGAGAATGTTGGATCGGCATCACCGAGATTGGAGATCTGACCATTGGTCACCTTATCGGTGCAACCGAGTTTCCTATATTGGCCTCACCGAGATTCAAAAGTTGCCACCTTTTGGTCACTTCGGTACCACCGAGATTAACACATCGGTGTCATCGAGTTAGTCATTTTGTGTGTAACAATTGGATTTTTGGGGATGCCTATATATACCCCTTCACCACCACCTACTCGAGAGAGAAGCACTCAGAACTATTCCATACCTATCATATCAGATTTTCTGAGAGAGAACCACCTACCCTTGTGTTGAGGTCAAGATCTTCCACTCCAATCATATGGATCTTGATCTCTAGCCTCCCCAAGTAGCTCCACCAATCCCATCTCTTACACCATGCCAAATCTGTGAGAGAGTGATCGGGTGCTGAGGAGTCTATCATCTTGAAGCACAATAGCAAGAAGTTCATCGTCATTACTGAGCCTATTACCTTTTGGAGGGGGGTGCCTACTAGATTGGTTAGGTGTTGCTTGGGAGCCTCCTACTTCGTGTTGTGGAGTGAACCAAGAAGTTTGTAAGGGCAAGGAGATCGCCTACTTCGTGAAGATCTACCCATAGTGAGGCTAGTCCTTAGTGGACGGAAGCCGTTATGGAATAGTCAAGGTTGCTACTTCGTGGACCCTTTTGGGTGGAGCCCTCCGTGGACTCTCGTGACCGTTACCCTCCGTGGGTTGAAGACTCCATAAACATGGATGTACGATAGCGCCACCTATCGGAACCACAAGAAAAATCCATGCGTCTCCAACTGCGTTTGATCTACCTATCCCAACACTTTACTTCATATGCAATGTCTTTACTTTCCGCTGTCATATCTGTTGACATGCATGTGTAGGGCTGTTAGACTTGCTAGCTTTGCTAAAACTGTTAAAATCTGCCAACCAATTAACTTGGGAAAGGTTAGGTTTTGAATTCCTGCTAGTAGTCTATTCACCCCCCTCTAGACACTCTTCTAGTGATCCTTCAGGCCGGCAGTTCCCGTGCCCTCGCGCTCGGGTCGGGGGCCTTCAGTGGCAGTGCCGCCCGTCGTGAGCAGATGCTGCTGCGCATCAGCAGCATCGATGAGCTCCTTGATGTGGCGCTCGTGGGCGGTATGCTCTTCTCCCTCCAAGGTGGCCAATTCCTCGTAGGCTACCTTGAGAGCCCGCAGGTTGGCTGTGGAGGTGTCGTAGACGGGCATCTTGCTGCCGAGGATTTTGGCGACCACGTGACCGCGGTCACGCACAGCCCCACGCCGGCTGGGCTCGGTGCTAGCCAGTGTGAGTTCCGTAGGCGGAAGCGTACTCCCGCTGTGCCGCCTCCATGCGGCACCGCGTGGCTGCGAGGGTTGTGGCGTCCTTGAACAGGATGCGACGAGCCGCCTCGAGATCGGCCACGGCGGTGTCGGGGTTCGCCGTCGGGGCGATCGGAGTGCTCAAGCCCTGGAGGGCCGCGCCGAGCGGTTCGAACATGCCGACGCGGGCAGCGGCAGCGCTAGCCGCAACCTGTGCCCATCCGGAAGTGGTGGAGGAAGTGATGGCCATTACTCCCATGTGACCATGAGAGTCGCTGGACTGAGTCACAGCGAGCGCGCCCATGGCTGTGGGCGAACCAGTGCAGACGAGCACCTGCGCG
Source organism: Hordeum marinum (assembly GCA_022496015.1). Taxonomy (NCBI): domain Eukaryota; kingdom Viridiplantae; phylum Streptophyta; class Magnoliopsida; order Poales; family Poaceae; genus Hordeum; species Hordeum marinum. The sequence goes on along the minus strand of CM039674.1, from coordinate 364,146,895 downwards.
GGGTACTCGTCAGCGACCGGAGTCTCGGCGAGGCTGAGCCTGCCGAAGCGCTTGGTGAGCGCGTTGATGTCGGCCATGAGGCCGACGGAGTTGCCCACAGGGCGTGCCGGAGCAAGCCCCACGATCCCACGGTTTTGCCTGGACGTTCAGCGACGACGGGGAATGGCGAGGGGTCCTGCCCGGAGCATGAATCCGACCGACGCCACGTATGGCCCCATGGTTGGCACCAACTGTCGTTGTTTTCTCACGTCAGATGCCATAGGGTGGCTTATCGTGGTTGATTGGGGCCGGAGGATGCCGACGGGCTCCGGGTGCGAGATTGGGCACAAGCGGTGATGACACATGATGTACCCAGGTTCAGGGCCCTCCGAGGGAGGTAACACCCCTAGTCCTTCTTGGTTTAGTTGGATAGGGGAGTAAGTATACAAGGGTGGTCCTGGAGCTATGTTTGGAGGAGGAAGAAGGAGCAGCCAGCTCGTCTTCCTTCACTACTAGGGGGGTTTGAGAGCTCTGTGTGTCTGTGCGGGTGTGATCGTTCGTCCCCGTTGCATGGGGGGCTCGAGGGGTTTTATAGGCCAACCCCCGGCTCTTATAATATGTTCTAAGTACAAGGGCGGGGGGCTCGGCTGGCAGGCTCTCCGGCTGGCTAGGGGGACCCGCCATTCGCGTCGTCTTGTCACTTGTAGGGGCCACCGGCTGAGCGGTCCCATCTCTTGCTGGGGCCTGCCAGCCGGCCCGATGATTGGCCCTCGCCCACCTGCCGCGGCAAGAGTCGTCGGGTTGGTGTTGCCTAGTGCCAGCCGACCGAAGTCTCTGGTACGGCCGGCGGCACTGTAACCACGCCGGGACAAGTAATCGAGTGGGCGAGGGCATGCTGACAATATTCCCTCGCTCGGTCACGCTCATCAAGGTCAGCGGCCTGGACGGTCGGACTATAGCCACGCTCTGCAGTGCGTCAGCGGCCACTGTAGCCATAGGGCCGCCCATCGTGTCCGTCGCGTCGTGTCATCGTACCTGCATGTAGAGGGACAGGACGTCACATGTCCGTCCCAAGGTCAGTGGAAGAGGTGGCCCAAAAGCAGCCGGATGCGCCCAGCCGGACGAGAGTCGGGCCAGCTCCCTGATCGGCCGTCTGGGGCGCCAGCCCAAGCCGGACGCCCTCCGGTCGGCCTCGTCCAGCCGACCATGTAGTTTTTCTTTGAAGCATAGAGGGGGACGACCCCGTTGCTTTGGCCTACCCAGGGGTAATAACCCTATCACCCTTGGACGTGTTTTGGTTCAACGGTATTGTGGGATGAAGTGGCCCGGACCAACCTTACTCGTACACTTACGAGAGACCGGTTCCATCGACTGACATGTAACTTCGTTGCACAAAGATGCCTGGCGGGTGTGTGTTTCTCCTACTTTAGTTGGATCGGATCCGACAAAGGCGGGTACTTGAGAAGGTTGAAAAGCAACTTATGTATCACCGTTGTGTTTTTTTGCGTAGGTGAGAATTATTCTTGCTAGATACCCGTAGCAGCCATTTAAAACTTGCAACAACAATTAGAGGACATCTAAGTTGTTTTTGCAGGGTATGTTCTGATATGATATGGCCAATTACATGATGAGATATATGTGATGTATGAGATGATCATGTATTGTATAGAATATCACGACTTGCATGTCTATGGTATGGCAACCGACAGGAGCCATAGGGTTGTCTTTAATTATTTTCACCATTTTGCTTTACTTTATCGCTATGAGTCAGAAATAGTCATGGAAGCAATAGTCGGCGCAACACCCCGATGGCGACATGTTGATGGAGATCAAGATGATGTAGATTATGGTGTCATGCTAGTGATGCTGGAGATCATGCCGGTGCTTTGAAGATGGAGATAAAAAAGCACAAGTTCATGGCCATATCATGTCACTTATGATTTGCATGTGATGTTAATCCTTTTATGCACCTTGTTTTTCTTAGGACAACGGTAGCATTATAAGGTGACCCCTCACTTAAATTTCAACATAAATTGTGTTCTCCCCGAGTGCGCACCGTTGCGAAAGTTCGTCGTGTCGAGACACCATGTGATGATTAGATGTGATAGACTCTACGTTCGCATACAATGGGTGCACGCCAGTGTTGCACATGTGGAACACTCGGGTTAAACATGATGAGCCTAGCATGTACAGACATGGCCTCGGAACACAAGAGACCAAAAGGTCAAACATGAGTCATATAGTAGATATGATCAACATGATGATGTTCACCATTGAAACCACCTCAACTCACGTGATGATCGAACTGGTGAATTTGGATCATGTATCACTCAGATGACCCGAGGGATGTCAATTTGAGTGGGAGCTTTAGTAATTTGATTAAACTAAACTCATTATCTTGAACAATAGTCTTAGTAAGCTTTGCTTATTTATGTTGTAGATCAATGGCTTGCGTAGTAGCACCCCTAAATTTTAATGTGTTCCTAGAGAAAGCTATGTTGAAAGATGATGGAAGTAACTTTGTGGATTGGGCCCGTAATCTAAGGATTATCCTCACGGCTTCCCAGAAGGCATATGTCCTTGATGCACCGCTTGGTAACCAACCCGCAGACATGTCATCCGAAGACGTTAAGAATGCTTGGGAGGCACGTTTTGGAGATTACTAAATAGTTCAGTGTGCAATATTGTATGGATTAGAACCGGGACTTCAAAGACGTTTTAAAAGTGATGGAGCATATGAGATGTTCCAAGAGTTGGAGTTTATTTTTAAGAAGAGTGCCCAGGACAAGAGGCATGAGACCTCTGATAAGTTGTATGCTTGCAAAATGGAGGAGAACGGGTCGATCAGTGAACATATACTTAGAATGCCTGGGTATTCGACCCGTTTGGCGGAGTTAGGGATGCCCCTTCCGCCAGAGGCGATCACTGACAGAGTTCTTCAATCATTGCCACCAAGCTACAAGAGATTCGTGCTGAACTATAACATGCACGGGATGAACAAGTCAGTCGCCGAGCTGTTTACGATGCTGAAAGTCGCTGAGTCTGAAATCCAGAAAGAATATCAAGTGTTGATGGTCAATAAAACCACTAGTTTCAAGAAGATTGGCAAGGGTAAGAAGGGTAACTCCAAAAAGGGTGGAAAAGCAGTTGCTCCTCCCGTGAAGAAACCCAAGGCTGGACCCAAGCCAGAAACTGAGTGCTTTCATTACAAGGGAACTAGCACTGGAAGCGGAACTACCCCAAGTATCTGGCTGACAAGAAGGCGGCTAACGACAAACAAGGTATATATGATATACATGTTATTGATGTGTACCTTACTAGCTCTCATTGTAGTGCCTGGATATTTGATACCAGTTCGGTTGCTCACATTTGCAACTCAAAGCAGGACCTACAGAATAGACGGAGGCTGGCTAAGGACAAGGTGATGATGTGCGTGGGAAATTGTTCCAAGGTTGATGTGATCGTCATCGGCACACTCGCTCTTTGACTACCATCGGGATTAGTGATGAACCTGAATAATTCTTATTTAGTGCCCGCGTTAAGCATGAACATTATATCTAGATCTTGTTTATTGCGAGACGGTTACTCATTTAAATCTGAGAATAATGGTTGTTCTATTTATATGAGTAATATCTTTTATGGTCATGCACCCAATGTGAGGGGTTTATTCATATTGAATCTTGATAGTGATGATACACATGTTCATAACATTGATGCCAAAAGATGTAGAGTTGATAATGATAGTACCACTTTCTTGTGGCACTGCCGTTTGGGTCATATTGGTGTAAAACGCATGAAGAAGCTCCATGTTGATGGACTTTTGGAGTCACTTGATTTGATTCACTTGACACATGTGAACCATGCCTCATGGGCAAGATGACTAAAACGCCGTTCTTTGGAACAATGGAACAAGCGAGTGACTTGCTGGAAATCATACATACTGATGTGTGCGGTCCAATGAACATTGAGGCACGCGGTGGATATCGCTATTTTCTCACCTTCACTGATGACTTAAGTAGATATGGGTATATTTACTTAATGAAACACAAGTCTTAAACGTTTGAAAAGTTCAAACAATTTCAGAGTGAAGTTTAGAATCATTGAAACAATAAGATTAAATTTCTGCGATCTGATCGAGGAGGTGAATATCTGAGTTATGAGTTTGGCAGTCACTTAAGACAATGCAGAATTGTTTCATAGTTGACACCGCCTGGAACACCACAGCGTAATGGTGTGTCCGAACATCGTAACCGAACCTTATTACATATGGTGTGTTCTATGATGTCTCTTGTCGATTTGCCACTATAATTTTTGGGTTATGCATTACAGACAACTGCATTCACTTTAAATAGGGCACCATCAAAATCTGTTGAGACGATGCCGTATGAACCTTGGTTTGGCAAGAAGCCAAAGTTGTCGTTTCTTAAATTTTTGGTATATGATGCTTATGTCAAAAAGCTTCAGCCTGAAAAGCTGGAACCCAAAGTGGAGAAATGCGTCTGCATAGGATATCCAAAAGAGACAGTTGGGTATACCTTCTATCTTAGATCCAAAGGCAAAGTGTTTGTCCCTAAGAATGGAACATTTCTTGAGAAAGAGTTTCTCACGAAACAATTGAGTGGGAGGAAAATAGAACTTGATGAGGTTATTGAACCTGTAATTAACCAAAGAGTAGCGCAGTACAGAATGATGTTTCTGTGGAGCCAATGACGGTTGAAGAGGGAGTTAATGATGATGATCATGAAACTTCATATCAAGTTACTATTGAACCTCGTAGGTCGACAAGGGCGCGTACTGCTCTTGAGTGGTACATCAACCCTGTTGTCATGGAGGTCATGTTGTTAGACAATGATGAACCTATGAGCTATGGTGAAGCGATGATGGGCCCGGATTCCGAGAAATGGTTAGAAGCCATGAAATCCAAGATGGGATCCATGTATTTAAACAAAGTATGGACTTTGGAAGTATTACCTAAAGGGCGAAAGACCATTCAGAACAAATGGATCTTTAAGAAGAAGAAGGATGCGGCCGGTAATGTCACCGTCTATAAAGCTTGACTTGTGGCAAAGGGTTTTTCACAAGTTCAAGGAGTTGACTACGATGATACCTTCTCACCCATAGCGATGCTTAAGTCTATCAGAATCATGTTAGCAATAGCTGCATATTTCGACTATGAAATTTGGTAGATGGATGTCAAAACAACATTCCTTAATAGTTTCCTTAAGGAAGAGTATTATATGATACATCCGGAAGGTTTTGTCGATCCAAAGAATGCTGAAAAAGTTTGCAAACTCTAGCGATCCATTTATGGATTGGTGCAAGCATCTCGGAGTTGGAATCTGCGCTTTTATGAGGTGATCAAAGCGTTCAAGTTTACACAAGTTTATGGAGAAGCTTGTATTTACAAGAAAGTGAGTGGAAGCTCTATAGCGTTTCTAATATTATATGTGGATGACATATTGCTGATTGGAAACAATATCGAAATGATGGAAAGCATGAAGGAATATTTGAACATGAGTTTTTCAATGAAGGACCTGGGAGAAGCTGCTTTCATATTAGGCATTAATATCTATAAATATAGATCGAGACGCTTAATATGACTTTCACAAAGCACATACCTTGATAAAGTTTTGAAGAAGTTCAAAATGGATCAGTCCAAGAAGGGGTTCTTGCCTATGTTACAAGGTGTGAAGTTGAGTAAGACTCAATGCCAAGTGACTACAGAAGATAGAGAGAAGATGAGTGTTATCCCCTATGCTTAAGTCATAGGCACTATCATGTATGCAATGCTATGCACAAGACCTGATGTCAGCCTTGCCATAAGTATGGCCGGAAGGTTTCAAAGTGATCCTGGAATGGAACACTGGACGACGGTCAAGAATATCCTTAAGTACCTGAAAAGGACTAAGGAAATGTTTCTCGTTTATGGAGGTGATCAAGAGCTTGTCGTAAAGGGTTACGTCGATCAAGCTTTGACACTGATCCGGATGACTCTAAGTGGCAACCGAATACATATTTATTCTCAATGGGGGAGTAGTAAGCTGGTGTAGTTCCAAGCAATGCATGGTAGCTGATTCTACATGCGAATCGGAGTACATCGCAACCTCGCAGGCAGTAAAGGAAGGTGTCTAGATGAAGGAGATCATGATAGATCTTGGAGTAGTGCCTAGTGCACTGAATCGAGTGGATCTGTTCTGTGATAACATTGGTGCCATTGCCCTAGCCAAGGAACCAAGGTTTCACAAGAGGACTAGACACATAAAGCGATGCTTCAATTCCATCCGCGAGTACATCAAGGAGGAGGACATAAATATTTGCAAAGTGCACACAGATCTGAATGTTGTAGACCCATTGACTAAACCTCTTCCAAGGGCTAAACATGATCAACACCAGAACTGTATGGGTGTTCGATTCATTACAATTTAAATCACATAGTGATGTGAGCTAGATTATTGACTCTAGTGCAAGTGGGAGACTGTTGGAAATATTCCCTAGAGGCAATAATAAAATGGTTATTATTATATTTCCTTCTTCATGATAATTGTTTATTATCCATGCTATAATTGTATTGATTGGAAACACATTGCATGTGTGGATATATAGACAACACTTTGTACCTAGTGTGCCTCTAGTAGACTAGCTCGTTGATGAAATATGGCCAATGTTTCCTAGACATTGACATGAGATGTCATTTGATAATGGGATCACATAATAGGAGAATGACGTGATGGACAAGACCCAAACTATAAACGTAGCATTTGATCGTGTTAGTTTATTGCTATAGTTTTCTGCATATCAAATATCTATTCCTATGACCATGAGATAAGGCAACTCATTGACACCGGAGGAGTACCTTGTGTGTATAAAATGTCGCAACGTAATTGGGTGACTATAAAGGTGCTCTACAGGTACCTCGGAGGGTGTCTGTTGAGTTGGCATGGATCAGTACTGGGATTTGTTACTCCATGTGACAGAGAGGTATCTCAGGGCCCACTCGGTAATACGACATCACAACAAGCCTTGCAAGCAATGTGACTATAGTGCTAGTTACAGGATCTTGTATTACGGAACGATTAAATAGACTTTCCGGTAACGAGATTGAACTAGGTATACAGATACCAACGATCGAATCTCGGGCAAGTAACATACCGAAGAACAAAGGGAACAACTTACGGGATTGGCTGAATCCTTGACATAGAGGTTTGACCAATAAAGATATTTGTAGATTATGTAGGAACCAATATGGGCATCCGGGTCCTGCTATTGGTTATTCACCGTAGAGGTGTCTTGGTCATGTCTACATAGTTCTCGAACCCGCAGGCTCTCCAGACTTAAGGTTCGGTGACGTTTCAGTAGTATAGAGTTATGTATGATGGTGACCGAAGGTTGTCCGGAGTCCCGGATGAGATCTCGGACGTGACGAGGAGCTCTGGAATGGTCCGGAGGTAAAGACTGATATATAGGAAGTCCTGTTTTGGTCATCGGAAAAGTTTTGGGCTCATCGGTAGTCTACCGGGAGTGCCAGGAGGATACCGGGGGACCATCGGGAGGGGTATTTCGACCCAAGAGGCAAATGGGATGTGGGAGGAGATTTACCAGCCCTTAGTGGTCTAGCCAAAGCCCCACAGTAAGCCAATGCGTCTAGGGTGGAAAATCCCAAGGGTGGAAGGAGGCCCAAGCGGGAAAGGAGGAGTCCTAGTCGTACTAGGATTAGAGGAGAAGGACTCCTCCCACCCCTTCGGCCGAACTAGGGTTGGCTCCCTTGGTAGACAAGCCTCCTCCCTACCCTCATCCTATATATACTAGAGGTTTGAGGGTTTTTTAAGATAGAAAAACTGCCACGTGTTACCTCTCCTCTAGTTCGTAGTTTCTCCTCTAATCGGTTTCAGCGGTGCTTAGCCGAAGCCCTGCTGGAATAGCTCCACCACCATCGCCGCAACGCTATTGTGCTACCGGATAACTCATAGACCTCTCCACTCCCTCTTTATGGATCAAGAAGGCGGAGATCGTCATCAAGCTATACGTGTGCTGAATGTAGATGTGCCGTCCGTTCTGTGCTAGATCGGGACGGATCATGATTGGATCGTGGGATGCTCGGCGATTTGGATCATGAAGACGTTCGACTACATCAACCGCGTTTTTTAATGCTTCCCACTTCGCGATCTACAAGGGTATGTATATCCACTCTCCCTCTCGTAGATGCTCATCACCATGGATAGATCTTGCGTGTGCGTAGGAAATTTTTTGTTTCCCATGCAACGTTCCCCAACAGTGGCATCATGAGCTAGGTCTATGTGTAGATGAGATCTCGAGTAGAACACAAAGGAGTTTGTGGGCATTTATGCTTAGTTTGCTTCCTCCCTTGGTTGTGTTTTGGTTCCGCGGTATTGTGGGATGAAGCGGCCCGAACCAACCTTACTCGTACACTTACGAGAGACCGGTTCCATCGACTAGTGTGTAACTTCGTTGCACAAAGATGGATGGCAGGATGTCTGTTTCTCCTAATTTAGTTGGATCGGATTCGACAACGACAGTCCTTGAGAAGGTTGAAAAGAAACTTATGTATCACCATTGTGGTTTTTGCGTAGGTGAGAATTGTTCTTGCTAGATACCCATAGCAGCCACAGTAAAACTTGCAACAACTAATTAGAGGACGTCTAACTTGTTTTTGCAGGGTATGTTGTGATGTGATATGGCCAATTACATGATGAGATATATGTGATGTATGAGATGATCATGTATTGTATAGAATATCACGACTTGCATGTCGATCAGTACGGCAACTGACAGGAGCCATCGGGTTGTCTTTAATTTTTTTTCGTCGTTTTTCTTTACTTTATCGCTATGAATTAGCAATAGTCGTGCAAGCAATAGTCGGACACGACACCCCGATGGCGACACGTTGATGGAGATCAAGATGATGGAGATCATGGTGTCATGCTGGTGACGATGGAGATCATGCCGGTGCTTTGAAGATGGAGATCAAAAAGCACAAGTTCATGACCATATCATGTCACTTATGATTTGCATGTGATGTTGATCCTTTTATGCACCTTGTTTTACTTAGGACGAGGGTAGCATTATAAGGTGATCCCTCACTTAAATTCCAAGATAAATTGTGTTCTCCCCAAGTGTGCAATATTGCGAAATTTCATCATGTCGAGACACCACGCGATGATCAGGTGTGATAGACTCTACGTTCGCATACAATAGGTGCAAGCCAGTGTTGCACATGCAGAACACTCGGGTTAAACTTGACGAGCCTAGCATGTACAGACATGGCCTCGGAACACAAGAGACCGAAAGGTCGAACACGAGTCATATAGTAGATATGATCAACATGATGATGTTCACCATTGAAGCCACCTCAACTCACGTGATGATCGAACATGAGTTGGTGAATTTGGATCATGTGTCACTCAGATGACCTGAGGGATGTCAATTTGAGTGGGAGATTTAGTAATTGATTAAACTAAACTCATTATCTTGAATAATAGTCTTAGTAACCCTTGCTTATTTATGTTGTAGATCAATGGCTCGCGTAGTAGCACCCCTGAATTTTAATGCGTTCCTAAAGAAAGCTAAGTTGAAAGATGATGGAAGTAACTTTGTGGACTGGGCCCGTAATCTGAGGATTATCCTCACGACTTTCGAGAAGGCATATGTCCTTGATGCACCGCTTGGTAACCAACCCGCACACATGTCATCCGAAGACATTAAGAACGCTTGGGAGCCACGTTCTGGAGATTACTCAATACTTCAGTGTGCAATATTGTATCGATTAGAACCGGGACTTCAAAAACATTTTGAATGTCATGGATCATATGAGATGTTTCAGGAGTTAGAGTTTATCTTTAAGAAGAATGCCCGGATCGAGAGGTATGAGATCTCTGATAAGTTCTATGTTTGCAAAATGGAGGAGAATGGGTCTATCAATGAACATATACTCAGAATGTCTGGGTATTCGACCCGTCTGGCGGAGCTAGGGATGCCCCTTCTACCAAAGGTGATCACTGACAGAGTTCTTCAATCATTTCCACCAAGCTACAAGAGCTTCGTGCTGAACTACAATATGCACGGGATGAGAAAGTCAGTCGCCGAGCTGTTTGCGATGCTGAAAGTCGCTGAGTCTGAAATCCAGAAAAAACATCAAGTGTTAATGGTCAATAAAACCACTAGTTTCAAGAAGAATGGCAAGGGTAAGAAGGGTAACTCCAAGAAGGGTTGCAAAGCAGTTGCTCCTCCCGTGAAGAAACCCAAGGCTGGACCCAAGCCAAAAACCGAGTGCTTTCATTGCAAGGGAACTAGTCACTCGAAGCAGAACTGCCCCAAGTATCTGGCTAACAAGAAGGCAACCAACGACAAACAAGGTATATATGATATACATGTTATTGATGTGTACCTTACTAGCTCTCGTTGTAGTGCCTGGGTATTTGATACCGGTTTGGTTGCTCACATTTGCAACTCAAAGCAGGACCTATGGAATAGACGGAGGCTGGCTAAGGACAAAGTGTCGATGCGCGTGGGAAATGGTTCCAAGGTTGATGTGATCACTGTCAGCACGCTTGCTCTTCGACTACCATCGGGATTAGTGAAGTACCTGAATAATTGTTATTTAGTTCCCGCATTAAGCATGGACATTATATCTGGATCTTATTTATTGAGAGACGGTTACTTATTTAAATCTTAGAATAATGGTTGTTCTATTTATATGAATAATTTCTTTTATGATCATGCACCCAATGTGAGGGGTTTATTCATATTTAATCTTGATAGTGATGATACACATGTTCATAACATTGATGCCAAAAGATGTAGAGCTGATAATGATAGTACCACTTTCTTGTGGCACTGTCGTTTGGGTCATATTGGTGTAAAACGCATGAAGAAGCTCCATGCTGATGGACTTTTGGAGTCACTTGATTTTGAATCATTTGACACATGTGAACCATGCCTCATTGGCAAGATGACTAAAACGCCGTTCTCTGGAACAATGGAACGAGCGAGTGACTTGTTGGAAATCATACATACTGATGTGTGCGGTCCAATGAACGTTGAGGCGCGCGGTGGATATCATTATTTTCTCACCTTCACTGATGACTTAAGTAGATATGGGTACATTTACTTAATGAAACACAAGTCTGAAACGTTTGAAAAGTTCAAACAATTTCAGAGTGAAGTTTAGAATCATCGTAACAATAAGATTAAATTCCTGCGATCAGATCGAGGAGGTGAATATCTCAAGTTATGAGCTTCGAAGTCACTTAAGACAGTGTGGAATTGTTTCACAATTGACACCGCGTGGAACACCACAACGTAATGGTGTGTCCGAATGTCGTAACCGAACCTTATTACATATGGTGCGTTCTATGATGTCTCTTGCCGATTTGCCACTATCGTTTTGGGGTTATGCATTAGAGACAGCTGCATTCACTTTAAATAGGGCACCATCGAAATCTGTTGAGACGACGCATATGAACTGTGGTTTGGCAAGAAGCCAAAGTTGTCGTTTATTAAAGTTTTGGGATGTGATGCTTATGTGAAAAAGCTTCAGCCTGAAAAGCTAGAACCCAAAGTGGAGAAATGTGTCTTCATAGGATATCCAAAAGAGACAGTTGGGCATACCTTGTATCTCAGATCCGAAGGCAAAGTGTTTGTCGCTAAGACCGGAACATTTCTTGAGAAAGAGTTTCTCTCGAAAGAATTGAGTGGGAGGAAAATAGAACTTGATGAGGTTATTGAACTTTTACTTCAACCAGAGAGTAGCACAGCGCAGAAAGATGTTTCTGTGGAGCCAACAATGGTTTAAGAGGAAGTAAATGATGATGATCATGAAACTTCGGGTCAAGTTACTATTGAACCTCATAGGTCGACAAGGGCGTGTACTGCTCATGAGTGGTACGACAACCCTGTCTTGGAGGTCATGTTGTCAGACAACGATGAACCTACGAGCTATGGAGAAGCAATTATGGGCCCGGATTCCGAGAAATGGTTAGAGGCCATGAAATCTGAGATGGGATGCATGTATAAAAACAAAGTATGGACTTTGGAAGTATTACCTGAAGGGCGAAAGGCCATTCAGAACAAACTGATTTTTAAGAACAAGACGAACGTGGACAATAATGTCACCGTCTATAAAGCTCGACTTGTGGCAAAGGGTTTTTCACAAGTTCAAGGAGTTGACTATGATGAGTCCTTCTCACCCGTAGCGATGCTCGACTTGTCAGAATCATGTTAGCAATAGCTGCATATTTCGACTATGAAATTTGGCAGATGGATGTCAAAACAGCGTTCCTTAATGGTTTCCTTAAGGAAGAGTTGTATATGGTACAACCGGAAGGTTTTGTCGATCCAGAGAATTTTGAAAAGTTTGCAAACTCCAGCGATCCATTTATGGACTGGTGCAAGCATCTCGGAGTTGGAATCTACGCTTTGATGAGGTGATCAAAGCATTTGGGTTTATACAAGTTTATGGAGAAGCTTGTATTTACAAGAAAGTGAGTGGGAGCTCTATAGCGTTTCTGATATTATATGTGGATGACATATTGCTGATTGGAATCAATATAGAAATGATGGAAAGCATGAAGGAATATTTGAACAAGAGTTTTTCAATGAAGGACCTGGGAGAAGCTGCTTTCATATTAGGCATTAACATATATAGAGATAGATCGAGATGCGTAATAGGACTTTCACAAAGCACATACCTTGATAAAGTTTTGAAGAAGTTCAAAATGGATCAGTCCAAGAAGGGGTTCTTTCCTGTGTTACAAGGTGTGAAGTTGAGTAAGACTCAATGCCCAGTGACTGCAGAAGATAGAGAGAAGATGAGTGTCATCCCCTATGATTTAGCCATAGGCTCTATTATGTATGCAATGCTGTGCACAAGACCCGATGTCAGCCTTGCCATAAGTATGGCCGGAAGGTTTCAAAGTGATCTTGGAATGGAGCACTGGACGACGGTCAAGAATATCCCTTAAGTACCTGAAAAGGAGTAAGGAAATGTTTCTCGTTTATGGAGGTGATCAAGATCTCGTCGTAAAGGGTTACGTCGATGCAAGCTTTGACACTGATTCAGATAACTCTAAGTCGCAAAACGGATACATATTTATTCTCAATGGGGGAGCGGTAAGCTGGTGCAGTTCCATAATTATTCTCAGTGGAGTACATCGCAGCCTCGGAGGCTGCGAAGGAAGGTGTCTGGATGAAGGGGTTCATGACAGATCTTGGAGTAGTGCTTAGTGCACTGAATCGAGTGGATCTTTTCTGTGATAACACTGGTGCCATTGCCCTGGCCAAGGAATTAAGGTTTCACAAGAGGACCACACACATAAAGCGACGCTTCAATTCCATCCGTGAGTACATCAAGGAGGAGGACATAAATATTTGCAAAGTGCACATGGATCTGAATGTTGCAGACCCCTTGACTAAACCTCTTCCAAGGGCTAAACATGATCAACACCAGAACTGTATGGGTGTTCGATTCATTACAATGTAAATCACATAGTGATGTGAGCTAGATTATTGACTCTAGTGCAAGTGGGAGACTGTTGGAAATATTCCCTAGAGGCAATAATAAAATGGTTATTATTATATTTCCTTGATCATGATAATTGTTTATTATCCATGCTATAATTGTATTGATTGGAAACACATTGCATGTGGGGATATATAGACAACACTTTGTCCCTAGTGTGCCTCTAGTAGACTAGCTCGTTGATCAAAGATGGTCAATGATTCCTAGCCATTGACATGAGATGTCATTTGATAACGGGATCACATAATTAGGAGAATGATGTGATGGACAAGACCGAAACTATAAACGTAGCATTTTATTGTGTCAGTTTATTGCTACAGTTTTCTGCATGTCAAGTATCTGTTCCTATGACCATGAGATCATGCAACTCACTGACACCGGAGGAGTACCTTGTGTGTATCAAACATCGCAACGTAACTGGGTGAATAGAAAGGTACTCTACAGGTATCTTCGAGGGTGTCTGTTGAGTTGGCATGGATCAATACTGGGATTTGTTACTCTGTGTGACGGAGAGGTATCTCAGGGCCCACTCGATAATACAACATCACAACAAGCCTTGCAAGCAATGTGACTAAAGTGTTAGTTATGGATCTTGTATTACGGAACGAGTAAATAGACTTGCCGGTAACGAGATTGAACTAGGTATACAGATACCGACGGTCGAATCTCAGGCAAGTAACATACCAAAGAACAAAGGGAACAGCGTACGGGATTGACTGAATCCTCGACATAGAGGTTTGACCAATAAAGATCTTTGTAGATTATGTTGAAACCAATATGGGCATCCAGGTCCCGCTATTTGTTATTGACCGTAGAGGTGTCTTGGTCATGTCTACATAGTTCTCGAACCCGCAGGGTCTGCACACTTAAGGTTCGGTGGTGTGTCGGTAGGATAGAGTTATATATGGTAGTGATCGAAGGTTGTTTGGAGTCCCAGATGAGATCCGGACGTCATGAGAAGCTCTGGAATGGTCTGGATGTAAATATTGATATATAGGAAGTCCCGTTTTGGTCACCGGAAAAGTTTTGGGCTCATCGGTAGTGTACTGAGAGTGCCGGGAGGATACCGGGGGACCATCGGGAGGGGTATTTCGACCCAAGAGGCTACATGGTCTATGGGAGGAGGTTTACCAGCCCTTAGTGGGCTGGCCAAATCTCCATAGGAATCCCATGCGGCTAGGGTGGAAAATCCCATGGGTGGAAGGAGGCCCGAGTGGGAAAGGAGTCCTAGTCCTACTAGGATTGGAGGAGAAGGACTCTTCCCACCCCTTCGGCCGAACTAGGGTTGGCTCCCTTGGGAGCCAAGCCTCCTCCCTCCCCTCCTCCTATATATACTAGAGGTTTGAGGGTTTTTTGAGACAGAAAAACTGCCACGTGTTACCTCTCCTCTAGTTCGTAGTTTCTCCTCTAGATCGGTTTCAACGGTGCTTAGGCGAAACCCTGCTGGAATAGCTCCACCACCATCGCCGCAACACTGTCGAGCTACCGGAGAACTCGTATACCTCTCCGCCCCCTCTTGATGTATCAAGAAGGCGGAGATCGTCATCAAGCTATACTTGTGCTGAACGCGGAGGTGTCGTCCGTTCGGTGCTAGATCGGGACGGATCGTGATTGGGTCACGGGACGCTCGGCGTTTTGGATCACGAAGATGTTTGACTGCATTAATCGTGTTTCTTAACGCTTCCCGCTAGGTGATCTACAAGGGTATGTGGATCCACTCTCCCTATCATAGATGCTCATCACCATGGATAGATCTTGCATGTGCGTAGGAATTTTTTGTTTCCCATGCAATGTTCCCCAACAGTATCACTTGACTCTCTTGGTTCTTAGAGGCATGTGGAGCCATGGATATGGGCGTCACTTGTAGCGGCTCCTGATGAGCAGCAATTGTAGTAGATGTAGCAGGAGGGGTTGAGGCACTTGAGCCGACTCGGATGGCTTCAACTTCTTTGTCTTCAGCCTCTTCAAGGGTTGGGCTTCAGAGGCCGGGGCAGACTTGCACTTTCTGGCTTCAACTTCAGCTTGCTTGGTCCTCTTGCTGGATGCAACAGACGAAGGAGGTGGATCTCTTGGGCCAGAGAAACCAGCAGGGAAGATAATGCTTGGCGTCGCCTGTTGGGTTGACGCAGGCTGACCCGAAGACAATGATCCTTGGGTCAAGGGCAAGATGGCCAAGTGCTTTATGCTTCAACATGTCATTATGAGCCTGAACCATCTTTTTAGAGTTTCTCTTGGGATGCTCAAGGGCACCTTTAACAACTTTGTATCGCTGTCCAAACTCAGCCATGAGATCAGTCACGAAGATCTGGTAGCCTTGAATCTGTTTGGCTGTGAGTTTGTGGACATTCTTCTTCAAGAGAGCCTTCTCATGCCGAACCTTCTCCTGTTGCTGCATAGCTTCTTGAAAAATAGTCATATCTTCATTGACCAGCCCTTGGAAGGTGACGCTCAGTCCAATTGGAAGCTATAAGGCGGCAATGGTGAGTGAGGGGTCAGCGAACCATTCATCAATGAATTGATAGATAATTTTGGCATCAATGCGAGGTAAGTCTTCAAGGCACTTAGCCTCTTCCGCTTTTTGTTGAATAAGCTTTGCCAGAGCTTCATCGCCGAACTCATCATTAGAGAGCTCAATCATGTTGGCGGCGTCCATCAAGGAAAGGGATGGCTTCAGACCGTGAGAAGCAATGTCCTTTCTTTTCAGCATTCTATGAATGCGAGAGTCTTCCTCAATGTCAGAGGGTTCAGCAGGCCTTGATCTTGAAGCCTGTGGTGATGAGATGTTAGTTCTTGGAACTCTTGAAGCCTTTGAAGGATTTGATGCCTTTGAAGCCTTTGACTTTTGCTTAGGCTTCGGGTTAGAGGAAGGGGCAGATCAACTTCATCTCCCTGAGCATTGTCGCCTTCATGAGCATCTTCATCGGTGTTCCCAAGTATGCTTGACAGGTGCGGATTCTTTGGCATTGGTGTCTTGAACATGCATGGGTAGAATCTGACCCTAATAGCATCAATCCTTGTCTTCGGATGAAGATTCTTATATATGATTTTAGTCCATGGGACATTCTCACCATACTGTTCAGCATACTCGCCAGTTATGAAGCGATAGTTGAACCACTTGACAATCCAGTATCTTCAAATCCATTGGATTCGAGTCTTGCGCCGATGATAGGTTTCCTCCGAGTCAGACTTGTAGCGCTCATATAGATCTAGAGGTAGATCATTGGATGTGTCAAGACGTCTTTTTCTTCCTCCCTTATTTTAGTACAATCTCTAGCCATTGTCTATGAAATGTTCAAAGTCTTCAAAGACAGATTCAGGTGTGAGCTTTCCCCTGGTGAGTTCAGATGAATCCGCAAGTAGTCTGCAAATGAATTCAGACTATGAGATCCAAGCGATTCTGCCATGGACATGTACCTGTGGAAGAGTTAGAGATGTGACGGAATGGAAGAGGCCATATGCATTCTTGGAAGATTTGGAAGCAAGATATCGTGGTATGATGATATTGACCTCATTCACTGAAGTCTTTCACTTTTGCTCAAGATAAGGTGGTTTCAGATTTGTGCAAGTTCGAGAATTCGCACAAGTGAGAAATCATCGTAGATTTGTAACATAAGTAGTAGAATTGAGCGAATAGAGATACAAGTTTGACATCTATTGGAATCATTGTGGAAAAACATATCATGAAGACATTTGGTAATTCACAAAGATCAATCGGGTGGTAAAAATTCTGTTTTAATTACCACGGTGAAGAACACGATGAACTAGTCGACGAGGCTGAGAAACCGAGTAGTTCGATCTGCCAAATCCTAGCTCGGTGGTGGCAAACAGGTACGGCGGCGGCGAACGAAGATGGTCGCGGTCGGCATGAGTACAACGATAGAGGAGTCACGTCAGCTAAGTGCTCCTTCTCCGGTGGTGATGAAATCCAGTGATGGCGCAAGGGTTTGGAGCTTGGAGGTGGCAGAGGAAGTGGAAGCATAATAATTTTTAACGCCCTGGACACACCTGTTGGAGGTTGTTACTCTTGGAGGGATCTAGACTAGCCCCACAAATCAATACTAGTATTTTCTGTGCACTTTGTCCTCACTCGTGCGCACCCGGGACCAACTTCCCAGTCGGTCACCCATCCTAGAACTACTCCAAGCCAATCACCCATCCTAGAACTACTCCAAGCCAAGCACGCTTAACTTGGGAGTTATGTTCAAATGGGCTCTCGGAAAAGAAGGAATTCCTTATTGATATGGAAGGAAGAAGGCCACTCAACCATATCCTTGGCATATAATTGATCAAAATTGCACACTCTCAATTGGTATCATGTCAATAGTATATATATTGTTCTTCCTTGCATGACTAATCTTTGTAGGTAACCAGTGTACTAGAACAAGAAGGATTGCTCAAAACTCAAGATGATCTTCATCAACCTCGAGCATCCTCAACAAGTTCATCTACAAGCTACGTCGTCAACATCACTCAAAGGTATGTACTCATGTCCTTGAAAAGGCTTTACTCCAAGAATTGAGATAAAGCAACTCAAGTGACATGAAAACATTAAAACGCTTAATCGAAAAATGGTAACCCCATTCTGAGCTTAACGTAGAGTATAACCTATGATCAAGTATTCTTGCTTGGCTCCTAAGTCGAGATACTCTAATATAGGTGACCTAGTCGCTGCCCATCATCTAGTTAAGAATATGGTGTGCTTTGCTCTCTATTGCATGATTTCTCATAACTACTCCAATCTTATCTAGTTGATGTCCTTTGTAAAAACAGAAACTTGGTTTGTCTTTCGGAGACGCCAACTCAGATATCTAGGTTCTACCGAAATTGCAGACAAGCTGCACTACAAAATCTCGGTACCACCAACCTATCTATCTCGAAGTCACCAATTTTCATTCTGTTTCATTTGAATTCATTTTTTTGCAATTCTGTGTTTTCTTAGTGATCTTTCTTGTAATTCTTCCGTTACTTCCATGATCCCTTAAAAAAACTTTGTGTTACTTAGGGGGAGAAGAACTAAAGGTAATCTTGAGGAGAGAATTTTTGGTCCTCAAGGATCCCTATCTTCCATGAAGAAAGGAGGAGAAGAACAAGTCATTTTCCATGACTCTAAGTTTTCACTTCTATGAATCCTACATTTCGATGACCCTTGATCTCAAGGATCCCTTCTCAGTCAATGATCCCTGTATCTATCCCTGTTTTTAACCTTTTTGGAAATTAATGCCAAAGGGGGAGAAGACCAAGGCTTCATGCTAAAGGGGAGATACATGCTTATGCAAAGCGGGATATATGATCAAGGGGGAGAGCCAATGTCAATTCTCATACATTCATAAACAGGGGGAGAATATCAAAGTAGGGGGAGAAGATTTTTTTTGACCTTTCTCACCTTATCCAATCCTAATATCTACATGCTAAGATTCAGGGGGAGAGGATAATCTCTTTTCATATCTACGGTGAGAAAATTCTCAATGATCTTGGAGACATATCAATTCTAAGGAATATTATTTTCTATATGTCCTCCATATCTTGGCAATTTTGAGTTCCATTGCCTTGCTGTTTGGTAGAATACTCTCGTGTTTCCTAACATTGTTTTCTCAAGTGTGTTTCTATTACCAGGATGCTCAAGAACTCAAGGTAAGTATATGCATCATATCATTGGTCAAGATGATCTCTTGCTTCTTGCACATATTGTTTGCAAGAGTGATGTCTTGAACAAAGATACATCTCATTCATATATATTTGATGCATATAGCCGAGATACACATGACATGTTATATCCCTTCTACCTTATGTGTGTTCATGCATTCAAAAGCAACTATCCTTAAAGGACTGCACACATTTAGGGGGGGCAAGTCTAAGTCATGTGTCTCCCAAAGTCTTCAGTATAACCATGCATATCTTTATTTGAAGCTTTGATCATATGTTGTCATCAATTACCAAAAAGGGGGAGATTGAAAGCACAACATGCTCCCTTGGTGGTTTTGATAATTCAGTATAACATAGATTGTCTCTTCGACTGATACTTTTACCTAGTGTATTTCAGATACAGTCTATAGAGAGGATTGGCAAAAGGAGATTGTGGACATACCCCAAGATGCAAGGAAATAGGTTGGCCAAGCTTCAAGCAAAAGGACTCTACATTTTATATTTGTGAGAAATCACTTTGAGTCCATAGGAAAGCCAATACTATTAAAAGGGGGTAAGGTTTTGTTGGTGAACAATATGATCAAACGTGCACAAGTGATAGTCGCCAAAAACATCCACAAAATCTCCTACCAAAGTCTGTTATATACCTAACAATCAAAATTGGCACAACCAACTTTCTCATACCAGTGCCACCGATTCCAGAACCTAGACAGACTCTGGCAAACCCTAGCCACTTCGGTGCAACCGATTCTATACCGGCGCCACCGAGTTTAGGTTGCCAACTTTCTGTTACGCAAATTCACATTTTCGGTCCCACCGAGAATGTTGGATCGGCATCACCGAGATTGGAGATCTGACCATTGGTCACCTTATCGGTGCAACCGAGTTTCCTATATTGGCCTCACCGAGATTCAAAAGTTGCCACCTTTTGGTCACTTCGGTACCACCGAGATTAACACATCGGTGTCATCGAGTTAGTCATTTTGTGTGTAACAATTGGATTTTTGGGGATGCCTATATATACCCCTTCACCACCACCTACTCGAGAGAGAAGCACTCAGAACTATTCCATACCTATCATATCAGATTTTCTGAGAGAGAACCACCTACCCTTGTGTTGAGGTCAAGATCTTCCACTCCAATCATATGGATCTTGATCTCTAGCCTCCCCAAGTAGCTCCACCAATCCCATCTCTTACACCATGCCAAATCTGTGAGAGAGTGATCGGGTGCTGAGGAGTCTATCATCTTGAAGCACAATAGCAAGAAGTTCATCGTCATTACTGAGCCTATTACCTTTTGGAGGGGGGTGCCTACTAGATTGGTTAGGTGTTGCTTGGGAGCCTCCTACTTCGTGTTGTGGAGTGAACCAAGAAGTTTGTAAGGGCAAGGAGATCGCCTACTTCGTGAAGATCTACCCATAGTGAGGCTAGTCCTTAGTGGACGGAAGCCGTTATGGAATAGTCAAGGTTGCTACTTCGTGGACCCTTTTGGGTGGAGCCCTCCGTGGACTCTCGTGACCGTTACCCTCCGTGGGTTGAAGACTCCATAAACATGGATGTACGATAGCGCCACCTATCGGAACCACAAGAAAAATCCATGCGTCTCCAACTGCGTTTGATCTACCTATCCCAACACTTTACTTCATATGCAATGTCTTTACTTTCCGCTGTCATATCTGTTGACATGCATGTGTAGGGCTGTTAGACTTGCTAGCTTTGCTAAAACTGTTAAAATCTGCCAACCAATTAACTTGGGAAAGGTTAGGTTTTGAATTCCTGCTAGTAGTCTATTCACCCCCCTCTAGACACTCTTCTAGTGATCCTTCAGGCCGGCAGTTCCCGTGCCCTCGCGCTCGGGTCGGGGGCCTTCAGTGGCAGTGCCGCCCGTCGTGAGCAGATGCTGCTGCGCATCAGCAGCATCGATGAGCTCCTTGATGTGGCGCTCGTGGGCGGTATGCTCTTCTCCCTCCAAGGTGGCCAATTCCTCGTAGGCTACCTTGAGAGCCCGCAGGTTGGCTGTGGAGGTGTCGTAGACGGGCATCTTGCTGCCGAGGATTTTGGCGACCACGTGACCGCGGTCACGCACAGCCCCACGCCGGCTGGGCTCGGTGCTAGCCAGTGTGAGTCCGTAGGCGGAAGCGTACTCCCGCTGTGCCGCCTCCATGCGGCACCGCGTGGCTGCGAGGGTTGTGGCGTCCTTGAACAGGATGCGACGAGCCGCCTCGAGATCGGCCACGGCGGTGTCGGGGTTCGCCGTCGGGGCGATCGGAGTGCTCAAGCCCTGGAGGGCCGCGCCGAGCGGTTCGAACATGCCGACGCGGGCAGCGGCAGCGCTAGCCGCAACCTGTGCCCATCCGGAAGTGGTGGAGGAAGTGATGGCCATTACTCCCATGTGACCATGAGAGTCGCTGGACTGAGTCACAGCGAGCGCGCCCATGGCTGTGGGCGAACCAGTGCAGACGAGCACCTGCGCGGGGTACTCGTCAGCGACCGGAGTCTCGGCGAGGCTGAGCCTGCCGAAGCGCTTGGTGAGCGCGTTGATGTCGGCCATGAGGCCGACGGAGTTGCCCACAGGGCGTGCCGGAGCAAGCCCCACGATCCCACGGTTTTGCCTGGACGTTCAGCGACGACGGGGAATGGCGAGGGGTCCTGCCCGGAGCATGAATCCGACCGACGCCACGTATGGCCCCATGGTTGGCACCAACTGTCGTTGTTTTCTCACGTCAGATGCCATAGGGTGGCTTATCGTGGTTGATTGGGGCCGGAGGATGCCGACGGGCTCCGGGTGCGAGATTGGGCACAAGCGGTGATGACACATGATGTACCCAGGTTCAGGGCCCTCCGAGGGAGGTAACACCCCTAGTCCTTCTTGGTTTAGTTGGATAGGGGAGTAAGTATACAAGGGTGGTCCTGGAGCTATGTTTGGAGGAGGAAGAAGGAGCAGCCAGCTCGTCTTCCTTCACTACTAGGGGGGTTTGAGAGCTCTGTGTGTCTGTGCGGGTGTGATCGTTCGTCCCCGTTGCATGGGGGGCTCGAGGGGTTTTATAGGCCAACCCCCGGCTCTTATAATATGTTCTAAGTACAAGGGCGGGGGGGCTCGGCTGGCAGGCTCTCCGGCTGGCTAGGGGGACCCGCCATTCGCGTCGTCTTGTCACTTGTAGGGGCCACCGGCTGAGCGGTCCCATCTCTTGCTGGGGCCTGCCAGCCGGCCCGATGATTGGCCCTCGCCCACCTGCCGCGGCAAGAGTCGTCGGGTTGGTGTTGCCTAGTGCCAGCCGACCGAAGTCTCTGGTACGGCCGGCGGCACTGTAACCACGCCGGGACAAGTAATCGAGTGGGCGAGGGCATGCTGACAATATTCCCTCGCTCGGTCACGCTCATCAAGGTCAGCGGCCTGGACGGTCGGACTATAGCCACGCTCTGCAGTGCGTCAGCGGCCACTGTAGCCATAGGGCCGCCCATCGTGTCCGTCGCGTCGTGTCATCGTACCTGCATGTAGAGGGACAGGACGTCACATGTCCGTCCCAAGGTCAGTGGAAGAGGTGGCCCAAAAGCAGCCGGATGCGCCCAGCCGGACGAGAGTCGGGCCAGCTCCCTGATCGGCCGTCTGGGGCGCCAGCCCAAGCCGGACGCCCTCCGGTCGGCCTCGTCCAGCCGACCATGTAGTTTTTCTTTGAAGCATAGAGGGGGACGACCCCGTTGCTTTGGCCTACCCAGGGGTAATAACCCTATCACCCTTGGACGTGTTTTGGTTCAACGGTATTGTGGGATGAAGTGGCCCGGACCAACCTTACTCGTACACTTACGAGAGACCGGTTCCATCGACTGACATGTAACTTCGTTGCACAAAGATGCCTGGCGGGTGTGTGTTTCTCCTACTTTAGTTGGATCGGATCCGACAAAGGCGGTACTTGAGAAGGTTGAAAAGCAACTTATGTATCACCGTTGTGTTTTTTTGCGTAGGTGAGAATTATTCTTGCTAGATACCCGTAGCAGCCATTTAAAACTTGCAACAACAATTAGAGGACATCTAAGTTGTTTTTGCAGGGTATGTTCTGATATGATATGGCCAATTACATGATGAGATATATGTGATGTATGAGATGATCATGTATTGTATAGAATATCACGACTTGCATGTCTATGGTATGGCAACCGACAGGAGCCATAGGGTTGTCTTTAATTATTTTCACCATTTTGCTTTACTTTATCGCTATGAGTCAGAAATAGTCATGGAAGCAATAGTCGGCGCAACACCCCGATGGCGACATGTTGATGGAGATCAAGATGATGTAGATTATGGTGTCATGCTAGTGATGCTGGAGATCATGCCGGTGCTTTGAAGATGGAGATAAAAAAGCACAAGTTCATGGCCATATCATGTCACTTATGATTTGCATGTGATGTTAATCCTTTTATGCACCTTGTTTTTCTTAGGACAACGGTAGCATTATAAGGTGACCCCTCACTTAAATTTCAACATAAATTGTGTTCTCCCCGAGTGCGCACCGTTGCGAAAGTTCGTCGTGTCGAGACACCATGTGATGATTAGATGTGATAGACTCTACGTTCGCATACAATGGGTGCACGCCAGTGTTGCACATGTGGAACACTCGGGTTAAACATGATGAGCCTAGCATGTACAGACATGGCCTCGGAACACAAGAGACCAAAAGGTCAAACATGAGTCATATAGTAGATATGATCAACATGATGATGTTCACCATTGAAACCACCTCAACTCACGTGATGATCGAACTGGTGAATTTGGATCATGTATCACTCAGATGACCCGAGGGATGTCAATTTGAGTGGGAGCTTTAGTAATTTGATTAAACTAAACTCATTATCTTGAACAATAGTCTTAGTAAGCTTTGCTTATTTATGTTGTAGATCAATGGCTTGCGTAGTAGCACCCCTAAATTTTAATGTGTTCCTAGAGAAAGCTATGTTGAAAGATGATGGAAGTAACTTTGTGGATTGGGCCCGTAATCTAAGGATTATCCTCACGGCTTCCCAGAAGGCATATGTCCTTGATGCACCGCTTGGTAACCAACCCGCAGACATGTCATCCGAAGACGTTAAGAATGCTTGGGAGGCACGTTTTGGAGATTACTAAATAGTTCAGTGTGCAATATTGTATGGATTAGAACCGGGACTTCAAAGACGTTTTAAAAGTGATGGAGCATATGAGATGTTCCAAGAGTTGGAGTTTATTTTTAAGAAGAGTGCCCAGGACAAGAGGCATGAGACCTCTGATAAGTTGTATGCTTGCAAAATGGAGGAGAACGGGTCGATCAGTGAACATATACTTAGAATGCCTG
Source organism: Hordeum marinum (assembly GCA_022496015.1). Classification (NCBI taxonomy): domain Eukaryota; kingdom Viridiplantae; phylum Streptophyta; class Magnoliopsida; order Poales; family Poaceae; genus Hordeum; species Hordeum marinum. Next base: position 364,122,413 of record CM039674.1, on the reverse strand, counting down.
GGTATTCGACCCGTTTGGCGGAGTTAGGGATGCCCCTTCCGCCAGAGGCGATCACTGACAGAGTTCTTCAATCATTGCCACCAAGCTACAAGAGATTCGTGCTGAACTATAACATGCACGGGATGAACAAGTCAGTCGCCGAGCTGTTTACGATGCTGAAAGTCGCTGAGTCTGAAATCCAGAAAGAATATCAAGTGTTGATGGTCAATAAAACCACTAGTTTCAAGAAGATTGGCAAGGGTAAGAAGGGTAACTCCAAAAAGGGTGGAAAAGCAGTTGCTCCTCCCGTGAAGAAACCCAAGGCTGGACCCAAGCCAGAAACTGAGTGCTTTCATTACAAGGGAACTAGCACTGGAAGCGGAACTACCCCAAGTATCTGGCTGACAAGAAGGCGGCTAACGACAAACAAGGTATATATGATATACATGTTATTGATGTGTACCTTACTAGCTCTCATTGTAGTGCCTGGATATTTGATACCAGTTCGGTTGCTCACATTTGCAACTCAAAGCAGGACCTACAGAATAGACGGAGGCTGGCTAAGGACAAGGTGATGATGTGCGTGGGAAATTGTTCCAAGGTTGATGTGATCGTCATCGGCACACTCGCTCTTTGACTACCATCGGGATTAGTGATGAACCTGAATAATTCTTATTTAGTGCCCGCGTTAAGCATGAACATTATATCTAGATCTTGTTTATTGCGAGACGGTTACTCATTTAAATCTGAGAATAATGGTTGTTCTATTTATATGAGTAATATCTTTTATGGTCATGCACCCAATGTGAGGGGTTTATTCATATTGAATCTTGATAGTGATGATACACATGTTCATAACATTGATGCCAAAAGATGTAGAGTTGATAATGATAGTACCACTTTCTTGTGGCACTGCCGTTTGGGTCATATTGGTGTAAAACGCATGAAGAAGCTCCATGTTGATGGACTTTTGGAGTCACTTGATTTTGATTCACTTGACACATGTGAACCATGCCTCATGGGCAAGATGACTAAAACGCCGTTCTTTGGAACAATGGAACAAGCGAGTGACTTGCTGGAAATCATACATACTGATGTGTGCGGTCCAATGAACATTGAGGCACGCGGTGGATATCGCTATTTTCTCACCTTCACTGATGACTTAAGTAGATATGGGTATATTTACTTAATGAAACACAAGTCTTAAACGTTTGAAAAGTTCAAACAATTTCAGAGTGAAGTTTAGAATCATTGAAACAATAAGATTAAATTTCTGCGATCTGATCGAGGAGGTGAATATCTGAGTTATGAGTTTGGCAGTCACTTAAGACAATGCAGAATTGTTTCATAGTTGACACCGCCTGGAACACCACAGCGTAATGGTGTGTCCGAACATCGTAACCGAACCTTATTACATATGGTGTGTTCTATGATGTCTCTTGTCGATTTGCCACTATAATTTTTGGGTTATGCATTACAGACAACTGCATTCACTTTAAATAGGGCACCATCAAAATCTGTTGAGACGATGCCGTATGAACCTTGGTTTGGCAAGAAGCCAAAGTTGTCGTTTCTTAAATTTTTGGTATATGATGCTTATGTCAAAAAGCTTCAGCCTGAAAAGCTGGAACCCAAAGTGGAGAAATGCGTCTGCATAGGATATCCAAAAGAGACAGTTGGGTATACCTTCTATCTTAGATCCAAAGGCAAAGTGTTTGTCCCTAAGAATGGAACATTTCTTGAGAAAGAGTTTCTCACGAAACAATTGAGTGGGAGGAAAATAGAACTTGATGAGGTTATTGAACCTGTAATTAACCAAAGAGTAGCGCAGTACAGAATGATGTTTCTGTGGAGCCAATGACGGTTGAAGAGGGAGTTAATGATGATGATCATGAAACTTCATATCAAGTTACTATTGAACCTCGTAGGTCGACAAGGGCGCGTACTGCTCTTGAGTGGTACATCAACCCTGTTGTCATGGAGGTCATGTTGTTAGACAATGATGAACCTATGAGCTATGGTGAAGCGATGATGGGCCCGGATTCCGAGAAATGGTTAGAAGCCATGAAATCCAAGATGGGATCCATGTATTTAAACAAAGTATGGACTTTGGAAGTATTACCTAAAGGGCGAAAGACCATTCAGAACAAATGGATCTTTAAGAAGAAGAAGGATGCGGCCGGTAATGTCACCGTCTATAAAGCTTGACTTGTGGCAAAGGGTTTTTCACAAGTTCAAGGAGTTGACTACGATGATACCTTCTCACCCATAGCGATGCTTAAGTCTATCAGAATCATGTTAGCAATAGCTGCATATTTCGACTATGAAATTTGGTAGATGGATGTCAAAACAACATTCCTTAATAGTTTCCTTAAGGAAGAGTATTATATGATACATCCGGAAGGTTTTGTCGATCCAAAGAATGCTGAAAAAGTTTGCAAACTCTAGCGATCCATTTATGGATTGGTGCAAGCATCTCGGAGTTGGAATCTGCGCTTTTATGAGGTGATCAAAGCGTTCAAGTTTACACAAGTTTATGGAGAAGCTTGTATTTACAAGAAAGTGAGTGGAAGCTCTATAGCGTTTCTAATATTATATGTGGATGACATATTGCTGATTGGAAACAATATCGAAATGATGGAAAGCATGAAGGAATATTTGAACATGAGTTTTTCAATGAAGGACCTGGGAGAAGCTGCTTTCATATTAGGCATTAATATCTATAAATATAGATCGAGACGCTTAATATGACTTTCACAAAGCACATACCTTGATAAAGTTTTGAAGAAGTTCAAAATGGATCAGTCCAAGAAGGGGTTCTTGCCTATGTTACAAGGTGTGAAGTTGAGTAAGACTCAATGCCAAGTGACTACAGAAGATAGAGAGAAGATGAGTGTTATCCCCTATGCTTAAGTCATAGGCACTATCATGTATGCAATGCTATGCACAAGACCTGATGTCAGCCTTGCCATAAGTATGGCCGGAAGGTTTCAAAGTGATCCTGGAATGGAACACTGGACGACGGTCAAGAATATCCTTAAGTACCTGAAAAGGACTAAGGAAATGTTTCTCGTTTATGGAGGTGATCAAGAGCTTGTCGTAAAGGGTTACGTCGATCAAGCTTTGACACTGATCCGGATGACTCTAAGTGGCAACCGAATACATATTTATTCTCAATGGGGGAGTAGTAAGCTGGTGTAGTTCCAAGCAATGCATGGTAGCTGATTCTACATGCGAATCGGAGTACATCGCAACCTCGCAGGCAGTAAAGGAAGGTGTCTAGATGAAGGAGATCATGATAGATCTTGGAGTAGTGCCTAGTGCACTGAATCGAGTGGATCTGTTCTGTGATAACATTGGTGCCATTGCCCTAGCCAAGGAACCAAGGTTTCACAAGAGGACTAGACACATAAAGCGATGCTTCAATTCCATCCGCGAGTACATCAAGGAGGAGGACATAAATATTTGCAAAGTGCACACAGATCTGAATGTTGTAGACCCATTGACTAAACCTCTTCCAAGGGCTAAACATGATCAACACCAGAACTGTATGGGTGTTCGATTCATTACAATTTAAATCACATAGTGATGTGAGCTAGATTATTGACTCTAGTGCAAGTGGGAGACTGTTGGAAATATTCCCTAGAGGCAATAATAAAATGGTTATTATTATATTTCCTTCTTCATGATAATTGTTTATTATCCATGCTATAATTGTATTGATTGGAAACACATTGCATGTGTGGATATATAGACAACACTTTGTACCTAGTGTGCCTCTAGTAGACTAGCTCGTTGATGAAATATGGCCAATGTTTCCTAGACATTGACATGAGATGTCATTTGATAATGGGATCACATAATAGGAGAATGACGTGATGGACAAGACCCAAACTATAAACGTAGCATTTGATCGTGTTAGTTTATTGCTATAGTTTTCTGCATATCAAATATCTATTCCTATGACCATGAGATAAGGCAACTCATTGACACCGGAGGAGTACCTTGTGTGTATAAAATGTCGCAACGTAATTGGGTGACTATAAAGGTGCTCTACAGGTACCTCGGAGGGTGTCTGTTGAGTTGGCATGGATCAGTACTGGGATTTGTTACTCCATGTGACAGAGAGGTATCTCAGGGCCCACTCGGTAATACGACATCACAACAAGCCTTGCAAGCAATGTGACTATAGTGCTAGTTACAGGATCTTGTATTACGGAACGATTAAATAGACTTTCCGGTAACGAGATTGAACTAGGTATACAGATACCAACGATCGAATCTCGGGCAAGTAACATACCGAAGAACAAAGGGAACAACTTACGGGATTGGCTGAATCCTTGACATAGAGGTTTGACCAATAAAGATATTTGTAGATTATGTAGGAACCAATATGGGCATCCGGGTCCTGCTATTGGTTATTCACCGTAGAGGTGTCTTGGTCATGTCTACATAGTTCTCGAACCCGCAGGCTCTCCAGACTTAAGGTTCGGTGACGTTTCAGTAGTATAGAGTTATGTATGATGGTGACCGAAGGTTGTCCGGAGTCCCGGATGAGATCTCGGACGTGACGAGGAGCTCTGGAATGGTCCGGAGGTAAAGACTGATATATAGGAAGTCCTGTTTTGGTCATCGGAAAAGTTTTGGGCTCATCGGTAGTCTACCGGGAGTGCCAGGAGGATACCGGGGGACCATCGGGAGGGGTATTTCGACCCAAGAGGCAAATGGGATGTGGGAGGAGATTTACCAGCCCTTAGTGGTCTAGCCAAAGCCCCACAGTAAGCCAATGCGTCTAGGGTGGAAAATCCCAAGGGTGGAAGGAGGCCCAAGCGGGAAAGGAGGAGTCCTAGTCGTACTAGGATTAGAGGAGAAGGACTCCTCCCACCCCTTCGGCCGAACTAGGGTTGGCTCCCTTGGTAGACAAGCCTCCTCCCTACCCTCATCCTATATATACTAGAGGTTTGAGGGTTTTTTAAGATAGAAAAACTGCCACGTGTTACCTCTCCTCTAGTTCGTAGTTTCTCCTCTAATCGGTTTCAGCGGTGCTTAGCCGAAGCCCTGCTGGAATAGCTCCACCACCATCGCCGCAACGCTATTGTGCTACCGGATAACTCATAGACCTCTCCACTCCCTCTTTATGGATCAAGAAGGCGGAGATCGTCATCAAGCTATACGTGTGCTGAATGTAGATGTGCCGTCCGTTCTGTGCTAGATCGGGACGGATCATGATTGGATCGTGGGATGCTCGGCGATTTGGATCATGAAGACGTTCGACTACATCAACCGCGTTTTTTAATGCTTCCCACTTCGCGATCTACAAGGGTATGTATATCCACTCTCCCTCTCGTAGATGCTCATCACCATGGATAGATCTTGCGTGTGCGTAGGAAATTTTTTGTTTCCCATGCAACGTTCCCCAACAGTGGCATCATGAGCTAGGTCTATGTGTAGATGAGATCTCGAGTAGAACACAAAGGAGTTTGTGGGCATTTATGCTTAGTTTGCTTCCTCCCTTGGTTGTGTTTTGGTTCCGCGGTATTGTGGGATGAAGCGGCCCGAACCAACCTTACTCGTACACTTACGAGAGACCGGTTCCATCGACTAGTGTGTAACTTCGTTGCACAAAGATGGATGGCAGATGTCTGTTTCTCCTACTTTAGTTGGATCGGATTCGACAACGACAGTCCTTGAGAAGGTTGAAAAGAAACTTATGTATCACCATTGTGGTTTTTGCGTAGGTGAGAATTGTTCTTGCTAGATACCCATAGCAGCCACGTAAAACTTGCAACAACAATTAGAGGACGTCTAACTTGTTTTTGCAGGGTATGTTGTGATATGATATGGCCAATTACATGATGAGATATATGTGATGTATGAGATGATCATGTATTGTATAGAATATCACGACTTGCATGTCGATCAGTACGACAACTGACAGGAGCCATCGGGTTGTCTTTAATTTTTTTTCGTCGTTTTTCTTTACTTTATCGCTATGAATTAGCAATAGTCGTGCAAGCAACAGTCGGCACGACACCCCGATGGCGACACGTTGATGGAGATCAAGATGATGGAGATCATGGTGTCATGCTGGTGATGATGGAGATCATGCCGGTGCTTTGAAGATGGAGATCAAAAAGCACAAGTTCATGACCATATCATGTCACTTATGATTTGCATGTGATGTTGATCCTTTTATGCACCTTGTTTTACTTAGGACGAGGGTAGCATTATAAGGTGATCCCTCACTTAAATTTCAAGATAAATTGTGTTCTCCCCAAGTGTGCACCATTGCGAAATTTCATCATGTCGAGACACCACGCGATGATCAGGTGTGATAGACTCTACGTTCGCATACAACAGGTGCAAGCCAGTGTTGCACATGTAGAACACTCGGGCTAAACTTGACGAGCCTAGCATGTACAGACATGGCCTCGGAACACAAGAGACCGAAAGGTCGAACACGAGTCATATAGTAGATATGATCAACATGATGATGTTCACCATTGAAGCCACCTCAACTCATGTGATGATCGAACATGAGTTGGTGTATTTGGATCATGTATCACTCAGATGACCTGAGGGATGTCAATTTGAGTGGGAGATTTAGTAATTGATTAAACTAAACTAATTATCTTGAACAATAGTCTTAGTAACCCTTGCTTATTTATGTTGTAGATCAATGGCTCGCGTAGTAGCACCCCTGAATTTTAATACGTTCCTAAAGAAAGCTAAGTTGAAAGATGATGGAAGTAACTTTGTGGACTGGGCCCGTAATCTGAGGATTATCCTCACGACTTTCGAGAAGGCATATGTCCTTGATGCACCGCTTGGTAACCAACCCGCACACATGTCATCCGAAGACATTAAGAACGCTTGGGAGCCACGTTCTGGAGATTACTCAATAGTTCAGTGTGCAATATTGTATCGATTAGAACCGGGACTTCAAAAACATTTTGAATGTCATGGATCATATGAGATGTTTCAGGAGTTAGAGTTTATCTTTAAGAAGAATGCCCGGATCGAGAGGTATGAGATCTCTAATAAGTTCTATGTTTGCAAAATGGAGGAGAATGGGTCTATCAATGAACATATACTCAGAATGTCTGGGTATTCGACCCGTTTGGCGGAGCTAGGGATGCCCCTTCTACCAAAGGTGATCACTGACAGAGTTCTTCAATCATTTCCACCAAGCTACAAGAGCTTCGTGCTGAACTACAACATGCACGGGATGAGCAAGTCAGTCGCCGAGCTGTTTGCGATGCTGAAAGTCGCCGAGTCTGAAATCCAGAAAAAACATCAAGTGTTAATGGTCAATAAAACAACTAGTTTCAAGAAGAATGGCAAGGGTAAGAAGGGTAACTCCAAGAAGGGTTGCAAAGCAGTTGCTCCTCCCGTGAAGAAACCCAAGGCTGGACCCAAGCCAAAAACTGAGTGCTTTCATTGCAAGGGAACTAGTCACTCGAAGCAGAACTGCCCCAAGTATCTGGCTAACAAGAAGGCAACCAACGACAAACAAGGTATATATGATATACATGTTATTGATGTGTACCTTACTAGCTCTCGTTGTAGTGCCTGGGTATTTGATACCGGTTTGGTTGCTCACATTTGCAACTCAAAGCAGGACCTATGGAATAGACGGAGGCTGGCTAAGGACAAAGTGTCGATGCGCGTGGGAAATGGTTCCAAGGTTGATGTGATCACTGTCGGCACGCTTGCTCTTCGACTACCATCGGGATTAGTGAAGTACCTGAATAATTGTTATTTAGTTCCCGCATTAAGCATGGACATTATATCTGGATCTTATTTATTGAGAGACGGTTACTTATTTAAATCTTAGAATAATGGTTGTTCTATTTATATGAATAATTTCTTTTATGATCATGCACCCAATGTGAGGTGTTTATTCATATTTAATCTTGATAGTGATGATACACATGTTCAAAACATTGATGCCAAAAGAAGTAGAGCTGATAATGATAGTACCACTTTCTTGTGGCACTGTCGTTTGGGTCATATTGGTGTAAAACGCATGAAGAAGCTCCATGCTGATGGACTTTTGGAGTCACTTGATTTTGAATCACTTGACACATGTGAACCATGCCTCATGGGCAAGATGACTAAAACGCCGTTCTCTGGAACAATGGAACGAGCGAGTGACTTGTTGGAAATCATACATACTGATGTGTGCGGTCCAATGAACGTTGAGGCGCGCGGTGGATATCATTATTTTCTCACCTTCACTGATGACTTAAGTAGATATGGGTACATTTACTTAATGAAACACAAGTCTGAAACGTTTGAAAAGTTCAAACAATTTCAGAGTGAAGTTTAGAATCATCGTAACAATAAGATTAAATTCCTGCGATCAGATCGAGGAGGTGAATATCTCAAGTTATTAGCTTCGAAGTCACTTAAGACAGTTTGGAATTGTTTCACAATTGACACCGCGTGGAACACCACAACGTAATGGTGTGTCCGAATGTCGTAACCGAACCTTACTACATATGGTGCGTTCTATAATGTCTCTTGCCGATTTGCCACTATCGTTTTGGGGTTATGCATTAGAGACAGCTGCATTCACTTTAAATAGGGCACCATCGAAATCTGTTGAGACGACGCATATGAACTGTGGTTTGGCAAGAAGCCAAAGTTGTCGTTTCTTAAAGTTTTGGGATGTGATGCTTATGTGAAAAAGCTTCAGCCTGAAAAGCTAGAACCCAAAGTGGAGAAATGTGTGTTCATAGGATATCCAAAAGAGACAGTTGGGAATACCTTCTATCTCAGATCCGAAGGCAAAGTGTTTGTCTCTAAGACCGGAACATTTCTTGAGAAAGAGTTTCTCTCGAAAGAATTGAGTGGGAGGAAAATAGAACTTGATGAGGTTATTGAACTTTTACTTCAACCAGAGAGTAGCGCAGCGCAGAAAGATGTTTCTATGGAGCCAACAATGGTTTAAGAGGAAGTAAATGATGATGATCATGAAACTTCGGGTCAAGTTACTATTGAACCTCATAGGTCGACAAGGGCGTGTACTGCTCATGAGTGGTACGACAACCCTGTCTTGGAGGTCATGTTGTCAGACAACGATGAACCTACGAGGTATGGAGAAGCAATTATGGGCTCGGATTCCGAGAAATGGTTAGAGGCCATGAAATCCGAGATGGGATGCATGTATAAAAACAAAGTATGGACTTTGGAAGTATTACCTGAAGGGCGAAAGGCCATTCAGAACAAACTGATTTTTAAGAACAAGCCGAACGTGGACGATAATGTCACCGTCTATAAAGCTCGACTTGTGGCAAAGGGTTTTTCACAAGTTCAAGGAGTTGACTATGATGAGTCCTTCTCACCCGTAGCGATGCTCGACTTGTCAGAATCATGTTAGCAATAGCTGCATATTTCGACTATGAAATTTGGCAGATGGATGTCAAAACAGCGTTCCTTAATGGTTTCCTTAAGGAAGAGTTGTATATGATACAACCGGAAGGTTTTGTCGATCCAGAGAATTCTAAAAAGTTTGCAAACTCCAGCGATCCATTTATGGACTGGTGCAAGCATCTCGGAGTTGGAATCTACGCTTTGATGAGGTGATCAAAGCATTTGGGTTTATACAAGTTTATGGAGAAGCTTGTATTTACAAGAAAGTGAGTGGGAGCTCTATAGCGTTTCTGATATTATATGTGGATGACATATTGCTGATTGGAATCAATATAGAAATGATGGAAAGCATGAAGGAATATTTGAACAAGAGTTTTTCAATGAAGGACCTGGGAGAAGCTGCTTTCATATTAGGCATTAACATATATAGAGATAGATCGAGATGCGTAATAGGACTTTCACAAAGCACATACCTTGATAAAGTTTTGAAGAAGTTCAAAATGGATCAGTCCAAGAAGGGGTTCTTTCTTGTGTTACAAGGTGTGAAGTTGAGTAAGACTCAATGCCCAGTGATTGCAGAAGATAGAGAGAAGATGAGTGTCATCACCTATGATTTAGCCATAGGCTCTATCATGTATGCAATGCTGTGCACAAGACCCGATGTCAGCCTTGCCATAAGTATGGCCGGAAGGTTTCAAAGTGATCTTGGAATGGAGCACTGGACGACGGTCAAGAATATCCCTTAAGTACCTGAAAAGGAGTAAGGAAATGTTTCTCGTTTATGGAGGTGATCAAGATCTCGTCGTAAAGGGTTACGTTAATGCAAGCTTTGACACTGATTCGGATAACTCTAAGTCGCAAAACAGATACATATTTATTCTCAATGGGGGAGCGGTAAGCTGGTGCAGTTCCATATTTATTCTAAGTGGAGTACATCGCAGCCTCGGAGGCTGCGAAGGAAGGTGTCTGGATGAAGGGGTTCATGACAGATCTTGGAGTAGTGCTTAGTGCACTGAATCGAGTGGATCTTTTCTGTGATAACACTGGTGCCATTGCCCTGGCCAAGGAATTAAGGTTTCACAAGAGGACCACACACATAAAGCGACGCTTCAATTCCATCCGTGAGTACATCAAGGAGGAGGACATAAATATTTGCAAAGTGCACATGGATCTGAATGTTGCAGACCCCTTGACTAAACCTCTTCCAAGGGCTAAACATGATCAACACCAGAACTATATGGGTGTTCGATTCATTACAATGTAAATCACATAGTGATGTGAGCTAGATTATTGACTCTAGTGCAACTGGGAGACTGTTGGAAATATTCCCTAGAGGCAATAATAAAATGGTTATTATTATATTTCCTTGATCATGATAATTGTTTATTATCCATGCTATAATTGTATTGATTGGAAACACATTGCATGTGGGGATATATAGACAACACTTTGTCCCTAGTGTGCCTCTAGTAGACTAGCTCGTTGATCAAAGATGGTCAATGATTCCTAGCCATTGACATGAGATGTCATTTGATAACGGGATCACATAATTAGGAGAATGATGTGATGGACAAGACCCAAACTATAAACGTAGCATTTTATTGTGTCAGTTTATTGCTACAGTTTTCTGCATGTCAAGTATCTGTTCCTATGACCATGAGATCATGCAACTCACTGACACCGGAGGAGTACCTTGTGTGTATCAAACATCGCAACGTAACTGGGTGACTAGAAAGGTACTCTACAGGTATCTTCGAGGGTGTCTGTTGAGTTGGCATGGATCAATACTGGGATTTGTTACCCTGTGTGACGGAGAGGTATCTCAGGGCCCACTCGATAATACAACATCACAACAAGCCTTGCAAGCAATGTGACTAAAGTGTTAGTTATGGATCTTGTATTACGGAACGAGTAAATAGACTTGCCGGTAACGAGATTGAACTAGGTATACAGATACCGACGGTCGAATCTCAGGCAAGTAACATACCAAAGAACAAAGGGAACAGCGTACGGGATTGACTGAATCCTCGACATAGAGGTTTGACCAATAAAGATCTTTGTAGATTATGTTGAAACCAATATGGGCATCCAGGTCCCGCTATTTTTTATTGACCGTAGAGGTGTCTTGGTCATGTCTACATAGTTCTCGAACCCGCAGGGTCTGCACACTTAAGGTTAGGTGGCGTTTCGGTAGGATAGAGTTATATATGGTAGTGACCGAAGGTTGTTTGGAGTCCCGGATGAGATCCGGACGTCATGAGAAGCTCTGGAATGGTCTGGATGTAAATATTGATATATAGGAAGTCCCGTTTTGGTCACCGGAAAAGTTTTGGGCTCATCGGTAGTGTACTGAGAGTGCCGGGAGGATACCGGGGGACCATCGGGAGGGGTATTTCGACCCAAGAGGCTACATGGTCTGTGGGAGGAGGTTTACCAGCCCTTAGTGGGCTGGCCAAATCTCCATAGGAATCCCATGCGGCTAGGGTGGAAAATCCCATGGGTGGAAGGAGGCCCGAGTGGGAAAGGAGTCCTAGTCCTACTAGGATTGGAGGAGAAGGACTCTTCCCACCCCTTCGGCCGAACTAGGGTTGGCTCCCTTGGGAGCCAAGCCTCCTCCCTCCCCTCCTCCTATATATACTAGAGGTTTGAGGGTTTTTTGAGACAGAAAAACTGCCACGTGTTACCTCTCCTCTAGTTCGTAGTTTCTCCTCTAGATCGGTTTCAACGGTGCTTAGGCGAAACCCTGCTGGAATAGCTCCACCACCATCGCCGCAACACTGTCGAGCTACCGGAGAACTCGTATACCTCTCCGCCCCCTCTTGATGTATCAAGAAGGCGGGGATCGTCATCAAGCTGTACTTGTGCTGAACGCGGAGGTGTCGTCCGTTCGGTGCTAGATCGGGACGGATCGTGATTGGGTCACGGGACGCTCGGCGTTTTGGATCACGAAGATGTTTGACTGCATTAATCGTGTTTCTTAACGCTTCCCGCTAGGTGATCTACAAGGGTATGTAGATCCACTCTCCCTATCATAGATGCTCATCACCATGGATAGATCTTGCATGTGCGTAGGAATTTTTTGTTTCCCATGCAATGTTCCCCAACAGTATCACTTGACTCTCTTGGTTCTTAGAGGCATGTGGAGCCATGGATATGGGCGTCACTTGTAGCGGCTCCTGATGAGCAGCAATTGTAGTAGATGTAGCAGGAGGGGTTGAGGCACTTGAGCCGACTCAGATGGCTTCAACTTCTTTGTCTTCAGCCTCTTCAAGGGTTGGGCTTCAGAGGCCGGGGCAGACTTGCACTTTCTGGCTTCAACTTTAGCTTGCTTGGTCCTCTTGCTGGATGCAACAGACGAAGGAGGTGGATCTCTTGGGCCAGAGAAACCAGCAGGGAAGATAATGCTTGGCGTCGCCTGTTGGGTTGACGCAGGCTGACCCGAAGACAATGATCCTTGGGTCAAGGGCAAGATGGCCAAGTGCTTTATGCTTCAACATGTCATTATGAGCCTGAACCATCTTTTTAGAGTTTCTCTTGAGATGCTCAAGGGCACCTTTAACAACTTTGTATCGCTGTCCAAACTCAGCCATGAGATCAGTCACGAAGATCCGGTAGCCTTGAATCTGTTTGGCTGTGAGTTTGTGGACATTCTTCTTCAAGAGAGCCTTCTCATGCCGAACCTTCTCCTGTTGCTGCATAGCTTCTTGAAAAATAGTCATATCTTCATTGACCAGCCCTTGGAAGGTGACGCTCAGTCCAATTGGAAGCTGTAAGGCGGCAATGGTGAGTGAGGGGTCAGCGAACCATTCATCAATGAATTGATAGATAATTTCGGCATCAATGCGAGGTAAGTCTTCAAGGCACTTAGCCTCTTCCGCTTTTTGTTGAATAAGCTTTGCCAGAGCTTCATCGCCGAACTCATCATTAGAGAGCTCAATCATGTTGGCGGCGTCCATCAAGGAAAGGGATGGCTTCAGACCGTGAGAAGCAATGTCCTTTCTTTTCAGCATTCTGTGAATGCGAGAGTCTTCCTCAATGTCAGAGGGTTCAGCAGGCCTTGATCTTGAAGCCTGTGGTGATGAGATGTTAGTTCTTGGAACTCTTGAAGCCTTTGAAGGATTTGATGCCTTTGAAGCCTTTGACTTTTGCTTAGGCTTCGGGTTACAGGAAGGGGCAGATCAACTTCATCTCCCTGAGCATTGTCGCCTTCATGAGCATCTTCATCGGTGTTCCCAAGTATGCTTGACAGGTGTGGATTCTTTGGCATTGGTGTCTTGAACATGCATGGGTAGAATCTGACCCTAATAGCATCAATCCTTGTCTTCGGATGAAGATTCTTATATATGATTTTAGTCCATGGGACATTCTCACCATACTGTTCAGCATACTCGCCAGTTATGAAGCGATAGTTGAACCACTTGACAATCCAGTATCTTCAAATCCATTGGATTCGAGTCTTGCGCCGATGATAGGTTTCCTCCGAGTCAGACTTGTAGCGCTCATATAGATCTGGAGGTAGATCATTGGATGTGTCAAGACGTCTTTTTCTTCCTCCCTTATTTTAGTACCATCTCTAGCCATTGTCTTTGAAATGTTCAAAGTCTTCAAAGACAGATTCAGGTGTGAGCTTTCCCCTGGTGAGTTCAGATGAATCTGCAAGTAGTCTGCAAATGAATTCAGACTATGAGATCCAAGCGATTCTGCCATGGACATGTACCTGTGGAAGAGCTAGAGATGTGACGGAATGGAAGAGGCCATATGCATTCTTGGAAGATTTGGAAGCAAGATATCGTGGTATGATGATATTGACCTCATTCACTGAAGTCTTTCACTTTTGCTCAAGATAAGGTGGTTTCAGATTTGTGCAAGTTCGAGAATTCGCACAAGTGAGAAATCATCGTAGATTTGTAACATAAGTAGTAGAATTGAGCGAATAGAGATACAAGTTTGACATCTATTGGAATCATTGTGGAAAAACAGATCTTGAAGACATTTGGTAATTCACAAAGATCAATCGGGTGGTAAAAATTCTGTTTTAATTACCACGGTGAAGAACACGATGAACTAGTCGACGAGGCTGAGAAACCGAGTAGTTCGATCTGCCACATCCTAGCTCGGTGGTGGCAAACAGGTATGGCGGCGGCGAACGAAGATGGTCGCGGTCGGCATGAGTACAACGATAGAGGAGTCACGTCAGCTAAGTGCTCCTGCGCCGGTGGTGATGAAATCCAGTGATGGCGCAAGGGTTTGGAGCTTGGAGGTGGCAGAGGAAGTGGAAGCATAATAATTTTTAACGCCCTGGACACACCTGTTGGAGGTTGTTACTCTTGGAGGGATCTAGACTAGCCCCACAAATCAATACTAGTATTTTCTGTGCACTTTTTCCTCACTCGTGCGCACCCGGGACCAACTTCCCAGTCGGTCACCCATCCTAGAACTACTCCAAGCCAATCACCCATCCTAGAACTACTCCAAGCCAATAACCCATCCTAGAACTACTCCAAGCCAAGCACGCTTAACTTGGGAGTTATGTTCAAATGGGCTCTCGGAAAAGAAGGAATTCCTTATTGATATGAGTAGTCTATCACTCTATTAAGCCAGACTATTTCATACACCACCACTTAGAGGAACCGACGTCCTCGTCGGGCCACATGAACGTTCCCTCTTTCTACATACATCTATGCGTCCAGTCTGGTACATTGTGTCATGCTGTGTGCCATGACGGGTCACAAACGTCATGAACAACATGACCGCGCACCTATCGGCAACCATCTGTGTAGCCATGAGGGTCACCTCTGATACCAACTTGTAACACCCCGGACACACTCGTCGGAGGTCGTTACTCCTGGAGGGATCTAGACTGGCCCCACAAATCAATACTAGTCTTTTCTACGCACTTTGTCCTCACTCGTGTGCACCGGTACCAACTTCCCGGCCGGTCACCCATCCTAGAACTACTCCAAGCCAAGCACATGTAACTTGGGAGTTTTGTTCGAATGGGCTCTCGAAAAAGAAGGAATGCCTTATTGATGTGAGTAGTCTATCACCCCTATTAAGCCTGGCTATTACATAATTGAGCTGGGGCACATGTATTTATAAGGACCGGGGCATCCGAATTTTTTGGATGTATATGCCTTGGTCTCTTTGTGCTAGTGGGACATGTGGCGCACATGCAACGTGTCTAACACCCAACTACGATTATCTGTAGCGGCGGTGCGGGAGTTGTTGTGTACAACATGTTAAAAGATAAGAATGGGGAGTTTAAACGTTTGGTTGTATTTGTCTTCGACTGACAAGGATGTAGTGAAGACAATCAACACGTGTCAATTTAGAATACATATGACTGGAGTTGAACAGAGTTAAAAAAGGTAAGAATAGATGGGAATGTCGATCACATTTGCCTAGGATAGACTCGAAGATAAAGCTATAGGCCAAATGCTATATAGGACAAAAACTCCATAGTATATATATATATAGGGTGAGTCTATTCTACAATTGATTGTAGAATAATATATTCTACAATAGGCAAGCCCCTATATAAGGTAGTGTTTGAACCGGAGACCGACCCGACCAGGCAACACCTACCCGGATCCCGAAGCAGACCCCCCCGATCCCGCCACCACCTCCCCACCTGGTCCAGATCCCACCCCCGATCCCACCGTGCGCACCTCCCTCCCCCAGCGAGCAATCGCACCCCCGCCGTGCACACCTCCCTCCCCCGGCGAGCCATCCCACCCCGCCGCGCGCACACTCCCTCCCAGGTGAGCCATCCCACCCTGCCACGCGCAGACTCCCTCCCCGGTGAGCCATCCCACCCCCGCCGCGCACCTCTCCCTCCCCGACGAGCCATACCACCCCCGCCGCGCACCTCTCCCTCCCCGGTTAACCACCTTCTTCCCCTAGTGAGGCTGCCCCTGGTTCCCCTCCGCCGGCGAGGAAAGAGCAGCGAGCGGCGCGAGATCGACGAGATCTCGACCGGCGGCGACGCCCCAGTTAACCACCTTCTACCGGTGCGAGGTTATTACGGGTTCCAACGTCGAGCACAAGGACGAACTCCTTCTCCAGCAAGAGGTGCCAGGTAAAAATGTACTTCTCTTCATCATGGCATTCTGTGGCATTCTTTTTACTTCGGCGAGCGGCGAGGAGATTGAATGAAATTTTGACCTTCTGAGTGGAGAATTATGGGAAGTACAAAGGTAACAGTAATGGGAAGTACATACAATATTTAGGTAGAAGTACAGAGCAGTACAACATGCGAGCGAGGAAGTGCCTGCTGAGAATTATTCCTGCTAGGGAGGCAGTACCATAGTTACACTAAGAGAAGTACTGAGTAGTTTGAAGTAGCAGTACAAGGTGTCCTTTAGGCTAATTTGGTACTCAACTTTTGCAGCTGCTACTTGGAGCTGTGGAATTAGCAAGCTTAGGGAAGTGCAAAAAGGTTCTCTGTAGTGAAGAGTAGCAGTACAAAATATCTTGAAGCAGCAGTGCAGAGCAACACAGAAAATCACTACAGGTGAAAACTATAAATATCGATTTCGAGAAACTTCCTTGTGTCAATTTAGATGAGCTCTGACAATTAGTTTGTCGTTTTGTCGTTTAGTGCGAGACATCATGCCACCCCGTGCAGCGAAAGTGCCTACTTGGTCAAGAAAAATTGCCAATGAAATGAACAATACGAGAACATCTCCAAGATTTAAGCAAAGTTTGACTCATTTGCCAAATCGAGCAGCTGACTCAACTGCAATTGCACATGTTGTTACACATGAAAACATCGATCCCTATGCTAGAACTGAGGTGAGATCCTCAATCAAAAGAAAAATGTTTACAACTCATTGCTATATATCGTTACTGATTGCAATTCTGTTATAATAACTGTACTACAATACTACACTTAATACATTTGGATTTTGGATTCTGAATACCTATTACATTTTTTATAGCAGTACAACAATATCTGTGAGAAGAAGTACAAATTTACAAATCTTGTTTTGTGTCACTATATTCATGCTCATAGTTATCAAAAAAAGAAGTATAGGTTTTGATTTCAAAGAAGTACATCTAAGGTACAGAAGCAGTACAACCATGAGAAAACCTGACAATTCCTCATCAATTTTCTGACCACTTTCAGGCTGATGATTATGGTTTGCCATTGGATGCTACTCCACTTGTCACGAATGCAGTGGCTCTACGGTGCATAATGGAAGATCCACCAAATTTTTATGTCACTAGATATTCACCTGATCCTAGCGGCATGGAGCCGTTGCCGCAACCTCCGAGCAATTTCGTTTTCTCTGGATCATCAATATTGCCGAAAGCTGGCCATACAAGTAAATGTGTTGGGCCACAAGTGACACCACGTATTGAGCGTATTGTGCGTGAGGTTTCAGGCATGCAGCATAGCCAAACAAAAATTCTTGAGATTGGGGCTTTACATCCACCATATGTGGATGTGGATTCTGTGCATGCTGATACAAGTACGCTCAACATGCATAAAGTACCTGCGGCTTGCCACACAGCTGGAAACACCACAAATCGCCACCCTAAAATTGTTCCTGGAGTAGCAGGTTTGCATCCTCCGAGTCGTAAGCAACCAGGTGTCGGTGATCATACACTGCCTCCACGTCCACCTTGATCGACTTCAAAGCGGCAACTAGTGCGCAACAATACATCAAGGAAATTGCCGGTGCACCCGAAACGTGACCCGTTGCTCCACAAATCAGTGGTTACGCCTCCTTGTCTGATACAACCTGACGACTGCATAACTCCAGAGGAGAATCGAAAGTATATCCATGTGAGTATAATAAACAGATGTTATTACTACATTTTCATAGTCAAACTACCTCTTGTTTACATACAAAGCAGTACAAATGTAGTTAGACAACAGTACATTTTTACTTGTATATGTAGTTACTCATATAAAATGAAAACCAGTACTATGAACAAGTAATAAATGATTGCATCTATATAGTTTTTCTTTGTGTAAGAAGGATCATTAAAACCACACATAGTGCGGGAACACACCCAAATGGCTGTTCCAACTATCTGCTCAGTGTTGTATTGGCACACGGTCGACACATTTGTCACGCCGGCATTGTGCAGTGGATTGGAACAAAAAAAGCATTTTTTGTGTTGGTTTTCTTCACATGAAGGTGTCATAAAGTAGTACAAGAATATTGTTACATGGCAGTACAACAAAGTCCTTTCATAGCGGTACATGTATGTGTGTTTGTTTTGTATGGAACTCACTTCTTAGGCATCTTTATGTACATTTTGGATTTATTTTGCAGAAATCTGACCTCCTAGATTACCTTATACCAAAGATGGGGATGGTTTTCAAGGACTTCGATGCAAGCAAAGTGTTCTACAATAGATATGCCAGACACGCTGGCTTTGGAACAAGAATTGGACAGAAGAGTGGTTTCAATAGATACCTGTACTGCACACGTGAAGGGAAGCACACGAGCTCTTTTTCTGAATCTGAGCGTCAGCGGGACAAGACGACAAAGCAATGTGGATGCAAGGCGAAGCTGCGATTAAAGGGGAATGAGCACGATATAGTAGTCATTGTCGACATCAATTTTGAGCACAACCACCAACTAATACAGAGCCTTACCATGCTTGTATTTCTTCATTCCCACAAGTCATTTGACCCACTATATTGGATTATGTTAAGTTCCTCCAGTTCCAGAATGTTCAGCACCATACCATTATGTCTATCCTATATGGATCCCTCGGTGGCGGTCAGTTCTTGGCGTTGCACGACCGCGATTTAATCAACAGGTAACAACAAAAATGATATACACTATCTTTTCAGCTTGTGATTTCATGACCATTAAAAAAGCTTTAGAAAGAACATGCTACTGAATAGTGTACAACCTTTTGTGTTATTGAAATATGCAGGAAGCTGCTTAACTCTAAGGAAGATAGCATCAATGACGTCAAGAAGCTGTTGGGATTCTTTGCTGAGATGAAAGCAGTTAATAATGAATTCTTCTTCGACTTCCAGATTGATGAGTTCGATCACATAAAGAACATCTTCTGGGCTAATGCAAGCTGCAGGGGCGCGTACCAAGATTTTGGTGATGCGATGATATTTGACACCACTTATAAGACAAATCAGTACCTTATGCCTTTGGGAGTATTTGTAGGAGTAAACAATCATCTCCAGTCATCAATATTCGCGTGTGCCCTTGTAAGGGATGAATGTGAAGAATCTTTTGCTTGGCTATTCAGAACCTTCTTGGCATGCAACAATGGGAAACAACCTACAATAATTTTAACAGGTATAACACATTCCAATTTATATAGGCCGTGAACATATAGATTGACATTGTAGTTAGTTTACCTAAAAGCAGTTTTTTATATGAAAGGACTATGCAAGTAATTCAGAAGTTTTTAATTTGAAAATAACAAAAGTTCAGGGACATTATGCAAAAATAAGTTCTAATTTTACTATACAAGCAATACAAACATTATATTGTCAGAAGTTCTAAATTTATAACCCTAACCATGCCTCTTCCATTTTCTAATCAGACCAGTGCCCTTCGATGACCCCTGCGATTAAACAAGTTTTCACCAGGTCCCTACACAAGTTTTGCCGATGGCATATAACAAACAAGTATGCCTCGCATATTTCATACTTGTACAAGTTGCACATCACTTTGAAGGCTGAGTTTGAGGCAATCATAAATTGGCCCCTGCTGCCAACTGAATTTGAGGCAGCTTGGCACCAGCTAGTTGATAAATACAAGCTTCATGATGATCACATGATTCTGCACATGTGGGAAGACAGGAAGGAATGGATATCGGCTTACTTCAAAGAGGTTTTCTCTACAAGGATGACTTCGACTCAACGAAGCGAAAGTATGAACTATATACTCAAGAAATGATTTGTCAAACAGGACCAAAACTTGCACCGATTTGCTGAGCAAGTAAACAACTGCATATTTTCAAGGAGGCAAGTTTAAAATGCACAAACATTGGCATCAATGGTAAGCTATAAATTCAAATTTCTTTTGTCTTTGTAAAAAGAAGTGGTAGATTACAGTTTTTGGGGAAGTACGGAAATAATACAAGGGAGAAGTACAGTTGTTATAGTTTACAGAAGTACAACAACTTCTTGCACTTCATATTTCCATACAACCATACTGACACACTTGCTTAAACATTTTGCAGACAAAACCAAACACAAGAACTCATTACAGTTTTGAGAAGCAGTTCAGTGAGCACTATACAAAAGCCGTATTCACCGAGTTCAGGAGAAAACTTAAAAATAGCACACTCTTCTGCATAAAAACAAGCCAGGATCCTACAGTTGACGAACATAATTATCTTGTGATCTACCATGAGCCAACGGATACGTTCTAATGGTAAAACCATGAGTTCAAAGTTGTTGCGAACACTGAGACCGAGGAATACAGCTGCGAGTGCAAGCTGTTTGAGCATACAGGTAAATATAGACAGAGAACATAAATAATTTTTACACGTCCAATTCCAAAATATACAAAATGTGAATTTACTATTTATGGTTTTTTCATGATGAAAACTAATTGT
Source organism: Hordeum marinum (assembly GCA_022496015.1). Lineage (NCBI taxonomy): Eukaryota > Viridiplantae > Streptophyta > Magnoliopsida > Poales > Poaceae > Hordeum > Hordeum marinum. The sequence continues at coordinate 364,101,503 of CM039674.1, read as the reverse complement.
TTTTTCATGCAAAAAACTACCTGCTCCTAGGTCTGTTCTGCGTGCACATAATTGCAATGCTCGAGCACGTGGGAATGAAGAGTGTGCCAGATATCTACATCCTAAAGAGGTACACTACGAGAGCTAAGGCAAGGGAAACATTTGACAGGAGAGACTACAAGACTGAATCATTTGATGGGTCTTCGTTCCTGCATCAACAAGATGAACTTCTCCAAATAGCTTTGAAAGTTGTGAGAACAGGAGGCAAGTCAGACGACAACACGTAACAACAAAAGCTGGCCTGCTAGAAGTGTTAAACAGGGTTGAAGCAGTGGGTTCATCAACAGTAGCTGATGATGATGATGATGCATGCACTCCACCAGATATAAACCTGTTTGAGCCTGACTTATCAACAGAGATGCCGAGAACATCGCATGACGATGATGACATGCCTAGTACTGGATGCAATGCTCAATCTGTAACTAAGGCTATCTTACCTCCACCAATATCAAAAACTAAGGGCATCAGATATAAGAACATAGCTGAATCGAGACCATCGGTGGCTGGAAAGAAAATGAAGCTGGAAGAAGCAGTCCTAAAAACAAATGACAAAACTGAAACAGGGAAGAGGAAATGTGGTATGTGCGGTGAGATTGGGTCAGGGCACAATGCTAGGTCGTGTCCAACAAAATTTCCCAAAGATGAAAAGAAACAACTGACTAAAAAAAGCAAAAGGATATGCTAGGGATGCAAGCAAATTGGATCAGGGCACAACATTCTAAGTTGTCCACTGATCAAAGCTGCTTTGGAGATAGCAAAGAAAATAAATCAGAAATCTAAGAAGAACAATAATATGTCCACTGCAGAAGATGATGATGAAGAAGAAGAAGAACAAGAATATGAAGACAATGAACAGGAAGGAGAAGAAGAGGATGATGATTAAGACAATGATATTGATGAAGAGGGCACCGAAGAAGAGTAAGAACAAACAGCACCTCCCCCACCCCAAAAAAGCAAGATACAACAACAATAATCAAGCGCCAAAACAACCACCAACAAGGAGTAGCTCTAGATTAAAGAAATGTTGATTAGCTTGTGTAATATATTAACTTGTCATATTGCTGCATGGGTTGTATGTTACTCTTAGAACATAGATGATATATACTACAAGTACCGTGCTACAGCTACTACGCCAACCAATTTTAGACTTAAAAATATGCTTATTTGGATGGATGAGTACAATTTAATTGTTATATTGCTGTAAAAAGTTATAAGGTAATGTGCTAATGTGAGTCATGACTGATATATAAACAAATACATTGACATTGAAAATTGATCTGATTCTATAAAACTCATAATAGACTTTGCAAGTATTATTTTAACAAACAACAAGTTTCAAAGAAGTACATAATACATAGATAAACAAGTACAACCGTAACACTAAGGGAAGTACAGATTCTATTATGACATCACTTCTATAATTTTGAAAAAGAAAGTACTATAAAAAATCAAGGTACTATACCAGTGACTATACGCCTCGACTTCGCATATAGTAAAAATGTTTCTGTATCATTTCTGTTTGCCTTCCTTTTAGAAACGTACATAAAATGGTGCCTAACCACACCCACCTCCCCCACACCCCTAAGATAGATGGTGAGGCTCTTGTGTGATGGACTCGCCTCCACATGCGACGTCGCGGCACGCCGCGTCATCGCTTGCTACGGCTCGTTCCTACCTCGGCCTCACCGGGTGGACCTGTGCCTCGGTAGCGCTCGCCGTAGGCCCACCCAGCTCGGCCTCGCGCTAACACAGATGGGGGTACAAGTTCACTCAGGTACAAGACCGTGTAAGGGGGGTCCCCCTTCCATAACAAGTAAAATATTCTACTATATTTAACAAAACGAATTATTCAGTACAAAAATGCTTGCAGGACAAAAATGATGCTATAAAGAATACATTTTGAGTAAAAAATCTGTGTTGAAATAGAAGTACAGTAAGTACAACTGTAGGAAGTACAATAAGCAGTAGTGAAAGTACAAGAATATATTTTCAATAACTTTAAAATTTTATGCCAAATGTTTCAGCATAATTCACACTAAATACACATCATCCACCAGGATGTTTTGTGTACTGATAAGGCGACAATATTCCCACAAATAAAAACTTCAGAACATAGTGCTAAAACAAAAAATAAAGTAGTTCTTCACACGACAGATCATCTAGATTACAAAAAGGACACATTGTCTATCACATATCCTAGTCGCACTACATATTGTGCGTCATCAAATCATTTAGCTGGGAGCTGAGTTAACATCAGCAACAGTTCTTCACCCTGTGTTGACAACGTAGAAGTAGGGGAGAGGCACTGGATTTCCTCCGGAAGGTCCTCAAGAGGCACCTTGTTATCCTCATGGAAAAGAACTCTGAACATGTACTCAGCCTTCCAGTCCTCAGAACGGTCCTGCAACAAAAAATAAAAATGTCAGCACAATGAGAGGCAAAAAAACAAATATGAACAAAAAAAATCGCGTCATAAAACAAAAACTGGATAGTCTGCAGGGACAAACATCGTAGTTCTTGATATGCTCGACGCATCGATCCCCATCGAACTTGCACGCAAACTTGAGGCAATAGATACCACACTCATTGACTCCCTGTTGAGTAGGCATCAAGTAGTGGGGTTTATCTGCAACCTTGCTCCAGCACGATAGATTGTTCTTCCTACACGCTTCTTTGCCATAAACAACTTGCATAACAACATCAAACCTTTTGCCCTGTAAAAACAGAGGTGACCTCAATCCTTGAAGTGTAACAAACTGTTTACTAAAATATCAAAATGGAACAAGAAAATATTATAAACATAAAAGTAAAGTAGCATAAACTCACAATTTTTTTTACATCAACTTTGTGGAACTCGCTCTTTGTTATTTGAGTGATGCTTCTTGTCGGCCAATTTAAGAGGACATCAAATGTCTTATGGTATTTGTTCAGAACGTACAGCGAATGGTGGAAAGTATTTGAAGTAACAATAGGTTTACAATTGGGGAGCAAGATCTGTTTTTAAATATAACAACCAGATGTGTAAGAAGTAGTTACATATACAGATCAAACAACTATGTACACTTCAAAAACAAGCAGAAAAAAGAACATGCTAACACCCAAATGAAAATTTACAAACTATACTAACCAAGTCTGCCAACAAAAGATTTTGTGAAGGCTTCACCAAATTGTGGAACGACCTAACTCCTGCCTCGAGATCAAATTTCTTGGTGTTCATCAAATTATCCAGTCCAAGAACATACTGCACATCAAAGAAAAAGTGCTTTCAGATCAGAAAATACAGGGTACACATCAAATACAAAAAGAAAAATAACATACACATGAAATAAGAGAAACTTGCTAATAGAATCAAAATCCTTACCGCAACAAAGTACGAGCTCAAAAGTACACGCTTCCCAGAAGCAAAAACATGACTCGTGGTTGCATTAGAATTAAAGCTAGAAATGACAAAGTCCATCATCTCGCCTTTGATCTGCCCATATTGAGCAAAATTCCTTATGAAATCTTCATCGGTGAAAGTTGTCTCAACCTCAAAACCAGTGTCATCAACACCGTGAATGAACCTAGCAAAAGTTGTTCTGCAATTGGCAAAAATGAAGATAAAACGAATTAAATTAACATAAGTTATTAAAATGATTACATCTAAAATTCTGAAGAAGCTAATGAAGGCAGTACATGTTTAAGCAATACACGGCAGTACAAAGGTATAAATTAGGGAAGTACAAAAATACAAAACCAAGAAGTACAATAATAAAACTTTGAGAAGTACTAGAATCACTATCAGAATTCAGTACAAACTTATTTAACCAAAAGCAGGGTACTTACTTTTAAAGCACAAAAAACATGGCAGCAAGAAAAAAAAGAAAAAATAGAAAGAATAAGAATATACTATTGCGAAGCAGAAGATTAACTAAACATCTAAAATATTAGCAAAACTAGTAAGATCAAGAAGAACGCACTCTTTATACTTCTAAATTGCATGCTTGCTTAGCATGAAATCCTTCAAAAGCCTAGCATTGTGGATATTAGTGTACTCGACGGGCCTTAGCTACTCAATCGGCTAACTCCACTTCTTTGCTTTGTTTGGTGCACGCTCATTGGACAATAAATTCACAGAGTAGATCCCGGGGGCTTTCTTAATCTTCTTTGCAAGAAAAATTGTCCCCTGCTTACCATGAGCCAGCCTACCGGACCTTGTGGTTATTATTGGCCTGACAAAGTCATCGGTGTCAGTAGATTCATGTCCAACAACAAGCTTCTCGAAATCTGAATCAGACTCTACAGTCGGCTTTTTCTTGCTAGACGGCGTTTTCGTAACAACGTGCTTCTCTTTCAAAACCTCGACATCTTCTTAGATACTAATAGTAATAACTTCAGGAGAAGGCTTAACTATTTGGGTCTCAAACAGTGTAAAGCTTTTATCCCCAACGTTCATACATTCACCTGCATTAAATTGACAAACACGGAAATTTAAAATAAAAAAATGAAGTACAAAATATCATGAGAGACATGTGAAACCATAAAATAGAGTGATCTAGCACAAAACTTGCATAACAAAAATAGCAAAAAGAAGTACAGATAACACTGCTCCTATGATGGCTATATCACAGCTACAAGAAGTACAATAATGATGCAACTGGAAGTTCAGGTAAGAATTTTATATAACAGGCTGATCAGAACAAAACATAAAACTAGTAAATACTAACCTAGATGATAGCCGAACAGCTTGTTAGAATCAATATTGCAATAACTAGACATATCCCAACTATAAAGCATGGTGTTCTTCATGTTGGCAATGCCAGCATGTGCAAAGTTCATAAGTTCACTACCATTCCACGACTGAACAGTCGGCAGCATGAAAAACCCATAAGAACACCTTCATACACAACAAAAGGAAAAACACTAATGTTAATGAACTGAAAAAAGTGTTATCCATCTAGCAAAAAGAAGTGCGTGATAAGAAAAAATGTGCGCATGTCTCACCCATCTTCTTGTTTCTCTATGCTCATATATCTGGTCTCAAAACTGTCGATATTATCAGGTTTTAGATGGATATTCATTTTATTGCTAACAACCCTCCAGTGAATCTTAACATTCTTCACCATTTTCAGGAAAATGGTCCACCCATCCTGGTCATCCTTGTCTTACATAGAATCAATATACTCGAACCACCGTCTTTTCATGTCTATGCTGATGGTCACCCAGTGACCAATACCAGATGACTCAGCTAGATGTCTTTTGGGAGGAGCAGGATCTAACGTTGGGAACACCATCTGTGAAACAACATAAAGCACAAGCAAAATAACAAAAAGTCAGTAAAAAAACACAAAAACAAAACCACACACACAAGATAACCAAAATTATAATTTACTCACAATATCCTTCTTGTCAATACACTCGTCTCCGACTCTCTTTGAAAAGCATTTAATCACGGGAGCAGATATATCTCCACGATACAACTTAGACTGCACAAAATTATTAAATAAAGCAAGCATTAACAAAAGGTACGCTCACAAAAATGAAGTAGCAAGCAAAAAAATATAGCCAAACGATTAAAATATAAGAAACAAACTTACAGTGATCCAGTAGGGCACAACCAACTTTTCAGATTCTTTATACCTCTCTGATAAAATGTAGATCCCAACAGACGTTGCTTCTATGCCAAGCATGCCATCAGAGCGAAACGCTTTAGCAATATGCAATACGGTAGCTTTGCAATAGTTATTCTCAAACATAACTTCTCCACTAAAAATTATTATGTACCGCATAATAATCAGAAGGACACAGGTGAAATAACAAAATTATAGAAGCATGAAAAAAGATAGAACAAAGGAAATAAGAATTCAAAACATACGCAATCTTGTCCTTTTCTTCAATAGAAGTAACCACATTGCAAAACCTTTCAACACAATCTGGAATGTTAACCTCATCTTGTATCAAATCATCAAAATCATCAGCACCTGTAGAAAAAGAAGTACATTAAAATAAGTACATAATATATAGGTAGAGGAAGTACATAAACAACTTTAGGAGAAGTACAAAACCTCATGACATAATGAAAAGTGTAGCTACTATAGATACACAAGAAGTATAGATATAAAGCAGTGCAGAACTAAAACAGTATAGAAACAACTGCCAATGCAGTTCTAAAAGCAAGATGTGCTATTCATTTGAGCTACTGTAGCTAACAAGAAGTACAACACTAAAAGCAGTAAACATATACCTTCAACAAGGGGAAAGGCAGTACAACATACATACACAGTGTAAAGCACAAAGGCACCAGGACACAAAAGCACAACATCGATTACATCGATATAAACATATTACAAGTATCACAAATGTTTCCCGAAACACATATTGTACATTTTCTTTCACAAAAGAAACCCACTTCCCATAAACATACGACACACACTCAAAGATCATCGCAATAGCAAAAGGTTTAAAGCTTAGAGATGGGTGTGGACATTATTTGTTCTTGCCTATGTCTTTGCCTGCAGAAGATGGCACAACTTTAGCTACAAGATCCGGCACAACAACAGATGGGATCTCGTGTGCATCCGATATAGGAACAACTTCGCGCTCAATGCGGGCATCAACAGCAGCGGATGTCTTCTCGAGAGCAGCTGTGACAGTAGTAGAATCACTATGACCAGCGGCAACTTCAACTGGATCTTCATGAGCAGCTTCAGCAACACTAGCTTTTGGTTTCTTCGCAACTCCAACATCACTAGTAAGTTGTACATCTATCTCTTCATGATGATCTTCTGGCATCGAAACACTGGACGCCGCATGATGCCCAGGGGCACAAATTTGAGATAATTTTGGCCCATCAGTACTCACCTAACAAAAACACACAGAATTAATCATAGCAAAACAGAAACAAACTTGTACAAAAGATATCTCACCTTATCTACATGACGAACAGTAGAATCATTGTGTTCCCCTTCCCCATCAGCACATGTATGCACTCCGGCAGCAGCAGCACCAGCATCTCCGCCGGAAGTAGGACCATCTCCCTTCGCAATCTCCGTGAGATACTTTTGTGCGTGCTCTTCAAAAGGCTTGCAATGACCATCTTGCATGGTCTTGTACATTACAAAACCATCATGGATCTGGGATAAAGATTTCTGCAAGTGATCAAGATTGGCAGCCTCAGCATCCAACATAATCCTATGAGCATATTCATTAAATGCAAGCTCAGGGGGCAAAACGCCAGTAGTGCTGCTCAGACGGGTGCTGGTGGTAGGCAGCTGAAGTGATAACTGAACTGCCTTTGCTATTGCAGCATAGATCTTGGAAAGTGGAATCAAACAAAGTACCCACTCCTTTAGATGAAACACCTGCAGCACTACTGCTTCCTGCAAACTTACGCCTAGTAGCGCGAACAATTCCTGAGGACGGTTCAAACTTCCTCTTCTTGGGATACACACAATAATTGGTACCAGTCACTTCAGAGCTTTCATCAAAATAGATAATGTTGTTGCGCCCCTTCCACTGCAAAAAGAGAGTACAAAAATGTTATACAACAAAATAATACACTAATAAACAAAAGTTAAATATATAAAAAGTATAATAACCTAACAAATATAAAAAAGAAGTACAAAGCAGTACTAAATGAACAAGAAGTGCTGAGATGAATACTAAAGCAGTACAAACAATATATGCAAAGCAGTACAAACAGATGCATACATAATAACTTTGTGTGAGTGTGCTGAGATGAACACTAAAGCAGCACAAACAATATATGCAAAGCAGTACAAACAGATGCATACATAATAACTGTGTGTGAGTGGGATGTGGTGACAGTATTTATATATTCTATTTTTGTTAACCAAATATGGGGGGGAGACCCCCCCAACCCCCCCTAACCTCTTACCCCAACACCTACCTCCAAACTTCACATAAGATTAATTACTAATTAAGAAAACAGGTCAGCACCAAAAAGTATAATATTTACAACAAAAACAATTGCACTACAAAGGATGGTACTAAAGAACTCACCGGCAACTTGCCAAAGATCCAAGATCTAGGGTCCGAGCCACCTTTCTTCAAGATATCCAAATTGGCAAGTTTCATAAGCTTCCCAGGATCCATGTAGATGGCATGGGGTCCTCTTATCTTTACGGTCAATGGAGCAGTGGTCCAGACAGTCCAAATAAGCTAAAATAGGTGCAATAACACAACCAGGAAGAGCTCTCCAGTCTGCACCTGCTTTCTGCCAGAGTTCAATAGCAAGTCTCAGCTCATCAACAATCATCTGACAAATCTGCATGTTTTTCAACTTGACAACGTCCAAGTCTTCAACCATTTTTGCCTCCTTCTTCACACGTAGAGAATACCCTGGGCAGAAAAACTTGTTGTACAAAATCAGACCAAACACCTTCAGAGCAAGGCCAACCCTAACAGGATCATCGACAAGCCGTGAAAGAATATTCTGAAGCTCATCAGTTTTTATATCTTTATTCCTTGGAATCCTAAGCTCATCCTTTAACTTCACCAAAGCAGCACCATAATCCTCTGAAGGCCTTGGAGGAGAGTCGTCACCTTTAGGCAGTGCAAAAAGCTTCTCAATGACATCTGCATTGATCTCCAGAACTTTGTTTCCACCAAGATCAAGGATCATGGTACTAGGATCAATATTATACATCAGAAAACAAGCAAGACGGCGATTAATGTTGGATTTGATCTTGAAGTCTTTTATATGACCAAGCTCAGCAGTATCAAGAACATTTAAGTGACGTTCCTTCAACAACACAACACAAAGAGCGACCTCCTTCAAAGAGCACCTAATCGTGGTGTTGAAGCGCTTTTTCGCCACCTTTTCAACTTTGTTTCTAGGCTCACCTTCCATGCCTCTCTTCCTCTTGAAAGGCCTCTTCACAAACTCATATTGAAAAACATTAAAAAATAACACAAATTAATAAAGATGAAAATAACTATACACAAAAAATTAAATTACAAAATAAAACTAGACTGAGAAATTTCAATGGAGAGTATAAGAAGTACAGTAACTACACAATTGGCAGTTCAATCATAACATCAAAGGGAAGTATAGAATATATTATGCAAGAAACACTTGACAACAAATAATGAAATAAAAATTCACCTTCTCTATATCATCTCCAAAATCAGAAACCTCTTACATAAGGTTCGTCATTGTCGCCTTCTTCATCACCATCATCACCCTCATCAGACTCAAAATCATCATCCTTTGCAAAACGCATAGATTTGTGAGTAGCACGAGGTAACTTGTTTGTGCTACCTCTAGTTTGCTGGCCCTTGGAAAAAACCTTCTCCTTACCCTTAAGAACATCATTATTCTTCTTATCAACAGGTGCCTTAGCCTTGGACACAGCCTGGTTAGCTGCCTTCACCTTTTTTGCAGCAGCAGGATTAAGATTTGCAGAGCTGCCTCTCTGAATAACTTTAGGACTTTGCCGTTTACCATCGACATTAGGTGATTATCTAGGCAGAACACGGGGGCTTCTGTGTACTGGAGCATCAGGAGGTGTCTTTACCTTCCTACAAGTTTTCCTACTCTTTTTTATAGGGACAGGGTTTACAGGACTCGAAGGGCCATCAGAAACACCAGCACTATCATGAACAACTATATCCGTGCATTGAGATGGAATATCGTGCAATGCCTTCAACCTGTGATTTCAAGCAGCTGCTATTTTCTCCGCCACCCTTAACTTCTCAGCCTCTAGCTGATCAGCGACATCCTCAGGCTGAGTCACAGCCTCTGTACCATCAACGGACCGTGACTGCGTCTCCGAAAGTTCCAAAGAGCTAATATCATGCTCACCCCTTCCAACAGGGCTAGAAGGATTGCTGGCAGACTGACTTTGCCTGTCATTCAATGCCTTAGACCTCCGGTTGCAAGCAGGAATGTCCTCAGGCGTATTCGCAGTAGGAATGTCTTCAGGCGTAATCGCAGCAGGAATGTCCTCAGGCGTATTCGCAGCCTCATCAACCTTATTACCATCTTTCCATCAAACTCTAAGCGAAGTTCAGATAGAACATCTGAATATCATTTTTTGATCGGGAAACAGAATCCTCTGCAAACAAAATCAAAGAAGACAATGAATAAGTTTCAGACGCTGCAAGACCGTCAACTATATCCGCTGCGCAAAAGGAAATAAATATAATTGATATAATAAACACAACAACAACAGAAGTACTACACTAATGCTAGAAAGCAGTACAACAATACAGAAAAACAAAAGATTGGAACAATTGCAACAAGAAGTACAAAGGAAACTACTAAAGCAATACAACAATTCTGCTAGCACTACAATGCAATATGGGAAAAATAAATAGCAATGTATTATCTTGAGCAGTGTAAAGCATATGTGTAAAATAAATACATGTGGCCAATTCTAAACCCTAAAATCACAATAGTTATAAAAATATACAATAAAACTCGCCACATTACAACATAAGGAAAAACTATGCATAAAATAAGAAGTACAAATGTACTACACAAGTGAAATACAACAACAACATGGAGGAGCAATACAAAACTACAACTCAGTGAAGTACAGAAAACATTTCAAGAAAAACAAGCATCAAATCAATGCATGTCATACAATAGACTTGTTGAAACATCAAACATATCTACTACACCTGAGAAATAAATAATCTCACATCCACAACCAAATATATAATAAATAAAAACATTGCCAATCCATGCCCTACACATGAGAAAATCAATCCTAGGAACAAAATTAAAAAATGTACTACATGAACAGAACATCACAATCCCAAGCACATGATCTGCGGGACGAACCTTGCGCCGATTCAGCCATCGGGCACTTAGGTAGAGACAACATGCATGTTGATACACCAACCAAATCGATCTATAGGAAGAATACTTGCTTCACCAAGTATAAAACCCCTACCAAATGGACCACCACCAAGCTTCCCCTCTACTGCGGACGAGCACGGCTGCGGGCAAAAGCAGAGCAAAGCATTAGAGACAAAGGGAGAGGCAAAAAAAGGAACAAATCGGAACTGCGGTTGGTGCAGCGACGATACCGAACTCTGCTTCACGCCATCTATGGCGGATTCGCAGAGCGCTGTACCCAGTAGTGCAGCGGACAGAAGTGTGGGGGAGAAAGAGAAAGGAAACAGACCTGGATAAGAGGGAGGGGGGTCGTGCACGCGGTTGCAGCGGATGGCGATTGCTCGTAGCTGCGGTTGCGCGGCGGGGGATCATGCAGCGGTTGCACGGCGGGGGATCGTGTAGTGGATTCGTCGCCGAGGAGCACTGGAGAGAGAGAGAGGAGGAGCGTCCGTGCGTGAGAGAAGAGGAAGGGAGACAGGTTTGGGTGGAGCAGACGGGCGGACAGAGTAAATGCCAACTCTCTATAGTTATGGCTAGCAGTTAAGTTGTCCTCACGACACGATTCGTTTCCGATTTTGAAAAACTAAGACAACCATAGCATTTCGAAAACACATAGGGATAAAACAGTATTCACAGAATAAAATTAAAAATGATACCTAAATTTTTTTATATCAAAACAAATACACATATTCCAAAAACAATATGAAAACAATTAAATAGAAACAATGCAACACAAAAATTTAACCTGGAAATAGCAGCAAGCTAATTCACTAACCTACCTGTGAAAGAAATTTATAGAAAGAAACTACTATGATAAAGTTCTGTTATATAAAAAGAAGTACATGTTCTTTAAAAAAGAAGTAAAGAGGGGAAAGCAGAAAGAAGTACAATATAGGTATACATGGAAGTACAAGATTATTGCAGAATATTATTCTATCATCGATTGTAGAATAGACGACATGTGTATATAAAACAAAAATATAGGTCACAAGACAATTTTTTTTGAATTTTTTGTATATTTTCCACTATTTTTGTATGTTTGTAATTTTACCAGACATAAAATAGTTTTACGCTGATTATAATTTTTCTTACAGTCTCTTTTTACGTATGAAATGAGACAAAAATTACGGAGCGTAAAATTATGATGCATTGATATTATAATTGAGGGGGGTGAAGAATAACTATTCGTCACCCAGGGTGACGAATAGCGCGATATATATATATATATATATAAGGAATATTCAACATGAAATACGTGCACATTTAGAGGAAAGTTTTCGATTCAAAGATAAACTCAGTATCTCGAAGACATAGAAAGATGCGAAGATAAAAAGAATGCCTTCTAGTATGGTTAGTGGTGTTACCCATCATATAAGAATATTTGACCCAGACACGGCGCAGAATTATCATGGAGCTTTGAAGTCATATTCTTCGTTAATGTATTCACACTCAGAGTGTAAGTCTGCATGAGTTGAAGACAAACGTTACTTTGTGTGTTGTGCATCAAAGTCTTGAATAAGCATTAAGCATTTGGATGTATGTCCATTCAACGGATATTTGAGGATTCTAAGCTATTTATCTCACACCGCAACCTGCAAAACCTCTTCTAATCCAAAGGCTTCGTGAAGATATCAACCAATTGCTCTTCTGACTTCACAGGCTTGATGATGATGTCTCCCTTCAACACATGATCACGGAGGAAATGATGTCGTATCTGACTGTGCTTTGTCTTCGAATGTTGTATTGGGTTATAGGCGATCTTGATAGCACTCTCATTGTCATAGTAGATATGTACTTTATTCTCGTTGACGTCATAGTCCTTGATAGTTTGCTTCATCCAGAGAAGCTGAGTGCAGCAGGCGCCAGCAGTAATGTATTCGGCTTCAGCCTTGGAGAGTGAGACACAGTTCTGCTTCTTCGAAGACGAACATACAAGGAATCGACCCAGAGAGTGACAAGTGGTTGATGTAGACTTGCGATCAACTCTGTCACTAGCGAAATCCGAGTCTGAGTAGCCAATGAGGTAAAACTTGGAGCCCTTTGGATACCATAATCCTAGTATCGGGGTGTGAGCCAAATATCGAAGTATTCGCTTCACCGCGAGGTGATGCGACTCCTTTGGTGCCGCTTGAAATCGGGCACACATGCAAATGCTAAGCATTATATCTGGCCTAGATGCACACAAGTACAACAATGACCCAATCATGGAGCAATATACCTTCTGATCGAAATCTTTACCATATTTGTCAGTTCAGAGGTGGCCATTTGTAGGCATGGGCTTTTGTAGCCTTTGGCTTCATTCACGCCAAACTTCTTGAGATTGTCCTTAAGATACTTCCCCTAATATATGAAGATGCCATTTGGTTGCTGTCAAATCTGAAGCCCTAGGAAGACTTCAGCTCTCCCATCATTCACATCTAGTATTTCTCTTGCATCATGAAGCTAAACTCATCACTATATTTGTTGTTAGTGCAATCGAAGATAATTTTGTCAACATAGATTTGGCATATGAAGAAGTCACTATCATATGATTTAGTGAAGAGAGTAAGATTGAGTGAAACGGGTTTGAAGCCTTTATCCTTGAGGAATTCATTGAGTGTGTCATACCAAGCTATTTGTGCTTGTTTGAGTCCATACAGAGCCTTATTGAGCCGGTAGACCATATATAGATGCTTTGGATCTTCAAACCCTGGAAGTTGAGCAACATATACTTATTCCTCAATCTTACCATTGAGGAATGCACTTTTGACATCCATTTGATATAGGCATATATCATAGTGGTTACCATATGCAAGAAGTATATGTATGGCTTCGAGTCTAGCAACAGGTACAAAGGTTTCATCAGAACCTATACCCTCAACCTGTGTGTAGCCTTGTGCTACAAGTCTAGCCTTGTTTGTGACGACCCGTGTCGGGGTCAAAACTGGCGGATCTCGGGTAGGGGGTCCCGAACTGTGAGACTAGAATTGACGGTAACAGGAGGCGAATGGGACAAGGATTTACCTAGGTTCGGGCCCTCCTATGGAGGTAATACCCTACGTCCTGCTTGGTTGTATTGATGATATGGGGGGGTTACAGAGTTGATCTACCTCGAGATCGAATAGCTAACCCTAGATGAGTTCTCCTCTCTATACCCCTAGACCCTCCGGCTTATATAGACGCCGAGGGTGCCCTAGGTTTACACGTGGTCGATTACATGCCGAAGAGATAAACATGCCTAACTATAGCTAATAACTTGGAGAATACGTCATGGCTCCTCGAAGCTTCCATCTGGCATAGGTGGTCTTTGATCATCCGACGCTCGCTTTGCGGCCCATACAGTCCGACCCATAAACAATAGGTCGGCTATCCATGGACCCCCTAATCTAGGACTCCCTTAGTAGCCCCCGGACTAGCCTTCAACGCTGATATATATATCTGTTTGATCTCCCCATGTCATTGTATTCGGCTTGCGAGGCGAGTCCTTCACCCTTCTTTGCTCGACAACCGACCAGTCTTCGGTAAGATCTTAAGCGTCGTGGGTGCAGGTTCACTATAATAATTGCGCGTGCTCCTCGTTTTTCGCGCATTGTGGGGAGGCAAGTGGTCCGTGATTTTTACAATCTTACCCCTTCGTAACGGAGGCACCAACCCATTTAATCAAAAAAATCATGGCTCAAACCACACTCTCTTCCTCCTCATCAAAAGAAGCTCCTTGCGGAAGCTCCACGCAAAACATGGCCAACGTCCCCAGCTCCTCCGCACGTCCCTAAGGCTCACGCCCAAGGGACTGGACCAGCTATTCCGTTACAGTCCTGCGGCTCCGTAACCTGGAGACCCAGGGGTATCTTCCATCATCAAATCTGGCGACGACCTGCGCAGGTCTGCTCTCTTACGACGACAAGGTTTTCGACGAGTGTTTCCCCCATCCTAACAAGGGGGAGCGCGTATGCTTCATCCCCTTTCTGCTCCGGGGCCTTGGGTTTCCAATCCATCCGTTCCTGAGGGGGTTGCTGGAGTTCTACGGGATTCAACTCCACCATCTCACTCCAGGGTCAATTTTACACATCTCGGGCTTCGTCGCTCTCTGCAAGATTGAAAGTGCAATAATGCCCTTAATGATATTTTGATATTGTTGACAACTTACATATAGGGAGCTAATCTGTTACATCAAGTGCATCTCAGGTTTAGTTCCCAAGATATTATGGTGTGAACCATGGCTGACATGTTGAGGATGCTTGAACTATGGAGAAACAAGATGAAATGTTCTATCTATTTTGGTTTACTCTTGAGTATAGGGATCCCGCAGTATTAAGAGGGGATCAGTGGCTCTCGCGATAGACTTGCTCAAAATCTAGAGAAAAACCGTTGGTTGAGTTTCTAGTCTTGATTCTGTTCTTGTCCGGACGTTCGTCACCCTTCAAAAATCTGGAATGAAGCTAGTAGTTTATCAGCATGATTTCCTCGGATTTACGGTCCTTCTGTTCGTCCGGGCTCCGGACATCCGTGGGTGGTCGGAAATTCGACGGCACCCCTCCAGAACAAAAACTGCCGGATGTATGGTCCCTTTCGGATGTCCGTGTCCTTCTGCGCATCTGACCTACCCCCTCTAAAGTTGTCACACACCAAATCCTGTCGGACGTCCGGTGCCTCCACTTGGTCCGGACGACCGATACCTGTCAAATGTCCGATGCTTCCTCTTGGTCCGGTCGACCGACACCTGTCGGACGTCCGGCTCCTGTGCAACTTAAGTGGCTTCCAACGGCCATTTTCCTCCTCCACTATATATATAGTCTTCTTCCACCTCGGGTGTGAGTTGTCCAACACAGTCAAAAGACCCCGAGAACACCTTTCTTTCTCTCTCTCTCACTACTCCTCACCAAATCCTAGATCCCAAGAGCATTTGTGAGGATTCTTGAGTGTTGTTCGAACCAAAAGATAGCACGTCTCTCTATCCTCCTCTCAACCAAAGCAATTTGTGATTCGAGCAAGTTTTGAGCGGTTCCCTTGATCTTGATACTCTTGGAGGTTGGAGACTCCTAGGCGGTAGGAGTTCTTTGGAGAGGAATCAAACCATTGTCATTACCCCCAGAAAGTTTGTGAAGGTTTGGAGGCCACCTCAAGGCCTACCACTAGTGGTTGAGAAACGCCTTCATGGTGTTGTATCAAGGAGAGAATTGGGTGAGCCTTCGTGGTAACATCCACCTCTCTAAATGGTGACGTAGCTTCCCTCCAAGGAAGTGAACACCGGGACACATCCTAGTCTCTCGGAGTTGCGGTTATTCCTAACCCTAGCTTCTTACTTGTGGTTACTTGTTTCCTTACATGTTTCACGTACTTCATATTGTTGGTGTTTTTATCCATCTAGTTGCTAAACTTGTATACCTCACTGGTCATCATATCACCCTTGAAATTGTTAGGCTATATTTCATATCCCCCTTTATTGCCTAAAATTGCTAAGTATCAATTAAAATTTGGAATTGTACCTATTCACCCCCCTCTAGGTTCATCTCGATCATTTCAATTGGTATTAGAGCCTCGTGCTCTAATCGTGTGGCTTAACCGCCCTAGAGCGAGATGAACCCCGATGGGACTCCCCTTGTTGCGGATCCGAAGGATAAGGGCATGACTTCCATGGAAGTCAAGTCTTTTACTTCTGAGGATCTGGAATGGGCCCTTGCTAAGCAAAAGGAGGAGAATGATGCTTCTCTTGAGGCATTGGTCCAAATGAGATTAGCCACATTAACCATGATGCTTGCACCACTTTCTGGTGCTGCGGCCTCGAGGCCAACTGTGTCTACTCCTTCACTTGGCCAACAACCTCCTAGCAATGATCACTCTAGTGTTCCATGGCTTTATGCAAGAACTCAAGTTGAGAAACCTAAATATAATCCTAGAGGAAAACCTCGTTTGCTTGATGACAGTTCCAATTTTGCTTTGTGGAGAGTTGGTATGTAGGACCATCTTAGGTACGCCAATGATGAAATGTTGGAAATCTTGGAGCATGGCTATAACCCTAATGACCCAAAGAATCTCACTCCAAGAGAGACATATGACAAGCATCTCAACGACACCGCAATCATGTGCATAAGAAAAGGAATGAATGATAAGAAAATGAGACCCTACATACATATCACAAGTGCCAAGGAATTATGGGACAACATTGTAAGGACCAAGACCGGTACCTCCACTCTCCGGCTTGCTCGGTATGAAATTTCCAAGGGTCAATTGCAAACTTTTGTATGGAGAAAGGTGAATCCCCCAAGAAGCTCCTTGAGCATCTCATGACTCTCTCCGCTGACATTGAGTCGTGTGATTGTGACAAGACACAAGATGGTTTCAACTTGACTAAGCGGTTTCTCGTGCACAAACTACTACAGGATCTTGCCCCATATCATCACCAAATGGTGTGGGACATAAGACAACATCATGGATTCAAGGAAATGACTCCGGATGACATCATATCCACTTTCCAATTATTTGAAGAGTCAAAGGCAAATGCTACAAAACATCTTGCCATGCATGGTACCTCAGCATCAAAGATCAATCTTGCTTTGAAGGCCAAGAATGCATGTGAGGAAGAGCAAAGTGAACAAGAAGAAGATGATGATGAAGATGGTGATGAGATTGAATCCAATGAGAGCCCTTCATATGAAGACATTGCCCTCTTTGTTAAGAGGTTTAGCGCTGGAAAATTCAAGGGAAGATTCCAGAAGAAGAAAGTGAGAAAATGCTACAACTGTGAAGAAACCAACCACTTCTCCAACGATTGCCCTTATGAGAAGAGAGAAGATAAACCAAGGTTTTCCAAGACCTTTCCTAAGAAGAAGTTGCCAAATCCTATGAACTCCAAGCTCAAGAAAAGAGATGGGAAAGCAATGGTTGCTTGATGGGGTTATCACCCCTAGGTAGGCCAAAGCAACGGGGTTCTCCCCCTCCGCTTTGAAGAAAACTGCATGGTCGGCTCTCCATGGCCGGCTGGAGAACGGCTGGCTTGATGTGCTGCTGGCTGGCGATGCGAGCGGCTGGTCGTGCGACCGGCTCAAGCACCAGCTGGCTAGACGCGGCCGGCTAGCTGCCGAGCCAATCGCAGAGCCGGCTAATAGGCCCCAGCGGGAGACGGGACCGCTCAGCCGGTGGACCCCACACACGATGAGACGGCGCGAAGGGTGGGACCCCTGGCCAGCTGGAGAGACTGCCAGCCGGGTCCCCCCACCCCTGTACTTTAGATATTTTGTAGAGCCTGGGGGTTGGCCTATAAAGCCCCCCGAGCCCCCCATGCAACGGGGAAGAACAATCACTCTTGCGCACCCACAGAACTCCCAAAACCCCTCTAGTAGCGGAGGAAGAAGAGTCGGCTGCTCTTTCTTCCTCCTCTAGACACAGCTCCAGGAGCACCCTTGTACACATACCCGTCCATCCAACTAGACCAAGCAGGACTAGGGGTGTTACCTCCCACAGAGGGCCCTGAACCTGGGTATGTCGTGTGTCACCACCGCTCATGCCTAATCTCGCACCTGGAGCCCGTCGGTGTCCTCCGGCCCTAGCCACCTACGATAAGCTACCCTATGGCATCTGTCGTGAGAAAACGACGACAGTTGGCGCCCACCGTGGGGCTGTATGCAGCACCGGCCAGATTCATGCTCCGGGCGGGATCCCTCGCCATTCCCCGCCATCGTCGCACGTCCAGGTGAAACCGCGGGCTCGTGGGGCTTGCTTTGGCATGCCCTACGGGTAACTCCATCGACCTTGTGGCCGACATCGACGCGTTCACCAAGCGCTTCGGTAGGCTTAGCCTTGCTGAGGCTCCGACCGCGGACGAGTACCCCGGGTAGGTGCTCGTCTGCGCCAATCCTCCCACGGCCATGGGAGCACTCACTGCGACCCAGTCTAGTGATTCCCACGGTCACGTGGGGGTGTTGGCCATCATCTCCTCCACCTCCTCCGGACGTGCGCAGACCGCGGCCGATGCTGCCGCGGCCCGCATCGGCACCTCCAATCTGCTTGGTGCAGCCCTCCAGGGCCTGAGCGCCCCTATCGCCCCGATGGAGAACCCCGACGCCGCCACGGCGGACCTCGAGGCGGCTCATTCCGTCCTGTTCGAGGATGCCACCGCCCTCGCGGACACAAGGCGCCGCATGGAGGCCGCCCAGCGGGAATATGCTTCCGCCTATGGCCTCACCCCGGATGGCACCGGGCCTAGCCGACGTGGGGTCGTGCGTGACCGCGGCTGCATGGTCGCCGAAATCGTTGGCAGCAAGATGCCCGTCTATGACACCCCCACAACCAACTTGCGGGCCCTCAAGGTGGCCTATGCGGATTTGGCCACCTTGGAGGGTGAAGAGCATTCTGCTCACGAGCGGCACATCGAGGAGCTCATCGACGTCGCCGATGCGCAGCAGCGCCTGCTCGCGTCGGGCGCACCGCCACTTGATGTCCCCGGCTTGAGCACGAGGGCACGGGGACGGATGGCCATCAGCCGACTCAGCACTCCAGCTCATCTTGTGTCTCCAGCTGCCGGGCCGGAACAAACAACCCTGAGCACTCTTAGATGCCGGGGAGCGAGCAGCCGACTGTTAGCAGCCGACGCATCAATGACCCGCCTCGCAGCGATCGCCACCAACAAGCGCCGGCATCTGGCAGCTGGCGCAGCCACGGGCACACTCCACCCCTGCGGCACAAGCGGGAACGGACGGTTCCCCCCGTCATCCGCCCCGATCTCTCGGCTCGGATCGGGCCGCGTGTCACCTGCAGCGAGAACAACGCCCATAACCACATCGACCACCTCACGCAGTCCGCCCTTCTCGAGGAGGAGGGCTCGATTGGCCCGGCCTATTTCGGCCCTCGGATCCGCAACGAGCCATTCCCGACTGGCTTCATGCTCCCCCGAGACACTCCGAAGTACAATGGGGCTGCCAAGCCCGAGGACTGGCTGATCAACTACACCACCGCGGTTGGCATCGCCAGAGGGAACAAGCGCATAGCCGTTTGCTATGCCCCCCTCATGTTGATCGGCTCAGTCCGCACCTGGCTCAACAGCCTGGCGGCCGGTAGCATCAACACTTGGACAGACTTCGATGAGGCCTTCGTCCGCAACTTCACCGACACCTACAAGCGGCCCGACCGCCCCCGCGAACTCGCCATGTGCTATCAGGGGCCGGAAAAATCCCTCCATGACTACCTCACTCGATGGACCGAGCTTCGCAACTCGTTTGAGGGGGTGCATGAGGTACAAGCCGTGCAGTACTTCATTGAAGGATGCCGAGATGGAACCCCGCTCAAGCACAAGCTTCTGTGCTTCGAGCCAGCCACGCTTGCCGAGCTCATGACCAAGGCAGACAAGTACGCCACAGCTGATTCAGCCATCCGGGTCAAGACGACCCCGCCTGCCAAGGCGATGATGACACGGCAACATCCTGGACGGCTACCGACAACCGGCAGCTGCAAAACAACAAGCGCAAGAACGACCAGCCGGATCCCCGCTACGGGAGCCGGCAGGTCAATACCATCGAGGTGCAGGAGCCGGCTGCCCAACCTTCCAGCCAGCGCCAGCGCACTGGCAAGGCTGCCTGGTAGCCGAAGCTCACCTTCGAGTAAATGCTTGACCTCCCCTGCAAGAACCACTCAGGGTCCAAACCCTCTATGCACACGCTCCGGCAGCATAGCTTCTCACAGCGACTGGCCCGGGGGGATGGCCTTCCGACTCCTCCTGCGCCGCCAGCCCATGCGCCGGCCCCGACCCAAGCTGTCGCCCCGGCGCCGGCTCTGGCTCTGGCCCAGAATGACGGTCGTTTGATCGACCAGTTCCCCAACCAAGACAGCTGTTACGTCGTCTTCACTAGTGAAGAGATGGGAAAACATGCTCAACGCCAGCTCCGTCGTGAGGTGAACGCCACCATGCCGGCAACTCCCCAGTTCGGAGAAGCCGATCACTTGGAGCCAGGCCGATCACCCTGCTATAATGCCAAATCCCGGTAGCTACGCTTTGGTCCTCGACCCCACCATCGCCACCAAGGAACAAGCTTTCCGCTTCTCGCGGGTGCTGATAGATGGTGGCAGCAGCATCAACATCCTCTACCTCGACAGGATGCACAAGCTGGGGCTAAAGATAGAAGACATACAGGCCAGCCGGACGGTCTTCCACGGCATCATGCCTGGGAAGTCCTGCTCCCCTGTCGGCAAGATCACGCTCGACGTCCTATTCGGCGGACCCGTCCACTTCTACTGTGAGCTGGTGCTATTCGAGGTCATGGACCTTGCGAGTCCCTACCACGCCCTATTGGGCTGGCCAAACCTCGTCAGCTTCATGGCAGTCCCCCACTACGCCTACCTCAAACTCAATATGCCGGGCTGCAAGGGAATCATCACCATCACGGGTGACTACAAGATGTCGCTCGAGTGCGCTCGAGATGACAACCGGCTGGCCGAGGCCCTGGAAATCACCGAGGAGAAACGACAGCTCGACCGGCTTGTGGCCCTCGCGGCCAATCAGCCGGCCGTGCCAGTTCCCCCCTCGTAGTCCGTCGACGAGGCAGCCTTCCAGCCGTCTAAGGACACCAAGAAAATCCCGCTCGACCCGGCCAACCCCGCTCAGTGCGTCACCATCGGCTTCCGCCTCAACAGCAAATAGGAAGGCGAGCTCATCGATTTCCTCCGTGAGAATCGGGACATCTTCACATGGTCCCCCAAGGACATGCCGGGTGTTCCGAGGAAGTTCGCGGAGCACAAACTGCACGTCTGGCCAGACGTCAAGCCGGTCAAGCAACCTCTATGCCGTTTCTTCAAGGAGAAGCAACGTACTATAGGCAAAGAGATTGCCGGGCTGCTCGCAGCCGGGTTCATCATGGAAGTGTTCCACCCGGACTGGCTGGCCAACCCTGTCCTGGTGCTGAAGAAGAACAAGACCTGGCGCATGTGCATCGACTACACTAGCCTGAACAAGGCGTGCCCTAAGGACCCATCCGCTCTGTCACAGATCGATCAAGTCATCGACTCCACGGCCGACTGCGACTTGCTCTCCTTCCTAGATGCCTACTCCGGCTACCACCAGATCAAGCTGGACCCGAAAGATCGGCTCAAGACCTCCTTCATCACGCCCTTTGGGGCCTATTGCTACATCAATATGTCTACGTCGATGACATCGTCGTCAAAACCAAGAAGCACTTCAGCCTCCTGGACGACCTCCTGGAGACCTTCGCGAACCTACGCAAGTACAAGATCAAGCTCAACCCCGAGAAGTCTGTCTTCGGCGTCCCAGCCGGCCAACTCCTGGGTTTCTTCGTGTCCGCTCGCGGCATCGAAGCTAACCCCAGGAAGATCAATGTGATCGAGTGCATGCCCAAGCCGACCCGGCTCCGCGACGTCCAGAAGTTCACCGGCTGCCTTGCCTCACTTAGCCAGTTCATCAGCCGGTTGGGGGAGAAGGCATTGCCCCTCTACGGGCTCCTTTGCAAGATGGCTCTAATTGAGCCGGGTCAAACCAAGAAGCCGGGCATATTCGACTGGCTCGACAAAGCGAGCGAGGCTTTCCGCGGCCTCAAGAAGGCTCTCACCCGCATGCCCATCCTGGCCGCACCGGCTGAGAAGGAGCCCTTGCTCGCCTACATCACGACGACCACACGCGTCATCAACGTCGTCTTGGTGGTCGAGCGGACAGAGGAGGGCATGTCCCTGCCGATCGAGCAGCCCGTCTACTATCTCAGTGAGGTCCTCTCCGCATTGAAGTAGAACTACCCCCACTACCAAAAGATGTGCTACGGCATATACTTCACCGCAAAGAAGGTCAAGCACTATTTCCAGGAACATACCATCACCATGGTGAGCACGACCCTGCTCGGCGAGTTCATGAGCGGCTGGGACTCCACCGGCCGTAGCGCCAAATGGGTCATCGCCCTCGCCGATTACAAGATCTGGTACGAGCCACAAACCGCCATCAAGTCACAGGCGCTGGCTGACTTCCTCGTTGACTGGGCGGAGACAGAGTTCGTCCCGCCTCCCCGAGACTCCACGCATTGGCGCATGCATTTCAACGGCTCGAAAATGAGGATCAGCCTGGGTGCCGGCATAGTCCTCTCCTCCCCTGAAAGGTGACCAGCTCAAATACGCCCTCCAGATCCACTTCGCTGCCTCCAACAACGTGGCCGAGTACGAGGCCATCATCTATGGCCTCCGGCTCGCCAAGGAGATCGGCATTAGGTGTATCCTCTGCTTCAGCGACTCCGACATCATGGTGTAGTAGGTCTCTGGAAAATGGGAGACTAGGGACGCCAACATGGTCGGCTACCGCTTCCTCGTACAACAACTCACCGGCTCCTTCGAGGGATGGGAGTTCCATCACGTCCCGCGGGCGGACAACGAGGCGGCCGACGCATTGGCAAAAATCGGCTACACCCGGTAGGCCATCCCAGCCGACGTCCCCCTTGAGCGGCTGTTCAAGCCGTCGATCAAGCCCTCCCCAGAGTCAGAGTCAATCTTCGTGCCGGCAGACGCCGCCGGCCCATCAATTACTCCGGTCGTTCGCTCGGCATCTTTGCCACCGGCTCCCACAACTTCTGCCGCCCTATCGGCACCAGCCGAGCCAGTCGCGCCCGCGGCTGCCGGCACCAACGGCATGGCCGTCATGATGATTGTCCGACGACTCTCGAGGCGGCCAAGAAATTGTCCGACGAGTGCGAGGGATGCCAACGCTTCAGCATGCAGAGCCACCTGCCAGCATCAGCCCTCCAAACCATCCCCCTCTCGTGGCCCTTCGCCATCTGGGGGCGGAACATGGTGGGCCCCTTCAAGACCACATGAGGCGGCATGACACACTTGCCGGTGGCTGTCGACAAGTTCACCAAGTGGATCGAAGCACGATCGATCAAGAAGCTGGATGGCCCCACGGCCGTCCGGGTCATCGATGACCTCACGGTTTGGTACGGTGTCGCCGACAGCATCATCACAGACAATGGCACAAACTTCGCCAAGGGCGCGCTCGCGCATTTCTGCTCCAAACAAGGGATCCACCTCGACCTGGCCTCCGTCGCTCATCCATTGTCAAATGGCCAGGTCAAGAGGGCTAACGGCCTCATCCTGTGCGGCATCAAGCCCCGGGTCGTCACGCTGCTGGTAAGGTCAGCCAGCTGCTGGATCGACGAGCTGTCGCCTGTCCATTGGAGTCTCAGGACCACCCCAACCGATCAACCGGCTACACCCCTTTCTTCCTTGTGTACGGGTCCGAGGCGATCATCCCCACCAACATCGAGTTCGACTCACCTCGGGTCGCCCTATACACGCAGAAGGATGCAAAGGAGGCAAGAGAAGACGGTGTCGACCTACTCAAAGAAGCCCGCGATCTGGCCTTGTACCAAACGGCAATCTAGCAACAGAAGCTCCGGCACTACCACATCAAGCGGATCCGGCCGCTCTCCCTTCGTGAAAGGGACCTGGTCCTCAGGCGGATCCAGCGGACAGCTAGACAACACAAGCTGTCCTCCCCATGGGAGGGCCCGTTCATCATCATCAAGGTACTGCACAACAACACATACTACCTAATAGATGCCCAGAAGCCACAGAAGCGCAAAAGAGATGCCTCCGACGAGGCGACAGAGCGCCCATGGAACACGGCGCTCCTCCGCTCATTTTACTGTTGAAAACACCAATGTATGTATGTATCCCCACCCTTTTGGGCTTATGAATGCAACGGGTGCCCCAGGCCGGCCCTGGGGGCACGCCCGGTTTCGCTTACCCCAAAGGTTTCCTCGCTCACCGCCCCCCCGACCCGGCTCCCGGGCCCGGGGGCTCACCGGATGGTCCTAGGTCGTTTCTCTCTAAAATCGGCTAAGTAGCGTGAGCCGGGCAAACCCTCCCACCCCTCCCAACTATAGATCTGGCTCCCGGCTGTCCGACTGACAAGGCCTCGGGGCGGCAAAGCTTAGTTCACACGAAAAGTTCGATGGAAAGGAGACGCCGGCTAGGTCTAGCTGGACCACCGCCTCGCCTCTACCACTCTACTTATCACGAAAATCCCTCGCGGCTCCTAAGTTCTGAACGAGATCCCTCGAGGCGGATGCCTCGGCCCAGCTACAGACCAACACTTGGCTGTCGGGCTGTTGGGGCCGAAACCGAAGGGGAAAATGAGAAGGACCGAAAAGAGCCAAGGGGCGAAAACGGATAAGGGCAAGTCGGCATGAGCAACAAGGCAAAACACGCTAATTATTTACAACATAAGTGTTAAAAACAAAAGCGGCTGACAACCAGCACGGTTCACTACATAAACACGCCCAATGGGTGGACTTGAGCCTAACTTGTAGGAAAAGAAAATGGAAAATAAAGACGCCCGGGGGCTCAGGCCACCGACGCGTCGCCAACCGTCATGTCTCCAGCTGGCGCGTTGGTAGGCAGCTCGACTCTCGCCTCAGAGGTGGTCTCCACGGTCTCGGCCGTCTCGCCGCTCGAATCGGTTCTCTCGTCGGTGACCTCGTTGTCCGCCGAGCCTTGAGGGATGCCGAAGGAGTCCTTAGGCACCGGCTTGCCGTCCTCGCCAAGGGCCGGGAAGAACTAGTCCGCGTCAACGTACGCCGCGAGCTCGTGGGCCCGGCGAACAAGGGCCAGCTCACGGGCCTCCCGCTCCTCGGCCGGCTCATCCCGCATGATGCCAGCCGGCCCAGGTCCACGCCGTGATACCACGACGTGACGAACCGGAGCTCCATCTGCGTCCTTGCCCAGGCCGCCGACGCCTTCCAGGCCTTGAGGCGGGGAACGGCGTGCTCCAGCCACTGGGCCACACGGTTCGTCGGGGCTCCCCCGCGGCCCGGCCATAGAGCGGCGATGACCTCCTTGGACTCCGTATTCAACCGCTCCACGCTCCGCTCGAGGTGGGTTAGCCGGTATTCGATGGCAACCCCGAGCTCCTCCATGTCCCACGCGGCGTCCGCCTCGATGGAGCGCTCGCACTCCTAGAGGTACTCCCGGTGCTCCTCGACGGCGTGCTCAGCACGGTGGCGGTTCTCTGGAAGCGCTTTATGGGAAAGGAGAGGAGAAGGAAGGAATGGCAAATCAAACACAAAAACCAGCAAAGGAAAAGGTGAGCCGACTGGAGAAGAAAAGAAACAGACACTTACCTTTGATGGCGTCGTCCACCCCGATGGCAAAGTTGAGCACAAGTGTCTGCTCTGATGCCAGTGCTGCCTCCGACGCGGAAAGGGAACCCGTGACCTCCTCGAGCGACCTCTCGAGGCGTGTCACCTCGCCTTGGGGGCAGGCGGTCCTCCAGGCGGCATCAGCCGCCTCCTTGACGGTCGTCTCCCTGGCCGTCTCCTCATTCGCCACGGCGGCCTTGAGGCGGTCCTGGGCCGCTTCCCCGTCCACCAACAGCGCGGCCAGACGGTCTCTCTCCTGCACGGCTGCCTGGACGTCCTACGCCAGCCGGTCCCGCTTGGAGACGAGCCCGGTCTTCTCCTCCAGGAGGGCGGTAAGATCGCCTGCAAGACAAGGCGGGCGCCAGCTCGGCTCTCGGGGGTTACATACCCCTCCAACGAAGCTCAACTGACCTTGCACGCGCGCCAGCTCCTCCTCTAGGCGGTAGAAGCCATATTTGCCATGGTCGTGGATGGCGACCACTTCCTCAAGTAGCTTCTGCCCTAGGGAGGTTCCCTCCTATCACAAAGAGACAAAGATCAAGACGCGCTCAAAGGAGATCCGGCCCGGCTGCCCGTCAGCCGGTAAGCCGGCGCGCATCTTGGGGGCTACACCCAGTGGGTGCGCTTGCGCACCCCCACTGAAAATTGTAAGTCAAAGAAATCGTGCTTACCTCTACACGTTGCAGGGCGGCATCTGCCGCCTCCGCGAACCGAGCCACCTCTTGCCGGCACCGGTCCAGGACGCTCCCCAAGTCCCCGAAGGAGGGGACCAGGCTGCCCGCCTGGGGAGCCGGCAGGGCCGGCACATGCGCCAGCGCCTCCCAATCTCAGAGCACCTCTTGCATTGACCGCAGGGGCCTCCGGGCCCGGCCGCCGCTGCCTCCTGGGCTTGTTGCGGCGCCTGCCGTCGGGGGTGGGCTGACGACAGGAAGTGTCCGGGAGTCGCTTCCTCCCGGCCCTCCGCCCAACGCCGTCACCGCTTCCACGTCCTGCTGCTCCGGCGCGACGATCGCAAGGGAGGGCGCCTCCACCTCCACGGCCGCCACCTCTGGCGCCGCCTCCGATGCCGCTTCTGGGACCACCGGGGCCTCCGGCACGTTGACCCGGGCCGTCTCGGCCGTGGGCGAGGTCACGTCCGGCACCTTAGGCCGGGCCGCCTCGGGAGCTAGCTCCATCGTCATCTCCCTCGCCTGGGCAGCCTCCTCCGCAGATGGAGGCAGTGGTGGATCCATGGCTGCCCCTCGCGGCTCGCTCGATGGCAGTCTCGACATACGGGTCGATTCCGCCCCCGAGTCTGACGCCCGCGTGGGATCCACGGACCTCCTCTGCCTCTGGCTGCTTGAAGTCCCGGAGTGCGAGGGCCCCCCTCGCTTTCCGGACTTGGAGGCTCACAGCTCCACGAGCCTCCTCTTCTCCTCTTGCTGGGTGGCCACGTGCTCACGGGCCAGCCAGCTGGCGGCATCCATCGGTTCCCCCGCCGGCTCCCCCTCGTGGAGCTCGATGGGGTCCCTACAGCGCCGAAGGACCGGTCATTCACCGGCTCGTGACCCGGAAGAAAAACATACACGGGAAGGAGACTTACCCGATGACGAGGGGCAAGGCCCGCTTGGCGTGCGGTGGCGGCTTCCGCGCGACCACCTTCAACCGCTTCGGGACTGGCGGCGGGGCTGCCGGCCCCTCCTGGGTCGACCTCTTCGCCCGGCCAGCTGCTCCCGCCGCCGGGGCTTGAGCCGGCCGCTCCTCGCTCCTCCGACCCTGACGCGTAGAGGGAGGAGGCTCGTTTAGAATCATTAAGTCATCACCATCATCATCGTCGTCCGTCCAGTCCCTGATCATGGGGGGCACGAGGGAACTCACCCACTCCGCTGGGCTCCCCGGCTGTGCCGGTTCCTCTGGCCCCGCAGGGAGCGTCGGCTCGCTTGTCTGCCAGCTCGTCAACGCGTCCTGAGGAGTCCACCCCCTCCTCTGAAGGGCCTCCCATCTCGTAATCTTCGGAGATAAAGTTTTCACGCTTCGCCTCAAAGATCTGTGGGTGCAGGCCGTCCAGCGTATTCTGTCACACCAGCAGCCGCGGTCAGCACGACAAAGTAAGTTCTCCAGCCGGTTGCCAGCTGGGGAGTACCAAACGAAGAAAAAACCACCTCGACGAGAGACTTACCAGGAGGGCAGTTGATACGGTCGTACGGCTCCATGCCGAAGGACCATGGTGCGGGCTTCAACTTGAACATCGTAAGGGCGTTCACCCACTTTGCCACCTGAGCCAGCATCAGGTCGATGGTGGACAGCCGATAGGGGTCGTGCCGGCCGAACATGTCGCAGATCCGGTGAGGCCTCAGCTGGAGGGGCAACACACGGCACGATATAAAAGCCGCCAAAAGCTCGACAGCAACCAGCCCCTCAGAGCTCTTCAGCTGCGTGAGCCGGCCGAGCTTCTCCAGGGCCATGCCACGCGGTGTAGTCCCCAGCCAGTTCATCTCGGTGGACTGCACGTCGACAAACGGGGGCAGCCGGATGAAAACCTTCTTCGGGTCGGCGTTCTTCACGTAGAAGAATGTCCGGTGCCACCCCTTGACAGAGTCGATAAGAGAAAGAGGGGGGAAGCGCGTGATGCCGTGGTAGCACACCACCGTGCCCCTGCAGGCGCCACTCTTTACTGGTTTGAGATAAATGAGGGCATTGAAAAAAATCGATGAAGGGGAGGATTCCGAGATAACCCTCGCACAGCGTCACGAAGGCGACCAGGTACAAGATTGCGTTGGGGCCAAGATGATGTGGCTGGAGGTCAAAGCTGTCGAGGAGTTGGTGGAAGAAAAGGCTCACCGGGAGCCCGAAGCCGCGGGAGAAATGCCAGAGGAACACGTCGTGTTCCCCCAGCTGCGGCGCTGATGCCACCTCATAGCCCGGCACGCGGGCGACCACCCGCTCCTCCGACGGCAGCATACGTGCGCGGCGCAGCTCCGCGATATCTGCCTCAACAACGATGGAACCAGCCCAGCTCCCATTGCGACCGTCGGCCATCGCAGCGGCAGGGCAGTGCGCGGGCGCGGTTGCAGATTCGAGCTCGGTGTCACGCGAGGAAGGCGAAGAAGCAAGAAAGCGGGGTAGCGAGAAGGCGAGCAGGATGCGGGTATCTCCGCCCCTGCCCCTCCTCCTCTTTTATAGGGGAGGACATGACCGGAGGACATGGGATTAACTGCGCCCACTCCCTAGAAACTCCGCGTGCGTGGGTGGCCCCGGGCCATAACGGCCGCTTCAGGGCGCAAAGGATCCTGGCCTGCACCCCGCGGCCTACTAGGCTATGTCCGGGGCCTAGCGGGCTAGGCCCACGCCGACGTCCCGTCTCCCCCGCGTGCACGGGGCCCGCCGCATATTACTCACCGCGTGGTGCGCGGCGGACCTGCGCGGGTCCCGGGGCGATGCATCGGCGCCCGAGGCGTCGGGACCAACGGCCGACCCGGCTGCCCCTTCGGCTTCGTGCCAGAGGCGGGTACAACTTGGGGGAAGCCGCCGGCTCCCCTCCGTCTGCCGGACGCAGGCCCCCGCCGGCTTCGGGGACTACAGACGGGGTTATCACCCCTAGGTAGGCCAAAACAACGGGGTTTTTCCCCCTTCTTAGAAAACTGCGTGGCTGGCTCTCGAAGGCCGTCTGGAGGACGATCAGCTCGATGTGCTGCCGGGTGGCGACGTGGGCTCCTAGTTGTGCGACCGACTCGAGCACCAGCCGACTGGACGTGGCCGGCTGCCTGCCGGGCCGACTCCCCCATTGACCCAGGGGCAGACATGCGACGTCCCGTCCCCCGGGGCGTGGTACGACAACAAGATGTGACCGCCATGACGGGTGGCCCTGTGGACATAGTGGCCGCTGACACATGGGAGCGCATGGCTACAATTCGTTCGTCCAGGCCGCTGACCTTGGCGAGCGCGACCGGGCAAGGGAACAGTGCCGACACGCCCTCGCCCACTCGATTACCTACCTCAGCGTGGCTACAGTGCCGCCGGCCGTACCAGAGACCTCGGTCGGTTGGCATTAGACAATGCCTCCCGGGCGACCCGTGCCGTGGCAGGAGAGCGAGAGCCAATCACAGAGTCGGCTAGCGGGAACAAGCGGCAGACGGGACCACTCAGCCGGTGGACCCCACAAACGATGAGACGACACGAAGGGTGGGCCCCCCTGGCCAGCCGGAGAGACTGCCAGCCAGGTCCCCCCACCATTGTACTTTAGATATTTTGTAGAGCCGGGGGGTTGGCCTATAAAACCCCCTAAGCCCCCCATGCAACGGGGACGAACAATCACTCTCACGCACCCACAGAACTCCCCAAACCCCTCTAGTAGCGGAGGAAGACAAGCCGGCTGCTCCTTCTTCCTCCTCTAGACACAGCTCCAGGAGCACCCTTGTACACATACCTGTCCATCCAACTAGACCAAGCAGGACTAGGGGTGTTACCTCCCATGGAGGGCCCTGAACCTGGGTACGTTGTGTGTCACCACCACTCGTGCCTAATCGCGCACTCGGAGCCCGTCGGTGTCCTCCGGCCCCAACCACCTACGATAAGCCACCCTATGGCATCTGTCGTGAGAAAATGACAACATTGATCATGAAGAATCCAATCCACATGATGTTGCTGGTGTAGCCGGAATAGCTCAAGATTCTCAAAACACCTTGAGGCTAGTCAACAAGAGTCGTGAGGTTGTCACCTACAACTATATGAAAGACTACAAGGGCAACGCTCACAAGTGCTTAATGGCAAAGGCCGTGATAGAAGATGGAGAGGACCAAAACTCTCCTGACAAGGTCAAGGTAACCTCACGCTCAAATTCTCCTCTTTTCACTCCGTCTACTTCTCGTGATGAGGATCTTGATGTGGAGGATAATGATGATACTGATATAGATGATCCTATACTCTGCTAAACTAAATAAGGTCATGTGCTCCCTTAAAGGAAAGATGCTCACTATGTTTCGTATGCTTATGGAGATGGTGAGTAAGCACACTGCTACCATTAAGGAACTCGAAACCCTCGTCACCGAGGAAAATGAAAAGTATGAAATCCTTGAGCAGAAAGTCCAATATGAGGAAACACGAAATGATGAACTATGCTTAAAAATTGGTGCAAACATTGATGATCATGCTAAAAAAATTGCCTCCTTGAAAAAGGCCAAGAACTCTTGTTTCTCTCTCTAAGGATGAATGATAAACGTAGTCTTGTGGAATCTCATGTTTCTCTCTCTAAGGATTGTGAGCTTCTATCCATGTCCCTCAAGACTAAGGAAGAGGAGCTCACTCTTCTTACAAAGAGCTTTGAGATGCTCAAACTTACTTATCTTGAAACTCTAGCCAAGGTTTATTCTTCACCTATTATCAATGTTGATGCTTGTACTATTAACTCTAGTGGTGACCTAGCATCTATTCTTGAGGAAAATCTCTTTCTAAAGGCACAACTCGAAAAGGGACTCATGACATGTGCTCAAGGACAAAAGAACCTTAATGAGGTGTTGAGCCAACACAATAAGGTGTTTGCCAAGGAAGGGCTCGGGTTTGACCCAAGCATAAGCAAGAAGAAGACACCTCCTCATAAGTGCTCCACCCCTCTCAAAGAGACATTAGTACGTGAAGGCCACAAGGAGAAAGGTAAGGTTGTGAGTGGGAACGCCACTAGGGGCATGCCCACTTTCAACAAGCCAAAAGAGTTCATGCCTCCATCCTATGTACTTAGTAAAACAAAGGATGGAGAAGTTTATGAAAAATTTGTTGGTCCTCATAATGCATTCCGGTTTTATGCTATTTGGGTCCCTTAGACCCTTGTGACTAACTTCAGAGGTCCCATTGCAAAATGGGTGCCTCTAACCAAGTCATAAAATTGTGTGCAGGTTGCTTTCTCTGGTGGAGTCAAGTGGGAGATCGATAGTGGATGTACCAACCATACGACCGGATATAGCAAACTGCTTTTTGACTTCATGGAAGCCATTCAACCATTTATGAGCATTGTGTTTGGTGGAGGATCAAAAGGACAGGTACTCGCGTTGGGCAAGGTGGCTATCACAAATGACATGTCTCTTGCTAATGTCATGCTTGTCCAATCTCTTACATACCATTTGCTTTCTGTTCACCAATTGGCTTTAGTTGGTTATGATACACTATTTGGACTAACGGATGTGAAAGTCCTTAAGAGAGATACTCTCAAAGTGGCATTTGTCGAAAAGTTGGATGGCAACCTTTACACGGTTGATTTCTCGAAAGAGAGCACATTCCATGCAACTTGTCTAATGGCCAAGGCCAACAAGGGGTGGCTATGGCATCGCCGGCTAGCCCATGTCGGCATGAGAATTCTTCAAAATCTCTTAAAGAGTAATCACATCCTTGGACTAACCAATGTCTCTTTTGAGAAAGATCGTGTGTGTAGTGCATGCATAGCCGGGAAGCAACATCAATCCAAGCACCCACCCAAGAATATTGTATCTACTTCAAGGACTTTAGAGATGCTTCATGTGGATCTTTTTGGGCCTCCGTCATGGGACAGTCTTGGCGGGAAAAGGTATGGACTTTTCATTTTTGATGATTACTCAAGATATACATGGGTGTTTTTCCTTAAGTCCAAGGACGAGACGAAGATCACCTTCATTGATTTTGCCAAGCAAGCCCAACTCAAGTTTGACAAAGAAATCTTGGCAATAAGAAGTGATAATGGCTCTAAGTTCAAGAACTACACCTTGGAAGAATTTCTTAGTGATGAAGGGATTGAGCATCAACATTCTGCACCCTACACTCCTCAACAAAATGGTGTAGCCGAGAGAAAGAACCATACACTTGTGGAAATGGCCAGGTCCATGTTGGATGAATACAAGTCACCACATAGTTTTTGGGATGAGGCTGTCAACACCACATACCATGCATCGAATCGGCTCTTCCTCCGCACGATATTGGAGAAGACTCCATATGAGCTCCTGACCTGGACAAGCCAAATGTCAAGTACTTTCGTGTATTTGGGTGCAAGTGTTTCATCCTCAACAAAACAGAACGGTTAGGAAAATTTCAATCCAAAACAATTGAGGGGATATTTGTTGGTTATGGGTCAAACTCTCATGCCTATAGAGTCTACAACAAATCCAATGGATGTGTTGTAGAAACTCATGACGTGGTGTTTGATGAATTTAATGGCTCCCATGGGGAGCAAGTTGATCTAAGTGATGTAGCTGGAGAAGATCCCTCTCAAGATATTTTGTTCATGGGTGTTGGTGCTCTTCTTCCAATGGAACAAGAATCTCTTAATGATGATGAATAAGATGAAAGCTTCTCTCATCCTCAAGCCACTCCAACACCCATACCTCCACAAGATCCTATTGCTCAAACTATGCCCATTGTTCAAAATCAAGAAGGAGAACAAGTCCCTCACCATGATCACATTCAAGAACAAGATCAGCACCAAGAGCAAGAACAAGAAAGTGTGATCTTTGATGATGAACCTCAACAAATGCAACATTAAGAAGAAGATCTTCTACCACACATTGATGATCCATATATTGAGGATGTGGATGATGGAACTGAAGTTGAACCTCGTGAAACCCTAACCCCCATCATGCCACGAGTGGCCGGTCGTTTTGATGTTGATCAAATTCTAAACGGCATATCGGAAGGTAGAGTCACTCATAAACAATTGACAAACTTTTGTGATCACTTTTCATTTGTCTCTAGTGTTGAGCCACTCAAGGTACAAGATGCATTGATGGACAATGATTGGCTCATTGCTATGCAAGAAGAGTTGAATAGTTTTGAACGCAACAAAGTACGATCATTAGTCAAGAGACCAACTAAGGAACACAATGTCATTGGAAGAAAATGGATTTTCAAGAACAAGAAAGATGAGAATGGCGTAATCATCTGCAACAAGGCAAGGTTAGTGGCACAACGGTACTCACAAGTTGAAGGTTTGGACTTTGATGAGAACTTTGCTCCCGTTGCCCATCTTGAATCTATTCGTATCTTACTTGCATATGCTGCTTTCAATGGTTTTACATCACATCAAATGGATGTTAAGAGTTCTTTCCTTAACTGTCCTCTACAAGAATAAGTATATGTATCACAACCACCTGGGTTTTTGATCCCGATCACAAAGACTATGTGTATAAACTTCACAAGGCTTTGTATGGCCTCAAACAAGCACCTCGTGCTTGGTATGATCATCTTAAGAAGTTTCTACTCGATGATGGCTTTGTGAGAGGGGTGATCGATCCAACTCTTTTTACTAAGAGGGAAAAAGGTGATTTGATCTTATGCCGAATCTATGTAGATGACATCATTTTTGGTTCTCCTAACGTTTATTTGTGCAAGAAGTTTGCGGCTTCCATGACAAAGACCTTTGAGATGTCACTCAATGCGGACTTGAAGTTCTTCCTTGGATTTCAAATACAACAATTTCAAGAAGGAATTTTCTTATCTCAAACAAAATACCTCAAGGAAATTCTAGAGAAGTTTGATATGACAAATGCTAACCCTTGTAAGACACCCATGCCCACAAAACTTGTTCTCACTGAAGACACCAACAGTATTCCTTTTGACCCATCTATATACCGCTCTATGATTGGTTCATTGCTTTATCTTTGTGCATCTAGACAAGACATCATATTAAGTGTAGGCATATGTGCAAGATTTCAAGCTTCCACTAGGGAAAGTCATCATAAGGCGGTTAAGCATATTCTTAGATACCTTGTTCACACCCCAAAGTTGGGTATATGGTACCCCAAGGATGCCAGGTTTGATCTCATAGGGTACACGGATGTGGATTGGGCCGGAAACAAAGTGGGAAGGAAGTCTACTTCTGGGGCATGCCAATTTCTTAGACACTCCTTGGTAAGTTCGTCCTCAAAGAAGCAAAATCGTGTCTCCCTCTCAATCGTTAAAGCCGAGTATATTTTAACCGCAAGTTGTGCAACACAACTGCTATGGATGAGGCAAACTTTGAAGGATTATGGTATCATCTATAGACATGTGCCTCTTCTATGTGATAATAAAAGGACCATCAAGATTGCTGAGAACCCTATTGATCACCCTCGCACAAAACACACTGATATTAGGTATCACTTCTTGAGAGATCATGTGCAAAAGGGGGACATTTATCTTGATCATGTTGGCACAGATATGCAACTTGCAGATATTTTCACCAACCCATTGGATGAAGCAAGATTTTGTCAACTTAGACATGAACTTGGTATCTTGGAGCTTGATAACATTATGTGAAATCTTGTACATCTACATACACTTACTTCATGTCTTGTCTAGGTGTAGGCATGTATTTAGGGGGAGACATTCAATTCATGAGTTCTCTCACCCTATATGATGCATAAATAAACCAAACACTCTAAAAGTGTTCCTTGCTCACAAATGTGACTTGGTACTTTAAATGATGGAGTTGTGGTGATGGGCTCAAGGTCCATATCTTTGCAGTGCCATGCCACGTTTACTCAAACATGGTGGCCTAAGCCACCCCCCCTCTATGAGCAATGATTGAGAAAATTATCTAAATTATCTAGGGTTAACATTGTTTGGATTGGTCATGCACACTATATTATATATACTGTCGTGTATCATCGATTTGCCATGTGCATCACTGGAACTGCCCCCTATCTTCTTTTGGCCTATCCTTGTTTCCGATAGTTTTCTCGGACGTCTAGCATCGTCCGGTCGTCCGGTCTCCGGTCGTCGGACGTGTTTCGGTCGTCCGTGTCCTGGGACTCCCCAGGTCTGGCTACTCCCGTCTGGCGAACCCTCTAGTCCCCAGACGTTCGACTCCTCTCGATCGTCCGACACTTTCCAGCTCTCGGATGTCCGACACCTCTCGGTCGTCCGGGCCTTCGGGATCACTTATATAAAAGGGGGCAGGCTCGCGTGGCTGGGCAGTTGCCCTAATCCACCGAGCCGCCCCCATCTACGCTCGCTCCCCAATGCCGCCGGACCGCTGCCGGTCAACTCCGGCCGCCTCCTCCTCTATTTATTCTTCCCGAGGTAAATCCATCCCTCCTCTTCCCTCTACACCGATCCATTTCTCTGAAAAACTTAGAAACCTATGGAGCTAAGAGCTTTCTCTCCCGTAGATCACTTCGCTCAAAGGGAGGACATCTTACAATGCCCAAGGCCAAGCACATCGGGCACAAGGCCCCCGTGGGACCCTCTGCTCGTCCCTCCCGTCGTGATGGCTCTAGGGACTCTCAAGAATGGGATCATCCCTGCAAGAAACGCCTCGCCAAGCGTCCTGTTCGTGATGTCGCGTCTTCTACGGAGGGATCCGACTACGAGTAAGAGATTAAGTATGACGAACGGGCTAAATTTTTCAGCGTGTGTGCAAATGCCCCAAAGCACGGTACTCGGAGGCCCTCATACATGCCTACTCCGCCTACGGATCAGCCTCAAGGTGATGCTCGCCAAATCTCTCTTGATCCTCCTCTCCCTCTTGGTCGCGAGATAAAGGACTACACAAAAGTCCCTAAATCTGCTTATCTTAAGTTTTGTCACGACACTGATCAATTCGCTATTGAGCATGATTCCATGGATTCTCGTTTTTGCACCAATGTTCAGGCAGACATTTTCACCACTGACATTGTTCCAAAGGGTCTGTCTGTTCATCTCTATATTGACTTAGAGCATATTCACACTCACCCGGTGAAATATCCGGGTGCCATTGAACTCATTAAGTCTTCTGGACTTGCTGCCTCGTTTGGTTTTAAACATGATTTCAACCATGCTGCCATTCATTAGTTCTATGCCACATGTTTCTTCAGTCCTAACAAGACCGTCACTTGGATGACCTCTGACGCTGAGGTCACCGCTACTTATTCTCAGTTTGTTGCCGCTCTTGGTTTTCCTGACATTGGGTTCAAAATCCATAAGGATGATCCCAATCATGCGCCCAAATCTATTGAGGCATGTGGCTATCTTCTAAAAACTCTTCCTGAACTTGACGAGGAAGAAAGGGGAAAGGATTTAAATCAAGTTTCTATTTGGAGGTCTCCTTTCTTCATCATCTTTCAGTGTGTCATTCGCACCATCTATCCCAAGATGGGTGACAAGGGGACTTGTAGCGGGTATTGTATTGACCTCATGACTCGTCTTAATGATCACCCTAAAGGGAAGATCAATGTCCCCCACTTTATATGGCATGATATTCGCCTTGCTAGTCTTCAATACAAGTGAGCCTTTCCTCATGCTCCTTTTATCCAAGCTCTCATTGAGCATGTGGCCCCTTTCCCCATTGCTCGAACTCATGTCCATGACAAATGGGTCATTCCATCTCATATGGCGGATGATTGGGCTCCCAAGAAATCCTCCTCTACTCCTGCTCGATGGGCTGCTGCTTGATCTCGTCCCGCTCCCTCTGGGTCAGCCTCTTTCGGTCGCTTTGCTCATTTTCTTGGGAAGGCTCATTCTGCCATGATGAAGGCCTTCTCCTTTCAGTGCGCTCAAAACCACGATGTGGTCACTCGCATGATCTCCTCTAAGAATGCCTATAAGGCTTGTTTGAGAGCCACTGGGCACCTAATGTGAGTGAGGATGAGCGTCCTCCTGAGGCTCCCCCTTCTGACTTTGGCTTCCCTTCTAGCCCTGAATGGGCTGAATTCCTTGACGAGGCAGGAGGCAGTGGCACCCATGGCGATGATGATGATGACGATGATCTTTGATTGCGTGGCTGGTTGTTCTATTCCTTCCCCTTTTTGGTCCTTGATGCCAAGGGGGAGGAGATTATCTAGTGATTGAATTGTTAGTCTTCATGGCATAATGTCTTATATTATGTAATGCTATTTATATGGTGTGAACCATTGTGAACCATTGTGAACCATTATGCTGAACCATTATGCTATTTGTGACTGTTGTGTTATGTAATGTTATTTCTATGGTGAACCATTATGATATCTATGAGTGTTGTCTTAAAATGAGATATCCTTTTATGCCAACATATTATGCTTGATGCAGCTCTTATCATAATATATCCTTTTATGTCAACATATTATGTTTGATGAGCTCATTATCAATTAAGGGGGAGCTCCTGCCCATAATTATTTACTTACTTTCACTATGCATACAATAAGGGGGAGCTTTGTAACAAATCTATCCTAAAGCTTTCTAAGTCTACTTTATTTATGAGAGCTATATGTATGTTGTCATCAACTACCAAAAAGGGGGAGATTGAAAGTGCAATAATGCCCTTAATCATATTTTGATATTGTTGACAACATACATACTGAGAGCTAATCTGTTTCATCAAGTGCATCTCAGGTTTAGTTCCCAAGATATTATGGTGTGGACCATGGCTGACATATTGAGGATGCTTGAACTATGGAGAAACAAGATAAAATGTTCTATCTATTTTGGTTTATTCTTGAGTATAGGGATCCCGCACTATTAAGAGGGGATCAGTGGCTCTCGCGATAGACTTGCTCAAAATCTAGAGAAAAACCTTTGGTTGAGTTTCTAGTCTTGATTCTGTTCTTGTCCGGACGATCGACGACCTCCGAACGTCCGACACCCTCCAGAAATCCAGAATGAAGCCAGTAGTTTATCAGCATGTTTTCCTCGGATTTATGGTCCTTCCGATCATCCAGGCCCCGGACGTCCATGGGTGGTCGGAAATCCGACGACACCCCTCCAGAACCAAAACTGCCGGATGTCCGGTCCCTTTCGGACGTCCGTTTCCTTCTGCGCAACTGACCTACTCTCTCTAAAGTTGTCAGACGACCGAATCCTGTCGGACGTCCGGTGACTCCACTTGGCCCGGACGACCGACACCTGTCGGACGTCCGATGCTTCCTCTTGGTCCGGACGACCGACACCTGTCGGACGTCCGGCTCCTGCGCACCTTAAGTGGCTTCCAACGGCCATTTTCCTCCTCCACTATATATAGTCTTCTTCCACCTCGGGTGGGAGTGTTGGAAATATGCCCTAGAGGCAATAATAAATTAGTTATTATCATATTTCCTTGTTCGTGATAATCGTTTATTATCCATGCTAGAATTGGATTTATCGGAAACTCAGATACATGTGTGGATACATAGACAACACCATGTCCCTAGTATGCCTCTAATAGACTAGCTCGTTGATCAAAGATGGCTATGGTTTCCTAGTCATGGACATGAGAAGTCATTTGATAATAGGATCACGTCATTAGGAGAATGATGTAATGGACAAGATCCAAAATACAAACGTAGCATATGATCATGTCAGTTTATTGCTACTGTTTTCTGCATGTCAAGTATTTGTTCCTATGACCATGAGATCATGCAACTCACTGACACCAGAGGAGTACCTTGTATGTATCAAACATCGCAACATAACTGGGTGACTATAAACGTGCTCTACAGGTATCTCCGAGGGTGTCTGTTGGGTTGGCATGGATCAAGACTGGGATTTTTTACTCCGTGTGACGGAGAGGTATCTCAGGGCCCACTCGGTAATACAACAGCACAATAAGCCTTGCAAGCAATGTGACTAAGTGTTAGTCATGGGATCTTGTATTACGGAACGAGTAAAGAGACTTGCTGGTAACAAGGTTGAACTAGGTATGGAGATACCGACGATCGAATCTCGGGCAAGTAACATACCGAAGAACAAAGGGAACATCATACGAGATTAACTGAATCCTTGACATAGAGGTCCGACCGATAAAGATATTCATAGAATATGTAGGAACCAATATGGGCATCTAGGTCTCGCTATTGGTTACTGACCGTAGACGTGTCTCGGTCATGTCTACATAGTTCTCGAACCCGCAGGGTCTGCACACTTAAGGTTCGGTGACGTTTCGGTAGTATAGAGTTATGTATGGTGGTGAACAAAGGTTGCTTGGAGTCCCGGATGATATCCCGGACGTCACGAGGAGCTCCGGAATGGTCCGGAGGTAAAGATTGATATATAGGAAGTCCTGTTTTGGTCACCGGAAAAGTTTCGGGCTCATCGGTAGTGTATCGGGAGTGCCGGTAGTGTACCAGGGGACCATCGGGAGAGGTATTTCGACCCAAGAGGCTACATGGGCTGTGGAAGGAGGTAAACCAGCCCTTGGTGGGCTGGCCTAAGCCTCCTCTAAGGGCCCATGCAGCTGGAGTGGTTTGAGAAGGAAAAAAATCCAAAGGTGGAGAGGTGGAAAGAGTTTTCAAGTGGAAAGGAGGAATCCTAGTCCTAATAGGATTGGAGTAGGACTCCTCCACTTCCAATTTTGACCAAACCTTCAAGGTTTGAGGCTCCCTCCTCCCCTCCCTCCCTCCTATATATACTAGAGGATTTAGAGGAAAAAGCTAACACTAATAGCCACATGCTACCTCTCCTCTAGATCGCAGTTTCTCCTCTAGATCGGTTTTCAGCGGTGCTTAGGCGAAGCTCTGCTGGAATAGCTCCACCACCATCGCCGCAATGCCGTCGCGCTGCAGGAGAACTCATCTACTTCTCCGCTCCCTATTGCTGGATCAAGAAGGCAGAGATCGTCATCGAGCTTTACGTGTGTTGAACGCGGAGGTGTCGTCCGTTCGGTGCTAGATCGGAAGGACCGTGATCAAGATCGCGAGATGGATCATGATGATATCGCGGAATGGATCGTGATGAGTTCGCGGGAGAGATCTTGATTGGATCGCGGGACGGATCATGATGAGATCACGGAATGCTCGGCGATTTGGATCGCAAAGACGCTCGACTACACCAACCGCGTTTCCTAACGCTTCCCGCTTAGCAATCTACAAGGGTATGTAGATCCACTCTGCCTCTCGTAGATGCTCATCATCATGGATAAATCTTGCGTGTGTGTAGGATTTTTTTTGTTCCCATGCAACATTCGCCAACAGTGGCATCATGAGCTAAGTCAATGTGTAGATGAGATCTCGAGTAGAACACAAAGAGTTTGTGGGCATTGATGCTCAGATTGCTTCCTCCCTTGGTCATGTTTTTGTTTAGCGGTATTGTGCGATGAAGCTGCCTAGACCAACCTTACTCGTACGCTTACGAGAGACCGGGTCCATCGACTGACGTGTAACTTCATTGCACAAAGATGGCTGGCGGGTGTCTGTTTCTCCTACTTTAGTTGGATCGGATTCGACTAAGGCGGTCCTTGAGAAGGTTGAAAAGCAACTTATGTATCACCATTGTGGTTTATGTGTGGGTGAGAATTGATCTTGCTAGATACCTGTAGCAGCCACGTAAAACATGCAACAACAATTAGAGGACGTCTAACTTGTTTTTGCAGGGTATGTTGTGATGTGATATGGCCAATTACATGACGAGATATATGAGATCTATGAGATGATCATGTGATGTATAGATTATCATGACTTGCATGTCGATGAGTACGGTAACTGGAAGGAGCCATAGGGTTGTCTTTAATTATTGTATGACATGCGTGTCAATCATTAAGCACTATGTAATGCTTTACTTAATCGCTAAACAGAAGCAATAGTAGTAGAAGCATGTTGGGCGTGACAACCCCGATGGCGACACATTGATGGAGATCAAGATGATGGAGATCATGGTGTCTTGCTGGTGACTATGGAGATCATGCCGGTGCTTTCAAGATGGAGATCAAAAGCATAAGTTCATGGCCATATCATGTCACTTATGATTTGCATGTGATGTTGATACTTTTATGCACCTTGTTTTACTTAGGACGAGGGTAGCATTATAAGGTGATCCCTCACTTAATTTCAAGATCAATTGTGTTCTCCCCGAGTGTGCACCATTGCGAAAGTTCGTCGTGTAGAGACACCATGTGATGATCGGGTGTGATAGACTCTACGTTCACATACAACGGGTGCAAGCCAGTGTTGCACATGCAGAACACTCGGGTTAAACTTGACGAGCCTAGCATGTACAGACATGGCCTTGGAACACAAGATACCGAAAGGTCGAACATGAGCCATATAGTAGATATGATCAACATGATGATGTTCACCATTGAAACCACCTCAACTCACGTGATGATCGGACTTGAGTTGGTGAATTTGGATCATGTATCACTCGAATGACCGGAGGGATGTCAATTTGAGTGGGAGTTCTTAAGTAATATGATTAATTGAACTCATTATCATGAACATAGTCAGTAGTGTCTTTGTAAAATTATGTTGTAGATTACTAGCTCATGCTGTAGCTCCCTTGAATTTCTATATGTTCCTAGAGAAATAGAGTAGATGATGGTAGCAATATTGCGGACTGGGTCCGTGATCTAAGGATTGTCCTCATTGCTACATAGAAGGCTTATGTCCTTAATGCACCGCTCGATGCGCCACCCCCTCTAGCGTCGTATGTAGATGTTGTGAACATCTGACAGGCACGTTCCGATGACTACTTGGTAGTTTAGTGCGTCATGCATTACGGCTTGGAATTGAGGCTCCAAAACGTTTTGAACGTCACGGAACATATGAGATGTTCTAAGAGCTGAAATTGGGATCTCAGCCTCGTGCCCATGTTGTGAGATTTGAGATCTCCAACAAGATTATTTGCCTGCAAGATGAAGGAGAATAGATCAATCGTTAAGCATGTGCTCAGATTGTCTGGGTGCTACAATCGCTTGAATCGAGTGGGAGTTGACCTTCCAGATAAGATAGTGATTGATATAGTTCTCCAAGTCACTGTCACTCAGCTACTAGAACTTGGTGATGAACTATAAAATGCCAGGGATAGAAATAATGATCCCTGAGCTGTTCGTGATGTTTGACACCATGAAGGTAGAAATCAAGAAGGAGCGTCAAGTGTTGATGGTTAGTAAAACCACTAGTTTCGAGAAGGGAAAGGGCAAGGAGGGAAACTTCATGGACGGCAGGTCAGTTGCTGCTCCAGCGAAGCAACCCAAAGTTGAACCCAAACCCGAGACTAAGTGCTTCGACTATGAGGAGAGCAGTCGCTGAAGCGGAACAACCCTAGATACTTGGTAGATAAGAAGGCTGGCAAGATCGACACAAGTGTATTTGATATACGTGTTATTGATGTGTACCTTGCTAGTACTCCTAACAGCACCTGGGTATTGGATACCGGTTTGGTTGCTAAATGTTAGTAACTAGAAGTAAAAGCTACGGAATAAACGGAGACTAGCTAAGGGTGAGGTGACGATGTGTGTTGGAAATGTTTCCAAGGTTGATGTGATCGACATCGCACACTCTCTCTACCTTCGGGATTAGTGACGAACCTAAATAAATGTTATTTGGTGTTTTGCGTTGAGCATGAACGTGATTAAATTGTGTTTATTGCAACCCGGTTATTCATTTAAGTTAGAGAATAATTGTTATTCTGTTTACATGAATAATACCTTCAATGATCATGCACCCAGTGAGAATGGTTTGTTGAATCTTGATCATAGTAATACACATGTTCATAACATTGATGCCAAAAGATACAAAGTTAATAATGATAGTACCACATACTTGTGGCATTGCCGCTAAATGTCATATTGGTATAAAGCTCATGAAGAAACTCCATGTTGATGGATCCTTGGACTCATTCGATTTCGAATCGGTTGAGACATGTGAACCATGCCTCTTGGTCAAGATGACTAAGGACCCCGTTTCTCGGATTGATGGAGCGGGCAAGTGATTGATTGGAAATGATACATGTTGATGTATGCGATCCAATGAGTCTTGTAGCGTTCGGTGGATATCATTATTTTCTTACCTTCACTGATGATTTGAGTAGATATATTGTATATTTACTTAATGAAACACAAGTCTTAATCATTTGAAAGGTTCAAGCAAATTTAGAGTGAAGTTTAAGATCATCGTGATAAGAAGATAAAAATGTCTGCAATATAATCGTGGAAGTGAATATCTAAGTTACAAGTTTGGCATACAACTTTAGACAATGTGAAAGTTGTTTCACAATTCACGCCACCTAGAACACCATAGTGTGATGGTGTGTCCGAACGTCATAGTCGTGCTCTATTAGATATGGTGCGAATTATGATGTCTCTTATCGTTTTACCACTGTCGTTTTGGGGTTATGCATTAGAGACAACTACATTCACTTTACATAGGGCACCATCTAAATCCGTTGAGATGACACCGTGTGAATTATGGTTTGATAGAAACCTAAGATGTCATTTCTTAATGTTTGGGGCTGTGACACTTATGTGAAAAAGGGTTTGCACCTAATGAGCTCGAACCCAAAGCAGACAAATGCATCTTCATAGAATACCCTAAGAACGGTAGGGTATACCTTCTATCTCAGATCCAAGTGCAAAGTGTTTGTTGCTAAAACGGGTCCTTTCTCGAGAAAAATTTCTCTCGAAAGAATTGAGTGGGAGGAAGATAGAACGTGATGAGGTTGTTGAACCTTTGTTTCAACCAGAGAGTAGCTTAGCGCAGAAAGATGTTTCTGTGGAACCTACTTCAGTTGAAGAGGAAGTAAATGATGATGATCATGAAGCTGCGGATCAAGTTATTATCGAACCTCGTAGGTCAACAAGGATGCGTACTGCTCCTGAGTGGTACGACAACCCTGTCTTGGAGGTCATGTTGTTGGACAACCATGAACCTATGAGATATGGAGAAGCGATGATGGGCCCGAATTCTGACAAATGGTTAGAGGCCATGAAATCTGAGAAAGGATCCATGTATGAAAACCAAGTATAGACTTTGCTAGACTTGCTCGTTGGACGGCAGGTCGTTGAGTACAAA
The DNA here is from genome assembly GCA_022496015.1 of Hordeum marinum. Classification (NCBI taxonomy): domain Eukaryota; kingdom Viridiplantae; phylum Streptophyta; class Magnoliopsida; order Poales; family Poaceae; genus Hordeum; species Hordeum marinum. The sequence continues at coordinate 364,056,894 of CM039674.1, read as the reverse complement.
TGGATCTTTAAAATCAAGACATACGCTGATGGTAAATGTCACCATTTGTAAAGCTCGATTTGTTGCAAAGAAATTTACGACAAGTTCAAGGAGTTGACTGCGATGAGACTTTCTCACTAGTAGCGATGCTAAAGTCTGTTGGAATTAGTTAGCAGCTGCTGCATTTTCAATTATGAAATCTGGCAGATGGATGTCAAAACATTTTGTCCTTAATAGTTTACTTGAGCAAAGGTTGTATGTGATACAACCAGAAGGTTTTGTCAGTCCTAAGGATACTAAAAGGTGTGCGAGCTCCAGCAATCTATCTAAGAGCTAGAGCAAGCATCTCGGAGTTAGAATACACACTTTGATGAGGTGATCAAAGTTTTGTAGTTTATACAAAGTTTACGAGAAACTTGTATTTACAATAAAGTGAGTGGGAGCACTATAGAATTTCTGATAAGTATATGTGGATGACATATTGTTAATCGGAAATAATGTAGAATTTCTGGAAAGCATAAATGGTTGTTTGAAAGTGATTTTCAAAGGAAGACTTGGATAAAGCTACCTAATTGTTGAGCATCAAGATCTATAGAGATAGATCAAGATGCTTGATGAGACTTTCAATGAGTACATACCTTGACAAGATTTTGAAAGAGTTCAAAATGGATTAGTCAGAGAGAAGTGTTCTCGCCTGCTTTGTAAGGTGTGAAGTTGAGTGAGACTCAAAGCTCGACCATGACAGAAGAAAGAGAAAGGACGAATGTCGTCCCCTATGCCTTAGCCATAGGGTCTGTACAGTATGCCATGCTGTGTACCGCACCTGTGTGTGTGCCTTGCCATGAGTTCGTCAAGGGGTACAAGAGTTATCCAGGAGTGGATCGTTGGACAGCGGTGAAGATCATCCTTAGTAACTAAAAGACTAAGGAGATGTTTCTCGATTATGGAGGTAAGAAAGAGTTCATCGTAAAGAGTTACGTCGATGCAAGCTTTGACACCAATCCGGATGACTCTTAGTAGCAATCCGGATACGTATAGTAGAGCAGACATTTGGAATAGCTCCAACTGGAGTGTGGTAGCAGTGTTTACGGTTTGACATAGAGATTTGCAAAGTACACAGGGATCTAAATGTTGCGGACCCGTTGACTATAAGACCTCTCTCACATGCAAAGCATGATCGAGCCCCAGAACTTATTGGTTGTTAGACTCATAACAATGCGAATCACATGGTGATGTGAACTAGATTATTGACTCCAGTGCAAGTGGGAGTCTGTTGGAAATAAGCCCTAGAGGCAATAATAAATTAGTTATTATCATATTTCCTTGTTCGTGATAATCGTTTATTATCCATGCTAGAATTGGATTTATCGAAAACTCGGATACATGTGTGGATACATAGACAACACCATGTCCCTAGTATGCCTCTAATAGACTAGCTCGTTGATCAAAGATGGCTATGGTTTCCTAGTCATGGACATGAGATGTCTTTTGATAACGGGATCACGTCATTAGGAGAATGATGTGATGGACAAGACCCAAAATACAAACGTGGAATATGATCGTGTCAGTTTATTGCTATTGTTTTCTGCATGTCAAGTATTTGTTCCTATGACCATGAGATCATGCAACTCACTGACACCAGAGGATTACCTTGTGTGTATCAAAGGTCGCAACATAACTGGGTGACTATAAAGGTGCTCTACAGGTATCTCCGAGGGTGTCTGTTGGGTTGGCATGGATCAAGACTCGGATTTGTTACTCCGTGTGATGGAGAGGTATCTCAGGGCCCACTTGGTAATACAACATCACAATAAGCCTTGCAAGCAATGTGACTTAGTGTTAGTCATGGGATCTTGTATTACGGAATGAGTAAAGAGACTTGCTGGTAACGAGGTTGAACTAGGTATGGAGATACCGACGATCGAATCTCAGGCAAGTAACATACCAAAGAACAAAGGGAACATCATACAAGATTAACTGAATCCTTGACACAGAGGTTCGACCGATAAAGATCTTCGTAGAATATGTAGGAACCAATATGGGCATCCATGTCCCGCTATTGGTTACTGACCGTAGAGGTGTCTCGGTCATGTCTACATAGTTCTCGAACCCGCAGGGTCTGCACACTTAAGGTTCGGTGACGTTTCTGTAGTATAGAGTTATGTATGGTGGTGACCAAAGGTTGTTTGGAGTCCCAGATGATATCCCGGACGTCACAAGGAGCTCCGAAATGGTCCGGAGGTAAAGATTGATATATAGGAAGTCCTGTTTGTTGGAAATATGCCCTAGAGGCAATAATAAATTAGTTATTATCATATTTCCTTGTTCATGATAATCGTTTATTATCCATGCTATAATTGTATTGATCGGAGACTCAGATACATGTGTGGATACATAGACAACACCATGTCCCTAGTATGCCTCTAGTAGACTAGCTCATTGATCAAAAGATGGTTAAGGTTTCCTAGCCATGGACATGAGATGTCATTTGATAACGGGATCACATCATTAGGAGAATGATGTGATGGACAAGACCCAAACTACAAACGTAGCATATGATCGTGTCAGTTTATTGCTACTGTTTTCTACATGTCAAGTATATGTTCCTATGAGCATGAGATCATGCAACTCACAGATATCGAAGGAGTGCCTTGTGTGTATCAAACGTCGCAACGTAACTGGGTGACTATAAAGGTGCTCTATAGGTATCTCCGAGGGTGTCTGTTGGGTTGGCATGGATCAAGACTGGAATTTGTTACTCCGTTTGACGGAGAGGTATCTCAGGGCCCACTCGGTAATACAACATCACAACAAGCCTTGCAAGCAATGTGACTAAATGTTAGCCACGGGATCTTGTATGACGGAACGAGTAAAGAGACTTGCCGGTAACGAGGTTGAACTAGGTATGGAGATACCGACGATCGAATCTCGGGCAAGTAACATACCGAAGAACAAAGGGAACGTTATACGGGATTGACTAAATCCTTGACATAGAGGTTCGACCGATAAAGATCTTCATAGAATATGTAGGAACAAATATGGTCATCTAGGGCACGCTATTGGTTATTGACCTTAGAGGTGTCTCGGTCATGTCTACATAGTTCTCAAACCCGCAGGGTCTGCACATTTAAGGTTCGGTGATGTTTCGGTAGTATAGAGTTATGTATGGTGGTGACTGAAGGTTGTTTGGAGTCCCAGATGATATATCAGAGGTCATGACGAGCTCTGGAATCGTCCGGAGGTAAAGATTGATATATAGGAAGTCCCATTTTTGTCGCCAGAAAAGTTTCGGGCTAATCGGTAATGTACCGGGAGTGCCGGTAGTGTACCGGGAGACCACCGGGAGGGGTATTTCGACCCAAGAGGCTTCATGGGCTGTGGGAGAGTAAATACTAGCCTTTTGTGGGCTGGTGGAAGTCCCACACGAGGCCCATGCAGCTGGGAGAAAAAGGCCAAAGGGAAAAAGGTGGAAAAAGGCCAAAAAAGGAGGAATCCTAGTCCTACTAGGATTGGAGGAGGAGTCCTCCTCTCCACCCTACTTTGGTCGACCCAAGGGCTGGATTTTTGGCAGCCAAGACTCCTCCTCCTCTCCTCCTATATATACTAGAGTATTTTAGGGTTTTGGCACAGAATTTTCAGCCACGTGCTACCTGTTCCTCTAGTGCATAGTTTCTCCTCTAGATCGGTTTTCTGCAGTGCTTAGGTGAAGCCCTGCCGGAATAGCTCCACCACCATCGCCGCAGCGGCGTCACGCTGCCGAAGAACTCTTCTACCTCTACTCTCCCTCTTGATGGATCAAGAAGGCGGAGATCATCATCAAGCTATACGTGTGCTGAATGCGGAGGTGCCGTCCGTTCGGCGCAAGATCGGAAGGACCATGATCAAGATTGCGAGACAGATCTTGATGAGATCACGGGAAGGATCCTGATGAGTTCGCGGGATGCGTCATGATTGGATCGCGGGATGGATCGTGATGAGATCGCGGGACGCTCGGCAATTTGGATCGCGAAGACATTCGACTACACCAACCGCATTTCTTAACGCTTCCCGCTTAGCGATCTACAAGGGTATGTAGATCCACTCTCCCTCTCGTAGATGCTCATCACCATGGATAGATCTTGCGTGTGCGTAGTTGTCACGCCGAAGATGCGGTCCTATCCTTATTTGGCACAAGGGCCTCAAGGGGATAGAAGCACATCTCGATGCGTTCGCAAGAATGGATATCATTACAAGTACGTGTACAGAACAGATGAGTATATGGAATTGGCTTACACTCGCCACAAGCTACATCAGAGTCACATCAATACAATAACATCTCAAACATCATACATAAGAGCAGGGTCCGACTACGGACGAAATCAAACGGTAAAATGACATCCACCCTTCCTATCCCAGGCTGCCGCCTGGAACCCATCCAAGATTGAGGAAGAAGAAGAAGAACTCCAAGTCAAATCAAGCAACGCGCTCACGTCAAATCATCACATAACCTGCAGCTGCAACTGTTGTTGTAGGAATCTGTGAGCCACAGGGACTCAGCAATCTCATTTCCAAGGGTATCAAGACTATTAAAGCTTAATAGGTAAGGCACGGTTAAGTGGTGAGGCTGCAGCAAGCGACTAAGCATTTATTTGAGTGGCTAACTTATGAGTACAGAAATTGAAGTATGGTGGTCTACGCATAACGAACGTGAACTAAAATTGATCACTAACTGATCCTGAACACCTACCTACGTCAATCATAACCCCACCGTGTTCTCTTCCGGATAAGGACTCACGAGAAGAGACAATCACGGTTACTCACACGGTTGGTGTATTTTATTAGAGTTTACTTCAAGTTTGCTATGACCGGGTATTAAACAAAGTATCCAAGTTTGCCACATAACCGCAGGCACGGCTTCTCGAAAAGATTTAACCCTGCAGGGGTGCTCCAACTCATCCATCACAAATTAACCACACCCAGCGGGAATAACCTCAACCACGGGTCTCGTGATCTTCCTAGGCAATTCCAAAGGAAATCCAACACCTCGAGATAGCCCGAAGAATAATCAGAATTCCTCACTCGAGATGTTCGAGAAAGGTAAAACAAATCCAGCAAGGCCGCCCGACGTGTCGACGAACCCGATAGGAGCCGCGTATCTCGTTCTCAAGACACGACCGGATGGGACTAGCTACAGGGAAAACCAATCCTCAAGTTGCCTCGAGGCGGCCCCACAGGCAGCCCATTTTGGACCAACACTCATGTGGAGCACCGGTCCGGGGGTTGATTAAATTATCCACGGGGTCCGGAAAAATATCCCCTATGCAAGTTCATTAATTATTAGATAAATGTAGTACCAATGTTGGGCCTTGCCAGACAAGTTTTATTCTAACCCGAAAATCAAGGGGGTCCCCATAACAACCCCGAGCATGTTAGGAGCGCTCATTTATGAAACATAACACCGGTTCACAAGTAACTAAGGGCGGCAAGAGTGGAACAAAACACCAAGCAAAAGGCCAAGCCTTCCACCCTTTACCAAGTATATATGTGCATTAAATTAATTAGCAGCAATATTGTGATATAACAAAAGGATGTCCATGTTGCCACATGGAAGCATTGGCACCTGCAACTAGCAACGCTATAAGAAGGGCTGAGCAAGCGGTAACATAGCCAAACAAAGGTTTGCTGGGTGGTGGAGTGGTTAGAGGCTTTGCATGGCAATGTTGGGAGGCTTATCAAACAAGTGGTAGGTAGCGATACATAACGATAAAAAACGAGACAACTAGCATAGCAATGATAGTAATGGTATCCGGGGAAATGTATCATCTTGCCTGAGATCCCGCTCGGAAGAAGACCGAGTCCATGAAGAAGACGAACCAACGTAGTCGAACGAATCCTCACACTCCGAACGCTTTCGGAAATCTATCGAGAAGAAGCAATCTGAAACAAACAATCAACACGAGATACACCATAACATATGCAAAACACGATGCACAATAATATGATGCATGTCCGGTTCCAATATGCAATGCATGACAAATCACCACAATCAAATACTACACATTAAAGTGAAGCTCAATATGCAACGAGTTGTATATTGACAAAACTCCACACTTGAATTATTTAGTTTACTCACGTTAGGTACATGACAATATTAAATGTTTTTAAGCATGGCAAGAGGTGAAGCATAAGTAAACTATACTATCTAGGCATCTTAAATGAGGCTGGAAACAACTTATAGCATTTCCGAAATGACCCCATATGTACATTATGAATTTGGTCCAGATCTGATCTAAACATATTTTATGTTTGTTAAACATCAAAATAAATATCACCATGTTATTCTACATGGAATTCTAGTCGATTTACTTATATAGAACATCTCAAACGGAGCTACGGTTCAAAAGATATGAGCAAAACAAGATGCACATGGCATGAATGCAAATGCATGGGAAATGCAATCATAAACATCTCAAATCATGAATGCAACAAGTTATTATGCAACTACATGAGATTCTAAGCAAGTTTCATATATGGAATGCTCAAAACGGAGCTACGGTTCAACCACAATCAACAAATCAAGTTTTAGTTAAAATCTGCCAAAAACAGCAACATAGCATTTTGAACATGTGAAAACAGCAAGCTAGAAGATTCCAAAATGCACAAACTAAGCATGGGGCTGTATAATACAACACCCACATCATTTCATCTTCACAAATCATATGCAAAACAAGCATGGATCACTTGGTAGGAAGCTCACAAGAAGGCTACTTAATAACAGTTTCAGACTTGGTGAAAATACCAGTTTTTGACAGTGCAGTTTTTATCACGAAGGCATATTGACAGCGGTGGAAACATATGCTACAAGTCATGAAATGGCACGAAACTTAACAGCATACTAGAGGGCAATACCAACAACAAATAACTCCATTGCATCAACCACAAAAGAGGTCTAGATCCCTAGCAAATCACATGGCAAGACAGCAACAAAAATATCAGATTTTTATAGCAAGTTGACAACAGCGAAACCACACCTAAACATGCTTTTCTATTACAAGCAAAATGACCATGGGCTAGGACACACATCAACGAGCAACTTTCATGTTGAAAATAATTCATATCATACCCGGATTAATTCCTACGAAAATGACAAAAGGGCATCATGTTAAAAATGACATGCACTCAAACATACTCAAATCACAAAACCAATTGCACAGTTAAATCCTATATATTTTTCTACGCCGAAAACATATATAATATGATTAGGTTCATGTTAGAAAATAATCACAATTAAATAAACGGTTATTAGACCTATTCACGGTAAAACAATGCAACAATGCAATATAAATGCAAACAAGATACCGACAATTATCCCGTGCATGAAAATGCGATGCAAATGATATGGACATTTTTTTTAATATATTATTGGATAAATTTCGATGCACATTTATTAATTATGCCAAATGCCATAATGACAATATATGCCGCAATGCAGGAAATGACATGTTAATAATTTTTAACATGGATGCAAATTGCATATTATGAATCTACGCAATATTCTAAGCATTCTCCATGTTGGAGTTATTTTCAAAATGTGCACGGTTTAATATCTATTAGCAGGTTTAAATACCGCAAAATAGCAATTAAAAAAAGGCACGGGGGGAACTGCTCACATTGGGCCGGATCTGGGGCTAGCTGGACTGGAGGGGGTGCCGAGCTGGGCCGGCCCACTCGGGCAGTCAACAGGCGTAGGGATGCTCGCGCAGCGGGAGCGCCCGCTCGTCCTCCTCCCGCAGTGAGGCCATGGCGGCGGCGGGACTCGGCGGCGCAGGGGCTCGCGGCTCAGGGCAAGGAAGCCGCGGCGAGGGGAGAGGAGGCCGGGGACTGGCCGGATCCGGCGCGGGGTCGTGGTTCCCGGCGGTGGCGAGGCCGGAGGGCGACGGGAGCTGGCGGTGGCGGCCATAGCTGCACAGGGAGAGGAGAGAGGGAGAGAGGAAGGAGAAGGGAGAGGAGAGGAAGGAGGAGAAGGAGGGGAGGTCCGGCCATGGCTGCGGCTCCGGCGACGCTTCGGCGAGCCGGCGGCCACGGGAAGAGCAGGAGAAGCACGGGAACCTCCATCGATGGAGCTCGGGGCAGCTCCGGAACGCGATTTCGGGCCCGGATCGGACTCGAACGGACCCAAATGGGCTCGGGCGGGCTTGGTGGCTGGAGGAGGGAGAAGGTGGGGGGCTGCTAGGGTTTGCATGCGGAACGAGGGGCTAGGGGCTATAAATAGGTAGGGGCTAGGGTTAGCCGGCACTGTCCATTTTCGGATTGCCGGATGACTATCCGACGTCCGGAAGTGGAGGGTCGGGACTGCGGGGACTGTGTAGAGGGCAACGAGGGGAAGAGAGAGAGAAAGAGTGGCGACCCATGGCACAAAGATTTAAAACACCAAGAATGTCCGATGGAAATCCGATAACTACCGATAACCTCACTTCTACGGATTACCGACGGGGCATCAAACGAACTCAGAACGCGACAAAAATCGACGGGCGGTCTACCTAAGCTATAACAAGACCGCACGACAAGTTTCAACTCGATCCGAGAATATTTTCGCGCGTGCTTAAAACGGTTTTTATTAAAAAGGTGTCGCGGGCGCGTGCGTGTGTGGCGGGATTCGAAACGGGCAACGGCAAGAACGGAGAGAACCGACAACTACGAACGGATGCAAGTTTTCGAAGACCAGCGATGATGCAATGCAGATGATGCAAATGATGCGATGATGAATGCGACAACCAAAACGAATCACGGACGAAAACGGAAACAAAAGGGGAATCTTTTGGAATCTTCTAGAACGTCGGTCTCGGGTGTCACAGTAGGAAATTTTTTGTTTCCCATGCGACGTTCCCCAATAGTGGCATCATGAGCTAGGTCTATGTGTAGATGAGATCTCGAGTAGAACACAAAAGGTTTGTGGGCGTTGATGCTTAGATTGCTTCCTCCCTTGGTTGGATTTTGGTTCAGCGGTATTGTGAGATGAAGCGGCCCGTACCAACATTACTCATACGCTTACGAGAGACCGGTTCATTCGACCGGAACGTGTTGCATAGATGGCTTGCGGGTGCCAGTTTCTCTCAATTTAGTTGGATCGGATTCGAAAAAGGCGGTCCTTGAGAAGGTTGAAAAGAAACTAGTGTATCACCGTTGTGGTTTTTTGCATAGATGAGAATTATTCTTGCTAGATATCCGTACCAGCCACGTAAAACATGCAACAAAAATTAGAGGACGTCTAACTTGTTTTTGCAGGGTATGTTGTGATGTGATACGGCCAATTACATGATGTGATATATGTGATGTATGAGATGATCATGTGTTGTATAGAATATCACGACTTGCATGTCGATGAGTACGGCAACTGGCAGGAGCCATAGGGTTGTCTTTAATTATTGTATGACCTGCGTGTCAATCATTAAGCGCTATGTAATGCTTTACTTTATCGCTAAACGGTAGCAATAGTAGTAGAAGCATGTTGGGCGCGACAACCCCAATGGCGACACGTTGATGGAGATCAAGATGATGGAGATCATGGTGTCTTGCCGGTAACAATGGAGATCATGACGGTGCTTTCAAGATGGAGATCAAAAGCACAAGTTCATGGCCATATCATGTTACTTATGATTTGCATGTGATGTTAATCCTTTTATGCACCTTGTTTTGCTTAGGATGACGGTAGAATTATAAGGTGATCCCTCACTTAAATTTCAAGATGAATTGTGTTCTCCCCGAGTGTGCACCGTTGCGAAAGTTCATCGTGTTGAGACACCACGTGATGATCGGGTGTGCTAGACTCTACGTTCACATACAACGGGTGCAAGCCAGTGTTGCACATGCAGAACACTCGGGTTAAACTTGACGACCCTAGCATGTACAGACATGGCCTCGGAACACAAGAGACCGAAAGGTCGAACATGAGTCATATAGTAGATATGATCAACATGATGATGTTCAACATTGTAACCACCTCAACTCACGTGATGATCGGACTTGAGTTGGTGAATTTGGATCATGTATCACTCGGATGACCAGAGGGATGTCAATTTGAGTGGGAGTTCTTAAGTAATATGATTAATTGAACTCATTATCATGAACATGGTCAGTAGTGTCTTTGCAAAACTGTGTTGTAGATTACTAGCTCACGCTGTAGCTCCCTTGAATTTTATATGTTCCTAGAGAAATAGAGTTGAAAGATGATGGTAGCAATATTGCGGATTGGCTCCGTGATCTGAGGATTGTCCTCATTGCTGCACAGAAGGCTTATGTGCTTAATGCACCTCTCGGTGCGCCAACCCCTCTAGCGTTGTTTGTAGATGTTGTGAACATATGAGATATTCTAAGAGCTGAAATTAGGATCTCAGGCTCGTGCCCGTGTTGTGAGATATGAGATCTCCAACAAGATTCTTTGCCTGTAAGATGAAAGAGAATAGCTCAATCGTTGAGCATGTGCTCAAATTGTCTGGGTGCTACAATCGCTTGAATCGAGTGGGAGTTGATCTTCCAGATAAGATAGTGATTGATATAGTTCTCCAAGTCACTGTCACTAATGCTACTAGAACTTGGTGATGAACTATAAAACGCCACGGATAGAAATAATGATCCTTGAGCTATTCGCGATGTTTGACACTGGAAGGTAGAAATCGAGAAGGAGCGTCAAAGTGTTGATGGTTAGTCAAGACCGCTAGTTTCGAGAAGAACAAGAGCAAGGAGGGAAACTTCATGGATAGCAAGTCAGTTGCAGCTCCAGTGAAGCAACCCAAAGTCTAACCCAAACCCGAGACTAAGTGCTTCGATTATGAGGAGAACGATCGCTAAAGCGGAACAACCCTAGATACTTGGTAGATAAGAAGGCTGGCAAAGTCAACAGAAGTATATTTGATATACGTGTTATTGATGTGTACCTTGCTAGTACTCCTAGTAGCACCTGGGTATTGGATACCGGTTTGGTTGCTAAATGTTAGTAACTCAAAGTAAAAGCTACGGAATAAACGGATACTAGCTAAGTGTGAGGTGACGATGTGTGTTGGAAATATTTCCAAGGTTGATGTGATCAACATCGCACGCTCTCTCTACCTTCGAGATTAGTGACGAACCTAAATAAGTGTTATTTGGTGTTTTTGCGTTGAGCACGAAGGTGATTAGATCATGTTCATTGCAACACGGTTATTCATTTAAGTTACAGAATAATGGTTATTCTATTTGCTTGAATAATACCTTCAATGGTCATGCACCCAGTAAGAATGGTTTGTTGAAACTTGATCGTAGTAATACACATGTTCATAACATTGATGCCAAAAAGATACAAAGTTAATAACGATAGTACCACATACTTGTGGCACTGCCGCTAAATGTCATATTGGTATAAGGTGCATGAAGAAACTCCATGCTGAGGGATCTTTGAACTCATTCGATTTCGAATCGGTTGAGACATGCGAACCATGCCTCTTGGTCAAGATGACTAAGGACCCTGCTTTCTGTTTTGATGAAGCGGACAAGTGATTTATTGGAAATGATACATGTTGATGTATGCAATCCAATGAGTCTTGTAGCATGAGCTGGATATCCTTATTTTCTTACCTTCACTGATGATTCTAGTAGATATAGTGTATATTTACTTCATGAAACACAAGTCTGAATTGTTTGAAAGGTTCAAGAAAATTCAGAGTGAAGTTTTAAGATCATCGTGACAAGAAGATAAAAATGTTTGCGATATGATCGTGGAGGTGAGTATCTGAGTTACGAGTTTGGCATACAACTTTAGACAATGTGAGAATTGTTTCACAACTCACGCCACCTGGAACACCATAGTGTGATGGTGTGTCCGAACGTCATAGTTGTGCTCTATTTGATATGGTGCATGCTATGATGTCTCTTATCATTTTGTTACTATAATTTTGGGGTTATGCATTACAGACAACTACATTCACTTTAGATAGGCCACCATCTAAATCCATTGAGATGACACCGTGTGAATTATGGTTTGATAGAAACCTAAGCTGTCATTTCTTAATGTTTGGGGCTGCAACACTTATGTGAAAAAGATTTTCACCTAATGAGCTCGAACCCAAAGCTGACAATTGCATCTTCATAGAATACCCTAAAGACAGTTGGGTAAACCTTCTATCTTAGATCCAAGAATAAAGTGTTTGTTGCTAAAACTAGGTCCTTTCTCGAGAAAGAGTTTCACTCGAAAGAATTGAGTGGGAGGAAGATAGAACTTGATGAGGTTGCTCAACCTTTGTTCAACTAGAAAGTAGCGCAGCGCAGGAATTTATTTCTGTGAAGCCTACGTTAGTTGAAGGGGAAGTTAATGATGATGATCATGAAGCTTCGGATCAAGTCACTATCAAACCTCGTAGGTCGACAAGGATGTGTATTGCTCCTGAGCGGTACGACAACCCTGTCTTGGAGGTCATGTTGTTGGACAGTGATGAACCTATGAGCTGTGGAGAAGCGATGATGGGCACGGATTTCGACAAATGGTTAGAGGCCATGAAATCTGAGAAAGGATCCATGTATGAAAACCAAGTATAGACTTTGGTAGACTTGCTCATTGGATGGCAGGTCGTTGAGTACAAATGGATGTTTAAAATGAAGACAGGCACTCATGGTAAATGTCACCATTTGTATAGCTCGACTTGTTGCAAAGAAGTTTACAACAAGTTCAAGGAGTTTACTGCGGTGAGATTTTCTCACTCGTAGCGATGCTAAAGTCTGTTGGAATTATGTTAGCAGTTGCTGCATTTTTCAATTATGAAATCTGGCAGATGGATATCAAAACATCGTTTCCTTAACGGTTTACTTGAGGAAAGGTTGTATGTGATACAACCAGAAGGTTTTGTCAATCCTAAGGATGCTAAAAGGTGTGCAAGTTTTAGTGATTCTTCTATGAACTGAAGCAAGCATCTCGGAGTTGGAATATACACTTTGATGAGGTGATCAAAGTTTTTGAGTCTATACAAAGTTTACGAGAAACTTGTATTTACAATAAAGTGAGTGGGAGCACTATAGAATTTATGATAAGTATATGTGGATGACATATTGTTGATCGGAAAGGTTGTAGAATTTCTAGAAAGCACAAACGGTTGTTTGGAAGGAGTTTTTCAAAGGAAGACCTGAATAAAGCTACCTAATTGTTGAGCATCAAGATCTATAGAGATAGATCAAGATGCTTAATGAGACTTTGAATTAGTGCATACCTTGACAAGATTTTGAAGGAGTTCAAAATGGACTAAGTCAGAGAGAAGTGTTCTCGCCTGCTTTGTATGGTGTGAAGTTGAGTGAGACTCAAAGCTCGACCACGGCAGAAGAAAGAGAAAGGACGAATGTGACACCTATGCCTTAACCACAGGCTCTATATAGTATGCCATGCTGTGTACCGCACCTGTGCGTGCCTTGCCATGAGTCCGTCAAGGGGTACAAGAGTGATCCAGGAGTGGATCACTCGACAGCGGTCAAGATTATCCTTAGTAACTAAAAGACTAAGGAGATGTTTCTCGATTATGGAGGTGATAAAGAGTTCTTCGTAAAGAGTTACGTCGATGCAAGCTTTAACACCAATCCGGATGACTCGTAGTAGCACCCTGGATACATATAGTGGAGCAGCCATTTGGAATAGTACCAAGTGGAGCGTGGTGGCAGTGTTTACAGTTCGACATAGAGATTTGCAAAGTACATACGGATCTGAATGTCGCAGACCCGCTGACTATAAGACCTCTCTCACATGCAAAGCATGATCGAGCCCCAGAACTCAATGGGTGTTAGATTCATAACAATGCGAATCACATAGTGATGTGAACTAGATTATTGACTCTAGTGCAAGTGGGAGACTGTTGGACATATGCCCTAGAGGCAATAATAAATTAGTTATTATCATATTTCCTTGTTCATGATAATCGTTTATTATCCATGCTATAATTGTATTGATCGGAGACTCAGATACATGTGTGGATACATAGACAACACCATGTCCCTAGTATGCCTCTAGTAGACTAGCTCGTTGATCAAAAGATGGTTAAGGTTTTCTAGCCATGGACATGATATGTCATTTGATAATGGGATCACATCATTAGGAGAATGATGTGATGGACAAGCCCCAAACTACAAACGTAGCATATGATGGTGTTAGTTTATTGCTACTATTTTCTGCATGTCAAGTATATGTTCCTATGAGCATGAGATCATGCAACTCACAGATATCGGAGGAGTGCCTTGTGTGTATCAAACGTCGCAACGTAACTGGGTGACTATAAAGGTGCTCTACAGGTATCTTCGAGGGTGTCTGTTGGGTTGGCATGGATCAAGACTGGAATTTGTTACTCCGTTTGACGGAGAGGTATCTCAGGGCCCACTCGGTAATACAACATCACAACAAGCCTTGCAAGCAATGTGACTAAATCTTAGCCACGGGATCTTGTATTACGGAACGAGTAAAGAGACTTGCCGGTAACGAGGTTGAAGTAGGTATGGAGATACTGACGATCGAATCTCGGGCAAGTAACATACCGAGGAACAAAGGGAACGTTATACGGGATTGACTGAATCCTTGACATAGAGGTTCGACCGATAAAGATCTTCATAGAATATGTAGGAACCAATATGGTCATCCAGGGCCCGCTATTGGTTATTGACCGTAGAGGTGTCTCGGTCATGTCTACATAGTTCTCAAACCCGCAGGGTCTACACATTTAAGGTTCGGTCATGTTTTGGTAGTATAGAGTTATGTATGGTGGTGACCGAAGGTTGTTCAGAGTCCCGGATGAGATCTCGGACGTCACAACGAGCTCTAGAATGGTCCAGAGGTAAAGATTGATATATAGGAAGTCCCATTTTGTTGTCGGAAAAGTTTCGGGCTAATCGGTAATGTACCGGGAGTGCCGGTAGTGTACCAGGAGACCACCGGGAGGGGTATTTCGACCCAAGAGGCTTCATGGGCTGTGGGAGAGTAAATACTAGCCTTCTGTGGGCTGGTGGAAGTCCCACACCAGGCCCATGCGGCTGGGAGAAAAAGCCCAAAGGGAAAAAGGTGGAAAAGGCAAAAAATGGAGGAATCCTAGTCCTACTAGGATTGGAGGAGGAGTCCTCCTCTCCTCCCTACTTTGGTCGACCCAAGGACTGGCTTTTTGGCAGACAAGACTCCTCCTCCTCTCCTCCTATATATACTAGAGGATTTTAGGGTTTTGGCACAGAATTTTCAGCCACGTGCTACCCGTTCCTCTAGTGCATAGTTTCTCCTCTAGATCGGTTTTCTGTAGTGCTTAGGCAAAGCCTTGCCGGAATAGCTCCACCACCATCACCGCAGTGACGTCACGCTGCCGGAGAACTCTTCTACCTCTCCGCTCCATCTTGCTAGATCAAGAAGGCGGAGATCGTCATCAAGCTGTACGTGCGCTGAACGCGGAGGTGCCGTCCGTTCGGCGCTAGACCGGAAGGACCCTGATCAAGATTGCGAGACGGATCGTGATGAGATCACGGGACGGATCATGATGAGTTCGCGGGACGGACAATGATTGGATCGTGGGATGGATCATGATGAGATCGCGGGACGCTTGGCGATTTGGATCGCGAAGACGTTTGACTACACCAACCGCGTTTCTTAACGCTTCCCGCTTAGCGATCTACAAGGGTATGTAGATCCACTCTCCCTCTCGTAGATGCTCATCACCATGGATAGATCTTGTGTGTGCGTAGGAAAATTTTTGTTTCCCATGCAACGTTCCCCAACAGTGGCATCATGAGCTAGGTCTATGTGTAGATGAGATCTCGAGTAGAACACAAAAGGTTTGTGGGTGTTGATGCTTAGATTGCTTCCTCCCTTGGTTGGATTTTGGTTCAGCGGTATTGTGAGATGAAGTAGCCCGAACCAACATTACTCATATGCTTACGAGAGACCGGTTCCCTTGACCGCAACTTGTTGCATAGATGGCTTGCGGGTGCCAGTTTCTCTCACTTTAGTTGGATCGGATTCGACAAAGGCGGTCCTTGAGAAGGTTGAAAAGCAACTAGTGTATCACCGTTGTGGTTTTTTGCGTAGATGAGAATTATTCTTGCTAGATACCCGTAGCAGCCACGTAAAACATGCAACAACAATTAGAGGATCACCCTTGAAATTGTTAGGCTATATTTCATATTCCACTTTATTGCGTAGAATTGCTAAGTAACAATTAAAATTTGGAATTGTACCTTTTCACCCCCCTCTAGGTCCATCTTGATACTTTCAATGTTCTTGGGGTACGAAGCACGTTTTGATTTGAGGAGGAAATACTTCTGTCTCGTCCCCCGAACTCTAGACAACACAATTTTGGATGTCAGCGGATCCGAAGTGTGCCGCATAGCAAGGACGGGGTATCCAGCAGGCACACCGAAGAAGTTTGAAGAATGGACCTCAGAGTGGTTTTATATTGAAGGTGTACCCCTGTTCGATCCAACTAGGACATGCCTTCCTGAATACTCCGATGTCCTCCTGAAGAAGAGGTACAACTGGCGGCCAAGGAGCTCATCCCAGGAGGAAAGCGCCGAAGTGCGGCGCCTAGCTGCGTAGGTGCGAATGCTCGTCCGCCACCAACTAACCATGATCGACGTCATGGCCGCTGCCATCTCCCAGTGTGTGCAGCCCCTCCAATAGGGCTACACCGCTTATGGAAATACAACGGGACACGCGACACCACGCGACCGCGGAAGCAAGGTCCCACAAATCCGACGGTGTTGGCCGCTGCACTTGCCGACCTATACAAAGGAGAGCAAGAAGACTTTGTTTGGCGGTCAACCACGGAAGGATATTCGGACCACAATCCCATTGAATGGGTAAGCCTTTCCCTTTCAATTGTGAAAATAGTTCGGGGTTTCTGTTCCGCGCTTTATTTGCCCGAAGTCTCATCTGAACAGGAATGGAGGAGTTTTATCGAGACAGTCAACTGTCCGGCTCCTTAGCCCGAGATTCATTCATGCGACAACGATCTGGATTTCAACGAGGACCCAGATCTTCTTCTTGACTTTGAAAACAGAGTCTATTTGTAGGACAACATCGTCCAAACCCCGGTGGCCATCACAGTTGATTATCCGGGTCATTCTCCATCCCTGTTGTGGGCAAGAAGAAAAACTCCTGCCGCAATAGGCCAGCTACCAAGAGCACCCCAGACGTGCTGGTCCTGACTCCCAAATGCCGCCGATCCGCATGCCACACACCGGCAACCGAAGTTGTGGCTGAGTCAGAGGCCAACAGGGATCCTGCGAAGGAGCCAGTTATGGGGACGAATCCACCTGCCCGCTCATCCCGAAGGTACTTTGTTCGGTTATCCGCCAATCGTTGCGATCAATAGAGTCTTACAACAGTTTGTTTTATTGAAATACCATTAGGCGGAACACCCAATCCTCTCCTACTGAATGTGTTACCTGGGCGTCTAGAGACATGCGAAGTTCCCGAGCCACGACCCATGCGGCTTTTGCTACAGAAGCCCCCGCCGATTCTACTGATGGTGTATCCATCACCAAATCGGAGGTGGAGAGTGCCATGCATCATTGCCAACGATGGGAAGCCATGCGGCACCCAATTTTCTCCGAACAGGTGTTCGGCGCCCTACGCTCGGCGGATGCGCAGCTTGGTGACGCCCGGGCTGGGTTCGGCGAAGCTATGAAGTTCATAACAACCAGCATATAGATAAGTGATCGTTTTTAATAGAATCCAAACATTTGTGTAAGCCTAGTTGCCCCCGAGCCTTAATTTGGTTTGAAACAAACGAATTAAGGATCTTCACACAATTTGACTACTGACGTAGTCCTCAAAGTAACAGTCTGAGCAATGGGCAAGGAGCTCGAGGAGAGCCATGATGGCCGAAGTGGCACAAGTAAAGAGCTTCACGCGGGAGGCCCATGGTGAGTGTGCATTTACTGCTAATCTTAATGTATCATTGTGCCTGACATATGGATTCCGTGTAGCAGCCGAATCAATAGGGCACATGGAAAGGCAGTTGGAAGAAGCCCGAGACTCTCAGAGGTATGTGGAGTCCCAGCACCAGGCTGGCTGCCTTGTTGTGCAACAGCAGGCCGAAGAAATTAAAAGTTTGAAGATTCAATTGTCCCAATCTCAAGAAGAAAACCGAAAGCTTCAGAGGGGCATGTTCGGTAAGTACAATTCCATTATCAGCAAATATTTCTGATGTAGGGAATAATAGTAAGCATGTTGTTACCTTATGTATAGGCCTCCTGTCTGGGCATCCTGAAGAGGAGATCAAATCATACCAGGGGACCTTTGAAAGAGCTAACCTCTCTCCATAAGCGCGTGCAGAAAGCAATGAAAGGAATGGTGAAGGCACTATGGCCTGCCGAACATCCAGTTGAAGGGCTAGCTGCACTCGTGGATCGATTCAAGGGGGATCGAAATAGGTTCGAGCTGTGGAAGATTTTGGCTTGCCGTGAGGGAGCACGGGAATCATGGGCAATGATCAAAAATAATTTCACCGAACTTAACCCCGAGCATATGGCGTGGGTTGGTCCCGTGGGATCAGATGGGAAAGAAGTGCCACTCCACCTTGGGTATGACCAGGTGATGCCTGCCGCCCATCTTTCGCAAGCGGACTGCCCCCTTAACACCATAATTGATAATATCGATCAGTAGCCGCACATGTAATATATATGTACGTGTGTGTAGAACAATCTGTGTTGTAAACGTTGTCTTAACCGGCCATCGGCTTCCCCCCCCCCCCCCCCCCCGTGCGAAGATCTCAGGAGTGTTCCTCCTTATTTGTCCCTCCAAAAGAGCGAACTATATTTGGGGAGCCAGGCAATCCGGCCATGTGGTGCGAACATACACAAAGAACACAAACAAATATGTTATATTACTACTTAGCGTAAGAAACATCTCCCGAGGAAAATAGTACCTCTATCGGTACCTTTCGTCGGGGCTCTATGAATATCGTAGATAGAAGTCCGCATACTTTCAGTATGCGGCTAATTGTTCTTTGGGAAGAAAAGGCCCAAACAACGGTGATGATGACCGGAGCCGTATAAGGATTTTCCGTCATAGCCGACCAATTGTCTACGTAAGATAGCTAGCTTTTGGCTTCACCCGTCTGAGGTACGTGTCTGGATGACCCGATCATAACAATCATAGAGGTGCTCCCTTTACTCTGTAGCCCAACAATCAGAAACGTAGAGACTAATCAGAGGAGCGAGGCAATCCAATGTCAGAACCCTAGCAAGTGTCTAGGCTAGCATTGTGTTTGCATCATCATCATCATCATTGCATCAATATGAAATGGGGAGAAAGAAAGAAACCCTAAGCATTTTATGAATTAAAGGAATTCCAAACAAATGAAATTTCAAAAAATCCAAAATGCCCATCAAAAATGTTCCCTATGTCTGATAATTATAGGCATGGATATACCAGGGACCATTTCAATTATTTGAAAATTGGAAATATTTTCAATTAATGAATTATGTCTCTGAAAATGACAAATAAAAACATTATCATTATCACTGCCTTCAAAATAATCTGAAACTTTTGATACACGTTTGAAATATTCAAACTTGAAGTTATAAAAAGTTTTAGAATTATTGAAGGGGTATTTGGACCTGTAGGAAATAAACAAATGTCAGAACAAATCAGAAAGCAGAAATAAAAGAAAAAAAGGAAGAGAGCTTACCTGGCAAGTGGGAGGCCCAGCCCAGCCGACAGGGGTGGAAGGGTCATCTTCCACCTCGCGCCAGTAGGCGTCGAGGTGGCGACCGAGCCGTCGCCAGCCTCCACCTCCTGCTTCCACGCAGCAGGTTGCGTCCCTGCCTCCCTCGTGCCTGGAAGACGCGCGAGCCCTCTGCCCCGAGCTCATTCTCCCCCTTCCTCTCTCCTCTGCTCTCTCTCTCTCGATCCCCTGCCGAAGGCCGCCGTCGCCGGACGTCGATTCGTCGCCGTCGCTGCCTCCCCGAGCCCGCTGACCAGCTCCCTGGATCCGCAGTGAGCCCCTCTTCCTCCCCCGTGAGTTTTCCCTCTCTCTGGCGTCCCCTAGCTAGCCGCGTCGCCAGACCCGAGAACCTCACGCCGTCGTCGATGGTCGCCGCCATGCATAGAGCCCTCCAAGCTCACGTGTGCATGCATGGTTGAACTCCTGGAGTTCCCAGGAGCCCGTAGAGACCATCGTAGCATCGCCCCGTGTCCTATGTCACGTTTGCATCCGAGCCCGAGCTCCGGCCGTCGCCACGAGCACGTTTCCGGCGAGCTCCGGCGACCCCATGACCTCTCATGGCCCCAGATGGATGCGGTCATGCACGGGCTGCATGTCGGTGGTCTCAGCGCGCCAAATAATCCCCTGTAGGAGAAACCCGATGACGCCGCCGTCCCTGATGGTCACCGGCGTCGAACCGCCGGCCAACTCCGGCGAGTTTGACCTCAGGTGGGCCCTGGCTTGACTCTGTGAGTCAATGACAAGTGGGGCCCCGGCCCTGATTAGTTTAGGATAATTTGTAATTAGTTTAATTATTAATTAGGTTAATGTTTCACTGACAGGTGGGCCCAGTTAGTTAATTAAAACAGAATTAGTTTTAATTAGTTAGTTAAGTTAACCAGTCACTAACATGTGGACCCCACATGTCAGGTTTGACTCTGGGCCGGGTCAGCTGACCGGCTGATGTCATCATGACATCATGCTGATGTCATAATTCAATTTCTTATTTAAAAATAATTCCAGAAAATATCTAAAACTTTGAAAAATCATATAAATTAATCTGTAAGTCAGATGAAAATAATTTATATATGAAAATTTATCAGACAAATCCAATGAATCCAATAGTGCTATTCTCATGCATGTTAGAGCAACCTAAATAGGTGAACATGGAAATTTTAGCATTAGGTCAATATATAGAATTTGAAATGAGAACAACTTTGAACCTATATTCAAATGCATTTCAAATTGGCATGATCACTAGTTACATTAGCTCATCCATGCATACTATCATGCCATGATCATGCATCATATTGTTGCATCTGTTTGTATTGAATGTTTCATCTGCGTTGCGGTAGGCCCTAATCCGAAGGATACTACTCCGTACCCCGACGAAGGAGAGAACTCTTCCGCAACCCAGCAAGGCAAGCAACCCCATTGATCAATCCGATAACATCACATTCTCTCGCTCCTGCTCTCATTTATTGCATTAGGACAAACGATCACATGTCAGTCATTCACGGTAGATGATCCTATTCTTATGCATGACCTGATCTTGTCACAGTAAATAGCTAAACCTTGCAACCTAGCTTACCTGGTAGATGCTTGTGCCATGATGTGCTTAGCTTACTTTGCCTGCTATGCTTGCTATGCTTAGAGTTGTGTCAGGTCTGTTTCATCTGGGTGATGAACTGAGTGAAACAGTGTTGTCCAATGTGATGAGCATATAATGAACACGATTTGGTAAAGGTAGCGATGAGAGGCTATGTAGGAGTACATAGTGGGTTGTCTCATTGGGACCGTTCTTAGGAATTCGGTTCCGTGTTTGTGATCCAAGACGAGATACTACCACATGCTGGGCCCTGAAATATGACCTCGCTCGACTTAGCAGTCGCTTAGTCTTTGGTCCAGGTATTGCAAGTAGTTTCTGGTGTTTATAGCATGCTGGAGGCCGTACGTAGCGCTGACCCTCGGGGTGGGTTACGATGCGGTAGGCAGTGGCACGGTGTACCAAGGGTCACCAGAATGGTGGGCTTGGGAACCCTGCGCACATCGTTTGGGACCGTAGTGGAAACTTCGGCCGGACTTCCATGCGGGTCAGTCTCAAATAGGCGGTAGCCTGGACTAGAGGTCTTATGTGATTGACGGTCGTGGCCGACTCCCTCGCTGGGCATCCGCTTGAAGGTTGCCGAGGTGCATGGTTTATGGCACACAGCAATAAGTGGCGAGAGCGTGTGTGAAGAAGTACACCCCTCCAGGGTTATGAAACTATTCGAATAGCCGCGTCCTCGGATATCGACTACTTGGAGAACTTATGTTGTTCATAGATAACCAAATGGATACCCTAAAAATCTTAAGACAAGTGTGAGTACCGTGGATGGCACTCTTCCGGAAGGGGAAGGCGAGTTCATGGTGGTGTATTGTGATGGAGTTAGTGGACTCGTGTGCGATAACTAAAATTGTAACAAAGAGTTTAAAACTGAGTAGTGTAGGTTAGCCATGAGTCAAAGTTGGCTTTCTGCATAAACTCCACCACCCCTTGTTGATACATGAGCATAAATAGACTAGGTCTGTTTTAAAGACTTGCTGAGTACGATTGTACTCATCCTTGCTTAAATAATGTTGTAGAGGAAAACCGGGACCCACCAGATGGGTTCTATCTAGACGGTGACGATGCTGAATAGCTGGTGTCCCAGCTACGATCTTGCCCGTGTGGTCGGCTGTAGATAGTCAGGCCATGTGCCTCTTTTATATTTTGCCGTCTGTACTCACACAGCTTAAGTTTCCACTGGTTTGTATGACTATGTTTGTATGACTTGAGTGCCGGGTCATGTGACCCCTATCTGTAAGAACATATTATGCAAGGTTCGTCTGAGCCTCTTAAATAAAAATCATGTTGTTGTATGGTTATGTTGTGATGCCATAGTTGTATCTATGCATATCGGGCATGTCGTGCGTACGTGTGACATGCAACGGTATGTATGGGATCAGACACCTAGTCGTGTGCCTTTAGTAGTACTCTTTACGGGAAACTGCCTCTTTGTGCTTCCACCGAGCCATGGTAGCTTGCGACTGCTCCGGACACATTGATTGACCGGCATGTATCCTTCTTTGCTGTTGTGTCTGTCCCTTCGGGGAAATGTCTTGCAGTGTAATGGAGTCCCCGTAGCCTGCTACGACTCGTCTACGTGTAGTGATGACATCCGTGTCTCGCGACGTAATGGAGTCCTTGTAGCTTGCTATGACTCGTCTACACACGCTTGAGACCAACACCTACATTGCTGGGTTATGTATGCCTGTTTCCGTACGGATGTGCCACTTGGGTTCTATGACTAGTCATGTCGGCCCGGGTTCTTTGTTGTGTGATTGCCAGCGACATGTTCACATACGTGAGCCAAAAGACGCAAACGGTCCCGGCCAAGGTAAGGCGGCAGCCGTGGAGTACCGTGCGTGAGGCCACAAAGTGATGTGGCTTGTTACTGTATGGAATCATATGACTTAGGACCGGGGTCCCGACATCCAACTTGGCAAAGTCTTAGGTCAAATTGATGCATATGATGGCTAGAACATGACAAAAGAAACATGTGCACCCAGTAAGTATGAGCAAAATTTTGGCAACTAGAAGAAGCCCCCACATGCTGTGTTCAGATATAACACTTTACGGCGTATGCTGATAATCTTTAGTACAAGATTAGTTCAGCTGAACATAGCGTAAGAAAAGAAATTGGCCCTGTCAAACAGAAAAATGGGAAGGGAAGGAGAAAAAAAGGCAAAATAACAAAAAGGAAAAGGAAAAAATGTAGGGGAGTTTAGACGACCCCGGTGTAAGGGCATATTTCTCCTTAAGTGGTTTTGGTGAATGATGACAATGCCTTTGCGGAGCCCCTCGGCACAAGACGATTCGGTGCCCCTCGGAGCTTATCGAAGACGATTGTTCTCTATGTTTCCTTTCAGTAGATTTGAGTCATAGGAAAGCCGTACTATTAAGAGGGGGTATGCTTTTCAAAGGTTTGGGTGGAATCAACACGTACACATCTATCCTATTTTCACCACCTTTCTTTTACTTCGATGGAGCACCAGCCGTTTTCCTCGTCTGTGCAAAGTGAAGCCTGCAGGGCTACTTGTGTTCAATGGCCAGCGGTAGTACCGCAGGAGCCCATGGTAGTACCGCTCAGAGGAGCGGTAGTACCGCTGACCCATGCCCTAATACGTACGCCTGATGTACTAGGCGTGGATGTAATTTTTTACATCCGCCCTAGTGCGGTAATACTGTGCTGCAGTTCCGGTACTACCGTGCCAGACTTTTTCGTAGTTTCATCCTCAGCGGAGGTAGGCATGGAAGTAATTTTTTAATTCCGTGCACCTCCAAGTGCCTGTCTCTATCGACCATGCGGTAGTACCGCATGGACTCACGGTAGTACCTCTCCGGTGGTTCTACCGCTAGCTTCCTAGTGCAATCGTCCTGAGTTTGATACTCCCATGCGAGCGGTAGTACCACAGGTCGCATCGGTATTACCGCAAGCACTTGCGGTAGTACCGTGGTCTGTTGCGATCATAGTTTTAAATAGCCCGCTATAGCCTCGCTATAACGTTGATATAGCCTTTTCAGCAAAGTGTCACTAAATGATTTCATGTACAAATGACCTGCTATTGCCCACTATAGCTCGCTATAGTTCCGTTATAGCTTATTTGAAGGTTCGCTGCTATTTGCCATAACCCGCTATTTAAAACATTGGTTGCGATAGTACCGCGACACACGGGGCTGAGGGTGGGGATAACTGTTGGTTCTTTTCCCTCACTATAAAAGGGAGGTCTTCTTCCTCAAGAAGATCACCTCTTCCTTTCCTAAGCTCCATTGTTGCTCAAAGCTCCATTTTAGCCCGATCTCTCTCCCTAGCCAATCAAACTTGTTAATTTTATAGGGTTTGGTTGAGAAGGCCTTGATCTACACTTCCACCAAGAGAAATTTGATCCCCCCCACTAATCCCTTGCGGATCTTGTTACTCTTGGGTGTTTGAGCACCCTATATGGTCGAGGTCACCTCGGAGCCACATTCCATTGTGGTGAAGCTTCATGGTGTCGTGGGGAGCCTCAAATTAAGTTGTGGAGATAGCCCCAACCTTGTTTGTACAGGTTCGATCGCCGCCTTCAAGGGCACCAATAGTGGAATCACGGCATCTCGCATTGTGTGAGGGTGTGAGGATAATACAGTGGCCCTAGTGGCTTCGTGGGGAGCATTGTACCTCCACACTGCTCCAACGGAGATGTACTTCCTCACAAAGTAAGGAACTCCGGTAACACATCCTCAATTCCACTGGATCCACTTTTGGTTATCTCTTACCTTTACTTCTTGCAAGCTATTATTGTGTTGTATCCCTTGCTTGCTTGTGTGCTTGTTGTGTTTAGCATCATGTAGGTTCCTCACCTAGTTGCACATCTAGCCAACTTATTTGAAGCTAAGCCTAAATTGTTAAGGAAAAGTTAAAAAGTGTTAGTTGCCTATTCACCCCCCCTCTAGTCAACCATATCGATCCTTTCAATTGGTATCAGAGCCACGTCTCTCTATTAAGGGTTTCACCACCTGAAGAGTATGGTCGGCGAAGAGGAGCATGTGGGAGAACTTCCCGAGGCCGTGGGAGTGAACACGGTCTCACGCGAGGATTTGAATGAGGCCTTGTCCTTACTCAAATCCTCCATGGCCACCGAGGTTCAATCCATGTTCGAAGATTTCCTTAATACTCTTAAAGTGTCTACCGATGCGGTGAAGTGGTCAAACCCACTAACTCGACATCGGATGTCAACTCCGGTAGGGAGGGGGCTAGTGCTGATAAGGATAATAATTCTCAAGGAGTTAATGGGTCGGGGAGCTTTGCCTTAGTTCCCCCTCCTGTGGTCTATGGAGGACTGGTGCACCCACCTCATATAGTTAATCATGGTCCTCCTCCTAAACTTGTGCAGAATGATTTTGCTAACTGGGTTTTCAGTATCAATTCTCATTTAGATCACAACTCAATTCATCTCATGAGATTCATTGAATAAGGATACTATCCTCATGATCCACGCAATCTTACTCCAAGAGAACAAGCGGATAAACAGCTAAATTCTTCTGCCTTGTTCATACTCCAAGCGGCTGTTCCTTCTGAAGACCTACCACACATGCGGCCCTTCGCTGTTGCTAAAGAGTGTTGGGAACACATCATATCCATGTACAAGGGCATTTCAAGTATTCAACGGTCAAACTATGAAGTTGTCCTTGATCAGTCAGATGAGTTTGTGGTGATAGAGGATGAGGAACCGCGTGAGCTCTATAGAAGGGTGACCGCTCTTGCCATTTCCCTCAAGGATCATGGCAGCAAGGATGTGGATGATACTTGGATCAAGCGTAAGTTCCTGAAGGCCATCATGCCCTGCAACAAGGCCATGTCCGCTGTCATCCGTCAAAGGCCGGACTTTCACACCTTGTCTTCTTGTGATGTGTTGGATGAATTTATTCCAATGAACATCCTGAACACGACAGATGACAATGCTCTCGCTCGCATTCAACGATCAAAGAAATCCTCTCCCAACCTTGATTTGAAGGCCAAGATCAGTCAAGAGGAAGAAGAAGAAGAAGAAGAAGAGGGTTGCCCCGAGGACACCAAATATGCTTACCATGAGCACATGGCTCTTGCATCCAGACAATTTTGGGGCAACAAGATAAACACAAGGCCCAAATTCTCCAAGAACAACTTAAATGGGTCAAAGTGCAAGCAACGTGTGAGAACATGCTACAACTGTGGTAATGTAAGTCACGTTGTGGTGGATTTCTCATATGAGAAGAGGGAAGACAATGGTGGCAAGCTCATTCACAAAGATAAGGCCAAATCGTTCCCGAACAAAACCAACTTCACCAAGAAGGCTCCTCACAAAGTATTGGTGGCTCAAGAAGAGTATGCCTCAGATGATGTTGTTGATGACGAAGACACAAGCGGTGAAGGAATGGCAATGGCATCTGTGGCAATTGCTTCCTCTCCCCCAACAAAGGTGTCACTCTTCGACGCCCTCAATGAGAACATTGTCACGAGGTGCCTCATGGCTAAAGGTAACACCAAGGTAACCTCCAACGCCAAAACCTCAAACATTAAGACTTCTATTTCTTCCACTCCATCTTTAGAATGTGTGGATGAACATGAGGAGGAAAAAGAGCATAAAAATGAGTTTGACAAATTCATGTGTAAACTCAAGGGAAAGTCCAAGAAGCACTTCGTTTCTCTCTTGGAACAACTTGGTGAGGCCCATGGCACTATTGAGTCTCAAGAAGAATTTCTTGAGGACTTGAGAGGCCATAGTCGTGATTATGCCAACAAGATAGCGGATCTATCTATTGCTCTTGAGGAACAGCGAGGTCTTCGTATGACTCTTGAGGAGTCACAAAATGATGACCTTGCTAAATTACGTAAAGATTATGATCATGATATTGTTCTTAACCGTCTGCTCAAGTCTGAAAAGGTTGCACTTGGGGCTGACCATGATCGACTCAAGGATGAGCTTGACACACTTGACAATTCTCACAAGGCATTGAAGTGTGCTCATGCCTCTCTTAAGGAGTCACATGATCAACTCCAAGTGAAACTCACTAAGGAAATTGCCACGTGTCCTCCTTTTGTTCTAATTGACAATGCATTTGCTACTAACCCATGTTGTGAGCATGCACATCTTGTGGAGGAAAATGCTAAGCTAAAAGAGCAGATTGAAAAGGGCTTCGTGACATGTATCCAAGGTGAGAAGACGCTCAATGACCTTTTGAGTAATCAGAAGGAATTTGTGGCAAGAGAAGGAGTGGGGTTTGCACCCAACAACAACAACAACAAGAAGGTGAACACCAAGGAAGTTCCACCACTCAAGGAAACCTTTGTAAGAGCAGGAGAAGGTCCTCATGAGAAGAAGAAAGACAAATTAATGGTTGGTAATGCCAAGAAGGGCATGAACACCCACCCCAACAAGACCGGCGACTTTAACCCCTCTTATGTTTTGTGCCGTGCTAGTGATGGGCATGTTTATGCCAAATATGTTGGTTCTTCTTATGAGTACATTGAAGGGTGTTTGGGTTCCTAAGACCCTTGTTGCTAACATGAAAGGACCCACTAAAAAATGGGTACCTAAAACCAAACATTGATCTCTTGTAGGGGTTTGCTTCCGAAGGAACGTCATGGTTGCTCGATAGTGGAGCGACAAATCATATGACCGGAAGCAAGGACTTGGTGGTGGACGTTCATCCTAACACATCTGTGGCCACCCAAGTCTCATTTGGTGATGATGCAATTTCAAAGTTATTGGGTCTTGGCAAGGTGATAATCTCTCCGGACCTCTCCATAGAGAATGTTATGCTTGTTGAGACCCTCGCATACAATTTACTTTATTTTCATCAACTCGCAATCATGGGTTTTAGTATCTTCTTTGGTATTGACTCTGTGACCCTTTTGTGGAGCAAGACTCTTAAAGTAGCTTTTGTTGGGCATGTCGAGAACGGTCTCTATGTGGTGAACTTCTCGGATCGGCCCACTAAGACCGCGACTTGCCTAATGGCTAAAGTTGATGTGGGATGGCTCTGGCATCGTTGGCTAGCCCATGTCAATATGAGATCTTTGCAAAGCCTCCTCAAAGGGGATCACATTCTTGGACTAACAAACATGAGTTTTGCCAAAGATCATGCTTGCAGTGCTTGTATCGAAGGAAAGCTACATGAAAAGGCTCATCGTCCAACCACTACAATCTACTCAAAGAGGACCTTAGAGATCCTTCACATGGATCTCTTTGGCCCTCCATCTTTTGACAGTATTGGTGGAAGAAAATATTGCTTGGTTATTGTGGATGATTACTCGAGATATACTTGGGTATATTTATTCAAGAGAAAGAGTGAGACCCAACAGACTGTCATCAACTTTGCAAATCAAGTCCAACATCAACATGATGCAAAGATTCTGATGATTAGAAGTGATAACGGCACTGAGTTCAACAACTACACCCTAAATGAGTTTCTCAGTGATGATGGGATAAAGCACCAATATTCTCCCTCAACAAATGGTGTTGCGGAGAGGAAGAACCTGACGTTGATGGATGCGGCAAGAACCATAATGGTAGAGTTTAAATCTCCGTAGAACTTTTGGGCCGAAGCCATCAACACAACATGTCATGCATCAAATCGGCTCTATCTCCGCAAAGGCTTCAACAAGACTCCTTATGAGATTCTTACCGGGAACAAGCCCAACCTCAAATACTTCCGGGTGTTAGGTTGTAAGTGTTTCATTCTAAAGAAATGTGCTCGTTTGTCTAAATTTGAATCTAGAGCCCATGAGGGCATATTTATTGGTTATGCTGCAAACTCTCATGCTTACCGTGTCGTCACCAAGTCCACGAGACTCATTGAGGAGACGAGTAATGTAGAGTTTGAAGACAATAATGCAGGTGATGAAATTCCTCCCCAAGCCATAAGAAGAATGGTTGTGGCATACTTCCTACCCGTTGAGGAACCCCTTGTGGCCGAAGGAGAAGGACAATGTTCCACTCAAGTGGAACCATCACCGACGCAAGACCCACACGCTTCCAAAGAAAAAAATGAAGGTCCTCTACCACATGGACAAGATCAAGGGCAAGATCAATCTACTGATGATGGTGTGTCACCAAATCATGCCCAAGATCAAGTTCACGTCTCCGAGCAAGCTCAAGCTCAAGATCTTCTTCAAGATCAAGAGCAAGCTCACGAAGGCACTCAAGATCATCAAGAAGATGACTCTCTGAATGTTATCCCTCAACCTTCCATGGAGGAAATCTTAGAGAGATGAGCCGCCAAGAATGCTGCCAAGCTCAAACTTAGACAACATTTGTTGGAAAACATCTACGGCGACTTGCAAAAAGGGGTAACCACTCTTAAACTATTAACAAACTCTTGTGAACATCACACATTTGTTTCTTGCATTGAGCCCCTTAAGATACAAGATGCGCTCGAAGATATGGAGTGGGATAAAGCTATGCATAATGAACTCAACAACTTCAAGCGCAACCAAGTGTGGCGATTGGTGCTAAGACCAAAGGAGAACCAGAATGCTATTGGAACTAAATGGATCTTCAAAAACAAGCAAGATGCAAACGGTATCGTCATTCGCAACGAGGCAACATTGGTGGCACAAGGCTACTCCCAAGTCGAGGGTATCGACTACAGTGAAACTTTTGCTCCTGCTGCTCGCCTTGAATCTATTCACATGTTGCTTGCATATGCCTCTCATCATAACTTTAAATTATATCAAATGGATGTCAATAGTGCTTTTCTTAATGGTCCTCTTAAGGAGTTGGTATATGTCAAGCAACCCCCGGGGTTAGAGGATCCCAAGTTCCCCAATCATGTATACGTTCTCAATAAGGCTCTGTATGGCCTTAAGCAAGCCCCACGCGTGTGGTATGAGCACCTTACCGAGATGTTGCAAAACCGTGGGTTTGAAATGAGGAAAATTGATCCCACTCTTTTTATGAAGAGTGTCAACAATAACTTGTTCATATGCCAACTATATGTTGATGATATTATTTTTGCTTCTCCTAACAAAGCTTTCAATGAAGAATTTGCCACCTTGATGAAAAATAAGTTTGAGATGTCTATGATGGGAGAGTTTAAGTTCTTCCTTGGTTTCAAAGTCAAGCAACAAAGTCAAGGTACCTTCATCAATCAAGCTAAATACACTCAAGATATGCTCAAGAGGTTCAAGATGGATGAGGTCAATCCTCCCAAGGCCAAAACTCCCATGCCACTCAAATGCCATCTTGGCATTGATCCCACTGGTAAAGCGGTGGATCAAAAGGTATATCGCTCCATGATTGGATCCTTACTTTACCTTTGTGCATCTAGACTAGATATCATGTTAAGTGTAGGTATTTGTGTAAGATTTCAATCCGCACCTAAGGAGAGTCACCATGTGGCTGTCAAGCGAATCTTTTGATATTTGGCTCATACGCCAAACTTTGGCTTATGGTATCCCAAGGGGGCTTCGTTTGATCTCGTTGGATATACTGACTCTGATTGGGTGGGAGACCATGTGGATAGAAAGTCCACTTCCGGAGGCTGCCAATTTCTTGGTCAGTCTTCGGTAAGTTGGTCTTCAAAGAAACAAAATTGTGTTTCTCTCTCGTCCACAGAGGCCAAGTATGTAGCTCCTGCCAGTTGATGTGCACAGATGCTTTGGATGAGGCAAACTTTAAAGGATTATGGTGTCAATTGTGACAAAGTGCCACTTTACTGTGATAATGAAAGTGCCATTATGATCTCCAGCAACCCAGTTCAACATTACAAGACGAAGAATATTGATATTCGTCATCACTTCCTTCGGGAACACGTCAAGCGAGGAGACATCAATCTTATCCATCTGTGCACTAACGAACAACTTGCAGATATATTTACGAAGCCATTGGATGAAGCAAGATTTCGCGAGTTAAGAAATGAGCTAAATATCATTGATTCGAGCAATGTGGATTGACTTAGTGCACACCTCACCACACTCATCATTATGTCTTGTGTAGGTGTAGGCATGGATTTAGGGGGAGTCTACTTCTCTCAATGAACTATCCCTCCTCTTATTATGCATAAACTAATCAAAATCCTTCACATTCTCCATTTGATGGTTATTGTGCTTCCAAAGACGAGTCTTGGTCATGGGCCCAAGGATAATTCTTCGTGCTGCCATACCATTTGACTCAATCATAGGTGGCTCTAGGGCCATCGCCCTCTCTTCATGCGAAGTAGTGGCTCACTGTTTGGTCCTAATTTCTCTTTCTACTCTATTGGACCATGCTCTTGTTTTGACTTGCATCTTTGTCTTATCGTGTCTCTCGTTTTTGTGCGAAAAGAAAACTTTTCCTTCTCTTCTTCTCTTTTCTCTCTGAAAACTTGCACTTTGTGGGCAGCACGGTACTACCATGGCAATCCATGGTACTACCTTTGGAGTTGGACTGCCCCTGTGCTTGCACAGGTGCGTCCCCGACACGGTACTACCGCCCCAAAACACGGAAGTAAAAATTACTTCCGCTCCGGGAGCGGTACTACCGCTTATCGCGCGGAAGTAAAAAACTTACTTCCGCTCGTTGAGCGGTACTACCGCGATGACAGCGGTACTTCGGTGTCGTCGAGTGTGCATGGGGGTTAAGAGCCGGCAGGGGTAGTTCAAAGTCCCCCATACCCATTATCTCTTCCCCTCACGTCTCTCTCTCCTCCTTACAACCGGCACCGAAGCACCTCACCGGATCTCCATCTCCGGCCACCCTCCTCTCATTCCCTCCAGTGGGATCGTTCCCCACCTCGTCCTCTTGCCATGGACCCCGGTATTTCCCCGAACTCTTACCATTTTGCTTCTCTATTTTTTGAATCTAGGTTTAGGGGAAATATGAGTTAGTCTAGTGTTTTTTGATCCAATCTGTGCATGAGGGGATGGTTTGAGTGTGTTAGTGCAGTAGAAGTGCTTATTGATAGGATACAACGGGATAACTTTTGATCTAACGGTAGTACCGATCTGGTACTTGATCTATGTTCATGAGAAATTTGCCCCGTGTGGTACTACCGCATCTGTTGTGGTACTACTGCTCGTCGGGCGGAAGTACAATTTTACTTCCGCTCCTGCCACTGTACTACCGCTCGTAGTGGTACTACCGCGTCCAGAGCAGTAGTAATTTTTTACTTCCGCTCGATTGGGCGGCAGTAAAATTTTACTTCCGCTCCCGCCACGGTACTACCGCTCATAGCGGTACTACCGCGTCCGGAGCGGTAGAAGTTTTTTTACTTCCGCGTGAACCACTAGTACAACCGCTCAATCATAAGCTACCTCATTTTGTCCTGTACATTCTCACCTCTACATGGTTTTCATGTCTACTTTCGTCTTTGCCTTACCTTTTTTGTTTGTCTATTGTGTTTGCATTGTGTGGCATAGGTGGTGGCTCTGGTTCCGGCTCCGGTCCAAGACGCTCGAATCCCTCTCATGACACTAGCTCAAAGCGTCTTCGCAATCCAGATGCTCCTGAGGGGTCCAATGCCCCACCATGCCATTTCAAGAGGACCGCATCCAAGCTAAAGGAGCCAGTTGACAATTATGAGGACATGCCTCAAACTGAGTTTCTGTCTCGTCGGTTGATCGACCCCTATGTCAAACCAAGGGAACATTCCAGGGCCAATGAGTTGTTTTGGACCAAGCAGCAGTTTGTCATCCACATCGATGTGATCAAGGGCAAGAAGAATCTATATGTTCCTGTCCAATAGATTGAGATGGCTCATATGAGGAAGCACCCGACATACTTTGGTGAGGCTCTGAGTTTGGTGGAGCAGTTTGCTATCGAGATCATCATCTCGTTCCACCTCGACTTTGATCCCGAGATTGTGAGTCAGTTTTATGCCTCTGTCCATTTCCACTTTGCTATGTAGCGGACCATGACTTGGATGACCAATGGAGAGAGGCTGTCTGCTACCTGGAAGGAGTTCATGGACCTGCTGCATGTTCGTGATGAGGGGCTTGAGGATCCCATTGGATTGCGCCCTCATGGCAACCCTCACCCAGCACGTAAGGAGCAGGTCATGCCCTACTATATTCTGAAGACTTTACCCTCTAGTGAGCAAGTTTCTGTGCTCAACCCATTCCTTGATGCCATGCATAGGATCTTCCGCAACACTCTGTTTCCTCGCATGGGAGACAAGGACAAGGTGCACTCCTATCTGGTGGATATGTTGCTACTCTGTGAGAAAGGACAAACTGAAGAACTTGACCCCCTTGATGTTTCTCACATTATGTGGATGGAGCTTCGCACTGCTGTGTTTCACCGTAAGGTCCCCATTTATGGGCCCCACTTCTTCCTCCTGATTCGTACTACTTGGGAGAAGACCCTTCCGAATGAGGACTTTCACGAGCACTTGTTTCTTCATGAGCCCATTCGTCTGCGTATGAAGGACAAGTGGGCCAACACCAGCACTAAGCCAGCTGCTCCTCGTATGGAGGTTGATGAGGATGATATTGAAGAGGAGGAAGATGACAGTTCTGAGGCGTATGAGCCACCGTCTTCTAAGCCCTCTTGGTCCAAGAAGCTCTCTCACAAGATGAAGACCTTGTTCTGCATGCAGGCCAAGGGAAAATATCAGGATCACGTTGCTCAGAAGGAGAGTCGCTAGCATGACAAGCGGATTCTAAGGAAGCTTGGCGAGGCCATCTCGAGTGGGTCTAAGAAGGACATCACTCCTGAGGCTACTTGGATGACGAAGCAGTAGTTCCAGTGGCCTGATGCAGATGAGGAGTGCATCCCAGCTGCATCACAGGAGGAGCCAGATGACTGATCTTTCTGCATGGGAGCTACCACCTATGTGTTAGGTGTCCTCTCTGACTTTTTGGCATCTCGACGCCAAAGGGGGAGAGAGAGTAGGATTTGCAAGTATTTGCGTTGTTTTTTCATTGTATCTTTGCTTTCGTTGAACTTTGGTTTATGTCGTTTGTGTGTGAGACCAGGAGACTTCCTCTATCATATGGTGTGAGACATATGCTATCACTCCTATCTTATTATTGTCCAGTATGATTTGTAGCTTGTGAGTCTGTCTCATACGTACCCTTATCTTCATGCTCACATGCTATGCCTTGTTTCCGTACCTAGTGTTATTCATTCTGTTACAAGGATTGCATTATTTATAAAATATAGGGGGAGTGTTGATCCTAGTGTGTGTGCCTTGTAGTCCAAAGCATATCTATAGAATGCACACATCTAGGGGGAGCCTGTCTATATTTTATAGATCTTGGGTTCGCATATGCTCATTTTATATCTTTATGTGCAAATCCCGTATTGTCATCAATCCACCAAAAAGGGGGAGATTGTAAGGGCATATTTCTCCTTAAGTGGTTTTGGTGATTGATGACAATGCCTTTGCGGACTAATCGTGTGCATTGAGCATTTCAGATATCTCAGGTCTAGGCACTAGACGATTCGGTGCCCCTCGGAGCTTATCGAAGATGGTTGTTCTCTA
Source organism: Hordeum marinum (assembly GCA_022496015.1). Lineage (NCBI taxonomy): Eukaryota > Viridiplantae > Streptophyta > Magnoliopsida > Poales > Poaceae > Hordeum > Hordeum marinum. The sequence goes on along the minus strand of CM039674.1, from coordinate 364,022,241 downwards.
TGTTTCCTTTCGGTGGATTTGAGTCGTAGGAAAGCCATACTATTAAGAGGGGGTCCGCTTCAGAAAGGTTTGGGTGGAATCAACACGTACACATGTATCCTATTTGCACCACCTTTCTTTTACTTCGATGGAGCACTAGACATTTTCCTCGTCTGTGCAAAGTAAAGACTGCGAGGGTACTTTTGTTTAGTGGCCAGCGGTAGTACCGCTCAAGGGAGCGGTAGTACCGCAGGAGACCGTGGTAGTATCGCTCAGAAGAGCGGTAGTCCCGCTGACCCCTTCCCTAATACGTACGCCTACTATACTAGGCGCGGATGTCATTTTTTACATCCGCCCTAGTGCGGTAGTACCGTGATGCAGTTCCGGTACTTCCGTGCCAGACTGTTTCGCAGTTTTGTCCTCAGCGGAGGTAGGCATGAAGTAATTTTTTACTTCCGTGCACCTCCAAGTGCTTGTCTCTACCGACCATGCAGTAGTACCGCATGGGCTCGCGGTATTACCGCTCCGGCGGTTCTACCGCTAGCTGCCTAGTGCAATCGGCTTGAGTTTGATACTCCCGTGCGAGCGGTAGTACCGTAGGTAGTATCGCAAGCACTTGCGGTAGTACCATGGTCTGTTGCGGTAGTACCGCGACGCGCAAGACTGAGGGTGGGGATAACGGTTGGATCTTTTCCCCCACTATAAAAGGGAGGTCTTATTCCTCAAGAAGATCACCTCTTCCTTTACTAAGCTCCATTGTTGCTCAAAGCTCCATTTTAGCCCGATCTCTCTGCCTAGCCAATCAAACTTGTTGATTTTCTAGGGATTGGTTGAGAAGGCCTTGATCTACACTTCCACCAAGAGAAATTTGATTCTCCCCACTAATCCCTTGCGGATCTTGTTACTCCTGGGTGTTTGAGCACCCTCGACGGTTGAGGTCACCTTGGAGCCACATTCCATTGTGGTGAAGCTTCGTGGTGTCATTGGGAGCCTCCAATTAAGTTGTGGAGATAGCCCCAACCTTGTTTGTAAATGTTTGGTCGCTGCCTTCAAGGGCACCAATAGTGGAATCATGGCATCTCGCATTGTGTGAGGGCGTGAGGAGAATACGGTGGCCCTAGTGGCTTCATGGGGAGCATTGTGCCTCCACACCGCTTCAACGGATACATACTTCCTCACAAGGGAAGGAACTCCGGTAACACATCCCCGTCTCCACCGGCTCCACTTTTGGTTATCTCTTACCTTTACTTCTTGCAAGTTATTATTGTGTTGTATCCCTTGCTTGCTTGTGTGCTTCTTGTGTTTATCATCATATAGTTTCCTCACCTAGTGGCACATCTAGCCAACTTTTGATGCTAAGCTTAAATTGTTAAGGAAAAGTTAAAAGTGTTAGTTTCCTATTCACTCCCCTCTAGTCAACCATGTCAATCCTTTCAACCAGTTTATCCATAGAAGCGCCAAAGACAAGCTGCGTTCTATGGGTTTGGTTCAAGGCGGTTATCGGATGGACTCCATAGATGATAGGCACCTCCCGTGAGTACTTCGTCGATGATGAAAGGACCCTCCCATTTGGGGTTGTGTTTATGCTTATGTTTCTCCGGGAGCCGTAGGACATGTTCACCTACATTGTATGCTTTTGTCCTGACCTCCCTACTTTGGTAACGTCGAGCTTGCTATTGGTAAAGAGTGAAACAAGCCAGTGCTATGTCACGGTCTCCTTCCAAGGCATCTAAGTCGTCCTGCCGATCCAACTCAACCTCCTTTTCCTCGTACATGAACACTCTTGGTGCATCGTGGATAATGTCAAAATGGAGGACTGCCTCTGCACCATAGACCATAAAGAACGATGTGTAACCTATTGATCCATTCAGGGTGGTATGCAGGCCCCATAGAATGGAGTCAAGTTCCTCCACACAATGACAGTCGGACTCGTTAAGAGATCGGACCAAACGTGGCTTGATGCCGCTCATAATGAGACTGTTTGCTCGCTCGACATGTACATTGGTCTACGGATAATAGACCGACGCATAATCAAGCTTTATGCCCATTTTTGCGCACCAGTCCTTGACTTCTTGGGCCATGAAGTTGGATCCACTATCCGTTATTATACTATGTGGAACACCGTAACGGTGTACTATGCTAGATATAAAGCCGATCACTAGTCCGGATTTAGCTGACTTAACGGGCTTTGCTTCTATCCATTTGCTTCTAACCATGATCAGTAGGTATTTATTTTTCTTGGTTCCCCCTTTAAGGGGTCCGACCATGGCCAGCCCCCGGACCGCTAAAGGCTAGGTGATTGGAATAGTTTGAAGAGCTATTGAGGGCATGTGGCTTTGATTTGTGAAGAGTTGACACCCTACGCGATGTTGAACAAGTGACTCGGCGTCCGTTCGAGCTATAAGCCAAAAGAAACCAGCTCGGAAGGCCTTGCTGACAAGGGATCTTGCCGTGGCATGATGCCTGCCCATGCCTACATGGATTTTGGCGAGGAGCTCCCATCCTTCTTCCTCGTATATACACCTTTATAATATTCTGACGGTGCTTTTCTTGTATAACTGACCATCGTGTACTTTGTAGGCCTTGGATCACCGAACTATGCGTCGTGGCTCGGTTTGATCATCGAGGAGTTCCTTGTGAAGAAGGTAAGCGAGGAAGGGCTCTGTCCATGGCGCAATTACTACCATTACCTCATGAGCCGAGGGCGTCTCACTCATCGTGGAGCCACAGATAATGCCATCGTCTGGTTCGTTTATAGGGGAAACAACTTTGTCCGACGTATTCGGACCGGCACCATTGTCGTCGTCCTGCCACACTATGGAGGGCTCAAAGAACTACTCCACAAAGGTGTTTCTCGGGACGGGATCGCACTTGGCTCCCATACGGGCCAGTATGTCGGTGGCTTGGTTGTTGTCGCGAGCAACATGGTGGAATTCCAACCCCTCGAACCGAGCAGATATCTTGAGGACAGAGTTTCTATATGCCGCCATCTTCGGATTCTTGGCGTCAAATCCGCCGTTAATTTGGGATATGGCCAAGTTTGAGTCTCCCCATACCTCTAGTCGTCGTATTGATACGGCCATCCAAAGACCATGAAGGAGAGCTTCATATTCGTCTGCATTTTTGGAGTCAGCATACATGATTTGCATCATGCATCGAACGTTGTCGCCTGTGGGGGACGTGAGAATGACTCCAGCCCCCAGTCCAGCCAAGGTCTTGGATCCATCGAAGTACATTGTCCAATGGGAGTATGCACTGTATTCCTTGGGGAGCTCGGCCTCTGTCCATTCAGCCAGGAATTCTGCCAGTACCTGAGATTTAATGGCACGGCGTGGCTTGTAGATTATTTCAAAGGGAAGGAGCTCAATGGCCCATTTGGCTATGTGGTCCATGGCGTCCCTGTTGTTGATTATGTCATTCAGGGGGACCTCCGATGCCACTATTACTACACACTCCTGGAAGTAGTGTCTGAGTTTCCTCGAAGCCATGAATACTGTATAGGCTATTTTCTGGTAATGTGGGTATCTGGACTTGCACTGCATTAGCACTTCCGACACATAATATACTGGTTTCTAAGTCTGGAATTTATGTCCCTCCTCATCTCGTTCAATGACGAGCACCACGCCAACGACTTTGTTGGTTGCCGATATGTATAATAACATGGGCTCACCAGCGCCTGGTGCCGTGAGTATGGGATTGGTTGCCAGTCGTGTTTTGATTTCTTCTAACACAGCCACTGCCTCATCGGTCCATTTGAACTTGTTGGTCCACTTCACCATCTTATAGAGTGGCAAAGCCTTTTCTCCAAGGCGGGAGATAAAGCGGCTTAACGCCACAACGCACCCAGCTAGCCTCTGGACATGATTCAACTCTGTGGGGATTGCAAGTTCTGATAGAGCACGGATTTTAGCTGGATTTGCCTCTATTCCACTATAGGAGACGATGAATCCAAGCAGCTTGCCAAAGGGAAGTCCGAATACACATTTTTCGGAATGAGCCTTATATCATATTCGCTTAGACTAGCGAAGGTTTGCCGTAAGTCATCAATCAACTGGCCGACATGTTTGGTTTTGATTACCACATCATCCATGTATGCCTCGACAGTCTTACTGACCTATGTCGCGAGATAGGTTTGGATCATGCGCTGGAATGTGGCCCTGACGTTTTTTAGCCCGAAAGGCATCGTGTTGAAGCACAATGGCCCATAGGGGGTGACGAATGCAGTAGCCGCTTGATCAGATTCCTTCATTTTAATTTGATGGTATCCGGAGTAAGCCTCTAGGAAACACAACAAATCGTGTCCGGTTGTGGCGTCAATGATCTGGTCTATGTGTGGTAAGGGGAAAGGGTCCTTCGGGCAGGCCTTGTTGAGGTCTTTGAAGTCGACACACATCCACCAAGACTTGTCTTTCTTAGGTACCATCACAAGGTTCGCCAGCCACTCAGGGTGTTTAATATCCCGAATAAATCTAGCCTCGAGAAGTTTAGCTAATTCTTCACCTATGGCTTGTTGTTTAGGCTCAGAGAAGCGGCGCAGAGTCTGTTTCACGGGCTTAAACCCTAGGATGATGTTTAAGCTGTGTTCAGCGAGCCGACGTGGGATTCCAGGCATATCGGAAGGATGCCACGCAAAAATGTCCGAATTCTCACGAAGGATATTCCATAGTGCTTCGTCCATGAGGGGATCGAGCTGGGCTCCGATGGACGTTGTCTTTTTCGGGTCCGTTGGATGTACCTCAAATTAGTGACTTCCTTAGCAGGTTTAAAGGACATGGACTTGGGCCTTTTGCTGAGGATCACATCGTCCTTATTAACTGTCGGCCGTAAGGCAGTCAACTCTTCGGCGACGAAAGTTTCCGCTAATGCCTCGAGGGCGAGCGCTGCCATTTTGTTTTCGGCCTGAAGGGCTATGTTCAGATCACTAGCGATCGTGATCACTCCATTTGGTCCTGGAATTTTGAGTTTCATGTACCCGTAATGGGGGTATAGCTTGGAACTTTGTAAAGGCGTCACGTCCCAATAGGGCGTGATAGCCACTTGGGAAGGGGACGATGTGGAAGAGAAGTTCTTCGGATCAGTATTTTTCGGGCGTGCCGAACACAAGGTCTAGGATGATACATCCGAAACAACGTGCCTCTTACCCTAGGATAATTGTTCGATGCGGGATCGGTCGAACTGTATTTTTTCTAGAGTGGCCTCGTATATGAGGTTAAGACCACTTCCACCGTCCATTAGCACTTTATGTAGTGTGTATCCATCAATGATGGGATTCAGGACTAGAGCAGTCGGTGAGTGACCGGGAAGAATGGGCGGCTGGTTAGTGTCCCCGAAAGTAATCGGTATGTCTGCCCATGGGCTAGTGGTTGTCACGTGGTAGACTTGCTCGTGCTCCCTAAGAGATCTTTTACACCTGTTCCTCGAGGGGAAGGTATCATAGACCGTCAGAACTTTGGGATTGAATCCAGGCGGCGAAGGAGAGAGCCTACTTGATGGAGGTGTTTTGAGGATGGCCTCGCCGCTTTTTGCGACTTGCCTGACGACCCAGCAAGCTCGAAGGCTGTGAGTTGGGTTCGTGTTCAACAACACAGAATGTATGGGGCAAGTTTTATCCAAAAGTCCGTTGTGGACAATGTCGGTCCCTGGAAAGGGCTTGTTTCTCTTTTCGACGGGTCCATACCAGGCTGGCCGATTTGGGGGTGTCCTCTTTTTTCGAGCTCCTCTAGGGTGTTTGGAGAAAATTGGTTCAGAAAACAACTGTTCGGATTGCCAGACGCTCTCCATGGCACAGTACTTTTGTACCAATTTGGATAACTCCGGAAAGTCACTTATGCGTCGGCGGGCCAGGGCATTGAGAATGCCTTCATCATGGAAATTGCGAATGAAAATTGCCGTTATATCTTGGTCACTAAGATCTTTTACTCTGCTCCTAGCGAGTAGGTGTCTAGACCAAAAGTGGTGGACTGATTCTCCTTGTAGTTGCTTGATATCCCGAAAGTCCGAGGACATGGGCTTTGGTGCGATACTTGGATGGTCGTCTTGGGTGGGGGGTGGGAAAAATTAATTCCATGGCACAACGAGTATTCGGAACTACAGTTTCCAAATCATGCGGAGGATTCCGGACCGGTGACGGTCCGGCTTTAGCATGATTCCCCGCCTCTGGTTCATCAACAGAGTCTTGGTGACCGAGGACTGAAGTATAGACGGTTTTTAATTCCGGCTGTCGTGTAGAATCCGCAGCCAGACACTCGATGGTAGCGACAAGGTGGGTGACCGGAGGGACATGAATCTCCCTGTCATCGGGTCCGATCTCGAGCCGATCATAGATTGGAACCTGGTCATCCGATATACGGATAGCTTCGATCTGATCGAACAACTCAGTTAAGAACGAGGCGATGGCAGGGTGCGTGTCGCTGATACGAGTGGATTCACCCAGTGGCGTGACGGTTCCAGAGTTACGCCAAAGTGGATTTGTGTTCCGTCCCACCATGGGACCTGATGTCTTGGGCGTCAAAGCGTCCGGACTTATAGGTTTTTCTTTGGAGGTTGAGGCTTCCATTGGAACAAGCGTTCCCCGTGAATCAGCCACGAACTCCAAGGTTCCAAACTTGATACTCTGATTGGGGGGAAAGCTTCTGGTTTGGCCATGACGGCTGATTGGGCCGACATGCAACAAGACGTCGTTGCCGGTGAGACTCTGATCGGGGTCGAGAGTCCCCTCGATGCAGATCTCGCTACTTGTGACGAGGTGAGCCATCGATTCCTTTGGCGCTCACAGATGAACTCTCAATTAAAGCACCAATGTCGGTGTCAAAACCGGCGGATCTCGGGTAGGGGGTCCCGAACTGTGAGACTAGAATCGACGGTAACCGAATGACAAAGGGGACAAGGATTTACCCAGGTTTGGGCCCTCCTATGGAGGTAATACCCTACGTCCTACTTGGTTGTATTGATGATATGGGGGGTTATAGACTTGATCTACCTCGAGATCGAATAGCTAACCCTAGATGGGTTGTCCTCCCTATACCCCTAGACCCTCCAGGTTATATAGACGTCGAGGGTGCCCTGGGTTTACACATGGTCAGTTACATGCCGAAGAGATAAACATGCCTAACTACAGATAATAACTTGGAGAATACGTCATGGCTCCTCGAAGCTTCCATCTGGCGTAGGTGGTCTTTGATCATCCGACGCTCGCTTTGCGGCCCATATAGTCTAGCCCATAAACAATAGGTCGGCTATCCGAGGACCCCCTAATCCAGGACTCCCTTAACTTGGCCAGAGGCATCTTGTTTGTTGCGGTAGATCCACTTTGTGCCAATGATGTTGTGCTTGCATGGATCTAGTCACTTGACAAGTTCCCATGCGTTGTTGATCTTGAATTTATGTAGTTCTTCTTGCATGGCTTGAATCCATTCAGATTCCTCGAAGGCTTCATCAACTTTGGTGGGTTCTAAGATAGATACAAAAGCGAAATGTCCACAAAAATTAGCCAATTGGTTAGCTCTTGAGCGAGTGAGAGGACCTGGTTCATTGATGCTACCGAGTATCTTCTCGATCTGCACTTCATTTGCCACGCGAGGATGGGCACGACGAATGCTTTGAGTTGTCTACTAAGCATTGTCTTCGTCAGCAGCATTATCTTCAGGTGCATCATTGTCTTCGTGATGAGAGACTGGTGGAATGATGACTTCTTCATTCACTAGTTCCTCAGGCATGATCTCACCAGTACCCATTAGCATGATTGCTTCTTTAGGTGGAAGTTCATCTATCATGAGAGACTGGTGGAATGATGACTTGTTCATTCACTGGTTCCTCAGACTAAAGTTCATCTCTTTGTGAGCCATTAGCTTCATCAAATTGCACACCTACAGTTTCAACAATCTTGTGGTGAGAAGTGTTGAAGACTTTGTAGGTGTGCGAATCCTTTCCATAACCAAGCATGAAACCCTCACGTGCTTTCGTTGCAAATTTCGAACTGTGTTGTCGATCCCTAATCCAGCATTTTGCACCGAAGACTTTGCTAACTTACATTGGGTTTCTTACTAGTCAAAAGCTCATGTGATGTTTTCTTGAAGAACTTGTGAAGATAAACTCTGTTGATGATGTGGCACACAGTGTCAATGGCTTCGGGCCAAAATCTTTGAGGTGTCTTGTATTCATCAAGCATGGTGCGGGACATCTCTATGAGAGTCCTGTTCTTCTGCTTGACGACACCATTCTGTTATGGTTTATAAGGAGCTGAGAACTCATGAGTGACACCTAAGGTGTCAAGATAAGTGTCAAGATCCATGTTCTTGAACTTTGTGTTTTTGTCACTCCTGATGTGCTTGAACTTGACGTCATAGTTGGTCATGCACCTATTGACAAAGCGCCTGAAGACATCCTGCACTTCAGTCTTATAGAGTAAGATGTGCACCCAGGTGTATCTAGAGTAATCATCAACAATCACAAAGAAATAAAGATTTTAGGTGGTAGAGAAAGTGAAATAGAGAGTTGGGCCAAATAAGTACATATGGAGCAGCTCGAAGGGTCGTGTCATAGACATGATTGTCTTTGAGGGGTGCTTGGCCCTTGTCATTTTCCCGGCTTCACATGCACCACACAGGTGACCTTTCTTGAACTTGACTCCTTCGGCACTAATGACGAGGCTCTTTTTGGCCAGAGTATGTAAGTTCCCCATGCCTGCATGTCCTAGCCTTCGAAGCCAAAGCCAGCATTTTGAAGCATTTGTTAGAAGACATGTGGCAACCTATGGTCCTGCAGAGAAGTATACCATGTATAGATCACCTTTTCAAAAACCTTTGAAGTGTTTGGATTTGTCAAAGGCCATTAGTACAATACATCAAAATTTGCCAAAGATGACAAACGTGTCTAGATCACACATCATTGAAACGGACATCAAGTTGCAAACAAGGGATTCAACAAGCATGACATTGTCCATGTGTCGATCACTTGAGATGGCAACTCTACCTAGTCCAAAGACTTTGCTGCTACTTTTGTACGCAAAGATGATGTGATCTTTAGTTGGAGGTCAAAGAGTTGAGTTCCTCAATAGGCTTCGATGACCAGTCATGTGACTAGTGCATCCACTTTCCATGATCAATTCAGTGGTTCTGGATTTATCTTCCTGCATATGACAATTAGTCATGTAAACCAAAGCATGCAAGTATAACATGCTAAGATGAAGATCTAGTAGTAGACAGTGGTAAGTATTATGGACGATATAAATGGAGAGATCCATTTGCATTATTTATCTTGTGTCCATGCAAGAAAGTTTTCGGGTCTCCAAAGATAGTCTTTGAGTTAAGCTTCATCTCACCTAGAGATCCGATGCTGCATGAAGATGTTAGTTCTTCTGAACCACCCACATCCGAAGGGTTAGCTTAGAAGCAATGGGACGTAAAGCAACATTGGAGAATTTAGGCAATGTTGCCCTAATAACATGTTTCACAGGAGGGTTAGTATACTCATATGAATAAGCAGAAAAGTTCTTGATAGGATGAACATAGCGGTTCATGCCATAGTGCTCATATTCATGAGTCCTTTGAGTCCTTCCCTGTGAAACATAATTGTTAGGACGATCATATGAAGACCTTGGTCTTCTCGAAGACATTGATCTGGGGTTTGTCTTCTTTCTTTCAGATGTCGTCATGACATTCATAGGAAGCTTCTCAAGAAGACATTTGGGGACCCAGATCTTCTTCATGGGTGAGGCATTCCTACAGTTAGTGCCAATGTACCTAGCAAATACTTCAACATTTTGGCATTTGAACAGTTTATAATTGGAATCGAAAGATTTATCATCAATAATAGGATTTTCATTGTTAAAGCCAGACAACGTGGAGGGATAAACTGAGGGGCCTTTTGCAGCAACCCATGTGGTTTTGGGATACTGCTAAGGTTCCAGTAAGATTCATCAACATTGATGTTTCTTTTGAAACCCACACCCTCTTTCCTAGCATTTTTGTTCAAGATTGTCTTCTTGAGGACATCACAAAGATTTTGATGTCCCTTCAGACACTTGTACATGTCTGTTTCAAGCAATGTCTTCAACCTGTCATTGTCATCAGTGATAGTAGTGGCTTGCTCAGATGAGGGGTTAGATACCACAGATATAGTCAAAGATAAAGCGTTCTTAGAAGCATTTGAACACTCAGCAGTTGAATCATTAGCTTCACGGGAAAGACATTTTAAGAATGGAGCATTAAATTCATCCTTAGCGGTACTGATCTGTTCGTCTAGGAGAGAGTCATTTTCCTTGCGTGGGTCATCATGAGCTTCCCTCAACGTCTCCAGTTCAATCTTTCTTTGAAAATATTCAAGAGAAAGCTTCTCATGTTCAGTTGAGAGGGCATCATGAAGACTTTGGAGATCCTCAAACCTTGAACGAAGACTTTGCATAACTTCAGCCATAGTTTCTTTTAGATTCATCTCCTCGCGCTACAGGTCATCGCTTTTCTCTAGTGATTTCTCCAATTTCTCCGTAGCATTTTGTTGCTTTGTGGCAATTTCAACATGTTTAGAGTAGCTTTCTTTCAAGTTATCATGAGGTTCAGCTTCACTACCAGAATCACCTTCACTTGAAGATGATGAGTCATAAGAGGATACCTTAGAACCTATTTCCATGAGGAAAACATTAGGATCGGTTTGCATGATGTTTTCTTTCTCATTATCAAGATCCTTCCCGAAGTCAGTGATAAAAGGATCTTGACAAGTGTAGGCTCCCTCGAAGATATCCGAGATCCTATCCCACATGAGTTTCGTAGAGCCCAAACTGTATACACAAGAGCACCATGTCTTGGATAAATGTGAACATATGACATTCTTGGCGTGGGCGTCCAGCTAAGTATACAAGCAAATGTCTTCATTTGTAGCATCTTTGCAAAGCTCTAAGACGCCCTTATCAGTGATGGTCCATAAATCATCCTTCGAAGCTTGTAGAAGTTCACACATCAACTTTTTCCATAAGGGGTAATCAGTGCCATCGAAGACAGGGCACACAACGGAGACCTTGATTATCCCTACAGTCGACATAGCTAAAACTTCAGCTGGTTAAACCGAAACACAGAACAAGGGAGTACCTTGCTCTGATACCAATTGAAAGTGCTAGTTATCGACTAGAGGGGAGATGAATAGGCGATTCTTATCAAAAGCTTTGAAACATCAAATGTATTCAAAGTAAGCGGAAGCGATTCGGGATCAGTAGGGATATCAATCAAGGACTTATGCAAGGCTAAGAAAACTATGAAGACATTCAGATAGGTACAACATAATCATGATGAAAGCTAAGAAGTATCAAAGATAAACTTAGATAGTAGGAAGATAAACATCAAGAAAGAATGTCTTCGGTGAATGTCTTTGAGTAAGAAGAACAAGCAATGGCTTCAAAGTGCAATGTAGCATTGTGAGAGTGAGAGATAGAACTAGTTGCTTGATGAAGCCACATGATTTTTTGGACCACTCCCAATTGTTGTGACAATTGTACATCTGGTTAGGGAGGCTGAGAATGAACTCAGAATACCTCGACTTCACCTTATTCCCCTTGAGTCGAATTCACTTAGACAATGCCCAATCACTCAGGTAAGTCTTTAGGGGAGACTTCCGAAACCCGTACAAACTTGGTCACCGGGCAATCCACAATGACTCTTGGATGCTCTAGACCCAGACACCTATCGGTCTGAAAGATCACATTCTTCAAGTGTAATAAGTCTTCGGTTCTCTCAGAACAAAATGACTTCGGTGATGCTCAAAGACACTAGCTCTAAGTGTTTAGGTGTATACTCTTAGTGTAGTTCTCTCTCAATGTCTTTGAGGTGGATTGCTCCAAAATGACAACAACCGTATCTCTCTCTGAGCAGCCACCTACTTATGGTGGAGGGGTTGGGCTATTTATAGCCAGAAGACAACCCGACCTGATATGACCAAAATGGCCCTGGGTCAATGGCCAACCGACACGTGTAACAACGACCGGATTTCAAACGCACGCAACAACATTACTTGGGATACAAGTAACGCTGACTCAACCAACTCTAGAAGAGATTTCCTCTCAATATCTTCACTCAAAGACATAGGTATGGGTTGAGCATCATGTCAGCATCTGACTTCGATCACATCGACCCCACTTAACCGTAAGATGGTTCCTACGACTCATTAAGAAGACACAAAATTACCAAAAGACTTTGTCTTCACATTTCATTATCTTCAAGCTAATATATTCACATACCACCAATGGCTTCAACCGTCATCAATGTCTTCAGACATTTTTGGGGTCGTCTTTGACGGTTAAACCAAAACTCTAGGGACTTCTATCTATGCTATCTTGTGAACTCTCAAAAACTCATTATTCCCTCCACCACGTTTGTCTTCAATACTCCAAAACCAATAAGGGTGGCACAAGATGCACTTACATGCCCGTGTTCCTCTTTTGCTCCTCACTTACGTCTTCGTGGCTTGCACTATATATACTCTTATCCCACCTCCATTCCAGGCTTTAGTGAAATGATAGATCATTTGTAGTTGAACTTTGCTCCTTCCTCTACCTCTCTCATGGAGACCGAGGCTCCACCGGAGAAGATCCCTAGAGGATGTCAAGGCCCCTTTCGAGGGAAGATCCATCTTGGATTTCAAGGCCCATATCGCCTAGAGATTTGGATGAACTACTCGTATATCTTTATTTCCATTGTGTTCTTGGATCTTGATGCATCTCATGTATTGCTTCTGATTTCAGGAGTATGTGGTGTGGATCCGGTCCAATAGAGTGTTTCCCCTTTGATTCATCCATCTATTCCCCTCGTGTTGTTCGTGTTCACCCCCGAAAACCCCTTCAATTCATGAAGATCGGGACACCATAGGGTTTTACCTAGACCATATTGGTATCAAAGCCAGGTTGCCACGGATTTGGAGCCCTACCCCCTTTCTAGCCTTTAGTTCGAATTTTTCTTCCCAATTTCGAAAAATTCCCACAAAAGAGCCCCAAATTCGTGAACCTCTCTCACTTGCTAGGGTGCAAAAAATGGTTTCTGAGGAGTGTAGCATCACCACTTCAGAACTACAGGATGGGAAGCTGCTCGCTCCAAGGGACACGGATCAAACGCAGGAATGAGGGGACCTAGCTTAAATAAAGAGTGCTTGTTGCTTATATTATGTTCTTGCTTTATCTCAGTTTACTTTTGCTCCATCTCAAATTTGTTGCTTTTGTTTAGTTCCACGACACTCTAGGTTTTATCTCGATAATTTAGGTTGTTTTATGTCCAAACTTGGTCTTGGTATCCCACTGCATTGCTACGAATCGATCCTTTAACTCTTGGATTATCATTTGTTGGAATATATGTGGTATTGGCACTAAAAATAAGCATATGTCGCTTCATTTGCATATTTATAATTCAGGTTGCTCTATTATTAGTCTTCAGGAGACAAAGCGTGATCCCATTCATATCTTCGTAAGTTTTGTCCTAGACTATTTGATCAATTTGCGTATGTTCCATCGGTCGACAATTCTGGCGTTCTTTTAGTTATTTGGAATAGTGCAGATTTCTCAGGCATGATTCTCCAATCTCTTCAATGGTACCTAATTATATCTTTCAAATCCATTCAGTCCTCAACAACTTGGACATTAGCAATCATTTACGACCCATGTGCAGGTGAGGAAAGGGGGAATTTTGTCTCCTGGAATTATGATTTACGAGTTTCTCCAAATGATGATTGGGTATTTCTTGGGGACTTTTGTTGGGAGACGTAGTAGTAAATCAAAAAATCCTATGTGTTCACCAAGATCTATCTATGGAGAAACCAGCAACAAGTGGGAAGAGATCGCATCTTCATACCTTTGAAGATCGGTAAGTGGAAGCGCTACAAGAACGCGGTTGGTGGAGTCGTACTCGTAGCGATTCAGATCGCGGTGGACTCCGATCTCAGCGCTGAACAACAGCGCCTCCGCGTTCAACACATGTACAGCCCGGTGACGTCTCCTACGCATTGATCCAGCAAGGAGGAAGGAGAGGTTGGGGAAGAGCTCCGGCAGCACGACGGCATGGTGACGGTGGAGCAGCGTGGTCTCTGACAGGGCTTCGCCAAGCACTACGGAGAACGAGGAGAGGGAGGAGTAGGGCTGCACCGAGAGGAGAGGAACTCATGTGTTGGCAGCCCCCCAAACCCCCCACTATATATAGGAGGAGGGGAGGAGGGTGCACAGCCCCTAGGGTTCCCACCCTAGGGTGGTGCGGCAGCCCTAGATGGCCTTTGGCCGGCGGCCAAGAGGGGAGAGGGGGAGGGCGCAACCCTAGTGGGACTTAGGCCCATCTGGGTCTAGGGTTTCCCCTCCCTCCCAACTTTCCTGCGCCTTGGGCCAGGGTGGAGGGTGCACCAGCCCACTCTGGGGCTTGTCCCTTCAACTCTCGGCCCACGCAGCCCTATGGGGCTGGTGGCCCCACTTGGTGGACCCCCGGAACCCTTTCGGTGGTCCCGGTACGTTACCGATAATTCCCAAAACACTTCGGGTGGCCAAATCCTCACTTCATATATATCATTCTTTACCTCTAGACCATTCCGGAACTCCTCGTGACATCCAGGATCTCATCCGGGACTCCGAACTATCTTCAGTAACCACGTACACTATTTCCCTATAACCCTGGCATCCTCGAACCTTAAGTGTGTAGACCCTACGGGTTCGGGAGGCACGTAGACATGACCGAGATACCTCTCCGGTCAATAACCAACAACGGGATCTGGATACCCATGTTGGCTCCCACATGCTCCACGATGATCTCATCGGATGAACCAGGATGTTGGGGATTCAATCAATTTTGGATACAATTCCCTTTATCTACTGGTATGATACTTGTCCGAGATTCGATCGTCGGTATCCCCATACCTTGTTCTATCTCGTTACCGGCAAGACTCTTTACTCGTTCCATAACACATCATCCCGTGGCTAACTCCTTAGTCACTTTGAGCTCATTATGATGATGTCTTACCGAGTGGGCCCAGAGATACCTCTTCGTCATACAGAGTGACAAATCCCAGTCTCGATTCGTGCCAACCCAACAGACACTTTTGGAGATACCCGTAGCGCACCTTTATAGCCACCCAGTTACGTTGTGACGTTTGGCACACCCAAAGCATTCCTACGGTACTCGGGAGTTGCACAATCTCATGGTCTAAGGAAACGATACTTGACATTAGAAAAGCTTTAGCAGATGAACTACACGATCTTGTGCTATGCTTAGGATTGGGTCTTCTCCATCACATCATTCTCCTAATGATGTGATCCCATTACCAACGACATCCAATGTCCATGGTCATGAAACCGTGAATATCTATTGATCAATGTGCTAGCCAACTAGAGGCTCACTAGGGACATGTTGTGGTCTATGTATTCACACATGCATTACTGTTTCCGATTAATACAATTATATCATGAACAATAGACAATTATCATGAACAAGGAAATACAATAATAACCATTTTATTATTGCCTCTAGGGCATATTTCCAACAGTCTCCCACTTGCACTAGAGTCAATAATCTAGTTATATTGTGATGAATCGAACACCCATATCATTCTGGTGTTGATCATGTTTCGCTCGTGAGAGAGGTTTCGTCAACGGATCTGCGACATTCAGATCCGTATGTACTTTACAAATATATATATATATATATATATCTCCCTCTTGAATGTAATCACGGATGGAGTTGAAGCGGCGCTTGATGTGTCTTGTCTTTTTGTGAAACCTGGGCTCCTTGGCAAGGGCAATAGCTCCAGTGTTGTCACAGAATAGAGTCATCGGGCCCGACGCATTGGGAATTACTCTAGGTCGGTGATGAACTCCTTCATCCAGACTCCTTCCTTTGCTACTTCCGAAGCAGCTATATACTCCGCTTCACATGTAGATGCCGGCATGATGCTTTGCTTGTTGCTGCACCAGCTAACTGCCCTCCGTTCAAAATATACACGTATCCGGTTTGCGACTTGAAGTCGTCCGGATCTGTGTCGAAGCTAGCATCGACGTAACCCTTTATGATGAACTCCTCGGCACCTCCATATACGAGAAACATGTCCGTTGTCCTTTTCAGGTACTTTAGGATATTCTTAACCGTTGTCCAGTGTTTCGCTCCGGGATCACTTTGGTACCTCCCTACCAAACTTATGCAAGGTTCACATTAGGTCTGGTACACAGTATGGCATACATAATAGAGCCTATGGCTGAAGCATAGGGGATGACACTCATCTCTTCTCTATCCTTTGTCATGGTCGGGCATTGAGTCGTACTCAATCTTACACCCTGTAACACAGGCAAGAATCCCTTCTTGCACTGATCCATATTGAACTTCTTCAATATCTTGTCAAGGTATGTGCTTTGTGAAATACCTATGAGGCGTCTCGATCTATCTCTATAGATCTTGATGCCTAATATGTAAGCAACTTCTCCAAGGTCCTTCATTGAAAAACATTTATTCAAGTAGGCCTTTACACTTTGTTAGCGAATGTTCCAACTCCGAGATGCTTGCACCAGCCCATAAATGGAGCGCTGGAGCTTGCATACTTTGTTAGCATCTTTAGGGTTGATAAAACCTTCCGGATGCATCATATACAGCTCTTCCTTAAGGAAGCCATTAAGGAATGCCATTTTGACGTCCATTCGCCAGATCTCATAATCATAAAATGCGGCAATTGCTAACATGATTCGAACAAACTTCAGCATCGCTACGGGTGAGAAAGTCTCATCATAGTCAACTCCTTGAACTTGTCGATAACCCTTAGCGACAAGCCGAGCCTTATAGACGGTCACATTACCATCCGTGTCAGTCTTCTTCTTAAAGATCCATTTATTTTCAATGGCTCGCTTATCATCAAGCAAGTCCACCAAAGTCCATACTTTGTTCTCATACATGGATCCTATCTCGGATTTCATGGCTTCAAGCCATTTGTTGGAATTCGGGCCCGCCATCGCTTCTTCATAGTTCGAAGGTTCACCGTTATCCAACAACATGATCTCCAGGACAGGGTTGTCGTACCACTCTGGTGTGGAACGTGTCCTAGTGGACCTTCGACATTCAATAGTAACTTGATCTGAAGTTTCGTGATCATCATCGTTAACTTCCTCTCCAGCCGGCGCAGGCTCCATAGAAACAACTTCCTGTGATGTGCTACTCTTCGGTTCGAGTGGAGGTACAATTACCTCATCAAGTTCTATTTTTCTCCCACTTACTTCTTTCGAGAGAAACTATTTCTCGAGAAAGGATTCATTCTTGGCAACAAAGACTTTGCCTTCGGATCGAGGTAGAAGGTATACCCAATAGTCTCTTTGGGACATCCTATGAAGATGCACTTTTCCGCTTTGGGTTCGAGCTTCTCAGGTTGAAGTTTCTTCACATAAGCATCGCATCCCCAAACTTTTCAAACCGATAGCTTAGGTTTCTTTCCAAACCATAATTCGTACAGTGTCGTCTCAACGGACTTTGACGGTGCCCTATTTAAAGTGAATGCGGCAGTCTCTATTGCAAATCCCCAAAATGATAATGGTAAGTCGGTAAGAGACATCATAGATCGCACCATATCCAAAAGAGTGCGATTACAACTTTCAGACACACCATTTCATTGAGGTGTGCTAGGCGGCATGAGTTGTGAAACAATTCCACATTTCCTTAGGTGCGTGCCAAACTCGTGACTCAAATATTCTCTGCCACGATCAGATCGTAGGCACTTTATTTTCCTGTCACATTGATTCTCTACCTCACTCTGAAATTCCTTGAACCTTTCAAAGGTTTCAGACTTGTGTTTCATTAAGTAGACACACCCATATCTGCTCAAGTCATCAGTGAGGGTGAGAACATAATGGTAGCCAGCGCGAGCCTCGACGCTCATTGGACCGCATACATCGGTATGTATTATCTCCAATAAGTCAGTTGCTCGCTCCATTGTTTCGGAGAACGGAGTCTTGGTCATCTTGCACATGAGGCATGGTTTGCATGTGTCAAATGATTCAACATAAAGAGACTCCAAAAGTCCATCAGCATGGAGCTTCTTCATGCGTTTGACACCAATATGACCAAGGCGGTAGTGCCACATGTAAGTGGGACTATCGTTATCAACCTTACACTTTTTGGTACTCACACTATGGACATGTGTAACATCACGTTCGAGATTCATCAAAAATAAACCATTGACCAGTGGGGCATGACCATAAAACATTTCTCTCATATAAATAGAACAACCATTGTTCTCAGATTTAAATGAGTAGCCATCTCGCATCAAGCGAGATCCAGATACAATGTTCATGCTCAAAGCTGGTACTAAATAACAATTATTGAGGTTTAAAACTAATTCTGAAGGTAGATGTAGAGGTAGCGTGCCGACGGCGATCACATCGACCTTGGAACCATTCCCGACACGCATCGTCACCTCGTCCTTTGCCAGCCTCCGCTTATTCCGCAGCTCCTGCTTGGAGTTACAAATGTGATAAACTGCACTGGTATCAAATACCCAGGAGCTACTACGAGCGATGGTTAGGTACACATCAATAACAAGTATATCACATATACCTTTAATGTTGCCGGCCTTCTTATCCGCTAAGGACTTGGGGCAGTTTCGCTTCCAGTGACTGGTACCCTTGCAATAAAAGCACTCAGTCTCAAGCTTGGGTCCATTCTTGTTCTTCTTCCTGGAAACTTGCTTACCGGGCGCGGCAACAACTTTTTCGTCCTTCTTGAAGTTCTTCTTACCCTTGCCTTTCTTGAAACTAGTGGTGTTATTCATCATCAACACTTGATGCTCCTTTTTGATCTCGACCTCCGCTGATTTCAGCATCGAGTACAACTCAGGAATGGACTTCTCCATACCCTTCATGTTGTAGTTCATCACAAAGCTCTTCTAGCTAGGTGGAAGCGACTGGAGGATTTTGTCAATGACCAAGTCATCCGGGAGATTAACTCCCAGCCGAGTCAAGAGGTTGTGCAACCCAGACATTTTGAGTATGTGCTCACTGACAGAACTATTCTCCTCCATCTTACAGCTGAAGAACTTGTCGGAGAAGTCATATCTCTCGACCCGGGCATGAGCTTGGAAAACCAATTTCAGCTCCTGGAACATCTCATATGCTCTGTGTTACTCAAAACGCTTTTGGAGCCCCGGTTCTGAACTATAAAGCATGCCACACTGAACAAGGGAATAATCATCGTAGCATGACTGCCAAGCGTTCGTAACATCTTGGTCCGTAGGGAAAATGGGTGGGTCACCTAGCAGTGCATGAAGGACATACAATCTTTTGGAAGCTATGAGGATGATCCTCAAGCTGTGGGCCCAGTCTGCATAGTTGCTTCCATCATCTTTCAGCTTGGTTTTCTCTAGGAACGCGTTGAAGTTGAGGGTAACATTAGCGTTGGCCATTGTATCTACAATATAGATTGTAAAGACAATTTTAGACTAAGTACATGATAATTAAGTTCACATAATCAAATTATTTAATGAACTCCCACTTAGATAGACATCTCTCTAGTCATTCAAGTGATACATGATCCATGTCAACTAGCCCGTGTCCGATCATGACGTGAGATGGACTAGTCATCCATGGTGAACATCTCCATGTTGATCGTATCTTCTATACGACTCATGTTCGACCTTTCGGTCTTCCGTGTTCCGAGGCCATGTCTGTACATGCTAGACTCGTCAAGTCAACCTAAGTGTTTCGTGTGTGTAAATCTGGCTTACACCCGTTGTATGCAAATGTTAGAACCTATCACACCCGATCATCGCATGGTGCTTCGAAACAACGATCCTTAGCAACGGTGCACAGTTAGGGTGAACACCTTTCTTGAAATTTTATTGAGAGATCATCTTATTTACTACCATCGTTCTAAGAAAATAAGATGTAAACATGATAAACATCACATGCAATCAATATAGTGACATGATATGGCCAATATCATCTTTCTCCTTTGATCTCCATCTTTAGGGCACCATGATCATCACTGTCACCAGCACGACACCATGATCTCCATCATCGTGTCTTCATGAAGTTGTGTCGCCAACTATTACTTCTACTACAATGGCTAATGATTAGCAATAAAGTAAAGTAATTACATGGCATTTATGATTGACACGCAGGTCATACAATAAAATAAGACAACTCCTATGGCTCCTGCCGGTTGTCATACTCATCGACATGCAAGCCGTGAATCCCATTACAAGAACATGATCAATCTCATACATCACAATGCATCACATCACATCCTTTGTCCATATCACATCACAACGCATATGTTGCAAAAACAAGTTAGACATCCTCTAATTTGTAGTTGCAAGTTTTTACGTGGTTGTTATAGGTTTCTAGCAAGAACGTTTCTTACCTACGCCAAAACCACAATATGATATGCCAATTGCTATTTACCCTTCATAAGGACCCTTTTCATCGAATCCAATCCGACTAAGGTGGGAGAGACAGACACCCGCTAGCCACCTTATGAAACAAGTGCATGTCAGGCGGTGGAACCGGTCTCACGTAAGCATACGTGTAAAGTTGGTCCGGGCCGCTTCATCCCACAATACAGCCGAATCAAGATAAGACTAGTAGTGGTAAGAAAATTAACAAGATCGACGCCCACAACAACTTTGTGTTCTACTCGTGCATAGATTCTACGCATAATCCTAGCTCATGATGCCACTGTTGGGAGGCGTAGTAGTAAATCAAAAAAATTCCTATGTGTTCACCAAGATCTATCTATGGAGAAACCAGCAACGAGTGGGAAGAGATTGCATCTTCATACCTTTGAAGATCACTAAGCAGAAGCGCTACAAGAACGCGGTTGGTGGAGTCGTACTCGTAGCGATTCAGATCGCGGTGAACTCCGATCTCAGCGCCAAACAACGACACCTCCACGTTCAACACACGTATAGCCTAGTGACGTCTCCTATGCCTTGATCCAGCAAGGAGGAAGGAGAGGTTGGGGAAGAGCTCCAGCAGCACGATGGCGTGGTGACGGTGGAGAATCATGGTCTCCGGGAAGGCTTCACCAAGCGCTATGGAGAACGAGGAGAGGGAGGAGTAGGGTTGCGCCGAGAGGAGAGGAAGTCGTGTGTTGGCAGCCCCCAAAAACCACCACTATATATAGGAGGAGGGGAGGAGGGTGTGTAGCCCCTAGGGTTCCCACCCTAGGGTGTTGCGGCAGCCCTAGATTGCCTTTGGCAGGCGGCCAAGAGGGGAGAGGGGGAGGGCGGAGCCCTAGTGGGCCTTAGGCCCATCTGGGTCTAGGGTTTCCCCTCCCTCCCACCTATCGTGCGCCTTGGGCCAGGGTGGAGGGCGCACCAGACCACTCTAGGGCTGGTCCCTTCCACTCTCGGCCCACGCAGCCCTCTGGGGCTGGTGTCCCCACTTGGTGGACCCCCGAAACCCTTCCGGTGGTCCCGGTACGTTACCGGTAATTCCTGAAACACTTCTGGTGGCCATATCCTCACTTCCTATATATCATTCTTTACCTCTGTACCATTCCGGAACTCCTCGTGACGTCCGGGATCTCATCCAGGACTCCGAGCTACCTTCGGTAACCACGTACACTATTTCCCTATAACCCTAGCGTCATCGAACCTTAAGTGTGTAGACCCTACGGGTTCAGGAGGCACGTAGACATGACCGAGACACCTCTCTGGTCAATAACCAATAGCGGGATCTGGATACCCATGTTGGCTCCCACATGCTCCACGATGATCTCATCGGATGAACCACGATGTCGGGGATTTAATCAATCCCGTATACAACTCCTTAGTCACTTTGAGCTCATTATGATGATGTCTTACCGAGTGGGCCTAGAGATACCTCTCCGTCATACGGAGTGACAAATCCAAGTCTCGATTCGTGCCAACCCAACAGACACTTTCGGAGATACCTGTAGCGCACCTTTATAGCCACCCAGTTATGTTGTGACGTTTGGCACACCCAAAGCATTCCTACGGTATCCGGGAGTTGCACAATCTCATGGTCTAAGGAAACGATACTTGACATTAGAAAAGCTTTAGCAGACGAACTACACGATCTTGTGCTATGCTTAGGATTGGGTCTTGTCCATCACATCCTTCTCCTAATGATGTGATCCCGTTATCAACAACATCCAATGTCCATGGTCATGAAACCATGACCATCTATTGATCAACGAGCTAGCCAACTAGAGGCTCACTAGGGACATGTTGTGGTCTATGTATTCACACATGCATCACGGTTTCCGGTTAACACAACTATAGCATGAACAATAGACAATTATCATGAACAAGGAAATACAATAATAACCATTTTATTATTGCCTCTAGGGCATATTTCCAACAACTTCAATTTCATTCGGTCTCCTGAAAACTAAAATAGGCTAGGTCGAGATTTAGAGGACATGCTCGCTTTTAATGACATTATCAAAACACTTAACTTGGTGGAAATTCCACTTCATGGTGCCTCCTTCAATGGAGCAATATGCAGCAAGATCATCTCCTTAAGCAGCTGGAATGGTTTTTTACATCGAATCATAGGGTGTCGGTTTAGCCAAATACCTTTGTTAAATCTATGGTGAGACATGTGTATCGGTGTGGAAACCGGCGAACCTTAGGGTAGGGGGTCCCGAGTTGTGGATCACGGACAGATGGTAACAGAGGAATAGAGACGATATTTACTCAGGTTCAGGCCCTCTTGATGGAGGTAATACTCTACATCCTGCTTTTTTTATATTGATGGAGAAGTATCGAGTACAGAGTTGATCTAACCTCGACATTGTCAGATGTGATCTAACTCTACGGCTAGGTGAATGATATTGTGTTGATCCTCTTTATATGAGCTAAACCCTATGGCTTATATACATGCCTAGTAGGGTACCTAGGGTTACAAGGTTGGTATTTTGTCATAGAGACCGTAGGAAAAGTCTTGGAGTATACGTCAAGCCTTTGGCAGATGCAGTCCCGATCCCGCTCCATCGTGTTGCTTCTAAAGTCTATCTTGAGAAGGAGGAGGACCCATTGGCCCAATCCTAGGAGCCTCGGCCGACTAGGCTAGCCCCCCCATTCCTGAACACCATCGGTAGCCCTTTAACTAGTCTTCGATACCGAGGACGACGCCCTCGGACTTTGGCTTCTGTTGTATTTGGCTTGATAGGCGAATTCCCTTAATTCCTCCAGGTTGTTTTTGAAAAGTCTTCGACGAGATTAGTGATACATCCATTTGCATCATGATTTCTTATTGATATCTATGATATTCTGGTCAATTATTCCACACTATGGTATAATTCTTATACTTTTTCTCTCTAAATTTACAAGGTACATCACAAAGAGGGAAACTGTCGGAAACTGGAATTATGGACCTGAAAATCAAGAAAAGGGTGAAAATTCACTCGACTCCAAATGACATGAAAATTCACAGAGAATTTTTATGGAATATTTAAGAATATATTGGGCCAAAAAACACCAGAGGAGAGCCACCTGATGGCCACAAGCCAACATGGAACGCCATGTTAGCTTGTGGGGCCCCAACAGGTCTCCCCCCTCTTCTCCTATAAGGTGTGTTTCGACCTATAAAAAATCAATAAGATACTTTCGAGATGAGGCGCCACCGTCTCAAGGCAGAAACTTGGGCATAGGCTCTTTTGCTCTTCGGCAGAGAGATTCTGCCGGGGAAACTTCCCTCCTGGAGGGGGAGATCGAAGGCAACGTCATCACCAACGCTTCCTCCTTCACGGGAGGACCAATATTCATCAATATTGTCACCAGCACCATCTCATATCAAAACTAGTTCATCTCTTGTATTCAATCTTTGTCTCAAAACCTTAGATTGGTACTTGTGGGTTACTAGTAGTGTCGATTACATCTCGTAGTTGACGCTTGTTAGTTTACTTGGTGGAAGATATTATGTTCAGATCCTTGATCACCATTATTATACCTCTGATCTTGAACATGTTTATGATGTGTGAGTAGTTACTTTTGTTCTTGAGTACATGGGCAGGTCTTGTTATAAGTAATCATGTGATGTTTGTATTCCTTCGATATTTTGATGATGCGTATGTTGTCATTGCTCTTAGTGGTGTCCTGTGAATGTCGACTACACGACACTTCAACATGTTATGGGCCTAAGGGAAGGCATTGTTGAGTACCAAGTAGATGATGGGTTGCGACAGTGACAGAAGCTTAAACCCTAGTTTATGCGTTACTTCATAAGTGGCTGATTTGGGTCCACATGTTTCATGCTATGGTTAGATTTATCTTAATTCTTCTTTCGTACTTGCAGATGCTTGCGATAGGGGGTAATAATAAGTGGGTTGCTTGTTCAAGTAAGAAATCACCTTAGCACTAATCCACCCACATATAAAATTATCAAAGTAACAAATGTGAATCAACTCAACATGATGAACATGACTAGACAGAAATTCCCATGTGTCCTCGGGAGCGTTTGCTTCATATAAGAGTACTTTAAGTCATGTCCTTTGCTATAAAAAGGAGTGGTCTATATTGTTGCGCACTTTCTACTATTGTTACTTGTCACTTGTTACGAATTATCTTGCTACAAAACTATATATCACTGTTACTCACAACACTTGCAGAGAATACCTTGCTGAAAACTGCTTCTCATTTCCTTCCTCTCCTTGTTGGGTTTGACACTCTTACTTATCATACGGACTACAATTGATCCCCTATACTTGTGGGTCATCAAGACTCTTTTCTGGCGCCCTTGCCGGGGAGTGAAGCGCCTTTTGTAAGTGGAACTTGGTTAGGACACATTTTCGGTACGTGCTGAAATTTACTGTTGCTTGTTACTATGGACGGTCCCCCTTTGAGTGGCTTGTTCGGGGCATCTTTGCCTTGAAATGAAGGGGAAATTTTTTCCTCTAAACCTATTGAACATATTTAAAATATTTATCAGGATATTCCTTCGGGTATGGTAGAGAAACTGCTAGCTAATCCTTATGACGGTACAACTCATCCTGATTACCACTTGATATATGTAGATGAGATTTGTAGATTATTTAAGCTTGCAGGTTTACCCAGAGACAAAGTTAAGAAGAAGGTTTTCCCTCTATCTTTTTAGGGAAAAGCATTAATGTGGTACATGCTATTGTATGATATTGGATCATGGGACTGGAATCGCTCGAAGCTAGAATTTCATCAGAAGTTCTATCATATTCATCTAGTCTACCGTGATCGGAACTTTATATATAATTGCTAGCCTTGTGTAGGATAAAGCATCACTCAAGCTTGGGGGAATCTTAAATCTATGATGCAGACTTTCCCCAACCATTAGCTCTCAAGAGAAATGATTATACAAAAAAATTATGCTCGGCTTTCTCATGATGATCAATTAATACTCGATTCTTTTTCTACTGGTTCCTACATGAAGAAGACTATTGAATTCAAATGGAATCTTCTAGAAAGAATTACATGAAACTCTGAAGATTGGGAATTATACAGAGATAAAGAGTCATACATGCAACTTAAGTTTGTTTGTGTTAAATCTTTTATGGAAATTGATACTTTTCATGGGTCTAGCAATAAGTATGGGCTTGACTCTGAGATAGTAGCTTCTTTCTGTGAATCATTTGCTAGTAATTTTGATCTCCCTAATAATAAGTGGTTTAAATATCATCCACCTATTGAAAAATAATTAGAGGAACCTATTAAAGTTAAAGAAGAAACAATTGTGTATCATGTTGATCCAATTGTGCCAACTGCTTATATTAAGGAACCACCTTTTCGTGTTAGGATTAAGGAACATGCTAATGCTAGAATTGTGGTAACAATAGTTTTGTTAGGACACCTGAGCCTTCTGAACAAATAAATATCGAGTCTAATATTTCTATGGTTAAATCTCCTAGTTGATAATATTGATGATTAGGTTATTTACTTTTGTGATGAAGCTGCTAGAATTGCGAAACCTGCTAGAAATCATCAAGATGAGTTAGACAAAAATAAACCAATTGTTGGCATGCCTATTGTTTACATTAAAATTGGAGATCATTGTTATCATGGATTGTGTGACATGGGTGCTAGTTTTAGCGCTACACCTTTTACCTTATATCAAGATATTATGAATGACATAGCACCCTCTAAGATTGAAGATATTGATGGCACTATTAAACTTGCAAAGAGAGACACCATTTCACCACTTGGGATTGTTAGAGATGTTGAAGTCTTGTGTGGAAAAATTAAGTACCCTCCTTATTTCTTAGTACTTGGTTCAAAACAAGATAACTTTTGTCCCATTATATTTGGTAGACCTTTCTTGAATACATTTATGCTGAAATTAATGGTGTTATTGAGAAGGTCAAAGCAAGCTTTAGTGATGTGTCTCATGAATTTAATTTCTCTAAGTTTGGCAGAAAACCACATGAGAAAGAATTAACTAGTAATGATGAAATAATTGGTCTTGCTTGTATTGTCGTGCCTCCTACTGATCCATTAGAACAATATTTGCTAGACCATGAGAATGATATGGGTATGAATGAAAGAAATGAGATAGATGATATATTTCTTAGACAGACACCTATTCTTAAACACAACTTGCATGTTGTATTTTAGGGGATCCTCCTCCACCAAAGGGAGATCCAGTGTTTGATCTACAGAAATTACCTCATACTTTTAAATATGCTTATCTTGATAAAAATATGATCTATAATGTTATTATTAGTGATAACCTTTCAGAGCATGAAGAAAAGAGATTACTTAAAACTCTAAAGAAGCACACAACTGCTATTGAATATACTATTGATTATCTTAAGGGCATTAGTCCCACTCTATGTCAGCACAATATTAATATGGAACCATATGCTAAACCTGTTATTGATCATCAACGCCGCTGAGGTCCCAAGATGAAGGAAGTGGTAAGAACTAAAATACTAAAGCTTCTAGAGTAAGGTATAATTTATCCTATTGCTGATAGTAGATTGGTAAGTCATGTTCATTGTGTTCCTAAGAAAGGAGGTATAATTGTTGTTCCTAATGATAAAAATGAACTTATCCTACAAAGAATCATAACAGGTTAGAGGATGGTAATTGATTTCAGGAAATTAAATGAATCTATTAGAAAAGATCATGACCCCTTGCCTTTTATTGATCAAATGTTAGAAATATTATCTAAGCACATACACTTTTGTTTTCTTGATGGATATTCTGGCTTATCTTAAATACGTGTGTCAAAAGAAGACTAAGAGAAAACTACTTTCACCTGCCCTTTTGGAACTTATGCTTATAGACATATGCCTTTGTTTATGTAATGCATCTGCTACCTTTCAAAGATGTATGACTACTATATTCTCTGATTTTTATGAAAATATTGTTGAGGTTTTCATGGATGATTTTTCCATTTATGGGACTTCTTTTGATGATTGCTTGAACAACCTTGATCCAGTTCTGCGGAGATGTGAAGAAACTAATCTTGTCCTGAATTGGGAGAAATGCCACTTGATGGTGAATGAAGGTATAGTACTTGGGCATAAAATCTCTGAACGACGCATTGAGATAGACAAAGCTAAAGTTAACGCAATAGAGAAAATGCCATGTCGTACAGATGTCAAATGTATAGTAAGTTTTCTTGGTCATGCTGATTTATATAGGCCTAATATTAAAGACTTCTCAAAGATAAAGATTTCTAGGACACTAACTAATCTTCTTCAAAAGGATATTCGGATTGTTTTTTATGATAACTAGCGGGGCCACCCGCGCATTTGCGCGGCTAGATTTTGTTGTGGTTTCTTTTGCTACGTTAAGAATATGTGAAATTAGTTTTTGGTTGGTAATTTCATTTTATCTTGTTATTAAAATTAAAAAATCAAAGCTTGTTTCATTATTACTGAAGGAACTTCTATTAATTTATAATATATTTTAAAGTATAAAGAAGTTAAATTTTGAAGGCTCAATATATTATTAGCCGTTGGAAACCTAAGTCTCCTTGTATTATGAGTAATACTCATTGTAGTTAAATTACATAAATGCACATCGATGTTTATTTAACATTTACATTGCTTATTGTGGAGATGCTTTGAGATGAAATAGTCATTTATGTCCTTATTTGGAAAATAACCTATATAGGTCACTATATAGCTATATTATTTCCTAGAAAACGTGGTGATGAAATTCTAACATGTTTTGTGATGCACATGAAGCAAATAGAAACCGCTTGGCAATGAAGTCAATCACATGCAATGCCTACTCTGCTTGTACAGGATACATATTGTGAAATATTGACTTCCAAGCTTCCAAGGTGCAGACAAATAATATAATATATACCTTGACATGAGTTTCAGTCGCAGCCGTTATAATTAGCACCCAACAGCCTTTCCAAAGATGATATAATTTATGTGAACAAACATGGTAGTTCAGTGCCCGCGCATTTCCGTGGCTACAGACAATATGTATTGTCAATGTCGGTCTTTTATCGATTTTTTGTGTTTTTTTGTCAACTTTTATTTGAATTAATTCATCACTATTTTACATCATTAGTGTTAATGTATTCCATAAAATATAAGTTCAGAAAGTTCATCAAAAAATTATGCCTGCAGCAACATGATTCTTTTTGGTGAACATATTCTTGTTAAGCATATTAGATTCTTGCTAATGACTTTTTCATGAGATAATAAAACAATGGTGTCGAGATATGGTCATCTACACATGTAGTAATACTAATGGTTGGCCTTCTGTCTTCCATTCCACGTCCCTACCACAAATTGTTACTAAGACAATAATCAACCTTTTAAAATGGATGGCTTGTATATCAACTTGTGTTCTTTCCTCTATATGACTCATGAATGGTCACACTTCAGTTGTGTTTTCCAGTTACTGGAATATCATTTCTATTTTTTTTCATCTTCATATTATTTTGCACAACTGAAATAAGTAGGAATGGATAGTAACATTGTGACACTATTTGGTTTCCAACCTTTACTGTTTTAGGCACAACATTATTTTGCTTCCTTAGGTGACCTATATACTCGTTTTGCACACTGAGTCAGCGCACCGGTTTACCTAAAGATGCCATGCATATTCTGTACAGATTTTTTTTGCATGCACAAACTCTATAGTTCTTACAAATGTACCACTGCAATGTAAGCACGTTGACATGATCCTCCATTACAATAACGTAAAAAATATAGGATGGAACAACTGTTAATTTTATTGGGGATCGACTATAACCCCTACATATATCGAGATAAGATCACCTCTACCATTTGAAGTACATGCAGATAGATCAAGCATTTATGAAAAAAGGCTCGATTCAAGAATCAAGATGTAAGAGATTAATTCTTAAACCAGCACGGTTATTCGAGGCGTAATTAGTACCTATAGGATGTGATGCTAGCTCGAGCAAGATTGTTGAAATATTCACCTGCGTCTTATCTATGGGTTGATAGCTTCTAGTCTGCTCATGCAACTATATATAGAAACTGAACATGGCTGTAAAAATCATTTACTATTTTAATTTGTGATGAAAAAGATGCATCTCCACGGTCACCTCAAGTTGTCTCGGACTTCAGTGTCGTGTCCCCCCAATTACTCGTGGGATTGGCATCAACAACAAATCCATGCTCCGCCTCTGTATGCCGCCTAACGCGGCGGCATGTATTCATGCCTTAACACCTGACATTATTAAATCTAGATTGTAGCAGTGTCTTCATCCGATCGCTAACGGGATATGCAAGTGACATCCTGGTGTTTCGGCATCTACGAACAACATGCTCCGCGTCGGTCTGCCGTTCATCCTGTCGACAACTATCCATGCCACAATGATCATGGGGTGTTGGCGAGTTGGACGTCGGAGCAGACGTGCCTCAAGTCTCGACTGGCGCTGGCGGCCCTGCATGGTTCAGCCAGCTACCAGAGACCTGCAGGTGAGGTGTGCGCAGGCTCATCAAGTCGTCCAGCACGCAGCTGCTCTCGCTGCCATGATATTTCCTCCGATTGGTAAAAGGAATTCACATCTACAGTATTTGGCAGTTGCCAGAGATGAGGGCGGCAATATCTTTGGCCCACTTTTTGTTAAGTGCGTACCAATCTATCTCTCATTTTAAATTCTGGGGAGAGAAAGTTTATATGCTTTTCTAATAAGGGAAAAAGAGAGTACATATTGATTTATCTACTAAAATCAGCGCATGTATTCTTTTTTTTACAAATCAGCGCATGCATTGTCTACTCAGACTTTGTTTTCTTTAGGATCTTCACATGTATTGTGTCCCGGCTCTTTCTTTTCATTATAATATTCTGTTCGTACTCTCGTTGAGGGTGCTAGTCGGACCATAGCTGGCTACCTATTTGAATTATACACGAATATTTGAATATTTCTCAAATCTGCATGCATGCGTTTCTTTGGGCATACGTGTCTCGCGTTTGGTGCTTCTAGTCCTTCATGGACTCTTACTAATCAATATAGATTCATTAAATCTCAGCCGTTCTTCTTTGCTAGATAAATCTTGCATGTTTGTTTTTTTCTCTTTGACATACATACCTATATAGATTAATTCATTAAATCTCAACCGTTCTTCTTTGCTAGTTAAATCTCCTCCGTTCCTTTTTTATCGTTTTAAGTATATAATAGATTGTGTAGAAGTCTTTGAAATACTCAAGAAAGCCTTAATTTCTACACCTATTGAAGATTTGATGTTTAGAATTGCAAATGATGTTATTGGTCTAGGTAAACATGCTTTCATGGTCCATACCCAATTAGATCAAGTTGCTAAGTCACAAAATGATTTGCTTACTGAAATTATTGAGAATATGAATAATCATGTTGTTAGAGTAATGACTAGAGGAGGAAGAATGATTCAGGAACCCCCTTTTCCTCAAGGTCATCCTAAAAGAATTTAGTAGGTTTCCTAAAGAATTAAAGATAGTGCACCTAGTCCATCTAAGAAGAAAAATAAAAAGAAAAATGATAGGACTTTGCATGCTTCTGGTGAACCTGTTATACAAAAACCTGTTGAGAATCATAATGGTGTTTCTATTTCCGATGCCAAAATACAATCTGGTAGTGAACATTCACCTAGTGATAAGGAAAATAATAATGATAATGATGATGTTCAGGTAGATTCTCAACCAGATAATAATAAAGAAAATGATAATGTCGTGAAATAGAACATGCTGAAGATCTTGATAACCCACATCCCAAAAATAAACGTTATGAAAAAAGACTTTGTGGCTAGAAATGGCAAGGAAATAGAATCATGGGTTCAAAAATCCATGACATTCCCTCGTAAGCCTTCCAAGAGTAAAGACGAGGAGGATTTTGAAAGCTTTGGTGAAATTGTTAGACTTGTGATGCCACGCACTCGCTTCACTAATATTTTGAAAATGCTTCCGTATGTGATAACCCACAAGTGTAGGGGATCATTGTAGCCTTTTTCAATAAGTAAGAGTGTTGAACCCAGCGAGGATATAAAGGTAGAATTAATATTCTCTCAAGTTCTATCGACCACCGATACAACTCTACGCACGCTAACGCTTACTTTAACAAGAACAAATGTGAAACTACTTTGCGAGAAAGAAACTACAAGTACTTAGTAGGTGTAATACATAGTTTTGCACCATAATAAAGGACAAGCAAATAAAAGTTAGGGGCTGTTGAGATAAATATTAATAAGTAAGTTGTTTAGTACAAAGATTTTTTGTGTAACATGGGAGAAAGATTGTCCATAGGCAATTGAATATGACATGATAGATACTTATCATATGTAATGAGGGAGAGATATACGCTAACACACTTTCCATACTTGGATCATGTGCACTTATGATTGGACCTCTAGCAAGCATCTGCAACTACTAGAAATCATTGAGGTAAACCCAACCATAGCATTAAACATCAAGTCCTCTTTAATTCCATACGCAAACAATCAGCTTGCTCGGGTTTGTGTTTCAGTCACTCACAAAACCACTATAAGTGAATCATGAACATATTCCAAACCCTCCAGCATTAATCCTTCCCATGTGCACCTCACAAAAGGCACCTTAGGACATCACCATATCAACATACAACTCATATGAATAACATCATACCACATTAACCCATAGGACAAAACAGATACACTCAAACATCATAGGATAGCCACACATCTTTGGATAAAAATATATAGCATTAAGGACCATGTTTAAGTAGAGATTACAGTGGGATAAGAGGGTTTACACCGCTGCATAGAGGGGGAGAGAGTTGGTGGTGACAACGACGAAGTTGTTGGTGTAGATCGCCGTCACGATGGCTCCCCCGGCGGCGCTCCGACACCACCAGGAGAGAGGGGGAGAGAGCCCTGCTCATTATTATTCTTCCTTGGGCTCCTCCCTACGTGGGAGGTGTAAGAGCACATTTCTCCATGTGTGGTTTTGGGTAATTAATGACAATCCCTATGGACTAATGGTGGCCTTGAGTTATATTCTAAGGATTTGTCCGTAGGTAGTTCTTGAAGTCCATCTGTTGGTTTCAAGGAGTTTATATGGTGACCAAGGTGGTATTCAAGGTGTTATCCAAAGATTGGTCATGTAAGAGTTGAGCTTACTGCAAGCATGTCTTGAAGAATAAGATTGTGTGAGCATTCATGTTTACCTTCAAGACATCATCTTTATGAAGAGAGAAGATAAAATACAAGGTTGATCATGACTAAGTCAAAGAGTGAACCAAGTTGATCAACACACAAAGCGTACAAGATGTACCGAGAATGATCAAGTGATTCCATGGTATGGTAAGCATTGTCCACTACGCTTTGTGTACTAACCCATGGTCTACGTGAGTATTCTTTGTAGGGTTAGGTATTTTTCCATGGTATTACATCGAGAGGAAGATCCCATACAACCCATGGAAGATGACATCAGGTGGTGATCGTCATCAAGGTTGCGGTGTGCAAGTTCAAGTGAAGTATCACGAAGAAATCATGCTTGTAGCTTGCCATACATTGTGGTGACAATGGACTTGTGAAGGTTTGCAGAAGAGTGACTCACCCATAGTGGAGTATGGGGGAGAAATCAACTAGCCTTCATCGAGCCAACGCAATCACGAAAGGTGGTCCAACTTGAGGGAGTCAAGATCGTCATCATCTAGTTCAAGTGGACTTCATGCAAGGCAAAGGTTTGCCCTTGATAGGTTTTCTATTTTACCGGTCTCATGGTGATAGTTTGGAGACCGGGTTATAGGATCGATAGCCGTACTATGAAGGGGGGCTCTCAAGTGAGTACCTTGATCATATCGTTCGTCAACAGCTCAAACCATTGCATCCTTGCATCATATTTATGGATTCTTATTTGTATTTTATCCTTTTGAGATTTTAGAGCTTGTGGTTATCTTCATGACAAGCTCTAGTACATCGAAAACGGATTTCATATGCTTCTTCTATTGAGTTTTCGGTGTTGGAGGTTTTTCCGGTTTTATCCGAGGAAGGGTTCTCACCATTTTCTTATGGTCTTTTCACATTTGCTTCTTATTGATATTTCTATAAATATTTTATTAGGCCATGTCGTTAGCTTTCCAACAAACTTGGTTTCGTTGAATTCGGAGTCCGTTTGCAGAAGTTGTGGCAGTTTTGGTGTTCTTCAAAGGCTACAGCGGTACTACCGCGGCTAGAGCGGATGTAATTTATTACTACCACTCTACAGCAGTACTACTACGGCTCCAGAGCGATAGTACCGCTCCAGACCAAAATCTCGTGTTAAGTCCAGTGGTGGTAGGCACCGATCTATTTTTTAGTACCGCTCGCAAGCAGTACTACTGCTACCCTTAGCGGCAGTACCGCTACCCGTAGCAGTAGTACCGTGAGGACAAGCGGTAGTACCGCTCCGGCGGTTCTAGTGGACTTTTGCCTGCTCACTGTTGTTTTTCAAAGGTCTTCGACCGCCCTAGCAGCAGTACCGCTCTCATGAGCGGTAGTACTGCTCTATGCGGGTTGTGAGCATAAGGGTTGGGTTTTCCCCACCTATAAAAGGGGGTCTTCTTCCCCCATTGAACCTTATCTCTTGAGGTCGGTTCTTCCCCCATTGTTGACCTTCTTCGAGCTTGCTAACTCTCAATCCCTCCAATGATTCTTTCTAGTTCTTGAGGTAAAAGAGAGAGAAGATCTAGATCCACATTCCCACCAATCACATTCTCCTCTAAGTGAGGGGAACCCCTTGGATCTAGATCTTGGAGTTCTTCGTGTTCATCTTCATTCTTCCTCTCATATTCCTCCCTAGCATTAGTTGATTTGGTGGGATTTGGGAGAGAAGGACTTGGGCACTCCTTGTTCCCTTGCCATTGAATTTGGCTCATAGGTTTGAGTTCTCCACGGTGATACGTGGAAGTGAGAAGTTGAGAAGCTTATTACTCTTGGGTATTTGAGCATCCTAGAGCTTGTTCCTCTTGGGTGCTTTCGCGCCCTAGATGGTTGGTGGTGCCTCGGAGCTCAATCATTGTGGTGCAAAGCTCCGGGCAAGCTTCGAGGTCTCCAATTAAGTTGTGGAGATTGCCCCGAGCATTTGAGGTCACCTTGGAGCCACAATCCATTGTGGTAAAGCTTCATGGTGTCATTGGGAGCCTCCAATTAAGTTGTGGAGATTGCCCCAACCCTATTTGTATGGGTTTGGTGACCTCCCTCAAGGGCCCCTTAGTGGAATCACGGCATCTTGCATTGTGTGAGGGCGTAAGAAGATTACAGTGGCCCTAGTGGCTTCTTGGGGAGCACTATGCCTCCACAACGCTCCGAACAGAGATGAGAATCCGCAAGGGTGTGAACTTCGGGATACATCGTCGTCTCCGCGTGCCTCGGTTATCTCTTACCCGAGCCCCTTTACTTATGCACTTTACTTTGTGATAGCCATATTGTTTCTTGTTGTATATTTTGCTATCACTTAGTTGTATATCTTGCTTACCATAAGTTGTTGGTGCATACAGGTGAGCCTAGTTGTTTTATGTTTTGTGCTTGACTAATTAAACGATAGTTTTATTCCGCATTTGTTCAAGCCTAAACTGTAATTATTTTAAAGCGCCTATTCACCCCCCCCCCTCTAGGCGACATTCACGTCCTTTTAGGAGGAGAGTTTCCCCACTGTTCCATGGCTGCCATGGCTCCCGAAGGGCAGGAGCCCCTCCGAGATTGGATATATCTCTCTGTCTCTCTTTTGCTTTCACCACTCTTTTCTGACCCCTTCACCATTTCTTAAATATACGGAGATCCGTAACTCCAATCGGACTGAAATTTTGAGGGGATTTTAATCGCAAAAATATCTTTCTTTCCACAAAAGTAGGGCCCCAACCGACTCAAGGGGAGCCACGATCCATCAGGGCGTGACCAACCCCTTGGTCGTGCCTTGTTGGCTTGTGTCTCCCTCGGGCACCGTGTTGAGTTGATTCTTCTTCCAAAATTCACATATATTCCAAAAAAACTGTAATTTTTTTATCGCGTTTGGTCTTTGTTTGATACGAAAGTTTTGCGAAACAAGAAACACACAAAAAACAGGATCCAGCACTGGGCACTCAATAAATAAGTTAGTCCCAAAAATAATATAAAATGTTTCCAAAAGTAAATGAAAGTTGTAGGATATGGGCATGAAGCAATCAAGAGTTATAGATACGACAGAGACATATCAGCATCCCCAAGCTTAATTCCTGCTAGTCCTTGAGTAGGTAAATGATAAAAGATAATTATTTATGTGGAATGCTACCTAATATAAACTTGAACAAATGACTAATCATTTCATTAATATTGAGATACAAGTGATTCAAGGCAATAGTCTATCATATGTCTCTCTTATACTTATTGCAAGGTTTGTTTAACTCTCTCAAAGAAAAGTACTACTCGCATGCTCCTAGGGAGGAGGTTGGCAGGAGTTAACCAACACGCGCCCTCGATTATAATAGCACAAAGGATTTCAATCAAGGATAAATTATGCTCCAATCTTCATCGCTTAACTAGAGACTATACGTGCATGCTTCGAGAATCACAAACCTTAACATCAATATTCTTACTAATCCACAATCATCTGCTAGTGCACCCAGATATTACTATCTTAATGTCACAAAACTATTGTAGGGAATCAAACATATCATATTCACTGATCTACAAGTTTTATGTAGGACTTTGTGACTAATCATGTAAATGACCAATTCCTGTTGACTCTCTAAATAGGTATAAGTGAAGTATGAGTGTTTAATTATTTCTACAAAAGACAACTCTCTAATAAATATAAGTGAATAAAAAAGCATTCTACAAATAGAGTTTTTCTATATGTGGATAAAGAGGCATCCAACTTCAAATGATATAAGTGAAGCACACGCAACATTCTATAAATCCATACTCAAAAAATATAAGTGAAGTGCAAAGAGCATTCTGTAAATCAACCATGGAATTTATCATACAATCATGGTGCATTCTAAAAGGAAAATAAAAGGCACACGACGCTCCAAGAATTTGCGCGTATCATGTAAACAAAATAAAAACTAAGACATAACAATAATTAATGAAGAAGAAAGATGGGATGCCTTCCGGGGCATCCCCAAGCTTAGACGCTTGAGTCTCCTTGAATATTTACTTGGGGTGCCTTGGGCATCCCCAAGCTTGAGCTCTTGCCTCTCCTTATTCTTCTCATATCAATACCTACTCGATCTTCGAACACTTCATCCACACAAAACTTAAAAGAAACCTAGTGAGATCCGTTAGTATAATAGATAAATCAAAAAAAACTTTAGGTACTGTTATAAATTGATTCATATTTTATTATTGCATAAGGTAATGTATTCTAACTTCTCCATATTTTATACCAACCAATATAATCCATTGCATCATCAACACAAGCAAACTATGCAAGCAAAAACAGAATCTGTCTAAAACAGAATAGTTTGTAATGATATGTGCAGAAACTATATTTCTATAACTCCAAAAGTTTTGAACAATTAGGACGTAATAAAAATTTGCATAGAAACACTACACCAAAAGTTCTGGAATTTTTGCATGTTCCACTAAAATACGAAAATTCAAACACCACAGCAAAAGTTTCTATTTTTGCGCAGCACATATCAAACAAGCAATTTAAACAACCTAAATGTAATTCTTGACACATTATTTTTATAATATAATGGATTCATACAAGGGGTAATTTTTTTCGAAAATTTGCAGTAATCAAGATTCACAAAGTTTCCATGGGCATGAACAAAAGTTCAAGAACGTCCCCCACTTCAATGATGCTCGTCTTTCTCACTTCCACTTTTATTTTTGAAATGGTTTTAGGTTCCCCACTTTATTTTTTTGTTTTAAATTGTATTAAAAGTACACAACAGAAATAAATGACACTCTAAAACTTCTGGGTTGTCTCCCTGGCAGCGCTTTCTTTAAAGTCATTAAGCTAGGCATATAGTGCTCAGTTAATTGATCCTCCCGGATCCCAGGTTATATCAAAGCCAATTTTAATTAACAATGATTTGTAATTTATAAGTGATCACAAAGCAACATATATCATGTAACAACAAATTCTAACTCTCTTCCTATGGATTGGCATGTCATACAAGAACAATTCATGCACATCAAGTAAAGGCCAATACATAGCATAAGTAGTTTCTTTCAATTTTATAATATTGGAAACATAAAGAGGTGAAGATTTGGTTCCTCTCTCATAATAATTGCAAGAAGGAGCATAAAGCACGTGCATATTATATTCATCAAAACCATCATGTATAATATTAAAACACATGCCATCAACATAGTCCCTAATAAGTGCAAACTTCTCCGATATAGTTTAGTTAGGAGAATTCAGAGAGATAATAGCACTATCATGTGTGGGTGAAATAGAAACAGTCTCATGCTTAACATAAGGAACTCTAGCAAGTTCGTATCTATAAGCATAATTCATATTGGCATCATGGCCACAAGCATAGCAAGCATCAAGTTCATCAAAAGGGATATTTCAAACGAATCCAAGGGATCATAGCATTCATCCTTCAGTATGCTATGAGTTGAAGAGTTACTCTCACTAGAAGGTGGGCAAGGGTGATCAATCCGCTCTTCCTCCTTGTCGGTGTAGGATGCACTCGAACACCTATGGGGCCATTGACCCCTTTGTGGTCCGGCGGGGGCATGGACGCAAGCACAAAGAGTACATACAGCAAGATGGCAGGACGATTTAACAAGGTCTGGACCGCTGTGAAGCGTAAAACCCTACTCATGCCTTGTGGATGTATTGATCACAGGAACACGAAGAACATGCAGCGCTCCATCATGGCAAGGGTTGCCTTTGGGGGAGCTACTACACGAGTACAAGTGTTAGAAAGTCTGAATCTTTAGCTAGGCTGCCTTGGGCCTCCTTTTATAGCACAAGGGATAACCAAAGTGGCAACGCACACATTGTTTGTTGATTAGATAGCTAGCAGACTTTATCATACCTAACTCCGGCATTAGGACAAAATATCATCATTGCTAGTCTAGGAAGCACGCGGGGGCGCATCCCCGACAAGCTTATACCACCGCTCTAGCTAACTATCGCAGCACAGCTTCACGCGT
This sequence comes from Hordeum marinum, assembly GCA_022496015.1. NCBI lineage: Eukaryota > Viridiplantae > Streptophyta > Magnoliopsida > Poales > Poaceae > Hordeum > Hordeum marinum. The sequence continues at coordinate 363,983,818 of CM039674.1, read as the reverse complement.
CCATGCACGGGTGTCAAGGAGACATAATTTATCTTCCAGCGTGTTGCCACATGCTTAGCGAGAGCCACTTAGCCACCTGGGGGCTCGAGACTGCATCGACAAGTGACTGGCCTTGCGATGTAGTGGAGCGGTGACCGGTCAGCTTGCGCCTGCCGGGGGGATGGCTTGACGGGTCTTCGTGGATCAGTAGCACAGTAATATGATAGGTTTGATAGCAGTAGCAATAGCAATAGTAGCGGTAACAGTAGTAGCAATAGTTTTGTAGTAGTAGTAGGAACAATAGCAATAGCGGTAGTAACTTAGCAAGAATAATAAGTGGAAAGGGCGTAGGCACTGGATCGTTAACTCGTTGGTGATATTCATCATGTGACAGTCATAACCTAGGGTGATACAGAACAAGATCGACTTCATCAATGTAATGTAGGCATGTATTCCATAAATAGTCATATGGCTTATGGAAAAGAACTTGCATGACATCTTTTGTCCTACCCTCCCGTGGCAGCAGGGTCCATCAGGAAACTAAGGCATATTAATGCATCATTAATAGAGAACCAGAACAAAGCATTAACACATGGTGAATACATGAAATCCTCAAACTACGGTCATCACCGTGAAGTATCCCAAATATTGTCACCATGGGGTTGACGGATCATAACACGTAATAGGTGCATATGACTAGGAAAGATCGGATCAAGAACATTGATATAGAGGAGATAACATAAACGGTTCAGATCTGAAATCATGGCACTCGGGCCCTAATGACCAGCATTAAGCATAGCAAAGTCATAACAACATCAATCTTAGAACATAGTGGATACTAGGGATCAAGCCCTAACAAAACTAACTCGATTACATGATGAATCTCGTCCAACTCCTCACCGACCAGCAAGCCTATGAAGGAATTACTCACTCCCGGTTGGGAGCATCATGAAATTGGTGATGGAGAAAGGTTGATGATGACAAAGACCGAAGATTCCCCTCTCCCGAGCCCCAAACGGACTCCAGATCTGGCCTCCCAATGAGGAACAGGAGGTGGCGGCGGCTCCGTCTCATGAAACGCAATAATTCATTCTCTCCTATTTTTCTCTCCAAATTTAGGAATTTGTAGTGGCGGAAATAGGTCAAGTGGGGCCCCGAGGTGCCCACCACCCACCAGGTCGCGCCGGGAGGGGGCTGGCATGCCCTGGTGCATGATGCGCACCCTGGGCCCCCTCTCTGATGGTTTCTAGCTCTAGTATTGTTTATATTTTCAAAAATAAATCCCCCAAAAGTTTCATTCTATTCCGAGAACTTTTATTTCATGGCAATTCTGCTGAAAATAGCGTCAGCCTGGGTTAGTTCCATTCAAATCATACAAATTAGAGTCTAAAACAAGGGGAAAGAGTGAAGAAAAGTAGATACGTTGGAGATGTATCAACTCCCCCAAGCTTAAACCTTTGCTTGTCCTTAAGTAATTTAGTTGATAAACTGAAAGTGATAAACAAAAACTTTTATGAACTCTTTCGTTCTTGTCTACATATATATGATTAAGTAGCACCCAGGTTTTCAGCAAAGATTATGACTAACCATGTCAACAATAACTCTTAGGAATTATATTTACTCATATCAATAACATAAGCAACTAGCAAGCAATAATAAGATATCTCAAGCACCAACATTTTGTCAAAACAATCGTCACACAATATGACAATAGTGGTATCTCACTAGCCCTTTTTGAGACCGCAAAACATAAATGCAGAGCACCTCCAAAGTTCAAGAAGTGGCTAAACATTGTAATTCATGGTAGAATAGATCCAATCATGCTGCACCCAACATCAACTATACACAATGCATGAGGATGAGAATGGTGCTCTCAGGTCTAGTGCTTATGTGAGAAGGTGATGACTCAACATAGAAGTAAATAGATAGTCCCTTCACAAAGGGAAGCATGGATTTTCTGCGTGCCAGAGATCGGAGTTTAAAACAGGGAGAGATATAATTTTGGGAGGTACACCCTTCCTATCAACGTCATGACCAAGAGTTATCAATATCTTCCATGCTAAACAAATTAGCGGCGATACCCAACCGGTAAAAGTAAAGGTTTACTCCCCCTCCACCAACAATCACACTCCACGGCGAGCCGCATCCATGGGTACTGTCCAAACCAACAACATTCCTGGGGGAGTTTTGTTTAGTTATTTTTGATTTTTGATTTTGGGACTGGGAATACCTATTACCGCACCTCTCGTGTAACGACAAGTGAATAAACACTCATCATGAGAATAACCCGCTTAACATGGAAGATACTGAGCGGTCTAGGCACACAAAACGGATGTTCATTTGAATTTTTTTAGAGGTGGCACATGCAAATTTACTTTGGAATGACAGGGTAATTCCGCATATAGGTAAATATAGTGGACTCATCTAGCATAACTTGGTTTAAGGGTTTTTATGCACTAGCAGTATTCTCGCTTAGTATAGGCGAAGGCCAGCAATTAGATTAAGAAGCGGCCAGCAGGAGAGCGAAGACGGTCATGAACATACATTACATATAATCAACATTGAATACTAGCATGAGTAGGATATGGACACCATGAATATAAATATCATGAAGGGTATGTTGGTTCTGATTCAACTACATGCATGAGTATGTGCCAAGTCAAGCCACTTGAAACATTCAGAGGAGAATACCATATCATCATACCGCATCACAACCATTTTAATGCATGTTGACACCCAAGATAAATCATTATCCACTCCTATCTACTTAAGCATGGCATGAACAACTATAATCTCTAATAGTCATTGCAAACATGTTTGATCACAATGAGCTGAATCAAGAAATACTAGGTTAAACATATTTACAAAAACAAAAACAAGTTGAGTTCATACGCACCTTTCTCTACCACAGTCAATTCATCAAATGCCTTCATTATTGCTTTTCACTTGCATGACCAAACGATAAGAAGATAATAATACTGCAAGAATGTCGTGGACTAAGCTGGAATCTGCAAAGATTTTATTCAAGAGTAGAATACAAGGTAATATGGGTTCTTTGTTAGGTAAACAATAGTGCGAATGAGAACCACTCAACAATTTCACCGTGGACTTCTCCTCGGTACTACTCAAGTAAAAAGAAAAGAATTTCAGAGAAACATACTGAAATATTTTTGGAGTTTTTTGGTTTTTTTCTTGATGAAAGCAAAACAAACAAGAAAAACAAAAACAAGGAAAACTATTTACACGGGATAGCTCCCAACAAGTAAAAGAAGAAGTGAGAAATCTTTTTGGGTTTTTCTTTTGAATGCTACAATTAAACTAAGCTAGAAACAAAACTAAAAAGAAGTAGGAAATGTTTTTGGGTTTTCTCAAAGTTTTTCAAACACACAAGAAGAAAGCGAGAAAACAAATCTATCATGGATATTTCAATGAAAAAGTATGAACACTCACAACTGGAATGAAATGTGCAAACATGAATGTAATGTCGGTGGAAATACGTACTCCCCCAATATTAGGATTTTGGCCTACCTTCGTAATCACCATCCGGATGAATAATAATCTTGGCAATGGCTCATAGAGAACCTTGGAGTGGACTCTGCGGCCCTCCTGGCAGCTTCAACCTCCGCGTTGTACTCATAAGCTTTGCTCTCAAGAATATAATATCTTCCCCTAGTGTGAAAATCAAATAGATCAGGAGCAGGCAAAACAGCAGGCACAATATGTTTTTCATTAAATCTCAAGTTATAGGTGTAGTTGGTGGTCGTACCCATAAGGAACTTATGACGCTTCATAGCATGAAAGTCTAAATACTGAGTGGGTAGGATGGGTTCATTAGGCCAAGGTGAAACATTTAATCTCTCAGCTACACGGGAGGTATAAATTCCTTCATAAAAATTACCATTAGCAGCATTAAGATGCAGCCTCCGTGCAACAATTGCACCAAGATTGTAATCCTTATTCCCAGTTATGGCAGTTTGTAAGAGACTCAAATCATGAGCACATAAGGTGCTACACTCTTGTTTGCCTACAATACATTTGCCATTAAAGAGCGCAAAATATTGGAGTGATAGAAAATGGATGTTGTTAATTCTCCCTTGTGCAACCCCTCTATCTTCACAAAAGCAAAGATTAACTAAAAATGACGCATACTCAGATTTTGTGGGTTCATCGAAGGAACCCTCAAATGGAAGTTTGCATGCATCGCTAAACATTTCTAATGGCATGGTAAAGGAATGATCGTACGGGTTCAACGAAACTCTAGACTCACAAGGAAAATATTTGAATTTCTTTGTGAAGGTTTTCGTGATTTCGAGGTGTTGGGAGCACTTATCTGCAATGAAGGAAGCAAGCCCTATGTTCTGGATAAATTTATAAAATTCCTCCTTAATACCTGCACCTTCCATGAACTCGTCGCAAGGCCACAAGCATTTGGTGGCGGCATCTCACATTGAGCTTTCACTTGGTTCAACATAAGACTGTCAAACTGAGCTTCCACTTAACGAGTCTCTCGAGGATCTCCTCCTCGAAGAACTCCTAAAGAATTGCATTTTTTCCAATAAAAATTCTGGAAAAAAAAGTTAGTCCACGAATATTTTTCAACAAAACTTTGTAAGATTGTTAGCAACTACTCCCAAGCATGCATAGAGACCATATTGAGCATTCAAACTACTTAGAACTCTAAGAATTCAACATGCAAGCTCATCTACAGCAGAACCAAGAGTATCTAATTACTCTGAACATAACTCGCTAAAACAAAAACTAATTGGAGCAATGGAGGAGTCACATACCAAATAGCAATCCCTCCAAACAGTTTTGGAAACAGAGCTTCGAGCCAAGAGATCAAAATCCACGGGTTTGAGAGCAAAAACATGAAAATGGTGGTTGTGGTGATTTTTTGCTGGAGGTAGGCGACAATGTGGGCTAAAGGGATAAGTGCGGGGGGCTACGTGGGGGCCACCACCCACCAAGGCGTACCTGTGGGGTGCTAGCATGCCTTGCCGGGTGCTGAGCACCCTGTGCACTCCCTCATGTGTTATTTGCACCAAAAACATAAATAATCAGAAAAAATTCGTGTTAAATTTTCAGGGCATTCTGAGAATTTTTATTATTGGGTCATTTTTTATTGCACGGAGAAAACAGAAAACAGGATAATCATGGCATTTTATTTTATTCTACTAACTAAAACAGAAAACTAAAAGTGGATACAAAGAGTTGTGTCTACTGAATTCATCAACTTCAAACCTCTCGAAAACGATTCATTAATATGGTTGATCAAGTCTTATAAACAACCACTTCCGATTAGCATGAAACCGGAGAACTTTCATAAAACACTAGGTTACCTCAATGGGGATAGGCATATCCCCAACCATAATAATATTATATTTCTTTTTTACAGTAGGTAGAGGTAATTGAAACCTTCTAATAGTGAGTGTCGAAGAATTTTCAATAACATTAACACCATTCACTTGGAATTGCTTCTTCGGAAAGTGCATCATATGCTCATTACCATTGATATGAAAAGTCACTTTGCTTTTATTGCAATCAATAACAGCCCCTGCAGTATTCAAAAAGGGTCTACCAAGGATAATCGACATGTTGTCATCCTCGGGCATCTCAAGAATAACAAACTCCGTTAAGATAGTAACATTTGCAACAACAACGGGCACATCCTCACAAATACCAATAGATATGGCCGTTGATTTGTCAGCCATTTGCAATGATATCTCAGTAGGTGTGAGCTTATTCAAATAAAGTCTTTTATATAAGGAGAAAGGCATAACACTAACACCGGCTCCTGAATCACACAAAGCAGTTTTAACATAGTTTCTCTTGATGGAGCAAGGTATAGTTGGTATTCCAGGATCTCCAAGTTTTTTAGGTACTCCATCCTTAAAGGAATAATTAGCAAGCATGGTGGATATTTTAGCTCCCGGTATCTTTCTTTTATTAATGATGATGGCTTTCATATACTTATCATAAGGGTCCATCTTCAAAATATTAGTTAAACGGGTACACAAAAGACTGGCCTAATCATTTCAGCAAAGCACTCAGATTCTTCATCATCCTTTTTCTTAGATGTCTTAGGTGGAAATGGCATGGGTTTCTGAACCCATGGCTCTTTCTTTACCATGTTTCCGAGCCACAAAGTCTTTTTTATCATAACGTTTTTTTAGATTGTGGGTGATCAAGATTAGGAGCACGCTCTATTTCAACATCATTATCTGGCTCTATATCATTACTAGGTTGAGCATCATCATGAACATCATCATTATCATTTTCATTATCACTAGTTTGATGTTCATTACCAGACTGAGTTTCAGCATCGGAAATAGAGACACCATTACTATCAGGAGGTTTTTGTGTCTCAGGTTCACTAGAGGTATGCAAAGTCCTATCATTTTTATTTTTCTTCTTAGAAGGACTATGTGCATCAAGATTAATTCTCTCAGAGTCTTGTTCAATTCTTTTAGGATGACCCTCAGGATAAAGTGGTTCTTGGGTCATTCTACCTCCTCTAGTTACTACTCTAGCAGCAAAATCATGCATATTACTATTCATTTCATCAAGCAATTCTTATTGAGACTTAACAACTTGTTCTAGCTGAGTTTGAACCATAGAGGCATGCTTTCCTACACCTCTAACATCATTACTGATTCTAAATAGCAAGTCACTCAAGCAAGCAATCATATCAGAATTGTATTTCAATTGTTTCAAAACATGGGCATTGAAATGGTCTTGCTTCATAATATAGTTGTCAAACTCATATAAGCACTGACTAGGATCTTTATTGTAAGGGATATCACCTTCATCAAACTTTCATAAAGAATTTACCTCTACCACCTGTGGAGGTGGTGGTGTGCTGAGCCCATGTATTTCTTCAATTAGTGGCAAATTCTTAACATCATCAGCTTTAATACCTTTTTCCTTCATAGATTTCTTTGCCTCTTGCATATCTTCAGGACTGAGAAATAAGATACATCTCTTCTTCGGAGTGGGTTTAGGTGGTGGTTCAGGAAGAGTTCAATCATCATAATTCTTCAATATGTTATTCAATAATTCCTGAGCTTGTTTAACAGTTCGTTCCCTGAAAACACAACCAACACAACTATCTAGGAAGTCCCTAGAAGCATCGGTTAGTCCATTATAAAAGATATCAAGTATTTCATTTTTCTTGAGAGGATGATTAGGAAAAGCATTAAGAAATTGGAGAAGCCTCCCCAAGCTTGCAGAAGGCTCTCTTCTTCAACTCAAACAAAGCTAATTATTTCTTATAAGGCAGCTTGTTTCTTATGAGCAGGAAAATATTTTTCAGAGAAGTAGTAAATCATATCCTGGGGACTACGCACACAACCTCGAGCAAGAGCACTGTACCATGTCTTAGCATCACCCTTTAATGAGAACGGAAACAACTTAAGGATGTAATAGTAGTGATTCTTCTCATCATGAGCAAAGAGGGTGGCTATATCATTCAGCTTAGTAACGTGTGCTACTACAGTTTCGGTTTCATAGCCATGGAAAGGATCAGATTCAACCAAGGTAATTAACTCTGGGTCGACAGAGAACTCATAATCCTTATTGGTAACACAAATAGGTGAAGTAGCAAAGTCTTTTCCTTGTACTTGCATAGTAGTTTCTTAACATCATTTCTATCCTCACAAGAAAGAATCTCTCTAGCTATTTCTTCGTCCAAAGTATAACCTTCAGGTATTTCAGGAATTTCAAAACTAGTAGAGCGAGGAGTAGCGGGTGATTCAAAATCTTTATCAGTTTTAGCATTTTCAAGTTCTCTAGCTTTAGCAAGATGAGCATGAAGTAATTCACTTAGTGGAACAGTTTCAGCACTCATAGCAATGGTATCATTATAAATTTCAAAAGTAGCATCATCAAGCATATCAGGACGATCAATAGGTGGTGGTGTTACAAGTTGATTCAAAATATTAGGTGAATCAAAAGCAGAGCTGGATGGCAATTCCTTACCTCCTCTCGTACGAGATGGGACAATCTTGGTTCTTGTATCCTTCAGATTCTTCATAGTGATAAGTTGATATAAATCCCAAGTGACTCAACAAATATTTCTATGCTCCCCAGCAACGGCGCCAGAAAAAGGTCTTGATAACCCACAAGTATAGGAGATCACAACAGTTTTTGAGGGAAAAGTATTCAACCCAAATTTATAGATTTGACACAAGGGGAGCCAAAGAATACTTGAGAGTATTTGCAGTTGGGTTTTCAATTCAACCACACCTAGAGATAAATATCTGCAGCAAAGTGATTAGTAGCACAGTAATATGATAGGTTTGATAGCAGTAGCAATAGCAACAGTAGCGGTAACAGTAGTAGCAATAGTTTTGTAGTAGTAGGAACAACAACAACAACAGTAGTAACTTAGCAAGAATAATATCTGGAAAGGTCATAGGCACTTGATCGGTAACTCATTAGATGATATTCATCATGTGACAATCATAACCTAGGGCGATACAGAACTAGATCCAGTTCATCAATGTAATGTAGGCATATATTCCATAAATAGTCATACGTGCTTATGGAAAAGAACTTGCATGGCATCTTTTGTCCTACCCTCTCGTGGTAGCGGGGTCCATATGGAAACTAAGGGATATTAAGGTCTCATTTTAATAGAGAACCGAAAGAAAGCATTAACACATGGTGAATACATGAACTCCTCAAACTATGGTCATCACCGCGAAGTATCCCAAATATTGTTACTATGGGGTTGACGGATCACGTAATAGGTGCATATGACTAGGCAAGATCGGATCAAGAACATTGATATAGAGGTGACAACATAAATGGTTCAGATCTGAAATCATCTCACTCAGGCCCTAGTGACAAGCATTAAGCATAGCAAAGTCATAGCAACATCAATGTTAGAACATAGTGGATACTAGGGATCAAGCCCTAACAAAACTAACTCGATTACATGATGAATCTCATCCAACTCCTCACCAACCAGCAAGCCTACGAAATAATTACTCACTCCCGGTGAGGAGCATCATGGAATTGGCGATGGAGAAAGGTTGATGATGACGAAGACCGAAGATTCCCCTCTCAGGAGCCCCAAACGGACTCCTTATCTGGCCTCTCGATGACAAACAGGAGGTGGCGGTGGCTCCGTCTCGTGAAACACGATAATTCTTTATTTCCTATTTTTTCCTTCAAATTTATGAATTTATAGTGGTGGAAATAGGTCAAGTGGGGCCCCGAGGTGCCCACCACCCACCAAGTCGCGCCGGGAGGGGGCCGGCGCGCCCTGGTGCTTGTTGCGCACCCTGGGGCCCCTCTTTGGTGGTTTCTGGCTCCATTATTTTTATATTTTCGAAAATAAATCTCCCAAAAGTTTCGTTCCATTCTGGGAACTTTTATTTCTACACAAAAACAACACCATGGCAATTGTGCTGAAAACAGCGTTAGTCCGGGTTAGTTCCATTCAAATCATGCAAATTAGAGACCAAAACAAGGGCAAATGAGTGAGGAAAAGTATATACGTTGGAGACGTTTCATGCCTCCACCTGCACTTGCCCTCTGCCTTCTTCCTCCTTGCCGGCTCCATCTGCCCTGCCTGGGTGCAGGGTCCTTCAACTCCTCCAGGGGACGCGAACCTCTGGTCCTGTCAGGGAGGCGCTGGATCCCACCAGGTGCTCCTTTTGCCCTTTGTGTCTCTTCCACCTAATCCCTATGAGGAGAGGGACAAGAAGGCATCATGGGACACTTATCTTTTTGTATGTGAAAATATGTAGGTGCTTGACAAGTTTTAACTAATTATAATGTAACCTCTATGCATCATGTATCAAAAATGAATGAGAAAATGCTATTTTCCTTCCGCAAGTACTATCCCTTTCTTTCCATGTTTATACTGTCTTGGTACGTTTTTTCCTTGCTGCATGGAGCCACTTGCCGAATCATCACTTAACCATGAGTGCCAAGAGGGGAAACGAGCCCCCGGCAACTGGTTGACGTTGTTCCCCGGCAGGGCTCCTTGCCGGCGTCGACGCAGCCCCCTCACAGTTGTTAAACAAAAACAAGGGGATGGCTCGTCCTGACAAGGGTTTTCACCACATGGAGGACTCCACTACCCATAGTAAGGAAGATACTAAGGATTTCCTTGAGGAATCGAAAGGGATTGATCTTGGGATATTATACTTATCTTTTCCAATTATTATCCCTCCTTAGAGTACGATGGGTCGTTATCCTTGTTTCTTTGCTTCTCTTCCCTGTTTCCCCAATGGTCAAACACGTAGGGTGAGAATAGTATCAAAGATTACAGGTTTATCAAGTACTCTAGCAAATCTTATAACTTAAAAGCGATAACACTACAATCATAAAAATGTGTAATGAGCATGTAGAGTGATTATACGATGCAATGTCTAGCTTTATTATTGTTGCATAGGGTCTGCGCATGGCTTTGTACAAAGGGTTACATCCAACATCGGCAAGGCTTGTACAAAAGGTGGCTGACGGGGACTGAGCCCGGCAGCCACTCTTCAAGGGTAGAACTTACAAAGATGCTCAATATTCCATGAGTTGAGCACCTTGGTGCCATCTTCGGTCTCTAGATGGACTGCACCAGGTCTGGTGACTCGTGCTACCCGGTAAGGGCCTTCCCACTTTGGTGTCAACTTGTTGGTACCCTTGGAGGACTGAAGATGCCTAAGGACAAGGTCACCTTCCTCAAGGCTCCGGGCGTGGACCGTGCGGCTATGGTAGCGGCATAGGTCCTACTGGTAGCATGGAGCACGCACAGTAGCCCGGACGCCGTCTTCCTCAAGGAGCATGACATCATCATGATGTAGCTGTTGTTGCTCTACTTCATTGTAGGCAAGCACTCGAGGTGACCCGTATATGAGTTCTGTGGGGAGACTGCTTCCGCCCTGTATATAGGGAGAAGGACATCTGGTTAGTGGCTCAATTTGGTGTCGCCCTGAGGGACCAAAGAACCACTCGCAGTTCGTCTATCCAGAGTTTGCCGCTCTTCCGCAGCTTATCGAAAGTCCTTGTCTTGAGCCCTCGCAGCACTTCATCATTCATCCTCTCGACTTGCCCGTCGCTTCTTGGATGGGAAACAGAGGCGAAGGAGACCTTGCTTCCAAGGCTTTGGATATATTGCATGAAGGCATGGCTTGTGAACTAGGTGTCATTGTCAGTGATCACCCTGTTAGGTACTCAAAAAAGGCACACCAATCCTTTCATGAACTTGATAGCTGACTGCGCAGTCACCTTTCTCACTGGCTCTACCTCAACCACTTTGTGAACTTGTTGGTTGCCACGAACAAGAACTCAAAGCCCCCGACAGCACGGGGGAAGGGGCCCAAGATATCGAGCCCCCAGACCAAGAATGGCCAGGATAGAGGTATTGTTTGCAGAGCTTGCGCTGGTTGATGGATGTTTTTGGAATGGAATTGGCAGGCTTCATACTTGGTGACCAGCTCAGTAGCGTCTTGGAGGGCAGTGGGCCAATAGAAACCTTATTGGAAAGCTTTTCCGGCAAGGGCCCATGATCCAATGTGGGAACCACATACTCCTTTGTGAATCTCCGCCAACAGCTTCAGTCCATCTTCCTGGCAGATGCACCTTAATTTCACACGGTTTGGTCGTCTTCTGTACAGGGTGTCATCAACAAACTGGTACATACTTGACTGGCGGGCTACTTTTTCGGCTTCCTCTTGCTCTTCGGGGAGTTCTCCTGTTTGAAGTAAGTGTACTATAAGTTGTGCCTAGGTCAAATCATGTGGCTCGACAACAAGGACTAAAGGCGCCTCCTCATTCATGGGAGCGCTTGCCTCAACCGCAAGAACCTGGGGCCCCGCGAGAGGGAGCTACTCATTAACCGGAACGGGACTTTCCCCGGCACTTTCTCTACCAGCGGCTTCGGGGAGCTCTGCCGGGAAATGCTTGGCGGAGTTCAGCTTCCTTCTCTTTCTGGACATCACTGATGGGGATACCGATGGTTGAGTGAGGCAGAGAACAAAAGTCCCTGGTTCCATAGGAAGCTTCTGCGTAACGCACTTCGATAGATGGTCAGCAATGTTGTTTTCTGCTCGTGGCACATGCTCTGCTTGCGTCCATCAAAGTGATCCTCCAATTTCCTTACTTCTTCCACGTATGCTTCCATCAGCAGGCTCTGGTAATCTTTGTTGACTTGCTTAACCACAAGCTGAGAGTCTCCTCGGACAATCAGTCTCTTAATCCCCAACTGTACCGCGATTCTAAGTCCGGCAAGGAGCCCCTCATACTCAGCGGTATTGTTGGTGGCTTCCTCCCAGGGAAAGAGGCATCTGAACGACATACTTGAGGTACTCTCCGGTGGGGGCGACGAGGAGCATTCCTGCTCCGGTGCCTTGGAATGAGAAAGCACCATCAAAGTACATGATCCAATCCTTGGGTGCTTCTTTGCCAGGGAGAATTGTCTCTGGAGCCTCTTCATCTGGCGTGGGTGTCCATTGTGCAATAAACTCTGCAAACATGCTATTTTTAATGGTGAAAGTGCTCTCATGCTTCAATACGAAACTTGACAACTCCAGTGCCCACTCAACTATCCTGCTAGTGGCTTCGGGGTTCCTCAACATACGTTGTAGCGGGAAACGGGTAACAACAGTGATTGCATGGGCTTGGAAGTAGTGGAGCAGCTTCCTCGAGGCCATGATGAGGCCAAATATTAGCTTTTGTACTCCAGAGTACCTTGACCTAGCCCCCTTGTAATAGGGAACTGATAAAGTAAATGAGTCGCTGCACCATTTTCTTCTTTGACACCTCCCTGGATCCGCCATCGCTCATTTGGTGAGGTCCCCCTTGATCTGTATCGGGTCCTATCGCAGATATTTCTTTCTCGTTCCGGGCAGCATTGGTCGCAATCGCTGAATCTTCATCCACTTCCCATTGCGCCAGTAGCGCTGCACTAACCACTTGATTTGCCGATGCTAAGTACAGCGGCAATGGCTCTTGTGGTTTAGGAGTGACCAAGGTGGGAGTAGAGGAAAGGTAATTTTTCAGGTCTTGCAGCAGTACATCTGCCTCCGGGGTCCACTTCACTGGGCCAGCCTTCTTAAAGATCTTGAAGAATGGCAAGGCACGCTTAGCGGACTTGGAGATGAACCTATTAAACACGAAAACACATCCGGTCAAACGGGTGATATCCTTGATGGTCTTGGGTGCTTGTATCTGCTCAATCACCTTGATCTTTTCGGGATTGGCTTCTATTCCTCGTTGAGATACAAAGAACCCAAGTAGCTTGCCGGATGGGACACCAAATACGCACTTTTTAGGGTTGAGCTTTGGGTTGATCTTGTGCAAATTAGCAAAAGTTTCTCCCAAATCATGTACGAGAGTTGTTTCGTCCTTGGTCTTAACTACGATGCCAATCATATAGCTTCCACGTTCCTATGCAGTTGAGGTCCAAAACCAATCTGAACTGCTCTGGTGAAAGTTGAACCAACACTCTTTAATCTGAAGGGCATATGCACAAAACAGTATGTGCCATAGGGAGTTATGAACGCGGTCTTCTCTTCATGTTCTTTAGCCATAAATATCTAGTGGTATCCGGAGTAGGCATCCAAAAAGGAGAGAAAGTCACATTCGAAGGTGGAATCAACAATCTGATATATGCGTGATAAGGGGAAAGGGTCCTTATGGCAAGCTTTGTTCAAGTCAGTGACATCTATGCAAAGCCTCCATTTCCCATTCACCTTGCATACCACCACCGTGTTTGCTAGCCAAGTTGGATGAAACACTCCTCTGACTAGACCAGCTGCTTCAAGTTTCTTGACGGCAATGAACAGTTGCCGCTCCAAGGATTGCTTTCTAACCTTTTGCTTGATGGGTCAAGCATGAGGGCAGACAGCAAGGCGATGCTCAATTACCTCACTGGGAACACCGGGGATATTACATGGTTGCCAGGAAAACACATCGACATTCGCCCGCAGGAACGCAATGAGCACCTTCCTATTTGTCAGTAAGGGTAGCAATGATGGTGAACGTACCACCAGTGTCGTTCACCCTTGTCGGGACTTTCTTCGTCTCAGGATAGGTGGCCTTGGTCTTCTTGCTAGTGTAACTCCCCGGCAGATCATCGTCGGGTGCTGCACACTCCGAAGAGGCGCGCTTCCCGAAGTCCTTGCCAGTGCTCCTGCTAGCCTTCTTTAATTTCTTTGATTCCTTGGTGGGAGCTAGGATTTCTATGGCCTCGGCTGCTACCGCGCCATGGTACATTTGGTCGATGCAGATACTGCATTCTTCTCGTCGGATGGGATGGAAATGGTTCTAATGGGACCGGGCAACTTCAAAGTATTGTAAGCATAATGGGATGGTGCCATGAATTTAGCCAAGGCTGGGCGACTGAGGATTTTGTTGTAAGGCAGAGGGATCTTGGCTATGTCGAACAGTATCCTCTCTGTCCAGAAGTTCAGTTCCTCGCCAAATGTCACTAGCAAAGTGATCTTTCCTTTAGGTTGACTCCTGCCGGGGTTGATTCCTTGGAATGTGCCCACAGCTTTGAGCTCTTCATCAAGGACCTGCAGTTTCTCAGCCACTTTACGGGAGATCAAGTTCATTTCTACCCTGCCATCAACTAACATCTTGGACACCTTGAGGTTGCAGATTGTCGAGGAAACCAGCAATGGCAAGCATCCGACAGTAGTGGTGCGGTCAGGATGATCCTCTTTGTCAAAGATGATAGGCATGCGGGACCATTTGAGCGGCTTCCTAGATTCTGCAGTCGGTTCCACGGCATTGACCTCGCGTGCCCACTATTTGAGCTGGCGGTGAGAGGAATGCAAGGATGCACCCATGTCAATGCACATGACTTCGCTTGCTTTCTAAAACTCCCTGATACATATCCAACGTATCGATAATTTATGAAGTATTCATGCCATATTCACATATTTATACAATACTTTTATATGGTTTTGATGCACTTTATATGATTTATTTAGAACTAACCTGGACTGACGTTGTTTTCAGCAAAACTACCATGGTGTTGTTTTTTGTGCAGAAAATGAAAGTTCTCGTAATCGCCCGAAACATTTTGACGATTTTTTTGGAACAAAAGAGGCACTAGA
Source organism: Hordeum marinum (assembly GCA_022496015.1). Lineage (NCBI taxonomy): Eukaryota > Viridiplantae > Streptophyta > Magnoliopsida > Poales > Poaceae > Hordeum > Hordeum marinum. The sequence continues at coordinate 363,968,771 of CM039674.1, read as the reverse complement.
CACTTCGTGGGAGGGACACAAGATCCACGAGGTGACCATCCTCCACCAGAGTGCGCCAGGCCCCTTAACCGCGCCCCGGTGGAGCGTGCCCTCGTCATGGCCCATCTTCGCATGAAACCAACGCCAAAAATTTCTATAAATATAGAAATGAATAGAAATAACCCTAGACTCCTCGTTCCACCGCCGCAAGGCCTCTGTGTCGACGAAAAACCGATCTAGAGAGAAAATAGTACCCTGTCGGAGAGGGTAGATCATCTCCCATGTCCATCTTCATCATCCCGGCGGAGTCCATGATGAGGAGCGAGTAGTCCACCCTCAGGGCTGATAGTTTGTAGTAGTAGCTATGTGTTCAATCTCTCTCTCTCTCTCGTATTCTTGAGATGGCACAGTCTTGATGTATCACGGGCTTTGTTAATATAGTTGGATCATATGGTATGTTTCCCTCTCTATCTTGTTGTGATGAATTGAGTTTTCCCTTTAAGATTTCATTATTTTGGATTGAATATTGGATTTGAGAACACTTGCTATATGTCTTGCATGTAGATACCCATAGTGACATTGGGGTATTCAAGTGGTTCACTTGATCTATGTCTTGGTACTCAGCTTGCGGATTCCTAAGGTGACATTGGGGTAATCTATGCATAGAGGTTGATACACGTTCTTGTCCTAACTTCTCCGGTAGAAATCTTTGGGCACTCTTTGAGGTTCTTTGTGTTGGATTGAGAATTATGAATCTGAAATTGTTTCATGTGTATCGTATTATTAACTCATGGATCTTGTGGTGACATTGGAGTATCTAGGTGACATTAGAGTTGGTTGATGCGTATCATATGGTGTTATTCTAGTACGAACTCTTAGATAGATCGATCGGAAAGGATAACTTTAAGGTGGTTTCATAACCTACAAACAATTTCTTCTTATGCTCTCCACTAGATAAGAACTTTGGAGTGATTGTTCGTTGCACGTTGACGGATGGTTATGTGATCCAATTATATTACCATTGTTGAGAGATTGCACTAGCGAAAGTACGGATCGTAGGCCTTGTTTTCAAGCATTGCAATACCATTTGTGCTCACTTTTGTCACTTTCTACCTTGTTGTTTTTATATTTTCAGATTATAAAAATCAATATCTACTATCATTACTACACTTGTATCACCATCTCTTCGACGAACTAGGGCAGCTATACAATTTGCCATTGTATTGGGTATGTGGGGGACACACGAGATTTCTTGTATTTGATTGCAGGGTTGTTTGAGAGAGACCATCTCCATCCTATACCTCCCACAGATTGATAAACCTTAGGTCATCCACTTGAGGGGAAATTGGTACTGTCCTACAAGACTCTGCGCTTGGAGGCCCAACACGAGTCTACAAGAATAAAGTTGCGTAGTAGACATCAAGGTCTTTTCTGGCGCCGTTGCCGGGGAGGTGAGTGCTTGAAGGTGTATCTTTAGACCTTGCAATCAAATCTTTAGTTTCTTGTTTTACACTAGTTTGGTTTTATAAAATAAAACTACAAAAATGGAGTTTAGGTTGCATCAATTGTTTCGGCTCTTCAATGTCTTTTGTGAAAATGATGGATCGGTAAATTGTGCTCAATTGGTAGATGAAGAATCTAGGAAAATACTTGATGTGAATTCCTTGAGTAATGAGTATGATAGAAATATTGTTAGTATGAATTCTCTGAATATTCATGATGCTAATGATATGCAAAGCCACAAGCTTGGGGATGTTATGTTTGACGAATATCATATTTTTAGTCCCCTCAAGTTTTGATGAGCAAAACTATTATGATGATGGCATGCCTCCTATCTATGATGATTATGATGATGACATGTATGATATAAAGAGTTATAGTAACCATGAAACTTGTCATCGTGATTTTAATATTCAAAGTGGTTATGTCAATCAAGTACCTCATGATAGTTATTTTGTTGAGTTTGCTCCCACTATTATGAATGAGAAGAAGTTTGCTTATGTGGAGAGTGATAAAATTTCTATGCTTGTAGATCATGAAAATAATGATGTATGTGATAATTATATTTTTCAATTACTTCATTATGATACTGAAAATTATTATGAGTGAGGAACATATGCTTGTAGGAATAGCAATAATATCAAGTTTCCTCTCTATGTGTTCAAAGGTTTGAAATTGCACTTGTTTTGCCTTCCTATGCAAGTTGATTCTTTCTCCCATAAATTGTTTGATCACAAAATCCCTATGCATAGTAAGTGGTTTAGACTTAAATGTTCTTGTCATGTGATTCATGATGCTCTCTTGCTTCTTTCAACTATTATTCCAATACGAGCATCATTGAAATCATCATGCCTAGCTAAAAGGCATTAAAGAAAAGCGCTTCTTGGGAGATAACACAACAATTTTACTTTCTGCTTTTGTGTGTTCACATGATTAAGAAACTGTAGTAATCATGTTTTGTGTCTTTTATTTCAATAAAGTGCCAAGTAAAGCCTTTGGGATAGTGTGGATATTTACTTGTTTGATTATGTGCAAAAATAGAAAGTTTTGCGTCCAGTATATGAATTATGTGATTTTACTGGAGCATCAAACAATTCTGAAATCTTTACATAAATTTTCTATGCAAATTCTATACGTTTTACTAAATTTTCAGAATTGGTAGAGTCAGGTAAGTATGGTGATCATTCAGATCTTCACAAGTTGTTCTGTTTTTCACAGATTCTGTTTTGCATGCATAGTTTGCTTGTTTCAAGTGTTTCCATAGCTTATATTTGGTGATATAAATAGTGGTAATGATGGAATGCAGTATGTATTATGTGATAACAGTTATTAATCTTGTCTTGACAGTACCTAAGTGAATGATCTATCTTTACTACACAAACCCATCTCACGAAGTTCCATTAAGTTTTGTGTGATTGAAGTTTTCAAGTTTTGGGTGAGATACTGATATGAGGTGAATAAGGGTCAGCAAGGACCTAAGATTGGGGATTCCCAATGCACCACCAAGGTAATATCCAAGGAAGACTCAAGCATCTAAGCTTGGGAATTCCCCAGAAGGCATCCCCTCTTTCGTCTCCAACATTATCGGTACATCTTACTTGGAGCTATATTTTTATTCATCACACGATATTTGTTTTTCTTGGAGAATCATTATAATGTGTTGTTATATGTTGCACGTTATTTATAATATTGTTTTTCAGTAAAAAGTTCCAAGAATTGCATTAGGGTGCTTGCATTGCATGTTTTGATATGTGCTGTGTAAAAATAGGAACTTTTGTTGTAGTGTTTGAATTTTTCATATTTTACTAGAACGTGGAAAGTTTCTGAAATTTTTACACAGTGTTTTAATATAAATTATTTAGCACGTACTAAAGTTTCAGAATTGTTTGAGTTATATAGGTACACTGCTTTAATATATTGCTACAGGCTGTTCTATTTGGACAGATTGCTGCCATATTTTTGTTATCTACTTTTTCTATAGTTTCCATAGCCTTTATTGGTAGATACAAATTGTGGAAATGATAGTAAATAGTAGATTATGTTCGAAAATTATTATGTAACTTGTCTTGGCAGTACATAAAGAGTTGATTTATTATTATGTGCACTAACCTATCTCACGAGTTCTTTTCAAGTTTTGTGTGGATGAAGTTTTCGAGAATAGATGAAACCGGGATATTAGAGGATTGAACGAGATAGAAAAGCTCAAGTTTGGGGACCCCCAAGGTACCCCAAGTAAATATTTCAAGAACTCTCGAGCATCTAAGCTTGGGGACTCTCTTCGTCAACTATTGGTTAACTTATGTTGAGCCTAAATTTTTATTCGTTCACATGATGCGTCCTATTCTTGGAGTGATATTTTTCTTTTGCTTGTTGTTTAAATAAAATACTCAGATATGAAAATCTTTATTGAGAGAAAGAGAGTGTCCTCACATATCTACTTAATTCTTTAACTACTCATTGATCTTCACTTATCTTTTGAAGAGTAGTTTTGATGTTTACTCTTGTGATTCACTTATATCCTAAGAGTAAAATTGTGAATGAATGAAATACCATAAATCTGAAATTATTAATGTGCTTTATGCTTAGTAGTAGCTTCACATCTGGTTTAGAAAATAAAATCTATTGAAGTTTGACAATCACAATATTGGTCATACAAGCAATTCGTGAATGACTAGTATAAGGAAGAGAACTTTCACATACAAATATGTTATCTTGGACATCTTCTATGATTGTGAGTATCCATTATTATTTTCAAACTTGATAAAAATAGTTGAAGTTGGACAAGGAAGACAACATAATGAGTTATGGTTGAGTATATTTGCATAGAAGTTATATTGTTATAGATCCTCGAACATGTGGTGCTTGTTTAGAACCTTTTGCTAGCCAAAAATTTGTACTAAGTAGAGATACTACTTGTGTATATGAAAACCCTTAAACCCACTTTCTTGCCAGGAGAGTCCATCATATCTACCTATATGTGGTATTACCCTGCCGTTCCAAGTAAATTTGCATGTGCCACCTCTAAAATTTCAAATGAACATCTGTTTTGTGTGCCTAGACCACTCATGGAGCGACAGGGGGCGGTCAATATCTTTCATATTAAGCGGGTTATTCTCATGATGAGTGTTTATTCACTCGTCCTTGAACGAGAGGGGCGGTAATAGGGATTCCTAGTCCTGAAATAAAAAAATGCAAATGCTTAAAGAAAACTCCCTAAGAATGTTGTTGCTATAGATAGTACCTGTCGATTCATCTAGCCGTGGAGTGTGTTTCTACGTGGAGGGGGAGTAAACCTTTACTTTTACCGCTTGGGAATCGTCGCTAATGTGTTTAACATGGAATTTTTTTATAACTCTTGGTCGTAAAATTTAGGACAGTAAAACCGCACCTAATTCCTGCCCTCTCAGCGATTAGATGTTTCTAACCGTTGGATTTTGTGTGTTAAACGTTCATGGTCGTCCGATTATCCTTTAATGCTACAGTTTTCGCGAGTTGGACTGCCTATCCTAAAGGGAAGCTACTCTGCTAACTTTTTCGGACGCGTGTGGTTAATTGGGCTGGATTGTCTGGCCCGTTTCCTATCCTGTACTCGTCACGAATCGAAGGGTCTTATCCTTTCGAGACTGTCATTCGATCTCCTATTCTCCTCCCTCGCCTCCACGCTGCCGCTCCCTCGCCTCCGCCACATCCTCACCTACCGGTAGTGGGTTTGGGGGATCCAGCCAAGGCGAGGCGCGCGAGGGTATCCAGCCGAGGGGAGGCGCACGGCATTTAAAGGCTAACCCTCTCCCCTTCGTCCTGTTTAGAAATCTGAATCATCTCTCCAATTCAATCTTCCCATGTTCATCTTCACATCCAAGATCTCCTGGTGGGAAGCCTCCTCTCATTCGTGCTCGTTGATATGCGATTGGCTCCATAGTCCAAGTCCGGTGGCCCCAAATCTCCAACCATCCAGGGATCGATACAGCAAACAGTTGCTCACCTATGGTGCCGCTTCTTGTTCGTACTCGAGCAAACTGCTATTGGCGAGCCCTCCCCCCTCCCCTGTTGGAACAGCCAAAAATGGGAGCTAAACATATGTAGGCTATGACCCTAGCTATTTAGTGTCGACTTTGTTGCATAAAAACAAAACTGAAGTGGAATACTTGATTTTTGAGTAATTTTTCTACTGTGAGGATTTAAACAGAAGGGAGCTAAGCATCTCTAGACTATAACCCTAGCAGTTGTATACTTGTATACCACATTTCTCTTCTACTGTATTTTTTTCCTGAGCTGTTGTATGGATATCAAGTTGGTACTCTCTTATCCTCAACAGGTACTACTTTGGTTAATCAAGAGGTATTGTCTTTCCTAGCCATCAGCATCATTTTGATCTCTATGCTATCATAATACAAATCTATAGTTAAATCAATTGCTAATATTCTTCTTCTGATTGATTTCTTTTTTAGACAGATAGTGGCAGACTGGCAGGGGCAGCTGTTCACGTCTTTATCCACCGTTGGTTAATTTATTGTCCTTTTGTGTGAGGATTATATATGTTGCATTAGTTACTGAGTCTTGACTCCGGTGAAAGGCTCCAAAATCCCAACTGACGTAACGAAGCCTGCTTGGCCAGGTAAGTTGATTGCATACTCTCCCTGCTTGCATACGTAAGATCATACAAGTTTTGATTTTAGACGTGGCTTGAATTTAGTTACAAGCTATGGTTGTAGTGTACTTAACGTGCTAACTGTGTAAAAAAATTTGTTATGAAGCTATTTTGTTTTCTCTCCAATAATGGTCCAGTTTTAGTGGTGGCCAAGCCCATTCAAATGGTTGTCGTCCTGATGATCACTATGTTACCCTGACGGATAGATTCATACTATTTAACTAGTAGTACTACTGATGTCTAATTAATAAAGATAAGCACACGACCTTTGTAATGCTATTTTATTTCTGGCTTTGCGAGAATAATGTATGCTCTCGAGGCTTGACTTTATTGAACTAAAGGGATTAAGTGACTATCCTATGATTGTCAAATCCAACTACATATATAAACTCGAACTTTGATATATATATAATAAAGGCTTTCTCTCATCAAAACGTCACAACTAACTGCACTAGAAAACTAAATCATGTGGGTTCCCATGTCACTCCTGATGTATGCACATGAATAATCGTATGATTACCAGCACGTCTCTGGTTTTTCAAGTAAAGAGACTGAAACAATGTATTCCATTTGCCCTTTTCTTACAATAACCAATTAAATTCCATTTTTTGTAGAACGAATTAGATCATTTACTTTCATTGTTGTCAATATAGTATGCAAATTGAGCTTTCATATTCCCTATATCGGTTTATTTAGAAGAAAAATCAAGATGTGCTACTTTGAATACAAACTTCATGTAAATTTTATTTTCATGTCATAAATTCCTATCAATCCATTGTAAAATGGACGGGCGCAGCAACGTACGCCTTTAATGATCTAGTTGACAGGAAGGGTGCACCTTCCAAAATTATATTTATCTCGGTTTCAAACAATGAGCTCTCGCACATATGCAAATCCCTGCTTTCCTCTGCGAAGGACGATCTATTTACTTTCATGTTATTTACTTTTCATGTTGAGTCAACTTCTTATTCCAACCTCAATCTATTAGTTGGCAAGCATCATGTGGTGGGGAAAGATCTAGGCACACATGACTAGTCAAATATATTTGATCATGACTTATTATTGTTGACAATTATCTTTATGATAAATATGTTGGGAGGCAAAACATTAAGCCCCTATGTTTCTATGTGTTCGATGGATGTTGTTTGTTCTAAAAATATGCTTTGAGTACTAGCAATCATAGACGACTATATGATGATTGACTATGTGGAGCTCTTACTTAGACTTTGTTGAGAATAAGTTGAATTGCAATTGCTTGGTGACTAAGAACATAGGTCGTTAAGTTTCAAGAGAATTCATTCTTTGAACCATAACATGTGAATTGGTTGCTACTTTATCATGATGAGTTTTATGAGAAAGATTTGTTGTTTTTATGCCAGGAAAAGTGGTTGAAATTATCATTGATAAAACTTATGCACGCACTATGCTATCATTCACACTTCATAAATTATTTCTTTTATCATTTACCGACTCGAGGACGAGTAGGAATTAAGCTTGGGGATGCTGGTACGTCTTCAACGTATCGATAATTTATGAAGTATTCATGTCATATTCACCTATATTTACAATACTTTTATATGGTTTTTATGCACTTTATATGATTTATTTAGAACTAACCCGGACTGACGTTTTCAGCAAAACTACCGTGGTGTTGTTTTTTGTGCAAAAAATGAAAGTTCACGCAATCGCCCAAAACTTTTTGACAATTGTTTTGGAACAAAAGAGGCACTATAGACCTCGTGGGAGGGCCAGAAGAGCCACGAGGTGGCCAACCTCCACCAGGGCACGCCAGCCCCCCTAACCATGCTCTGGTGGAGCATGCCCACCTTGTGGCCCATCTCCGCATGAAACCAACGCCAAAAATACCTATAGATATAGAAACCATTAAAAATAACCCTATACTCCCCGTTCCGCCGCCGCAAGGCCTCTATATCGATGAAAACCCAATCTAGAGAGAAAACAATACCCTGCCGGAGAGGGTAGATCATTTCCGATGGCCATCTTCATCATGCCGGCGGAGTCCGTGATGAGGAGGGAGTAGTCCACCCTCGGGGCTGACGGTTTGTACTAGTATCTATGTGTTCAATCTCTCTCTCGTGTTCTTGAGATGGCACGGTCTTGATGTATCATGGGATTTGTTAATATAGTTGGATCATATGGTGTGTTACCCTCTCTATCTTTTATGAATTGAGTTTTCCTTCTAAGATTTCGTTATGTTGGATTGAATATTGGATTTGAGAACACTTGATAGATGTCTTGCAGGCGAATACCCGTAGTGACATTGGGGTATTCAAGTGATTCACTTGATCTATGTCTTGGTACTCAACTTGCGAATTCCCAAGGTGACATTGGGGTAATCTATGCATAGGGGTTGATACATGTTCTTCTCCTAGATTCTCTGGTAAAAATCTTTGGGCACTCTTTGAGGTTCTTTGTGGTGGATTGAGAGTTATGAATCTGAAATTGTTTGTTCCGTATCGTATATTTAACTCATGGATAGTTGTGGTGACATTGGAGTATCTAGGTGACATTAGAGTTGGTTGATACGTACCATATGGTGTTATTCTAGTACGTGCTCTTAGATAGCGATCGGAAAGGGGAACTTTAAGGTGATTTCATACCCTACAAACAATTTCTCCTTATGCTTTATGCTAGATAAGAGCCTTTGAGTGATTATTCGTTGCACGTTGAGGGATGGTTATGTGATCCAATTATAGTAGCATTGTTGACATATTGCACTAGCGAAAGTATAGACCATAGGCCTTATTTTCAAGCATTGCAATACCGTTTGTGCTCACTTTTGTCACTTGCTACCTTGCTGTTTTTATATTTTCAGATTGTAAAATTCAATATCTACTATCATTACTACACTCGTATCACCATCTCTTCGCCGAACTAGTGCACCTATACAATTTGCCATTGTATTGGGTGTGTTGGGGACACAAGAGACTTCTTGTATTTGATTGCAGGGTTGTTTGTGAGAGACCATATTCATGCTACACCTCCCACGGATTGATAAACCTTAGGTCATCCACTTGAGGGAAAATTGCTACTGCCCTACAAAACTCTGCACTTGAAGGCCTAACACGAGTCTACAAGAATAAAAATTGCTAGTAGACATCACTCCCTGTCACTGGAATCCTCATCATCATCCTCATCCTCACTCATATCGTCTGTTTCTTTCTTCTCATGTCCTCTAGCGGGTTTTTCCTTTTGCTGGGGTTTTTTGCTGCGGCGGCCTCCTGATACGTCTCCAACATATCTATAAATTTTTATGATGTCATGCTATTATATTATCTGGTTTGGATGTTTTATATGATATTTTATATTATTTTTGGGACTAGCCTATTAATCTAGAGCCTAGTGCCAATTTCTGTTTTTTCCTTGTTTTTCAGCAGATATGGAATATTAAACGGAGTCCTAACGGAATAAAATCTCCGGAATGATTTTTTATGGAAGGAAACAAATCCACCAGGCTTGGAGTGCGTGCCAGGTGATCTACCATGAGATCACAAGCCTGGTAGGCGTGGCCACCCCCCTGGTCGCGCCTGGTAGGCTTGTCGTCTCCTCGCAGGTCTCCTAACCCTATTCTTCGTCCTATAAATACCCAAATATTCCCCCCACACCAAAGGGAGCCATGCAAATACTTTTCCACCGACAAAAGCCTCCGTTCCCGAGAGATCCAACCTTGGACCCTTTTCCGATAATCTGCCGGTGGGGGTTTCGATCACAGAGGGCATCTACATCAACTCCATTGCCCCTCCAATGATGTATGAGTAGTCCACCACAGACCTACGGGTCCATAGGTAGTAGCTAGATGGCTTCTTCTCTCTCTTTGTCGTGTTTCTCATATTTGGGCCTCTGCTTCTCAACAAGTTGCTCGACTTGTCAGCATTCTTGGAGATCATGGCCCTTAGTGCGGTGAATTTTGCAGTATGGCCCATCGGACTTCCCGGTCTTCTCAGCGGCAACAGTCTCCCGGCAATCAGCGCACATGGCAGCTCCCTTGGCAGGGGTCTTGGCCTTCGCCTTCTTGCCTGTACTGAGGTCGCCAATGCTGCTTTTCCCTTACACTTCTTGTTGCGCTTCATGTTTCTTCCCATTTGGTCGAGGGCATCGTTGTCGTCATCGGAGTCAACTTTGATGCTTGCCTCCTCCCCGGGGAGTCGCCTTCCTTCTTCAGCTCGAGCATACTTATCCGCAAGGTGTAAAGCTCATTGACAGTCTTGGGGAGCTTGACATTCATCTTGGATCGCATCCTCATGTTGTGCACGTTCCAATGGAATGCGGCAATTACTACCGCGGGATGTATTTCTTGGATGTTGCGGTGCACTCGGCTGAATCTCTGGATATACTTTCTTAAAGTTTCTCCCTCCTTCTGCGGGAGGACTTGGAGATCACTGGCTGGCCTGGTTCTTTGTGACCACCTGTGAAAGTGTCAACGAACTCGTTGCATAGATCAGCCCATGATGAAATCAAATTCTCCAGCAGGTGCATCAGCCACGATCTCACATTCGGCTTAAGTGCCAAAGGGAAATAGTTGGTGAGCACCTTTTCATCTCTTCCTCCTGTGGCTTGAACAGCTATCGTGTATAGGCCCAAGAACTCTGTCGGGTTCAGATTTTCGTCGTATTTCTCGGGTAGCTTAGGCTTGGAAGCTCGGGTCGACGGCCAGCGGACCCGTCGCAGCTTGCTAGTGAAGGCAGGGCAACCGACCTCGTAAGGAAGGTACCCGCTATCATTGGGCATGGTGTCGCCAAGGTCTGAACCGTTGCGCTTGTAAGATTGACGGTGTGTTTTCCGATGTAGCTCGATGGTGATGCATGCATCTTCTTTCGGCCGGTCTTCAAGGACACGCCGCTGATCCTAGTGCTCGCGCGGGCCAGACAAGATTGTGGATGCCTCGTCATGCTCGTCAGCATGTGAAGCTTGTTCCGGCTTCTCTGGGCCTGTTGTCGCGGAGGGGATTGCACCGTTGGTGTGGCCCCTTCAACACACTCGTCGGCCAGGGCTGCCGCAGTTGTTCGCGTACGTCATGATGGTTCTGCATGCTGAGACTTGTTAGCTTCGACGAAGGAAATCAAACTCTAAATGGTGGCTCTCCATTCATCCATCTTATCAGTTGTTGGCATAAAGTTAAGCAGCATCTGGACTCATGCCATGGCTTCCCCTGTTGTGTCTGGCATGGCGAAAGAGACGGACCACGACATCGCTCGGCTCCTGGGGGGCCAAGAGAAGCGTCGTCGCGTTCTCGACGTCGTGTGTTGCTCGCTAGGGTTTTTTGACGTGCAGGAGGCCGAACCAGCGGGTTTGTGGCCCCGCTCGGTGCTCCTTCTTGTTCTGCACAAGGCGCATGAGGGGCCCGAGGGTCTCACAAGCCAGGGAGCGCGGCCTACCCCCTGGCCGCGTGACGGTGGCTTGTGGTCACCCCTTAAGGCGGTTGGTGCCCTTCTTTCTCTGCAAGAAAGCTAATATCTAGATAAAACTCATGTTAAAATTTCAGCCCAATCGGAGTTACGGATCTCCGGGAATTTAAGAAACGATGAAAGGCCAGAATATGGGAACGCAGAAACAGAAGGAAACAGAGAGAGAGATCCAATCTCGAAGGGGCTTCTGCCCCTCCGCTTCCATGGAGGCCAAGTACCATAGGGGAAACCCTCCTACCATCTAGGGGAGGTCAAGGAAGAGGAAGGAGGGGGGCTCTCTCCCCCTCTCTCCCGGTGGCACCGGAACGCCGTCGGGGCCATCATCATGACGGCGATCTACACCAACAACTTCGCCGCCGTCATCACCAACTCTCTCCCCCTCTATGCAGAAGTTCAACACCTCTTCTCCCCACTGAAACCTCTACTTAAACATGGTACTCAACACTATATATTATTTCCCAATGATGTATGGCTATCCTATGATGTTTGAGTAGTTCCGTTTTGTCCTATGGGTTGATTGATGATCATGATTGGTTTGAGATGCATCTTTTATTATTGGTGTTGTCCTATGGTGTTCTCCATGTCGCATAAGCGTGAGGGATCCCTGTTGTAGGGCTTGCAATATGTTTATGATTCGCTTATGGTGGGTGGCGTGAGTGACATAAGCACAGACCTAAGTAGGTTGTTTGTGTATGGGAATAAAGAGGACTTGGTACCTTATAATGCTATGGTTGGGTTTTACCTTAATGTTCTTTAGTAGTTGTGGATGCTTGCTAGAGTTCCAATCATAAGTCCATATGGTCCAAGTAGATAAAGTATGTTAGCTTATGCCTCTCCCTCATATAAAATTGCAATAGTGATTATCTGTCTAGTTATCAATTGCCTAGGGACAAATAACTTTGTTGTGACAAAAAGCTCTCTACTGAGACTAACTTAGTTGTTTATTTATCTAAGCAGCCTGTCGTGGTTTTGTCACAGCAGATGTCCGAGGACTTAGATTCGAGGCCATCGCTAAGGTGATGGACTCAAATGGGTTGGTTGAGACGAAGGACACGAGTTACCCAGGTTCATCTCCTCGTGAAGAGGTAAAGGCCTACGTCCTTCTTGAGTTGTATTGATTGGAGTATCGATTACAAGGGAGCGGATTCGCTTGACCTAGTTCTCGATAGATTGGTTTCTGTCCAAGTCGCCCCGGGTCTCGCCCTTATATAGGATGTCAAGAACATGTGTTACACAAATCTCATACCAACTCCTACAACGTGTCCGACTCTAACTCTACGCCATCTTGCCTTCCTGAGCAAGCCGTCTCCGGGAGGCTTATATGCCCGGGTCTTCTTTGCCTTCTTTGTCTAGGCCTTACCTCAGCCCATCTTAGTGAGCCACCATACGTTTGGGCTTATGTCTCCAAGCCCATCCTTGGTCTAGCCCATGAGCTGCCAATCATGACCTAGCCCCACCTGGGCTGGTCTTACCATGGGGTTATATCCCCAACATTAGGCCCCAGGTTGATTTGAGCTTGCTCATTTCAATCTTCCATCTCACTTGGCGGTGAGTCCGGCTCAACCTTCCGTCTCACTTGGCGGTGAGTCTTGCTCAACCTTCAATCTTACTTGGCGGCGAGTCTTGCTCATTATCACCTGAAAGTAAAACAAAATAACCCGCCGTGACGTCATACCGGAGATATCAAAAAGATTCACCGATGACCGCAATGGATCTTTCCATTATTAAACTGATGGCCCAAAAATCGAGGCATCCATCTCGGTCAATTAACTTCCGTTGCCTAGATTCTCGCGCCCGCTTCCACCTTTTGCCTATTAAATAGGACCGCGAAGGGCAGTTTTCATTTCCTTCTCCGTTCGCGCCTCTTCTTCTTCCTCCCGACACCGACACCGTCGCTCCAGCGTCCTTCCGTGCCGGCGAAGCTTCCACGCCATCATCACGCCAAGCCGCTGCATCAACCTGATCGGACCAAAACACCGCCCACATCCATCGCATCATCTCCGCTGATTTCTTCTCCACCCTGAGATCTGTAGCTTTCGGTAGGGTTTTCATGGAGTTCCTTTGCCACTAGAACACGAGCTATTCGCAATGTCCGATAGTAGGTAGATCAGTGAGCTTGAAAATGCCCCCCTTTCTAGTGCAGTAGATCGTAGAAAGTAGATAATAGCACCACGCAGACTTATAGTTGTTTTGTTCACCGTCTTGAAACATCACTGGTTCAACTGTTCGCCGCTAGGTTTGGAATAAACCCAATTTTTCTCTGTTTTATAGATCCATAACTGCATAAATAGTCTATGAAACTTGTTTTCCACACTTAGTAAGATTTTCCTCGTTTTCTTGCAAACTTGACTCGCCAGTGAATTTCCGACTCTCAGCAAAACTATTCCGACGACTTAGCTTTATAGAACTTAGACTTTTTAACCTCCCTTAGTTGTCTGCCATCTTCTGACTCGCCACACATTGTTACCTTACACAGTTTTAAGGCGCCACCATGTCTTGTGCATCCAATTCTTGCAATTGGGTCGGCTCTGCTATCACCGAAGAATTCATGATGGATTTTGTAGACGCGCGGACTTTACCAGCCAAAGATGTCATCCATTGGCGAGTTCCAGACAACGAGCTGAGACCCGTTCCCCAAGAGGGTGAAGTAGTTGTGTTCGCGGATCATCTCGTGCGCAGGTTTAGCCCACCCGGCTCAAAAAATTCCAAGACGTCCTTCACTTCTTTAAACTGCATCCTCAAGATATCGCTCCCAATTCCGTCTCCAACATGTGAAACTTCCAAATACTCAGTGAAGTTTACTTACAAGAAGAGCCGTCCGTTGGTCTCTTTCGTGAGTTCTTTTACGCGAATTGCCAGACGGAGGTGAAAGCTGGTCCAAGCCTAGAGCTTGGCGGGATCTCCATTCAGAGGCGACGGGATGTGACCTTTCTGGTTGTTCGGATGCCTAGTCATCCTAAAGACTGGAATAAAACATGGTTTTACTACAAATACACCTCTCCATAAGGAGAGCATTCCTTGCCGGGTTACCGTTCATTTCGGCTCAAGACAACAACTGAGCGCCCTGGCCGGCTGTCAGCCACTGAGCGAGCAAAGTACGCTCCGGCTCACGCAAAGATTAAAGCCCTTATGGCCAATGGACTGACAGGCATGGATCTAACCCACTTCTGGATTTCTTGGAGGGTCATGCCCTTGAGCCAGCGAAGCCAACTCATGTGCGAGTATACGGGTGAATCTGATGACCCCCTCTGCTTTAACTCTACCACGTTATCAGAAGATAACATTGTGGCCGTCATCAAGAGCCTTATCCATGAGTCTTCGGGAGCTTGCGGCGCCACCGGGTTAGAACCTTTCTATGCCGCAAACCCGGCCCCAAATGTAAGGGCGACTCTCGATCTCCTTATTTCTGCATTAGCTATCCATATGTACTTAACAATCTTTTGACCTCTGTCGGCTTACACTTTCAGGCCAATTCCGGCTTCTTGAAGAAGAAGTACGTTCCTCCTCTGAAGAAATCACAGAATAAAGCTGACGGCTGAAAGCAAAAATTCGCACCTCAAGAACCACCGGAATCTGACGACTCAGAGGTAGAACTTGATTCTCTTGGCCGTCTCTTCATGCACCTTATTGACGATAATAATTCACAGGACGAAACAGAGATGAGCCATGCCAACGTTCCTGAGGTAACTTATGTTTCATCTGACTCGGAACATCTTGCACCACAGAAGATACGGTGGGTCGTCCGAAAGGTCCCACTTTCTCATCCTCTTGCTTACTTAGACCCCCATTTTTCTTTGAAAAAGCAACAGCAACTCTCCCGATGCCAGACCCGAAGCACCGGCTCTAACGACCTCATGGTCGGGTTATCTCACTCTCTGGCTCAACAAAAACGGTCGGCTAAGGTATTTATTCAACCTGGCTATGTTTTATCAACCTTGCTTTTATAATTCGACATTGTCTTATATTGTCTCAACTGCTTTCAGGACTCACCCCCTTCATCCGGCAACTCTATCAAAACTGCTCTATCGCTTGCGGCCTCCAAGGACACGCTCGAGGAAGCTTGTCGCTCTGCTGAGCTGGCAGCCAATGATATGATTCCTAAGAGTCCTCCGAGGGAAAATTCTAAGTCGCCGAGCCCTTCACCAGCTATTGACAATTCGGGTACTCCTAGTATCGTTAGCCCCCAAGTGTCGAGCATATTACTTGCAATCTTCTTGAGACTTGCATTACATTGTCGTGATATTTATCATCTGATAATATGCCATCCTGGTGACTTAACCTTCGTTTTGTTTTTGATATGTCACAGGAAGCTTTAAATGAAGCCGGGTCTGAACTGACCGGTTTAAGGAGCAATTTGGCCACTCAGCAAGTCGCCCGAAGCGAGGTAGATGAGAAATGTCGGCTCGCCGTTGAGGAACTTACCAAATTTCAAGCTGAATTTGCTGCCTTCAAGAAGTCTGCTGAGACAGAGCAAGCCGCCCTGGCGAAACATGCTGATGATGCAGACCAGCCGCTCGTGACTGTGTCTGACGAGCTTCAAGCCTTAAAGCGCCATATTGCAAAGATGTCTGCCGCCATCTTTGGTAAGTACCAAATATTTCTTGTGTGAATACCTTACCGGTGGCTTATAACCAAAAATCCGTCTTACGCAGGTCAAAGAAGTCAGCAACTTGCCACCGACAGCTTGCTACCATTGAAAGCCGTCTATACTTTGACAGAGCAGCTGTATTGCAGGGCTCTTTGCACAATCAAGGTGGTGTTCTAACCAACTGCAGCCGTCCCCCCTCTTTGAAGAGGAAAATTTTGCAGCTTTAACCAACTGCAACTGGGACGTGGACAATCTTCAGATCATGGAGGGCGAAGACCCACCGCAGAGTGACCCGCCATCCAACTGACGACCTTGGTAACGCCGTGGATTAGCCGGCCTTGTGACCCGCCATCAGGCGGTGCAAAAAACTTTGAGTCCTCACTTTTGAGCTCTGAAGTGAGCATTGTAACAGGCTTGTAGTAAACTTTGTCTTGCCTGAACTGTGCCATTGTGCACTTATGAAATCGTCCGGCTTAACATATGACATCTGCCTTGTGCCTTGAACTCCGGCTTATTTAGTGCCTGCGTTAAGCATGAACATTATATCTGGATCTTGTTTATTGTGAGACGGTTACTCATTTAAATCAGAGAATAAAGGTTGTTCTATTTATATGAGTAATATCTTTTATGGTCATGCACCCAATGTTAGGGGTTTATTCATATTGAATCTTGATAGTGATGAGACACATGTTCATAACATTGATGCCAAAAGATGTAGAGTTGATAAAGATAGTACCACTTTCTTGTGGCACTGCCGTTTAGGTCATATTGGTGTAAAACACATGAGGAAGCTCCATGTTGATGGACTTTTGGAGTCACTTGATTTTGAATCACTTGACACATGTGAACCATGCCTCATGGGCAAGATGACTAAAACGCCGTTCTCTGGAACAATGGAACGGGCAAGTGACTTGTTGGAAATCATACATACAGATGTGTGCGGTCCAATGAATGTCGAAGCGCACGATGGTTATCGTCACTTTCTCACCTTCACTGATGACTTGAGTAGATATGGATATATTTACTTGATGAAACACAAGTCTGAAATGTTTGAAAAGTTCAAGCAATTTCAGAGTGAAGTTGAGAATCATCGTAACAAGAAGATTAAATTTTTATGATCTGATCGAGGAGGTGAATATCTAAGTTATGAGTTTGGCAGTCACTTAAGACAATGTGGAATTGTTTCACAGTTGAACTCGCCCGGAACACCACAGCGTAATGGTGTGTCTGAACGTCGTAATCGGACCTTATTAGATATGGTGCGTTCTATGATGTCTCTTGCCGATTTGCCACTATCGTTTTGGGGTTATGCATTAGAGACAGCTGCATTCACTTTAAATAGGGCACCATCGAAATCCATTGAGACGACGCCATATGAACTGTGGTTTGGCAAAAAGCCGAAGCTGTCGTTTCTTAAAGTTTGGGGATGTGATGCTTATGTCAAAAAGCTTCAGCCTGAAAAGCTGGAACCCAAAGCGGAGAAATGCATCTTCATAGGATACCCGAAAGAGACAGTCGGGTATACCTTCTATATCAGATCCGAGAGCAAAGTGTTTGTCGCTAAGAACGGAACATTTCTTGAGAAAGAGTTTCTCTCGAAAGAATTGAGTGGGAGGAAAATAGAGCCTGATGAGGTTATTGAACCTTTGCTTCTACCAGAAAGTAGCGCAGCGCAGAAAGATGTTTCTGTGGAGCCTACGACCGTTGAAGAAGAAGTTAATGATGATGATCATGAAGCTTCGGATCAAGTTACTAATGAACCTCGTAGGTCGACAAGAACGCGTGCTACTCCTGAGTGGTACGGCAATCCTGTCTTAGAGGTCATGTTGTTGGACAACAATGAACCTACGAGCTATGAAGGAGCGGTGATGGGCCCAGATTCCGAGAAATGGTTAGAGGCCATGAAATCCGAGATGGGATCCATGTATGAAAACAAAGTATGGACTTTGGAAGTACTACCTGAAGGGCGAAAGGCCATTCAGAACAAATGGATTTTTAAGAAGAAGACGGACGCAGACGGTAATGTCACCGTCTATAAAGCTCGACTTGTGGCAAAGGGTTTTTCACAAGTTCAAGGAGTTGACCACGATGAGACTTTCTCACCCGTAGCGATGCTTAAGTCTGTCAGAATCATGTTGGCAATAGTTGCTTATTTCGACTATGAAATTTGGCAGATGGATGTCAAAACGGCGTTCCTCAACGGTTTCCTTGAGGAAGAGTTGTATATGATGCAACCTGAAGGTTTTGTCGATCCAGAGAATGCTGACAAAGTTTGCAAACTCCAGCGATCCATTTATGGACTGGTGCAAGCATCTCGGAGTTGGAATAAGCGTTTTGATGAGGTGATCAAAGCGTTTGGGTTTATACAAGTTTATGGAGAAGCTTGTATTTACAAGAAAGTGAGTGGGAGCTCTGTAGCGTTTCTAGTGTTATATGTGGATGACATATTGCTGATTGGAAATGATATAGAAATGCTAGAAAGCGTGAAGGAATATTTGAATAAGAGTTTTTCAATGAAGGACCTAGGAGAAGCTGCTTTCATATTAGGCATTAAGATCTATAGAGATAGGTCGAGACGCTTAATAGCACTTTCACAGAGCACATACCTTGATAAAGTTTTGAAGAAGTTCAAAATGGAGCAGTCCAAGAAGGGGTTCTTGCCTGTGTTACAAGGTGTGAAGTTGAGTAAGACTCAATGCCCAGTGACTGCAGAAGATAAAGAAAAGATGAGCGTCATCCCCTATGCTTCAGCCATAGGCTCTATCATGTATGCAATGCTGTGCACAAGACCCGATGTTAGCCTTGCCATAAGTATGGCCGGAAGGTTTCAAAGTGATCCTGGAATGGAGCACTGGCAAGCGGTCAAGAATATCCTTAAGTACCTTAACAGGACTAAGGACATGTTTCTCGTTTATGGAGGTGATGAAAAGAGCTCGTCGTAAAGGGTTACGTCGATGCAAGCTTTGACACTGATCCGGACGATTCTAAATCGCAAACCGGATACGTATTTATTCTTAACGGGGGAGAGATAAGCTGGTGCAGTTCCAAGCACAGCGTGGTAGCTGATTCTACATGCGAAGCAGAGTACATCGCAGCCTCGGAGGCAGCGAAGGAAGGTGTCTGGATGAAGCAGTTCATGACAGATCTTGGAGTAGTGCCAAGTGCACTGAATCCAATAAACCTGTTCCGTGACAACACTGGTGCCATTGCTCTAGCCAAGGAACCAAGGTTTCACAAGAGGACCAGACACATAAAGCGACGCTTCAACTCCATCCGGTTCTACATCGAGGAGAAGGACATAAATATTTGCAAAGTGCACACGGATCTGAATGTTGCAGACCCGTTGACTAAACCTCTTCCAAGGGCTAAACATGATCAACACCAGAACTGTATGGGTGTTCGATTCATTACCATGTAAATCACATAGTGATGTGAACTAGATTATTGACTCTAGTGCAAGTGGGAGACTGTTGGAAATATGCCCTAGAGGCAATAAATAAAGTGTTTATTATTATATTTCCTTGTTCATGATAATCGTTTATTATCCATGCTATAATTGTATTGAATGGGAACACATTGCATGTGTGGGTAAATAGACAACACAATGTCCCTAGTATGCCTCTAGTGAACTAGCTCGTTGATCAAAGGATGGTTAAGGTTTCCTAGCCATGGACATGAGATGTCATTTGATAACGGGATCACATCATTGGGAGAATGATGTGATGGACAAGACCCAAACTACAAACGTAGCATATGATCGTGTCAGTTTATTGCTACTGTTTTCTGCATGTCAATGTATATGTTCCTATGACCATGCGATCATGCAACTCACGGATATCGGAGGAGTGCCTTGTGTGTATCAAACGTCACAACGTAACTGGGTGACTATAAAGGTGCTCTACAGGTATCTCCGATGGTGTCTGTTGAGTTGGCATGGATCGAGACTGGGATTTGTTACTCCGTGTAACGGAGAGGTATCTCGGGGCCCACTCGGTAATGCAACATCATAATAAGCCTTGCAAGCAATGTGACTAATTGTTAGTTGCGGGATCTTGTATTAAGGAACGAGTAAAGAGACTTGCCGGTAACGAGGTTGAACTAGGTATGGAGATATCGACGATCGAATCTCAGGCAAGTAACATACCGAAGAACAAAGGGAACGTTATACGGGATTAACTGAATCCTTGACATAGAGGTTCGACCGATAAAGATCTTCGTAGAATATGTAGGAACCAATGTGGACGTCCAGTTCCCGCCATTGGTTATTGACCGTAGAGGTGTCTCGGTCATGTCTACATAGTTCTCGAACCCGCAGGGTCTGCACACTTAAGGTTCGGTGACGTTTCGGTAGTGTAGAGTTATGTATGGTGGTGACCGAAGTTGTTCGGAGTCCTGGATGAGATCCCGGACGTCACGAGGATCTCCAGAATGGTCCGGAGGTAAAGATTCATATATAGGAAGTCCCAGTTTGGTTTCCGGAAAAGTTTCGGGCTCATCGGTAGTGTACCGGGAGTGCCGGTAGTGTATCGGGAGTGCCGGTAGTGTACCGGGAGACCTCCGGGAGGGGTACTTCGACCCCAAGGGGTCCATGGGCTGTGGGAGAGTATTAACCAGCCCTTGGTGGGTTGGGAAAACAGCCACAAAGGCCCATGGCGCAGGAGAGAAAGTCCTAAAGCAAAAAGTGGAAAATCAGCCAATAGGAGGCAATCCTACTCCAACTAGGATTGGAGGTGAAGTAGGATTGCTTCCCACCTCCTATTTCGGCCGACCCAAAGGCCTTGGCTGCCTCTCCTCTCCTCTCCTCCTATATATACTAGTGGATTGGGTGGTTTTTGGACAGAATTTCCGGCCACGTGCTACCCGTTCCACCGGTGCATAGTTTCTCCTCTAGATCGTAGTTCCGCAGTGCTTAGGCGAAGCCCTGCCGGAATTGCTCCACCACCATCACCGGAGCGCCGTCACGCTGCCGGTGAACTCTCTCTCCTCTCCACCTTCTCTTGCTGGATCAAGACGGTGGAGATCGTCATCAAGCTGCACGTGTGCTGAACGCGGAGGTGTCGTCCGTTCGGTACTAGATCGGAAGGATCGTGATCAAGGCCACGGGACGTTCGTGTTCGGATCGCGGGACGGATCGTGACGAGATCACGGGACGGTTCGTGGTCGCGGGACGCTCGGCGATTTGGATCGTGAAGAAGTTCGACTACACCAACCGCGTTTCTTAACGCTTCCCGCTTAGCGATCTACAAGGGTATGTAGATCCACTCTCCCTCTCATAGATGCTCATCACCATGGATAGGTTTGCGTGTGCGTAGGAAATTTTTTGTTTCCCATGCGACGTTCCCCAATAATAATATGACCTGTTGTTGAGATTTCTGTTGACCGCGAAAGGCCCTTCCCATGGGGGAGATAACTTGTGTGCATCTGTCTGATCTTGAGTCAACCGCAGCAATAAGTCACCTTCTTGAAACGTCCGGCTCTTAACTCTGCGGCTATGATAGCGACACAGGTCTTGCTAATAAATCGCCGATCGAGCCGCCACCAGATCACGTTCTTTCTCCAAGGCATCCAACACATCTTGACGCGCCGTTTCATTGTCCGCCTCAACGTAAGCAGCCACGTAAAACTTGCAACAACAACTAGAGGACGTCTAACTTGTTTTTGCAGGGTATGTTGTGATGTGATGTGATATGGCCAATTACATGATGAGATATATGTGATGTATGAGATGATCATGTGTTGTATAGAATATCACGACTTGCATGCCGATGAGTATGGCAACCGGCATGAGCCATAGGGTTGTCTTTAATTATTGTATGACCTGCGTGTCAATCATTAAGCACTATGTAATGCTTTACTTTATCGCTAAGCGGTAGCAATAGTAGTATGAGCATGGTGGGCATGACAACCCCGATGGCGACACAATGATGGAGATCATGATGATGGAGATCATAGTGTTATGCCGGTGACGATGAAGATCATGCCGGTACTTTCTAGATGGAGATCAAAAGCACAAGTTCATGGACATATCATGTCACTTATGATTTGCATGTGATGTTAATCCTTTTATGCACCTTGTTTTACTTAGGACAATGGTAGAATTATAAGGTGATCCCTCACTTAAATTTCAAGATGAATTGTGTTCTCCCCGAGTGTGCACCGTTGCGAAAGTTCGTCGTGTCGAGACACCACGTGATGATCGGGTGTGATAGATTCTACGTTCACATACAACGGGTGCAAGCCAGATTTGCACGCGCAGAACACTCGGGTTAAACTTGACGAGCCTAGCATGTACAGACATGGCCTCGGAACACAAGAGACCGAAAGGTCGAACATGAGTCATATAGTAGATATGATCAACATAATGATGTTCACCATTGAAGCCACCTTAACTCACGTGATGATCGGACTTGAGTTGGTGAATTTGGATCATGTGACACTCAGATGACCTGAGGGATGTCAATTTGAGTGGGAGCTTTAGTAATTTGATTAACTAAACTCATTATCTTGAACAATAGTCTAAGTAACCTTTGCATATTTATGTTGTAGATCAATGGCTCGCGCAGGAGCACCCCTGAATTTTAATGCGTTCCTAGAGAAAGCTAAATTGAAAGATGATGGAAGTAACTTTGTTGACTGGGCCCGTAATCTGAGGATTATCCTCACGGCTTCCCAGAAGTCATATGTCCTTGATGCACCGCTTGGTGACCAGCCAGAAGACATGACCTCCGAAGACGTTAAGAACGCTTGGGAGGCTCGTGCTGGAGACTACTCAATAGTTCAGTGTGCAATATTGTATGGCTTAGAACCGGGACTTCAAAGACGTTTTGAACGTCATGGTGCATATGAGATGTTCCAGGAGTTGAAGTTTATCTTTCAGAAGAATGCCCGGATCGAGAGGTATGAGACCTCCGATAAATTCTATGCTTGCAAGATGGAGGAGAATGGGTCTACTAGTGAGCACATACTCAGAATGTCTGGGTACTCAAACCGTCTAGCGGAGTTGGGAATTACCCTTCCGCCGGAGGCGATCACTGGTAGAGTTCTTCAATCGATGTCACCTAGTTACAAGAGCTTTGTGATGAACTATAACATGCACGGGATGAACAAGTCAGTCGCCGAGCTGTTTGCGATGCTGAAATTCGCTGAGTCTGAAATCCAGAAAGAACATCAAGTGTTGATGGTCAATAAAACCACTAGTTTCAAGAAAAACGGCAAAGGCAAAGGCAAGAAGGGTAAAACCAAGAAGGATGGCAAAGCAGTTGCTACTCCTACAAAGAAGCCTAAGCATGGACCTAAGCCAGAAACTGAGTGCTTTCATTGCAAAGGAACTGGTCACTGGAAGCGGAACTGCCCCAAGTACCTGGCTGGCAAGAAGGCAGCCAACGACAAACAAGGTATATATGATATACATGTTATTGATGTGTACCTTACTAGTTCTCGTAGTAGTGCCTGGGTATTTGAAACCGGTTCGGTTGCTCACATTTGCAACTCAAAGCAGGAACTACGGAATAAACGAAGACTGGCAAAGGACGAAGTGACGATGCGCGTGGGAAATGGTTCCAAGGTTGATGTGATCGCCGTCGACACGCTCTCTCTTCGATTACCATCGGGATTAGTGATGAACCTGAATAATTGTTATTTAGTGCCTGCGTTAAGCATGAACATTATATCTGGATCTTGTTTATTGCGAGACGGTTACTCATTTAAATCAGAGAATAAAGGTTGTTCTATTTATATGAGTAATATCTTTTATGGTCATGCACCCAATGTTAGGGGTTTAATCATATTGAATCTTGATAGTGATGAGACACATGTTCATAACATTGATGCCAAAAGATGTAGAGTTGATAATGATAGTACCACTTTCTTGTGGCACTGCCGTTTAGGTCATATTGGTGTAAAACGCATGAGGAAGCTCCATGCTGATGGACTTTTGGAGTCACTTGATTTTGAATCACTTGACACATGTGAACCATGCCTCATGGGCAAGATGACTAAAACGCCGTTCTCTGGAACAATGGAACGGGCAAGTTACTTGTTGGAAATCATACATACAGATGTGTGCGGTCCAATGAATGTCGAAGCGCGCGGTGGTTATCATTACTTTCTCACCTTCACTGATGACTTGAGTAGATATGGATATATTTACTTGATGAAACACAAGTCTGAAACGTTTGAAAAGTTCAAGCAATTTCAGAGTGAAGTTGAGAATCATCATAACAAGAAGATTAAATTTCTGCGATCTGATCGAGGAGGTGAATATCTGAGTTATGAGTTTGGCAGTCACTTAAGACAATGTGGAATTGTTTCACAGTTGACACCGCCCGGAACACCACAGCGTAATGGTGTGTCTGAACGTCGTAATCGGACCTTATTAGATATGGTGCGTTCTATGATGTCTCTTGTCGATGTGCCACTATCGTTTTGGGGCTATGCATTAGACACAGCTGCATTCACTTTAAATAGGGCACCATCGAAATCCGTTGAGACAACGCCATATGAACTGTGGTTTGGCAAAAAGCCAAAGTTGTCGTTTCTTAAAGTTTGGGGATGTGATGCTTATGTCAAAAAGCTTCCGCCTAAAAAGCTGGAACCCAAAGCGGAGAAATGCATCTTCATAGGATACCCGAACGAGACAGTCGGGTATACCTTCTATCTCAGATCCGAGGGCAAAGTGTTTGTCGCTAAGAACGGAACATTTCTTGAGAAAGAGTTTCTCTCGAAAGAATTGAGTGGGAGGAAAATAGAGCCTGATGAGGTTGTTGAACCTTTGCTTCTACCAGAAAGTAGCGCAGCGCAGGAAGATGTTTCTGTGGAGCCTACGACGGTTGAAGAAGAAGTTAATGATGATGATCATGAAGCTTCGGATCAAGTTACTAATGAACCTCGTAGGTCGACAAGAACGCGTGCTACTCCTGAGTGGTACGGCAATCCTGTCTTAGAGGTCATGTTGTTGGACAACAATGAACCTACGAGCTATGAAGGAGCGGTGATGGGCCCGGATTCCAAGAAATGGTTAGAGGCCATGAAATCCGAGATGGGATCCATGTATGAAAACAAAGTATGGACTTTGGAAGTACTACCTGAAGGGCGAAAGGCCATTCAGAACAAATGGATTTTTAAGAAGAAGACGGACGCAGACGGTAATGTCACGTCTATAAAGCTCGACTTGTGGCAAAGGGTTTTTCACAAGTTCAAGGAGTTGACTACGATGAGACTTTCTCACCCGTAGCGATGCTTAAGTCTGTCAGAATCATGTTGGCAATAGCTGCTTATTTCGACTATGAAATTTGGCAGATGGACGTCAAAACGGCGTTCCTCAACGGTTTCCTTGAGGAAGAGTTGTATATGATGCAACCCGAAGGTTTTGTCGATCCAGAGAATGCTGACAAAGTTTGCAAACTCCAGCGATCCATTTATGGACTGGTGCAAGCATCTCGGAGTTGGACTAAGCCGTTTTGATGAGGTGATCAAAGCGTTTGGGTTTATACAAGTTTATGAAGAAGCTTGTATTTACATGAAAGTGAGTGGGAGCTCTGTAGCGTTTCTAGTGTTATATGTGGATGACATATTGCTGATTGGAAACGATATAGAAATGCTGGAAAGCGTGAAGGAATATTTGAATAAGAGTTTTTCAATGAAGGACCTAGGAGAAGCTGCTTTCATATTAGGCATTAAGATCTATAGAGATAGGTCGAGACGCTTAATAGCACTTTCACAGAGCACATACCTTGCTAAAGTTTTGAAGAAGTTCAAAATGGAGCAGTCCAAGAAGGGGTTCTTGCCTGTGTTACAAGGTGTGAAGTTGAGTAAGACTCAATGCCCAGTGACTGCAGAAGATAAAGAAAAGATGAGCGTCATCCCCTATGCTTCAGCCATAGGCTCCATCATGTATGCAATGATGTGCACAAGACCCGATGTTAGCCTTGCCATAAGTATGGCCGGAAGGTTTCAAGCGGTCAAGAATATCCTTAAGTACCTTAACAGGACTAAGGACATGTTTCTCGTTTATGGAGGTGATGAAAAGAGCTCGTCGTAAAGGGTTACGTCGATGCAAGCTTTGACACTGATCCGGACGATTCTAAATCGCAAACCGGATACGTATTTATTCTTAACGGGGGAGCGATAAGCTGGTGCAGTTCCAAGCAAAGTGTGGTAGCTGATTCTACATGCGAAGCAGAGTACATCGCAGCCTCGGAGGCAGCGAAGGAAGGTGTCTGGATGAAGCAGTTCATGACAGATCTTGGAGTAGTGCCAAGTGCACTGAATCCAATAAACCTGTTCCGTGACAACACTGGTGCCATTGCTCTAGCCAAGGAACCAAGGTTTCACAAGAGGACCAGACACATAAAGCGACGCTTCAACTCCATCCGGTTCTACATCGAGGAGAAGGACATAAATATTTTCAAAGTACACACGGATCTGAATGTTGCAGACCCGTTGACTAAATCTCTTCCAAGGGCTAAACATGATCAACACCAGAACTGTATGGGTGTTCGATTCATTACCATGTAAATCACATAGTGATGTGAACTAGATTATTGACTCTAGTGCAAGTGGGAGACTGTTGGAAATATGCCCTAGAGGCAATAAATAGAGTGTTTATTATTATATTTCCTTGTTCATGATAATCGTTTATTATCCATGCTATAATTGTATTGAATGGAAACACATTGCATGTGTGGGCAAATAGACAACACAATGTCCCTAGTATGCCTCTAGTGAACTAGCTCGTTGATCAAAGGATGGTTAAGGTTTCCTAGCCATGGACATGAGATGTCATTTGATAACGGGATCACATCATTGGGAGAATGATGTGATGGACAAGACCCAAACTACAAACGTAGCATATGATCGTGTCAGTTTATTGGTACTGTTTTCTGCATGTCAATGTATATGTTCCTATGACCATGCGATCATGCAACTCACGGATATCGGAGGAGTGCCTTGTGTGTATCAAACGTCACAACGTAACTGAGTGACTATAAAGCTGCTCTACAGGTATCTTCGATGGTGTCTGTTGAGTTGGCATGGATCGAGACTAGGATTTGTTACTCCGTGTAACGGAGAGGTATCTCGGGGCCCACTCGGTAATGCAACATCACAATAAGCCTTGCAAGCAATGTGATTAATTGTTAGTTGCGGGATCTTGTATTAAGGAAGGAGTAAAGAGACTTGCCGGTAACGAGGTTGAACTAGGTATGGAGATACCGACGATCGAATCTCGGGAAAGTAACATACCGAGGAACAAAGGGAACGTTATACGGGATTAACTGAATCCTTGACATAGAGGTTCGACCGATAAAGATCTTCATAGAATATGTAGGAACCAATGTGGACATCCAGGTCCCGCCATTGGTTATTGACCGTAGAGGTGTCTCGGTCATGTCTACATAGTTCTCGAACCCGCAGGGTCTGCACACTTAAGGTTCGGTGACGTTTCGGTAGTGTAGAGTTATGTATGGTGGTGACCGAAGTTGTTCGGAGTCCCGGATGAGATCCCGGACGTCACGAGGATCTCCGAAATGGTCCGGAGGTAAAGATTCATATATAGGAAGTCCCAGTTTGGTTTCCGGAAAAGTTTCGGGCTCATCGGTAGTGTACCGGGAGTGCCGGTAGTGTACCGGGAGACCTCCGGGAGGGGTACTTCGACCCCAAGAGGTCCATGGGCTGTGGGAGAGTATTAACCAGCCCTTGGTGGGTTGGGAAAACAGCCAAAAAAGCCCATGGCGCATGAGAGAAAGTCCTAAAGCAAAAAGTGGAAAATCAGCCAATAGGAGGCAATCCTACTCCAACTAGGATTGGAGGTGAAGTAGGATTGCTTCCCACCTCCTATTTCGGCCGACCCAAAGGCCTTGGCTGCCTCTCCTCTCCTATCCTCCTATATATACTAGTGGATTGGGTGGGTTTTGGACAGAATTTCCGGCCACGTGCTACCCGTTCCACCGGTGCATAGTTTCTCCTCTAGATCGTAGTTCCGCAGTGCTTAGGCGAAGCCCTGCCGGAATTGCTCCACCACCATCACCGGAGCGCCGTCACGCTGCCGGTGAACTCTCTCTCCTCTCCACCTTCTCTTGCTGGATCAAGACGGTGGAGATCATCATCAAGCTACACGTGTGCTGAACGCGGAGGTGCCGTCCGTTCGGTACTAGATCGGAAGGATCGTGATCAAGGCCATGGGACGTTCGTGATTGGATCGCGGGACGGATCGTGACGAGATCACGGGACGGTTCGTGATTAGATCGCGGGACGCTCGGCGATTTGGATCGCGAAGAAGTTCGACTACACCAACCGCGTTTCTTAACGCTTCCCGCTTAGCGATCTACAAGGGTATGTAGATCCACTCTCCCTCTCGTAGATGCTCATCACCATGGATAGGTTTGCGTGTGTGTAGGAAAATTTTTGTTTCCCATGCGACATTCCCCAACAATAATGTGACCTGTTGTTGAGATTTCTGTTGACCGCGAAAGGCCCTTCCCATGGGGGAGATAACTTGTGTGCATCTGTCTGATCTTGAGTCAACCGCAGCAATAAGTCACCTTCTTGAAACGTCCGGCTCTTAACTCTGCGGCTATGATAGCGACGCAGGTCTTGCTAATAAATCGCCGATCGAGCCGCCACCAGATCACGTTCTTTCTCCAAGGCATCCAACACATCTTGACGCGCCGTTTCATTGTCCGCCTCAACGTAAGCCGCCACTCGTGGCGAGTCATGACGGATATCACTGGGTAACACGCTTCTGCACCGTAAACCATGAAGAAAGGTGTATAACCTGTGGATCTGTTGGGAGTGGTCCTGATGCTCCATAAGACGGACGACAACTACTCCACCCAACAACCCGGCGTTCTCTGCAAAGGAACCATGAGCCGGGGTTTGATACCTCTCAAGATTTCTTGGTTAGCGCGCTCGGCCTGGCAGTTGGACTGTGGATGAGCAACTCCAGAAACATCAAGTCTGATGTGTTCACTTTCACAGAACGCTTTCATAGCCCCCTTGGATGGGTTTGTACCATTATTTGTGACGATACTGTGTGGGTAACCAAAACGGTAGATCTGCTTCTTAATGAACTGAACTGTCGTGGCCGCGTCACACTTGCCAACCGGCTCAGCTTCGACCCACTTGGTAAATTTGTCAACCGCCACCAGGAGGTGGATCTTCTTGTCTTTGGATCTCTTGAAGGGACCGACCATATCAAGCCCCCAGACCGCAAATGGCCAAGTAATTGGAATCATGCGCAGCTCTTGAGCCGGGACATGAGCACGCCGGCCAAACTTTTGACATCCATCGCACTTGCGGACCAAGTCCTCTGCATCCTTATGAGCTGTCAGCTAGAAGAAGCCATGTCAAAAGGCTTTGGCCACCAGTGATTTTGAGCCGGCGTGATGACCACAATCACCAGCATGAATTTCATTCAAGATTTCCTTGCCCTCTTCAGGTGAAACACAATGTTGAAACACACCGGTGACGCTGCACTTATGTAACTCGCCATTAACTATTGTCATAGACTTAGACCGCCTAGTGATCTGTCTGGCGAGATTTTCATCATCAGGTAACTCGCCGCGACTCAAGTAAGCCAAGTAAGGCACAGTCCAGTCAGGAATTGCATGTAGAGCCGCCACCAGCTGTCCCTCCGGGTCAGGAATAGCCAAGTCCTCCTCTGAAGGTAACTTTACTGGCGGGTGATGTAGTACGTCTAAGAAAACGTTAGGCGGCACCGGCATATGTTGAGAACCCAGCCTTGACAGGGCGTCAACCGCCTCGTTCCTGCGACAATCAATATGATCCACCTGATAACCCTTGAAGTGACCAGTGATGACATCCACCGCCTGGCGATAAGCCGCCATCCGTGGGTCCTTGGAATCCCAAGTGCTTGAAACTTGTTGGGCCACAAGATCTGAGTTGCCGAAGCATCTAACCCGGCTCAGGTTCATCTCCTTAGCCACCCGGAGGCCATGAAGCAGAGCTTCGTACTCAGCTGCATTCTTAGTACAAGGAAACATCAACCTTAGCACATAACAGAACTTATCACCTTTGGGGGAAGTTAAGACAACCCTTGCCCCTGATCCTTCCAGCTGCCTGGATCCATCAAAGTGGATTGTCCAATATGTGTTATCTAGCTTTTCCTCCGGCGCCTGACACTCAGTCCAGTCATTGATGAAATCCACCAAGTCTTGTGACTTAACCGCCATGCGAGGCACATATTTCAAATTGGGAGGTCCAAGCTCCAATGCCCACTTAGCGATCCTGCCAGTGGCTTCTCTGTTTTGAATTATATCTCCCAACGGGGCAGAGCTAACCACTGTAATCTGGTGCCCCGGGAAGTAGTGTTTGAGCTTGCGATTGGCCATGAACACCCCATACACCATCTTCTGCCAATGTGGATATCTCTGCTTGGATTCTGTCAGGATCTCACTAATATAGTAAACCGGCCGCTGAACCGGATATTCCTTCCCTGACTCCTTACGCTCAACAATAATTGCAGCGCTGACAGCCCTATTATTAGTCGCCACGTACAAGAGCAAAGGTTCTTTCTCAACTGGAGCGGCTAAGACCGGTGGCTCAGTGAGCTGCCTCTTGAGTGCCTCAAATGCTTCACCCGCCGCCGTACTCCAGACAAAGTTGTCCATCTTTTTCATCATCTGATACAAAGTGATAGCCTTCTCACCAAGGCGGCTTATAAACCGGCATAACGCAGCAATCCGTCCCGCCAGGCGCTGAACATCATTGATGCATGCCGGCTCAGACAGGGAGGTGATAGCCTTGATTTTATCCAGGTTAGCCTCAATGCCATGCTCAGATACCAGAAATCCCAAGAGCTTGCTTGCCGGAACGCCAAAGACACACTTAGCCGGGTTAAGCATCATCTTGTAGACCCGTAAGTTGTCGAAAGTCTCCTTCAGGTCGTCAAGCAGAGTCTCCTTCTTTCTTGACTTGATCACAATATCGTCCACATACGCATGAATACTGCGCCCAATTTGGTTGTGAAGACAGTTCTGTACGCAATGCTGGTAAGTCGCCTGGGCACTCTTGAGCCCAAAAGGCATAGACACATAGCAGAAAGCACCAAAAGGCGTGATGAAAGCCATCTTCTCTTGGTCCTTGACTGCCATCTTGATCTGATGATAACCAGAATAGGCATCTAGGAAGCATAAACTCTCACAACCCGCCATTGCATCAATGATCTGGTCAATACGAGGGAGAGCAAATGGGTCAGCCGGGCAGGCTTTGTTAAGATTTGTGTAGTCCACACACATATGCCATGTGTCGTTTTTCTTGAGCACTAACACCGGGTTAGCGAACCACTCCGGATGAAAGACCTCGACGATGAAACCCGTCGCCAAAAGCCGGGCTACTTCTTCCCCAATGGCCTTGCGTCTCTCCTCACTGAACCGGCGTAGAAATTGCTTGACTGGTTTGAATTTAGGATCCACATTAAGGTGGTGCTCAGCAAACTCTCTCGGTACACCTGACATGTCAGAAGGTTTCCACGTGAAGATGTCCTGATTCTCACGGATGAATTCGATGAGCGCGCTTTCCTATTTAGGATCCATGTTAGCTCCGATAGTGAGCTGTTGAGATGAGTCACCCGGATTGAAATCCACCAATTTGGTATCATCCGCCAAAAATTTGAGGGGCGGCTAAACCTCTTTGGTAGGCTTTTTCAGTGGAGTCATGTCCTCTGGGTCAACATTCTCCTTGTAAAACTTGAGCTCTACCTGAGCACAACTGGATTCTGCATAAGCCGCATTTCCTTCCTCGCACTCAATGGTTGTCTCTCGATCATCGTGCACAGTAATCGTACCTTTGAGACCCGGCATCTTGAGCTGCAAGTATACATAACAAGGCATGGCCATGAATTTGGCATAAGCTGAACGTCCAAACAGAGCATGATACAGACTTTTGATCTTGACCACCTCAAAACACAAGGTCTCCACCCTGTAATTGTATTCGTCACCGAAGGAGACTTCCAGGGAGATCCTTCCCACGGGATAAGCTGACTTGCCAGGCACCATGCCGTGAAAAACTGTTGAAGATGGCTTAAGATCCTTATCAAGCAACTTCATCCGGCGGAAAGTGTCGTAGTACAAGATATTGATGCTACTGCCACCGTCCATAAGCACCTTAGAGAACACGTAGCCTCCAACCTGGGGAGCGACTACCAATGCTAGCCGTCCCAGTCATCAACACGCGGCGGGTGATCCTCCTAGCTCCAAGTTATGTCATACTCAGACCACTTCAAATATTGTGGTAGAGCCGGCCTGACCGCATTAACAGCCCGCTTGCGCAACTTCTGATCTCGCCTGTCCAGGCTGGTTGTAAAAACATGATACAGACCCGAGCTAAGCTGCTTTGGATTACTCTGATATCCAGACTGGTTATTCTCTTGCTGATTGCTACCACCTGAGTGCGGATGATGTTTTCCTCCCTGGTTGCCCTGGCCGTGATGGCCGGACCCTGAGCCACCGGACCCAAACCCGGCTCCTAACCCGCCTGGTCCTGAGCCGCCGGGCGGGCCACCATCGTTGTTATGCTGTTGTAAGCTGTACTCCTTGAACTTTTGCATAACGTGGCAATTACCCCACGTGTGACCTGCTGGTCTGTCGGGTCGACTATGCTCCGGACAAGGTTTATTGAGCATCTCCTCCAAATTAAAAGGAGTCTTACCTTTATTAAAAGGCTGCTTGAATTTCCCATTGCCCTTAGCACGGTTGTTGCCGGTGCTGGCGTTGGCCACCAGCTCTGACCCGTCGTATGGGTTCTTCATGTTGCCTTGATTACCATTGCCTGCCGCACCCTTGCCATTGCCGCTCTTCTTACTCTGACTGGGCTTC
Source organism: Hordeum marinum (assembly GCA_022496015.1). Classification (NCBI taxonomy): domain Eukaryota; kingdom Viridiplantae; phylum Streptophyta; class Magnoliopsida; order Poales; family Poaceae; genus Hordeum; species Hordeum marinum. Next base: position 363,935,798 of record CM039674.1, on the reverse strand, counting down.
TCTTCATCAGTGCCCCGATCCTTCGTATTATCAGAGTCGACGTATTTTGTGGGAGCCGCCATGAGCTCTCCCATGTCTTGACACGTGCACTTGAGCCGGCCGAGCTTCCTCTTCAAAGGCGTAAAGTGTCAATTCTTTTCCAGAATCAAGACCGCTTGAGCCACCGTAATCTGCTCTGACGAGTGGATGATAGTCGAAACCCGTCAAACCCAATGATGAGCCGACTCATTTTCCTACTGTACACAGTGGTCCAAATCCACAATCGTCATGGGCTGCTTGCATGTCCCTTGGAAGTTTTTGATGAACCTTGCCTTTAACTCGGCCCAAGAATTGACGGTATTGGGTGTCAAGACCTTCAACCACGTGCGAGCCGGCCCTTCTAGCATCATGATGAAATACTTCACGCATACCGCGTCATTGACGTCCAACATCTCCATGGCCAGCTCATAACTTTCAATCCAGGCCTCTGGAGGTACGTCAGCTGTGTAGTTCGGGACCTTGCGAGGGCCCTTGAAGTCCTTCGGTAGGCGCTCGTTCCACTGAGCCAGCACCAAGCATGGTACTCCCACAGCCCCGGTGGTCACTCCCGCTCCAACTGAGACAAAAGGCGTAGGCTCTCGATGAGCTGCCGATGCCTGAGCCGCTACCTCATCATGTGCCCTTGCCCGATCTATGAGCGCTTGAGCATCCAAATCCGCCTGGTCGTCTCGCGGCGGTCCCCGGTGTCGATCATTGCTAGAAACCGCTGGCGACTCATAGCACCGGCTGAAGCTGTGGCTGGGGATGGGGGTTGAATGCATGCGACTCTGGCTGTAAGTATACTTCTCTTGCTGGGCCATCGCCGTCTGTAGATATCCAATGGCGTTCTGCACCTCCTTAGCGTAAGGCGCCTCATCAGGAATAGGGATTGTGTCCAGCCGGGTGGCCGCAGCCACCATGTTCTCCGCCGGATTTGAGTAATGACCCGCCGGCGTTGGGAAAGTCATTGGTGAGGTCTGGTTCCGTCGGGGTGGGTTAAGCTGTTGTCGAGCCGTCGACCGACTTCCAGGTGCTTCCATTGTCTGACCCGTTCCTGGCGTGTTAAAGAAGTTTCTGGCCTTATATTGTTCAGGCAGGTGGGACTGATGCCTCATCCGCCACACTATGGCCGCCGATTGCTGTTCCAGCTCAAGGCGGAAAGCGTCTGTCTTAAGGCGCTCTGCCTTCGCGTCCATCTGAGCTTTAATGCACCAACCTCTATAGGACCTCTGCCATCTGATCCTTCAGTCTCGTGATCTCTAGGTTCCGAGCGGCTTGATTGTCAGGCATGACTTCAGTTGCCATCAGGGCCGTGAGCTCGTTCATCAAATCCAGAAGAACCTGAGCCGACGGCGGGTCAGCCCCCGTGTCTACTGCCTCGGCAGCCCCGCCGCTTGTGCACGGCTCTGTTCCCGTCATGCAAATGTCCACATGATTCGGCAACGCATGATCGTCTGGCTCAGACCGCTCCGACTCGAGGTAAGGCTCGTCGTAGACCCCAAGCCCACCATCGTGAAGTTGGTAGATTGATTCTGCCTCTCCGCTCGAAGATCCATCCTCTGAACAGATGAGGGTCTCTTATGACTTAGAAGCCTCCAGATCCACACCTTGAGTGAAGCCAATGAAGACATGCTTCATGTCCGGGTTAACACGGGCGGGTTGCACGTGTCGGACGGGTTGCGCGCGCTGAGCCGGTCGACGATGTCGGTGCAGACGTCCGGCCCAGGTGTAGATCCACCAATTTTGCCGATGAAGATGTGGATTCCACCGAAGGGAACCTGGAACCCATACTCCACAGAGTCGGCATCGGGACCCCAGCTGGCGGCGGCGATGTAGAGCCGGCCGCGGCGACTTTTGTTCATACTTCCGACCACGAATCCTTCGAACCCCGGAAGAGAGCCCTTTGAGAACTCAACACCACCGAGCGCTAGCCTCATGGTGGGCGCCAACTGTCATGGTTTTGTCATGGCAGATGTCTGAGGACTTAGATTCGAGGCCATCTCTAAGGTGATGGACTCAAAGGGGTTGGTTGGGACGAAGGACACGAGTTTACCCAGGTTTAGCCCCTCGTGAAGAGGTAAAGGCCTACGTCTTGCTTGAGTTGTATTGATTGGAGTATAGATTACAAGGGGCCGGATTCGTTTGACCTAGTTCTCGATAGATTGGTTTCTGTCTAAGTCGCCCCGGGTCTCACCCTTATATAGGATGTCAAGACCACGGGTTACACAAGTCTCATACCGACTCTTACAACGTGTTCGACTCTAACTCTACGTCGTCTTGCCTCCCTAAGCAGGCCATCTCCGGGTGGCTTATCCTCTTGGGTCTTCTTTGCCTTTTTTGTTTGGGCCTCACCTCGGCCCATCTTAGTGAGCCGCCATACATCTGGGAATGTCTCCAGGCCCATCCTTGGTCTAGCCCATGAGCCGCCAATCATGACCTGGCCCCACCTGGGCAGGTCTTACCATGGGGTTATATCCCCAACACGGCCCCTACTTTTTATTTACATTCTATTTATTATCTTGCAAACTGATCCCATTACACCTACAAAGTACTTCTAGTTTCGTACTTGTTCTAGGTAAAGTGAAGGTTAAGCTTGCGTAGAGTTGTATCGGTGGTCGATAGAACTTGAGGGAATATTTGTTCTACCTTTAGCTCCTCGTTGGGTTCAACACTCTTACTTATCGAAAGAGGCTACAACTGATACCGTACACTTGTGGGTTATCAAAGGGTCACGGCTTGGACCAGACCGGGCATCGTTGAGGTGGCCGCGGTCGCTTACGCGGTGGGGAGGTGATGGGCGGTTGTTTCCCTCGCCCACGACGCCAGGGCCGAGCACGCCAACTTGTTGTTATGGCTGCTACCCTCCGGCGTCTCCTGCTCCATCTCCGGTCTTGAGGGACTAGATATGGGTGCCGCTTGCATCGACCGCGTCACCCACGATGCCCGCCTCACCCGCAGCTACTACGGTGCCGACGGCACCCATGGCTGCGTGTGAGGGAGACTTTCAAGCATAGGGATGCATGGTTGCACTGTATTTCTTCTTGGGAGCCTCTGTTGGAGAAGATGATGATGAAGATCGATGCGCTAATCACAATCTATGGTTTGCACCAACGCAACGCCCCCTACATTGTGCACCAAAGATGTCAGGGTAGGATGCACTCGAACACCTATGGGGCCATCGGCTCCTTTGTGGTTTGACGGGGGCATGGACGCAAGCACAAAGAGTAGAGATAGTGAGTCGGCATGGAGATTTACCTAGGTTCGAGCCGCTATTAAGTGTAAAACCCTACTCCTGCTTTGTGGGTGGATTGCTCAAAGGAACACAAACAACGTGCAGCGCTCCCGCCCAGCAAAGGTTGCCTTTGGGGGAGCTAGTATGCGAGTACAAGTGTTCGAAAGTCTGAATCTTTAGCTAGGCTGTCTTGGGCCTCCTTTTATAGCACAAGGGGCAACCACAGTGGCAAAACAGATATTGTCTGATGATAAGATAGCTAGCAGAGCTTATCATACCTAACTCTCGCATTAGGGACAAAATATCATCATTGCTAGTCTAGGTGGCGCGTAGGGGCGCATCCCCGGCAAGCTTATACCACCGCTCTAGCTAACTATCACACCACAGCTTGACAAGTCTGTGAATGGGTGTCACGGAGGCGTAATTTATCTTCCAGCATGTCGCCACGTGCTTATCTAGAGCCACTTGGCCACCTGGGGCTTGGCACCGCATCGACAAGTGACTGGCCTTGCGATGCGGTGGAGCAGTGGCCGGTCAGCTCGTGGCTATCGGGGGGATGGCTTGCCGGGTCTTCATGGAGTGGCGCACGTTCTGGTCCCCCGAAAGCACATTTGCTCCCTTGGTGGTTTTGGTAATTAATAACAACATATATGTCATTGAACTAATGTTTCCACTAAGTATGTTTCAGGAAAAGTTCAATGATGGGTTAACATAAGGATTGTGGAATACCCCAAGATGCAAGGAATAGCATTGGCCAAGCTTCAAGCAAAAGACTCTACATTTTACATTTGTGATAAATCACTTTGAGTCCATAGGAAAGCCAATACTATTAAAAGGGGGTAAGGTTTTGTTGGTGAACAAAATGCTCATACGTGCACAAGTGATAGTCACCACATACACCCACAAGCTCTTCCACAAAAGTCTGTCCAAAGAAAAATACTCAAAATCGGTGCAACCAACACTCTACACTCGGTGCCACCAATTCCAAACCCTAGACAGACCCAGCCAAACCCTAGCTTTTCGATGCAACCGATTCTGCATTCGGTGCCACCGGGTTAGGCTGCCAACTTTCTATTACGCAAGTTCAAAATTTCGGTCCCTCTGAGATTGTTGGATCGGTGTCACCGAGATTGGACATTCTGACTGTTGGTCACCTCATCTGTGCAACCGAGATTCCTATATCGGTCTCACCGAGATTCAAAAGTTGCCACCTTTTGGTCACTTTGGTACCACCGAGATTAACACATCGGTATCACCAAGTTGGTCATTTTGTGTGTAATGGTTGGATTTTTGGAGATGCCTATATATACCCCTCCACCACCACTCACTCGCAAGTGAAGCACTCAAAACAGTTCCCCACTCATACCTACTGATTTTCTGAGAGAGAGCCACCTACTCATGTGTTGAGATCATACCATTCCATTCCTACCATATGAATCTTGATCTCTAGCCTCCCCAAGTTGCTTTCCACCCAATCAATCTCTTCTACCAAGCAAATCTATGAGAGAGTGATTGTGTGTTGAGGAGTCTATCATCTTGAAGCACAAGAGCAAGGAGTTTGTCGACACAATTAAGCCTATTACCTTTTGGAGGGTGGTGCCTCCTAGATTGGTTAGGTGTCGCTTGGGAGCCTCCTACTTCGTGTTGTGGAGTGAACCAAGAAGTTTCTAAGGGCAAGGAGATCGCCTACTTCATGAAGATCTACCCCGAGTTAGGCTAGTCCTCCGTGGACGTAGGTCGTCATGGTATAGTCAAGGTTGCTTCTTCATGGAACCCTCCATGGGTAGAGCCCTCCGTGGACTCTCGCGACTGTTACCCTCTGTGGGTTGAAGACACCATGAACGTGGACGTACGATAGCACCACCTATCGGAACCACGGGAAAAATCATTGTGTCGCCAATTGCGTTTGATCTTCCTACCCTTCCTTTACTTACATGCTTGTCTTTACTTTTCACTTCTATACTCTTAGACATGCATGTGTAGGGTGTACTTGACATACTATGAATGATAAATCTGCCAAGAATTAAAATTGGGAAAAATTAGATTTTTATTTGGTCAAGTAGTCTAATCACCCCCACCCCCTCTAGCACTACTTTCGATCCTACAAGTGGTATCAGAGCCTTGGTCTCCATTGCATTGGTCTCGCAACCTAGGAGAGTATGGCGTCTAGTGAGGAAAATTATCACCGTAGACGTATGTACTTTTATGGCACAAATTTTGCTAGTTGGAAGCACAAAATGAAAATGCATTTGCTTGGTCATAACCCCACCATTTGGGCTCTTGTTTGTGTTTGTATGCAAGGTGAATTCTTTGCGGAAGGAAGGGAACCCGATCGCGAAGCGACTGTGGATGAATTCAAGATGTTGCAACTCAATGCTCAAGCATGTGACATTCTCTTCAACTGCCTATGCCCCAAAGAATTCAAAAAAATCAGCCGTCTTGAGAATGCAAAAGAGATTTGGGATACTTTGATTGATATGCATGAAGGTATAGAATTTGTGAGAGAATCCAAGTTGGATGTTCTTCAAAGTCAACTTGACAAGTTCAAGATGAAGGATGGTGAAGGAGTCGATGAGATGTACTCTAGGCTATCTCTCATCACCAATGAGATTGTCGGCTTAGGAAGCGAAGAAATGACTGACAAATTCATCATCAAGAAGATACTTCGATCCTTGGATGATCGATATGACACCGTATGCACATTGATCCAAATGATGCCCAACTACAAAGATCTCAAGCCAACGGAAGTGATTGGTAGAATTATTGCTCATGAGATGACACTCAAAGACAAGGAAGAGCTTCACCACAAGTCTAGCGGTGCTTACAAAGCCACAAGTGATGTTCCCGCTACCTCAAGAAATAACCTTGTCACAAATGAAGATATAAGCCTCATGGTCAAGAGATTCAACAAGTTCTACAAGAATAGAAGCAAAGATCAAAGAAGCGTTCGTCAAGTCGTGACCGAAACTGCTACAATTGTGGGAAGCCCGGACACTACTCCAATGAGTGCACGGCTCCTTACAAAAGGAAAGAAGAGTCACCAAGAAGATGAAGCTCAAGATACGAGTCACCTCAAAGAGAGAGAAGGAGTAGAGATGATTGTTATGAACGAAGACCCTCAAGGAGAAGTAGGGACTCAGAGAAGAAGGACAAGTACACCAAGAGCTACTCAATAAGGAAACATCAAGATCATGTTGGTGAATGGGTTTCCGGCTCCGAATCCGACAACCACTCCGAGAGAAGCTATCACTCCAACTCCGACTATAGTCAAGATGAAGGTGTTCCTGGACTTGCATTAGTGACAACCGACTCCTACGACATATTTGATTCCCCAAATGAAGGGAGTGGACGTTGCTTCATGGTTAAATACCCCCAAGATATTACACCCTGAGTATCTTGATTTCAATAGTGATGAAGATGACTTGTTAATTGAAGATGACTTGCTATTTGACAAATCAAGTGATGTTAGTCAAAATGAACTTGCTAGTACTCACTCTAGTGTAGATAAGTCGTGTGATGATGATAAGTTGGAAATAGAACGACTAACTCAAGAACTAAAAACTCTTAAGTTAGCTCACGAGTCAACTCTAGAATATCATAGAGAGCTAGCAAGGACACAGGAGAAGCTACGCTTCGAGAAGCTCAATTTAGAGCAAGAGCATGAGTTCCTTAAAGCTATCAATGATGATCTTCTAAAGAAGACTTCCTATTATCTATCCAAGTGACTTCTCTTATCTACACTCATGCCACAAGTTAAGTCTAAGCAAGCTAGTAACAAAGGAAAGAAAGGTTCTTCAACTAGTAGCAATAAAAATGATAAATCCAATGATATTGCTTCTAGTAGTTCTCTTGATCCCACTAACTCTTCTCTTAGCCAAGTTACACTTGAGCAAGAAAATGAACTCTTGAAAGGGATTATATAGAAAGGTATTTACAAGAGTATTGAAGGGTGCAAACAATTTGAGGAGATTGTACGCAAGCACGGAGGATACTGGAAGAATCGTGGTGTTGGCTACTTCAACGCTAATAGAGTTGAATGGGAAGAAGGTCAATACACCAATCCCAAATTTGTTCCTTAAAAGGAGAAGTATGAAAATACTCTTCCCAAGAGAACAAAAGCTCAAAATGACCTTCCACCACAAGAACCCAAGCTCAAGGACAAGAACAAGCTTCAAGAGGACATTGACTCATATGAAGATGAATCCCAAGCTTTGATGAAGTGGATTCCCAAGGCTACTACAAGCTCAACTTCTACAAGTTCTACTTCAACACCAAGGATCCCCATTAACTTGATGTGGGTCCCCAAGAAGAAGAACTAGAGAAGTTCTTGAGGGGTGAATCCACCAATGAAATTCACTCATATTCATTATTGGCAAGAACTAGTTGCAATCAACATCAACATCCTGCAATAGTTCAAGGAGTCACGCATTCCCTCAAAGGTAGGCAAGGGACAAGTTAATCAACAAATCAATGGACATCATCAAATATGCTTTGCACTCCATGTCCATAGATATCCTTGTATTTGTCTCTTGTGTGTTGCGACTAACCCATGTAGGTGAGAAGAGAAAAGAAACAACGAGGATGCTCCCAACTCTTGGTGATCTTCATCAACTTTGAGCATCCACCACTACTTCACCTACATGAAGTCTTCATCGACAAAACCCAAGGCTAGTTTATCCTTCCTATGGGGGGATATCACATCAAGGAGGGGCTTTACTCTAAGACTTGAGTCAAAGCATCTAATAGCATGTGAGAACATTAGATGCTTTATGAAACAGTGGTAACCCCACTTGTGCTTAAACGATGAGTATGACCTATGATCAAGTATTCTTGCTTGACTCCTAAGTCAATATACTCATATATAGATGACTCCGTCAATGCCAAAGTGCTTGTTAGATGCTATTGTGTTTGTGCATGTTAGCCAACATTTCATTTGACATCTTATTGTGTGAGCATGTTGGTCTGCATTTATTTACTCATTCAAGGATATCCAATTGTTGCTATTTGGCTTTTCATTTTCTTTTGCCAATTGGATATACAAGAATGCCTAGGACCACTTATTTAGCTATCTATGCTTTCTCACCTCATATTCTATTCATGTTGCATCAAAAAAATTGAGCAAGTACTTTTCGATCTCTCTGTGTGAGGAGCACTCGGAGTTCTGTATCGTCAAGGACTAACCATTAAAACCTCCCAAGTGCATCTCAGTGGAACCAACTCCAAATTCTCGGTCACACCGAATGCCTAGGGTTGATCTGGTTTTTCTATCTTGGTAATATTGATTTCATATTCTCGGTTACATCAAGTTTCCTTGTTAGCTGACAGTTGTGAAACTCGGTGACACCAAAAATATCAACTCGGTGTCACCGACACTGATGGGTATATATTCGGTGGACCCCGACGCTTTGAATTTCATTCGCCAAACATCACACCTCCACAACCCTAGCTGCCGCCCGAAGGCCCCTTGTCATCTCCTTGCTTCCCAGAGCGCCTCCACCGCTCGGAATCACCGCCGTCGACGTTCTCTTCACCAACGTCGCCGTCGTAGCGGATCCATCGCCGCATTAGGGTATGGATTTGGCCCCCTCTCGTGCTCCTCTATCTGATTCTTGTGCATTAGGGTTTATTCCCAGTCTATCCACAGTTTGAGACCTTCTATCCAAAAGAAAATCCCATAGAGTAGAGAATGATCAATTTTTAGGGTTTCGCCGTTCGCCACCTGTATCTCGGTAGAACCGATGCGAAGAAATCAGTGTCACCGATTTTACTTTCTGCCACACTGAGAACACCTCGGTGGAACCGAGTTCTCATTTTCGGTCCAACCGGAAATGGTGCCAAGTTCCTGGAAAGCAGGGTGTTTGTCTTGGTGTGACCGATTTTTTTTGCCTCGGTTGTACCAAAATACACTTGACAGAATGCAAAACTGTGAAAATATTTTGTTCAAAATTTCAAAAATTTCTGCATTTTGTGATGACTTATGCTATTCCACTCTTCTATACTCTATTCACAGGGTCAACATGTCAGGCTCAGATAGTCAGAATTTGCGAAAGCAGAACATATAGATGAGTTCAGGCACTAGTCTTGAGTCTAGTTCTTCCACAGACTCAGGCACTCCCAGTTCTCATGGGTTGCCTAAGGCTACCACTAGGACAAGGAAGAGACTCAGTTCTGAGGAAGAAGATTCCGATTTTGTCCCAGATGAAGTTCTTGCCAAGAAGCAAGAGAAAGCTGCAAGGAAGGATGTCAATGAGGCCACCTTATCTAGGAAGGTGGTCAGCAAAATTTATGCACCTGCAGAGACCTTCAAAGCACATGAGAGTGCTAGGGCAATCATGTCTATTGAGGTTCCAAGGAAATCATTGCCTAAGAAGGCAGGAGAAAAGAAGACACCAGGAAGAGGATCATCCGTGTGATGGGCAGACCTACCTCTATGTTTGAGGATCCAGAGGAGGCTGCTGGTGCTACTGCTGCTCAGGAGGAAGAGGAGGAACCTACTGCTCGGGCCCCTCCTAAGAAGAAGATCAAGAAACTTTTGGCTGATGCTATGCCTAAGCCTGGCCTCTCCAAGAGCACCAAGGCTGCATCCAAGAAAGTTGTTGCACATAAGTCCAAGAGGACTACCAGAGATATCCCTGCTTCTGAGAAGAACAAGAAGTCCACTTTTAGAGAAGTAGGTGATGATGAAGATGCTATGTCAGTTCTGGTGAAGCTTAGACCTCACCTTCCTGTACATGATGCCAGCCACCCAGTAGCTGAGGATATGAAGAAGAGGAAGGATTCAGGGTTGAGGGCATGGAGAGCTATTGATCCATATGCCCAGAGGAGAAAGACTGATGTGGACTACAGGTTTAATACCAAGGAGGAGCAAGACTTCTATGAGATAGTTTTGCTAGACAAGAGCCCTGCAGTCAGTGACATGAGATATGTTGACTGGTAGTACATCAAAGATAATGTTGATTACTTTCCATGTCTCCAAGATAACTTCCATTGCAATGGACTTGACAAATTTGTTGGGAAGGAGTTTACAGCTTGGAATGATGAGATGAACATGCAGTTCTATTCCACTGCTCATTTTTATGAAGATGGCAGGATTGTTTGGATGATTGAAGGAGCAAGATATGAATCTTCTGTTGATGAGTGGGCTACCATCTTAGGAGTCCCTGAGGTTGAGGATGGTGATTTGGATGTCTACTCAGAATCCAAGGAGAGCCACAATGCTATGAAGGATATGTACAATCCTATCGCTGCTGATAAAGTGCAATCTCACAAGTTGGGATCTATCTACTTCCTCCAGCCAGGCCTCCGAACCATGAGCACTATCCTGAGGCATACCTTGATGCCCAAGTCTAGAGATGAGAAGATGATTCATGGATACTCCATCAACATGCTCATCCATCTTGATCATCACACCAGGATTCGATTGATGGACTTGATGGTAGAAACTGTGAAGAGGGTTGCTGCTGATTAGAAGCGCTCATGCTACTATGCACCCTATATCCAGATGCTTATCAATTCTAAGATTGAGAAGCACATATTTTCTCTAGACAGTCCACACTTGCCACTTCAGTCAGATCTAGAGGACAACGTTGTGGTGATGGACCCAGACCATCCCACATCAGCTGCAGCTCAGGCACAAGTAGAGGCAGAAGGAGAGGCAGCTCGAGCCACTAGTGCTCTGGTTCCCAGGTCCAGGAACGAGCAGATGGATCTTTTGATCACCGTTGTCATGGAGATGAAGAAGGACATCAAAACCATCAGGGACACTTAGGAGAGCCTTGCAAACATTATTGATGATAGAGTGAAAAATCTAAATGACAAGGTTGATGGGCTGACTAAGACAGTCAATGAGCTCAAGAAGGAGGTTGATGAAGCCCCAATCCATTGCCACTCCTTAGAGTCTGATTCTTCTGATGATGATGAGGAAGATAGTGCACCTATCAGAACGACTTCCCAGTTCATTACTAAGGCCAGGACTTCTACAGTACCATCTCCAGAGACGAGGCCTTCATCTTCTGCTCCAGCCATAGTGACATCAGCTCCATCAGCTCCAGTGCCTCTAATGTCTACACCAACTCCATCCAGGACTTCGGCGGAAGTCTTTGCCAGCGAAGTTCTCTCGACTTCGACATCGACTACCGAAGGAGATGAGACGCAGAAGAACGATTAGCTATATCTCTTCGAGCTTTTTGGTAACTTGTTGCCAAAGGGGGAGAAGTTGTATATAGATCTAGGCTTCGAGTGAGAGAGTGTCTGCTTTCTATTTGCTGGTTTTACAAAAAAAAATGGTTCTTTGGTTTGATGTGAGATACTTTTGTTTGAGTGTGTGATCATACGCTTTAATGTGCGTTGCAACTATTTCCTATCCTTTGATGATTATGTGATGATCATTCACTTTACCTGTTGTGTTGTGCTATGTTGTTAACTCTTATTACTCTCGCACACCACCAAGTTGTATGTGACATGGAAGAAATGCCCCATGTACCTAATCGATTATGCACTTGCATTCAAATGCAAATTTAAAATAATGCACAAATTTAGGGGGAGCTCTTGCTTATCACATACTTCTCAAAGCGACAATTATATTCATTGATTATATCATATGTCGAAGCTTTGATCTATATGTTTTCATCAATTAACAAACAGGGGGAGATTGAAAGCACATTTGCTCCCTTGGTGGTTTTGGTAATTAATGACAACATATATGTTATTGAACCAATATTTTCACTAAGTATGTTTCAGGAAAAGCTCAATGATGGGTTGGCCTAAGGATTGTGGAATACCCCAAGATGCAAGGAATAGCATTGGCCAAGCTTCAAGCAAAAGACTCTACATTTTACATTTGTGAGAAATCACTTCGAGTACATAGGAAAGCCAATACTATTAAAAGGGGGTAAGGTTTTGTTGGTGAACAAAATGCTCATACGTGCACAAGTGATGGTCACCACGTACACCCACAAGCTCTTCCACAAAAGTTTGTCCAAAGAAAAATACTCAAAATTGGTGCAACCAACACTCTACACTTGGTGCCACCGATTCCAAACCCTAGACAGACCCAGCCAAACCCTAGCTTTTTGGTGCAACCGATTCTGCATTCGGTGCCACCGAGTTAGGCTGCCAACTTTCTGTTATGCAAGTTCACAATTTTGGTCCCTCCGAGATTGTTGGATCTGCGCCACCGAGATTGGACATTCTGACCGTTGGTCACCTCATCGGTGCAACCGAGATTCCTATATCGGTCTCACCGAGATTCAAAAGTTGCAACCTTTTGGTCACTTCGGTACCACCGAGATTAACACATCAGTGTCACCGAGTTGGTCATTTTGTGTGTAACAGTTGGATTTTTGGAGATGCCTATATATACCCCTCTACCACCACTCACTCGCAAGTGAAGCACTCAGAATAGTTCCCCACTCATACCTACTGATTTTCTGAGAGAGAGCCACCTACTCATGTGTTGAGATCATGCCATTCCATTCCTACCATATGAAGCTTGATCTCTAGCCTCCCCAAGTTGCTTTCCACCCAATCAATCTCTTCTACCAAGCCAAATCTGTGAGAGAGTGATTGTGTGTTGAGGAGTCTATCATCTTGAAGCACAAGAGCAAGGAGTTCATCGACACAGTCGAGCCTATTACCTTTTGGAGGGTGGTGCCTCCTAGATTGGTTAGGTGTCACTTGGGAGCCTCCTACTTCGTGTTGTGGAGTGAACCAAGAAGTTTGTAAGGGCAAGGAGATCGCCTACTTCATAAAGATCTACCCCGAGTTAGGCTAGTCCTCCATGGACGTAGGCCTTCATAGTATAGTCAAGGTTGCTTTTTCGTGGAACCCTCCGTGGGTAGAGCCCTCTGTGTACTCTCGTGATCATTACCCTACGTGGGTTGAAGACTCCATGAATGTGGACGTACGATAGCATCACCTATCGGAACCACGGGAAAAATCATCGTGTCACCAATTGCGTTTGATCTTCCTACCCTTCCTTTATTTACATGCTTGTCTTTACTTTCCGCTCCTATACTCTTAGACATGCATGTGTAGGGTGTACTTGACATACCATGAATGCTAAAATCCGCCAAGAATTAAAATTTGGAAAAGGTAGATTTTTATTTGGTCAAGTAGTCTAATCACCCCCCCCCCCTCTAGCACTGCTTTCGACGCTACATCCCCAGCAAGCACCGGGGATGCGCCTGGCGTGCTGCAGTCTAGGCTTGGGTTGCCGCATCGAGCTTATTGGAGTCTTGCCTTGATTGTTCATTGGGTTTGTACAAACGTCAAAGGGTTCAGCTACTACCGCATGTGCATAAGTCAGGGGCACTGGGTACCCATGTCCTAGTGCACCGACACTCCTTTTGTTCTTCGCTCTCCTCCTCATCTTTTTCATCTAATGAGCTCATAGTTCCAGGAATTTCTTCTTCCATAGATTCCTAAAAAATATTATTCTCTTCCAAGGCAGCAAACATTTTCTTAATAAATTCATTAATATCGGGATTGTATTAATAATTATCATAGAAATATTTAAGTGTGGCAAAGTTTTCAGGTTTGTAAAAAGCATCATCGTAGTTATCATACTTTTGAAACAATGATTCAATTTCATAAGCACCCTTAATAGCAACAAATTCGTCTATTAGTTCCACATCATAGTAATCATATATACCATTAGCATAGAAAGCCAAGGTTTTATTATCATCAAATTCACATTAAAAGGGAAGGTGTTGACCCTTACTCTTAGAGCAACAAGTATAATCACATCTCAAGCATAAATTCCAAGCATACCAATGCGACATTTTAATTTGATCCCATAAGTGTTTCCCTTTTTGAGACAAGCGATAATCCCTAAAGTACTCACGTTGATCCAACATGTCTCCCATTATTAAATTGAATGGGGATTTCTCAGGATTATCAAAGTAGTATGTAATGTGTTTCACATAACCAGCATCGAGGGTTTTAGGAGGTTCCCCATCTCCATGAGTAGCTAGTACAACTAATTTTTTAGGTGTTTCGTGTTCCATATCCATAACTAAAGATATAAAGAAACTTATAACAGAAAATAAAGTTACTTGATGATAAAGCAAACAAGCACACATGATAATATCAACCCCTACGCTATTGCTCCCCGGCAATGGCGCCAGAAAAAGGTCTTGATAACCCACAAGTGTAGTGGATCATTTGTAGACTTTTTTGACAAGTAAGAGTGTCGAACCCAATGAGGATATAAAGGTATTCTCTCAAGCTCTATCGACCACCGATACAACTCTACACAGGCTAACACTTACTTTAACTTCAACAAGTATGAAACTACTTTGCAAGAAAGAAACTAGAAGTACTTAGTAAGTGTAATAGATTGTTTTGCAAGATAATAAAGAACAAGTAAATAAAAGAGAGGGGTTGTTTAGATAAAGATTAATAAGTAAGTTCTTTAGTATAAAGCTTTTCTATGCAACGCAAGAGAAAGATGTCCACAGGCAATTGAATATGACATGATAGATACTTATCATATGTAATGAGGGAGAGGCATACGCTAACACACTTTCCGTACATGGATCATGTGCACTTATGATTGGACCTCTAGCAAGCATCCGCAACTACTAGAAATCATTAAGGTAAATGCAACCATAGCATTAAACATCAAGTCCTCTTTACTCACATACGCAAACAACCCCTTACTCGGGTTTGTGTTTCATTCGCTCACCAACCCACTATAAGAGAATCAAGAATATATTGCAAACCCTCCAACGTGAATCCTTCACATGTGCTCCCCATGGAAGGCACCTTAGGACGGCACCATATTAACATACAACTCATATCAATAACATCATACCACAATTAACCAGTCGGACAAAAGAGATCTACTCAAACATCATAGGATAGCCACACATCATTGGATAATAATATATAGCATTAAGCACCATGTTTAAGTAGATATTACAATAGGGAGAAGAGGGTTTACACCGCTGCATGGAGGAGGAGAGAGTTCATGGTGATGGCGGCGAAGTTTTTGGTGTAGATCGTTGTCACGATGGTTACCCCGGCGGTGCTCCGGCGCCACTGGTAGAGAGGGGGAGAGAGAGCCCCTCCTTCTTCTTATTCCTTCGCCTCTAGTCTAGCCATGGCTCCCGGAGGGCAGGAGCCCCTCCGAGATTGGATTTATCTCTTTGTCTCTCTTCTATTTTCGCGACTCTTTTCTAACCCCTTCACCGTTTCTTAAATATTCGAAGATCCGTAACTCTGTTCAGGCTGAAATTTTGAGGGGATTTTTATCGCAAAATCATCTTTCTTGCTGCGTAAGTAGGGCCCCAACTGACTTAAGGGGTAGCCACAAGCCATCAGGGTGTGACCAACCCCCTGGTCGCGCCCTATTGGTTTGTGCCTCCCTAGGGCACCGTGTTGTGTTGATTCTTCGTCCCAAAATTTACATATATTCCAAAAAAAATCTCCGTAAATTTTATCGCGTTTGGACTTTGTTTGATATGGAATTTCTGCAAAACAAAAAACGCACAATAAACAGGAACTGGCGCTAGGCACTGGATAAGTAAGTTAGTCCCAAAAATAATATAAAATATTGCCAAAAGTATAGGAAAGTTGTAGGATATTGGCATGAAGCAATCAAAATTATAGATATAGCAAATACGTGTCAGTATGCTAAATATATGAAGAATATTATTACCAACAAAAGAAAATTACCTGACACTGAAATTGATACTATGTTTGCTGATTATTCTTTTGATGGTTGAGTTCCTAAGAAGTTGGGAGATCCCAGTATACCCACAATATCTTGCTTCATTAAACGAAACTATGTTAAAACTACTTTATGTGATTTAGGACCTAGTGTTAGTGTAATGTCTTTCTCTATATATAAGAGACTTGGTTTGAATAAGGTTACACCTACTGAGATATCTTTCCAAATGGCTGGTAAATCTACTACTATACCTATTAGAATTTGCGAGGACGTTCCGATTGTGGTGGCAAAAGTTACTACCCTAATAGACTTTGTTATTCTTGAGATGCCCGGAGATGACAAAATGTTGATTATCCTGGGAAGAGCCTTTTCAAATATTGAAGGGGTTGTTATTGATTGCAACAAAAGCAAGGCTACTTTCCACGTCAATGGCAAACAACATACATGCATTTTCCGAAGAAGAAAACTTTGGTTAATAATATTAATGTCATTGAGCCAAGTGCCACACTCATCATTGGAGGTTTCAAATTTCCTCTTCCTACTACCGAGAATAAATAGTATGCTGTTATTGTTGGCGATATGCAAACCCCCATTGAGATAACTTAGTGCTATATGAAAATTCTCCGGTTTCATGTCAATCGGAAACATTTATTAACAAGAATTGGCAAACCTTATTAATGGATCCTTTTTGACAGACATGTGGTTGATGAATTTAGTAAGCATGACTTTCTGTATCATAAGTTTACCCTCTGTTAGTTTTAGTCAAATAGAATAAAATGACATGATTATCCTCTTTTCTGAGTTTTAAAATGACCCAAAAATAAAAAGTCTCAAATTGCCACAAAATTTTAACATGAACTATTCTGGAATATTCAAGATTTTTTGGTGCTAAAAACACATCAGGGAGGAGCACCTGTGGGCCACAAGGCAACAGGGAGCACCCACCCCCTAGGCGTGCCCACCCCCTGAAGCTTATGGGCCTACAGGGCCCCCTGCCTTATCTCTTCAGCCCATGTGATCCCTTATCTCCAGCAAAAATTCATTCTCTCTCTCTCATGTTCTTGCTCCGGAAACTGAAATTCTCGATCTCTTTGCTCGGAACTCCATTTTTGAAATTGTTTTGAGGACTTGCTCCTTGGTATGTGACTCTCATATTCCTCCAATTAGTTTTTTATTTCATGGTTTATATTTTGCATATTTTGTTGTACTTGGCGTTGCTGAAAATGAGCTTGCATGTTGAATTATTTGAGTTCTAAGTACTATGAATGCTTGATGTAGCCTCTAGGCATCCATAAGAGTATTTGCTATCAATCTTGCAAAGTTTTATTGACATAATTTTCTAGATCAAAACTTTCAAAAAATATGTTCATAGCAAAATAAATTTCTTTAGGAGGGGTTCTTCAAGCCGGAGCCCCAAAGGAGTTGTTGGGCGAACTTAGTACTGATACATCAACATCTTTCACAATGCGGAGGTTAGGTCCTGTGAATGGCCCCATGGACCTTTCATGAGTGAAGCAGGTTTCTACCAAGAGTTTATGCAATTCATTGCAAACGCCGAGATGACCAACTTCCTCGCAGATGAGTGTGACCAATACTATCTCCTTACAAATTCTTTTGTACAAAATTTTCATTCCATGAATAGGCATGGTGCTCCCATGGTAAGCTTCGACTTGTATGCCACACATTATGAAATACCACTCTCTGAATTTTTTGAAATATGCTTGCTTCCTTCTGACGGGAGAGTGTGTGATCATAACCCAGAGGAATTTGATGGATTCCTTAATACCTTAACTTTGGGACAAAGTAGGGGTGTATCCAATGCTAGGGCCACCAGTTTACATTTCCCGTTTGTGCACTAATTTGATTTATTCATAGGGAAATGTATAACTACTATGACTCGGGGTGGTGGTCTCAGTGCCCCCACCTTCGCTATGTTGCATCGTGCACTTTATTGTGATAACACTTACAACTTAGGAGCTATTGTCATGTGTCACTTGCATTTAAACTGAACCGAGGGCAAGGTTCATGGTGGTATCTATGGCACCCACTTAGCAAAACGCTTTAATGTCGACATATGCCTCACTGATTATTTGCTGCCTAAAGTTTATCTTGATTGTCGGTCTATGATAGAACCCTGGTTCATTGATGAACCTGAGCCTTCATAGCACATTAGTTACAACTTAGTATAAAACAAGGATACTCGAGATTTTATTGTGTTTCCTGCACCTTCTTTGTTTAACTTTCAATGGTAGGAATGGATATATCATCATGCCACCAGATATGATTGTCTATCGAAGCGAATTGGCTGAAGCGGAGGCCGCGGCCCACGCGTGGGACGCTCGAGTACTTCAGCCTGCATACTTTCCTGGACCAGATGCCTATTACCAGTGGTGATCACCAAGCTAGGCAAACGCCTAAGTTTTAGGGAGTATGTATTTCTCACCGACATTACATTCATGTTCACACACTTCATATAAATTGTTAGGGTTCATCCTTTTTCATTGTATATCCATGTTAGCTTTATTTTGCCGCTTTCTTCTTGTGTGTTTAAAAAGCTTTGAAAATCCAAAAATATTTCTCACTTCTTCTTTTTAAGTTTTCTTTCTAGTTTAAATATTGATCTAACAAAGAGCCAATATTACCATGTCTTCTCCTTTGTATAAATTGTTTCACAAATTCGAGCTTAGTCCACGGCACACTTGCACTATTATTATTATTATTATTATTATTATTATTATCACATCATTCGGGTGTGGAAATAATGACCATATTTGATGAAGTGATCGTGGTAAAGGAAGTCGATATGAACTCTTCTTATTTTCTGTTTTTGCAAATATTTTAGCTCATTCGATCTCGATTCGGTATATCATGAGTGAACATGTTTATGATGACAAGTAGATATTATAGTTTCTCAAGCCATGCATAAATAGCTAGGAGTGGATAATGATTTATCTTATATATCAACATGCATTAAAATAGTTATGATGTGGTATGATAGTATGTTATTTCCCTCTGAGTAATTCGAGCGGCTTGACTTGGCCCATGTCCTAACATGTAGTTGATTCAAAACCAGTGCATCCTCCATGATGTTTAAATTCGGAGTGTTCATATCCTGCTCATGCTATGTTCAATGTTATTTATTCACAATGCATGATTATGACCATTTTTGCTCTCTAGCTGGTTAATTCTCAATCTATTGCTAGCCTTCACCTGTACTAAGAGGGAGTACTGCTTGTGCATCCAAAATCCATAAACCAAGTTATTCTATATGATTCTACCATACCTACCTATATGCGGTATTATCTTGTCGTTCCAAGTAAATTTGCATGTGCCGCCTCTAAATATTCAAACAAAAATCTCTTTTGTGCGCTCATACCGCTCATGGAGCGACGGGGTGGTCGGTATCTTCCATGCTAAGTGAGTTATTCTAAAGACGGTCATTTATTCACCGTCATTGCACGAGAGATAGACTGGTAAAAAGGATGCCTAGTCCTAAAAATCGAAATTAATTAAACAAAATTCCTCGGGACAGTTGATATGTTGGCAGGCACCCGTGGATTCGACCATCCATGGTTTGTGTATGGATGGTGGATAGGAGTAAACTTTACAATTCCTTTTGGGAACCGCCAATAATGAGTTTAGCATGGAAGATGTTGAAATCCTTTGTCATGACATTAACAGGAAAAGCACACCACCCCAAATTATAATTCAATCATGTTTTAAACCTTGAGCTTTGGCACCTCTACAAAATCAATGCTTCCCTCTATGAAGGGCCTTTCTATTTACTTTCATGCTATTTTATTCTTGATTCATCACCTTCATACTAAAAGCACAAGACCGAAGAGTACTATTGTCATTCTTATGCATTGAGTTTGGTTAATGTGGGATGTGTGCATGATTGGATCTTTTCTATGCTGAATTATAATGTTTGATCGCTACTTGAACATTAGAGGTGCTCTGCATTTATATTTTGCAGTCTCAGAAAGGGCTAGCGAAATACCATGTCATCATATTATATCATGATTGCTGACAAATTGCTGGCATGTGAGATACCTTATTATTGCTCACTAGTTGGTTATGTATTACCATGAATGAATATGATGTTTAATTGTCATCATGGATATGGTTATTTATGATTTATGCTAAAAACTTAAACACTAGCTAAGCATGTGTATAATAACAAGAACAAAAGAGTTTATAAATGTTTTCTTTATCACTTTCCAATTTATCAACGGAATTGCTTGAGGACAAGCAATGAGTTAAGTTTGGGGGAGTTGATATGTTTCAAACGTATCTACTTTTCTATACACTTTTGCTCTAGTTTTGGATCCTAATTTGCATGGTTTGAATGGAACTAACCTAGACTGGTGATGTTTTCAGCAAAACTACCTTGGTGTTATTTTTGTGCAGAAATAAAAGTTCCTGGAATTGGACGAAACATTTTTTGAATTATTTTTGGAATAAATGATAAATTATGTAGCGAAGAACCACCAGAGGGGAGCTGCCAATGAGCCATAAGGCAACAGGGCGTGCCCACCCCCCTGGGCGCGCCCTGTTAGCTTGTGGGTCCCACATGGCTCCCCCAACCCTAATTCCACTCTCGTGAATTCACATCTTTGGAGAGAAAAATCAGAGAGAAGATTTCATCATGTTTTACGAGACAGAGCCGCCGCGACCTCCTGTTCTTCCTTGGGAGGGCTGATCTGGAGTCCGTTTGGGGCTCAAGAGAGGGGGATTCATCCCCGTCATCATCACCAACCCTTTTCCATCGACAATTCTATGATGCTCACCACCGGGAGTGAGTAATTCCTTTGTAGGCTTGCTGGACGGTGATGGAATTGGATGATATTGATCATGTAATCAAGTTAAGTTGATAGTGCTTGATCCCTAGTATCCACTATGTTCTGAGATTGATGTTGCTATGACTTTGTTATGCTTAATGTTTGTCACTAGGGCCCGAGTGCCATGATTTCAGATCTGAACCTATTATGTTTTCATGAATATAAGAGTTATTTGGATCCTATCTTGCAAGTTGTATCCACGTATTATGTGTCTTGATCCGCATACCCCAAGGTGACAATAATTGGGATTGTTTCCGGTGATTGTCGTAGTTTGAGGTGTTCATGTATTCACCATGTGTTAATATTTTCTTTCAGTTCTCTATTAGAAGGAGGCCTTAATATCCCTTAGTTTCCATTAGGACCCTGCTGCCACGAGAGTGTAGGACAAAAGATGTCATACAAGTTCTTATTGCAAGCACGTATGACTATATACGGACTACATGCCTACATTATATTGATGAATTGGAGCTAGTTCTGTTTCGCTCTAGTGTGTAATTGTTACATGATTGATGTCATCCATATCTATCCATCGCTGATCCATGGCTGACGCTTTGCATATACTGAATCTTGCTAAGTTATTAATGTTGTTACTGCTATCACTGCTACAAAATTGCTATTGTTACTACTGCTACAAAATTGTTGCTATCATTGTTATTGTTACTATTATTATTTGCCGTGCTACTTAATCTTTGTTGTGGAGAGATACCCCGGGTGTGGTTGAATTGACAACTCAACTGCTAAGGCTGATAAATATTCTTTGGCTCCCGTTGTGTCGAATCAATAAATCAGGGTGAAATACTGTCCGCGAAGATTGTTGTGGTCCCCTATACTTGTGGGTTATCAAACACCTATTGGAATGGCTCAGTTACAAATAGCTCTGTTACAAGTGTTGAAAAGTGGTGTTTGGATTTGTGAAGTCGCCTCTAAGCAATTGGCTAAGTTACAAGATCAATAGCAAGTTTATATGTGGGTGACGCCATTGCTATCATGTCATCTCTTACTTGGGATTCTATGCAAGTACGATTGGAACTATTAGCAAGCATCCACAACTGCAAAAGTTCATTAAGGTAAAACCCAACCATAGCATTAAGATAAATTGCCCCCATTCAATCCCGTGTGAATCAATTTCTATTGTAGGAAGAAGTTTCAGTCACCCTTGTCCTCCAATTCATAGTCGTATCAACACACAGCTAACCCTATGGCGTGATCTACATGTGTTCATTTGGTGGGCACCAAAGGACATCAACATAATCACAAGCGATTTAAACCAACCATAGCAATTCACCAACAAAATCTACTCAAACATCATAGAATGGCAACACCTCATTGGATAATAATATGAAGCATAAAGCACCATGTTCAAGTAGAGAGTACAACAGGTTGCGAGAGAGTGGACCGCTAATAATATATGAGTGAAGGTGATGGTGGTGTTGAGGAATACGGCGGAGTTGTTGGTGTAGATTGCCGCAACAATGGTTCTCCCGGCAGCACTCTAGCGCCACCGGCAGAGAAGGGGAGAGATCCCCTCCCCCCTCCTTATTCCTCTTGCTTGTCCTCCTCCCTAGGTGGGAGGAGGGTCTACCCTCTATTCCTTAGCCGCCATGGCTCCCAGAGGGGAGGATCCCCTCCGAGATTGGATCTCTTTGTCTGTTTCTCTTCTGTTTTCGCGAGCTTTTTACTGGCCCTTCACCGTTTCTTAAATATTCACAGATCCGTAACTCCTATTGGGCTGAAATTTTAAGGGGATTTTTATGCATATATGAGCTTCCTTGCATCTAAAGGACACACCAACCGACTTACGGAGGAGTCACAAGCTCACCCGACACGCCCTACCCCCAGGGCGCGCCACATGAACTTGTGACTCCCTCAGACATTGTCTGGCGTTGATTCCTTTTCCCAAAAATCACATATATTCCGGAATAAATCTCATAAAATTTTATCATGTTTGGACTTTGTTTGATGTGGATTTTCTACGAAACAATAAACATGCAACAAACAGGAACTGGCACTAGGCACTGGATCAATATGTTATTCCATGAAAACCATATAAATTGTTGCCAAAAGTATGCGAAAGCTGTAAAATAATGGCATGAAATAATCAAAATTATAGATATGACGAAGGCATATCAAAATAGAATAATGGCGGGGATTGATAAGGGAAGACAAAAATAGAGGAAGTCTCATATCAACTCGGCAGATCGTTAGGTCATGGAGACGCCTTTCAATCGATATGGATGCGAGGAGTAGGGATTGCCATGCAACTTTTGATACACTAGAGATATAAGTGTATGAAATATCTCTGATGAAACTAAGTGGGTGTGCATCTAACTTAATTTCTCATTAAAAACTTAGGCATTTGAGGAAGCTCGTCAATGGAATGTGCAAGATAAGTTCAATATTGATTTCCACTAGTATATGAAAATGACAAAACATGAGGACAGTCTATGTAAAGAACATGGTGCTATTTTGAAGCACAAGTGTTGTAAAGGATAGTAATCTTGCCCCTCTCTTTTTTCCTCTCATTTTTGTGTTGGGCACTCTTTTTGACCTCTTTTTTTATATCCTCATAGGTAGGGGCAACACTCTAACAATGATGATCATCACAATTCTATTTACTTACAACTCGATAAAACAAGAAAACAATATCACTACATATGAATGCCTTTCGCAGTGTACCAAGATGTGCAATGATACTAGTGTAACATGTCAGTGGATTTGCCACAAATATCATGTCAGCTCTATGATCATGCAAAGCAAAATGAAAGTGAATGCTCAAGTCATATGAACGCTAACGATGGAAGTTGCATGTCAATATATCTCGGAATGACTATGAAATGCCATGATAGGTAGGTATGATGGCTATTTTAAGGAAGATATAATGATGCTTGCGTGTGATAGAGTGCATCATATCATAGGGTTTGGATGCACCGGCGAAGTATTCGTCAAATCTCAAGGTAACAGCTGGCAATGTACGGTACTGAAAAGGCTGGCAAAATATGGAAAAGATGGGAGTGCTTACGGTCCATAAACTCACATTAGTCACAAGGAACTCGGATACTTATTGCGTCATGTATTAGCTCTCTCGAAGCACGGTACTACTTGCATGCCCCGAGGGAGGAGGTTGGGAGAAGTACACCACCATGCGTATCTGGCCAGACAACACACAAGGATATCAATCAAGGATACACAACGCTCCAACTTCCTTGTCATGCCATGACCGACACTTTAATGAATAGTGAATCACAAACCTTAATATCATTATTCTTACTAATAAATTCTCACCAACTAGTTAGCCTCCATATTATAACTGAAATATCGTTTATTATACGTTTCGCATTTAGTTCTACGTGAAAGTTTTTATTATATACCTATCATTTTCCGACTAAATATATAACTCGTGAAAATTAACACTTACTATTTAGACTCTCAAAAATATATACGTGAAGTATGAAAGTGCATATGATTTCTATAAAATATGATTACCACCGTCCTCTAAAGATATAAGTGGAGCACATGAGCATAAATTGTCTTAACTCAAAAGATATAAGTGAAGCATAATGAGCATTCTAATAAATTCCAATGGATGTGTGTCTCTCATAGGTTGTCCAGCAAAAAATGATTGTGAGAAACTAAAAGGCAAACAAGAACAAATATATACATGATGCTCCAAGCAAAACATATATTATGTAATGAATAAAAATGTAGCTCCAAGTAACATTACCGATAGAATGGAGACGAAAGAGGGGATGCCAACCGAGGCATCCCCAAGCTTAGATGATTGGGTCTTCCTTGAATATTACCTTCGGGTGCCTTGGGCATCCCCAAGCTTAGGATCTTGCCGCTCCTTATTCCTTCATCCATCGTGATCTTACCCAAAACTTGAAAACTTCAGCATACAAAACTCAATAAAAACTTTGTGAGATTCATTAGTATAATAAAGCGATTAAATACCTTAGGTATTTTCATAAGTAGATTCATAATTGCCATTGCATAATACCTATTGTATTATAACCTCTCCATCACTTATACCCCTTGATATAATGCATAGAATTATCAAAATAAGCACACTATGCAATAAAAACAGAATCCGTCTAAAAGAGAACAGTATGTAATGATCTGGACTAAAACCATACTTCTATAACTCTGGCAATTCTGAAAAATTAGGACAACATAGGCAATTTGTATATCAATACTGTGTAAACAATTCAACAATTTATCACGCTCCAGTAAAATATGATAATTCAAATACCGGGCGTTAAATTTCCGTTTCTGTATCGTATCAATTCAACTATAAACCAGGTCATCCTAACGGGTTTACTTGACCCACTGCTTGTTAGCCCTTGCAAGTCCTAGACAGGCCGCATACGCCCCTACTAACCCAAGCAGCCCTTGAACATCTTGGGGGAGGGGGGCAGTCACCCGACCTAGCAGGTGTGCTCCGCCCGACGCGATGGGGAGTTGACGGCCAGCACGCCGACGGCCACCCTAGGACCTAACAAACCGGAGAGGGATTAAAAAATGGCCTCCCAAATCACCCTTTCACGATGAAGTTTCCTCCCATGTTGATCATCACATTCAACGGCATAGGCAGACCGAACTGTAAACGAACATTTTTCTTAAAATTCAAAGCAACATATCATGTTGGGACAGATGAATTGCAAGTATACGATGAACATCAATTGATCAAGTTTGCTTGATAAGATTTTCATCCCAATTATCCATAGCAGGATTAGTAAGGCCCGTCACCTTAGTTGGCAAATGAGCCTCTTTTGGAGTGATAACTTTTCTATCTGCACTATTCAAAATCCAGACATCATTCCAAAAATTATTATTATTGGCCATTCCCAGCTCGTCAAATATAACCATGTCTCAGAGTACTGACATTGGACATAGTATTTTGTCAAGTAAACGAAGATCTTTTTTAACTTAATATTTAGTAAATCGTCATCAGAAAAGTATCCGACTCGCAAAACTATGACACATAAGAAATTAGGATTCTTAAAAAGACGCCAAGCCTGTTTTTGTCAACATCTCTAAACTGAAACAATAAATATCTCGGAAGGACATACCTTGGAACCCACATTTTTTCATCAAACCATCCAATACAAAACCTTCTCTGGTTATTCTGGTCTCTCCACTAAAAATGTGACATCCACTAAGGGACTTGACCACGCTCCACATAGGATTCAGTCATTTCTTCAAAGCCGACCTTCGTGGATGCTGCGAGGAAGGAAGGCTGCATTTGTCGTCTCACCGTGATGGCGGATCGTCTGGGGTGAAGGTGAACTGAACCACCAGCACAACTCAAGTAGGCCAGCCAACCCTCCTTGCATGTTGTGCGTAATGACCATTGTCCTATACTACTGCTTATTTATTGCTTAACTACGGACCACGGAGCAACGCGATACATACAATAAACGGGGGGTGGGGGCGAGAGAAGGACAAGATCGGTGGTTCCTACGGCTGTCGCTACGTACGTGCGTACAACTCATGGTCACGATCGAACACAGCACACTAGTACACCACAAGCACGAAGAGAAGACAAATGTAGTGAAACCACAATAATACTGACCGGCGCCATAAATTAACACGCGTAGCTAGCTTACGTACGACAGCGATTATTAGACATGTCCTAATCCTATGTCTTTCATCTACTCCCTACGTCTCTAGTTTAGGGCCAGTTCTTTTCCAACTTATTTCAGCTTATTGTCAAAATAAGATAGAAGCTCAAAAGAACTCGTTTTTGATAAGCTACCTTAGCTTATTTTCATCGGAGTCCCCTTTGCAATGGAAAAAAGCTGGGGGTGAGCAGCTTCTCGCAAAAGCTCACTTGGAATCGAGCCCAACCCCTCGTCCCACCACCGATCCCAACCCCTTGTCCCACCATCGAGCCCAACCCCTTGTACCACCATCGAGCCCAACTTTTCACTAATCATACCATATATAAGCTGGAAAAAAAGCAATGAAAAGAACTGGCTAGCTTATTATCTGGAGCTTATTTTCAGAGAAGCTTATTTGGAGTTTATTTTCACATGAGCTTATTTCCACGGTAGGGCTCAAAAGAACTGGGCCTTAGTGCACTACTAAGCCTATAGCTTTTTTTTCTCGACACTTGTACTAAGCCTATAGCTAGCAGTACCATGCTCGCGTTTGGTCTTGCTGCATCGGGGTAAGTATAAGAGACAAGCACGAGAGATGCATGCGTTGAAGAACCTGATGTTTGGTCACCTGGGGTATTAGGGTGAGCTTCGTCCCCGGTTCCTAAAAGAAATTTCGCCTCGCCGGAATCTTTGTTGGGTGATCCGATTGGCGCTGGGCGAGACATGCATGCATCCGCTCCCGCCATTACCAAGGCACGCCACGCAGCCGTGCTTTGCTGTTTCCACGGCTCTGTAGCTAGGCACACGCGTATTATATACAGTATCTAGCTAGTTAGGCGCCGGTGCGGTCACTCCACAAGAAAGAAACTCAGTTTAAAGCATCTTCAACGGTTGGCTCCCGAGAGACCCGAAATAGCGTTGTCTGAAGGCGAGCCAACGCTAAAATCGACCTGAGGGCTTGGCTTCTCAGTCGCGCCTCGGGGGTTCGGTCCAGTGTCTGTAAAATTTAAACATTCCATTTTCCGCGGGTCCAAACCAGGACGTGGGTTCGGCGTCATCATGCCATCGGCCGGCAATCGATCGCCACAGGTTCGGCGAAACATGCCAATAGTCCGGTGTACAAAAAGAAGCTAGCGAACTCCTCAAGCAGCCTGCTCCCCGTCGTCTGTCGGAGCTGTCGGCGTAGCGGTCGGTGTGGGCGAGGTCGGCGTAGCGGGCACTTTCAACCTCGGAGACGCGGGTGAAGGGCTCGGCGGCGGTGTGGGCGGTGCGGGTGGCTGCGTCGGCATGCGGTTGAGGATGAGGTCGCGCTCCGTCAGGTACCACGCCTTGACCAGCGGGTCCATGTCCGTCGTGACGCCTCCCATGAGGAACGCCAAGCCGGTATTGCGCTTCTTCGCGGCGACGTTGGTCCTGAGGAGGTCGAGCTTTGCGTCCTGCTTCGTCAACAGCGCCGACCACCTCGCCTCCGTCTTCTCCTCTCTCAGGGCAGAGTGGGTCTTTGCATCGGCGATGCACTGCTCAATCGACGCCTGCAGGCGCTCGGCCGCCGGCGCGTCGTTCCTAGCTTGCTTCGCCTTCTTGTTCCCATCTGGTCGCCCTTCTTCCGCCTCGGGAACAGGCGCGTCCGGGCTGAGCGAGCCGTCCTTGTTGGCGAGCTGATGCCGAACCTCGGCCCATTTCTCGCACGACTCGATCCGCGTGAACACATGGAGGAACTTGAAGTCGAAGCCGCCGTCCCGGCGAAACAATTCGAACATCCGCACCATCTGCGCCCAAAAAACAACAGTTCGGCAGCGAAGGAGGACGCATGCCAAGTGTTCGACGAAAGAAAGTAGGCGAACATACCTACTGCTCGACGCTTGCGCCGCTCTCTGGGAGAGCATGGACCTGTTCCTGGATGCCGTGCCATTTGTTACACGCCGTTTGAATGCCCTCCCAATGGTTGGACATGGCCTTGGTACCGCGGTCCATGTACGTGTCGGCGAACTCTGGGTCGACCAATTTGCGCTCGTCGAAAGCCGCCTTGATCCTCTTCCAGTACGTCTCGGTGTTCTGGTTCGCGCCGGTGATCGGGTCCATGCTCACGAGCCGGAGTACGTCGGCGAGGGCACGTAGCCGTACTGGGCGTTGGGGTGACCGGCGGAGAAGGCGGAGGGCGTGCGTGGAAAGGTAATGTTGGGGTTGAACCCGCCAAGGGCGTCGCCGTCGACGTACTCCGGCGAGGGCGCGTACCCCTACCCCGGCGAAGGGAAGGTCGGCGAAGGAAAGTGCGGGTCGCCCGGGGCGATTTGATGGCCGGCGCCGTGGGGGGAACGGGCCCGCGGGCTGTCTTCCCAGGAAGATCGAACGGCTACACGACACCTCCTGCTCAACCGCCGTCGTCGCCGCCGTGGTGTCCCGAGCTTTCTTCATGAGGAGCGTGTTGCGGCAATCGGCGGTCACCGCTTCCCTTCGCTCGACGTCGGCCTTCCATTCGGCGTTCGTCATCCCCGCCGGTCTCGCCATCGACGCACGGGGCTTGCGGGGCTTGGTGACGGCGGGGCCGGTGGCTTGGCGAGGGGCGGCGTACTTCTCCGGCGGCATGGCGGCGAAGAAAGGGAAATTGAGGGAAATGGAGAGAAGAACCGGCGGGCAAAACGGCGGGGATAGAGGGAAAAGGAGGGGGAAGTGGCGGGAAGTAGCAACCGATGTCGCCGACACCTCGGTCCCACTCGCCTTTTCGCTTCAGCCGGCGTGCCCAAGAGACCCTAGCGTCCTGGGTTCAACCTGGGTTCGCCGGCCCAAAAAAAGGCCTCAACCAACGAAAAACGACGTCTTGAGACCGCGGCTGGAAATTTTTTCGCCCGCCGACGATAAAAAAAAGGCCTGACAGTCCTTTAAGACCACGGCTGGAGATGCTCTTACCTTCTTTTTCTTCTTTGCCAAAGAGTAGAAACTCAGCTTACGAGTGACTAACTCGCATGTTTCACCTAGCTGCATTTCTACGAAAAAAATTGTGCAAGTGACAACAAATAAAGTTAGTGGCCGATTCATCTGAGAAAACGCGACAAAAATAAAGTAATCCGATCTGAGCATCGACAAGACGCGACCACGTAGCGAGAGTTCGTACTGCTAGCCGGAGCCCGGGGCCAAAAGGAAAAAAAAATATACACATCACGTCCGTCACGGACAAATAAAAAGCCGTGCATGATGGAACCGTGGCACGGTTCGACGCGTACTTTCAACTCCAGCCTTTTCCCACGAACGATAGATAGATAGAAATAGAATCCAACTAAGCAGAACCGCCACGCCGCGCCTGTCCGATCGTCCTGATGAGCTTCAGTTGCTTCATTCATTCATGCCCTGCGGCCGGGGGCGAGAAATCACGGTGGCCGGTCGATCGGCGGCCACGGAATGCATGCGACGCTGGCCGCCTGCATGGCATGGCATGGCATGGGGAGAGCCCACGTACGTACGTGGAGCGCGCAGCAGGGCGCTGATTCGGGAGCGCGACAAGACGCGACCAACTGGCGACATTCTGGGCGCCTGGCGAGGGGGTCGCGTCGGTCGGCCGCGCGCGGGGGCGGGGGCGGTGCGGTCACGTTGCGCGGAAAGGTGGATGGACATGGATGCATCAGGCTATGCCTGGGCTACCACTAGTGGCATGGCATGCAAGTGGCGGACGGGTACAAGCGCATGGCATCCGGCGCGGTAGTACGTCGTCGCACGGACGTACAGCAGCGGCGCTGCCCTGCACCGGCTCCCGCTGCCAGCGCCAGTGACCCGATCAATCGCCGCGGGCGCCGGCGGTGGATGGCGACCGGCCCCTGCCGTGCCCGGTGCAATCCGTGGATGCTTCACGTCGGCATCCATCGCGGGGCGCGGTGGTTGGTTGGCGCGGCGCGGTTCGGCCGCCCCGCGCCGGCCCAGCCCAACCCCCGTTCCTCCTACCAATCTAGCAGCAACCAGATGCGGTCACCAACCGCGCCAACCCGCCGCACATGGCTGCGCCTACCTAGCTAACCCGCGAGCGTACACCCAACCCAAGCTGGGGGCTGCAAACTAGCTAGGCCCGGAACACGCTCACGTCGAGGACTTCCGTTCTGCGAATTATAAATCCGGCAATGCCCGCGACATACGCCTGCCCGCGTTTACTC
The DNA here is from genome assembly GCA_022496015.1 of Hordeum marinum. NCBI lineage: Eukaryota > Viridiplantae > Streptophyta > Magnoliopsida > Poales > Poaceae > Hordeum > Hordeum marinum. The sequence goes on along the minus strand of CM039674.1, from coordinate 363,905,295 downwards.
GCAGAGAGGGAGAGGCCGGACGTACGTTGCTGGTTTGTCACTCCTTTGTTTGCCGGCTACTCCTTCCCGGATTTTGCTTCTTATTCTGTATTGTATAGGAGCAGGAGTCTGAACGAAGCACGGAATATATCCTCAGGCCGTGTTAGAGTAGTCAGTCGAAAACGAGCCACATGCGCCTAAGGATGATGCCTGGGGATGAGTTTCGTTTCGTGGGGGAGCTCGTCCAACGAGGGAGATACGTATGAAGCGAATTTCAGAGTCAAGTGTTGACAGGAAACTGTTTTTTATTTAACCAAGTTGGATCAAGCAAAGGTGATTGTATCACAATGGCTGTATGTACGTTGACTGAATTTGTAATTTGGATGAATCGATTTTGTGGGAGAAGGAACGGTCGAAGGAGGAAGATGGAGAGTATTCGCAAAGCTAATTCAGAAATACCTTGAATGAAAATATATCAACTATTCACATGTGCTTCTCAAACTGACGAGAACATTCATACAAGAACGCTAGACTAGAAGTTAACATCAAGAAACTAAGGTACAGTACCATCACTGACAGAGCTACCGGGGGAGCCCGGGGCTCCGAATTTAAGCACAAGTTAGCTGGTCAAGATGCAGAAATGAATGGACGATGGAGACAACGCACGTAAGCGCGCAACATCGCACATGTCCAACTCCATCTCGCGCCATTAATCTCGCCCGCTCGACAAATGGTTAATCCTATCAACATCGATCATCGCATCCGTTCCTGTGCCGGACAGCCGATCGACCGATCGTCCGACAAAGAGTTCAGGGGCAGAGCGTCTCCCGCACGTCGGCGAAGGCCGCGAGGATCACTGGGTAATGCCGCGGCGAGTTGAGCACGAGGTACGTCTCCAGCAGGCTCTCCGCGCTGTGCTCCCCATCGCCGTCGCCGCCTTCCGGCCACTCGGCGATCATCTCCTCCATGGACTTGCGGAAGTCCTCGTACGGGTCGGCGGAGCGCTTCACCACCGCGAAGCCCCCGTCCGTGGCGGCGGACGCCGTGGAGCCCCGCGGCATCTCGAAGCTGTACCGGCAGCTCTGCGACGCGCCGCGGCGCGGGGCGGGCGGCGGCGCGCGGCAGGGCCCGGACACGGAGGCGCGCGCCTTGGTGCTGTTGTTGCGCGGGCAGTTGTAGAAGTCGGACGAGTCGGAGGAGAAGCTCCTGGACGAGAAGAGGTTCCGCGAGTCATCGTCGTACTCGTCGTCGTCGGAGGAGCTGCTGAGGAGCCTGCGCGACGAGTGCGTGGGCAGCCTGCGGCCGCCGCTGGGCCGCTCCTTCCACCTCGGCAGCGGCGGCAGGGGCGCCGCCGCCGGGAACGGCGAGGAGGGCGGGCACTTGCGGCCCTCCCACTCGCTCGCCCCCTTGAGCGCCGCCCTCTCCGCCTTGATGTCGTCGGCGTCGAGCGGCGCGAGGAGGGACGGGTCGGCCGCGTCGACGGAGCGGCGGCCGGCGCAGTCGATGGTGATGCGGATCAGCGGGACGGTGCGCCGCGCCGAGACGGAGAGGCGGCGGTCGTGGTGCTCGGGTGCCGCGGCCTTCTTGCCTCCCGCCCCGAGACGGCCGTACGCGGGCAATGCGAGCGCCGGCGGCGCGGCCTCGTCGTCGCGGCGCTTCCTGCCGCCCGAGCGCCTGGAGAAGACCGACAGGATGGCCGCCAGCCGGTGCTTGAGCTTCTTGCGGCCGGCGCCGGAGCTGGAGCCGTCCATCGTGCTGGCGACTTGTCGTTGTGCGTGCGTGCGTGGAGACTGGACAGAGGGGGAGAGAGCGCGCGCGAGCTGCGGGGAGTTCCGCGCGGGAGATGGGAGATGGAGAGGGGTCGACTGGAGTTGGTTCGGTCCACTATCGCATTCGTGCCGGGCTAATGCGGCCTGGCCTTTTAACCGCCCCGTGCCGCGACGCGATCTCGAAACAAAACCGCCAACCAAGGGATGGATGGGGGACACGGTCGTGGCCCCTCCCTCCCTCCGGAGGGACGACGGGGACAGGCGCCACGTAACAACGTAGTGGCGGAGATGGCTTGGCTTGGCTTGGCCCCGAGGCGGTTACGCTGCATGCACTATCGCTGGCTGGCTGCGTCTTGGATCTCATATTACCCGCGGCCTTCCCCTCCCTCCTGGATTCAGCCTGCTGACAAGATTGGCCTAATGGCCCTCGCCAACTGTCGCCTTGTGCTTGTCCGTGCGCCCCATGGGGAAGATGGCGCGAGTGCGATGGCTCGTGAGCGGCGCACGGGATTGTAAACGTGACCAATTGATCTTTGTGAACTTCGTGACAACTGGTGCAGTGGCACTGGACACGGTGCAATTTTGACCGGGTTCATCGGGACAGAAAGGTTTTCGAGTAAAAGGAAGAGGGGTGTAAATGGAGTATGGATCGGTTGGCGATCGGGCATACATTCTCTGGGCGCGCAGCAGGTCTTTGCAAGGCTGCAGCTCTGTGTGTGTGCCCAGTTACTGCACAGACCGGCCCGCCATGTCACCGTGTGCGCCCAGTTTTGACCACGGCAACGCTGCGGCCAGTCAGTATGTCTGTACACCACTGCTACAGCGGCAGCAGCAAAGTACTACCACGTACCAGTACCGCCAGTATGCTTTTCAATCAACCTACGTAAACAAGCGCGTATAGGCTGTAGTACGCGCTGTTAATTCTTAAATGTACGTTGCTCCGTGGCATTAAGTGATTTGTTTAGTGACAGACAAACGCGGCCACCAGCTGTGGGAAGGAACCCAGCTGAGCTGTTGTTTGGGACTAGAAGCAAGTGTCCATACCTATCGCGTAGACGGCGCGCGGCTTTTAAAGATTTGACCTTATAAAGACAAACAAACAGGTGCCCGTACCACTAATACAAAACTCGTGACAGATAGGCCTAACAAACCAAGCATGCATGCATGAACATCGAGATCCCAGGATATTAAGCCAGGCCTGCAATTATCTGACCAGTGTTATGCGTCCAGTCCAGGCAGGACCTGTACCGGCTCGACCTTTTCTTTAATCTGCTCAGGGATGAAAGGGACCAACTGTTGTAGAATGGATGATCCCAATAATATGGCACTTTCACCGCGTGCTGTACGCCACGCAAAACCCATCGACTAGTCAAGAGGTGCCTCCATCTCCTGCCATTTGTGCGATGCAGGGTCCAAGGGAGCAAATAACAAACAAACGTGTGGGATTCCCGATGATGATTAGCTGACACGCGGGTTTCTTTAATCTACATACAGGACGCACAATCTTATATAATCAGAAGGCAACAAAGACAAAACGTTGAGATTGTTTGTACGGTTATACAAATATAGTAGAAGAGGAAACCAAAAAAAAACAGGGTGGTGGTTGATTTTAGCGGCTTGTCTGCATTCCCGGACTGCCTGCTGATTGAGTAATCATCACGTACCAGGGCAATCAACAGCTCAAAAGGCGAATTGGTTGGTGAAACCCTGATTGCAAAGGTGCTGGTGCATCAAACCGTGGCAGGGGTTTGCCGCTCGCATGCATGCAGTTTACTGTTGTTTCAGTCCTATTCTTGTTATACTTCCTCCTAATGCTTGCGCCAATAGTTTCTGAGCTGAGACATGTGCAGGAGTATCTCGTCTCTGCCTTGGTTCGTTACGCTGCTCGTCATTATCCACGGAGGCGCCGCCTCGAAGTATTCGCGGATCAGGTTCTGGAAGCATTCTACGTTTTCTTCCGGTCTCTTGCCGCCGTTTTTCTTCTTCTTGCGCTTGTCGCACTTTGTGAACACCAGGGTCATTGGGACCTGAAAACATGAACATTTAGATAAAGCATGTGAACATCGAATTGAAGGTTATCAAGATTGGCTGTTCAGCTAGCTATCAATTTCCTCACATGTTTCTATTAGCAACAATGCGTATTTGATGCAGCAGTAGTAACTGTATACCCTTAGCAACATACATACCAGCTGTATAACTAACAGCCTGACATCTTCAATCAGATAAATACATATGGAAGACAATAAATAATGCATGATTTGGATCATGCCTGTTATTACTCGTACAGAAGGTCGCTCCATTACTATGTCCGAAAAGAGGAATATGTGAATGGATGCCCTCAGAGGACACATTCGATGATGCAAATATAGGTACATATCCAAAGAGGAGTGTTTTGCACTGAATCGCAACAAAACAAAAGAGAGGATGGTTGAAACTCGCAAAAGGGAAAATAATGGTTGTGGGGTGGGGAGGCACCAATTAAAGGACATAGGCGCTTACAGGAACACCACTGATCGTTATTGACTGGGTACGACAAGCTCAGGCTTTTGTTGCAAAGGGTGGGTGAGTCAGTGGGGACACTGCAGTAGCAGTAGTACACAAGGAATGTGGAATGGGCAGGAACTAACTAATATTGTCACATACTCACTCCGTCTGGAAATACTTGTCCTAGAAATGGATGTATCTAGCCTTATTTTAGTTATAGATACATTCATTTTATTCATTTTTAGGACAAGTATTTCCAGACGGAGGGAGTATTACTTTGTCAAGATATACTACCATGTTGTCAGACTTAGTCTGCCAGAAGTTTTACTTTGAACTGACAGGTTTTGACTCCCTGATACGAGATTGGGGGTTCGGCAATCAAACTGCACTCGGCAGATTTTGTAGAGTCTCAAGACAGATATATGGACACTACCCAAACATAAAAATAGAAGAAAATGCCATAAGCCCCAGTGGCAGCAGCTTTCAACAATAAAGTAACCGAATTGCATGCTACTTTACCAGATGACAAAAATATTTCTCAGATACATATTACAATCAGAAATTTGTTAGGGGCTTACAGATATTTTATATTCACGATGATGAGTGGGAGATCATATTTTACGCTTTTCTGTTAAAACTTTAAACTATAAGCTCTAAATTAACTAAATTAGCCTCGGAATTCTTTACGTACTTGATGGAAACCTATTCTTGAAAGATTGAAAAGATATCTAAAGGTCAATTGTGAGAACATTTGTCACAAATATCCTTCTAAACTATTGAAATGTTGGCAGGAGTTTGATAATGCAAATTCAACAAAACACATCCATTTTAGGCAAATATACGGATATTGCTTTCATGCTCCTTTTATTGGGGAACTTTGTATTATATATTGCCTTCCAACTAAATTACTACACTCCTTGAAATATATTCATTTCAGCTGAAGATTTAACTCTATTCCTCTACTCTCTACACGTGCTTTCAGCAACATCCTATAGGATTTAGAGTAAACTCCCCTTTAATGTTTCTTTTTTTTGTCGGTAAGTGCTTTTCATGTTACAGTAACCTTCAGATTATTATCTGCAGGTTTGGATTGTGCATTTGAACTGCCTTGTCTTCATGAGATTTGTGTGTCCAACGAACATAGATTTATGTATGTAATGCATTTATCGTACGCACAGAAGACTTCATGCGCCAGTTTATAGGTGGCCTTCGTAGAAGGCTTGATGCCATGTGCTCTGCTATCGTTCACGGTGTTTTCAGATGGTGGCCCAAACTAAAGAGATGATTTGTTTAAAATTTTGTCCTCATTATATTGCCTATGGTGAAGGGAAAAGTAATCTCGAGGATCACCTATGATGTCATGATGTTGCTGAAATCACATGTTGAGGGAACAGAAATAATGCTCAAATGAATTGCCACGGGACAAGCACATCGAAAGTATATTTGTCCCAAAATTAAAAGCATTGCCGTATTTGCTGAATAGCCAAAACAAAAAATAAACAGCTCAAAAAAAAAACTGAAATTGGAAACATAAAAGGCTCAAACAAAGTGGCCCAACAAAAAACGTGAAGACAACACTCCTACATTGTCCTAGAATGGATGTGGTTCGTTTAGTTATGATACAACCCCACGATTTTTGTTGGCAGATTTCTGTTAAGAGAATGGACAGCCCAACCTCTGGAGGGCATAATTGTGAGGTGCTGGAGGCCATAGTTGTGTAACTTCAGTGGCTTTTGTATCGTGGCGCATGAAGAGGTAGAGGGTAAGGTACATCCGTTCTATAGGAGTACAGGACCAAGTCCATAATTAACAAGAGCTGGAAACAATACCCTAAACTAATACGGATTGCTAGGTGCATCTCCTACTATGGCATAACTCTTACTGAGTACTGATGATCTATAAGCCACGTCTCCTGATCAGATTCGAATTGGAACAGATAAGATTTCCATTTACTTGAAGATCAGGTCATGGGATCAGTGTGCATATGTGCAGCCCGACATAGGACAAGAGGAAACGGCAAGACAGAGAACACCCCTCCCCTCGTAGGTCACGATAAGGGGTGCCCCTCATTCTCTCTTCTGAGCTCTCTATCTGAACTATCTAATTCCTCCACGTGAACAATGCTGCTTCCATTTGCTTTCGTTCCAATCCCTATATTCTACTCCTTGGTTGTCTTCACATCCACCCATGGATACCAAAATTTAATGTCTAGTCCTTGTTGAATTTGATGCTTAATCCTTCTTACTAAGACATTTGTTCTTTCAGCAAATCTATAATAAGGCCATAGTAACTCTTTAAGTAATACCTCAAACTTTGCAAAGATGATTCATGATAAATGAATAATCATCGAGCATGCCGAACAACACTAATGCCTAAAATAACCCCTGATTCATGGTAGTAAAGTACTCCCTCCATCCCAAAATAAGTGACTCAACTTTGTAGTACAAAGTTGAGTCACTTATTTTGGGACAGAGGGAGTAAGATAAATAATTTTGAAACCTGATAAGTAGCTAATAAATTCCTAATTGTTCATACTGCAAAGTTTGACATGATACATGCCTTTTGACTCAGACTACATAGGAAAATTATATATTATTGACTGCTTAAAGTCTAATATAGCATTGTAATTTGTTTCATTAGAACGACAGGAAGAAAAAAACTTCATGTCTACAGTAACACATCTATCAACGTGTAACATGGTGGACTCTCATCATTGGTAGTTCATATGCAAAAGCTGTAGATAGTTTTTTTTTTTTGTGGGAAAAAAAACTGTAGATAGTTAACTAGTTCAACATCTTTCAATGTGAAGATTTAGTTGTTTGGGAAGAATGGCTTACCTTATTTTGCCCAAGCCAACTAGCATAATCAAGATCAATCTTCTTAGCAGGAATACTTGCATCTATAAGGAGAAAAACTGACACCAAATTATCCCTGCTGAGGAAGTAATTCCTAGTAAATTCATCCCAATCTTTACGAGCTACTTGTGGTGCTGAAGCATATCTGTTCAAATAAATATTTTAGTTAAAACCAAAAGATCGAGAATATTTCAAAAAATATATAAGCTCCAACCAGTTGAGTTTTATTTTCTAATGCCATGGATGATGGATCCTTTCCTCATTTGCTGTATGTCCGAATAAGCACATATATTTCGATTTTTATTAGCCTACATAAAGCAGCTTCAAAACACAAGTCCAAAAAGTGTTTCTGAAATATACAATAATCAGTGTGTAACTCAAAATAATAAAGATACTGATATGTACAGTAACAGTCCATACTAGATGGTGTGAACACTCTTCTAAATTCCCAAATATCAAATATATTTCGAAATGATTGGCACCAATTTGGTCAACATAATCATGTTCATACAAAGTCTAGAACTACAGGTTAAAGTACCCTGCTTTTCACCAAAAAAGTAACCTTGATTTAATCAAATCATTTCCTGTTCTTACAGATATTACCTATGCACCATGGAACTTATCCACTAATGAACTGTTCATGGCAACAAAACAGGCTTCAAGTTCAATGGTCAAACATTTTAATACGTTCGTCTGCATGGTAATAATTTTTTTCAGAAAATACAGAAACCAAAAGTGGGCTAAGAGCAGTAGCATACCCATAACCTGGCAAGTCAACAAGGTACCAACTGTCATTTATTTTGAAATGATTGATACACTGGGTCTTGCCTGCAATGATGAAAACAATTAAGAAAATTAATGAAATTAGGATGGAGAGTTGGTTTCATAATATTGAAGTTCTGCTGCAAGATATCGTGTAAAAGGCCCAGGAACAAACAGCTGGAAAAAGGTCATGTTATTAGTTCCTGGACATATTTCTACAGAATATATTTGCGCTAGACCACACAATTCCATGTGCTTGCAGCAACTTTAGGGCACATACAACGGGGCGCTAAGGACGGGCGCTAGGGATCCTAGTCCCGGTCATTTCACTCGTTGGGTGATTTTTTCCTGACACCTGCTAGCTAGTGCTGCCAAGTCTGGCAGCGAGCGCTTTAGTTGACGTGAGGCTGATTTTAAGTGAAAGGCTTAGCATCTCATAACGTCTCAGCGTTGGAAACTGTGGCTCTTACGCAAACGCTAGGCATTGTTTTAAAAGAAATACTTAAGCTTCTGTACAAGCGCCTATGCAATGGAGATGCCCTTATTACTATTATTTAAAAACAAAAGATCTTAACAGTTTGGCAAAAGAAAAATGAGCAGAACTAGACAGCATAGTTTCATGCTCTTTCTACTCTCTTTTCCATTTGGGCAGACAGATAAGCTCTTAAAAGATAAACATCAAACATGTGGCCAACAAAACATAATGTGCAGACGCATTTTTAGAGCTAGACACTAAAACCCAGAATCAAGCCAATCATATCCCCTAAAAGGTGCCTCCTATGAACACATTTGTGCACTCAGATCTCAGAATAGCAAAGCCATCGTATCAACTAGGTAATCGTCTCCTAGCAACAAGTACGAACAGAGGCCCCATCTTATTAGCCACTAAACCCTAAACCCCAACAGCATTACAGTTGCAGCATATAATGAGGCAGCAAAAAAAATGAAGCGCAACCTACCAGGCTTCTTGGAGGTGAGCGCGAGGCGCTTGCGGCGAACGAGCGAGTTGAGCAGCGACGACTTGCCGACGTTGGAGCGGCCGACGAGCGCGAACTCGGGCAGCCCATCCCTGGGGCAGTCATCCGGTCGCACGCTGCTCTTTATGAAATCCGCGTTAACCACCTGCGCATCGCCCCGCGCGTACGTGCCCAGCACGATGTTGGAGCCCTTGAGGACCCGCGCGGTCACGACCTCCTTGTCCCCCGGGGTCACGCTCGCCCCCGGTGGCAGGAAGAGCCGGTCGAGGGGGAGCTTTACCTGCTCCTCCTGCGGCTCCTGGGGCTCCTGGGGCTCCTCGGCATCGAAGTGGTCGGCAGATTCCTCGGCGTCGGAGTGGTCTTCAGTTTGGGGGGCCGCGGGCTGAGAGAGCGCAGCGCAGCGAGGCAGGAAGGGGCGGCGAGGTGGGAAGCGGGAGGGGCGGATGAGGAGTTTCGAGGCGGGGCTGGAGGGGAGGGAGAGGAGCCGCGGGAGGATGCGGTGGCAGAGGAGCATCGCCGCCGGCGGCGGTCAGGGGTTTGGAATTTGGAGGCCGCGAGAAGTGTGCGGCGTGTTTGGGGGACGCACGGAGTGGAGTGGAAAGGCTCGGGGGACTGGATTGGGTGGGACCGGAAGGGCTACCATAAGAGTAAATAAATAAAATAAAGTAAATAAAATGAAAAGTACCTGCTTTCGAGTTCAAATGAGATCGGAAACGGAAACTTCATGTCATCAAAGTTATTTTAATAACACAAATACACACACCTCTATGAAACTTTGCGACAGATTGATCTAGCGGATCTTAAAATTGTTGAAGTCGTCACGCGCACCTCGCGATCGACAAACATGTCATACTGTTGAAAGAGTGAAAGAATAGTGCTAAAAGTATGAAATAAATTCAAACAATGCACAAGCAACATCGTTAAGTCTTGGACATCTATAGGTCTGAAAAACGAACTCCCTCGTCCGTAAAAAGAGGATCCCCGCATCGCATCCCTTCAGGGGTGATCGGGAGAGAGTTCGCGCTCCAGCCGCCAGCCCCTCCTCCCATCCACCTTCCCTCGTCGTCCCCGGAGGCGGCCACCTGGGAAACCCCTCGCGTCGTCGATGAAGGGGACGGCGGAGCCCTAGCGCCTCGTGACCTTGGCGCGGCGTGAGGGTGAAAGTGCGTTATATCGACTAGAGGTGGATGAATAGGCGATTTTTACAAATTCATCACTTGAGGAATTTCAACTTGAGAAATTTGAAATGTGATGAATAACTAGCAGCGGAATGAGTACTCAAGTGCATGAGAAACATTGCAATAGCATAGTCATCATGATGAAATAAAACATGCATAGATTACAGGTAGCGTGATACAGGATAAACAGGTGAGGAACAAGGTAGCTTGAAAATTTTGAGGTGAGGAAATTATGAAAGTCTTCAGTCAAATTCTTCAAACAGTAAAGATCAATTTCATCAACAAGTATACGAGAAAATGAAAGGGTTGAGGAAATAGAACCAGGTAGCTCGATGAAGAAAATGGTTTGATGACCTAGTTCCAACTGCTGTGACAGTCGTACATCTGATTTGGAGCGGCCTGGTATTTAAACCAGATGACACACAGTCCCAGAACACATAGTCCTTACCGTATTCTCCTTGAGCTAAGGACACACAGTCCTCGCCAAACACTCGTGGTAAGTCTTCAGGGTAGACTTCCAAAACCCTCACAAACTGTTCACCCGGCAATCCACAATTGACTGTTGGATGCTCTAGACCAAGGTCACTCTATGATCTCCAATTGACTGCAGGATGCACTAGACCATGACGCCTAACTGTCTGGAAGATACAAAGTCTTCAAAGGTAACAAGCATCGGTTCCACATAGGAACAATCTCTTCGGTGATGCTCAATCACTTTGGGTTTGGTGGTTTGGATATGGGTTTTTCCTCACTGATGATTTTCTCTCAGAGTCCTCGGAGGATGGGTTGCTCTCAAATGACAAGTGTTAGTTTTCTCTCGAAGCGGCCAACCAACTAGCGGTTGTGGGGGTGGCTATTTATAGACAGGATGCAACCTGAGATGATAAGACATAAATGCCCCCAATGATATAACCGTTATGTGGATAGGATGATTGGGGACAGCTGGCGCTAAGCACAACAATGGTCAGAATTTCGAACTATGAAAGTCCTCAGGCTTATCATGTTTCTCACTTGTAGGCAATTCGCACTACCAAAATCCTAACTCCTCAGTCAGACCAATTTCCTTAGAGACCAGAAGAACTTCGTCTCTATCACTGAAGAACTTGATTGAACCGTAAGTGTTTTCCAAAAGGCTTCACTTGAAGGATTGGATAGGTTGAGGCTTTTGAGTTGAGCATCAGTTGAAAATTTTCCTTAGTATTACCTCGGCCCCCTTTAATAGTACGGTGTTCTCTATGACTCAAATAAAGGAAATGAAACTACGAAAACAAAAGTCTTCACCCTTCATAGTCCTCGTTCATATCTTCAAGGTCACACCAACTTCTTCATTTTCAAAGTCTTCAACTGGTGCTCTACAGGTATCTCCGAGGGTGTCTGTTGAGTTGGCATGGATCAAGACTGGGATTTGTTACTCCGTGTGATGGAGAGGTATCTCAAGGCCCACTCGGTAATACAACATCACAATAAGCCTTGCAAACAATGTGACTAAGTGTTAGCCACGGGATCTTGTATTACGTAACGAGTAAAGAGACTTGCCAGTAACGAGATTGAACTAGGTATGGAGATGTTGACGATCGAATCTCGGGCAAGTAACATACCGAAGAACAAAGGGAACATTATACGGGATTAACTGAATCCTTGACATAGAGGTTCAACCGATAAAGATCTTCGTAGAATATGTAGGAACCAATATGGGAATCCAGGTCCCGCTATTGGTTATTGACCGTAGAGGTGTCTCGGTCATGTCTGCATAGTTCTCGAACCCGCAGGGTCTACACACTTAACGTTTGGTGACGATATAAGTATAGTTGAGTTATTATGTTGGTGACCAAAAGTTGTTCGGAGTTCCGGATGAGATCCCGACACAAAGAGGAGCTCCGGAATAATCCGGAGGTAAAGATTGATATATGGGATAATAGTGTTTTGTCTCCGAAAGAGTTCCAAAATTCACCAGAATAGTTTCGGATGTTTCCCGAAATGTTCGGGGTACAAGAACACTTTATTTGGGACAAGGGGTAAAGCCCATGAGGCTTTAGGAAGGTGCAAAAGGTGTTTTGCGAAGGCCAGGGTCCAGACGCCAGGGACCCTGACGTCTGGGGCCAGACGCTGAGGACCTTGGCATCTGGTCCTGGAGTCTGAGGAGGACTCTCGCCTTGCGGGAAAACCGACCTTGAGGAGGATTTTTCTCCCAGTTTCGACCCTAGGGCTCAGCATATAAATAAAGGGGCGGGGCTAGCACATGGAACACATCAAGTTTCCCCAAGCCGTGTGCCGGCAACCCCGTCCCTCTAATTTATCCTCCGTCATAGTTTTCCGTAGTGCTTGGCGAAGCCCTGCAGAGATTGTTCTTCACCAACACCGTCAACATGTCGTCGTGCTGCCGGAACTCATCTACTACTTCGCCCCTCTTACTGGATCAAGAAGGCGAGGACGTCATCAAGTTGTACGTGTGTTGAACGCGGAGGTGACGTCTGTTTGGCGCTAGATCGGAAGGACCGTGATCAAGATCGCGAGACGGATCGTGATGGGATCGCGGGACGGATTGTGATCAAGATCGCGAGATGGATCATGATGGGATCATGGGACGCTCGGCGATTTGGATCGCGAAGACGTTCGACTACATCAACCGCGTTTCTTAACGCTTCCGCTTAGCGATCTACAAGGGTATGTAGATCCACTCTCCCTCTCGTAGATGCTCATCACCATAGATAGATCTTGCGTGTGCATAGGAAATTTTTTGTTTCCCATGCAACGTTCCCCAACAATGGTATCAGAGCTAGGTCTATCTGTAGATGAGATCACGAGTAGAACACAAAGGAGTTTGTGGGCGTTGATGCTTAGATTGCTTCCTCCCCTGGTCGTGTTTTGGTTCAGCGGTATTGTAGGATGAAGCTGACCGGTCCAACCTTACTCGTACGCTTACAAGAGACTGGTTCCATCGACTGACGTGTAACTTCGTTGCACAAAGATGGCTGGCGGGTGTCTGTTTCTCCCACTTTAGTTGGATCGGATTCGACAAAGGCGGTCCTTGAGAAGGTTGAAAAGCAACTTATGTATCACCCTTGTGGTTTTTGCGTAGGTGAGAATTGTTCTTGCTAGATACCTGTAACAGCCACGTAAAACTTGCAACAACAATTAGAGGACATCTAACTTGTTTCTGCGGGGTATGTTGTGATGTGATATGGACAATTACATGATGAGATATATGTGATGTATGAGATGATCATGTATTGTATAGAATATCACGACTTGCATGTCGATGAGTACGGAAACTGGCAGGAGCCATAGGGTTGTCTTTAATTATTGTATGACCTACATGTCAATCATTAAGGTCTATGTAATGCTTTACTTTATCGCTAAGCGGTAGCAATAGTAGTAGAAGCATGGTGAGTGCGACAACCCCGATGGAGACACGTTGATGGAGATCAAGATGATGGAGATCATGGTGTCATGCCGGTGATGATGGAGATCATGCCGGTGCTTTAAGGATGGAGATCAAAATCACAAGGTCATGGCCATATCATGTCACTTATGATTTGCGTGTGATGTTAATCCTTTTATGCACCTTGTTTTGCTTAGGACGGCGGTAGCATTATAAGGTGATCCCTCACTTAAATTTCAAGATAAATTGTGTTCTCCCTGAGTGTGCACCATTGCTAAAGTTCGTCGTGTCGAGACACCACGTGATTATCGGGTGTGATAAACTCTACGTTCACATACAACGGGTGCAAGCCAGTGTTGCACGTGAGAACACTCGGGTTAAACATGACGAGCCTAGCATGTATAGACATGGCCTCGGAACACAAGAGACTGAAAGGTCGAACATGAGTCATATAGCAGATATGATCAACATGAAGATGTTCACCATTGAAACCACCTCAACTCACGTGATGATCAGACTTGAGTTGGTGAATTTGGATCATGTATCACTCGAATGACTGGAGGGATGTCAATTTGAGTGGGAGTTCTTAGTAATATGATTTATTGAACTCATTATCATGAACATAGTCAGTAGTGTCTTTGCAAATTATGTTGTAGATTACTAGCTCACGCTGTAGCTCCCTTGAATTTTTATATGTTCCTAGAGAAATAGAGTTGAAAGATGATGGTAGCAATATTGCAGACTGGGTCCATGATTTGAGGATTTTCCTCATTGCTGCACCAAAGGCTTATGTCCTTAATGCACCGCTCAGTGCGCCATCCCCTCTAGCATCGTCTGTAGATGTTGTGAACATCTGACACGCACGTTCCGATGACTACTTGATAGTTTAGTGTGTCATGCATTATGGCTTAGAATTTAGGCTCCAAAACATTTTGAACGTCACGGAACATATGAGATGTTCTAAGAGCTGAAATTGGGATCTCAGGCTCGTGCCCGTGTTGTGAGATATGAGATCTCCAAACAAGATTCTTTGCCTGCAAGATAAAGGAGAATAGCTCAATCGTTGAGCATGTGCTCAGATTGTTTGGGTGCTACAATCGGTTGAATCGAGTGGGAGTTGATCTTCCAGATAAGAAAGTGATTGATATAGTTTTCCAAGTCACTATCACTAAGCTACTAGAGTTTCGTGATGAACTATAAAATGCCAGGGATGGAAATAATGATCCCCGAGCTATTCGCGATGTTTGACACCGTGAGGTAGAAATCAAGAAGGAGCATCAAGTGTTGATGGTTCATAAAACCACTAGTTTAGAGAAGGGCAAGGGCAAGGAGGGAAACTTCATGGATGGCAAGTCAGTTGCTGCTCCAGTAAAGCAACCCAAAGTTGAACCCAAACCCAAGACTAAGTGCTTCTATTATGAGGAGAGCGATCGCTGAAGCGGAACAACCCTAGATACTTGGTAGATAAGAAGGCTGGCAACATCGAGAGAAGTATATTTGATATATGTGTTATTGATGTGTACCTTGCTAGTACTCCTAATAGCACCTGGGTATTGGATACCGGTTTGGTTGATAAATGTTAGTAACTCGAAATAAAAGCTACGGAATAAACGTAGACTAGCTAAGTGTGAGGCGATGATGTGTGTTGGAAATGTTTCCAAGGTTGATGTGATCAACATCACATGCTCTCTCTAGCTTCGGGATTAGTGACAAACCTAAATAAATGTTATTTGGTGTTTGCATTAAGCATGAACATGATTAGATCGTGTTTATTGCAATACAGTTATTCATTCAAGTGAGAGACTAATGGTTATTATTCTTACATGAATAATACCTTCAATGGTCATGCACCCAATGAGAATGGTTTGTTGAATCTTGATCATAGTAATACACATGTTCATAACATAGATGCCAAAAGATACAAAGTTAATAATGATAGTACCACATACTTGTGGCGCTGCCGCTAAATGTCATATTGGTGTAAAGTGCATGAAGAAACTCCAGCTGATGAATCTTTGGACTCATTCAATTTTGAATCGGTTGAGACATGCGGACCATGCCTCTTGGGCAAGATGACTAATACCCCATTTTCCGGCTTGATGGAACGGGCAAGTGACTTATTGGAAATGATACATGTTGATGTATATGGTCCGATGAGTGTCGTAGCGTGCGGTGGATATCGTTATTTTCTTACCTTCACTGATGATTTGAGTAGATATAGTGTATATTTACTTAATGAAACACAAGTCTGAATCGTTTGAAAAGTTCAAACAAATTTAGGGTGAAGTTTAAGAGCATCATGAAAAGAAGATAAAAATGTCTAGGATATGATCGTGGAGGTGAATATCTGAGTTACAAGTTTGGTATACAACTTAAGACAATGTGAAAGTTGTTTCATAACTCACGCGACCTGGAACACCATAGAGATGGTGTGTCCGAACGTCATAGTTGTGCTCTATTAGATATGGTGCATACTATGATGTCTCTTATCGTTTTTCCACTATCGTTTTGGGGTTATTCATTAGAGACAAGTACATTCACTTTAAACAGGGCACCATCTAAATTCGTTGAGATGACACCATATGGTTTGGCAGAAACCTAAGCTATCATTTCTCAGAGTTTGGGAATGCGACACTTATGTCTGATAAGCTCGAACCCAAAGCGGAAAAGTGCATCTTCATAGAATACCCTAAGAACAGTTGGGTATACCTTCTATCTCAGATCCGAGTGCAAAGTGTTTGTTGCAGAAAACGGGTCCTTTCTCGATAAAGAGTTTCTCTCGAAAGAATTGAGTGAGAGGAAGATAGAACTTGATGAGGTTGTTGAACCTTTGTTTCAGCCATAGAGTAGTGGCAGCACAGAAAGATGTTTCTGTGGAGCCTACTTCAGTTGAAGAGGAAGTTAATGATGATGATCATGAAGCTTCAGATCAAGTTACTATCGAACCTCGTAGGTCGACAAGGACGCGTACTACTCCTGAGTGGTATGATAACCCACAAGTATAGGGGATCGCAACAGTTTTCAAGGGTAGAGTATTCAACCCAAATTTATTGATTCGACACAAGGGGAGCCAAAGAATATTCTCGAGTATTAGCAGCTGAGTTGTCAATTCAACCACACCTGAAAGACTTAATATCTGCAGCAAAGTATTCAGTAGCAAAGTAATATGGTAGTAACGGTAACGGTGGCAAAGTAATAGTAGTAATTTGTAGTGTTTGTAATAGTAGCAACGAAAAAGTAATTGAGCGAAGATCAATATATGGAAAGCTCGTAGGCAATGGATCAGTGATGGATAAGTATGTCAGATGGCATTAATTATGCAACAGTTATAACATAGGGTGACACAGAACTAGCTCCAATTCATCAATGTAATGTAGGCATGTATTCCGTATATAGTCATACACGCTTATGGAAAAGAACTTGCATGACATCTTTTGTCCTACCCTCTGGTGGCAGCGGGGTCCTATTGGAAACTAAGGGATATTAAGGCCTCCTTTTAATAGAGAACCGGACCAAAGCATTAGCACTTAGTGAATACATGAACTCCTCAAACTACGGTAATCACCGGAAAGAATCCCAGTTATTGTCACCCTAGGGGATGCGGATCATAACTCATAATAGGTGTCTACAACTTGCAAGATAGGATCAAGAACACACATATATTCATGAAAACATAATAGGTTCGGATCTGAAATCATGCACTCAGGCCCTAGTGACAAGCATTAAGCATAGCAAAGTCATAGCAACATCAATCTCAGAACATAGTGGATGCTAGGGATCAAACGCTAACAAAACTAACTCGATTACATGATAAATCTCATCAAACCCATCACCGTCCAGCAAGCCTACAATGAGATTACTCACGAACGGTGGAGAGCATCATGGAATTGGTTATGAAGGATGGTTGGTGATGACGAAGGCGTCGATTTCCCCTCTCCGGAGCCCAAAACGGACTCCACATCTGGTCTCCCGAGGAAGAACAAGCGATGGCGGCGGCTCCGTATCGTGAAACGCGATGAAATCTTCTCTCCGGTTTTTCTCTCGACAAATAGGGTTATATGAAGCTGGAAAGGAGGTCGGAGGAGCCACGAGGGCCCCACAAGCCTGCTAGGCGTGGCCAGGGGGTGGTCGCGCCTAGCAGGCTTGTGGCCTACAGGTGGCCCCCCTCTGGTTACTTCTTGCGGCAGTATTTTTTATTAATTCCAAAAATATTCTCCATCAATTTTCAGGACGATCCGAGAACTTTTATTTCTACACAAAAATAACACCAAGGAAATTCTGCTAAAAAGAACGCCAGTCCGGGTTAGTTCCATTCAAATCATGCAAATTAGAGTCCAAAACAAGGGCAAAAGAGTTTGGAAAAGTAGATACGTTGGAGACGTATCAACTCCCCCAAGCTTAAACCTTTGTTTGTCCTCAAGAAATTTAGTTGATAAACTGAAAGTGATAAAGAAAAACTTTTACAAACTCTGTTTGATCTTGAACCACATTCACAGTAACACTTAGGTCTCACATTTACTCATAGCAATGACATAATCAACTAGTGGGCAATAATAACAAGTCTCGGATGACAACTATTTTATCAAAACAATCATGATACAATATGACATAATGGTATCTCGCTAGCCCTTTCTAAGACCGCAAAACATAAATGCAAAGCACCTCTAGAGAACAAGGACTGACTAAACATTGTAATTCACGGTGAGAGAGATCCAGTCATGCTCATACTCAATATCAATTAATAGAAAGGCATACAAATGACAATGGTGCTCTCTAACTGGTGCTTTTTATAAGAGGGTGATGACTCAACAATAAAGTAAATGGAAGGACCCTTCGTAGAGGGAAGCATTGATTTGTAGAGGTCTAGAGCTCAAGCTTTTAAAACAGAGATAGGTAATGATTTTGGAGCGGTATGCTTTAATTGCTCACATAACGACCAAGAGATTTTCAATATCTTCCATGCTAGATACATTATAGGCAGTTCCCAAACATAATGGTAAAGTTTTTACTCCCCCTCCACCAATCAGTCACACTCCACGGCGGGCCGAATTCACATGTACCGTCCATACAAACACAGTTCTGGGGGAGTTTTGTTTAATTATATTTTGCCTTTTATTTCGAGCATGGGACTGGGCATCCCGATTACCAGCCACTTTCTCGTGAATGATAGTGAATCAACCCATATCATGAGAATAACCCACCTAGCATGGAAGATACTGACAGCCCCCAATCGCCACATGAGCGATTTGGGCATACAAAACAGAAAGTTTATTTGAAGGTTTAAAGTTTAGCACATGCAAATTTACTTGGAACGCCAGGTAAATACCGCATATAGGTAGATATGGTGGACTCATATGGAACAACTTTAGGTTTATTGAGATGGATGCACAAGTAGTATTCCCGCTTAGTACAAGTGAAGGCTAGCAAAAGACTGGGGAGCGACCAACTAGAGAGCAACACAATCATCAACATGCTTTGAGATTAACCACATTGATTGCAAGCATGAGTAGGATATAATTCACCATGAACATAAATATCATGGAGGCTATGTTGATTTGTTTCAACTACATGCGTGAACATGTGCCAAGTCAAGCCACTTGAATCATCCAGAGGAGGATACGATTCTATCATACTACATCACAACCATTTTAATGCGCATGTTGGCACTCAAGACGAACCATTATCCACTCTTAGCTAATTAAGCATGGCATGAATAACTATAATCTCTAATTATCATTGCAAGCATGTTCAACCCATAATGTACTGAATTCAGAACGATGAGCTAATCATATTTACAAAAGCAAGATAAACTGAGTTCATACCAGCTTTTCTCCAACTCAATCTTTTCATCAAATATCGTCATTATTGCCTTTCACTTGCATGACCGAACGATCTGAATAATAATAATAGTGCACGTGCATTGGACTAAGCTGGAATCTGCAAACAATAAACCAAAGGAGAAGACAAGACAATATGGGCTCTTTGTAAGATAAACAATAGTGCATATGAGAGCCACTCAACATGTCATCGTGGTCTTCTCCTTACGACCCAAAGAAAAGAAATGAAAATTATTTACACGGGAAAGCTCCCAACAAGCAAAAAAGAAGAACGAGAAATCTTTTTGGTTTATCTCTTTAATGCTAAAACTAGGAAATAAAGTTAGAACTAATTTTTTTGTATTTTCTTCAAAGTTAATTAAACACACAAGAAAAAAGCATAAAGAATAAAATAAACTACCGTGGATAGTACAATGAAAAAGTATGAACACCGACAACTGAAATAAGTGTGTGAACATGAATGTAATGTCGGTGAGAAATACGTACTCCCCCAAGCTTAGGCTTTTGGCCTAAGTTGGTCTAGGGCCATGGCTTGAAATAACCTTCTCCGGGATACTCAGGAGGACACTGAGGGCTCCACTGATTAGCGATCTCCTGTGGCTCCCACTGAAAAACTAGGGTCTGATATGGATCCAGAGCCGGTGCTGGCTTAGGTGCTGGGGGTTGCGCCAAACCCCAATATCGGTAGATGTCATCAGGCATAATAGTGTACCTGCCTGAACGAATATCAAACAGAGAAGAAGCAGGCAGAGTAATAATCTCACAAGTACCTTGATCAAATACTAAATTGTAAAGCAGTCTCCTATCATCATTCTTTTTAATAACATCATGGGCTACCATAGAGTCACAATCTAAAAACTTCGCGGGTATTAGCCTCTCATCTTTCTCGTGAAGCCTAATGGGTATCTCAAAATGTTTAGCTAAACGAGATGCATAGATACCTCCGAATATGGGCCCCTTCAAACGGTTGGTGTTCAACCGTTGGGCCACCATAAAGCCTAGACTAAAGGTTCTATCAACAAATAAAGCATGGCACAAAATAGCGAGGTCAAGGGCACTAAGGATTCCACTCTCCCAGGGACCAGCTAAACATCTTCCCGGAAATAATGAATAATAGCATAGCACAGGAAAATGTAAACTAGCTGCTCTTGCCCTTGACACGCCTCTCTCTTCTCCTACAGTGACTGCGCCAATAAAATCTTCCATGTCTTGAGGACGTGGTTCCCTGATGCTGCCCTCATAGGGTATCTTGCAAACTTTGCAAAAATCATAAAGGGTTCATTTTCTTAGGCACATCATATAACTGAAATTCTACTGTAGGAGGGTCTCCCCTAGGATGAAAGTGAAATTTTTGCACAAAGGTATTAGTGAGCAAGAGGTACTGGTCACACTTATCATTGAGGAAGTCGGTGATGCCTGCATTCTCAGCCAAATAATAGAAATCTTCATAAATTCCGGCCACCCTCAAGAATGTGTCACACGTCCATTCACATGGTTGGATTTCTACGACACGAGGAAGATTATATTTGGGTTTCTCCTTCATTTCATTTGCATCTTCCTCAGAACCCTGATTTGAAGAACCTCTTAGTAACCTTCTCAACATTTCTAAATATTCTGAAATTTTTAGTGAACTAAAATGAAGGTAAACAAAACTCAACAAAACTCATAGCAACTACTCCCTCAAGTGCCTAGAGACTATATCATGCATCAAAAGTACATGGGACCATACAAATTTGACATGCAAGCTCAATAACAAGCTCACCATAAAAGCAAAAAATTGCAATATATAAGTCACTAGAACAAAAACTAATTGGACCATTAGAGGAGTCACATACCGATGAGCAATCCCCTAAAACAGTTTTGCAAATGGAGCTTTGAGCAAGGAGATCAAAAATGGCAGCAAGATGAGCTAGAACACGGGTTTGAGCAATGGTGGGATTTTTTCTGGAGGAAGATGAAGTGAATGGGTGCTGGAATAAGTGGAGGGAGGCCACGTGGGACCCACAAGACACAAGGGCGTGCCTAGGGGGGTTGGCCGTGCCCTGCAGGCTTGTGGCCCACTGGTGCAGCCCCCTGATGCATTCTCAGTGCCAAAAGTTCTTAAATATTCCAGAAAAAATCATACTAAATTTTCAGGGGATTCTGGGAACTTTTATTTTTAGGTCATTTTTCTATTGCATGGGAAACTCAGAAATCAGAAAAATAATAGCATTTTTTACTTAATTTCATCTAGGTAACAGAAAGTAAAAGTTAGGCACAGAAAGTCGTGCTTTCTAAATTCATCCATCTCATGCTCATCAAAAGGAATCCATCAATAAGGTTGATCAAGTCTTATTAACAAACTTCTTTCGAGTAACATGAAACCGAAGAATTTTCGAATAACACTAAGTTACCTCAATGGGGATATGCATTTCCCCAACAATAAGTATATCATATTTCTTCTTGGCAGTAGGAAGAGGGAACCCAAAGTCTCCAATAATAATTGTTGGAATTTTTTCAATAGAGTTGATACTATGAACTTGAGGTTGTTTCTTCGGAAAGTGTACCGTATGCTCATTACCATTAATATGAAAAGTGACATTGCCCTTGTTGCAATCAATAACAACCCCTGTAGTATTCAAAAAGGGTCTACCAAGGATGATCGACATACTGTTGTCCTCGGGAATATCAAGAATAACAAAATCCGTCAAGATAGTAGCATTTGCAACTACGACAGGTACATCCTCACAAACACCGATAGGTAGAGCAGTTGATTTATCGGCCATTTGCAAAGAGATTTCAGTAGGTGTGAACTTATTCAAATCAAGTCTACGATATAAACGGAAAGGCATAAGACTAACATCAGCTCCAAGATCACATAAAGTAGTTTTAACATAATTTCCTTTAATAGAGCATGGTATAGTAGGTACTCCGGTATCTCCTAGTTTCTTAGGTATTCCACCTTTAAAAGTATAATTAGCAAGCATGGTGGAAATCTCAGCTTCTGGTATCTTTCATTT
Organism: Hordeum marinum; assembly: GCA_022496015.1. Lineage (NCBI taxonomy): Eukaryota > Viridiplantae > Streptophyta > Magnoliopsida > Poales > Poaceae > Hordeum > Hordeum marinum. The sequence continues at coordinate 363,883,073 of CM039674.1, read as the reverse complement.
ACTTGTCATAATATCTTTCATATACTTATCATAGGGAGACATTTTCAAAATATCAGTCAAGCGCATACGTAAAAAGACAGGTCTAAGCATTTCAGCAAAGCACTCAAAGTCCTCATCATCCTTTTTCTTGGATGGTTTAGGAGGAAAGGCATGGGTTTCCGAACCCATGGTTCTCTTTCTCTACCATGTTTCCTAGCAATGAAGTATTTTTTATCGTATCTTTTATTCTTAGATTGTGGGTTATCAAGATCATCAGCAGGTTCAATCTCCACATCATTATCGTTACTAGGTTGAGCATCAGCATGAACATCATTATTAATGTTATCACTAGGCTCATGTTCATCACCAGATTGTGTCTCAGCATTAAATAGAAATATCATTTGGATTCTCAGACGTATCTATAACAGGTTCCCTAGCAGCATGCAAAGTACTATCATCATTCTTTTTCCTACTCTTATTGGAAGGAATAGGTGCATCAGTATTAACTCTCTAAGAATCTTGCTCAATTCTCCTAGGATGGCCCTCGGGATACAAAGGTTCCTGAGTCATTCTACCACCTCTAGTCACAACTTTAATAGAATGATCATTGTCTTTACTATTCATCTCACTAAGAAAATCATTTTAAGCCTTAAGTACTTGTTCTACTTGAGTGGTTACCATGGAAGCATGTTTACTAATAAGCTTAAGATCATTGACAGTTCTACTCAAATAATCACCCAAGTGATCAAGCATATAAGCATTATGTTTCAATTGTCTACTAACATAGGCATTGAAGTTTTCTTGCTTCATAATAAAATTATCAAATTCATCCAAGCATTGGCTAGCAGACTTATTATAAGGGATATCTCCTTCATCGAATCTACTGAGAGAATTTACCTCTACTACCTATGTCGGGTTACCAAGACCATGTATTTCTTCAATAGGTGGTAGATTCTTAACATCTTCGGCTTTAATACCCTTTTATTTCATAGATTTCTTTGCCTCTTGCATATCTTCAGGACTGAGGAATAGAATACCTCTCTTCTTCGGAGTTGGCTTTGGAGGTGGTTTGGGAATAGTCCAATCATTATCATTGCTAAATATATTATTCAATAGTAATCCATCTTGTTAAACAGTTTGTTCCCTGAAAACACAACCAACACAACTATCTAGGTGGTCCCTAGAAGCATCGGTTAGTCCATTATAAAAGATATCAAGTATTTCATTTTTCTTGAGAGGATGATCATGCAAAGCATTAAGTAATTGGAGAAGCCTCCCCCAAGCTTGTGGGAGACTCTCTTCTTGAATTTGCACAAAGTTAAATATTTCCTGCAAGGCAGCTTGTTTCTTATGGACAGGAAAATATTTTTCAAAGAAGTAATAAATCATATCCCGAGGACTACGCACACAACCAGGAGCAAGAGAATTAAACCATATATTAGCATCACCCTTTAATGAGAAAGAAAACAACTTAAGAATCTAGTAATAGCGAATTTTTTCCTTCTGAGTAAATAGGGTGGCTATATCATTCAATTTGGTAAGATGTGCCACAACAGTTTCAGATTCATAACCATGGAAAGGATCAAATTCAACCAAAGTAGTTAACTCGATATTGACAGAGAATTCATAATCCTTGTCAGTAACAAAGATAGGTGAAGTAGCAAACTTAGCATCATATTGCATTCTAGCATTCAGAGATTTTTTCCTTCCACTTGCGAAGCAATTTCTTAAGATCAACTCTATCTTGAAAAAGCAAGAAAGTCCCTAGCTAGCTCTCCTTCCATAACATAACCCTCAGGTATATCAGGCAATTCATATCTAGGAGATCTGGATCTAGCAGGTGAATCATAGTGTTCAGTTTCAATAATTTCATCAGATTCAGAAATATTATAAGTTTCAGCATTAGCTCTAGCAATTTGTTCATCAAGAAATTCACCCAGTGGCACAATATAATCAAGCAAAGTATTATCATAAGCATCATGCATAGCAGAAGTAGCATCATCAATTACTTGTGACATATCAGAATTACTAGCAGGTGGTGGTGTCGCAAACTTACTCATAACAAAAGGTGAATCAAGTGCAGAGCTAGATGGCAGTTCCTTACCTCCCCTCGTAGTAGAGGGATAGATCTTGGTTTTTGGATCTTTTAGATTCTTCATAGTGATCAAAAGATATATATCCAAAGTGACTCAGAGAATAAAGTTATGCTCCCCGACAACGGCGCCGAAAAAAGGTCTTGATAACCCACAAGTATAGGGGATCACAACAGTTTTCGAGGGTAGAGTATTCAACCCAAATTTATTGATTCGATACAAGGGGAGCCAAAGAATATTCTCAATTATTAGCAGCTGAGTTGTCAATTCAACCACACCTGAAAGACTTAATATCTGTAGCAAAGTATTCAGTAGCAAAGTAATATGGTAGTAGCGGTAACGGTGGCAAAGTGATAGTAGTAATTTGTAGTGTTTGTAACAGTAGTAACGTAAAAGTAACTAAGCAAAGATCAACATATGGAAAGCTCGTAGGCAATGGATCGGTGATGGATAATTATGTCGGATGGCATTCATTATGCAACAATTATAGCATAGGGTGACACAGAACTATCTCTAATTCACCAACGTAACGTAGGCATGTATTCTGTATATAGTCATACGTGCTTATGGAAAAGAACTTGCATGCCATATTTTGTCCTACCCTCCCGTGACAGCGGGGTCCTATTGGAAACTAAGGGATATTAAGGCCTCCTTTTAATAGAGAACCAGACCAAAGCGTTAGCACTTAGTGAATACATGAACTCCTCAAACTACGGTAATCACTGGAAAGAATCCCAGTTATTGTCACCCTGGGGGATGCTGATCATAACTCATAATAGGTGTCTACAACTTGCAAGATAGGATCAAGAACACACATATATTCATGAAAACATAATAGGTTCAGATCTGAAATCATGGCACTCGGGCCCTAGTGACAAGCATTAAGCATAGCAAAGTCATAGCAACATCAATCTCAGAACATAGTGGATACTAGGGATAAAACCCTAACAAAACTAACTTGATTACATGATAAATCTCATCAAACCCATCACCTTCCAGGAAGCCTACGATGAGATTACTCACGAACGATGGACAGCATCATGGAATTGGTGATGAAGGATGGTTGGTGATGACGAAGGCATCGATTTCCCCTCTCCGGAGCCCAAAACGGACTCCAGATCGGGTCTCCCGAGGAAGAACAGGCGATGGCGGCGGCTCCATGTCGTGAAACGCGATGAACTCTTCTCTTCATTTTTTCTCGACAAATAGGGTTATATGAAGCTGGAGAGGAGGTCGGAGGAGCCACGAGGGCCCCACAAGCCTGCTAGGCGCGGCCAGGGGGTGGCCGCGCCTAGCAGGCTTGTGGCCTGCAGGTGGCCCCCCTCTGGTTACTTCTTGCGCCAGTATTCTTTATTAATTCCAAAGTTATTCTCCGTAAATTTTCAAGATGATCCGAGAACTTTTATTTCTGCACAAAAATAACACCAAGGCAATTCTGCTGAAAACAACGTCAGTCCGGGTTAGTTCCATTCAAATCATGCAAATTAGAGTCCAAAACAAGGGCAAAAGAGTTTGGAAAAGTAGATACGTTGGAGATGTATCATGGTACGGTAACCCTATCTTAGAGGTCATGTTGTTGGACAACGATGAACCTACAAACTATGGAGAAGCGATGATGGGCCTGGATTCCTACAAATGGTTAGAGGCCATGAAATCCGAGAAAGGATCCATGTATGAAAACCAAGTATAGACTTTGGTAGACTTGCTCGTTGGATGGCAGGTCGTTGAATACAAATTAACCTTTAAGATGAAGATAGACGCTGATGGTAAATGTCACCATTTATAAAGCTTGACTTGTCGCAAAGAAGTTTCCGACAAGTTCAAGGAGTTGACTGCGATGATACTTTCTTACTCGTAGCGATGCTAAAGTCTGTTGGAATTATGTTAGCAGTTGTTGCATTTTTCAATTCTGAAATCTGGCAGATGGATATCAAAACATCATTTCCTTAACGGTTTACTTGAGGAAAGGTTGTATGTGATACAAACAGAAGGTTTTGTCGGTCCTAAGGATGCTAAAAGGTGTGCGAGGTCTAGCAATCCTTCTATGGGTTGGAGCAAGCATCTCAGAGTTGGAATATACGCTTTGATGAGGTGATCAAAGTTTTTGAGTCTATACAAATTTTATGAGAAACTTGTATTTACAATAAAGTGAGTGGGAGGACTATAGAATTTCTGATAAGCATATGTGGATGACATATTGTTGATCGGAAATTATGTAGAATTTATGGAAATCATAAAGTGTTATTTGAAAAGAGTTTTTCAAAGGAAGACCTCGATAAAGCTACTTAATTGTTGGGCATCGAGATCTATAGAGATAGATCAAGACATGTGATAAGACTTTCAATGAGTACATATCTTGATAAGATTTTGAAAGAGTTCAAAATGGATCGGTGAAAGAAAGAGTTCTTGCCTGATTTGTAAGGTGTGAAACTGAGTGAGACTCAAAGCTCGACCACGGCAGAAGAAAGAGAAAGGACGAATGTCATCCCCTATGCCTTAGCCATAGGCTCTATATAGTATGCCATGCTGTGTACCGCACCTGTTTGTGCCTTAAGTCTATCAAGGGGTACAAGAGTAATCCGGGAGTGGATTATTGGACAACGGTCAAAATTATCCTTAGTAACTAGAGGACTAAGGAGATGTTTCTCGATTATGGAGGTGATAAAGAGTTTGTCGTAAAGAGTTATGTCGATGCAAGCTTTAACACCAATCCGAATGACTCTGAGTAGCAGTCCGAATACGTATAGTGGAGCAGCCATTTGGAATAGCTCCAAGAGGAGTGCGGTATCAGTGTCTACAAGAGATTTGCAAAGTACACACGGATCTGAATGTCGCAGACCCGTTGACTAAAGACCTCTCTCACATGCAAAGCATGATCGAACCCCAGACCTCGTTGGGTGTTAGATTCATAACAATGTAAATCACATGGTGATGTGAACTAGATTATTGACTCTAGTGCAAGTGGGAGACTGTTGGAAATATGCCCTAGAGGCAATAATAAATTAGTTATTATTATATTTCCTTGTTCGTGATAATCATTTATTATCCATGTTATAATTGTATTGATTGGAAACTAAATACATGTGTGGGTATGTAGACAACATTGTGTCCCTAGTATGCCTCTAGTAGACTAGCTCGTTGATCAAAGATGGCTAAAGTTTCCTAGCCATGAACATGAGATGTTATTTGATAATGGGATCACATCATTAGGAGAATGATGCGATGGACAAGACCCAATCTATAGACATAGCATATGATCGTGTTAGTTTATTGCTATAGTTTTCTGGATGTCAAGTATATGTTCCTATGACCATGAGATCATGCAACTCACTGACACCGGAGGAGTACCTTGTGTGTATCAAACGTCGCAATGTAACTGGGTGACTATAAAGGTGCTCTATAGGTACCTCCGAGGGTGTCTATTGAGTTGGCATGGATCAAGACCGGGATTTGTTACTCCGTGTGATGGAGAGGTATCTCAGGGCCCACTCGGTAATACAACATCACAATAAGCCTTGCAAGCAATGTGATTAAGTGTTAGCCACGGGATATTGTATTACATAACGAGTAAAGAGACTTGTCGGTAACGAGATTTAACTAGGTATGGAGATGCCGACGATCGAATCTCGGGCAAGTAACATACCAAAGAACAAAGGGAACATTATACGGGATTAAATGAATCCTTGACATAGAGGTTCAATCGATAAAGATCTTCACAGAATATGTAGGAACCAATATGGTCATCTAGGTCCCGCTATTGGTTATTGACCGTAGAGGAGTCTCGGTCATGTCTGCATAGTTCTCGAACCCGCAGGGTCTACACACTTAATGTTTGGTGACGATATAAGTAAAGTTGAGTTATTATGTTGGTGACCGAAAGTTCTTCGGAGTCCCGTATGAGATCCTGGACATGAAGAGGAGCTCCGGAATAGTCCGGAGGTAAAGATTGATATATGGGATGATAATGTTTTGTCTCCGGAAGAGTTTCGAAATTCACCGGAATAGTTTCGGATGTTTCCCGAAATGTTCGGGGTACAAGAACACTTTATTTGGGCCAAGGGGTAAAGCCCACGTGGCTTTAGCAAGGTGCAAAAGGTATTTTGTGAAGGCCAGGGGCCAGACACCAGGGACCCTGGCGTTTGGGGCCAGGCGCCGAGGACCGTGGCGTCTGGTCCTAGAGACCGAGGACTCTTGCCTTGTGGGTAAACTGACCTTGAGGAGGATTTTTCTCCAAGTTTCGACCCCAGGGCTCAGCATATAAATAAAGGGGCGAGGCTAGCACCTGAAACACATCAAGTTTCCCCAAGCCGTGTGCCGACAACACCATCCCTCTAGTTTATCCTCCGTCATAGTTTCCGTAGTGCTTGGCAAAGCCCTGCGGAGATTGTTCTTCACCAACACCGTCACTGCGTCGTCGTGTTGCCGGAACTCATCTGCTACTTCGCCCCTCTTGCTGGATCAAGAAGGCGAGGATGTCATCAAGCTATACGTGTGTTGAACGCGGAGGTGTCATCCGTTCGGCGCTAGATCGGAAGGACCGTGATCAAGATCTCGAGATGGACCGTGATGGGATCGCGGGACGGATCGTGATCAAGATCGCAAGATGGATCATGATGGGATCACAGGACGCTCGGTGATTTGGATCGCAAAGACATTCGACTACATCAACCGCGTTTCTTAACGCTTTCGCTTAGTGATCTACAAGGGTATGTAGATCCACTCTCCCTCTCATAGATGCTCATCACCATAGATAGATCTTGCGTGTGCGTAGGAATTTTTTTGTTTCCCAAGCAACGTTCCACAACATAAAAAACATGGAGAACTCCCCCTATATCTTGTAATTCATACACATATTTAACATATGATATGAAGAATTTGAAATGCATGATGAAAATGGTGTCTGACGAAATTCAGCATGCATGCATTAAGGTAACTTGAGGAAATAGCATGTGGAAAGCAGTTCAAAAGAGTCAGACCACCATCGGACATAAGTTTACAACCCAACCAACAAAAGCTTCAGAAGAGCGAGAGTTTTAACTTAAACAAAAACATCCCATATATAGAGACCCGCTTGAAGACTGACTCAAATTTTCTCCCCTTTGTCATCGAAGACCAAAAGGGACGAAAACTGAGGACTAACGCCCCTTGAAGAATGTCATCTTGAAGGCGACGGAGGAGCGCCAGCGTTGTCAGGGTCGTTCGTCGATGCAGGGCCCGTCGTAGTGTCATCAATATCCTCAGCTTCATCCGCCTCACGCGGTGAAGAATATGAGCTTGTAACCAGCTAAGGAACTTGAAATTTCTTGAATTTCTTCTATGGAGGACAAGCCCAGTCAAGGTTCTGTTCAAGGTTCATCTCCTTCAATTCCTCGGGAGTCTTGAGGTGAGACAGAATGGCCCAAGTGCGGTTGAAGACTTCATGGAGGTAGTATTGGTTCTTCCTCACGGTGTTGTGCGTGACAGTCATGTCTAGAAGAAGTGAACCAAACTGACACTTGATCCACTTGTGGTTGCGATCAACCTTCTAATGAAGACTTATAAGAAGCTCACGATTAGTCATCACACGAGGGGCAGACTCTCGAGGCTTTTGTGTTGATGCCTTTGCAGAAGAGTCTTGGGTAGTAGTGTCATCATTGGTGGAGTAAGATGTAGCTTTGCAAAACTGACCATCCAATGGAGGAGTACCTTCATCAATGACATCTTTGCCTTTTCCTTCAACTGAAGCAAATGTATGCTTGAGGACTTCAATAGGAGGCAGAAAGCCGAAGTGATTCTGAAAGTCAGCCTTGAAGGGAATTGAAGACCTTGATCTGATGAATTTCATTATCCAGGGAGGATAAGGCTTCAATTCAAATGGGGATAATGCTGCATTGGCCAAAATCCTCCTGAAGAAATCGTGGTAGTTGATGGGAATCCCATGAATGATGTTGAATAGCACGTTCTTTATGATTCCCTCCACTTCTTCTTCTTCAAAGTTGTGACCCTTCTAAGGACTGAGGGTGTTGATCAGAATGCGATAGACTGTCCTGGGCACATAGAGCAAATCCTTCACAAGGAAGGTAGCAACCCTCGAGTTATGGTCCTTGATGGCTCTATCAGCCACTTTGGCAAAACGAACTTTGGCGCCTTGCCAATCAGCATAGTATCTGTTGAAGTTATCACTGAGGTCTTTGATCTCAGACTGCGTCTTCACCAGTTTCTCAGGAGAAAGCTTTAGAACATTGTTCCTCAAGTAGTGCTCTTTCTTGTACTGAGCTTTCTTGGTCTGTCTGGCCTTTTCATACTTCCACTTTTCTTCAGCTATGAAGGCAGTGAGGGCATGATCTGGACCAGGAGGCAGCTTCAAATCATCAATTGAAGTGTTGGGATCCTCGTGCTAGATATCAATAAAGTTCAACACCATTTTTGGATTCAGACATAGAGGAATCTAAGTGCCCTTTGCTTGAGCCACTCGTTCTTGCTTGTTTCTGATGATTGCCTCCAGTTCCCCATCATCAGCTTCATCATCTGAAGAATCTGATGGTATTTTGAACACCACCTTCTTCAGTTGAGGACTTGGTCGAGTGCCTCGTCTAGCAGTAGCTTTCATCTTCATCAAAGAAGCACTATTTGAGGAATGTGCTTGGGCAAAGGAACTTGCAGAGACCCCTGAAGCAATTGGGAAGCCCTCGATCCTCTGACATGTTGCCAGATGTACGGGTGTTGGGGACTTTGTGGCGGTTGCTGCTGATTGTGCAGCTACTGAAGGCATTGCAGAGGCCTTTGAGGACTTTGCTTGAGGATTCTGCAGTGATGACTTTGAAGTTGAGGACTTTGACTTCACAACAGACTTCTTCATAATAGATTTCTTCGGAGCACTAGCAGAGGCTCCGGCAGAGGCAGGAGCAGCAGAGTCTTCATTGAATTTCCTCACAACCTCTTTTGCCTTCTTTGCTAGCTTGGCCTATTGTCTTTCCCATTCTCTAGGAAAGTCATCACTAGTTTTGAGATTAGTGGGATCAACCGTTTGGTTTGGAGCCAAGGGTGGCCTATTGCAAGGGGGTTTAACAGCGAATTTCTTCATGTGCTTTGGAGTGACATAGCGATATTCTTTCCACTCCCATGCCCATCTCCTCTCAATTTTCTAAATGCGAATCTTTCTCTGCTTTGTAGTTTCCTTTCCATGAGTTTCTTCATCTGGAGTGCAATATTCTTCATATAGTTCATCAGTTATCTCAAAAGCAGTTTGTACTTCAGGTTTCTTTCCACCTTTCTGTGGCCTTTTCCCATCAGCCATTTTCTTCAGCTAAGGATTCTGAACTTTTGAGGATTATGAGGAAGTGTGCAAATTATCTTCAAGGAACACTGCAAATGAGGTAAGTTGATGAGAACCTAGTGATTCATCAATAGACATTTTGTACCTGTGAACAGAGTATAGGTGCGAGGAATTTGAAGAGGTCATATGCGTTCTCAGAAATTTTCAAAATACATCAAGTTGAGCATTTTTGACCATAGATGTCTTGAGGAGTTTCACTAAGTGTTCTTGTCTTAGGTTCCAGAGTTGTGCAAATTTTGAGGATCCACACAATAGAGGAATCTTGAAGAAAATCATAACTTAGGAAAAACATCAAGGGAATGAACATGTAAGGTGCTTTGGAATATGATTCTTGAAGAGTAAACACCTTTGAGGAAATTGTGGAAAACTTGAAGATCAAACAAGTGTAGTAAAATTAGATTTTATTTACCCTTATGAAGAACACGACGAACAGTGAGATGAAGTCGGGGAAGTTCGTTCGTCCAGATCTCCCACGCCCTAGCTTGGCAGAGGGAGGCATCTATAATGGTGGCAGGGTGAAGATTTCCATGGTCGATGCGAGTACGGCAATGGCGAGGTCGAGGTAGTGAAGCTCTTCCACATCGGCGACGACGATTTTAGCGGCGGCGCTAGGTTTGAGCTCGGGAGAGATTGGGAGTGAGGAGTAACTCGAGCATAGTGAAAGGGAAAGGGTATTTAGAGTGGAGGTGAAAACCAATCGGCCCGAAGATTTTGGACCAGATTACCCCTGACCCTTGCTCTCCACCCGACATGTGTCACCCACGTTCAGAGTAGTGGAGATAGTGGAGGATCGTGGGTTATCTAGTCATGGGAATCGGAACAGTTTGAGCGGAAAGCGCCGAAAAATTTGATGACAAAAATTAAAGTTTCTGTTCGCAAATTCTTCAGCTGTCAAGGACACGGTGAAGACTTTGAACGAGTTTCAAAGTAGAACACATATGAAGAATTTGTTAATAGACTGGGTTGAGTTTACCATAGAGGGGGAAAGGGCCCGATCACATTCACTTAGATGAAAATCAACTTGAAGAATTAGCAATAAGTGAATGTTGCCGAGGACATTGAAAAACTCAAATATATATATATATATATAGTCAATGAAGAACACCAGTTTAATAGTTTTGAAGAATTTGACAAGTTGAGGAATTTGCAAACCTAAGGAATTAAAAAATTGAAGAATTTGCAAAATGACGAAAAATTCAACTTTGAAGAATTTCAACTATGGTTGGTGGCGTGACCCACCATATAAGAATGATGATTTCAGACACCGCGTACAATTGTCGTAGGGTTCTAAGAATCAAATTCTTCATTAATTTCTTCACACTTAGAGGGTTATTCTTCATTGATTGAATAAAAACATTACTTCATGTGTTGCACATCTAAGTCATCAGTTTTGCATAAGTGTTAGGATGTGTGTCTTTTCAAACAACATTCGAAGATTCTAAGATATTTAGCTCACACCGCAACTTGCAAAATCTCTTTTCATCCAAGGGCTTTGTGAAGATATCAGCCAGTTGTTCTTCAGTGGGGACGTGGTTGATGGAGATGTCGCTCTTGAGTACATGATCTCGAAGAAAATGATGATGAATCTGGATGTGCTTGGTCTTGGAATGCTGAACTAGGTTGTAAGCAATCTTGATAGCGCTCTCGTTGTCGCAGTAGAGAGGCACATTCTTCACCTTGATGCCATAGTCCTTGAGGGTTTGCTTCATCCACAACAACTGGGCGCAACAAGAACCGACAACAATGTACTCAGCTTCAGCAGTAGATAGTGACACGTAGTTCTGCTTCTTCGAGGACCAACAGACTAAGGATCGTCCGAGAAAATGACATGTGCCTAAGGTTGACTTCCGATCCACACGATCTCCAGCATAGTCAGCATGTGAGTATCCGACGAGGTGAAGATTTGAGCCCTTGGGATATCATAGTCCAAGCATTGGTGTGTGAGCTAAGTATCGAAGAATATGTTTCACAGCCTTATGGTGTGATTCCTTCAGTGTTGCTTGGAATCGGGCACACATGCAAACACTCAGCATAATATCAGGCCTAGATGCACATAGATACAATAAAGAGCCAATCATGGAGCGATATACCTTCTAATCGAAATCTTTACCATTTTCGTCAGTGCAGAGGTGGCCTTTTGAAGGCATTGGAGTTTGGCGCCTTTGCAATATTGCATGTCGAATTTCCTCAAAACATCCTTGAGGTATTTCCCTTGAGAGATGAAGATGACATTGTCTTGCTAACGAATTTAAAGACATGAGAGGAATTTCAACTCTTCCATTATAGACATTTGATATTCTTCACTCATCATATAGGCAAATTCATCACTGTAACGTTTTTTAGTATAGCCAAAGATAATATCGTCTACATATATTTGGCATATGAACAGTTCATTGTCATAGGATTTAGTGAAAAGAGTTGGGTCGAGTGAACCGGGTTTGAAGTCTTTCTTCATAAGGAATTCCTTCAGAGTGTTGTACCACGCCCGAGGGGCCTGCTTGAGGCCATAGAGGGCCTTGTTGAGTCCGAAGACTTTGTCAGAATGCTTAGGGTCTTCAAAACCCGGGGGTTGAGCAACATATACTTCTTCCTCAAGCTTACCATTGAGGAATGCACTTTTGACATCCATTTGATATAACATAATATCATGATGGTTATCATAAGCAAGCAATATGTGAATAGCTTCAAGTCTAGCAACAGGTGCAAAAGTTTCGTCAAAGTCAATTCCTTCAACCTGTGTGTAGCCTTGAGCTACCAGACGAGCCTTATTTCTTACCACAAGGCCATTTTCATCTTGCTTGTTGCGGTAGACCCACTTGGTACCTATGATATTGTGCTTCCAAGGATCTAGCCGCTTGACGAGTTCCCACACATTGTTGAGCTTGAATTGATGTAATTCCTCTTACATAGCTTGAATCCACTCAGGCTCCTTGAAAGCTTCATCAACTTTGGTGGGCTCTATGATAGAGACAAAAGCAAACCGCCCACAAAAGTTAGTCAAATGTGAGGCTCTTGAGCGAGTGAGGGGACCTAGTGCATTGATGTCATCGACAATTTTGTCAATCTGCACTTCGTTTGCAACTCTTGGATGAGAAGGTTGACGTGGCTGAGGATTTTCTTCAGCACCATTTTCTTCAGGTGTATCAGCATGAATGTCTTCATTGGTTGGAATGACTTCATTAGTAGATTGAGGTTCTTCAATGGGTATGACATCTTCAGTAGCCTTCAGCTTAATGGATTCCTTAGGAGACTTTTCATCTAGCACAAAAGGCAGGTGCTCTCTTTGCGAGCCGTCAGTTTCATCGAACCGCACATCTACAGTGTCAACAACCTTTTGGTGGTAGGTGTTGAAGACTCTGTAGGTGTGCGAGTCTTTTCTGTAACCAAGCATAAAACCTTCATGTGCTTTCGGTGCAAATTTAGAACTATGGTGAGGATCTCTAATCCAACATTTTGCACCGAAGACTTGGAGATAACTTACATTGGGTTAGTTGCCAGTCATGAGTTCATATGAAGTCTTCTTGAAGAGTTTGTGAAGATATACCTTGTTGATGATGTGGCATGCTGTATCAATTGCCTCAGGATAGAAGCGACGAGGAGTCTTGTATTCATCAAGCATGGTGCGAGCCATCTCAACAAGAGTCCTGTTCTTGCGCTCCACGACACCGTTCTATTGAGGAGTATATGGGGCAGATAACTCATGAGTAATACCAATTTCATCAAGATATTCATCAAGATTGGTGTTCTTGAATTCAGTCCCATTATCACTCCTGACATGCTTGATCTTGACGTTGAAGTTCGTGGAGGCCCTTGAAGCAAATCGTCTAAAGACATCCTGCACTTCAGACTTGTACAGAATAATATGCACCCAAGTGTAATGAGAGTAATCATCAACAATGACAAAGCCATACAAGCTTGAAGAATTTTTCAGTGTGGAATAATGAGTGGGGCCAAAGAGGTCCATATGAAGCAATTCAAAAGGTCGAGTCATGGTCATGATTGTCTTTGAGGGATGCTTGGATCTGGTCATCTTCCCAGACTCACATGCACCACAGAGGTGGTCCTTGAGGAATTTGACACCTTCAATGCCAATGACGTGCTTTTTCTTCATGAGCGTGTGCAAGTTCCTCACACCAGCGTGTCCAAGTCATCGATGCCACAACCAGCCTTCTGAGGACTTTGCAAGTAAGCATGTGGCAGGCTGAGGACCTGTAGAGAAATAAACAATATACAAGTCTCTTGTCCTAAAGCCTTCGAAGACTTTGGATTTTTCAGATTCCATGATGACAACACAACAATATTTTCCAAAGATGACAACCATATCAAGATCACAAAGCATTGAGACAGACATGAGGTTGAACCCGAGGGATTCAACAAGCATCACCTTATCCATGTGTCAGTCCTTTAAGATTGCAACCTTACCTAGACCCAATACCTTACTTTTTTCCTTTGTCAATGCAGGTGATATGCTTCAGATGAGATGGAGCAAGTGGCAAATTCATCAGTAGAATCTTGTCACCACTCATGTGGTTTGTGCATCCACTATCGAGGACCCACTCAGTAGCTTTTGGAGGTTCATCCTCCAGATGAATTAGTACAACTTACGAACTCGTATGCTTCAGAGTGAAGAATCTGACATCAAATTCATCAGGCAGAATTTCATCACACAACATGGTAAGTAAAGCAATGTGAGGAAATGAGAAATGAGGAATTCATTTCTGCATGATTAGCTTGCGTCCTTTCAAGCATTTCCTCAGGTCTCCAACAAATTCATCAGACGTTCAAGTTCATCTGGAGACCTGACCCTGCATAAGAGATTAGTTCAATTTCTTCACCACCCACATCTAGAGGGGTGGCAAAGAGTTCATCATTATGCGAGCACCATATGATAAGGGAGGCATTGAAGCTAGTGCGCTTCGTTTCACAGGACGAGGGTTAGAGTACTCATATGAATAAATAAAGAAATTCTCCGAGGACTTATGAACATAATGATTTGAAGAATAATGCACATATTCAGAACTCTTAGACTTTCCCTGCGAAACAGATGCATTAGCACGAGAATGATATTTTAGACCATTTGAGGAATTTGGTCCAAGTGAAGACTTTGGTCCATATGAGGAATTTGATCTGCGGTTCCTTTTCTTCATGAGTGGTGTCGTGAGGACATTCACTTGAAGATTTTGTAAGCATCTCTTGGGAACCTAGATTTTCTTCATAGGTGAACCGTTCCTGTAGTTAGTTCCAACAAATCTGGCAAATACTTCACCTTTCTGATGTTTGAAGAATTCATAGTTGGAGTCAACTGACTCATTAGAGGAATATGAAGTTTCACAAGTAAAACCAAATAAAGTGGATGTATCTACAGGAGGTCCTTTTGCAGCAACCCATGAAGTTTTTGGGTACTGCCCAGGAGTCCAGTAGGATCCATCAACATTGAGTTTCCTCTCAAATGCAATACCCTCTTTCCTAGGGTTCCTGTTCAGAATCTGCTTTTTTAGAACATCGCAAAGGGTTTGATGCATTTGTACATGCATGTCACATACAATTCCTTCAACCCTGCATTTTCGTCAGCCATGCTTGTGGTATCCTCAGATGAGGAATTTGTGACCACGGGGATAGTTGAAGAATTTGCAACAATAGAAGCATTTGAACATTCAGGTGAGGAATTTGCAGTTTCACGTTCGATGCATTTCAAACAAGGTGGAGCAAATTCTTCTTGAGCGGTATTGATCTGTTGAGCCACTAAGGAATCGTTTTTCCTTTGGAGATCCTCATGAGACACTCTTAGTTTCTCAAGATCTTGCTTTCTTTGAAGAAATTCATAACAAAGCTTCTCATGATCGGCTAGGAGAGCATTATGATGACTCTGAAGGTTATCATACTTTAACTGAAGAATTTTGAGATCATCAGTTAAAGTTTGAGTTCGATCCACTTCTTCATTCAACACATCATTGCTTTTGTCTAGCAGTTTCTGAAGCTTTTCAAGTGCACTTTGTTGCTTAGTGGAAATATTAGCAAGTTTGGCATAGCTAGGTTTCACATATTCATCAGATTCACCATCACTTGCTTCAGAGGAGGAGTGATGCTTGTGTACCTTAGAACCTTTAGCCATGAAGCAATAGGTGGGAGCATAATCATGATTGCTGACATCAGAGTCGTTGGAGTAGTCATTTTCTTCATCGTTGAAGATGGAATTGCTGACAAAAGCAGTGGTGAGAGTAAGGCTAGCAACACCAGATTCAGACTCCACCTCAGATTCTTCCTTTTCTTCCTTTTCTTCTTCTGAGTCCATTTCCTTGCCAATGAATGCCCGAGCCTTTCTGGAACCATTTTTCTTGTGCGCTGAGGACTTTGAAGATGATGACTTTGAAGATTTCTTCTTTTTCTTCGAGTCATCACAACTATCGTCCTTGTACTTTTTCTTCTTCTTTGATTCTTTTTTCCAAGAGAGGACAGTCAGAGATAAAGTGACCAAATTTCTTGCATTTGTGACAAGTTCTCTTCTTGTAGTCGTCTGAGGAATCTGATTTCCTCAAGCCACTTTTTGATGATTTTCCAAACCAGCTTCTCCTTGAGAACTTCTGGAATTTCCTCATGAGCATTGCCAGCTCCTGACTCAGTTCTTTAGGATCACCAAGGTCACTATCAGAATCTTCACCTTCAGATGAGGAAATTGCTTTTGCCTTCAGAGCACGAGATCTTCCATAGCTTGGCCCGTAGAGGTCTCTCTTCTCAGCTTGTTGGAATTCATGAGTACTGAGTCTCTCAAGAATATCAGCAGGATCAAGTGACTTGTAGTCTCCACGCTCTTGAATCATCAAAGCCAAAGTATCGAATGAGGAATTAAGAGATCTTAGCAGTTTCTTCACCACTTCATGGTCGGTGATGTCAGTGGCACCCAGTGCTTGAAGCTCGTTGGAGATATAAGTGAGACGATCAAAAGTTTGCTGAACATTCTCATTGTCGAGTCTTTTGAAGTGGATGAAGAGATTGCGAAGAACATCAACACGAGAATCACGTTGAGTGGAAACACCTTCGTTGACTTTGGACAACCTATCCCAGATAATCTTAGCAGACTCCAAAGAACTCACTCTGCCATACTGACCTTTGCTCAGGTGGCCATAGATGATATTCTTCGCTTGAGAATCGAGTTGCTTGAATTTCTTTGTATCAGCAGTAGTAATAGTCGGAGAAGTGCGGGGAACACCATTTTCCACAACGTACCAGATATCATTGTCAATATCTTCAAGATGCATGCACATCTTGTTCTTCTAGTAGGGGTAATCCGTCCCATCGAAGGTAGGACAACGTGCGAAAACCATGATCATACCTGAAGTCGACATAACTAGAACTCCAGGTGGTTAAACCAAAATCACACAGAACAAGGGAGTACCTTGCTCTAATACCAATTGAAAGTGCGTTATATCGACTAGAGGGGGTGAATAGGCGATTTTTACAAAATCATCACTTGAGAAATTTCAACTTGAGGAATTTGAAATTGACGAATAACTAGCAGCGGAATAAGTACTCAAGTGCATGAGAAACATAGCAATAACATAGTCATCATGATGAAATAAAACATGCACATATTACAGGTAGTGTGATACAGGATAAACATGTGAGGAACAAGGTAAGTTGAAGAATTTGAGGTGAGAAAATCGTGAAAGTCTTCATTCAAATTCCTCAAATAGTAAAGATCAATTTCATCAATAGTTATACGAGAAAATGAAAGGGCTGAGGAAATAGAACCAGGTAGCTCGATGAAGACAATGGTTTGATGGTGACCCAGTTCCAACTGCTGTGATAGTCGTACATCTGGTTTGGAGCGGCCTGGTGTTTAAACCAGAGGACACATAGTCCTTACCGTATTCTCCATGAGCTAAGGACACACAGTCCTCGCCGAACACTCGTGGTAAGTCTTCAGGGTAGACTTCCAAAACCCTGACAAACTGGTCACCCGGCAATCCACAATTAACTGCTGGATGCTCTAGACCAAGGTCACTTCGTGATCCCCAATTGACTGCAGGATGCACTAAACCATGATGCCTAATTGTCTAGAAGATACCTAGTCTTCAAAGGTAACAAGCATCGGTTCCACACAAGAACAATCTCTTCAGTGATGCTCAATCACTTTGGGTTTGGTGGTTTGGATATGGGTTTTTCCTCACTGATGATTTTATCTCAAAGTCCTCGGAGGATGGGTTGCTCTCAAATGACAAGTGTCAGTTTTCTCTCGGAGCATCCAACCAACTAGTGGTTGTGGGGGTGGCTATTTATAGCCAGGGTGCAACCTGACATGATAAGACATAAATGCTCCCAATGATATGACCGTTATGTGGATAGGATGATTGGGGACAGTTGGGGCTAAGCACAACAACGGTCAGAATTTTGAACTATGAAACTCCTCAGGCTTATTATGTTCCTCACTTGTAGGCAATTCGCACTGACAAAATCCTAACTCCTCAGTCAGACCAATTTCCCCAGAGACCAGAAGAACTTTGTCTCTTTCACTGAAGGACTTGACTGAACTGTAAGAGATTTCCAAAAGGCTTCACTCAAAGGATTGGATAGGTTGAGGCTTTTGAGTTGAGCATAAGTTGGAAATTTTCCTTAGTATTACCTTGGCCCCCTTTAACAGTACGGTGTTTCCTATGACTCAAAGAAAGGAAATGAAACTATGAAAACAAAAGTCTTCATGCTTCATAGTCCTCGTTCATATCTTCAAGGTCACACAAACTTCTTCATTTTCAAAGTCTTCAGGGAATACCAAAATCTTCAGCAAAGTCTTCACCAAAGTCTTCAGTTGAAGACATACATTTTTAGGGGTCAATAATCTTCGAATATATCAAACTCCTCATCGACTTATAGAGACAGTGTACACTTACAAACGCATCAGTCTCTTAAAGTATAAGTCTTTAATACAGCAAAATCACTAAGGGGCACTAGATGCACTTACAAACGGGCTACGCTCGGCGCGATCTAGAGCAGTGGCGTACTCTATTGTAGCTGCTTTTTCCGGTGGTGCGACGTCGCTCCGGCGACTTTTTGGGGATAGCGCCCTCGGTTAGGGGCGTTGTTCGATCCGTGGCGTATGTATACCGGAGCAGCGGCTCTGGACATGGCGGTGGCGACGCTCCTGCCACCGGGGATGTTCGGACAGGAGGCGGATCCTTATGACGATGCGTGGGGCAGCAGATCGCGGGATCCAAGCCCCGGTTAGTCACATGAGATGTGTGCGCACGTCTAACCATTGTGCTACTAGGCACCCTGGTGGTGTCGGTGGCGTTCTAGGTGGCGGCAGGCTGGATCGGGGCGGCGTGGGGGCTTGCTGCCGTGGTGCTTACGGTGACGGTCTTCATGATCTTTTTTGCTTCACGACAACATCCTGCAAGATCTTTCCTCCTCGATCTGACCATTGACGTGTTCTGTGTCGGTGCTACTTCTCGAGCATGCATTGGTTTCCCGTAAAGAGGAACAATTTGATGCAGCAAAGTAGATAAGTATTTCCCTCAGTTTTTGAGAACCAAGGTATCAATCCAGTAGGAGATACAAGCAAGCCACCAATAGATATACCTGCACAAGGAATCAAACTCTTGCACCCAACACTATAAAGGGGTTGCTAATCCCTTCACGGTTATTTGCAAGGATGAGATCTAGTAGAGATAGATATAATAGGATGCTTGAACGGAAAGTAAAACTAAAAGTAAAAACAATGCAGCAAGTATTTTTGGTGTTTTTGGTTTTAGATATGAAAATATAATATGGAAAATAGACCCGGGGGCCATAGGTTTCACTAGATGGCTTCTCTCATGATGGCAAGTATTACGGTGGGTGAACAAATTACTGTCGAGCAATTGATAGAAAAGCGAATAGTTATGAAGATATCCAAGGCAATGATTATGCATATAGGCACCACGTCCATGACAAGTAGACTGAAACGATTTTTCATATACTACTATTACTCCACACATCAACCGACTCCTGCCTGCATCTAGAGTATTAAGTTCATGAAGAACAGAGTAGCGCATTAGGTAAGATGGCATGATGTAGAGGGATAAACTCAAGCAATATGATGAAAACCCCATCCTTTTACCCTTGATAGAAACAATACAATACGTGCCTCGCTACCCCTACTATGTCACTGGGTGAGGACACCGCAAGATTGAACCCAAAACTATGCACTTCTCCTATTGCAAGAATTACCAATCTAGTTGGCCAAACCAAACCAATAATTCAAAGAGACTTGCAAAGATATGAAATCATGCATATAATAATTCAGGAAAGACTCAAATAATATTTATGGATAATCTGAACATAAACCCACAATTCATCATATCTCGACAAACACACCGCAAAAGAGTATTGCATCGGATAGATCTCCATGAAGATCATGAAGAACATGGTATTGAGAAGCAAAGAGAGAGAAGAAGCCATCTAGCTACTAGCTATGGACCCGTAGGTCTGTGGTGAACTAATCATGCATCATCAGAGGGGCAATGGAGTTGATGTAGATGCCCTCCATGATCGAATCCCCCTCCGGCAGATTACCGAAAAGGCTCCAAGATTGGATCTCTCGGGAACGGAGGCTTCTGGCTGCGAAAAAGTGTTTTTGTGGCTCATTCTGATAATTATGGAATATTTGGGTATTTATAGGATGTAGATTAGGGTTAGAGGAGGTGCCAGGGGCCCACAAGCCTGCCCAGTGCGGGGTACCCCCCTGGCCGCGGCAAGCGGGCTTGTAGCCCCGTGGCAGCTCCTCTGCCTTGGTTCTCAAGTCTCGTGGCTTCCATATTTTCTAGAAAAAATCTTTTCAGAGGTTTTATTCCGTTTGGACTCCGTTTAATATTCGTTATCTGCGAAACTCAAAAACAAGGGAAAAACTGGCACTGGGCTCTAGATTAATAGGTTAGTCCCCAAAATAATATAAAATAGAATATTAATGCATATAAAACATCCAAAACAGATAATATAATAGCATGGAACAATCAAAAATTATAGATACGTTGGAGACGTATCAATCAGTCGCCGGAGATCTTACTCATGATATCTGGATCGGTTAAATTCTGGTCGTGCACATCCATATCAGCCTACGAGGTTTTGAGGGCGTGGCATGAAGCTTTGTTGACTGATGACACCTTAGGACATGTCGGCTTCTCGATTTCCATGGTGAAGACATTGGTGGAGAAGGTCATGGTGGCCGAGATCGGAGGACTAATTAGACGGACGAAGCCTAGGCGGCAACAGAGTTAGCCACGTGTCAGATAACTCTGAGGAGCAACAATGTTAGGTGGGGCGGTAATAGTGGTGGATTTCATTTTTGGTGGTACTCCTTGGGTGCCGAGTCATGACTTTCAGGGTGAAAACCTAAGGTCTGACCTTCATTGGTTGTTCCTGGCGATTGCCTTGCTGAAGGAATTGTTTTGAGAGTGCAGACTTTCTCTAGGGTGAAAACTTAAGATCTTGGATCGGGCAACGATGGAGCTTGTGCACTGTCCCTTCTTGGAGGCGTTGCTTTTGGAGACCTTTTATGTATTTCGGGTGTTACATTAGGTGGTGGTATGTGTGCTGTTGTCAAGAGGAGTCGATCGATGTGGCGTGACCTTTTTATTTTATTTTATTTTTGTTTTATTCTTCGGTTGTGTGCATTCTGGATGTCTTTGTGACATCTTATGGGTGCAGAGGCTGGGTGTAATTGATATCTTCGCGATATTAATATATTCCCCTTTTCGAAAAAGATAGGTCGAAAAAAACACGTGGCTCATGTCGTGGTTAGCATGTGTATATAATATAATACTCCCTCCTTCCCAAATTACTTATCTTAGTTTTTTTCTAGATATGGATGTATTCAATATTTAAACGTGTCTAGATACATATGTATCTAGACAAATCCAAGACAAGCAATTCAGGACGGAGGGAGTAACACTATTTCAATGATACAATGTATGATAGTTTATGATAGAAGAGGGATAAATGGAAAGAAAAAAGTCGCCTTCTAAGATTTTATTTTTCTAGATAAGAGGAGTTGCTTTCTCTTAGCTAAGAGTTTGAATGCCATAAGACATTCAGATCTTAATGATCAGTAAGATCACATGCCATGGAATGCCCCCATCCCCATTCTCACCCCTTCCGCCGGCTCCGGTTAATTCAAGTTGGATCTAATTGTGTTTTACATGCTCCCATTCTTCTATTTTTTATTTAGGGTTTTGGTTTCTTGACATCGCAAAAAGAAATAGAAATCGCAACACCCAACTCCTTTATATCCCTTTTCAGCCAAATCATATAAAAAAGAACATATATGGAAATATGCATGGATCCTAGAGAAAAAGGTGAAGAAAAACAACATCTCTCCAATGAAGGTCGTTGTGACATCCGGGTTTAATAAGAATGATCATCTACTCATATCAGTAAGGTGCACCTTTTTCTGATAGCCCATCCAAAACGAACATCAAAGTTAGGTGTGATCGTCTTGGAGCAATTTGAGGATGGGTGGACGACCGAAAAGTTGATCCCAGGTATGCATGGGTGAGAAAAAAATACGTAGGAAGACTTGTGTTGATATGTGGGATAGTCTAGATCCCAAATACAACGAGTAGAAACCGATGGGTGGTAGGGGTGTTACAGTCACGAATAATAGGAAGAAATGAGGGGGGGGGGATAAGCACGAGCTTGGATGTGTTAAATGCATAGGTTAATTAGAGGCCATACCAGATTGGGAGATGCGACGAAAGACTTAAAATCACATATAGGACCCATATGTGCATTTTCAAATGTACATGACCCAACTAACACACCTTGTATAGTTTTAGGGCTTCTAAGAAAATTTCCTCTTCCAAAAATTCTAAAATTGTGCATGCTCGTGTGTTACTCTTGCCAAACAAATGGTCACACATAGTAGGTATGTGATAGTGGTGCTAGAGGATGCATGAGGTGGTCAATAATGATGGGAAGGAAGGAGGGGGAGGAGGAGGAGGAGGAGAGCGGTGGCAATTTGAATGGGGATGAGCACAACGAGTTTGTTTACAAAGAATGGCAAGAGAGGAAGGTACCCGGACGCTCCAAAATATTAAAGAGCAACTAGTCACACACGAGTTATTTCCTTTGATATAATGGTCATGGTTAAGAGTTATGTAAGAATTTCAAATGATCCATAAAGGAAACTATGAGCAAGAGACTCATTTTGAAGTGAAATTTTTCCCAAGGGATTATGAGACAAAAGTTGGATAGGATCACACATGTTCTCAAATTACAGACTTCTGGCAGCTTCTTCAATGCTCCTTCACCGTCATCCTCCATTATCATGTTGTGCATAAGCACACAAGCTATCGTCATCTTCGACAAGGTCTCTGGATTCTATATTTTGCATGTCCTCAAACAACTGGAAAACGGATATGGAGCACTCCAAATACCCCTCTCCACATCCTTTCTAGCTCCCTCTTGTTTTTTTGGCGAAAGTGAGTTCCTTCCTGACCAACTAGCTCATATCTGGTCTTGATGAAGGTCACGCATTGAGGATAGATACCAGCAAGCAGATAGTAACTCATGTTGTAGCCATGGACATTGATGGGATAGTTGCACAAAGGAGCTTGTTGTTCAGTCAACCTAGCAAACAATATAGACTGTTGCAGGACATTGATGTCATTGTGAGACACGAGCTTGCCAAAAGAAACTATGCCAAAATCTAGAGGTCTTGTAATGCATTTGCTTCAAGAATGATAGTGGGCTTCTTAAATTGGCCCTGATATTGATCTTGTAGGGCATATGGGCAATTCTTCTATCTCAAGTGCATGCAACCAAGGGATACGAACATACCTGGCCACCTTCTTGCTTCCAAGAGTGTCATGAGCCTTTCGGTGTCGCTGAGTGATATTATTGCTCTCACTCCAGCATTGTGTAAAACAGATAATCCTAGAATATCCGAGAGAGTCACTTTCAATGTTGTCACTAGTGACTAATGAATGTAAGAAATTGTAAAATCTTTTGTTTAATGTGTTTTCACGTGGAATGGACTCAAATATGAAAGAAAATCATGAGATGAGAAGACACCAAGTTTGGTAACCAAGCCAAGTCAAATGGGGTCACCGTGAAGGAACTGAGCAAAATACGACGCTCGATAAGAGCACGCTCGCTCGTACCAACAATCGTACTCGCCGCGAGCAGCTCTCTAACTTCCAATAAAGCACACCTTATTAAAAGGGCCCAAGTCTGATTCGCAATAGCGATGCCAGGAAACATCGTAGAACACCACGAGGAACCATTCACAAACCCTCGCCGCTACCAATTTTCTGTCATCTCCATAGCCATCACCAAATTAGTCGTTATCTCGAGTTAGCCATACTAATATTCAGTGCATCGCAATCGAAAAACACTATAATACTATTCATCAATCAATCATCTTTATGTCATCTTCATATTTCTTGGGATGATCCAATCACGATGTGTGAATAATTCACTAAGGTAATTGGTTGAGGCAAGCTTTGCAGCCCTGTATTTTTTCGCACGTGATGTTAAACGACTTTGCTTAACTAATGTTACTTGCATGTGTGATTCACAATGTAGTTGTCTTTTATCTCGTTCTCGTTCTAATGCCTTATGGGTACCCGGGATCTAATAGATCAATCAAGAAGGCGGTAAGAAGCAAGGATGCATGGAATGATATTCTAAAAAACAATGGAAGAGAGGATTAGTATGTTAGCGGAAAGCGATTCCTTGGGACAAATGAGGTGTCATCATTAAATGTCTGATGTTATCTCTGGAGGAATTCTTAATAACCGAGTTAGCACCGCACGACAATAATGGCCAACGGTTGGACAACTGACTCTCGATGTAGGTCATGATTCGTCATTACAGACACATCCACCATTTTGTGAGCACATCGCAACAAATCTCTACCAGGATCATGTTTAATATCAAGATGAGAGCCCAAGCATAAGTACAAGGTTGCGAGTGTAAGTTATCATGCCTATTTTCATATCATTGTTTACATCCAAGGTTCATAAAAGGCCGGTTAAAAACTACAACATTTCACGAGAACAATAACTTAAATCTTTGTCATAGAGTACATCCTCCTGTGAGTTTCATACCCATGGTCACTCTTGAGGAAAGGCTAAGAAGACTTTGTGCAATCCAAACCGAAATCTTAAAGGGTCATCATGTATCTGTGATGGTTGATTCTCTCAAATACTGCGACCCAAACACCTTGACCATCATAGTAGCAAGCATAAACATGGCAACTCCACATGTATTTTCAGACATTCGGAGGTACTCGTTCCATGAATTTGCGGCCATGACGTAGGAAAGAATCCTAAATGCAGTCGTGCACTTCTGGTAACTAGAGAATTTTTTCAACGACATTCTTCTTTGTGAGGAAGTAGTCATCATAGTCCTGCACACCATTGTAGAGGTGATCGAAAAAATCCGTTTCAGAAAACGATGTTGAAAATTGTCCGCTAATATGACATGGGCAACGTACGCATCCATCAGTATCAAATGCTCATGTGCCCTCTTCGGGTTCAACACTCGATGTCGCTTGATATTTCGGACATATACTCATTTGCATGCTCCGCGTCGGTTGGGACCAGTGACGGATTTGGGCCCCAGGCAGCCCAGGCGGCGGCCTGGGGCGTGCGGCCCATATGCTTTGATAACTGTAGCAAATACTATAGCAATATGCTACAGTCAACAAAGGTTGCCTAGGCCCTGGCCCAGTTCGCCCGGGGCTTGGCCCGTCTCTGGGTCTGCCACTGGTTGGGATAGTCTACATCATCACCGCTTCATCCTCATTCGTCGTTCTCACATGATGAGGACGAATTCATTTAGTTATTGTAGAAGTACTCGTGGTCCGAATCCACCTTATTTGCTTTAAAATGAGAAAAAATATGGACGCGGAGTTTGTGCTCCCGAGCTCAAACGAGCTTGGTGAACAGTAAAATCGAAAATAATTCAAAAAAGTTTCAGAATAAACTGTTTTTTTGTGAACAACATTTATAAAAGTTTTAAGTGTATGCAAAATTTTGGCATGAAATAACATTCCTACATGGCGTGGAAAAAATAACAAAATCGATACTCTAAAAACGAGCGCCTTGTAGGAATGTCATTTCATGCCGAAATTTTGCACGCACTTTAAAACTTTTGTCAATGTTGTTCACAATAAAAATTCAGAATTTTTTGAATTTGTTTTGATTTTTTTTCGATTTTACTGTTTACCAAGCTCATTTGAGCTTGGGAGCAGAAAGGCACTTTAGAAAAATGTCAATAATTTAGCTATGGCATTGGGATAAATACTTGTTCAACGTGGTGTCTATTGTGAATGACACTGTAGGGCAAAGGATACCTAGACGGCTACGGGCAAGAAGGGAAATGATGACGTAGGCAAAGCAGGCTGGTGCCCAGGTGGAGCAAGGAGGCCCGGCAAGTCTTGGGCAGGCGTCCGGATGGTACAACACCCACGGCCATGCCTAAGAGCATCTCCAACAAACGCAAAAAAAAGGCCCACGTTACAAAATCCATATTTTTAGCGTGCGCACAAGAAAACTTAGCGCTCCAGCGGACGCGCTAAAACCGCGCGTGTGGTATAAGTCGTTCCACACGCGGAGCGAAGCGACATCATGCGCCGTTTATTTTGTGCGCCCGCTTTCGCGCGCGGAACCGCTCGAGCGCTCGCGCCTTTCCAACTCTTCCGCCGGCCACGCCGTCGCCGGCACAACTGCTCGATGGACGACCGCGACGACATCCCTCTCACCCCCTCCTACGTTCGTGACCCCGCCACCGGCGGCGCAACCGCCCAATGGACGACCGCGGCGACATCCCCCTAACCGCCTCCTACGTCCATGACCTCGCCGCCGCCGCCGGTGCCACCGCCACCAACCCTAGCACGGGGAGCTTTGGCTTCGCTTCCGCCGGTGCTCCTCCAAGCACCGGACTCGTGCACAGGCTCTTCATGGTGCCAAGGATGACCTCGACGGGTGGCGTCGTGCCGACGCAGACCGTGAAAGCACGTGATCCCCTCATGAAGCTCTCAAATGCGGCGGTGGCAAAGGCGGAGAAGGTGGCCAGGAAGAAAAAGAAGGCAGCGGATGGCTCCTCTAGGCGGTCGAGGAAGAAGCTTGCAGGGCACATGGCCGACACGCGGGCGAGGGAAGTGCTAGCGGGATCGCTTATTGCGCTAACAACCAATGCGCACAATGTGTTTCATGAAATGCCAACAAGGTTTGACTTCGTCAATTTTTTCCTTTGTTGTTTTTTCACATGAATGGATACATATGGATAGCTTATATTTAGTTTGTTGTATATACTTTGTAGTTTCAATGATGAGACCTATATGTCAACTATGGGTGTTGGATCCAACAATTCTCATTGGTCTCAAACCAATGAAGAATTTGAAGGAGACGACGATGGTGAGGGTATCTTCAATGCACCGAAAGGAAGAGCGGGCAACTACACCATGGACGAAGATAGATTGATATGCAATACATGGTTGCAAGTTTCTAGGGATGCCATCGTTGGATAGGATCAAACTATAGATGCCTATTGGATCCGGATGAAGGAGCACTTTGATTTACACAACAAGAGTGGAATGGAGCGCACGACAAGATCTCTTTCCTCTCGGTGGTCGACAATAAACAAAGATTGGAAAATATGGGGGCGCATGATGACCCATAGGTATATGGGATCTATCGTAGTCCTTTCGATAAGTAAGAGTGTCGAACCCAACGAGGAGCAGAAGGAAATGACAAGCGGTTCTCAGTAAGGTATTCTCTGCAAGCACTGAAATTATCGGTAACAGATAGTTTTGTGATAAGATAATTCGTAACGGGTAGCAAGTAACAATTGTAACAATGGTGTATCAAGGTGGGCCAATCCTTTTTATAGAAAAGGATAATCCTGGACAAACTCTTATATAAAGCAAAGCGCTCCCGACGACACATGGGAATTTATGTCAAGCTAGTTTTCATCATGACCATTTGATTCGCGTTCGCTACTTCGATAATTTGATATGTGGGTGGATCGGTGCTTGGATGTTGTCCTTACTTGGACAAGCCTACCACTTATGATTAACCCCTCCCGCAAGCATCCGCAACTATGAAAGAAGAATTAAGATAAATCTAACCATAGCATGAAACGTGTGGATCCAAATCAGCCCCTTACGAAGCAACACATAAACTAGGGTTTAAGCTTCTGTCACTATAGCAACCCATCATCTACTTATTACTTCCCAATGCCTTCCTCTAGGCCCAAACAATGATGAAGTGTTATGTAGTCGACGTTCACATAACACCACTAGAGGAGAGACGGGAGCTACGAAGCTCTCGAACTGCCTCGGGGTTCCCAAGCCCCCCGGCAGTTCCAGCTCAAGCAACTCATTGAGACTGGCAGGACTGCGGAGCGATCTTTGCCAAATTGTCAGGAGTGGGCTTCTTCTTTTTCTGTTCATGAATAAAATCATCGCCATCGGTGTCATTACTAGCTGAAGTTGCATCCCCATCGATTTTACTTGTGCCAATCCCATCAGCATCCGGTCCTCCCCTAGTTAGAAGCAAGGTTTTTACCACTGGCCTATAGACCTGGTGTGGGGCCTCCTTGCGTTTCGGTGGTGGCTTGTTCTTCTGTGGAGAAATCACCTCCTCTCCAGTATCCTTGTTGGTGCTAGAATTTCTCGTCGTTGGCTTACTGCTTGCACTAGGCTTTGGATCCCTAGATGATCCATCATTATAAGACTGCTTCCTCGATTCATCCGGAGCACGTAGCTTCGGACCAAACGAAAGCTCTCCTTTCTCATCTCGAGAACCTAGAGTTTAATAGTAAAGTTCAGAGTGTCCCAATCTACCACAAGAAAAACAGAAGTACAACAGCTGTTCATACTGAATCTCATACATGTCAACCTTTTTCTCCGGGAGAATCTATCAAATCCACCTTCTAAGTGGTTTATTCAGATCAATGGAGATCCTTGCGCGCAAGAACCCTCCATTGTGATCAGACTTCACTTGATGCGCGTGTTGGTCCATCTGCTTCGCTATTGGCATCCACCATGCCTCATCCCTCAGATTGTTGGGTATGTTAGTAACCCTAGCCCAGATTTGTAGTCGGTCAACCTTTACCTCATCAGGCTTCATGCAATCATCAAACTCTGCCAAGATCACATCGTGCTTATTTATATGCCATGGCAATCCATCCGAGACTCGATCTCTATCTCGATGGTTTTCAAACTCTGCCACGAATAGGTTCGGCCCCGAAGATCGGAACTGCAAACCCCATGGGTTACCCCACGCCGACCGAAGGGCATTGGTGATGGTCTGGATGTGGAAAGAATTTCTATGGAGCACTTTACCAGCCACCAGCCACTTCGCCGGTCCTTCCTCAGTACGATCATCTAGCACAAGTGGTGTCGCCTCTTCCTCCGAGATGTCGAGCTTTCCCAAGGCCTCCTCCAACTTCTTCCTGATGTCACAGCCCGCCTAGGAAGCGCTCCCTGCGGCCGCATGAGGAGTAGCCATCAGCGGTGCCCCTACCCTCGATCTTCCCTCGCACCGACGACGAGTCTCCGGTCGAAAGCCAAGTTCCACGTCAAACCCTAATCGACTCGGGCGCCGCCGGAGGGTTTTAGATCTTGAGAAAAAAATGTGTGAGAAAAAAATAAAAATAAATAAATAAGTAAAAAAAATAAAAAAAATGTCGAAGTCTACTCGGCAGAGGTCCAAATTCATGCAAACTTTGCATCTATACCTAGTTTAAGACAATTCGAACACACGAACCTCCAAAAAAATGATCCGGACGCATCGTTCTGGTTGTTCGCGGACGTGGCACGGCGTCATAGAGATGTCCTGACGTAGCCAGATCCCATCGCATTCCGGCCACCCTCTCCTCTGGTTCTCCTCCCATCGTCACAACTCACAACTGACAAGCTGCAATATCCAAATATTTCTTCTCTCGGCGACGCGATTGGCAGAGGCGGCCATGGAGAAGGGGAAGGCCCCAGCGGAGGCAGCGGAGTCGGCCGCGGCGATTGCGGCGCGGCTGGCGCGTGAGTGGAGCACTTGGGCGATGAAGAACGCGAAGGTGGTCGCGCACTACGGCTTCATCCCCCTCGTCATCGTCGTCGGCATGAGGTCCGAGCCCAAGCCCAGCCTCGCGCAGCTCCTTTCCCCTGTGTAGCTCTGTTCCCCGGCCCGATCCGCACGGCTGTGCGCGTACTGAATTGATCAATTTTTGTATTCCTCCCTGAATAATTTCTATTTATTACTCTTTCGATTGCTCTGATTTTGTGTCTCCCTGATTGCCACCGAGAGGCTACCAGGTAGTTTATCTGTATGTCTGTATTAAGCTAAGAGCTGTAGTGCCAGAATGTATTAGTCTCAAGGACGAGTTCCTGTTTTTGTTTCACCCTTTGAGATAGGAGGTGTCGCCGAGGGAGCAATTGTGGGGTGGTTTATAAGATTTTTGCCGTGGGAGCAAGTACAAGGCATATAAATCTTATCTATTGTACGGTGGTTTATTCGATTTATTGTGCATTTCATGTTAAAAGCATGGGGTGTTATCTTTTGAAATTAATGCTTGCATACATATACAAATGTGACGATTAAAATCAATCAAGATAAGGTGTGATGAAAATATGACACCTCGTACAATAGATAGAATTGTCTTATGTTTATATTTGGAAGATCATATCTTGGACAAGGGATGGTACTCATATCAGCAATCATCCTATATGGCATTAATAGGAATCACCATTGTACATGCTTTCCCTCCCCTAAATTAGAGACAATCACACAAAATAGCTTACAGGTAAAATGGGGAAGAAGTTATACACACAACATGTTCGGGAGGATGGAGTATTGTATTGTGCTACTGCTACAGCTATTATTTGACAGAGGGTTACAATGCTTTGGGGTATATACAATAATACATACCATTGTTGCATATATTTTCCTCCATATATCACCTGAATGTCTGAAGATAGTCTGCTTTAGGCCTAACAATTTGTGAGAGTAAGACACACATATACCAGAATAATATGTCTGTCTGCCTACTGTAAGTTGTTGATATAAATCTTACAGCCTTACAGGTGGCTGTCTACAGAGTTGTAGACCACCTCTTCTTCTGACATGGTGTCACAGTTTGACAGTTAAGCACTCAATCTTCAGTACTGTAGTTGCTTGTTCAGGTGCTAATATTTCACCGAACTTTGCATCTTCTCGGTGTGATATGTAGCTTGCAAGCACACAGTGGGGTTACTCTTTTCCCTCTCTTATGCAATCTTCAAGATAACACGGATGCCTTTGCATAAGGTAGTGATGCTTGCGATTATGCGGTTTTGACCTTCACGAAACACACCCTGAGTTCTCTTGGCTTCTTGTACGGAGGTCATTGCTCATAGCTCTGAAAACTCGATTCTCCAGCGAGGTCTGATGCCTATTCAGGGGAGATGGGTAGAATGGTTTAATTTTCTGTCTTTATTTTGGCTTAAGCCTTTGTTGAACAATGTTGAGCCGTGTCATATGGTTTCATTTCTATTTCTATGAAATGGAACCAGGCGAGGCCCCTGTTGATCGAAAAATACGGAGGTCATTACAGTCCCACATGTTAGAATGTGTGGTATGATCGTCCTGCAAACATGAGGAATTTAGATATTTATGTACCAGTGCAAAATTCTCGTTTTTGAGACCTACCGATATTCCACTGTGGGCTTGTTGAAAATTGGACGAAAGAATTGTCTCTTCGTTTCCCATACATAAAATTTGATAAAATTGAAGAACATCAAACATACAACATCAACTAACATGTGCCCGATAAGCTCTAGAATACGTCTCAAATCCCTTGTCACTGCTTGAGTAGTTCTCCTCCGTGAGTAATTGGAAAAAAATAGCTCTAATACCTTATCGTCTACAGTACTACTGCTCGAACACAAGAGTTCTAAGAACAGAAACAGAGTGTACTTAAAGAACAGGCAGTGAGAGAGAAGAACAGAATGAACGATTTGAGTACAAGGGTATACTTAAGTAGACAGTTCTTACAGCACTGTTCATCACAACATTTGTTCCTTCCCAAGGACTCGTAGAAACAAATGTAACACTTTAGCTATGTGAATACAGATACATGTGTATTGATATACGCGAGCAATACATGAAATACATACACAAATTTGCGAATCCCGATGCAGATCGGAGGCCCATAATGTGTGTGCCCCCGCACTCGCGTGCCCTAAATCCTCGTTCTGTTTACATGCACCAATTTTCAAAGATTGCATGAAAAAAGGGTCATATTGACTAGAGACTGGTTGAAGAGATAGGTAAAATACCTGCATATGGGTTGCTGGCATTGTGAAAGCAATTCCTCCCCGGTATTTGATTGCATACATGCATCATGATTATGAGTTAACAACTATACTTGAGCAGAAAGTTTACAGTACACGCATGTTTACATGAAGGACACTCACACACGTGACAACACCCTCACAAGTTCGAAGCAAGTGTATTCGAAACAGGCTTTCGCCCAATTTTATATATAAAGCAAACATCGAACCAAGTACACGGCCGGACGATACAAGATGGTGACGTAGCCCTCATACAATGCCGATTCCAGGATCATCGGCCCACGCAAAGCATACTACGCCACCGAAAGAAAGCAATGGGAGAACTGGGTACAACGCCACACAAAGCCCTAAACACCTAAGCTCCATGACAACACCTCTAGGAAGGAAAATGACGCAAAGCGTCGCCGCTGCCGAGTCCAGAAGGAACTAGGGTCTTCACCTGGAACCCTGGCGCGAAGAGAAGCACCACGACGTCGTCTTCAGGAACATAACGACGCCCGCAAGCGTCACCATCATCGGCGACAGAGCGCAGAGCTTTCACTCGGTAGCTTCCCTATGCCACATGAGGTCTTCAGGACTGGCATAGCGAGTTCAACTTCCCAGGTCCGGAACGGGGCGACGTCACTGCCAAAGACAGGGAGAACGCCCGGGCCACCCACCTATACCCTGTTGTCGCCCACATGACCAAGTGGGAGAGCCACCATCACCGACATGGTGCCCGCCGGAGAGCCAACCGTGCAGACCGCCATCCAGAGATGTCACTCCGACATCCACGTCCAAGTCACCAGCATCCGTCCACATAATGGAGCACCAACCACGGGAGGAGGAAAGAAGGCGATCTCCTTTCATTCCTTACTCGACATTAGCCACAAGATCTGGGTCAATGCCCCCACAGTAGGGGACGTCCACACCTGCGTCCCCGGCCAGTCTCGGTGAATCGAGGGGGATACAATCCCGTGGTTACAACGGTCGTCGCCGAGCCCGCTTGCACGACGCCTCAACCATGGTCACCGGCACCAATCTACCTGACAGAATAGCGTAGACCCGACCACCATCACCGCCACGGTGACCGCGAGGAGAGCACTAGCACCGCCCGCAGCCACATCCCGGGCCAAGACCGACCACTCCTACCTGAAGCACACACTCGGATCTGCCCTGGGCCCAGACCAGGCCCGTTCGAGCACAAACCCGAGATATGCACCGGCTGCTGACGTAGATCCGGGAGAAGAAGGTCGTTACCACCACCCCGCGCCACCAGCAACGTCGCACCAACCACACCGCTGCAATCCTGTGAAGCGTGCCCCGCCTCTCTGCCCCAACCGCGACCTTAGCGACCCGGCCTAGCAGAGCCCCCCCAGACGCCATCCGCCCCGCCCACGCGCCGAGGCATTCAGCCCGTGCCACCTAGGCCTGCGTCGCCTGCCGGCCAAGACAGCCGTCGTGGCCAAGCGCGCTCCACCAGCCATGCCGCCCTCGACCCACGCCGTGACCAGCCGTCGTCGCACAGATCTGACACCGTCATCTCTGCCGCCACAGCAGCTACCGGACGTCCCGCCATCAACTGCACCGCTTGAAGCCTGACAAGAGCACCAAAGCCCACAGTCCAGGCGCCGCCGCGCCGTGACACCTGGCGCCCGCGCCGCGCCCAGGGCAGAGGGGACGCACCGCGTCGCCCCCATCCATCATGAGAATGCGAGGGCCCCGCCGCCACCGGCTCAAGTCGGTCTTTGCCAGGACGAGCCCCAGGGCGGCGACGGGAGAGGTGGGAGAGGGAGGCGAGGGGGCTGGAGCCGCCGGATCTGGAGTCACCGTGCGGGGGCGACCCGAGAAAGGGAGGGGAAGCAAGTGTACAACACACTCGAGAGAATAAAAGAGACTAATGTGATGCATACGTGTTGATCTATGACCGTTGAAATATGATTAAGATTTAAAAACTACACTTGAACAAAAAGTCACAATACACACGTTTACATGAACAACACTCACACACGTGACATGAATCTCACAAGTTCCAAGCACCGTGTATAATACATTCGGGAGAATAGAAGGGGCTAGTGATACATCCGGGTGTCTTTGGTAGAGTGTATGGAGGGTGCATGAGCTTAAAAGTTTTCTCTTCAACCCATTTTTGGGTGTTTGGTAGCATGCACGGACTCTCTTTAACATGCACGACCTCAGCCCAAATACCCTTTTAGCATGCATGAAGAGAGAACACCCCAACAGCCGTTCGCTGGTCAACATGCATGAGCGAAGCCAGTGATCATGTGTTTCAAATAATGTTCAGGACTTCGAACAAATAATTTAATTTCAAGAGTATGTTTAGTATACCAAAAATTGTTCAAATTTCCAAAAAATGTCCAGATTTTCAAAATTAGTTAATTTTTTTCAAAAGTGTCCAGATTTTTGAAATATGTTAAAATTTTCAAAACCATACAGAAATTCAAATTTTGTTTAAATTTTCGAAAAATGTTTGGAATTTTATAAAATTTTGATTTTCAAAAATGTTCAGATTTGAATTATTACTTTTTAAAATAGCAATCTTTAAATTTTTATTTAAATTTTCAAAAAAAGAACTCTGAATTTCAAAAATTGTTTTAATTTTCAAAAAATGTTATTTTTTCCATGTTTCAAAAAATTGTTCACATTTTTGAAATGTTTTATTCATTTATTTGAAAGTATCGGTTTCTACAGTACCGTACGACATGTCTAAACGGATGCAAGCTGTCAAACAAAGTCTCAAGTTAGCATGTCTTAGCACATACATCGCTACCAAACAATATCAAATACATGTACTCAACATGTCTACACTCAGCATGCATCAGAGAACAACAAGCATGCTAGGTTGGGAATGCTACCAAACACATCGTTACGACCGTCGAATAGAATGCACACAATACAAAAGCCCGTGAAACGAAGAGATGAACCTACCGGTCAAAGAAAAATTTAAACGGTCGACCATGCTGATGAATTTGTTGAAATTCATGCAAAATAGCTTCAAACATAAACACACAATTAAACATTTACAGTCAATGAAAGCATGATTCAATCGTCTGAATGGAATCACAACGTTGATGTGCATCTTTTTCATGCACAACCTATTTCGAAACAAAGCGTAGAGACTAGTGAATAAGGTTGGGAGAGTGACATGCATATTACAGTACACAGGTCACATGTAGATTTACTCGTCTATCTTTATGAAACTGAAAACGCACAATACGAAAGTCGTGTCAAACAGCAAGGTGAAACTATTCCTCAAAAGGAAACTTCAAACGGTTCACGAGATGTCAAAATTCGTCAAAAAAACTGCAAATATGAACATAAAATTCAACATATAGAGTGAACAAAACTAAGATCCAATGCCTGAATAAAATTAGAACATCGAGATGCGTATTTTTCGTGTATAATTTATCTCAAATCGGAGCAGGACAGTGTAGACAAGATGAAGGAAATTAAGGAGGTGATTAGAGGAAAATACGTGCAAATCCACGTACTCGCAAGTCTTGCCAAAGCCACCCATGTGGGCTCCAGAGTACGCTCGGGCCTGGCTTACTGCAAACGATCGATTTGGTCGTTCCAGCGATATAGGCAAAGTGATGGTTTAAGAACCTTGCCGTGCAGCACGCAAGTCCAATAGTGCTTGCATATAACCACACAACCAAACACGAGAGCCCCCAAGACCTTCGGCTGCAGCATACATGTAACAGATATCAATAGCGATGGCTGTGCTCTGGCGGTTTGCTTTATATATAAAACGGGGGTGACAGCCTTTTTGGTAAGAACCTTGTCGTGCAGCGCGCAAGTCCAATAGTGCTTGCATATAACCAAACAACCAAACACGAAAAGCTGCAGCGAACCTAGTTGAGGTGTATGCACACTACCATACACATCACTAGTATGCGTGGATGCTGAATGGTCCCTGACTTTTGCAGTAAGAGGATCTACGACGGGACTCTTCAAATCACCCATTCACGAAAACCCGACACAATATGATCCCTTGTACCTCCCTATACGCCGGAGCTGTCCGACGCCCCTCAAATCTGGTTTGTATCTAGGGCAGATATGGAAAGTCATGGGTGCACCGAACGTGCCCGCCATTGTAAATATACTCGATTGAGGCTACACGGAGTAAAAATTCCAGCCCCCTCTCTCCTGTCTGAGCAACCATCCTTCCTGCCATCGTAATCCTAGTCGTCGAAGCCAACACTGCTTCCCCCGTTTCCGGCGGGGATGGATATCCAAAATTCTCACGCCACTCGGCCGATGCTGCCAAAAACAACCCCCTCCCTCCACCAAAAAGGAGATTGGGCACTATTGAGGGAACTAGTGTGACAATACTACTAGGGTACGAATGGAGGGGCGAAGTCTAGCTACGGCTAAGGTGTTCACTCGGATATGTACGAGTTCAGACCCCAATCGGAAGTGGTAAAAGCCTTACGTCTCGAGCCTAGGGGTTTGTTTGTTTGCTTATAGGGGAATAGAGGAATATAGGATGTCGGAACCTTGCTACAGCACCCGGTGGTGGCTTATACAGAGTGCGCCACCACCGGTCGAGCGCTGCCATAAATGCTACTTAAAGCTACGTTACAGGAACTGTAGCCGTAAGTAGAGCGTTAATGGTAACAGACAATTAACTAGTAAACGAGTGTCTCTTCAGATCCCTCAAACGCTACGCCTCCTGAGTTGTTGAACTCCTGTTGTCCGAGTGTAGCTATGGGCGTCCGAGTGACTCTTCAAGTGTGTCCGAATGCACTTCTACTTCTGGAGCTTCAATGCTAATGAGGGTCCATAGGTGGGCCATAGATGTCAGCCTTGTGACCCTACCCATGGTAGACCACCTCATTAGTAGCCCCTGAATCCGTGAGGTTTGAATGGTTGATTGATCGACACTCGGGAGTATCGATGACACCTCAGAGGTGTTTCAAAAAATGCCCTGCATCATTTCCCACTCGGCTACAAATCTTGCCGGATTCAGGATTATCATTTCTTGGCCGAATGACTTAGCTTGTATATGTGATACTGTCATTTGAAATTCAAGTGTTTCCCTGGATAAACGATCTGAATGCTCGGTTATCTCACCCGAGTGTTTAGCTGTAAACAGTCCGACCATTCGGCTCATAAACGAATCGTTAGGCGATTCAAAGCGCTGAGCTCACCTTTTTTAAGGCATGAGGAGGTCCCCGCACGTTCAAAATTGCGAAGGGCGCGTGCAGATGTGCGATGGAATGGTCACGTCACAGGATTTGGGGGGTAGTGGACATGACGCCTTGATAACCACGCCATGATTCTCGCCACGTGTCTCCGAGGCTCTGAACAGTAGATCCACAGATCTCGCTCCGTTTGCAGATAGACGACCAGAGATCTTGCCCAATTTCCGTTATAAGAAGCAGAGGCACTGTTTTTTTTTGGGGGGGGGGACGAATCTCACTTATTGCTCCTCCCTTCGGCTTCTCCGACGGCAGCGACAAATCTCCATAGAGCTCTCCATCGTGAACCAGACTCAACTTCGCTGGAGATGAATCATGGAGTGACTGTGAAGGCCAAGCGGGCGAAGAAAGGCTCACGCGACTCTTCCTCGAGCGTTGGCGTGCCAGCGGGGTGGACCTAGGGTGGTTCGATGCCGTCGCAGGTTACCAAGGCTCGGGTGCTCGAGGTGGAGGGCCAGTGCCTCTTGTACAAGGGGATTTGGGGGCTGCCGGAGGCGGGCGAAGATGAACCCTCGCCAGGGGGAACGAGCGCGTCCTCTTGGTGACCCATCTCAACAGAGGTTTTTCTTTTCCACCCCACCCGTTCTTCCATCGATTTTTGGATTTCTTCGGTGCTCAACTCCGTCACATACCACCCAATGCCATAGTGTATTTGGCTGCATTCATTTGTTTCTATGAAAACTTTCTGGGTTGCCATCCCCATTGGGGCTTGTTCAAACACCTTTTCACTTGTCGAGTGATGATCATGAAGAAACCCACTCGATCAGAGGATAAAACCAATGTGACCCAACTGTGTGGGGGATTGGGAATCCAACTGCGGGGCAAGGTCTGCATTCTGGCGTTCACGTTTCCTGACTCGGTGAAGGGTTGGTAGGAGACCTGGTTTTATTGCCAAGATATTCCAGTCGGAGAGAATCAGCCAGGGCTTCCTTTGTACACGTCGGAGCGCATTCGGTTGATACGTCTCTGTCGTATCTATAATTTTTGGTTGTTTCATGCAAATATTCTAGAACTTTCATATACTTTTGGCAACTTTTTATACTATTTTTGGGACTAACATATTGATCCAGTGCCCAATGCTAGTTCATTTTTGTTGCATGTTTTTGTTTCGCAGAAAATCCATACCAAACAAAGTCCAAACACGATAAAACTTACGGAGATATTTTTTGGAATAAATTTTATTTTTGGGAAAAATAATCAACACGAGACGATGCCCGAGGTAACCACAAGCCAGGGGGCGCGGCCTACCCCACTGGCCGCGCCAGGGTGGCTTGTGGTCACCCCTTAAGGCGGTTGGTGCCCTTCTTTCGCCGGAAGAAAGCTAATATCTGGATAAAATCTTGTTAAAATTTCATCCATATCGGAGGTATGGATCTCCGGGAATTTAAGAAACGGTGAAAGGTCGGAATTTGGAATGCAGAAACAGAAGGGAACAGAGAGAGAGAGAGAGAGAGAGAGAGAGAGATCCAATCTTGGAGGGGCTCCCGCCCCTCCGCCGCCATGGATGCCAAGGACCAGAGGGGAAAACCTTCTCCCATCTAGGGGGAAGGTCAAGGAAGAATAAGAAGGATGTGGGCTCTCTCCCCCCTCTCCCGGTGGCACCGAAACACTGCCGGGGCCATCATCATGACGACGATCTACACCAACAACTTCGCCGCCATCATCACCAACTCTCTCCCCCTCTATGCAGTGGTGTAACACCCCTTCTCCCCACTGTAATCTCTACTTAAACATGGTGCTAAACGCTATATATTATTTCCCAATGATGTATGTCTATCCTATGATGTTTGAGTAGATCCATTTTGTCCTATGGGTTGATTGATGATCATGATTGGTTTGAGTTGCATGTTTTATTATTGGTGTTGTCCTATGGTGCTCTCCGTGTCACGCAAGCATGCGGGATCCTCGCTGTAGGGTGTTGCAATGTGTTCATGATTTGCCTATGGTGGGTTGATTGAGTGACAAAAGCATAAACCCGAGTAGGTGGGTTGTTGCATATGGGAGTAAAGAGGACTTGATACCTTATAATGCTATGGTTGGGTTTTACCTTAATGATCTTTAGTAGTTGCGGATGCTTGAGAGAGTTCCAATCATAGGTGCATATGATCTAAGTAGAGAAAGTATGTTAGCTTATGCCTCTCCCTCATATAAAATTGCAATAGTGATTATCGGTCTAGTTATCAATTGCCTAGGGACAAATAACTTTCTTGTGACAAAAGGCTCTCTACTAAGACTAAATTAGTTGTTTCTTTATCTAAGCAGCCCCTAGGTTTTGTTTTACGTGCTCTTTATTATCTTGCAAACCTATCCTATCACACCTACAAAGTACTTCTAGCTTCATACTTGTTCTAGGTAAAGCGAACGTTAAGTGTGCGTAGAGTTCTATCGATGGTCGATAGAACTTGAGGGAATATTTGTTCTACCTTTAGCTCCTCATTGGCTTCAACACTCTTACTTATCGAGAAAGGTTATCAAGACCTTTTTCTGGCGCCGTTGCCGGGGAGCAATAGCGTGGGGTGAATATTCTCGTGTGTGCTTGTTTGGTTTATCATTAAGTAGATTTTATTTGATGTTCTAAGTTGTTCTCTATCTTTAGTTATGGATATGGAACATGAAATACCAAAAAAATTAGGTGTACTTGCTACTCATGGAGATGGGGAACCTCCTAAAACCCTCGATGCTCGTTATGTGAAAGATATTATGCACTACTTTAATAATCCTGAGAAAACCCCATTCAATTATATAATGGGTCACACGTTGGATCTACGTGAATACTTTAGGGATTATCGCTTGACTCGAAAAGGGAAACTGTTATGGGATCAAATTCATATGTTACATTGGTATGCTCAGAATTTATGCCTGAGATATGCTTATACTTGTTGCTCTAGGATGAAGGCTCCACACCTTCTCTTTTCATGTAAATTTAATGATAATGAAACCTTGGCTTCTTATGCTAATGGTATATATGATTATTATGACGTGGAACAAATAGAATAATTCGTTGCTTTTATGGGTGCTTGTGAAATTGAATGTTTGTTTGAGGAGTATGGAAATTATGATGATGCGGTTTACATATCTGAAAATCTTGCTATACTTCGATATTGCTATGAGAATTATAAATATAATGCCGGTATTAATGCTTTTATTGAGGAAGTCTTCGCTGTCCAAGAAGAGACTAATATTTTGCAGGAATCTATGGAAGAAGAAACTGATGATACTATGAGCTCATTGGATGAAAAAGACGAGGAGGGGAGCGAAGATCAAAAGGAGGAAGAACGGACTAGCTACCCATGCCCACCTTCTAATGAGAGTAACTATTCAACTCATACATTGTTTAATTTCCCTTCGTTCTTACCAAAGGATGAATGCTATGATAATTGTTATGATCCCTTGGATTCATTTGAAATATCCCTTTTTGATGAACTTGATGCTTGCTATGCTTGTGGCCATGATGCCAATATGAATGATGCTTATGGAGATGAACTTGCTATAGTTCCTTATGTTAAAGGTGAAATTGTTGCTATTGCACCCACACATGATAGTCCAATTATCTTTTTGAATTCTCCCAACTACACTATATCGGAGAAGTTTGCACTTATTAAGGATTATATAGATGGGTTGCATTTCCCTATTGCACATGATGATTTTAATGAATATAATATGCATGTGCTTGCTGATCCTACTTGCAATTACTATGAGAGAGGAACTACATCTTCACCTCTCTATGTTTCCGATACAATAAAATTGCAAGAAACTACGTATGCTATGCATTGGCCTTTACTTGGTGTGAATGAATTGTTCTTGTATGACATGCCAATGCATAGGAAGAGAGTTAGACTTTGTTGTCACATGATTTATATCATATTTTGCTCACTACTTAATTACAAATCATTGCTAATTAAAATTGTCTTTGATATACCTTGGGATCCGGGTGGATCCACTACTTGAGCACTTTATGCCTAGCTTAATGGCTTTAAAGAAAGCACTGCCAGGGAGACAACCCGGAAGTTTTAGAGAGTCATTTATTCTGCTGTGTTATTTTTTTTAAAAAAAGTGGGTAACTTAAAACTTTTTCAAAAAGAAAAGTGAAAGTGAGAAAGACGAGCAACTTTGAAGTTGGGGCTAGCCTTGAACTTTGTTCATGCCCATGGAAACTTTGTGAATCTTGATTACAGAAACTTTTCAACAAAAATAATTATCCCCTTGTACAAATCCATTGTATTATAAAAATAACGTGCCAAGAATTAGCTTTAGGATGTTTAAATTGCTTGTTTGATATGTGTTGTGTAAAAACAGAAACTTTTGCTGCAGTGTTTGAATTTCTATATTTTACTGGAGCGTGCAAAAATTCTGAATTTTTTACGCAATACTTTGATAAAAATTCTTGACCAGTTCCTAATTTTTTAGAATTTTTAGTTACAGAAGTATGGTGAATGTTCAGATTACTACAGACTGTCCTGTTTTTGACAGATTCTGTTTTTGATGCATTGTTTTGCTTGTTTTGAAGAAACTATCGATTGTATCGGTGATATTATCCATGGAAAAGTTATATTATAGTAGATACAATGCAAAAAAAATGGTTGGCAACTATACTTAAAGTGGTGATTTGTTTTACTATACTAACGTATCTCACGAGGGTTTTGTTAAGTTTTGTGTGATTGATGTTTTCAAGTTTTGGGTGAGATCACGATGGATGAAGGAATAAGGAGTGGAAAGAGACTAAGTTTGGGGATGCCCGAGGCACCCCAAGGTAATATTCAAGGACTCCCAAGAAGCTAAGCTTGGGGATGCCCCGGAAGGCGTCTCCTCTTTCTTCTAACAACCATCGGTAATTTTACTTAGAGCTATATTTTTATTCATCACATGATATGTGTAAAACTTGGAGCGTCGTGTGCTTTTTATTTTTATTTTAATAATGCACCATGATGGTATGAGAAAGTCTTTGGTTAATTTATATAAGGCTATTTGCACCTCACTTATATCTTTTGAGTATGGCTTTATAGAATGCTTCATGTGCTTCACTTATATCATTTAAAGTTTGGATTGCCTATTTCTCCACACATAGAAAACCGCCATTTGTAGAATGATCTTTTGCTTCACTTATATTTGTTAGAGCATGGGCATATCTTTTATAGAAATAATTAACTCCCATGCTTCACTTATGTCTATTTAGAGAGTTAACAGGAGTTGGTCATTCACATGGTTAGTCATAAAATCCTACATAAAACTTGTAGATCACCGAATATGATGTGTTTGATTCCTTTCAATAGTTTTGCGATATAAAGATGGTGGAATTAGAGTCATTTTAGTGAGTAATTGTGGATTGGTAGAAATATTTGTGTTAACGTTTGTGATTCCCATAGCATGCACGTATGGTGAATCGTTATGTGAAGAAGTCGGAGCATGGTTTATTTATTGATTGTCATCCTTTGTGTGGAGGTTGGGAGCGCGCGATGGTTAACTTCTACCAACCTCTCCCCTAGGAGCATGCGTATAATACTTTGCTTTGATAACTAATAGATTTTTGCAATAAGTATGTGAGTTCTTTATGACTAATGTGAGTCCATGGATTATACGCACTCTCACCCTTCCACCATTGCTAGCCTCTCTAGTACCGCACAACTTTCGCCGGTGCATTAAACCCACCATATTCTCTTCCTCGAAATAGCCACCATACCTACCTATTATGACATTTCCATAGCCATTCCGAGATATATTGTCATGCAACTTCCACCATTCCGTTTATTATGACACGTACCATCATTTTCATATTGCTTTGCATAATCGTAAGATAGCTAGCTTGATGTTTTCGTGGCTTGTCCATTTTTTATGTCATTGCTACACTAGATCATTGCACATCCCGGTACACCGCCGGAGGCATTCATATTGAGTCATATTTTGTTCTAGTATCGACTTGTAATTCTTGAGTTGTAAGTAAATAAAAGTGTGATGATCATCATTATTAGAGCATTGTCCCATGTGAGGAAAGGATGATGGAAGCTATGATTCCCTCACAAGTTGGGATGAGTCTCTGGACTTCACAAAAAAAAGAGGCCAAAGAATCCCAAATAAAAAATAAAAGAGGCCAAAGAAGCCCACCAAAAAAACAAAAAAAATGAGAGAAAAGATAGAAGGGGCAATGCTACTATCCTTGTTCCACACTTGTGCTTCAAAGTAGCACTATGATCTTCATGATAGAGAGTCTCCTATATTGTCACTTTCATATACTAGTGGGAATTTTTCATTATATAACTTGGCTTTTATATTCCAATGATGGGCTTCCTCAAAATTTCCCTAGGTCTTCCTGAGCAAGCGAGTTGGATGCACACCCACTTAGTTCCTTTTTGAGCTTTCATACACTTATAGCTCTAGTGGATCCATTGCATGACAATCCCTACTCACTCACATTGATATCTATTGATGGGCATCTCCATAGCCCGTTGATATGCCTAGTTGATGTGAGACTATCTCCTTATTTTTTGTCTTCTCCACAACCACCATATTCTATTCCACCTATAGTGCTATATCCATGGCTCACGCTCATGTATTGCGTGAAATTTGAAAAGGTTTGAGAATACTAAAGTATGAAACAATTGCTTGGCTAAAACCAGGGTTGTGCATGATTTAATACTTTGTGTGATGAAGATGGAGCATTGCCAGACTATACTATTTTTTAGGGATAACTTTCTTTTCGCCATGATATATTGAGAAGACATGATTGCTTTATTAGTGTGCTTGAAGTATTATTGTCTTAATGTCAAATGATAGACTATTGCTTTGAATCACTCGTGTCTTAATATTCATGCCATTATTAGATTATATGAACAAGATTATGC
Organism: Hordeum marinum; assembly: GCA_022496015.1. Classification (NCBI taxonomy): domain Eukaryota; kingdom Viridiplantae; phylum Streptophyta; class Magnoliopsida; order Poales; family Poaceae; genus Hordeum; species Hordeum marinum. The sequence goes on along the minus strand of CM039674.1, from coordinate 363,839,340 downwards.
TAGGTAGCATTCCACATCAAAATTTATCTTTTTTATCATTTACCTACTCGAGGACGAGCTGGAATTAAGCTTGGGGAAGCTGATACATCTCCATCGTATCTATAATTTTTGATTGTTTCATGCCAATATTCTACAACTTTCATATACTTTTGGCAATTTTTATACTATTTTTGGGACTAACATATTGATCCAGTGCCCAGTGCCAGTTGTTGTTTGTTGCATGTTTTGTTTTGCAGGAAATCCATATAAAACAAACTCCAAACGCGATAAAAACTTACAGAGATTTTTTTGGAATATATTTGATTTTTGGGAAAAAGAATCAACGCGAGACGATGCCCGAGGTGATCACAAGCAATCTTCGTCTTAAAGGGTTATGTCGATGCAAGCTTTAACACCAATCTGGATGACTCTTAGTAGCAATCCGGATACGTATGTGGAGGAGCCATTTGGAATAGCTCCAAGTGGAGTGTGGTAGCAGTGTCTACATGATGACATAGAGATTTGCAAAGTACACACGAATCTGAATGTCGTAGACCCGTTGACTAAAACCTCTTTCACATGCAAAACATGATCGAACCCCAGAACTCATTGGGTGTGAGATTCATAACAAATAACATAGTGATGTGAGATAGATTATTGACTCTAGTGCAAGTGGGAGATTGTTGGAAATATGCCCTAGAGGCAATAATAAATTAGTTATTATCATATTTCCTTGTTCATGATAATCGTTTATTATCCATGCTAGAATTGTATTGATCGGAAACTCAGATACATATGTGGATACATAGACAATAATATGTCCCTAGTATGCCTCTAATAGACTAGCTCGTTGATCAAAGATGGTCAAGGTTTCCTAGCCATGGACATGAGATGTCATTTGATAATAGGATCACATTATTAGGAGAATGATGTGATGGACAAGACCCAAACTATAAACATAACATATGATCGTGTTGTTGGGGAACGTCGCATGGGAAACAAAAATTTTCCTACGCACACGCAAACCTATCCATGGTGATGAGCATCTACGAGAGGGAGAGTGGATCTACATACCCTTGTTGATCGCTAAGCGGCAAGCGTTAAGAAACGCGGTTGGTGTAGTCGAACTTCTTCGCGATCCAAATCGCCGAGCGTCCCGCGATCCAATCACGAACCGTCCCGCGAACACATCATGATCCGTCCCGTGAACTCATCACGATCCGTCTCACGATCTTGATCACGATCTGTCCCGCGAACTCATCACGATCCGTTCCATGATCACATCACGAACCGTCTCGCGATCTCGATCACGGTCCTTCCGATCTAGCGCCGAACGGACGGCACCTCCGCGTTCAGCACACGTGCAGCTTGATGATGATCTCCACCGTCTCGATCCAGCGAGAGGAGGTGGAGAGGAGAGAGAGTTCACCGGCAGCGTGACGGCGCTCCGGTGATGGTGGTGGAGCAATTCCGGCAGGGCTTCGCCTAAGCGCTACGGAACTACGATCTAGAGGAGAAACTATGCACCGGTGGAACGGGTAGCACGTGGCCGGAAATTCTGTCCAAAAACCACCCAATCCACTAGTATATATAGGAGGAGAGGAGAGGAGAGGCAGACAAGGCCTTTGGGTCGGCCGAAATAGGAGGTGGGAGCAATCCTACTTCACCTCCAATCCTAGTTGGAGTAGGATTGCCTCCTATTGGCTGATTTTCCACTTTTTGCTTTAGGACTTTCTCTCCTGCGCCATGGGCCTTTGTGGCTGTTTTCCCAGCCCACTAAGGGCTGGTTATTATTCTCCCACAGCCCATGGACCTCTTGGGGTCGAAGTACCCCTCCCGGAGGTCTCCCGGTACACTACCGGCACTCCCGGTACACTACCAGCACTCCCGGTACACTACCGATGAGCCCGAAACTTTTCCGGAAACCAAACTGGGACTTCCTATATATGAATATTTACCTCCGGACCATTCCGGAGCTCCTCGTGACGTCCGGGATCTCATCCGGGACTCCTAACAAACTTCGGTCACCACCATACATAACTCTACACTACCGAAACGTCACCGAACCTTAAGTGTGCAGACCCTGCGGGTTCGAGAACTATGTAGACATGACCGAGACACCTCTATGGTCAATAACCAATGGCGGGACCTGGACGTCCACATTGGTTCCTACATATTCTACTAAGATCTTTATCGGTCGAACCTCTATGTCAAGGATTCAGTTAATCCCGTATAACGTTCCCTTTGTTCTTCGGTATGTTACTTGCCCGAGATTCGATCGTCAGTATCTCCATACCTAGTTCAACCTCGTTACCGGCAAGTCTCTTTACTCGTTCCGTAATACAAGATCCCGCAACTAACAATTAGTCACATCGCTTGCAAGGCTTGTTGTGATGTTGCATTACCGAGTGGGCCCCGAGATACCTCTCCGTTACACGGAGTAACAAATCCCAGTCTCGATCCATGCCAACTCAACAGACACCATCGGAGATACCTGTAGAGCACCTTTATAGTCACCCAGTTATGTTGCGACGTTTGATACACACAAGGCACTCCTCCGATATCCGTGAGTTGCATGATCTCATGGTCATAGGAACATATACTTGACATGCAGAAAACAGTAGCAATAAACTAACACGATCATATGCTATGTTTGTAGTTTGGGTCTTATCCATCACATCATTCTCCTAATGATGTGATCCCATTATCAAATGACATCTCATGTCCATGGCTAGGAAACCTTAACCATCCTTTGATCAACGAGCTAGTCCATTAAAGGCATACTAGGGACATGGTTTTGTCTATGTATCCACACATGCATTTAAGTCTCCGATCAATACAATTATAGCATGGATAATAAACGATTATCATGAACAAGGAAATATGATAATAACTAATTTATTATTGCCTCTAGGGCATATTTCCAACAGTCTCCCACTTGCACTAGAGTCAATAATCTAGTTCACATCACCATGTGATTCGCATTGTTATGAATCTAACACCCAATGAGTTCTGGGGCTCGATCATGCTTTGCATGTGAGAGAGGTCTTATAGTTAACGGGTCTGCGATATTCAGATCCGTGTGTACTTTGCATATCTCTATGTCAAACCGTAAACACTGCTACCACACTCCACTTGGTACTATTTCCAAATGGCTGCTCCACTATACGTATCCAGATTGCTACTACTAGTCATCCGGATAGGTGTTAAAGCTTGCATCGACGTAACTCTTTACGACAAACTCTTTATCACCTCCATAATCAAGAAACATTTCCTTAGTCCTCTGGTTACTAAGGATAATTCCGACCGCTGTCCAGTGATCCACTCCTGGACCACTCTTGTACCCCTTGACAGACTCATGGCAAGGCACACATAGGTGCGGTACACAGCATGGCATAATATAGAGCCTATGGTTAAGGCATAGGGGACGACGTTCGTCCTTTCTCTTTCTTCTGCCATTGTCGAGCTTTGAGTCTCACTCAACTTCACACCTTACAAATCAGACGAGAACTATTTCTCTGGCTGATCCATTTTGAACTCTTTCAAAATCTTGTGAAGGTATGCACTCATTGAAAGTCTCATCAAGCATCTTGATCTATCTCTATAGATTTTGATGCTCAACAATTAGGTAGCTTTATCCAGGTATTCCTTTGAAAATCACTTTCCAAATGACCGTTTTATGCTTTCCAGAAACTCTACATTATTTCTGATCAACAATATGTCATCCACATATACTTATCAGAAATTCTATAGTGCTCCCACTCACTTTATTGCAAATACAAGTTTCTCATAAACTTTGTATAAACATCAAAACTTTGATCACCTCATTAAAGCGTATATTCCAACTCCGAGATGCTTGCTTCAGTCCATGGAAGGATCACCGAAGCTTGCACACCTTTTAGCATCCTTAGGCCTGACAAAACCTTCTGGTTGTATCACATACAACCTTTCCTCGAGTAAACCATTAAGGAAACGATGTTTTGACATCCATCTGCCAGATTTCATAATTGAAAACACAGCAACTGCTAACATAATTCCAACAAACTTTTAGCATCGCTACGAGTGAGAAAGTCTCATCGTAGTCAACTCCTTGAACTTGTCACAAACATCTTTGCAACAAGTTTACAAATAGTGACATTCACCATCAGTGTCTGTCTTCATTTTAAAGATCCATTTGTACTCAACGACCTGCCGTCCAACGAGAAAGTCTACCAAAGTCTACACTTGGTTTTAATACATGGATCCTATCTCGGATTTCATGGCCTCCAACCATTTGTCGGAATCCGGGCCCATCAGCGCTTCTCCATAGCTCGTAGGTTCATCATCTTCCAACAACATGACCTCCAAGACAGAGTTGTCGTACCGCTCAGGAGCAGTACACATCCTTGTCGACCTACGAAGTTCGATAGTAACTTGATCCTGAAGCTTCATGATCATCATCATTAACTTCCTCTTCAACTAACGTAGGCTTCACAGAAACATCTTTCTGCGCTGCGCTACTCTCTGGTTGAACAAAGGTTTAACAACCTCATCAAGTTCTATCTTCCTCCTGTTGGAAATATGCCCTAGAGGCAATAATAAATTAGTTATTATCATATTTCCTTGTTCATGATAATCGTTTATTATCCATGCTATAATTGTATTGATCGGAGACTTAAATGCATGTGTGGATACATAGACAAAACCATGTCCCTAGTATGCCTCTAATGGACTAGCTCGTTGATCAAAGGATGGTTAAGGTTTCCTAGCCATGGACATGAGATGTCATTTGATAACGGGATCACATCATTAGGAGAATGATGTGATGGATAAGACCCAAACTACAAACATAGCATATGATCGTGTCAGTTTATTGCTACTGTTTTCTGCATGTCAAGTATATGTTCCTATGACCATGAGATCATGCAACTCACGGATATCGGAGGAGTGCCTTGTGTGTATCAAACATCGCAACGTAACTGGGTGACTATAAAGGTGCTCTACAGGTATCTCCGATGGTGTTTGTTGAGTTGGCATGGATCGAGACTGGGATTTGTTACTCCGTGTGACGGAGAGGTATCTCAGGGCCCACTCGGTAATACAACATCACAACAAGCCTTGCAAGCAATGTGGCTAAGTGTTAGTCACGGGATCTTGTATTACGGAACGAGTAAAGAGACTTGCCAGTAACGAGGTTGAACTAGGTATGGAGATACCGACGATCGAATCTCGGGCAAGTAACATACCGAAGAACAAAGGGGACGTTATACGGGATTAACTAAATCCTTGACATAGAGGTTCGACCGAAAAAGATCTTCGTAGAATATGTAGGAACCAATGTGGATGTCCAGGTCCCTCCATTGGTTATTGACCGTAGAGGTGTCTCGGTCATGTCTACATAGTTCTCGAACCCGCAGGGTCTGCACACTTAAGGTTCGGTGACGTTTCGGTAGTGTAGAGTTATGTATGGTGGTGACCGAAGTTTGTTCGGAGTCCCGGATGAGATCCCGGACATCACGAGGAGCTCCGGAATGGTCCGGAGGTAAAGATTCATATATAGGAAGTCCCAGTTTGGTTTCCGGAAAAGTTTCGGGCTCATCGGTAGTGTACCGGGAGTGCCGGTAGTGTACCGGGAGTGCCGGTAGTGTACCGGGAGGCCTCCGGGAGGGGTATTTCGACCCCAAGAGGTCCATGGGCTGTGGGAGAATAATAACCAGCCCTTAGTGGGCTGGGAAAACAGCCACAAAGGCCCATGGCGCAGGAGAGAAAGTCCTAAAGCAAAAAGTGGAAAATCAGCCAATAGGAGGCAATCCTACTCCAACTAGGATTGGAGGTAAAGTAGGATTTCTTCCCACCTCCTATTTCGGCCGACCCAAAGGCCTTGGCTGCCTCTCCTCTCCTCTCCTCCTATATATACTAGTGGATTGGGTGGTTTTTGGACAGAATTTCCGGCCACGTGCTACCCGTTTCACCGGTGCACAGTTTCTCCTCTAGATCGGTTTTCCGCAGCGCTTAGGCGAAGCCCTGCCGGAATTGCTCCACCACCATCACCGGAGCGCCGTCACGCTGCCGGTGAACTCTCTCTCCTATCCACCTCCTCTTGCTGGATCAAGACGGTGGAGATCGTCATCAAGCTGCACGTGTGCTGAACGCGGAGGTGCCGTCCGTTCGGCGCTAGATCGGAAGGACCGTGATCGAGATCGCGAGACGGTTCGTGATGAGATCGTGGAACGGATCGTGATGAGTTCGCGGGACAGATCGTGATCAAGATCGTGAGACGGATCGTGATGAGATCGCGGGACGGATCGTGATGAGTTCACGGGACGTATCGTGATTGGATCGCGGGACGGATCGTGATGAGATCGCGGGACGCTCGGCGATTTGGATCGCGAAGATGTTCGACTACACCAACCGCGTTTCTTAACGCTTCCCGCTTAGCGATCTACAAGGGTATGTAGATCCACTCTCCCTCTCGTAGATGCTCATCACCATGGATAGGTTTGCGTGTGCGTAGGAAATTTTTTGTTTCCCATGCGACGTTCCCCAACAGTGGCATCATGAGCTAGGTTGATGGTTCGATGAGATCTCGAGTAGAACACAAAAGGTTTGTGGGCGTTGATGCTTAGATTGCTTCCTCCCTTGGTCGTATTTTGGTTCAGCGGGATTGTGAGATGAAGCGGCCCGGACCAACATTACTCGTACGCTTACGAGAGACCGGTTCCCTCGACGCAACTTGTTGCCTAGATGGCTTGCGGGTGACAGTTTCTCTCACTTTAGTTGGATCGGATTCGACAAAGGCGGTCCTTGAGAAGGTTGAAAAGCAAACTAGTGTATCACCGTTGTGGTTTATGCGTAGGTGAGAATCGTTCTTGCTAGATACCCATAGCAGCCACGTAAAACATGCAACAACAATTAGAGGACGTCTAACTTGTTTTTGCAGGGTATGTTGTGATGTGATATGGCCAATTACATGATGAGATATATGTGATGTATGAGATGATCATGTGATGTATAGAATTTCACGACTTGCATGTCGTTGAGTACGGCAACCGGCAGGAGCCATAGGGTTGTCTTTAATTATTGTATGACCTGCGTGTCAATCATTAAGCGCTATGTAATGCTTTACTTTATCGCTAAGCAGTAGCAATAGAAGTAGAAGCAGGGCTGGCGCCACAACCCCAATGGCAACACATTGATGGAGATCAAGATGATGGAGATCATGGTGTTGTGCCGGTGACGATGGAGATCATGCCGGTGTTTCGAAGATGGAGATCTTAAACACAAGTTCATGGCCATATCATGTCACTTATGAATTGCATGAGATGTTAATCCTTTTATGCACCTTGTTTTGCTTAGTACGGCGGTAGCATTATAAGGTGATCCCTCACTTGAATTTCAAGATGAACTGTGTTCTCCCCGAGTGTGCACCGTTGCGAAAGTTCGTCGTGTTGAGACACCACGTGATGATCGGGTGTGATAGACTCTACGTTCACATACAACGGGTGCAAGCCAGATTTGCACGCGCAGAACACTCGGGTTAAACTTGACGAGCCTAGCATGTACAGACATGGCCTCGGAACACGAGAGACCGAAAGGTCGAACATGAGTCATATAGTAGATATGATCAACATAATGATGTTCACCATTGCAGCCACCTCAACTCACGTGATGATCGGACTTGAGTTGGTGAATTTGGATCATGTATCACTCGAATGATCGGAGGGATGTCAATTTGAGTGGGAGTTCTTAAATAATATGATTAATTGAACTCATTATCATGAACATAGTCAAAGTGTCTTTGCATATTATGTTGTAGATTACTAGCTCGCGTTGTGGCTCCCTTGTATTTTTATATGTTCCTAGAGAAATAGAATTGAAAGATGTTGGTAGCAATATTGCGGACTGGGTCCGTGATCTGAGGATTGTCCTCATTGCTGCACAGAAGGCTTATGTCCTTAATGCACCGCTCGGTGCGCCACCCCCTCTAGCGTCGTCTATAGATGTTGTGAACATCTGACAGGCACGTTTCGATGACTACTTGATAGTTTTGTGCGTCATGCATTACGGCTTAGAATTGAGGCTCCGAAACGTTTTGAACGTCACGGAACATATGAGATGTTCTAGGGGCAGAGATTGTGATCTCAGGCTCGTGCCTGTGTTGCGAGATATGAGATCTCCAACAAGATTCTTTGCCTGTAAGATGAAGGAGAATAGCTCAATCGTTGAGCATGTACTCAGATTGTCTGGGTACTACAATCGCTTGAATCAAGTGGGAGTTGATCTTCCAGATAAGATAGTGATTGATATAGTTCTCCAAGTCACTGTCACTAAAGCTACTAGAACTTAAGTGATGAACTATAATACACCAGGGATAGAAGTATTGATCCCTGAGCTGTTCGCGATGTTTGACACCGCGAAGGTAGAAATCAAGAAGGAGCGTCAAGTGTTGATGGTTAATCAAACCACTAGTTTCGAAAAGGGCAAGATCAAGGAGGGAAACTTCGTGGATAGCAAGTCAGTTGCTGCTCCAGTGAAGCAACCCAAAGTTGAACTCAAACCCGAGACTAAGTGCTTCTATTATGAGGTGAGAGGTCGCTGAAGCGGAACAACCCTAGATACTTGGTAGATAAGAAGGCTGGCAACATTGATAGAAGTATATTTGATATACGAGTTACTAATGTGTACCTTGCTAGTACTCTTAGTAGCACCTGGGTATTGGATACCGGTTCGGTTGCTAAATGTTAGTAACTCGAAATAAAAGCTACGGAATAAACGGAGAACTAGCTAAGGGTGAGGTGACGATATGTGTTGGAAGTGTTTCCAAGGTTGATGTGATCAACATCGCACGCTCTCTCTACCTTCAGGATTAGTGACGAACCTAAATAAATGTTATTTGGTGTTTTGCGTTGAGCATGAACATGATTAGATCATGTTTATTGCAATACGGTTATTCATTTAAGTTAGAGAATAATGGTTATTCTGTTTACATGAATAATACCTTCAATGGTCATGCACCCAGTGAGAATGGTTTGTTGAAATCTTGATCGTAGTATTACACATGTTCATAACATTGATGTCAAAAGATACAAAGTTAATAATGATAGTACCACATACTTGTGGCACTGCCGCTAAATGTCATATTGGTATAAAGCGCATGTAGAAACTCCATGCTGATGGATATTTGGACTCATTCGATTTCGAATCGGTTGAGACATGCGAACCATGCCTCTTGGGCAAGATGACTAAAGGACCCCGTTGGATGGAGCGGGCAAGTGATTCATTGGA